>JARFIY010000303.1:3540535-5011071 GCA_036346155.1 Sinelater perroti | reverse complement strand
AGTTCGTGCACGGCATCTATGTTTGCTGGCACCACAGACGATTTTGGACGGCTTTCTTTAAATTCATCCGCCAGCGAACTATGACCACGATTAAAATCATTGAAAGATGGCAAAAGGTCATCGATGCCAACGGAGAATCTTTGATACTTAGGTTTTTTTGTTTGTTTTTGAATAAAACTGTAATTTTGCAGAAAAAAGCTGAGAACTTATTTATACCCCTAATAGATGGAATTTGACAATATTAAACTTCGAGTTTTGGTCTGCTATTGCTGAGAACGAAAACAATAATTAAGAGATGCGGTTTGGTGGAATATGGACGGTATTACGCATTTTGAAATGGTTCCAATTGGAAAATATGTAAATGGCGAGGATGAATTCGTCTACATATCAAATTTTTCGGAAATATTAAGAGACCTTTTTACAATGTAATACACTATATTGTTAATTGAAATTGCAGCACTATTAAAATTAAATTATATTGCCTTGAAACTTTTATATTAAATTAAATACACTAATGGGTAATCCTAACTTTAGAATACTTTTCCTGTATAAAACACAAAATATTCGAACAGTCCTAATTTTATTGCTATCAGTGTAAGTATAGACTTGGCAGTTACGTATAACATATGATGTTGGCTCCACAATTCTGCTGACATACGCATATTTTGTAGCAAAATTTTCGATAAATGCGGTTCTATTTCAGCAATTACACGTCTGATATTTTCTTTTAGTCCTGGAATCATAACAGTTTGTTGATTTAAACCTTTTCCTTCAACTAGCCCCAGAAAAAAGAATATAATGGTGTTAGATCGCAAGGCCGCGAAAGCCAGTCGATGCTATCGTTCTGAGAAATAACACAATCCGGAAATTGGTTTGAAGTAAAGTGAATGTTACACGTGCCGTCCGACATGTGGCTCCATCTTGTTGAAACCACGTGTCATTAAAGTTTAAATTGTTAGCTTAATTGAAAAAAAATGTTTTTTGACATATCCCGATAACGCACGCCATTGACAGTAACAGCGCTGCCAGCTTCGCCTTCAAAATATTATGGGCCAGTAACACCCACCCACAATTCACACCAAAGAATGCGTTTTTGGGTATGCATTAATATTTCATGAATAGCATGTGGATTTTCACTATCCAGATGTGACAATGTTAACGATTCACAAAGCAATTTAAAGAACAATGAGCTTTTCGCTCACTATGAGTTTTTTTTTTGCAAAGATCAGCATGAATTGCTGCTCTAAAACACAATTTACAAATGTATAGCGTTTTGGTAGTCCGTTTCTCTAAGTTTTTAAGTAAATTGTTTTTTATACGTCTGTAAATGTTGATTCTTTGTTAAAAGTTTCGTAATGCGTATAGAAGATGAAACGAATTGACGTGCTCGAGCAGTATTATCATCTGAACTACCATTACGTTGCTAGTGAACCCATCTTTTTCAGACATGATATTAATGCGTTGCTGCACAGTATACTTTGAAACATTGCCATGTGTTTAGATATCAACTATGTAAATGAAAAAATAAAATTTCCAACGTTCACGGAACCCTAACGACGCGTAATTCAAATTCTAAAGTTCACTTTGAAGCACCCTATACAATCAGAAAAAAATTAAAGTTGAGAACAGTATGTTTATCTGTCCAAGATTTGGTTGCATCGTATCTTAGATATGAGGTGTGAGCGAAATAGTGTTATCGCTGTAAAATAGACATAAAAATGTTCTCGGCCATTTAGATTTGACACGTGTAACTTACACGGTGTAAAAATGTACCGTCATTCATAAAAAGTACATTATCAACAAGTTAGCAAATTGGAAAAAAAACGTACTGTTAACCTACATAAAAGGGGTGTTTTTTTTTACGAGAAATATACCAAAGATTTGGTCGCCGTAGCAGTACTGTGGCACGAATATGGAACCACTGCTTCAAAGAAGGATAGGAGGTTGGAATACGGGCACCCCTAATTTTATTGCGTGAAATTACGTAATCGGAAGCACCGAGTAATAATATACCTATCCTGACGCGCCCCGGGACCTGAAAGGGCAAAAAACGCCACTAAGAAAAAATTTCTGTTACTGAAGGGTTCGGACTCGAATTTCAGTATTCGACGCTAGCGCCACATCATAACAAGCAGCCATATAGAGACAAGCGCCATTTCTACCTCAGACGTTAAAGAGTGCAGAAGTGTTTTTAAAAAATGTAAGTTTTTCTGTTTTTTCAACTTAATTTAATTTAGTTAGGTGTATATGAACTTTTCCGACGTAGTGTGAAGGGGCTCTCAACCTAGTGTGACACGGAAAAGGATGAGAACCTTAGCCGGGGATCACTAGGTTTGAACTGAGGGCTTCGGATAGTAACATCCTTCACTGTACGTTAAACCCAACGGCGTCCACACAACAGACTCTGCCCAATATCGGCGTCTTCACACTACTGTCGATCAACGCTTTAGGGATACCACAGCCGATTGCGCGCATGTGGTGCCCTTTGGTGGCGAAAACGGAGTAGGCGGCGCGAAGTCGTCACATATTCTTATTAGCACAGGCTTGGTGTGCACATCATTTATAAAAAGACCAGAGTGCCTGACTCGTGTACATCTTATGTTTTCCGGTGCCCACTACCGGCACAGTCTTAATGGGTCCCCGTGACGTAAGAAGACAATGAAGCTATCGAGAGCGAAAAAACCTGAGTGGGTCGATGGATGGATGTGTTTAGTCGACTGTTATAAGTGGTGCTTTTAGATTTATATTAATACCTTTTTTCTCACTAACAGAATGTGTTGTGGATCTTTGGGAAGAGCATGGGCATATCAAATCAGCTGCTGATATTCTTCGTCACTTCAATTATTAGAAAGTACAAGAGTTGATCGTTAAGAAAAATATACTGAAAGATGGTAGGAAACGAAATGGAAAGAGATGCATTAACTGTTCATCAACTTTGTGAGTAGTAGAACGAGATGATGACCAACTAGGCTATACTGTTATATGCAATTACGAAGACTGTACACGAGTTAAGAAAGTGACGTCCAAATACGTTCCTTGAAAGGATAATAAGAAAACTAAGTGTGGTCACATCTGCAACCTAAAGACTATTAATTCATTCTATTACAAATTGAAAATATTGAACATGTTTCTTTTAAGAAACAGGCATAAAGCTTCGTAACATTAAAACAACTATGGGCAGCAGCTTCACCACCTTAACTTATCTCAGCTCCTTTCTCCATCAAGTAGGTTCATGAAAGGTTAGAGAATAGAAAAAATAGATAAATGTTGCGTGCGCAAGAGGAAACATAACAGGAGACGGTTACCTTCTTGTTAGAAAAAAAATGGTGGGTAGCTAAAGGAATCTGTCTTGCAACAAGGAAATGCTTTTTCGAGTTGACGATCGATAGGAGTTTAGCAAAAATACAGATAAATGTTGGTAGAAATGTAGATCCTCAAAGTGTTTTCCAGACTGACGGTTAAACGAAATGGTTTTTGTGGGAATCATCTTAATATAAACCATTCAGAAGTCACAACAAATCACACAGAGCGTCAGTAGGTAGAACTGCAAAAACAAATCATGCGTGTGCGAAGATACTACAACAAATATTGACCGTTTGTAAACTTTGTGCCTTTCTTGCCTCAGCGAGGTCATGTATTATCGAGATTATAAAGCCCCTTTGAAGAATAGTCGTCTAGCTCTTCAGTAGATTCTGAATAATATAGCGAAAATATTTCCTGGTGATAAGATATCTGAAGCGTTGAGGAAACAAGAGGAAGAAAAGTAGTTGCAATTAGTTTCTACTCTAGTCGATTGTCATAGCCAAGTCGAAGATGACTGATGTCGAACAGCAGGTACCGGCAATTACTATGGAACAAGTAATCGATTCGGACGACGAGTTTAAAGAATGCAATGCCGAAAAGAAGACAAAACAGATGAGGAGGATTCAAAAAGGACAATACCAGGTGGACTTTGGTTAACGAGAGGGAGCGCTTCTATTTGATCACCTTAAAAAAATGTCAAAGCAAAGCTGACTCTCGCCGTTAAACTGAATAATTTATAAGTGATATACTCTACATTACATTTTGTTTTTGATTTTTGGTCGATTTTCTTTATTAAAATAGCGTCTAATAAATAATTCGATCAACTGAAAATATAATTAAGTAATTTTTCTCCTTTGGTAGTCTATTTTGATTGATTTCGAACAAAATTGTTAAGTATCAATTCTCAAAATGGATACTTATCGAAGTGGCAAATTTTGGCCTTTCGGGTACCAAATGAATTGGAACCTATTTTATTACGTCCTATTACAGAATTTTACGTAATGTCACGGAATCAAATTAAGAACGCCCGTATTCCGATCTCCTACCTAAAGAAGACACTCGTTCGCGAAGACCGGGGTCTGAGTAGTACGCAGGACAAGCGAGGATTTTCATCTTAATAAGCTTGGAATTACAAATCGTAATGCAATTTCAAGTGCCCTAGCGTAATAATGATGAACCATTATAGGTTGCTGACTGTCTACTTCCTCTTTCGACGGTGTCCTTTCTTGCGGCTACCACTACTACTACCGACTTCTCTGTAGCGGTAATGAAAGTTACAATAAACACTCATGTAGCATAGAGTCGTCCTTTCTGATAAATCCAGATTTTGTTTAAATCGAAACAACGGTCGCCTATTCGGCGCCATACATGAGGCTAATCTACATAGATGCAGTCTTATAATCCGTGGTACTTCCTTTCCTTTAGAAGATCCCCAAGCAATTTTCCAACAAGCTAACACTCGACCACATATGGCACAAAACATATTAAACTTTCTTCAACAAAACAAGAGTGGAAAGATGACCCAATTACTTGAGCTTTTATCGATTTAAAATATCTGCAATACTATTGCGTGAAAGGTTGAATAAGTCTTTCAAGACACCATTCATTCATCATTTGATTCGATGCCAAGAATAATTGAGGGTTCTAGAGCCCGAGGTGGGACCATAGATTAATGAATAAACGTAAATATTTTTGGGCAGATGTTTTTCAATTTCAATCATTTGTCTTATATCATTGTAATTTGCATTTTTTCTTGGTGTTACAATTTCAATAAACAGTAGTGTGATTCAAATGGTTGGCCACTAAAGAACACCGCCAATTGATATTAAGTAAGATACTTTAAGCAGACATATTTATATGGGAAGATTTGTATCAAAACAGTAAAAATTGAAGTAGGTTTAAACCTAATACACTCAAACCTTGGGTTGCGAATAACTTGGGATGCTAGTAAAAATGTTTAATAAATTTTAACCTGTTAAATGCAATACGAGCAGTATGCTCTCAGAGCCCCTCATTCATATAGTAAACAATTTTTACTATATTACATACACTACCGCTCACGGATGTATGGACACCTTATTAAAATTCAGTTATACAGTGAATAACTGTATCTTTCATAGTAAATTTTGTTTTGTGTAACCCGTTACAATCTCCTTAGACTATATTGTTTTGAATGAAAATAAATTAGTCACTTTTAGAGTGTTTTGGGCATTTGTTGGTTCGAAAACTAGAATAAAAACAATCACAATGCTTTTACATCATTGAACTGTCACTCAACACTTCGAATCTTTCTGTCCCTATAATTTGTTTTAGATGTCTGTTTACATTAAAAAAAAACTGTGCGCCGACCAGAATTCCAACTTTCGAGCCCGCCAGTTTATCATCAGACCTTGTGCCGCTTATTTTTACATTCATTGGCCCGTGGTAAGCCTCTCTCCACAGAAACTCGTTTAGCCATTCTCACTATATATTGAGAAAGGCTATCGGTGCGTAATATCGCGAAAAGATTAAGAGTTTGTGCTTCGATGGTGAATGTTACATTACAATTCTACAAAGAGACCATTACGAGTAATATCCGATGCAAAGGATCAGTTCATGAGACTGATGAATAAGCGAAATAGAAATGTAACTCCCCAGATTTTGCTGCGGAGTTTAACCGGGGACGTGATAAAACAATATCCGTCAGCACAATAAAACGGCATCTTTAGAAAGGTTAACTTCATGGTCGCATTGCGACAAAAAAAAACGTTATTAGGGCCTGGTAATAAGGCTAAACGTCTTCAACGGACATAAAAGCATCGTTACTGGACAATTGAATAGTAGCAAAACAAATTATAAACCGACAAATCCAAATTTGAAATTTTCAGTCAATAACGGAGAATCCTCGTACGTCGATCTGGAAAGGATGATTTACGACTGTTTCAATGTGGGGGTGCTTCTCTTTGGCTGATATGAGGGACTTAGTAAAAGTCAACGGCCTTCTGAAGAAAGAACATTATAGAGAAATTTTAACGGAAAACGTCTTATAATATGGATTGCGATTAATTAAGAAGGGATTCGTGATGATGCAAGAGAACGATCCTAAACATACCTCAAAGCTTTATAAGGGCTATCTAGCAAATGAAGAAGAACAAAAAATGCTTAAAATCATTACATGGCCACAACAGAGTCCAGACTTCAACCCCATAGAGTTGTTATGGGATGAGCTAGACAGAACAATAAGAAAGGAGCAATCCACGTCCAAAAATCATATTTGGAGTCTTCTTCAATATGCATGGAAACATTTACCACTTGAGAAATTAAAAAGATTAATAGAAAGGACGCCTAAAATCGTAAAAGGAAGTATTAAATGCAAAGGGTGGTTTGTTAAAGATATAGATGTTTAATATTCAAGTTAATATTTTCCAGTGTTTGTTGTTTTTTTACGCGTTGTACAATAATATATTATATAATAAATTGTTTTCCTACATTAAAATGTATAAATTAATTTTTTATTTAGTATCCATTCTTCTATTAGCAGTAGTCTATGTATTGTAACGTACATCCATAGAATACTTTTTTATTTTATGTCCAAGTGTAGTGAATGTCCTTTAGTTACTGTACCGGAAAAATGGATCCCCCGAAGAAAAAGAAGAAGGTTGAAAATAGCCAGTAAGAAGATAAGAGAATATCAAAGTAACGGCCACGTGTTCTGAAAGATGTATAAAAGGTATTTATTGTGTGGATTAACGAGAAGCAACTAGCAGATGATACTGTAACCGAGAGTTTGATTTGCGAAAAGGCCAAGGCCTTGTACGCCGACCTCGTAAGTAAGCTGCCGGGTACCTCAATAGAAAACGCAGAAGGCATGAAAAAAGGTTTAATAAAAGAAAAACCATCCATAGTGTTGTGAGACACGGAGAAGCTGCAAGTTCAAACGCTAAGGCAAGTGAAACGTTTGCAGCCCTGACCTGCTCGTCTATCATTCGGGAATCCACGAGTCTTCAAAAAATGCAAGGTGCAGAAGAACCAATAAACGTTATGTTGAGATCCAACATCAAGACTTGCGTCACTCGTATCTTGTTCGTTGAGTTGGCCAATGTCTTCGATCCTGCGGTGAAGAAATATCTGTTAAAAAAGAATCTGCTGCTCAAAGTCTTGTTGATTATGGATAATGCTCCTGGTCATCTTCCAAGCCTTAAGGATGACCTACTGGAGGAATTCGAGTTTATTAAGGTCAAATTCCTTCCTCCAAGGACCACTGATCCAGCCCATGAATCAGTAGATTATAGAGGATATGTCATCTAACAAAGAAGAAGAGAAAACAGATGCACACAATGTAAAAAACACCACCTGAATAAGCCTGTAGGAATGCGAACGATGAATCTGTTTAAATGTGACGCAAGGTCGCCAAATCCGCCAAATTCTCAAAAGAAGGCAAAAGCAACTGTTATTGGATAGGTTCCTTGTTAAAGTCGCACACAAAGAAAATGATTCCAAAGAACCAATAGATAGCAGTGCAAGTTATCTTCTTTTATGTTTACTTTACACTTTGTATTTTTACATCATTTGTATATGAATAAATAGTTGTGGAATTAATAATCTGAGTTATAATTATTTCTTTTATAAAATTCGCTTTGATATACAAGCGCACATTTCCAGAACGAATTATTGTCACAGACCAAAGCTCCACAATCGTTTCAACATAAAGACAGTTATGCTTGATCAGATTCTTGCATATTTAAAAGATCACATGATACAACAAATAGAAGGGCTAGCCAATGACGTCAGCAACCGACAAACTGCCGTTACCTACAGTAACGGGAGATATATTAACAAACGATCCCCTCCAGTGCCCTACGATACATGCGCATGACGGAAACTAAAAACTCTGCTAGGGAATATCCAAAGATGACTTAATAACCATATTTTTGACCGAGAAGTTAACATCGTTAAAAGAATGAAATTAATTATGTTTCTCCAAAATAAATGAAAGAATATCATTAGAGTTGTTTATAAGAATTTGATCCATATAATCGGGTAGTGAATCAAGTTAATTTTTTTGCACAAAAAAAATATTAAGCATCCGCGAACTCGTGTACCTATTCCATAAATTTCACAACATCGATTACATTTCTCATGTATTTATTAAAATCTGATTCCTTAACGAGAAACAAATAGGTCTTATTCGCCTAATTGGATTTTATATTTATAAAAATTAAAAACGCGCCAGACAAATTTGGAGATTTGCCTAAAAATTCGGCGCTGCACTTACCCCGACCGACCCTAACCATAAATGGTAATTCTTCCAATTAACATGGCGAGTGAAACGCTCGGTCGCTATTAAAGGTCCGATAAACGAACGAGTAGCAGATGCGATTCGCTCGATACTTTCGGACCTGCCCAGGTAACTACGATTAATTGCCGAACAAATAAAACGTTGGCGATAATCTGTTTGCATGGACTTATCAGAGGTTGCGTTATTAAGTGCACGGATGCGGATGTTTCAGCGCAAGCAGGCCAGAGAATAACGAAACAAACAGATCGGCGTACCTTGGTGTCGGATGTTATCACAGCGCGTTAATCGCAATTAACGGCGTTAATTGCGCGATGCCCACACCCCGCGGACGGCACAGGACACTCCGCCGCGGCGCCGAAAATCGGGCCGCACTTCCCCCGAGCGCGCCGCGGCCTTATCGGCACACGCAAAAGCGAGTAATCGCGTAATTTTTCTAGTGTGTACCCGCCTGCGATGGAACTGCACGTACATCGTGCGACGAAGAGGGCAGAGAAGCGAGAATGAAACCTCCGGACGGCCGCGGGGGGTTCCGTGCACAGCGGGAGGGGGGTTGGCAAGCAATCGGACTGACACCAAGCCTAGGTCCGGCCATCTTGTGACGGCAGGCGCTCCTGGTCCGCAAAACACCCCCGAAATCGCGCGATTCGCGCCCGCAACCGCTCCCAATCGCTCCGAAATCAGCCCCAGCGGCGCCGGGAGTGCGTACGGCCCGCAGGCTCACGTGCACGCGTTGCAGGGCCGCTGTCGCGCCGCTAATTGCTTTTGTGCGCGTTTTTGTGAGTGCGACGTCTTCAGATCGCCGCCACCTCGCCGATGACCTCACTGGATTATCGCCCCGGCGCTCGCACGTAAGTAGCCTGAGCTGCGCCCGCTGCCGTTTGAATATTCGCGCGTGCATTTAAACGGCGCCCGTAAACATTTGCGGCGGCCGTTTGCGAATCCGATCGCGCCCTCCGCTGCCGAAACAGTTGAATGCAGCCCGCGTAGCGACAGCTGCGTGCACGCGTAGCAACGCAGCGCGTACTTGGTGCCGTGCGTTCTTGCGGGCCCTGCGTGGGTCCTGAAGCTCTCGCCGCAGCGGCCGCTGCCCAGCGCACCCGCCGCCCCCAGCGCGGACTCGCCGAAGCCAACAGGTTCTGCGGTGAAAGACCGAAATCGCTAAGTGGAGCAGGGTAATTACCGGCAATTGTTTTTCTCTAATTAATCGCGGCTACCTCGAGCGACAGCTTTCGACGAAGCTGCCGGAGCGCGGCGCCCCGGCCCCCGATGGGCCAGGTAGCCGCCGCGTCCCAAAAGTAGCGCCGAGTCGCAGTTCGCTGGAACACAAAGAATCGGGCGCCCACGCCGTGCCGGGGCATCCGCATCATCGCCTAATTGCAGTTATATTTATTCGATGTACGATAGCCGAACGGTTTCCACGGCAACATCGGCGGCTTGGTTTGGTCCGAATCGGCCGGACCGACAGCCGCGAAGATGTGATGATTCGTTAAGACACGGCGCATCCAATTGGCAGCTCTGGGCCGACGTTTTCCTGGAATTAGCCGGGCACATTAGATGTTCTAGAAGGTTTTTTAGCCGCGGAATCGGGCGAAAGCTCGTTAATTAATTGCACTACGGTTGCGTTTTAGTTTTCTTGAAAACTTTTCCGTTGCTCTAGAGTTATTTAAATTGATTACTCGTTTAATTGGCGCCGTTTTCCTTAAAGCGCGCATTTTAGCCATTTTGAAGCGATGCAACTTATTAGCTGTACGAGTCGGGCGAATAATTAGGTTAATTCCAATTGTTGACGTTCTTGAATTCCTTCTGTTACGTTCACATTACTCACCTGGTCAAGTCGGCTGAATCATACGTAATTTGTTAGAAGTTCAATTACTGTCGACATGTGCGTAAGATTCATGTAACTAAGCGAGGGCTTGGATTTATTAATTTTACGCCAACGAACAAATTCGCCAATCAAACCAATGATGTTAATGCTTCGCATTCATCGTCATCAACTGAACCCCTTATATAGAATAAAGATGCTGAAAGGGTAAAAATTCAACTTGGGTCCTGAATAAAACCGAAATCTGAACAATTTCTTATTTTAATTTCTGATGATGGTTTTTTTATCATATGAAGTTAATCCAAAACAATTCTGGTTATCCAAACCTGCACGCGAATCTTTAGTACTTTCAAGCCAATTTGTACTATTATAGAACCCAGTGCGGTTTTGTAGTTTTCTTTTCAGTGTGAAAACGCTTCTTGATGATATTGATGAATTATTAGAATTTCACTTTGTATGAACGAATCATTTGAGCCTCCTTTACGAATTCTTAATGATATACTCCACTTCAGCGGTTCTAAAACATTTTCGGCCTTACATAGCCAGCTATTGTTTCACGGAGCTCCACACTCTTACTGGCCATTGTAAACCCACAACGAACAGACTTTGTGAACCGCTAATCTAATGAGAGCTTTGTTGTACACGGGACTGAAATGGGACAATTCTAAGATGTCTTCAATTTATATACCGTTCGAATTGTTCTTAACGGAAGGTGTAATATAATTTTATTCAGAGAAGCTCTCAAATTTCACTGATTCTATTACGCCATATCGTCTTCATTTATTCCAATAATATAACATTCTAACCTAAGTTCTCAAAACTGCCTATTTCGATGTTTCTCGAAAAAGCACAAACAATTCATGTACAGTACGAATAATAGTTTTTAGCATACTCTCATATTTTGACTACAAATTGTCACTAGAGATGTGAAAGTCGAATAAAGTGCGGTGAAAACGATTGGAGATGATGCATTTTGAAATAAAAGAAGCTCTTTTGGTAATTTGATGATTAATGCCAGCTATTAACAGTTTTCGACAAACCTTGTCATTCTTTAATGTCTCTATTTTAAAAGTAGGCTATGGATTATCAGCATTTTCAATTTAACTAAGATCGGTGATAATGAAGTTGCGGTCTGGTACACGGTTTTGCACTTAGAGGGATAACGTTAAATTTTGACACGTGTATGTTTAATATTCTCTGAATTTGGATAGCTAAAGAGTTTGATTATTGGCATTTTAATTTATCGCGTGCATTTCCAAATAAAGTGGAGGTCGGTAAAATGGATAGATAGAAATAGGTGTACAACTTTGCTTCCGCCGTTTTCTTATTGTAAAAACTGGTTATTCATTTACGATTCAAAATATTGTCCATCGCTAGCCACTACTTTCTCCCATCTTTCGGGAACGTGTGAATCCCGCGTCGAAACAACTGTTCATCTTTTGAGGCGATCCACGTATCGACCCAATTTTTGACTTCTTCATAACAACGTAAGTGCTGGTCAGCCCGGTCGTATGCCATTGATAGAAAAAAGTGATAGCCAGAGCGAACAATGTCTGGAGAATAAGGCGGGTGGGGTAGGACTTTTCATTTCAACGTTTCCAAGTATGTTTTGACCGACTTTGCGACATGGGGTCAAGCATTGTCATGCTTGCAAAATCACTTTATCGTGTCTCTCGTTGTATTGCAGCCATTTGTCTTTCAATGCTCGGCTTAAACGTCTTAATTACTTTCGATATAGACCGCCTGTGATTGTTTTAGACGGTTTTAACAGCTCATAATACACTACGCCGAGCTGGTCCCACCAAATACAGAGCATGGCCTTGGAGTTGTGAATATTCGGTTTGGCCGTCGACGTGAAAGCATGGCCGGGAAGTCCCCATGATTTTCTGCGCTTGGTGTTATCGTAATGGACCCATTTTTCGTTCCCGGTCACAATGCGATACAGAAATCCCTTACGTCTTTGTATTCCAAGCAACTGTTCACAAGCAAACAAACGCCGTTCAACATCTCTCGGCTTCAATTCATGTGGCACCCAATTTCCTTGTTTCCTTTCTGAATCATTCCCATGACTTTGAGGCGTTTTGAAATGGCTTGTTGAGTCACTTCTAATGATCCTGACAATTGTTCTTGCGTTTGACACGAGTCTTCATGAAGTAATGCCTCCAATTCTGCATCTTTGAAAACATTCTCTCTGTCACCGCCATGTCGGTCTTCGATGTCAAAATCGCCGTTCTTGAAGCGTTGAAACCATTCACGTTCTTTCACTAATAGCGGTCTCGCCATAAGTACTGAGAGCCTCAGCCGCAGATTTCTTCATATTGAAGCAGAAAATTAAAACCTCCCGCGAATTTGGCTCGTAAATTGACATTTTCAATCGAAGATAACTTTACGATACTGACACAAATCGACTAGTTTCGATAAGGTTATGTTGATAAATGCCCAAGATTAGTGTATGACGTCTACATCTATTTATTTCCACCACCACTTATCGCCTAAAGCCATCCAATGGAAAACGGCGGAAACAAAGTTGTACACCTATTACAATTAGAGTTTTTAAACTGTTGTGGTAAAGTACGCCTGGGGATGGCTAGTTTAAATTCTCGAAATTTGTGACGAGACATTTGACACGACCTATGTCTTAGATGTTTTGGAAATTGTTTTTCTACCACCCAAATGATAAATAATCCTTGTTTATCGATTATTGAGATTCAGAGTTGATTATGTCCATTAACGAAGTTTTACTCAGATTACACCAAATCGCATCATTTGTTTTGTTCAGCCTTCTTTTAATTATTTGTCAAATGGTTTATTATTTCTATTTAATTTTTTGCTTTTTTAATGTTATTCTAAATGATTAGCAGTTTTCTCTATTCTGTTCTGTATTCATACATACGTAGTATATCATATTTATACCAACTTATTATTATGCAGAGTTCTGCAACGTAAAGGTAGATTCACGCATACAATTCGCGGCAACTGATTGTGCTGTCGATGGTGCATTTAGCAGGTTTATAAAGTGTGACAGCTAATTGACTTCGCCATTTTATAAAGGTGATTATCGAGGGAAGAAGCAAAATAACGAGCATTGGCAATCGAAATGGTAAAAGCCTAGCATCAGAAGAAATGAGGAAAACTAAAGAGGAACAGTCAGGAAAAGGGACTTTAATAAGTCGTAATGCTCGTGTGGCCTGTAATTTCGTATAAAACGTGAAAAGTTATGGGAAGAACTATAAAAGAACTGGAATAACAACCACAACACAAAGAGAAAGATAATGAAAGTTAAGTGTGCTGTTGCAACTTAACTAGTTCAATGAATATTAAGGAATTGCGAATTCTCGAAATGACCTGATTTACAAATAAAACCGGCATAGGAAAGCCAGATTGCATTTGGCCCGAAGCCAGTAGAAGACCATTGTTGTTGCGTTTAAAACCAGATTTTGCTTGGATGCTTCAGATGGTTTCCATTATTACTTTTATGGATAAAAACGAAGGAATTCTAAAGTCGTAGTAAAGAAGTATCCAAAACGTCTTGCTGCAACAAAACAGAAGATCATTGTTCTAATTAAATACAGCTTTAAAAAACGTTTCAGTTTTAGAATGAATCAGTCTTCTGCCTGATTTTAATGTAATTGAAAATGTGTGGGATGGGTTTCCAGAAAAAGTTTGTGCGATAGACAACAATACGAAAAGATAAAGTACGTTAAAAAGCCCCGAATAAAATTCTGCATGATTTACTGAATTCTTTTTATTAGTCACTACTTACCTGATTAAATATTTGGAGTGACTAATAAATTTAAAAGCAATAAATTGATTATTTCAATTTGAGCGGCATCGCGGATATAGTAATACTATATTGACACCTAATTGATAGAAGCTGCACGGAACAGAGGAAATAGAGAATAGGACGAAGTGCCTTGCCTTCTCTTCTACATTAATATGATGGTATGCGGAATATGTGGGAAATATGAGATTAAATACAATTGAAACAAATGAAATATGTACACTTATTGGATTTTTTAAATTTACAATTGGTTGATTCTGTTGCTTTCCTTCTATCAGTAGCTTCTATCTAATTAGCAGAAGCTTTACGAATATCCTGGAAAAGAACTACTCCGTGCTCTATTATTTTGTAATTATTCTTTTCTGAGTTACCCGCTATAAGTTCAGGAAATGTCGTAGTGAATAAGTCAAGTAATAGTACTTATCCTAAAATATGATTTTTTGGCTTACACTAACAAAATTTCAGGAAGGCTGTAAGTATTAAACTTTTATATCGACTCGGCTAACCGCATTGTTGCTTTGGGATGGAGTTTATGTGGTATTTTTGGAATTAAAATTATTTTTTGAAAAACTAAATGCGTTGTACTGTTTCACAAGCTTTGCTATTGTGTAATATTAATAGTTTTGATATAACATTTTGAAACAAGCAACGTCGTTTCTTCTTTTTAAGGTGTCGTGTTCTTTTGAAGGTTGGCGATCATCATGATTATTTGCATTTTGTTAGCTGCTGCTCTAAAAAGTTTATTTGTTAAGCAATTAAATTATTCTCTTAAGTTGCGAACCCATGAGATTCGTCTTCGCCCAATACTGCGCTTTCCTATAATTTTGCCTGGTATAATGCTTTGTAATAGCTGATGTCTCATTCCTTTAATTACATGACCTAGATACTGAAGTTTATGTTTCTTTATTTTATTGGTTAGTTCTACTTCTTTTGATAGTCTTCTTAGGACCTCATTGTTGATAACTCTGTCAACGTACGATATTCTTGGTATCTTTCTATAGACCCACATTTCAAAACATTCTACTTTTTTGTCATTGCTTTTGTCAGTGTGGCTTCTAAACCATATAACAGAATACTGAATATATAGCATTTTAATATATGTACTTTAAGTTTATTGTTTAAGTTTTTATTGCAAAAAAATTATTTTATTTTTATGATGGTGCTACTTGCGATTTCAATCCTCGTTCTTATTTCCTTTAAAGAGTCATGATCATGATTCCAAAATATTTACTCTTATACTGTTTCTACGATTTGATTGTCCACAGACAGTTGAACGTTGGGATCTGTTTTATTTAAATTTAGGTTTAATTCGTATTGTTTACTCAATGTATACACTTTCCGTACCAGTTTTTGTTTGTCCCGGATGTTTTCAAATTGACTGGTATTCCATTGACAACTACTCCAGCTGTTTCCTTGTATAGAGCTTCTCTCATAATGGCTTCCGAATATAGATTAAAGAGCAGTGGGGAGAGAATACACCATTGTCGTACTCTCCTCTTAATTTCGATATTTTCTGATGGTGTTCTATCAATTCTAATGTTTGCCTTTTAATGGTAATAAATATTTTCAATGATTCTGATGTCTCGTATATCTATTTGTTTTTATTTAATATTTGCATTATACTAGAGATGTCCAAAATGACCTATGATACAGTGGTTTCCCGTTACCTTCTGCATTTTTATGTCGTTGACCACTTTATGATTCATCCGTCTTTAAGGACAGTTTCCCATTTTCGAGGCAAGAGAGTGCCGCTTATACCGGCACTGATTCGGTAAGACAACCATCAGTTGTCCAGTTGCTAGTTTTGGCCCGCCCCGGGTATTTGGTTTCCCCGGTACCACCCATATCCAAGGCATTCCCCTATCTGCCACCTGGGGAGACGCCCAATGGGTGACTAACAACTCCGCACATCGTTTAGTTAATACGAAATTAGTTTGATATGGCATAATACTTTTAGAGTTGATAGATATTAACGATTTTGCTGAACTATGGGAATAGCAACATTCCAGTGAAACAAGCGGAGAACATTAAAGTAAAAAAAAAGAAGAAGTTTTTGATCATGCACTAAAAGATCCGTTAACGTCATGGCATGATTGGGAAAAGTAAGTTTTTAGAAAAGGTTACCATCTGGCCTTGTATGATTTTAATTTCTTTTGACTGAAGAATATTAATGAGTATGAACGTACAAATATTCTATGAATCAAATTTTATAGATATAACTGTAAATCGATGACAAGTGGCTTGAAACGTGGATACACTAATCTTTGAGAAAGCAAAACAGAATAAAACTGTACCCGACGGAAAGTATTCAAAATTCATCTTCGACTTGATATGATGAGAGGTGATATTTCGTCTCTACTGGCTACCACGTTACGTAACAACACATTTGATAGACATACGTTTCAGACTATTTGTAAGCAATTCGCGTAATAAAAATTTGATCAGTTTATCTTAACCAAAATACTTTATGGGTTTTTATGTTCAAGTTACCCTGCTCTCTTAGCGAAAACTTTTTCAATAAGATCTACAAACAACTCCCCTTCTAAATTTTCTCAAAAGGCGTCTCAAGCACTTTTTTTAAAATAAATAACACTTTATAAACCTCATAAATAGTACGCTTTTCTAAATGCATGAATAAGTATTTTGCTTCTATTTTATATGAAACCGCTAGTATTATAATTTTTTTAATTTGTCTAAAATTAAATTTATTTATTTAATTTATTCATATTAAGACAAGGAGAGGGGTAACATTTGTTGATTAAATTTATTGAAGAGTATATAGCAACTTTGTCACCTGACATTGTTATCTATATGCATTTCACACAGTTAACTTTAGTGCTTTTTTTATTTATTTTTCAATTCCATACGTGCCTGTTTTGGTAAATACATATCCATTAATAAGTAACTGGTGACTTAAGCAATTTACTAGATAAATGGAGTAAACACTCCACTTGATAAGACTTGTTTGAATTTATTCGGCAGTATAAATAAATACAACCAAGCCTTCTTTAACATTATATTAATAGTTTTTTACACAATTTCTCAAAATTATTGCCATTAACAAAGCACAATAAACAATTTGGAGTTATCGCAGTCGAGACAATTTTAGTGCTTATACCTGAACAGTTCATCAAAGTATGTTGTGATCGTTACGTTTGTATTTTAGCTCCGCGTCAATTTGGAGTTGAAACAACATAAATTACTGCTGCATTTTATGGTCTGCGGCAAAACACTCGCTTCTTTTTTTGTTTAAGAGGACCAAAAGGTAATTCCGTTTCCTGGCGCCGCAAAGTTGATAGTACCTACAGTTGAAGGTCCTTTGACCTACAATTCGTTCACTTTGTTCTTCTCTCTTCGACTAGCTGTCACCAATTTGCCATCGCGGGATGTGACATCTTATTCTCTCCACATACTTGATAATTTAGTGATATATTTCACTTCGATTATAGTTTTTTGTGTACAGTGACTACTTGCATACCAAATCAACTACTGTGCTGCAGTTACGCACAGTGTCACTACCAATGAAATTGTTTTATCTCCTAGTACAGACAGATAGCTCAGGTGTAACTTATTTTTTTAGTCCTCCTCGTAATACATCGCAACTTTTACTGAAAACTGGCATATTACAGAAAGCTTTTTCTTTCGATTCCTCAGATAGAGGAGCCTACATTCTAAATATAATAATTCAAATCTGTATAACGCGCAATTCTTACTAGGACTGGCTGCATCTTGATCAAAGTCTGTTTATATGAATTTGGTGTCGATTGAGAGCTAATACGGACGATGACCAACCACTATTTTTTTCAGGCGCACTCTTCCAATCGGTAGATATTTAAAAAAATGTTTTTTTTAACTGCTGGAATAACATACTAAACATCACATCTTAAAAATATATTTTTTGAAATATCGATTGCACGATCACCCGTTCCTGAAAAATTAGTGCTTGATGCTCATCAATTTTAGCTCTCAATTAACACGAAATTTATATAAATCAAACTTAGATCAAGGTGTACCCAGTGCTAGTTAGACAGCTGGATGTTAATACAAATGTCAAGATACGTAGACGTTGCAGGTGAATAATTAGGTTAATTTCAAATATTGTTGTTGTGTTTGGTGTATACGTATTCACATTCGCAATCGATTGATATGCTCTAATTTACGATCTAAAGTTTTTAACCAGTCATGTCACTATAGAGCTATTTCTCTTGTATTTGCATCATTTAATCTTTGCAAATGGAAATGTTTATTGATAAGTAACAGGCCGCAAGGTAACATTAAACTGACTAGTTTTCTTTAAATATAATCAGAAGTTTATATTCAATATATATGGAAGTTTCCTTTTTACTGCTGTTCTCCGATTGATTTATATAAGCTATATAAATTTAAATAGTTCTTCTGTTACACTGATATATATCAGTCAAATATATTTGACGGACTTTATTTTTAATCATAATTCTTTTGCATAAACTTAACTAATAGAGTTTTACGAATATTTACACTTGGCGATACGTGAAACAGCATAGGGTTGCAAAGATACTCAGCGTGATATAAACCGTCACAAATGTCTTGGTGGCGCTCGTTAGCTACCTTAAAGCTTTGGGACAATGAGTTTGGTCATGGTGCTAAACCTCCGAAAGGCATGTTTTGTCAAGGTTGCCCAAAAAGTTGTTTTATGTCAAGAAAAATACGATTGTTTGATTTTGTAAAATTAAATGATGTTTATTGATCTGTAAATCTCAGTTAACATATATACAACGGACGCCGTCATGCCATTGAAGTCAAGTAAGTCTTGATAACATTTCCGAGTCTTTTCGGTATGGTCACTTGAATTTTTGTTAAACATTGCTGTTCAAGTTTTGTAAATATGGTTTAGGGCGATACACACCACGCCATGCCTTCCAATCGCGTACAGAAACAAAATCTATTACACCAACTGCTTTTGGCATTAAGCTCAACTAAGAGGCCCTCATTACCTTTTAAACGGTACCTTCTGATAATATTACCACTACTTGATTTAAAACCCTCGTAGATTTTTGGCTTTGTCTTTTGAACTAATATCACTATATGGCTTTCTGTGCCATAATAAAATGCTTACTAATCAAGTGGTCTGTATTGATAACAGAACATTTTTGCTTCATTCCACTTGAAGACTATTTTTAGCGGCACTTCAGCACTCGCGCTGCGGTAATTTATGGTCATAACAAAACAACCAGTTGTGGCGATTAGTTATTAGATAAACTAAAAAAATAAAACGTGACAAATTGCATATAGTTTTTTCTTTCAAATGTGTAATCGTATGAAGTTTTTTAAAATAAACATTTTATTATTAATTTAGCTAAAGGAACTTTCTCATCGGGACTAAGATGAAAAAATTGTCATTGATATAGGAAGATCTAAAAATGGTTTTATAATTTTATGTATAATTTAAGCAGGTCAAAATTAATTACGCTTGCCTATCAAGACATTTGCTTATTTAAGGTAATTAAATGATATCTAGAGCACACTACTTTTGCTTACCGTTGGCAGAACAATCCTAGCCGTAATTTTGCCATAACTGAATTGCCACATCTGAATGAAATACAAAAATACAGGCTTGATACAAAAGAATAATCGGATTTTAAAAAATATTTCACAAAGTATTACAGATGTAATATTAAATGATACATGGGAATGAAGGGAAAACTCTCAAGTTTTTATTCATACCATCACAAATGTGCAGTTTGAGTTCATAGTGTCATGCGACATACGTCTAAACCGTAGTCCAGTTCCGTCTACACACTCTGTAGTGTATCTCCAGTGATACTCCTCAGGGCAGCACTACTGCGGTCTCGAAGTTCATCCGTTGTTGTAAATCAAATCTTATTTACAGCATTTTGCTGGCTAAAATAACTGATACAACAAACGACGTTTGTAAATTATTTTGAAACACAATTTCCATTAATTATGAGTATTACAAAACATCGATTATCCGAATATCAACTATTCGGATTAATTTATTCACTAACGCTGCTGCATTGATTTTTAAGAAAATAACATCGTTGTGTTTCTGATAACTTAACCCTTACTTATAATCCACGTGTAAAGTGCCCTTTTCGTGATAGGTGTATTCAGTTTTATACGTACATTCGAAAGAAAGAACAGCATCATACATCAAAATTTTAGGCAGCGGCTACATAATAGGATTTCGCGATATTAGCCTGATAATGGATATTGCGTTATGCGGAGTATTGATTATGAGAATAAGCAACTTAACCGTAATTGTTGAATTTATAATTAAAATAACTTCATCTTCCTCCATATTTATTTTGTACAACATAAAAACTTAATGATTCTTCAGTGACTTGGAGTAAATTACGCCAAACGATACGTTGTTGCTATTGCGTCATTCGATTCGTTGTAATTGTATCTTTATAGGTGTGCATTAATAAAGGAATTATAGAAGTAACTTATTTGGGGAACTGTAAGATAACATTTTCTGTTGGTTGATTTCGTGTAAACTCAATCGGTGATATAAATGAACATAACGTAACGTTGCAGAGTTTCTTTTTTCCTTTTATTAAACTTGACGTTAATATATTTACGAAAATAGTTCAATTTCATAATTATATGAGCGGAATAGATTTTTATATTGTAAATCGCTTATGACTTCTGCGTCTTGGTTACAGGATTTAAATGTTTTGGTCTATAGGATTTCACGTAGTATCGCCATATTAATATTGTATACAATTTGACTAATACGAGGGGAATCGAAAAGTTTCCTAAATAGAATCTTTTAATTTTATCTTTATCCTGGTGAAACTTATAATGGTTCTCCGACTTCTATATGCCCTTCTAGAATTCATTTTCTTTGAAGTCTTTCAAATGGTGTCTATAAGATTTCTACCCAAACGAGGATATTTGGAAACTCTGAAACAGATCAAAGTTTGACAAAAAAGATGGGAAAGAACTATTAATGTGGATGAACTTATCAGTTGATAGATTTGTCAATGCGTTTATTAATTTTCTAGAATCATGTAAATCCACCTAATCAAGGACGATGGCGAATCGGCTTTATTAGTTTTGCGCCAACTCGTTTAAAAATTAAATACATGATCTACTACGAGGTGATGCAACCTGGTTGAATGTTGGCTGATCAGTTCAGATTTATATTGACTTGAATTCGATTCCCGATATATTACGTCCAGTTGATTTAACCTGCAAATGGCTTCTGGGTATCATGTTAATGATAAGTTCAAGTTTATTAACTCGATCTATCACATCGTCTGTTCATATCATGATAATACCTTATTAAGGTTTCTTTATCAATTTTATTTAATTATTTGGGGCATGTGTTCTTAAACTGATTTTGTTTTGTTTATTTTTATAAATACATTTTTAATATAATCTGAGGTCTGTAAAATAACAATCGGTTAGCTTAACTATGCTCATAATATAAAGGGAGAAATTGATAACAATAACTGCAGGTGGCTGCAACTAGCGACATACTGATGGAATGATTGTGTGCTCATTTTGCTACTACGAGCCAGTGTTACTCAAACCTGCTACTGAATATATATATTTTTTAGAACCTTTCTAGTTGTTTACTCGTGATAAAAACGTGTGTTGATGTTCTAGAACAGCGGTGCAAAACCGTTTTGTATTTGCGTGCCAAAAGTATAAACAGCAAATATAGCATCTGATTCTATGCCAGCACGTGCCATTAACAAAATAACATGTTGAGCTTTTCAATCAAATACTCTGGAGCTCAACAATGCAAATGCTTTGATCTATAAATATTTTCCATGTCTACTAAAATACGATTTCTCATCCCTGTCGACTAAAAATATTGCTCATTTGCCTTGTTAAAAATCTATTGATGATGTACACGTGGTCAAACATTGCATTACTATTATATTTTATACGTATTAATTGAAAATTGACTATTTTTTTTAAATTTGTTTGATCATAAAAAGTTAAGTAATCTCCTTGACATTCTATAAACATTTTAACATCTCAACACAAATGGCTTGATAACATTTACTGATGAAGTCAAGAGAAAGGTTTTATATTGAATTACTAATTGCCTATGTGGATATCATTCATAACCAAAATATCAATTTTCTATAATTATTATGTTATTATATTTTGTGGTAATTTTTATCTTCTTTATCCTAACTTATTTTTAGCATTTTTTAAGTTGATTGTTGACAGAAAATTTTAACAGCTATTGTAACTTAATCTCATGGCATTTAGATTTAATTGGATTTATCTTAATTATATTTACATGCAATAGTTAGTAACATAGGATTAACAAAGATAAATGAGCCAAATCTTTCAGATAATTTTTAAGTATTATAACATACGTGTTGACATTAGCATGTTGGTATTTTTTACAAGGTTAAATATAACAAATCACATCAGTTATAATTTGGTCATACGGAGTGCTAGCAAAAAATTTCTGAAAGGAGCTTTCAAACAAGTTAACTGATTTTATTTCAGTAGCAATGATCATTTGCCTCCTTATTACACCGGTTTCAGTAAAATTTTAGTACTATGTTTTGTTGTTACAAATTTTCTCTTTTAAGGTTACAGGGGGAGAATAACCTGATGTGAAATAAATGTGTTTGTAGAAATCAAAACTAACAAAAACTAGGTGAATTCAAAGTTTATTTGACAAAATTTGCTACTGTGTCCTGTATGGTACCTAGAGTTCGCAACATCTTGAATTGTTTACAAAAGTTTATAGTACTAATTGTAGGATCATAATTAGCCAAAATGCAACAAAATTTCTGATAAACTACGTGCTCAGCAATAGCGAAACGCTAACCATAAAAATACAACAAATATATAAAATGCAAATAAATGTGTCTATTAAGGATAGAAACATAAAGTGGTCTAACTAATAGTTACTAAGCGTTTGCGTTACTTGTGATATCACTTCCTTTTTCCGTTCGCCAGTGTCTAATCAACCGCCCAAAGTGTGACATACATAATTAACAGTAATTGTAATAATCATTAATTATCTTTAATAAAATGTGCTTGTTATTAAACACCTTAATAATTGCACCCGCATTTGATTCACACTTACATGGTAACAGAAAGTGGTTACTAAATAAAAAATAAGTAGTGAAGTGTGACAGCAAACTTGAAGAAATTCGTCTCTCATTTTAGTGGTCGAGCTGGCGACTTTCCAACGTGGAAATTCCTTATGTTGTTACAGCTTCGTGCAAGCGATGTGAACCAAGTGGTCCAAGAATTCATCAAAGAGAGAGACCAAGAACGACAAAAAGGCGGTTACTGTCGGCGATACCTATTGAAGTCGCCAGCGGTTTCATTGATTATCAGAACGATAACAATCTTCGAACAAGTTATCTGGCCTAGAGTATACGCTGGACCAAATAATAGTTGCAAAAGTCCACCGGCGTCAAAATAGAAGTGGAATTAGTGACCAATATAATAGACGTCTTATATATACCAGGAACAAACAGAAACCTGTTTTCTGTAAACTTCGTATGCGATCGAGGCCTTGTTGTCACCACAAGGATGATTTGAAACATCGTGGTCAACTACAGATGCATACGATAAGCAAATTATGTTAGTCGTAAAATATGTCAAGAGTTTTGCAATCGTCGCGCGCGATCAAAATGCGGTGCTAAGGCACAGAAGACTACGACATAGTTCGATGAGTAAAATGAAGTCTGTCGCCAGCGTTGTCAATGTTTATCCGAAGAACTGAAGATCGATGATATCACATGTAAAGACTGTTTGTTGGGGAAGCACATGCATGGCAAATCTGAGTCGAGTGAACACAAGTCGACTAAACCCGGAGAACTTGTGCGGACTAATGGAGGTGTCATCGCCAGCGGGATCGCGATATTTCACCACACAAAAAAGGCTACAGTGATCACCTAACAAGTGTACTTGAAAGCCAAGACCTAAGAAAATTATATGGTTAAATTAGAAACTAAAACAAGGCAGAAGCTTCCTCAGCTCAGAACTAGCAATGACTCAAATGCCATCATCAACTTCAACTCTGCTCTGTTCTGATTTAACGTTCATCTTCTAGAACGCCCTTGCATCTCTTTTTCCTAGTCAATTATATTGTAGAGATGGTTCAAGCAAATGACTATCATTAATTCCAAGCACGTTGTTTCCATAAGGTTCTTCTTGAATATCCAAATAGAAATCCAAACATAATTCTTAAAGACGCGCGCGGTCTTTCAAAGGAGCTTTGGGCCGAAGTCGTCAACTGTGCGACCTAGACGTAGTTACTTACGTTGAACAGAATTCCGAAAGGAAATCAGAAGATAACGCCAGCAGAGACGTGTGTTTGGATCGCTTGCGTTAGCGATGGTGCCGAAGCGAAAGAAACACAGACAAAAATACCAGTGGTACGCAAGTGGACAGAATAATGGAAAAAAGAGATTAAAAACATACCATATAGGCAAGTCCCAGGACCACTTCTCTTCTTAGCCACGGCATCGCGTGCGGGTATACTGTTTAGTGTCAGAGTTCTCAGTCAGTTCTTAAAAAACCTAGGACCAACAAATTGATGTGGAATGAAACGAGTATTGATATATTTGACTTGTTTCACTACTAAAAGAATAGCTAGCGTTCGAATTGACCTGTTATTGTGATGCAGACACGCGACGATCAACCAGTGGTTTTCTGTTTCTTCTTACAGTTGGTACCACAACTTAACTTCAACACACTAGCGATAGGTCTTTCTACCGACTACAGAAGCTGAACTGATCAAAGATAATGACCCTTACGATATGGGTCCGACACCATTGGATTTTGACAATCAGAGCGCTGTTTTTGGTTCTGAACCTGGAGATTCACAAAAGGATCAAACATTGATACTCAATGGTATTTTGTCAGAGAAATGCTGCGAAAGAAGTCATCTTGATCCAATACATCGCGACGGAAAATCAGTTAGACGATCTTTTGTCTACATAATTGCCAAGGGATGCATTGGCACGCTTAAGAGTTGGTTTTAGATATCACAAAAGCGATCTGGATAATTGTTCCTACTGTGCGCTTGGAGAGTGTTAGGAAAAGGGACATGGTGTGCTTTGACTGACAGTTACTGAACGCTTGGGTTAATTTTAACATCATTTCCTTTTCCGTTCGTTAACGTGTAATCAATTGCTCAAAGTATAACTTATACATAACCAATAGTTATTGTAATTATTCCTCAATTATCATTAATAAACTGTGTATATAATCAAATGTCTTTATCATTATAAACGGTGACTCTTCACTAATTCCTTATTATTGGAAGAAACATCCACCAACACATATAAATGATATAATCGATTAAGTACGTTTCAAATTAGTAACAACTTATTTTTCTTTGTGTTATAGTTAAAATAAAAAAATTATATTATAAGCACGTCGTGTTGTAGAAAGCTACTCTTTTTGAAAAATATTTCTTAATCAAAGTTGTTTTTCTCCAGTGATTAATATTTCATAAAACTGAAAATATGAAGCCGATGTTAATATAATGAAAAACACTGCATAGCTGGGTAGCAAATGAGAGTGTATTATAATGTTCATACGTGAATGAGGACAACTTTATTGGCTGGATCATTTGGGAGTAAGACGCCGCTAAATGAGTACATGTAATGAATTTGGAATGATCGAGCGAAAAAAATTGTTTACTTTCATTTACACAAAAGGAAATCTTAGAATGGAATTACTTTATGATGTTGAGTCATCTAATTTCACTACTGCGGTTGCAATTTAAAAATAAATTTCCTACTTTGCATGTCGAATAATTTGATGCTCTATTCTAATTCTTGCAGACGATGTTAGGTTAGTAATTCTCATTAATTTTAATTAAATAGTTAAGTATTCTAAAACTTCAATTACATTCAAACAAGTATACGCCACCAGTTTGTTATAATTTATCTGTTTTATCACCTTAACCATTCGTTCAGTATTAAACAGTTATGTAGATTCACGGGATCTTAATCAGCCATGCTTGCTGTAGCTTTAACCACAAGTTTTTCTACGAAATCAATTTACGCTATTAAAGTACTGTGTGGGGTAATTGGAAGTGGTATTCGTATTGCTTTTTAAAATCGTCTATCCCAGTACTTCTTGCTGCTAGATATATGCAAGATAATTAAATGCTTTGTAATAAGTTCCTGGCAAACTGCTAATGTCTTATGTTTTAAATGTTTTTAGAAATCTCCCCATGTTTACAAAAATTTGATGCCGGGATAAATCTATTATTTATTTAAAATTTAATGATTTGTAACGCTAATTTTTTATTTATTGTATTTTGAAAATAAACCTACAAAAAGTGACTAATTACAATTAAAATGATAGAACTATACGCTATGTATATGGTAAAAACTTATTTTTCTTCTTGTGCATTGTCTGTTACCGAACGTTGGTTATCATATTGGCTATAATAACTTGGTCTATGATACCAGTCTCATAGGTTCTGTGGCTAAAATATCCATTTTCAGCCTGGTCCTTTTTCCAATTATCTTGCCTTCTGTGATAAGATACAAGATATATAGAGCAGATTTCGTATTGAAATATTCCAGCTTTACAATTTTTATTGTTTTAACTATCTCCGTGTCTTTATTACCCGATGTAATATGTCCTCATTATCTACCCAGATCACCCATAGTATTCTTCGATACATACACAACACAAAAGCTTCAAATTTTTTCAGTAGCATGTCAGTTAGATCCAGCTCTCAAGTTTGTATAATAGTATTGAGAATATAAAACACTTGACGAGTCTAATTTGCAGTCCGAGGTTAATATTCTTCCACAAAATACTTTTTCATTAAAAAAAACATCGCAATTTTTCTATACGTACTTCTAACTCGTTAGTTATGTCCCAATTGTTGATCTGACATCCTAGGTATATTATCTTGGTTGTTTTCCCAAGAGGGATGCTATAAGCTGTTAGCATTAGAGCATTCACTGGTGTTCGTCACAAACTTTTTAAGGCTGGCAAAAAGAAGTTGAAATTCTTCCACGCTACTAGTTATTAGGTGTATAAATAAGTTCTCAACTTTTTCTGCAAAATTAAAGTTTTATTTAAAAATTTTTTGCCATATTTCGGGTAGCTTGCGAATTCCCTGGTGATAGAAGCTCACCGGCTTCGAGACGATAAAGTTATCGATGCATTTTCGGACTTCTTCTTCTGTTTTGAAATGCGTATCAGCCAACTGATGCTGTAACGACCGGAATAAATGATAATCGGAAGGGGCCGTGTCTGGGCTATACGCCGCATGCGGGGGAAGTTCCCAGCCTAACGCGAAGATGTGTTCTTGCGTCGCCTTCGCAACATGTGGTCGGGTATTATCATAGAGCAGGATGACTTTGCGACTTCCTTGTCCAGTAAATGGCATATTTTCTTCGATTGCGTTGCTCAAATTGATGAGTTGCTTTTGGTAGCGATCCGCCGTAACTGTTTCACCTGGTTTTAAGAGTTCATAGTACAGCACACCTTTCCAATCCCACTAGATGCAAAGCAAATTCTTTTTGGCGTGGATATTGGGCTTTGGAGTCGATGTCGAAGGTTTACCAGGGTCTACCCATAATTTTTTGCGCTTGGGATTGTCGTACAAGATCCATTTTTCATCGCCCGTAATAATTTTATACGGAAAATCCTTTTTTCGGTTCCTTGAAAGCAAATGGAGTGCGCTGTCACGCCGTCGATTTTTGTTGTCTTCGGACAGTTTATGTGGAACCCATCTGCCTTCCTTTTGTATCTTACCCACTGCATGCAAACGTATGGAAATGGCTGGGTGAGTGACGCCAAGCTGTTCTGCAAGCTCTTTTTCAGTTTGTGCACTGTTTTGATCCAGTAATGTCTGCAGCTCATCCGTGTCAAATGTTTGAGGGCGTCCAGCACGTGGTTGATCTTCAAGACTAATCTCTCCTCCGCTAAATCTTTGGTACCACTTTTTGCACGTTGCATGACTTACAGCATTCTCACCATATGCAGCACAAATCATTTCGGTGGCTTCAGCAGCGTTTTTCTTAAGATGAAACGCGAAGTGGATAGAAAATCTAATATGCTCTTTTGTGATTGCTATCGTAAATATAGCTGATTATTGAGGTTATGTATCAAACGCCAAATCGCATGATGTTTCAAAAACCAAATGTCATTGCTTTAAAACCGCAAGAGGGCGGACTAATTCGTTACATGTAAACGGTGATTTGCGTCCTGTGAAATCTAAAGCTGAGAACTTATTTATACACCTAATATTAGAATGGTGTCATCTGCGTATTTTAAATTATTAATTTTTATATCCATTATAGGAGAAAAACTAATTAACAAAAATAAAGGGAAAAAAGAATTACTCTTTGGCTATATTCACTTTAATAATTTATCCGGGTAGGAATAGTACCATCATTTATGAAAGACTCCAAGTATGCTTTTGGAGAAACATGATCTTGATTCAAAAATCAAAACCTCATGTTTGATTTTTATTTGAATTACAATGGGGCCAGTTGGGAAATATAAAGGAATAAAATTAAAATTATCAACCACTGATATAGCCGCTGGTATAGACCCTTTCTGCTACCTTTTGTTGTATTTAAGTGAGCCATTGCAGCTCACTGGATTTTTGAAAAAATGATTTATATATAATATATATATATAACAAATGTAAAAAGTCTAGTTTTTCAACCGGTTATAGTAAGGTTTTGTTACCCATGTAAATGAAGATAGAATCAAATATGGGAATGCTTCATCAGTCATAAAATTTGATGCTCCTGCTGCTGTAATAATTGAAAGGCCAATAAGAAAATTAATTTGGTAAAGCTCTCAAATCATTTGATACAAAATATTTGTTCAGCAAAAATTAAATGACTTTACTGGTTAAAAAATCCTTTTGCTATAATTGTGATTTGTTACTCTTGGAATATTTCCATTTCCAGAAAAAAAAAACACTGACTTAGTACCTTCAATGATTTGCTTGTTGATCTGGTACAATGTCTAATAAAAAAAAAATAACAATTTAAAGCACTTTTAAAGTAAAATACATCATTTAACAAATGAAACACTTATAATTCAAGAATCTAATATTGATACAGCCACTCCTAGTTTTTCTATCATTATTCTAGGATAATTCAATAGATTCGGATATGTGCTCATCAATAACTCAATTGATTCCTTTAAAAAGGCAAAAAATATTTTTGCATATTATTGAAGTAAGAAATAATCGTAATGGAACATTTTTTTTAATTTTTGATGCTTTGGTTTAGCGACAAGAAAAAGACCTGCAAATGAGAGTTAACAGAGCAAGTAACTCCTTTTGAATATTGTAGCAGCGTGTTTACAGAAGGTGGGAATATAAATCTAGAAATAGTAAATAGAATAAAAAAGCGGCAAAAATGTATTACGCGATATACAAAATAATTTACAGAAAGAAGAAAATAGAGAATAAAGTGAAAGCACGCGTATACAACAACAGACATACCAACGATAATAACACAAAAGAAACACGAGATCATGGTAACCGCAGCTAAAATGAAACACAAATAGCGGATAAAATACGATAGGACATGAAGAAATTAGGAGCTCTCTGAAACAAAAACCCATATTACATAAAGTAAACTAAAGAAGTATTAGCTGGTTTTAACATATAGCTAGAATGGAGACTAGTAAAATAGACTATGGAAGCAAAACGAGGATATAAAAGAAGGCAAGGAAAAGTCAGGAAAACGTGGTGGCTGGAACAAGTAAAAGAAATAGAAAAAGCGAAGCGAAGGACGATAAGGGAAATGAGGGAACAAATAAGGGCCCGGAAGGCATGTATGAGTTGAGTGAATAGCCAAAGAAAGAAATAAATTCCGACGCCCCAAAAATTATATAAATATTTTATTTCTTAAAAAACAAAATCCGAAAGTTTAAATATTGAATTTAATTTTTGTAACACCAAATGTTAATAGAACTTCATAACTATTAATTTACAACGACTAAATTCTGTTAATAGTCGCCTCATCTAACCTTAACTAAGACGGTAAAGGTAATTTCTATACTCATATTTTTTTATTAACAATAAGATCTTTGCACTATGAAAATTGATTACCTTCATATTTTAGTTTAAATTATCACATCAATAAAATAACTCATAAATATTCTAGAAAATGTGTGGCTAGCCGTGCGTCACTCCACCAATTATAAATGCTTATTGGTCTCTATAAATTAGCAATCCAACTTCAGCTGAGTTCGATTCTAACAGTTGCAACTCTGGTTAATAATATTAATAATTACTCTCTCTAATTAATTACAAAATATTAACATATTTATTATAAACTCTAAGTAAATTATTTCTTCAGATGATGTTTACTGTTGATTAGCTACTTCTTCAGTCCAAACGTTACTCTATTTTTAACTACGGAACTCGCCCGGGTTAGTATTCACAGTAAACGTATTTTTTCTGAAATTAATGTGTCTGGAGTTGAATAATTTGAAGCTATTTTTATTCATCACACAGGCAGCGTTCAGCTAGATACGGTTGAAATTTCTTTAATGCACCGTTGAGATAATTTGATTGGTTTTTCCGTCGATTAACGATGTGTGATACACGTTAACTTTTACAGTAATACTAAAATATTGTTTAAAGATTTATGACTTGTTTTTTATTTTATTTTTATGAGGTAGGCGATTTCTTCTGTAAGGTACGTCCAGAAAGTAATGTGACTGATTCTAGAAAATTTGTTTAATTAAAGATATGTTTATAATATACTCTTAATATTCAAAATAACTTACCGTTGCCGGCGGTTCTGCTACGCGTCTGGAACCTCTTTTAGAGTACTCGTTGCAGCAGTATGTACATTTAAACGGTCTTTTACAAAAAAACAAAAAGAAATCGTGGGGGACCAAATCTGGCGTATAGGAAGGTCGGCAGCGTTGGCATGGTTAGAAGCCGTCTCACTGTATGTATGGCTCGACACATTGTCGTGATAAAGAACCGCGGTGTTGATGATCTCCAGGCGTAACTTTTCTTCAACCGTTTAAACAGTTTCACGTAAAATGCAGCGTTGACCGTCGGTCCGGTTTGGCACGACAGTACCTTTAGAGTCAAAAAGAGAATAAGCATGCTTTGGTTTTTGATTTGTACATTCGTGTCTTTTTTGGCCGAGGAGGTTCGTGGTGTACCACCTAGGGTTCGGTCTTTTCATTTCCGGATCGTACTCAAAAACACACGTTTTATGACATCACTTTTTCCAAAAAATTGAGCTCATTTCTTACACAGTCCAAACTCTCACGTTTCTGTTAGTCGGTTCAATGTAGTACATACTTTACGCATCTGCAATTTTGTCGTGATTATTTTATGCACAATGAACTTTAAAAGTATCACTTCTTCTGCTATAAATCTAAGACATCGGTCAGAGTCTATAATCGTTTTTACCTTAATTACCGAAGTGTCCTCGACATTATATCTTCCTTTTCTGAATGCTTTGTGCTTTCAATAAAGCATCCTTCCTGTAGACTTTATGTATCATAGCAAGCGTCTCGGTTGCATATTTTTCAAGTTTAACAAAAAATTTAACGCATATTGCTGATTGACGCTGCATTATATCTTGGGCGGTGATGTAACTCTCAAACAGCTGTCCACTTTGCAAACAATTCACATTATGTAAAGGCTCAAAGGATATGAACTGCATCGGACCGCTTACCCGATATCATCCCCACTAATCGTCCGGCCCGAGGACTTCGCCCCACGATCCTTCTACTTAGACCAAAAAAATCAGTCTCATATGCTTTCCGGACGTATCTTGTATACCAATTCGAATATTAATGCAATTTTCACACCTTTAAAAAATCCTGGCGTACTTGTTCTTTTTTTCACATTATACAAAATTTAATAATTGAAATATATCATTTAGATGAAATATAAGATAAATAGAATTGTGTATTACACCAGCGCCCTTTTTTGATAAGCCTCAGCGTATATCGTATTAATTTTGTGCAAATGAACTCGTCTATCTCAATTTTGTACACAACATATTTATCTCAGCGTTTTTGTTAAGCTAGATTTGTTGTTCTTTTCTGCTTTTTTGGGCTGTTATGTTAATCAGAAATTCTGACACTAAACAATCTGCCGAAATGGGCCCACCTAATTTGTTGGTATCGTAACACTGCTAACGCTCTTATACTTCTAGTCATTTCTTGATAAACCATCATTATGTCTAGTAGTATTTAATGCAATAAGTCAAGATAACATTCACACACACTGTGACGGCAACTGTTTACGTTCAATCCAAGTGTGTAAAGCGCCTCAGTACTTTATATTTTTATTTTGAATTAACATTTTTAGTAACCTTAAGTTTCAACTTTAAATAAAAAAGTCATTATGTTGAATGTAGTTTCTTATACTACTACTTAAGGGTGTTAAAATACCTCGTATTATTAACGTTGTTATTAAATACTCTGAAATTACTTTTTTAGTCCGTGATCATTCCTAAGTACTTGTAATAAATTCGTTCTGGGTTGGAATGTTTATTTATTTAAGAATTAATTAAAAATTATCTTTAATTTTTGCACTACTGTATGTGTCTATTCTTATGCCCTTCTGGATGACATTTCAATAGTTGATGCCATCAACAACATTTCATGCTGCGTCCACAATTTTCTACTGCTTTGTAAGTCTTTTTAAGGATGATTAAAAACTGCAGTGGATTGTCTAACTTTATATCATAATTGACGTCATTGACAAAGTGTGTCGTCTATCCGCCCTGATGAACATTGCTATTTGTGAAATGCGTCGTTTTTATTTTCTGATACTGACCGTTGTAATACATACATACAGGTATTGGACGAAATAATAGAAACACTCGTGGTAGTCGGAAAACCTTATATTAATACGGTGTTGACCCACCTTTAGCACGCAATGCAGCTTGAATTCTGGACGGAACAGATCGATACGAATCCTGAATAGTGGTGAGTGGAATTTGAAGCCATTCTTCATGCAGCACAGCCTCTAGCTCAGTTAGAGACGAAAGACGTGGAATTCAATGCCGAACTTTGTTTTCCAAAACAGCTCATAGAGGCTCGATGATATTCGGGTCTGAGGACTGTTCGAACCAGGGAAGATGTTTAATCTCATCAGCATGCTTTTGAAATCACTCTTGAATAGAGTCAGCGGGGGCATTATCATCTGGAATATGGGATTCTTGTTTGGAAATAAAGTTTACACCATTGCACCACTCGTCCACTCAACGACATGTTGTTAGTTCTCCAACATCCAGTTTTTGTGGGCATTGCTCCATGCACGTCGCCTTTGAGCAATCGTGTCTGATATTAGGGGCTTGGCAATAGCAACACGTCCATAGATACCATTTTATGCAGTTTTTGTTTCATTGTTTTGGATGACACTGAGGCGGTATTTAGTTGCTGATTAAGTTCTATAGATTCCTTCTCGCCGTCGTCTTTTGACCACTATTATGCTTCGCCGACCCTATTTTACTATGCACTATGTATGCGGTCATGAATTTCGAGACCGAACCTTCTGTTACACCGCATAACGTTGTATTTTGCTCACAGACGCTCTAGCTAGACGACATCAACAAGTAGACGTCTTTGAAATTCCGTCAAATCGGACACTCACCACACCTGCACAACATCCACACTGCCTCACTTTACTATTAGCACACAGTCCATATTACCTGCAATAAACAAGAGACGGTTGATTTACGCAGTACTCAGTGTTACCAGGCACAGTGAAAATATGTTCCACTTTTGACTTTTGTCCAATACCTGTATATGCCGATATAATGCTAGTGAATTCGCAGGACAATCTGCCACGAGAGAACTAGCTTGTAGATCACGAGGGATTGCCTGCAAAAAGGTATTTGTGACGTCCTAGCCTTCCCTTAAATTTTTTCAAGGTGGGAACGTGGAACAATTTATTTACAAATGACAACAGTGGAATAAGTGACCTTACGAAAGTAAGATATGTAAACCGATCCTGAAGATAGGCAACCAAACGTACGCTTAGAGCTCACCCACACTACATTTCATATCAGCTGTCTATCAAAACATGGATGATTCATTTTTTATCGATGAATTAGAAGTCTGGATATGAATTAACGAATTTTTCACATACATATATAAAAACAATAACCAGCTCTGTGGTAGAAGCCGGTTTCTATGAAATCTTACACCGTTGATAGATTTTCCAGTGTGTAATTGTTTCATCTTGGGCCATTATTTACAATAGTATAATCTTTTTAAGACTTCAAAGGTTATGAGAAATCTTAAAAATTTAAACCATTCTTAAATAACCAAGCTGATATTATATCTTATGTATAAAAATAAATCTTATTTTACGCATTATTTAGTATTAAACTTTTATATCGTAACGAATATTAAAGCCAATTTTAATTCTTACCTTGTCAGTGTCAAACTGAAGTGATAATTATGTACTTAAAATTGATGTCAAAACTGTGACCTGCAACTTCATGCTTTTAAAATCTCGCGATTGGTTGATAAATGCAGCCGTTTTGTAAGGACAACATCATATAACCACTTCATCAAGCTCTCTAAAATGGCGTGCCAACAAATTTGTAACATTGTGTCGTTGATTGAAAATCATTAATTTTACTAATAATACCGTTTAATAACTTTCACCTTCCTTAAGTGGGCAGGTGAAATATATGGACAAGAAGCTCGCGCTGGGCTTCGTTTAGGAACACTTTGGAATTAATGATATCAAATTAGCGCATAATGCAGTTCTTAACGTGTTCATTTTGTTCGGCTCGAATTAATAAACTCAATTCTATGGAGGGAGGCTTTACAATCAAACCTCCTATTCTGACGTGGGTTCGCGTTATCTTCGGTTAACATTAACAATACACTCACCATAGTTATATAAAGCCATCCCACTGTAGCTAAACTAGAATGCCGATATAACTATAATTCTTAAGAATCGTTCAGATAGTTGTAGACTTCCAAATAAAAGAAAACCGCTAGGGGCTACGCTGAATGACAGGGAGGTAGCTGACCTCGGAATTCACGAAGCGGCAGCTGCAACTTTGGACTGTGCGAGGGGGCGTTATCGTGAAGCAGTAAGGATTCGCCAGTTAGCTGGCGTTTTTGCGCAGCTTCCGTATAAAGTTGGCGTGTAGACGTCATTAAATTTTCCTTTTGAAACTATTCCATATGAGGAGCTTTGTAGAGGTTAATCACTACCATAAGACTGTTGATTTTTATATAAGTGTTCGTACAATAGTTATTTAAAGAGTTGTGTCGTTAATGGGAGTTCTTTAATTAAAATTACGCTTCTTACCAATGGAAATGACGTGGCCATACTTTTTAAGATTGAATTTGTTTTTAATTGGAAAAGCATTACCTTTTATAATTATCAGTTTAATTTTTGTATTTTCTAAATGTAGAATTGTAAATGTAGGTAAAATGAATTAGTTAAAACTTTAATTCATAGGATTCCTTTGTAACGTTATCAGCAATTAATCATTGTGTAACCAATTTGCAAAGTAAAATTTATTTAAAATGAAACTACATATTAACCATTTTTATATAGTATTAATAATAATAATAATAATAGTGAGTTTCTAAATCCCCAAAGGAGCATGGTTTGCGAACTGCGAGGTTAAGGCTCACATATGCTCAGCCTTAAACAACCGCATTACCTTCTGTTCGAAGTGAACGCCAGCAGTGAATTATTTTTAGTGGCTGAGTAGATCACCGGTCAATCATCTAGCTTAGGATTGAATTCAGGTCTACTCTCACCGTAAACAAGCACTTCAATTACTCAACGACAGTGGCCGCAAACTTTTTTTAAGGGAATCAAAAGTTCCTTATATATATTTTTTCGAATTAGTTCTTAAATGTTTAATCAACTGCATAACTTTGGTCGTTCGTTTTGCTAATTTTTGCACAATTAATCAGTCTATCCTCCAAAAGTCAGATAGATATTTCTCAGGGTCATCTAATTTATAGAGAAATCATATTGTTATTTCATGTTATTGTTGCCTTGACGGTTTTGTGTTTTTGTGGATTTTTTCCTTTATTGTACTTGATATAAGTTTACACAAACCTTTTCCTGCGAAATGTAAGGTCATATGATTGAAATTAGCAGTTTTTTATGACAATTGTAGATATATTGTGCGTCTTTTTTCTTCAAACTGAGTATGGTGGCTGATGATCTGATATGTGATTGGACAATAATGTTAAATTGCCTATTATTTATTTGTCACATTTCAGTCATTCAATCAATCTAGACAATTATCGAGAGGCAATATCATTAAAATCTGCTTGTTGAATATAATTAGGAAAATGTGTTTAAGAGTCATGCTGGCTGCTGCTTAGCTAATTGAATAAGAGAATGAACTTTTGGGTTTGAGGCTACATTACATCTTTAATTTAGTAAAAGGCGTAAAATCCATGACAGAGGGTTGTGAACTACGAAAGTGACGTTCTTACAAAAATAAGTTGGACTATAGCCATCTATGTAATCACTTGATGCTTTCACATAAATGCATGCATCATTAGGTAATTCGCATGCATATGTTGCTTAAGACGTTTGGTGTTTCGTAGTTTTATCTAAACTATGATGTATTTCAATCATTTCATACAATTTTTGTGATTTAATCAACATAGTTTTTTGAATTATTTCATAACTGAAGGCGCATCAAATTTTCAATAATCCGACAATTTGAGTGTGATTGAAACTACAATTTTTATTTATCTACATTGAAAATAAAAAACGATCTTGCTTTTTATTCTATTCATAGATTCATTCATTCAACAAATAATTTAGAGAAAAACTGCTATTAATATTATGTTCCTAATTTCCTGTAAAATAATTATATAGTGATCACCACTATTTAGACTCGCTCTCTAGCAACGCAGAAGAAGTTTAAAGGCAAATATGTTTTTTTTTTTATTGTGTATGTTTCTAAGTTTTGATCAAGACCATAAACAGTGAGTAATATAACTTTAATTTTATAACATTCGACCAAAGCTGTTGCATCCGATCAGAGTGAAACTAATCCGATTAAGGTTCGAACGTCGGTTAAACGTGTATCGGCGCAACCTGCTCTCAATTGGTAATTGATTTATCCAATATAAACGTTCTTGCAGCGCATATTAAAAATAACCAGCTTGTTTACTGCTCGCTCTACGTGGTAGAGTACAAGAGTTGCAAGCGTAGCCTGATTTGTATTTTCTATTTTAGTAACTCAATTCTAAAGTCGATGTAAATTTAGTTTTTATTCAATATGCTCGAGTTTGACATGAATAAAGTATGTTAAACACATAGTTTCAGTATTTCAATTTTTGGTGAACCATTTTGTAATTGTGGCTACTGTTTTAATTACCTATAATTTACCAGGGTAAATTTAAAACAAATAATTATACTCCCTAGAAATTGAGCATTTTTCTTTTGTTGTCGATTGTATATTTGGCAAAATAGTGTGTGCAAAGTATTTTTGAAAACGGCCCTATTTTACATACACACATGTATACCGGGAAGTTATTTCATTACAAAAATAAAATTGAAGATTTTTTCTTGTATATTTTGTTGTTAAATATGAAGCCATAAGCGGCATTACCTTTATCAGTGCATTTAGTGTATTAAATTTAAATTAATAAATTGAATTGGTAAATGGAAAAACAATACGAGTTCCTCAACAAATTTTATATATAATTAAGGAAGTTAATATGGTGTAGCATTGTAATTCTTTTTAAAAAATGTTGTACTTCTCCTTTTTCCTGTAGCTCCTAAGGAGCGAAGGGCACCCAAGGCGCTTCTAACTTAGAGTGATTGATAGGGTTGCTAGGCCTGCGCAAAATTGTTATACTAATCCACAAAAGTTTTCATGTTTGTCTATTTTAGTGTATCATTAATAGAAATTTTTTAATAATACCTTTAGGTTTATGGTGTGTTTCAAGTCGTTGGGGCTTTTAACAATAATCTGTAGCATAAAAATATCATTTACTGGTACGTTTTATGCATCGTGGGCGTCAAGAAATGCTATTTTGTTGTAGAAATATAATCCTCATTGAGCATATACTTGACTAACTTGATAGTGCCTTAATTTTTCTCGTTTGGTAGTATAGATAAGCTGAATTTTCTTTTTGCAAAATTGGAATTTTTAGAACGTAACTCATCGATAAACTTTACTGGTACATAGTGGTGTAACTTTTCTTGTAAACAGCTGTTCTTTTTTGAGAAAAACATTGTTTTCTCATATTCCCTTTAAGAATACTAAGGTGTCCCTCACGAAGTAGGTATAAATGTTCCAAAATAAGGGAGAATGGTGTGCATTAGGGGATCTCTTAGTTATCTGTAAAGCCATCGAATAAAATCTCAAAAAAGTGTGATTTCAGTTTTGTTTTAGATAATTATCTCTAAAAGGTGTAGTTTCTAGATCTATTTCATTATTTCCGTTTTAATATAGTCATTAAGAAACGTACACAACTGTAGGATTTTTTCGAGCTTGTCCTTCATGACATACCTGGGCTTTCCTTGAGCCTATGGAGAGAAAAAAATATTAACTCACACTAGTTTCCACTGAAAGCGTCTTAAACAAACATTTGAGATACAAGTAAATTATTGAAAGCAGAAAGTTATTTGTAGTACATTTATTTATTTACTGTTAACACGATTAGGAACGGGTTTTTTTAGGGAATTGTGCATGCATAAATGTTTCCAAGAACATTTCCTGTGACTTTGGCCGAAACTTGTTCCCCTAGATTGACGTGACCAGCATCTTCCAGGAATTTTTGTATAACCGAAGGTAACCTTGCGCTTTTTGTATTTCTTTTCTCAAAATAAGCCTCCTTTTGCTACAATTTACTGCTTGTATTACTCAAGGGTCACGTCTAAACAACATAGTGATCTAACAAGGAGAAGAAATATAAAGTCAGTAAACAATAGCTAATAAGACAGTTTCTAACTGCAAATTATGCTGTAAATTTTGATATCGTCTAGAAATTAGGCACTGAATAAAAGAATAAACAATATTAATCACTGATTTTTACATAAACTTGCAGTTGTACCATTCATCTTGACGTCTAGTTCTACGCGTTTCTAGAATTTTCTAAAACGGCTGATTCCAAACTAGTACTAGTTTTCTACTTCTAATTAAATTATGTATGTGTGCATATGGATGCGTGTCCACGCGTGCATGTGTGCGTTGGTATGTATTATTTAATATGTATATAGTACAACTAACTGCATCAACACAATAAATACTATCAAATAATTTCTAGTTGCTTTACTTTGACTGATTAACATGTAAACTTGTAAAACTTAATTAATTAGAACAACTGAAAAATTATCTACATTAGCTATAACATGTGAAACGCATTTTCTAAGGCGCAGGAAAAGTTGGGGTAATTAAAAACGAGCTGGAAGTTATTTTAATAACAAAACGTAATTAAAATGAGTTACGTCCTTCTTTCGCGCTTTGCATGATAATGATTGTGTTGTTAGTCATTGTGTAACTACAAGTTTATTACAAAATTGTTTTTGGAGCGATGCTTGCATATTTTAGAGCATTAGAATGCTTGTTATGAAGACTGGGTCGAAGATATAAATTATCTCGTTTAATAATTTTTATCTTCTTAAAACAGCACGAACTCGATATATATTTTTAAACTGTAATTGGATAATTTTTTTATTATTATACAATCACGTCAAAATGCGTGTTTTTGCAGTAGTGATAACATTAATTCCGAGTCGGAAATTGTGTAAAATTAGCAATCAATCGATTTTTATTAATAGCTTTTTAAGATTATTGCTTTTATCATCTTTGTTTATTATGATTTTTTCTAATTCTATTGCTATACCCTTATACTCAAGGTTTTGATAACTTGTAATTAGTTCAAAGAGATGTTATGGTTTTACTAAAACTGCAGCATGTGCGTTATAATAAAATCTAATTTTTTTCGGCTCAGCTTTGTATGCAATTGAGTTAACCAAAATGCAGCCCAAATGTCAACGTATTGCATCAGCAGCAAGCGCGTTAAAAATGCTGTTTCCTTGGAAAGCTTGAGCAAGCGGCCACATTTGGGCGCAAATGAGTCATTGCTTCAATTTTTTGCAGAACGCGCGATTACCTCACTCAAGGTTTGCCGTAAGGTTTGGGAATTCAGACCCGCTGCGCGAATGCGCTCAAGATTATTGGTTTCGGTCATGTCTCATTGGCGCTGATATGATTGCACACGAGCCTTTCATTTTGCTGCCATCGTTTAATCGGCGAAAAAACAAAGGCCTTATCTTGTATGCGTTTCATGGTTTAACAGGTGCATTTCGGTTGTGGCGAAACGACACAGGAGCCCTGGATGTCCTACGAAAATTAATGAAATAAACTCGTAATGCAGCCTACGCGCTTAGGCTCCATCGTTAAATCATGAATAGCTCGCCATACAGCGTTCGAGAGGTCGGCAAATTGGAAAACGTCTTTCCCGTAAACAGTCACTGCAGATGTTCGCCTCTGATTTCTCATCGAGAAATCAATTTTCGAACTGGATAAAGAAAAATGCAATCTCTCGTTAATTTTTATCAAATACTTTTAACCAAAACAATATAAAAGGATTATATATAGACATTTTACATGGCAAAATTAATTTAATTACAAAAGAGATCAAACATGGTTTATCGCAATCGATACCATCACAAAACTGTTCTCTTTTTATGAGGAAGAAGTTTTCAGGTGCGCCACACTACTGCTGCTTCAGCGAACTTATAACGTAACCAGTGTAGGAAATTATAGCTGCATTTAATAATAGCATTTGTGTAACGATTAACCGAAGGTCAGTGTCGTAATTGTAAATTATTGTTGTGCTCTTGGCGCTATCTAAATTTGTTTAGCTTTTTGATAACGCAATTACATTTGTTTTGTTTTGCGCCAGCTATTTGTGGGTCGTCAACTCCCAATTCCTTTCGCTCAGTCCAGGTGTATATTGCATATAATTAAGCGGCAGCCAGTAGTCCCGTTTTGGGCATTGAATGGTAATTACCGGCCAAGAATTACTGCACGTGCACTTCAGTGAAACGTTGTTTCTTCGGCAGATTATTTATTGCCGTTAGAAAGTGCGCGGCACTAAAGTAAGGCATTCCCAGTCTTATTTGCCGTTAAATCGAAGCGTTTTTGCAGGGCACCTTTGCAGAAAGTTACGATGCATAATTCATGCTTGCGTAATTAATTGCTTCGCTAGTGCGAAAGAAGGCTTCTTTACTCTCCGCCAATATTTAAACATCGTCATGGCGTGATATATAAAATTTAAAAATAATGAAACTAAGACTATTTAAAATAACTTTTAAGAGCAAAGCAAAACTGATACAGAACAAGAAAGTGACAGAATTTTATAGTGCAGTAAAAATACATTGATTAATTGATCGATCTAAGAAAGGAAGGGAAAATGAGAAATGAAAAGAAAATTAAATTGTTTTGAAAAAAGAATGGGTAAAAGTTCAACATTGGAATTATTAGAAAAAAAAGACAATAAATGATATATAGAAAGAAGAATCGGGAAAATAAATAAAAATAGGACTTTGAGTAAAAAACTAAGAATGAAAAAATTACAATTATACAGATTATTCCTAAAAACTACAATATCCAATAAAATAAAAATAAAATTTGGACAGAAAATGGTTGCACCAACAATTGGAAAGATTAAGATAATAGAAAAACAAAAATGATACAAACATATAGGAATACACTAACTAAAAAATATGGACGCAAAGGAATATCAAGAAGAAAGATCAAGAATTTGTAAGAAATTTTTTTTATTAAGAAATACACATGTGGGGTGCTAAAAATTTAAATTGAAAGAATGAAATTAAAACGGCAGTCAGTAATAAGCGTGTAAAAAAAAACGAAAGTAAAGAAAGGCGAAACCCAAAAATTGTGTAAAGTATAGAGGAACTAAGCGGGAATACAAGACAAATGTTGAACATTTTAGAGCAGAATAAAACGAGAGGTTATAAAAGAAGACTTCCAAGAATAATAGATATCTTTTTCTTCTTCATTAGTCTGTATCCATCTACTCCTGGATGTAGGCCTCTCAGTTTCTTCCATGTCTCTGTCCGTTGCTTTTCGAAATCAGTCTTTACCTGCTGTTTTCTTGATATCGTTCTACACTTTTTTGGATGTTCTTAAGCGCCGGTGTGCGATCTTGTGTGACCATTTTCCTGAATCTTGTCGCGCGTCGTGTCCTACTCAGTTCCGTTTCATTTTCGGTACTATTCTGCGTATTTCATTGTTTCTTATCATGTCTCTTGACGTAATACCAAACATAGCCAATTTCATCGATCTTTGTGTGGTTCTTAACTTATTTGCGCTTTCAATCGCGTTCTACAAGATTCTTATGCTGAACTTCGCAAGAATTTGCAATTACATGCCTACCACACCCTTTCCCGGAGCTCTCTGATGCCTGGCGGGTGGCCTACTCAGTCACTGAAAATAATTGAGTACCTGCGTTGGCTTGAGCAAGGTGTAATGATGGCGGTTTTCTAAGGCGCGGTGCTTGCCACATCGCCCCGCATCATACATGATGCGCGACGACCGGGTAGTAAAGTCGGACATATGAAAGCCTAACTTCTCAGTTCGCAGGCCGTGCTCCCACGCGGGACGTTAGAGCCTTACCATTATTTATGCTCTACCACACACAAAATGATGCATGAGAAGTTTAAATTACTGCAGTAGATAAAAAACTGAAAACATGGTAAAGTCCACAGGTACACTGTGAACTTTTTTATTTTAACTGCAAATTTACAAGCTACTCAATTCACAGAGTAATAAGAAAATGTGTTATATGTGAAATGGCTCGAGTGAGGCCCCATCCATCGATAAGTACACCCGAATATATTCAATCAAGTCTTCTCGCCTTTGTCTTTTTAATCTTCTATTTTTCAAGGGCTGATTGGGTATTTCAGTTATTCCGTGGTTGGAGTGTCCTATATTGCAGTATCTGTATTTGGTAGCTTGTGATTTAATGACATGTTATACATATGGTACTTTTAGAACATTATATATTGTGAGGTTCGATACATAGCAAATGAGGTTCGTCATCATACCGAATATTTTTGATTGTACCACCTATAATATTTTTGTGTTTGACGGCTTACTGCAACCCCATAGCTCAACTCCATATGTTAATATGAGCTTCAGTATGTTTTTGTATATTCTTAGTTTGCTTTCTAATCCGAGTTGGGTCTTTCTACCATTCAGCCAGTACATTTATTTAACTTTTAAGTTTATTTGTTGTTTTTTGACTTTGAAATATGCTTTCCATGTTAACTTTTTATCTAGGTTGAGTCCTAAGGATTTCACTTTTTTATTGGTATGGGGGTATTATTTACAATTACTTATGAGCAAGAACTATGCTTTCAAGTGACCGTAATTTTAGCCGATTTATCAGTATCAACTGCAATTCTCCAACGTTTTAGCCATTCCTGCAATACATCTTTGTAGGTTTTCGGGTGCTTTTTCTAGATCCAGGTCAACTAATAGAATTGCTGTATCATCAAGAATGTAGCTGCCATAGTGTACTCCGCGACTGGTAAATCTGCCGTGTAAATTAGATATAAGTATGGCCCTAATACGCTTACGGTACTCCGGATTGCATTAAGTGGTAGTCAGACAAAGTAGCATTACATTTTTCTTTAGCTTGTATGAAGAGTCCATCAGGCCATACCTTATCAAAGGCTTGTTGGATGTCTAGAAAAACTACTGCGCACATTTTCTTTCCTTCTAAACTCTCCTTGATCTTATTAACTAACACATGTTGTAGTGCAGAGTGCTTTTCTCTGAAGTCAAACTGATGTTCTATTAATAGATGTTAAATACTATACTACTTTCTCAATTTCGTGAGGTTTTTTTATACGAAAGCTTGACTTGATGTTTTCATTAATGAACTGCTGAACTAGTTCCCAGTTAGTTTGCTTAAAGTAATGTGCGCATATGAGATACCGAAAATATACATGTTAGAGAGCATGTACGAAACAGTCCTAAAGTAGCATCGTGGTGTGGTGTTATGCATGATAAGATTATTGGAGCCTTATTTCTTCACCAGTTGACGATCAACATAATTTACCCGGACATATGCTGTACGCAGAATTACACAAAATTATACTGAAATATTCTACGACAATATAGCATCTTAATTTATTGGGGCCACGGGTAAGCACATACTTATAAAACGCATTTCCAGAAAGTTAAATAGGCAGAGACGGTTCAATAACTTAACTGTGTGCATCTAACATACTCCTGCTGGATTTTTTCTTCATGTAAAAAGCAATCTATTCCAAAACACTCGTTAATGGATTTAATGATTTGAATACTTGTATTAGGAATGTGATTTTGATTATTACATCAAACATGCTCCACGGGACACGGCAAAAGCTGGAACGTCACCTTTGTGCTACAAGGAGAATCTACTTTGAGGTATTTTAAAAGTTTTACTATAAAGTGCCGCAAACTCCAGGCAGCCAGTTTAATTAATTTCTCTGCTGTAATCCCCCAAAAATAGTAGCAGATTCAATAAAAAGGGTAATAGAGAAAGGAAAGCCTCTCCTATACCAATCAGCATTTGATATTATAGAAAAATAATCAGGGAAAGTCTGGAACAATTAGAAGTACTGAATAAGTAAACTGATAGAAACGGTAAAATGTATATACACTAATGTAATAAGAAGAAAGTAAATGAATATTGAATAATCTAAGAAACTTAAAATAAAAAAGATGAAATAGAGAAATTATTTAAGTAATGCATAAATAGATAGTAATAAATAAATAATATCTAAAAATTAAAATAACATAAATAATAATGGAGAAAAAGCAAGGAATGCGTATTATGCGTTAAGTGAAACTGAACAAAGAAGAACTCCAAACCACTATCCATATTGATATATGTCTTGTGTTTTCCAAAAAACACGAAAGTAAAATAAATTCTACAGAATTGAAATACTTCAGCAGAATATCTTGAAAAACAAAATGGGACTACATAAGAAACGAAGAAACCAATAATGGAAAAAATGAGGAAACAAAATAGTTAAAAAAGTAAAGCAGCATTTATTTGCTATAGTGACCTTATTTGGATAAATTATTCTATCTTTTTTGTGAATTTAGTAAATTTTTCCTTAAAAACACATTCAAGAGTGAAAACAAGCGGTGATTGTCTCTTATGATTCGAATAATTGTTGCTGTTTAGCTATTAGTAAAAATAAAAATAATAATTTGTTTCGTTCTCTATAAAAAAAACCATAACTTTTAGTTTCATATAGTAGTAGCATGCTAAAACTGGTCTGAATTTTTAAAATGTCAGTGTTGACAATAAACCGGTGAGGGTTACAAATAAAGCATATTTCCCAACAACCTAGCAGGGTGATAGTGAAAGAAGATAAAGCTAGAGTATAACTGCAAATGCATGTCTTGAACATCTGCTTTCTGTTTTACGCCGGGACCGGTTTATCATGCAGTTCATTTTTAAGAACTAAATTTCCACGGCGTAAAGTTTAGGCCAGCGCCGATAGACTGGCAATTCTCCCTCCAAATACACTACATCGATATCAAGGGTCGAGCGGCGAAGATGTTCCCTCGTTGAATCGCAAAAACATATTCTTTAGCCGTTTACCATTAAGGTACTTCCTGCACATGTGTGTCTACAGCCGATGCTGGATGGCCGGCTGACAAGCGTTCGCAGTCAACGGCAGTTTATTGCTGCTTACAATGAATTCGCGCGTTAATCGCCATATAAATTTAACAGCCAATTAATAAATCGAAAACTTAATCAATGTCACCCTCGTAAACCCGCATAGAGCACGGACGTAAAGGCGCTCCTAGCCGCGGCCCGCAGTATTTATTGGTCAATAACTGATGAACTAATCTAATGCGCCCTTCGCATGACGAATGAAATGCTTTTTCCGGTGATTGGGATGGAAATTGGAGGCAAAGCGCGAGTCCAGCGGCACCAAAGTGTACGCCATTTGGTGTCGACGGCGCCGTTCCCAAACATCAGCTTGGCCGCAAATTACGCTCCCCTAGCCAAATGTATTTATAACGGAATAAAGCACCACCCTTTGTCATCGGTGAATCATAAAACTAGTAAAAATTTGCATCCTGCGGGGATACAGCGGCGCTACGTTGTGTTGCACGTTGAAGGATTTTGCTTCAAGCCTAACGCCGTACATCAATAACGTGTGTTATATTTTAATTTACAGCACTTTAGAATATCATATTTTTAGCAAAAATAACGTCAGATGCTTTTGGGCGAAGCCGATTAACATGCAATATGTAAGAGGACGTAACGGCGAACATTGATGTTTGCATCATATAGTAGGTCTGCCGTAACCCTGGTGATACATAGGGTTGATGAGAGATTAGTCTGAGATATGCCAGACTGAATCATCGCTAGGGATAGCTTCAGAATATTAAATATAAATTGCGTCTAATTTCACCAATGTGACGAAATTACAAGGTATTTCTTCACCAAGCAAATCGGTTACTAAAAATTCAACATTACACTTTCTTACCATTATCGGATGCTGTCGTTCTTCAACTAATAAAATGTATACATGTCATTTCTGTTACGGATATTGTTTTAATAATTATTTTCGGTGGTTGGTGAAGTTTTCATATTTTAACGCTATTTAATCAATTTCTTCTTAAATGTATAGACGCGACAGAAGTTGTAAATTAACAAGATGTTGGTAAACCAAACTGTAGCTTTAAATTTTTCAATCAGATGTTTTAGCATGTATCTATATTTCTTTAGAAATTTTTCATTGTGTTGCGAATATTTGCTTCTCATGAATCGTCCTAAGCGAACCATTGTTTAAAATGGGCTAAATAATGTTAGTTATTACTTCATCATTAACCATGATTTCCGATGTATTTTTTATTAGAACATTTTGAAAATCAATTGAAGCTACACCCTCCATGAGGAAGCATTCTCTACAAACTGTAAAGTCAAAGCAATAGTCTGATATGGAAACGACGCGGCGAGCATAATAACTTTAAGTGGATGAGTAGGCCACCTGCTAGACATCTGAAACCCAGAATCGAACGTGAGCCTATCCACACACCAGACAAACGCCTTAACCGCTCAAACATGGACTAGCTTAATTTGCTATGTAAATTGGATATGATGTAGTAGCCGATTTTCCGCGCATTAAAGTAATTTTGATTTCAGTACAAATTTATTAATCCGGTATCTACCATTTTCTGGGTTGTTAAACAGAGTGCATGAGAACAAATGTCGAGAGGAAATTACTGATTCGAAAAGAACAAAAAAAAAAACCCCTATAGTGGCACATGTAATATTAAGTCATTACTTCGCATTATATTGCACATTTATTTTTGACATCTTTAGAGTAGAAGTTTTAAGTGTCTCTCTTGGGCCCCGATGCAATCGCATATACGCTGTATCCGATTAGAGCCACATGCTGCAATGATACTTTGTTCAAGTGTCTGCATATCAAGACTCGTTTAAGTACATTTAAATCATCTTTGCTTGTTCCTGATATGAATAAGGAAAAATTTTAACGTCTTTTCAGAACATAAAACCACTTAGGAGCAAATCTGTAGAGTGAAAAGGAAGATATAGACACATCGTAACTAAAATGACAATTCTTACGGGGACTAATGTTATGAAGAACAATATTGCCATTTATCGTGGAACATATGCAATTCGATTTATATAAAATTTGTTAATTTTTCTTCAAGCAATCAGTTCCTGAATTTTGCCTCTATAATTGACTTTCACTTCGCGTATCATGTTGTATATTGTTGATATAGATAGTATTTCTGTATTTTTTTTCTACGTGCTCTAGGATTTTGGATTTCTTAACATTTTCAGCCAATAGGACTATATCGTCTGCATCGTAATTTTTTCTCATTGTACACCCCCTACAATTTATTAAATTCCGATTGCATGTGTGAATTGGATAGTGGTGGTGATAGCACCTTGAATAACCTTTTTTTCTAATCTCGTCTTTTTACTTCTTTTACCTGTATAACAGCTTTCTGTTGCTTATATAGCACTAGAATAGTTCGTCCATTTCTGAAATGTACGCCAACATCTTTCTTAATTTAAAGAGTTTTAGCCACTCATTGTAGAAGACATTTTTTAGGCCTATAAAAGCAGTACATGTTGGTTTTCATTTTATCATATTTATTCCGAGGCCAAATTGATTTTCTGTTAGTTTTTGTTCTACTGTTTCTTCAATTTTCCAATATACAATTTTTATTAGCATGTGTTACTAGAGATTTCTGCTCTTATTTTCGCAGCTTACAGTTGTGTCCTTTTTAGAAGTGGGTTGGAATCTGATTAATTTCTGATGGGTTGTTCATTTTTAGTTCCTGGACTGCTTTAGTGTATTCTTACTAAATTATAATCTTTCTTTTCTTATCTTCATCGATATGGTGTTCGAGTCTGTTTATTGTTGCATTTTTACCTTTCGGCAGTATCGCTTTTTATCTTGTAGGTCTGGTCAACTTTAGTACTTCTCCATACTTTTCCTCTATATATCTTTCTTTAGCTTTAGTATATTCTCTATTAATTTTACTTCTCACTTCTCGGCATTTTTCTTGTCCATCATTTCAATCCAGGATTTCTGTCTTTTATCTTTTAATTGCAGTAACGTTAACTAACATTGTCACTTATGATGTTCCACGTCTTATTTACATTTACCTCATTTTGTTTTGTTTCTTTCGTGTCTTCTTGTTTCAATTTATCTATTTGCCATTTTCTTTTTTCGTCTTTTTAAGTTCCTAAATCCTCAAATAGAATTGTATCACTACTAGGTTGCAGTTGCTCTCCAAGTTAGCTCCTGTATATGTTTTGTTTCGCCAGTATAAAAATAATGTCGTATATTCTGATGTCATGGGTACCTTCTGCATAGGTGATGGTCAAATAGTGTGTTTGTTATTACTAAATTGTGGTTTGCACAAAACTTTGTCAGACGGTTACCCCTTTCATTTCTTCTCCCTAACCCTTATCAGCCCGTAATTCCACCTTCTACTCTTTCTTCAATAATGACATTATAATTCCGTATTAATATTATATTCTTTTCTTCTTTGACGTATTTCATTATTTCCTCTGTTTCTTGATATACTTTCTTCTCTGCATCATCATTATAGTTTGTAGTTAGTACGAATACTTGTATTGCAATTGCGCCTTTTGGTTTGCCAACTATTTTTGCCCTATTTCTTTTCTCATAATAACTCTTAGTCTTGGCAGTTATAATTAAACTGTATTCGTCACTCTCCCCATGACGTCTTCGTGTGGCTATTTTACTCCACTTATTTTGAACAGATCGGTATTGTTGTGTTTCATTGCTTTTTTCGCTTTCCACAACGTTCTAACATTCCACGTTCCAATCTTTCTTATTTTGAACTACTTCCATCTTTAATAGTTGATCCTGTTAGAGGAATATTACCTCTAGAATCTTTCATTACTAAAGACATAGAATATCGTCATCATATTGAAGCAGAAATCAAGTGGACTTCAATGGTGTAGTATAATTATGGATTAATTTTAATAAGGTTGTATTTTTTTACTCTTTTATTTTCTTTAGCGATTTTGTCAGACTTGGGGAGCTAAAATCTAATAAACAATTCAATTTCCTTTATTAGTTGTGTATATTTGACTACTTCCATTGTTTCTTGTTATACCTTTTTGTTCTTAGATATTTATGAGATTTTTGCAGATGTAACCCACTTTGCCTTGACAGCAATATGGAATAGAGAGAAAAAGAGAGCAACCAATTTATTCGATTTGCTAATGCTACCGATCCACAATCTCTTTCTCCATTCTTTCATTTCGCAAATTGGCCGGACATGTTTGCTTTTTCAGTGGGCAAATTAGCTGCGGCCGCGTCCGAGCACGTCAGAGTGATTAAAATCGTTTTTATGTAATTAGGACCGTTGCCTGGTTATTAACACAGCTATGCCATTAAAGTTTCGACAATAAATGGTGCATTCTGCTTCCGCCTTGGCTGGTCCAACTCGTTAAACTAGTTGATGGTTTCCGCCGGCTTATTCCCAAGACTGCGTAACTGGACAAATCTTGGCCATTCAGGCCCTCCGATTCCACGGGATTCCGCGGTCGTCCGAGCCGAGCTCTGTAGGTGCTGCAAGGTAGGCGCTGCGAGCCGAGGCGGCTAAATGAAATTCTTGCTGTTTCTCGGCACATTCAGGCAACGGCCGGGAAAAGTCTCAAAAGCAGTTTAACCTTGCATGAACTTTAAACGAATGGATTCCATACCGTGAACGCAGAAGAAAGGGGCCATTATATAACCTGCAGTGATTTCACCGCGCAAGAAAGGTGATGCTCTCGGCTTGCCGCGATCTGTTATTTAGAGACGTGCAGAATTCCGCCTCTTTATATACAACAACGACCTTCTCATGACGGTTTAATAAGAAGCCGTTGCAAAGGAGGATAAGTTCTAGCAGCACTCTCCGTGTAGAAAACCATTCTGCCTAAATTACCTGAATGGGACACAAATTTCTCTTAAATTCTTATTTCCTTATAAGCACATAGATAAGCATTTTGTGCTTTTTGTGTTACATTTAGTGGCTATTATAATATTTAAAAATGTACTCGATTGAAGCCTGAGAATTTAAATGTGTAGGGTGATCCAAATTTATAATTTGAATTGTTATAAGTTTGCACTTGTACACTTTCTATCTAAACACATGGCAAAATCGTTATTATAGCGTATACTGTGTAGCAATCCATCAATATCACTCAAGTTTACTAAGAAAACAAGGCTAGTGAGTGATGCAGCTAATTTTTCTATAAATGATTTTGTGAATTGTCAATATTGTCGCATCTGGGGTAAATACGCGCTATTCACGAAAAATATAGGGTAGATGAATCATTCGCCCGTACTGTTTTTAAGCAAAGCTGGCAGTGCTGTTACTGTCAATGGTGCACGCTGTCGGGAGATGCTAAACAACTTTTTATTTCGATGATTTAAACTTAAATGATGTGTGGTTTGAACAGTTTGGAACCACATGCCACACACTACCTGAAACACTCATTGCACTTCAAACCAAATTTCTTGGTCGTGTTATCTTGCAAAGTAGAGACATTGATTGACTGTCTCTGTGTTGCGATCTAATCCCATTAGACTTTTTCTGTGTATTTGAACGAAAGGATTTATATCAGTAAACCTGCTATTTGTAGGCGTCTAGTTGCTGATATAGAGCGTTTATGAGAAAGCATTATGGAAAACTTCGTTAAAAGAATGGTCGTATGTTGGCGGAATCGTGGAGGTCATTCGGTCGACATCCATTTCATTCCAATTGTTCCAATATTTTGTTTCATTTATGAAAAACACCCTACAGTTCAAATTGGATTTATCTACATTTTAATATAAAGAAACAAATGCTCAAATTTTATTGCCCAATATTCTATCTTTTACATTTACACCAGATTGCAGATTTAATGAATATATCAACTGATAGACAAAATTTTTATTGGCATACATAGTCATGGATCAATATCCAAAATGTTCATTGACAAAATTTTACCATTCATTCCGAATTATCTTTTATAAAATTAAGTTTCTTTTTATGTATCGTATCTGCACAGCTGATAAAACGTTTCATTTTTATTTTATTTTATTTTTGCTTTTCGTCTTGTCTTCCCTCTTTCGCTAACATTCATTTTTGGTCTGTTTCTGAATATCATTTCTTAATTGCTTTCTGTTATTCTTTTCTACTGCAAATTTAAATTCACTTTTTGGACTCTCGCAATCATTGTCTTTGTTATGTTTTGTGTATAAGTGTTCCAGAATTGTCTTACATGCTTTATTTTCATATACTGGTCTCAATAACCTTCTAAATGTTTTTATTTTCTGTACTCTCTAGCTTTATGTGCTGTTTGACTTAGTAACCAACATTCGGTGCCATACATTATGATCGCTTCGATTATCACTTCTTATAATTTTATTTTCAGTCATCTCTCTCTAAGTGATCTATGAATCTTATACCTTAGCATTTAAAACTTTTTACTATTTTGAAATCAGAATTGACATAGTGTTCTCTATGTTAATTAAGAAAATAATTTTCAGATATGTTTCCCTTAATTGCATGAAGAATTCTCGAGAGTTTATTTGTATGCACAATTTAATATCAAAACAACAACAATTTTTCAAAATACAGGTCTTCATTATCAATTTCCCACTTTTACAAATTGTCGAGTCTATCAGCAATAGACTAGACATGTTTCTTCAATTCGATCAACAACTCAAATCGGCGACCGCGCAGACAATGCACCATAGATCAAAATAATCATATGACTCACAGTTCCTTGTCCTTCGGCATCGAAAATCTAATACGCTGCATCTCTTATTGGCAGTTTCTAATTTCCATTCTAGAAGATCAAACTTTGTCGATTGCTATTTGCAATTTGGATTCCGAAAATAAAGATTATGATTATATCAGAAAAGCAAGAAACAATAAAAAATGCATAAAATCAATTTTTTACAAATGTTTCTATTACAACCTAATAAAACATTGAATTGGTCTGAATTCCATTTTGTTATTCTCCATATAATATTTTCTCTCTTCTACTTTAAAAGAGTATAGGACTCTCCCATATTGCGGTATTTATTTCGGTTTTATGCCATAGAATTTTTTCATGCTTTTTGATATGATCTGCACATGTTGTTCCCAGGTTTTTCATTTTATAACTTTATTGCGCCATTCGTTTTCTTACAGCATGTTCTGTCAATTTTCTTTTATTGTAATTATTTTTTGTATATCTTCTACCCCGCTCTTTTACCTGAATTATTATTCATCATTCAATATTACATAGAATAACGTCATAGTTACTGAAGAGTCTTATTTGCGTGGTAGCTTGGTTATGTAGTTTTTTTCTTATTCTACTACAAAATTCTCGTGTTGTTTACTACAGTAATATCTATATAGTTCATACTTAATCTACAAAGCCCAGCCATAATAGGATGTTACTTTCCTAGTTCCTATTATAAGTATCATAGATTGCAGATGATTTATAGTTCCAAAATTTTTCCTAAAATTGGGTCGCTCTTTGTTAATATATTCGTGCAGTTTACTTTTGCATCCAGTTAAATATCATTCCTGAAAGGAACAGTACCCAGGCGAACAAGATTATTGGCCTATAATTTTCTGCGTCTCATTTCTTGTGTAATAAGGCTACAGAAGCATCGTTCTGTTCGTCTGTACCTTCCCTTGTATATTCTCTTTGTACAATCTGGATAATTTCTTTTCTTCTCCCTTCTCTTATCATTTCTTGTAGTAGCTGATCACTTCCTAGGACTTTGTTGTTTTTTGTTTTATAAAGTGCGGATCTTGTTTCCCTTCGTGCTTCCTTCTGGATTTTCAGTCTTCTTTATTCGTTCATTCTTTATAAAAGTTGTACAGATCCCGATAAAACTGTTGTATTTTTGATAACGTTTGTTCTATTGCTAATTACCTTTTTGTTTTAATAGCTAAATCGTCTCATATACTAAAAACAGGGAATTTTCCACTTACATAATAAAACTTCCATATTTAGATTACCACCCTTGTTCAATTTTTTTGTGAATTTGAGAAAAAAACTTTTCCCCTACAAACTTTAGGACACGTCATATAATATAAATTATTTGTACAAATAAGTTGCCGTTTTTATATGAGTGTTTGACCAAATAAACACTTGAAACTTAGCAAAACAATAACAATTTAGCTGACTATTGAACGTTTACATTTTATAGTAATTGGATATGACGTGTAAAAATGACTTAACGTTAAACTTTTCCTATCACTTGAGAATAATTAACAATGTTCCTTTTTCAATAAACAAATATATTGCGAGTGCTATCGTCCTACTTCACTGCTATTTCATAATTCGTAATTATAGGAACGGACTCGAGCTTTCTCCTTATTATGTAAATGTAGATGCAAGTTGGATCGTTCTCGGTCACCTCACCTTTACATTTTAAAGGCTAATTTTGAAGCCAATTGCTGTACATTAATGAGAGTATTTTTGATGATCGAGCGAAGCGCTATCTCGTACTACAATTTTAAAGATCGTATGATAAACCATTTTGCTGCATAAGGTGTACCTCATAAATAATCCATTTAATGGCCTCTTAATGTTAAGATTAATTTTGTATCCCCTCATATCATAATTCGGTGTCTTGTTTGTCAGTTTTTATAGCGATTAACGAAGTATGCAATGTAAAAATGTAAAAATGTAATTTTGAAAGACGAGAACAAATATTGCGTATCCTAAACAAAAGATATACATGTTCTGTGTAATCTGACGTGCAATGTAAATGTAGCATGGGAACTTTTTATCCGGATTTCTTTATTATTACAGTTGACAGTTTTATGAATACAGGTTTGACCTTTTTTGTAATCCTAACCATCTGTTAGATGGTAATGATTAGGTAGAAGACTAGACAAGAACTGCTAGGTGTATATTAGTATCCAACAATGGTTGTAAAATATTAATTATTTCTTGTCTCCTAAACAAACACCCTTTTATTTTACTATGTTTTTTATATAGTCATTTAGCCAGAGAATCATTTTTGGAAGTGATTCTTGCAGTTTGGTTTAAATAAAACATACCACAAATTGGTTTTTAAATTGACTATTTAATCAAACGATTAATTCTAAAACAAATTAGAATTATTTACTCTGGAACTGACTGCACATTAGATACATTTGTCCTTTTGTTTATTAGTCATATTAAATTTAATTGCACTTCAAATTCTATTTAATCAGTCACTGTTTCCTGTCTGCTGTAGAGATATCAGCAACTTTTTATTTGTAAGCTGATATTACCAAAATACCGCCGAATAAGTCGAATCAGGAATTATATGAAATGCACGTGTTTGCTTAAAATCATCTACGATAAATATTAAACCAAATCGTAGTACATTATAAAGAACTTTTTGGAGAAGTCATCTTAAATAATTTTAGAACGTCCAAAGCAAACATACATCAATAACCAAATTGATTTAGTAAACTTCTTGGTTATTTATGCGAAAAAATGAAGAAGCTATTGCTTCCAGCACTAACACAAATATTAATATCTTATGTGACAACACAACATCTTTAGATTTTTTTTACTCTTGTGCCGTTATTAGGGGAAATTTATTCCTAGATCTATTTTTCCGAGGAAGTTATGTATCAAGGATATTGGAGAAATAAAAATTGTTAATTTGACAAAGGAGCATAAAATATCTATTTCATGAAGAGGTAGGTCACCAAAAAATATTCGAAATTCTTGTCTTCTCTATATAATTAGTATACTTTAATGTTAGAACTATTTTCTACATTTTTATTCACTTTCAACAAATGCCCTCCTATTAAACTATTATTTTTTTTATAATGGCAGAGTTAAAAGAACACACAAATCAACCAAAAACTACTTACAAAGTACTTATAACGACAAATCTTCGGCTACAGCGGAGTATGTTATCTGATAATTCTTACAATAAGAAAAGAAGATGAAAATGAAAACTGTACGTCTGCTATACATATTTTATATATAGGGACTTCACCCACTGATAAATTAATCGGTTAAGACATCGCTTTAGTTAATTTATTAAAATGTAAAGGTTGCCATTCCGAATTCTCACATCTACACTTAGTGCTGGGTAATAGTCTTCTGGGTCTAAAATTGCCCAATTAGCCTTCTTCGCCTTCATTGCGTTAGAAGAAAAAACAAATGGTCTTTGGATGTTCACAACTTTAATTGATGCAAATTATACAATCTAGTATGTTCCAGAGGGAGGTCTTATATTGTTGGTACAACTATTACACACTTTGTTGTAGACCATACGTCTTCAGGTCGATTATAATCGCTATAAATTAGTACCTTGTTAAAGCTATTCAGTTTCAATAAATTACACCAGCTGAACAAAGTTTTTCATGTGATGACCTTACACTTACATAAATATATGTTGTCTCTCTAGAAAATACCAAGGAAATAGCTGTATTTAGTAAAAATGGTATAATGTACAAGAAGCATTGTACATAGTGTCAGTCCCCTTCAAAATAAACACAATGTAATCTCACACACTTGACCTTGGTGCGACCTTTATTTTTCTTTAAGACCACAAAGCCTTTATCTCCAAATCGTAGATTTATAATAAACCTACATTTTATTTCTAGTTACGACAATTTTAAGCAAATCTGATTTATTGGTAGCAATCTGAGGCAAATCATTAGCAACAGCAGCAGCGTTTACTTTGATATGGTAACAGTAGTTACGGATCTTTTGTAAAAATTTACCACACTTAAGGATTCTGGAATCCACAGCTCAGCTTCTAGTTCACAAATTATCAGCCGACAATCCTATAGTTCGTATACCTTTAACATTCCTAGTGTTCTGATCGTCGCTACTTTTTTTTAATGGTTTGTGCTGTGCCTTTATTCGTGCTACACTCATTAAATGGTTCCTGAAAACCTTTTGAATCATCTGAATAGTTTCGCAAAAATCTGACAGAGATTTGCTGCTCTACTCGTTTAATTATTGCAAATACGTTATCCCACACTACATTCGCCAACATCTAATTTCCAATGTCTCGGCCAATAAAGTCGTTCTCTTCAAGCATGCGCTTTTCAGTTCACTCTCATTGGCTCGTAGGTTATAACCATTGACTCGATATTTTCAGAACAGATCTCATATAGTACACTTTTCAAAATTCTTAAAACTTTCATGCAATATATCAACAAACAAGTACAGATTATAAATATATTTAGTGATTTTTATTCATTCTCAACCTCCGAATATGATATTATTACGCTGTTTTGTTCTGTACTTTATGAAGAGTAAAACAGGATGATTAGAATCCGAAATGATGAAAGTAAAATTGTTTTATCAATTAAAAAAATAAAACAATCCCTTAGGCATACCTAGAAGTAGATGTTGGCTATCGAAAATAGAAAAATGGAAAATGTGATTTACAATCAAGGATTATTTATTTAAGTCTTTTGGATTAAATAATTTTTAACTTTTTAAACTATCTAAGAGTTCCGCATAGTATGGAACATCTGGCACAATCTAATGAAGAAATACTTCACAGAAATACGTACACACTTCGAGCATTAAATAGTGAATTGAGATAGTTACATGCATTTTCACTACTTTAACCTACACGTGACAGGATGCGGAGCTTAGATAATGCGCGAGTTATGTTCTTAATGTGTTGCTTATCATATTGGCGTTATGCAAAGAAAATTAACTAGATGCGGGAAACCGTTGCGTTGCCTCTGCACAGCATAAAGAAACGGTTACTTTCGGTCTTACAGCGAAATAGCTGGATTAATTCAGCAGAGAGCACCTCTTCGAATGAGGCTCGAAGCCGCATTTTTTAATTTTAAACCTATTCTCCTCCTGCACATTTATGGAGGAGCTGCTGCATTCTGAACCGCCTTACATAAAAAGCGTGACGTATGGGGCCGCTTCGCTGTGGCATGGAGGTGTACGTAGGCCGTGCAGGAAGAACTTTTTCAGACCTCAGCAGGGGCGCATCTTCCTCGATCTCGTTAGCTTCTTGCTACGGTTATTAGACATCGCGGAGAGCGTTTGGTTTTCAATATTCTCTGTTCTTTGCATTTGTTAGAGAAGCTGAAAGTCATTTTCGATTATTAGCGGCAGATGTACATGAGAACAAAATTATTACGTTAACGTGCGGTATTTTACGTTTCACACTTACTGTTTAGTGATTTTAAGAACACTCTTTGGTTGAATCTTTATAAAACATTTGATTTCATTATGAATATTTTGACTGAAAGGGTGGGAAAACTCTTATAATAAAAATGGAAACTGTGTTTATAATTTGGGTACCGTAATAGTTGAGATTCTAAAATAAACTATATTGCACAATATCGAATGATTACCTAATCCAAGTTACATCAATGAAAAAAATAGCCAACTGAGTATATGTACAATATTGGAAGTGATGCTGTTTTTTTTTATAATCCACCACTACTTTCGAACGATGAAGACCGACCAGATCTACCGTTCGCTCTAGATGCAAACGGCAAAAACACAGCCCATTGTTTTTTAGTCGAGACATTTATCGACGTATCTCGAGCGTGAAATGTTTTAGTCAAAACGTAACGCGCGGCGTTACGCAAGATCCGTTATGTTATTTAGCAGAAGCCAGCTGCGAATCGACCGGTTACGAAAACTGCGGAATATTTCCAAAGCATCTTAATTAGATTCGTTATACTACATCCAGCGGGCTTTGAAGTATTGCTGCTATTGCGCGGTATCAGAAAATCATCCGTTTCGATTTGGTCGTTCGTCAAGCGCTATGAGTACTGTTTATTTTAATTTGCCGATGAAATCCAGGAATGTAGTGCCGTAGTTCGTTAATGACTAATTTGATAGATAACACGAAGGAGCGCGTAGTACGGCAGTTAAATCACATGCGGGTAGAAATAGCACGAAAGGAATGTATCCTGTGAACCTTGTTGGCAAATTATCACCATATATTACTATTATTATATACAGCGAATTTGTCCAAGGGGAGTTGAGACGCGTGGTTGCGGTGCGGCCAAACCCGGGTTCAAACCTGGGCTTAAATGACTGTCGTGTGTGACCTATTAAGTCACTAAAACTAATTGAATCCCTGAGTTTACTTCGAACAAGAGGTAATAATGCAGTCGTCTCGTTAAATCTTGACAAATGTGCCACCTTGGCTTTGTCATCAAAGTTTGGTTCTTTTCAAAAATTTGTTGGTTACAATTTCGCATTCTAATCAATTTCATAGATAACATCTCCGAATTGGTTTGTTGGAGTATTGCACGGTATTAAATGACAAGATTTTATCGGCTTAATTGATATAGCCATTTTATGAAATTACGCGACCAGGAAACTGTCGGTGCAATAAGATTGTAGCTCGAGTTGTATGGCAGATGGCGTCGTCTTGCTGGAACCACATAGGGACTGAAAATGTCATGGCAAAGCAAGGTTTAGGAATTATGAACGAAAAAGCATATAAAAGTTTGTAAGATGAACGGGCTAGTTCTTGGCAGCACACTTATTAAACATAGAGATATTTACAAAGCAACGTGAATATCACCATATAATTATCGAACAGAAATGAAAAAACGATCTACGAAATATTAAAGCAATGATAGACGCGACCTCTCGTTAAATCAAAAATAAAAATGAGTTTAAAAATCAATAGAAACATACCAGTAAGACTAAAGTATAATCTTAATAAATTTAACAAATGTAGAAGAGGCCAATAAATTCTGAGAAAAACTAAGAGGAAATATAAGGAAATAAACTACTTTTAATATATACTATTAGAAAATGTATGATTAGCTTAGAAAACCCAGTTAAAAACATTACCAAAGAGGCTATCGGATGTAAAACCAAAAAACATAAGTCCAGAATAAACTCGGCCACAATAAACACAATTGAAAAGACAAAAACGACATGTTAGATATTAGCAGGGTTACACAGAAAGACATTACCAGAAGAATAGCTTTAGCACAAACACCATTCAACATGCTAGAGAAAGCGTTGAGCTCAGAAAACATCAGAGAAGAAAAACTTTATTTTTTCAACACAAATGTTAAAATAGTGCTTTTGTATGGTGCATAGACGTGGACTACCAATAAACAAAACTTTAAAAATTACAAACTTTGCAAATAAATTCCTTCGATATATACACCGCATATTTTGGCCAGAAAGAATAACAAATCATTGGTTATGAAAAATCTCAAACGAGGAAAGGATTGAAATCCCAATTAGGTAAAGATGCAAATGGACACAATGAGAAAATCCAACAACAACATTACAAAACAAGCTTTAAACTTCAATATTCAAGGAGAGCATAAGATAGAAAGACCGAAGGGCCCATGGAAAAGGAATGTTTTAAAAGACCTGCAGCTACAGAACCTATTATGGGGATAAACCAAGTATATAACACGGGACAAGAACATTTACATTTGGAGAGAATTGGTATCAACAGTAACGAACGCAACCCACGATGCACAAGACAAATAATCTTATCATCTACTCAACTTTCGAAACACCTTTAGAGCGCCATTTGTGTTTCAAGAAGTTATAGGGAAAAAAAGATGATGTAAAGTAACAATCGCCATTCACAGTTATAACATTTCCAGCAACATCTTCGAAGAAATATGGGTCGATCACGCTACCTGTCCAAAATTCACGCCGAATAGTCGGCAAGTTTAAGTGATACCAAAGATTAGAAACTATTAAGATGAATCACTCGCGTCGATTCCTTTGTTCTTTGGCATATCGGTTTGTTGCATCTTGCAGCGTTTGTCCCTTCAATCTGAGTGGAAATGACGCGCCCGTGATAAGTTATTGTTAACAGTAAACTCTAAACTAACATCGGTGGGAGAAAGGTCTGATGGGTAAACCGCGTGAGGTAGAATTTCGTATCCCAGTTTTTGTGCAGTCATTTGTAAGCCATGTGATCTAGCGTTATCGTGGAGAAGAATTAGCCCCTTTAGATTGACTAATGCTGACTATAAATTTTGCAGATTTTGGTGCACTCTGTCGAGTTCCTGGCAATATTTCTCTGGTGTGGTGGTTTCGCCAAGATTCAAGAATTTGTAGTGAAGAACTCCACGCATCGATCATCAAACAGTAACCATTATCTTCTTTTGATGCTTTCGTCGCAGGTCATAATGCGATTAAGAAATTGATCATTTTTGTCGTGAAGAAGAAGCGCAGAGCAGGCTTCGTATCGTCGAAGTTTTTGGTTTTCGTTCAGGTCGCGAGGGACCCATTTGTTGAGCTTTTGATTTTCCCATTTGGTTCGTATGTCGAACATCGGTTTAATAGTAAACGTTAAGTTCTGCAGCATTTCGTGTTGTTTTGCTTGGGTTCACTTCAGTAATGACCCTCAAATCATCATCCTCAATCGCAGAAGGATGTCCACGACCCTCCTCATCTTCAAGGCTCTCGCCCCCTTAACGAAGCTTTTGGAACCAAAGTTAAGTTGCCCGTTCACTGATGGTCCCCTGGCCAAATGCTGGGTAAATATTGCGAGCAGTTTGTACTGTTTTACGTTTCATTTTGAACTCATACAATTAAAATTGCTCGAACTTGTTTTCTTTCCATCATTATTTAGACACACCAAAAATAAACAGTTATAACAAAACGAATTCCATGAATAAGTAGAGCGAATTTCGCTCTTTAAATTGGTTTTTAGGTATTACCTAAACATAGTTAAAAGTTTTTCCTAAAAGTAAGAATCAAAGCTTAACTTAAAAACACATTTATTTTTGCACAATTTTGGCACTAAGATACTCGAGAAACATCAAATATCTTTTCTTTACGTTTTGAATGCATTTCCTAAAGGTGGTCTGACATATCTTAAAAGTTTAATCTGCTAGACTCCTAACTGGTAATGTTACTACACATGATAAAAAAAGACAACACGCTCAAAACAGCAACTTAATTTTCGGTAGTTCTAAAGATGGCTACCACAGCGGTGGACAAAACATCAAAAGTTCAAAGGTCCAGACATCCAATCTGGCAACTGGAAAACGTCAAATAGGTACTCAAGAAAATAGTAATGTGCTCCTTCATTACGTTCATCGTTATCTAATCGATTATAAGTTAGATATTTGAAATATAATTGGCTACGAAAGAAAGATCGAACGTACCTGTGCAATTTTTAAGTAAATCTTTGAATTCTAAAGAGTTTACAATTTTTTAAATATTTATTTTATATATTGTCGACTTATTGCCACATAAAAACAATAGCCATAAATTTATTTGTATAATAATAATTTCAAATAAATCGTTAGCAGTTATCATTTATGATTTTCTTTAGATCGTAAATTCAACAACTTTTTGAAAATTCTTTTTCTGTCAGTCATGTTCTTGCTACTTGATCACAATTGAGTTTTGGATTGTCATAATACTATTAAGGTTACTTGGCTTTACTGTTATAACCTGAGCCATTTCTGGAAGTTCTAGACCAAGGACGCAATGAAGGCAATCCACGGGCTGCATGCCAATTAAAATTCTTTACTTACTCTTAATTACTTTCTTTGTAACATACAGTTAATAAATAATATGATACATACCTTAGACGAATCGAAATTCGCAAACAATATCTAATCGATCTAGTGAAAATGGAAAAGTTTGAAATAGATCTTTGTAGGCTGCTGCCACTCGCACAATTACTTTTTATGCACTATCATAGCAGCAGAACCAGGTAGGACCATAAGGAAGGTGCTAAAGTTACTGCAAAACTTTTAAATTGACTTCCTTAGTTAAATAAAACTATTTGACCATGCTGCTATGGTTTTATTAGTTTCTTTTTAGAAATAAGGTTAGGTTGTTGATTATACACGTGAAGAATTGGCATTTAAGAATAAATACTTGTATAACAATTAATAATGGGGGAGGGGATTATATTCTACAGTTTGGTGTTTAACAATAAAAAAGAATTCAGAAACTATAAACGTTAATTGTGGCAATTATTGTGCTTACGAATTACCTTATAAAATGACTATTAGTTTTGACAAAGCACAGCAGCATAGCAAATAAGTGACTGATCGGAAACTTTTCGAACGATGTTTAAGCTTTTGCGATATCCCGACACAAAATTCTAAAGCTAATGAATTTGGCCGGACCTCTATTTTGAATACAAGGTTTTGGTCACGTGTACTCCAATACTTTTTGTTTATTTGGACCATACTGGCGTTGGTTTATTAGTAATTTTATTCATGTCTCATTTTCTCACATTTGACAAAGTTATTCTCATCGGAGGTGTTTTGGAAAAATGAGAACTATATTTCAAATAATAAAAACATAAAACTGTAATTGCTCAAAACATAAGTTAAAGTGTTTGTGTTTTAAATCCAAAAAACTATACTGGTGTGGCTTTTTTAAATAAGCTGCACTCTTTTACTGTGGTTAGGGGTAGTTTACGATTTTATCATACACAGGGTGGTGAACTTTAAGATTTAACTTGCATGAACGTTGGAAATTTGCATTTACAGTTGCTATATAAGCACAAGACAAAGTCCACCAAAGACCACCAGACTGAGTTTTAGAGAACATAGCCGTTGATGCTGATTTTTGCAAAGAACTCATATTGAGCGATAAAGCTCAGTTTTTTAAATGGCTTTGTGAATTGTCAATATTGTTGTATCTTGTATATACAACGAAAAACCAATGCATTCAAATGAATATACCGTTTGATGTACATTGTGGGGTGGAGGAATAATTCGTGCGTACTTTTTATGAGAGCGAAGCTGAAACGCTGTTACTTTCAATGGTACATATTATTGGAAGATGCTAAACACCTTTTCATTCAATAAAACCAACGATTACAACTTGAAAAATATGCGGTTTCAACAAGATGGAGCCACGTTACACAGCACATAGAATACTTGCTTTAAATTGGTCACTGCGGTCTCGCGATCTAACTCCATTACACTTTTTTCTATGGGGCTATTTAAAGGAAATTGCTTATGTTAACAAACCTGCTAAAAGAGACGACCAGATGTATAATTGATGAAATAGAGCCGCGTTTATAAGCATTGTGAAAACTTCGCTACAAGAGTTAGCGGAGTCATAAAAGGCACTTGGTCAACATCGTATTTCATACGTAACTGTCAAGTCTATACACTGATAGCAGTGAAATTGGAATTGTTCCAATATTTTGTGTTTTATTCAGGAAAAACATTCCAAAATTCAATTTGTATCACCTTTTCTTTTCAAATAAAATAAAAGTTCTTTGATGAAAGTCTGCATTATTTCGATTCAACTGAAATAGAGTAAAACATAATGAATTTCTATCAACACATGATTTGACTCAGATTAAGAAGACATCTTGTAGTATCGATTGCAATTCTTAATACGAAAGGTATCAATTTATTTAATACAGAAGCTAAGAAAAAATCTAATGGAACTGGAATTATATTTACAAATGTTCAATAAATTTATAAGATAATATTGGCAATTGAATAATATAAACCTAAAAAGAATAAAACCAGCCATTTCATATTTTTTAATTGCAGTGTGCCAAGTATTAGCATTAATTAGTTAAAGTTGCATTTGAACATCACACTATTGCTAAGATAAATCATGAGTAGTCTTCTTTAGTATTATTTAGTTGTGCCATAAAAATAAGTTTCAATAGACACTGTTAAAATATATCTTTTTTATAAAAGAACAAAAAAGTTTACATTGGTTATCTGAGCTTAATAGACCGGACTCGATCGATAATCTGCTGGATCGAGGTAGAAGGAACCTAAGCGAAGACATTTAGATTAAAGATTTATTTTGCATTTCAACGGTACGAATTTTAAAAGGTCCTAAGTCACAATATAAATGCGGTCAGTGATCTCGGCCTGCACCGCCACGTTTGCCCGAATAAATATCTGGAATCTTCCTAATTTTATTTTTCGAAATTGCCGAATTTGCTTCGCAGCGTCCCCGATGCTCCGTAAATCTCGATTAGTCCTTACAATATTGTTATATATCGCCGAAGCTGGAGTGCTCTACCTGTTGCAATAATTTTATGTGCGGCAAATATATTTTAACCGGCCGCAGCCATGAATCATCGGAATTTTGCGTGTTCCGCACGTTCGTATAAATCGGTGTATGATGAATTTGTTATGCGCTTTTTGTCACCGCGCCAGCTCGACAAACGCAGTTACGACGCAGCCTATGTTCGAAGTGTTAATTCGTCCAGACGCTAATCACCTTGATTTATTTCTGGCTTCATTAACCGATCACGTTCTGTCGCTGTGCTCGCGAATTTGCATTTCAAATGCATGTTTCGACGTCCCAAATTGCAGCAGCTGTAGTCTCAGTAACAAGTGGTTAATTGCGGACGTAGGCAAAAAGGCCGATCGACACGCACTGACGGGCTCGGTTCGCCGATTTCCGGCTTCCAAAATACATTCATGTGCAGCAGCAGCAGCAACTTACATCAGTTTTATTTTTGAACCGCTATTTTGTATGTAGGTGACATAATCTGCAACGTACGGACGCACGGAATTGGATTTTCACTCGAAGACGCATTTCACTCCTGCCGGCGGTGATTGTTTCGATGCTAGCATCGCGGGATCGCGAGGACCAGGTGAGAGGTTGGTTCGCTGGAAGATTTGGCATGGTGCGTTCCCCTCCCTCCCCATTCATTATTTCTAAAGATCAATACCAAAGCAGATGTCTGTTGCGTTTTTTCATGGCAGCTCCATTGTCCCACGCCGCTGCCAGGTAAGCGCGGGGTTCCGGGCTCGCAGGCCTTAAACGGGCGCTTTCGTGCAGAAAACTGGGAACTTTGAAAGAGTATCCCGCTGGAATCCGACCAGGTCGGTAGTTGCACCAAGGTTGCCAAACATTTAGGCATTCATAAATAGTGAGCGCAGCGAAATGAACGCTGCTGCAATGACGAGCGGATTTTCTAAACTTTATTCAGTGTATAAACTTCATCCTAAACTGCGTGTTTGAATAACCTTGTCTGGCAGTGTTGAACGTAATGTAATGATAATTAAATGATATTTGCTATTTATTAGTTTGTCAGGTGCATGTCTGCTTGAAAGATTCATTTTTACGTTTTGAAAGATTGCAGTTCATTACTTCTTATGCCTATTTGTAATTGCGATTTGTTTGTTGTTAAGTTTCCACATTTGTCTTCTTGCACCGCATATACATCAATTTTTAATACTTAAATCTACTAAAAATCTAAGAAAATCTACAATTTAACATTTATTTACATTATTAAGTGAATAATTGCTGTTGAATGGTTTAGTTTAACACAAAATAGTATATCATATAAGCTTCTGAGCACAAGTGCATCTTAAAAATATTATTTTCGATCACTTCAGATAGTTTACATCCTCATAGTGGTTACCCCATTATCAGGTTGTGATCTTGCTTTTTCCATTAACTTTAATGACATTAAGTTTAATACCGTTCCAACTGTGCAACCGTAAAAATTTAAATGTTGAATATGCTTTTTCTTACAACGTGTCATTTAATTTGACTCCCAAGTTCTTAGATTTTATTGTACTTACACGATTTATTTGTCTGTCAGGCTTGGTATCGCCTATGAATATTTCGTCTATGCCAAGCAGTAAAAGAGATCATCAACTTCCTAACATTGTTGAACCATTTTGAATAATTAATAATAAAGGCGTTCCACTTAAACAAAAATATCTTTTTTTTTTTGCTTAAATCGTCTATAATAAAAGCACAACACATTGTCGCTCTTAATCATTAAGGATTCGTCTTTACAAAGTAGAATTACTAATTGTTAGATCTAGAAGACAACTTCGGAGTTATCATTTGTGCTATAGATAGCTGTTGTTTTTTTACATTCCTGTTACTGTAAATATTTGCATTTATAAATTTTACTAATCTAGTTATAATTTGGATTTTTTTTAAATAGATTATCCATTTTCATTTGCGAATGTGCAGAATTATATACGGTTACTATTACATTCTGTTGGGCATAATATTTGCTCTAAATTGTGAGCTGTGTTGTAAATCTTAGGCTGTTTTTTTGCAGTGCATATCAATGAACAAATTTTAATGTTTATAATTTTTTTACTGCATAGACTTACAACAATTCTAACTATTTCATCATCATCCAACCTTTCTCGTCTACTGCTGGGCATAATCCTCCTCTAGTGTCTTCCACATTTTTCTATCTTGCCCAGTTGCTATCCAATTTTGTTCTTAAAATTGGCATTTCCATTTAGAGGGTGTTGGGCATTAAAACGCCACGCTTGCCAAGCGTGTTGGATAAGAAAGGTAAAGAAGGGGGAGAGGAGGGTATATTTATGTGTTTGTTGGGAATGCAGGTTAGGACATGATTTCTCCCGGTATTTAAGGATGGGGGTTAGTCATGGCTCGCATAAGGCAGGGGCGCATTCCTGAAGTAGACTCGACTCTGTCGAGATCACGGAGTGTATCTACCTGCTACTTATTTGATACCTAACATTAATTTGTGGATAATTGAGTATTTTGTTCTTTCTTGTGCAATTTATTATTAATTAAGTAAATCATAATTGCTGCTTTTGAAACTATCTAGCGATTATTTATCCTGGAGAAAGTTTGGCAAGCTAAACGATATGGTCTAGTAGGTGATCATCATTCCAATTTATTCTACAACATTCTAGGATACGTTGAATTTTTGCAATTCTGGCTTAAACGAATGAATCTAAAAATCGCAATTTGTTTTTATTAAACTATTCTTTAACGCATTTTACTGGACTCTCGAGTGACTTTAATTAAAAATATGCGAATCTGCATGTCATATCGTAAACTAAAATACACGACTATAATTTGTCATCATTCTAGCTGTCGTTTTTGCTTTATACATGATTAATTGAATATTCAATTGCTAAATTAAAGCTTGGTCTATTAAACCTATACAACCTAGAGGTTGTTTCGGTGAATTAATGTTACTGCAGCAACTGTTGATGGAACGTTTCATTCATATTTTATGGGTCTTGTACCTTTTATAGTAGGCCTGATAATCTCTTAGGTTTTGTTGACATTTGATGTTTTTACTGTTATTAATTGAATGTGCTTGTGTGGCATAAAGTAACTTATAATAACCTATGCAACAATAAGACAAATGAATAAATTTCTAAAAATGTTTTCAATGTGAGATAGAACAGCTAGATGAAAAGGAAGAAAAGGAATTTATTCAAATCTCTAAATTGTTGTGGTTTACTTTGAGTAAATGACTGCTTCAAAACAAAAGACACGTAATATTAAAATAATTAATGATTTTGACTGGAAGCCCAAAAAGTTCTAGGGGATTCATTTAACTTCACCAGAGTATGGAAATCCGAATCAGATTCAAGCAGGTTGTCTTGATATTAAAACCTTCATTCAACAGTTTAAATTCTTGACATTCGGTAAGTCTATACAGTTATCAACGATAATATAGAATTGTGAAAAAGTGTGCAGTTATGTAGAATGTTTTGAATTTTAATTTAACAAATTTCAAGAAATATGGGTGATAGCTTGTCGCGTAGAGAAAAAGGGCAAGAAGTTAGAGAAATAGAAAATAAAAATAAATAAAGCGAAACATAGACCAACGAGGATGGATTAAAATGAGACGATATTATGTTTGCTTAACATTATCACTTTGACTTTTAAGTTTGGGACCACCTGAAATTAGGAAGTACAAATATACTAAATTCTTTAAAACATAAACTGAGCAAACGAGGTCAACAATATTTGGTGGTGGTGGGGGGATGATAGCAAACGAAAATTAATTAAAACCAAAATAATTGAAACGATGAACTCAATACAGCTAACGAAACTGAAACAGGCCATATGGAAGAAATGAAAATAACAGCTGTGTTCGTGAAGTGCATCAGGAAAGTTAACCGACAAAGGCTTGAGCATCGTTGTGCTTTCAAATTTTGTGTAAAGTTTAGCGAACGCCTTGCTGTGGCTTCTGAAAAATTACAAAGCGTTTATGGAGAACATTCTCTATCCAGGACACAATTGTGGCACAAGTTCTTTTTAAAGTAGAAGATGAATTAGCGCGGGAAAACCTTTAATTTAAAAAAGGGAGACAATATGAAAAGAATAAGGACTCTTGTGAAATCGGACTGTTGATTTACGTTGAAAATAATCAGTAATGAGTTAAATTTGAGCCGGTTTATTACCGCAAATCAGTTTTGAGCGTAAAAGTGTGTACCAAACCCACAGTTGAACAAAAGGCCAATTGAAAGCAAGCGTGTCTTGACCTTTTGTACCATATTGGGAGAGAGAGAGAGAGCCTGAAGTGTTTAGTCGCGTGATCACAGCATATTCGAGTACAACTCGGAAACAAATTCGAGTGATACGCTACAAACTTTCTGTGTTACAGAAAAGCGAGAATAAACCAATGAAGAATAAAATTGAGGCTCATTTGTTTTCCCCAGTCAAAGAATCGTCTACAAAGAATTTGCGTTGCCAAAACAAACTACCAATCAAACTGTTAATCGGAAAGTTATTGAAAGGCTCAAGACTAGAGTAGCACGTATGAACTTATTTAGATGCTGCACTACAACTCCTCGTGTCACGTGGCACGTGGCACTCTTGAATAACGAATGTCATTCCATAGAATCTTAATCCTTGCTTTAGATGTATTCTATCACTTGAAACAGCTCTATTTTGGTACTGTAGATAATATCGAGGAGAACATAACCAACGAGTCGTAAAGCATTCCAACAGAAACTTCCTGAACGGCTACGAACAATGGAAAAAACTATTCCATCAGTATATCATCACCTTGATTGTTAAAAACTGGGAAAACATTGAGAATATTGTACTCATTGTTTTTCTGTCAAATTTCGTTACAAGCTGAATATCGAATCAAACCCTTAAAAATGCGTGAACCAAATGAACAGCAAAAAGTATGTGACGAAAAGTGGAACGAAAAACATGATGTAAAAGGTCAAAAAATATATATATATATTCACTAGGGGTTGCCCACAAAAAGATTTTTTTTGCATCCTAGGCTGACAATTTCATCATCCGCTTTCCCTCAAATTTTTGCAAGGTGGGAACGTATAAATTAATGACTGGATCGGCTTTTCCCTGGATTGGGAACGTGGACCAATTTAACTTACAATCGAAGCTCCACGAAAGCAAACCAAATGGCCGTGGTAGACGCGCTTTTTGCCTTCGGTAATGGTTATGTGTGCGTTCCCAATTCGTAGGCCGTGCAATTGTGTTGTGCGAACCGAAAAACTGTGTACCCAACTGAGCCCTTCAAATATTTAATACGCGTTTCTTATTTAATGGACTTAGCCGCGGTCGCCCGGCTCCAGATGCATCGCGGATCGGCGATCCATCCGGCAAAGAGCAAGAGCGGCCCCTGACGTCCGTGCATGAACGCAGGAACCTCCTCGTGTAAATCAAGAGCTCAGGCCACATTTTTTGTTTACTTTCTATTGAAATGTATAGATAGATAAGGTGACTGCATAAACAGACTAATAAACTTACAAACAGGAACAACGCTAGTCATGCGAAAGAAGAAGAAGAAGGTGACCGCAAAAAAGTTGATAGAAATTATAAAAAGCAAAAAAAACCATTAGAAATGTCATAAATTTAAAATCCAATAAAATTGAGCAACAACGACGGGGTCATTGGCAGTAAAATATTAAGAATGTCAACATTTATTTTTGAGAAATAATTAAAAGCGGTAACATAGAAAGTGGTTAGAGTGAAACTAGAATTATAAAAACAAAAAAATTGAACTAAAAAAAGTACGTGCAGTTTCTTTGTTCGAAGCAGACTCGAGAGAACACAAATACAAATGACAATTGTTTGAGTTAATTCGTACGTGGGAAATGTGAAGCCAATTAAAAGATGCAATAACAAAATAGATAAAGGAAATGCACTAAAACAAAATCGCGAAAGAGATATATTTGTATTAGTAGTAGCTAAGAATAAAATAAAAAGAGAATTGATGAAAATAAATTAAAATCTGAAAAAATAAAAAATGTATTATAACAAAAATAATTTATTAATAATAACCTATTCTTGAAACTAAAAATCACTGGATTTTACATAAGTTGTAGGCTTGAACACGGATCAATTTTATGCGGTATTTTATAAGTACGTGCTTTTACTTACTTCGCGCAAAACTTCTAAATTACTATGATTGGTTTTTAAAACTAGTCGCTTCCGCCGTTAATTGTATTTCAACTATTTCTGCTCTGTACGAATGAAAACTACATCTTTGCCTTTCGCTTGCGTGATTTCTTTGCTTGTCATTTTGAAGTTCTATTTATGGTGGTGACGTCAAAGTACGTAAGTGTTTAATGTTTTCATATTTCATGCTAATTTGATAATGAGACAGGAAAGAGCAATTAAGTGTTACCAAACGAAAGATTGCGCATATTTTTTCCGTTTTAGCAAATAATATTAAACATATCCTGGTATTAAGTGCTAAATATTTAAATTTCTATTTAAAATACTAACAGATGAGTGTTAATAAGACAACCCAACAAAAATTTCTGTTTACTTTTATACGAAATATTTCAAATGTTGTTGATTTCGACCTTGTGAATAATCCAACTCCGCTGCTGCACAGAGTAAAAAGAGTCTCGTGTTGTGCTCTACGCCATGTCACGTGAAATTGAGCTTGATAGTTGTCGTTTAAAACTTTAACAATGATGAATTACGCACTTACGCACGCCTGCAATGTCATTTATGAAACCAGTTCCTGTGGGACTTAATTTGGATAGGAACTGCAATAACCATAAAGCGCGCTTTGTCGAGCGCGCGCCCTCTCGTTTGTTGAAACTTTTGAGTCGTTCCGAAAACATTTGCTGCTTATAATTCTTTAAGTAAAACAAATAACTTTTGTGTGTAATCCGGTTGTCAATTACAGACCGAACCAGTTATTAGTGACTAATTTTATTATTGACGATTGGGGGAGCGTTAACACGTTTGAAACAACGCTGATTAATTATGTATACCCAGCTTACATGAATTTAGTGAAGTCGAATTGAAAACAGCATTGCGTGAATGAATTTGTCGTTTTGTGCTGACGTTGATTTTGAATATTAAATATTGACAAACACTAAATTCACGGTTTTCATTGGTCCGATGAATTCGTACTTCAAACGCGGACTTTATTAGATTTCATTGTACAGCGGAATCGGATTATTTTACATATTGCAGCCTACTAAAAGTACGAATAGCGGCATTTCATTTAAATATTTGTTCATTCATTTATAAATCAAATGTGAGTTTGCTATTGTAGCATACAATAGGTCTGATAATACCGCTTTGTTGTTCTCTTATTCACTGTAATTATCCATTACATTTTTGATTAGGCTATTTTAGTTTATTTTTAACAACAGTCGATCCTTTAAAAAATAAGACGAAATATTCATGAAGTACAAAAAAAATGTTACTAAGTGACTTAATAAGGTGTCCCAATTCTGGGATAATTAATATGCATTTATCCTTTAGCTGTGTTTGACGTAGGACCAGATTTTCTCCATTTCCTTCTTTCTAAATCTCGCACAGTCAGTTGTAATCTTTGGGGTCGTTGTCTTCTTGCAACAACCACGCTTCATTATCGGCTTCATGCCAATTTCGATCGTGTTATAGCAAGCATTTCTTATATATTTTAGCCATTTTATATGCATTTGACGTCTCTGTAAAGAAATGTAATGTTCGAAAATTACATTCACTGAAGAATCTCAAACAAGTAGCTTAACGGGGTATTTAACAAAGCGCGGGAATAATGTCTTACGTATAGACCTGAATCGTTTTAAAGAAGCCCAAGCTCAAAAGGGCGGTTCGTTAATAAATACAACATTACTTTGACTCCTAAATTTTTCTCTGTCTACAAAATCTGCCGTTTTATAAGGTTCTTTCGGTGAGTAATTTTTAGGCCAACTTGACAGTATTAAGTTTAGAATTTTTTAAATTGCCGAGGTTGCTTTTCCTCTTTGCTTGGGCAATTCATTTATAGCTTTTGTGTCTACGATCGCTTTATCCACTTCTACATAGAATCACCGGACTCGTACAGGTAACATAATATTCACTTGGAAGAATTTGCGGTGATAATACAGGAACAACGCTTCAAATCTCTTCGCAAAATCAATACCCATTACTGAACAATTACTTAAACGATACCACGTGCTTACAACAGGACAACGTAATTGCAACTTGTAAAGCGAATTGGTGTGCATTTCTATGAATTTATTTGATTACGGCACTCGTATACATTATTCCAACCGTCTGAAATATGTACTGAACGTAATTGTCGGGCTAACTGCATACCTACCAACCCAATTACATTTTAATTTTTATAAACTGATTCTTGTGTGGATGCTCTATTTATTAATTGATTTTTGCCTTATTTTTCTACTATTGTTATCAACTTTCGGAAGCCTATAAGGGGTAGGCGAAATTTAATGCGATCAGGATCATGTCTGTCAGCTCGATATCTCCTATACTACTTGGCCGATTTACTTCATTTTTGGTCAGTAGATACCTTAGGTCGGTATTTTCATCGGTATTCAAACCTACAGCTCTCATTTGATTTGCTTCGCTTTCGAAAGTTGCCTTTCCGGGTTTTACGTCCGTCTTGTTTTTCATTTGTTGATGTTGCTATTGCATTATAAATTTTCAATTTTCTGTTTTCATTATTTTTCCTTGGTATAATTTTATTTACCATAATAAACATTTATGTTGTCACTTTAATTTTTAAACAAATCAATTTTCTCGTTTTTTCTTTCTGAAACATTATCTTCTTCGTACCCTGTTTTTCTCTGTAAGAAACGACTAGTATTCATCTGTCAGGTCCTCTTACTAATTCTTTTGCTTTTTTGTTTATCTGTGTTCTGTTCGTTGCTAACACAGGTAGGACCATCCCATTTTTTAGGTGATTAAAGAAAAACCAATAAGAGATATCAAGATTTATTTTCAAGGCAAAACTACAGAACTGGAAGTTTTACATCAATGTGTTTTAAAGATTGTAATGGCCAAGTGGTGTCCTTCATTTTCGATACACTGTTGAAGTCGTATTATAGAGTTCTTAATTATCCTTTTCAACATGTATTCAGGAGAGTCTAGGGCAATCTTTGTAAACCTCGGTCTTAAAATATCTCCATAGAAAAAGCTTACATAGGCGAGATCTGCACAGGAAACTTTTATGGTTTCGAATGTTTTCCAGTTGGAGTGTATTGAGATTCGGCGAGAAAATATTCCCCCCCTACCTAAAAAAAATAAAGGATCAATAACTCCAACTTGACTCCTCACACGTTAGTGACTATGTAGAAAACATTCATGGATATCTCCTGAGTTGTTATCACTCTAATTACGAAAATTTTGTTTATTAAGTCCTGACAAGCGAAAATACGCTTCGTTGGTAAAGCAAACAACTGTGTCATGTGACATGCTTTCCAAGATGTTTCTTCACATTTCCAGTGATTTTACCAATCATGTTCGGAGAGTTCCTGTATAACAACCATATATCTTATATTGATGAAAACAAAAGTACTAGTGCAAAATTCACCTCACAGTACGACCGAATAAGTAAAGAGTAATGGCGTGTTTGCGCACAAATCACATCGGAAATTGCAAAATGGAACGTCTAATTCTGAATGTCTCTATCCTCAACAAAATCGATTTTCGATCGAAAACGGTACCCAGAAGCGTAAGTTGAAAGCGCGCCCAAAAAGTACGTTGTACAGCCACAATCATCATTTCTAATGTATGCTTTAACACGTTGGCTACTAAGGACCCTTCTAAACAAAACTTTCCGACTTGCTGCGTCTGATGAAATCCCTTCTGCCAGCCTCTGGCCTTCTTTCACTTTATAACCTTTTTTTTTAGGGAAGAAGTTTTAGCCCGGTCGGTATAAATAAAAGTGAAGTCGGCTATTTCTTTGTTTAACGCATTTCTATTTCAGATGTAGTTGATATTTTTCACATTTATTTCAGCTATACTATTTACCCACTTTTATCACATATTTTGCTGATACTTCATATTGTTTCAGGTTTCGATTATTTTCATATGTATTATTTGCGTACCAAAAACAGATTGCATGCCTATGAATTCTCCTTATTACATTATTAAATTTGTGTATATTGTCATTCCTATCCTGTAGGTTACTTATTAAGTTTCGAAAGCCTGTAAGGCGTAGGCGAAAGTTAATGCGATTACAATCTGTCTGTCTGTGTGTTTCTGTCGACACAATAGTTCCAGAACTATTTGACCGATTCACTTCATATTTGGTCACTAAATACCGTAGGTCGGTATCTTCCTCGGTATTTCAGACCTGCAACTCTCATTTGACCCGAGATACGGGTGTCACAAGGTCACACGCAAGACTTGCTTTGCTTTCTAAAGTTGCCTTTCCGGGTTTTACACCCATGTTCTAGTTTTAGTTTATAATCTTCATGCCGTTCGATTTAATGTTTTTTTTTGTTGTGTATTGGTATTATTGTGTTCAATTTTTAGAAGAGTTTTCTCTGAAGATGTCTACCGCAATTGTCGACGAAACGTCGAAAGTTTTCGAACTCCGTTCGCGGATTAACAACCCGGGAACCACTACACGATGCACCATATGTGTACTCTTCTAAATTTTCTAAACTTTTTCTTTTTTTACAATATCTTATAAATCGAAATCGATATGAAAATTTTCTCTATATTAGTATATACAGTAGATAAATTTATACTATTTATGAATGTGGGATTAATGTAATAATTATGCCATTAAAACCATTTTTCTACTGGCATTCTTCTTTTGTCTAGAAATTTTGTTTTAGAAATTCTTCTTTCTACGCTGAATAAGAATCCATCGGCGAATGACATACGTAAGTTCATTTTATTATACCATATGCTTTTGCCTTCAGCAAGGAATCTGCAGGTGAATTTATGTTGCTTAAAACGGCATATGTTCATTGATATTCATAAAATATTTGCAGAAAAATTATTTCTGTTTAAAAACTACCTAATTTTTCTTACAAAAGCCCCGTATCTCTAATAACCATTTTTGCTTTTTTCCCTAAAAATGTTTTAATTATTACTATAATTGTTTATTTTTTATCTGCGAATTTAAAATGAATAGAAAACATTTTTTATGAAATGAGGCCAACTCTACTGAATCTGAAAATTTGGACTATGACGATTACACGTGACAGAATGTCCGGCATATGTCCACCACGTGCGGCATTATAATCAACATTTTTTTTATTTAAATTTGCACATTTCGGCTCGAATATTATCTTTCAATGTTTCAGTTGTTGGTGGGTTGTTATAGACACGGTCTTTCAAGTAGTCCTATACTTCATGGAGACCAACTAAGCGGCCCGTTGTGCGAAATCACACGAGTTTCAAATTTTGATTTCAATATGTAAATTTTTCCAAGGCCGTGTGTGACGTGCCACCTTCTTGTAGAAACCAAACGTTATTCAGTTTGAAACTAAGAAAGTTTTCAATAATGCTGCGATAACAAATTCCGCTTGTTACTGGTGAGTTTAGATCGATAGACTACGAAACCAAGAGTTGCGGGTTCTAATCCCGCTCTCGCCAATTCGATCACTGGCATTTTTACGGCCCAGCTCGGCCCAGGCTGTAATAAATGAGTATCTGGAGGTCAAACTCTGGGGTATTAATAGGTAGCGCTAGCCACGTTACCACCCTTGCGTACCGTAGGCTCTAGATTGTAGCAGACCTACCCTGTTACGACCCCAAAGGGCCTTCAAGCCTGCTACGGGGAACTATTATTATATTATTGGTGAGTTTACTTACCCTGCCCGACCAAAAGCCATACCAACATTTACTTTCCTCGGATGTTATTCTGTCTTATGAATTATTTGGAGATTTTCGGAACCCCAAATTCAACAACATAATCTTGTAGGCGTGTAAATGAAGATCGTTCGTCAGAATATTGTGAAGAGTGCTGTAAGACGAAATCAATTATTGAGCGTGACGACAAGTCGTTGTGGTTGGATTTTGGTCAACATTTTCTCGAACAGCCTGCAATTTGGGGCCGGTACGCACAATACGAACATGTAGATGTGTAATTTATGGAATATTTTTGTGGCAGATTCATTATTTTTGTAATAAATTTTACCAATTAATATACGTTCGTCTGGCGTGTATCGCGCCATGGTTAAAATTGTCATGGACCGAACTAAATAAATGTATGTATGTATGTATATATACAACCGTCAGAGTGGTCCAAGTTTCATTCTCGGGGTTTCTGTTGCCTGGCGAGTGGCCTACTCAGTCACTAAAAATAATTGAGTACCCGCATCAGAGACAGTGTGCGACGACCGGGGATAGTGGCAAACATATGAGATGCCTTAACCTCTCAGTTCGCGGGTCGTTAGATCCTTACCGTTACCATTACCATGTGTATACACAAACTATACATTTTCTAGCTTTTTATAAACTAAAATTGTATAAAGATAGTAGATTAGTCCGCATTTTTTGTCTCCTACAATCTATTGTACACTTTTGCCTTTTTCACTACCCTTTTCCATGATTTCATGTAAACACTTAGTTTTCTCCAGTTTTTTATCCTCACTGTTCTCAAATCTACATGCTCCTTCCATCTCGTTGTCTGTCGCCCTTTCGGTCTTAGTTCCTTTGAAATCCATTCCATTAAGATATTATCTGGGTTGCCTTCTCTTTAAATGTCCATCGAATCTGATTCTTTGAGTGTTAATTATTGTTACTATTTTAATATTTCGTCAATTTAATGGTTTAACAGTGGTCTTATTTCTTCTTTACTTACTTTTTTATTTCCCATTAAGGTTTTTATATCTTTCATTTCAAAAAATATTCTCATTTTTGTTTTTTTACTCTTTCTTTAGCTTTCCGTATTCGTTTATTTGAGATTTTATTTGATACACCCTAATTGTATTCTTTATTAATGTGTATTTGTTCATTCCTTCTACACAGTAGTACTTAGATATTTGAGTGTCTGTACTTCGAAATTATAATTCATTTAATTAAATCAAAGAGTAATCTTCCTTTTCTGCTGCAATACAAATATTTTTCTCGTGATTTTCCTTCTCTTGTGCTACAAGTGCTTTCTAGTTCTTTTTAATATCTTACCACAACTATTAAATCAACGGCATATGCCATCACTTGTATGGATCTATCCTACATTGTCCTTTTGTGCTCTACTTGTTTTATTATGTAGTCTAATGAGGCAAATTTAGCCTTTCATTGTCGAACTCTTCTATTAATTTAAAATTATTTGTAATGTCATTCTCAAAGTATTATATTGTTTTTCCATGGTCGTAATTAGATTCAGTAATTTATCTAGTGTTTTAATGTAATTCACATCTTGTATGGTTTTTATTTTATTGAATTAACCAAAAGCTTACTTGAAGTGTACTTGTAAGTTTTTTCACTGATTTGCCTCATAATATGTATGACGTTTATGGCCGGCTTTACTTTAAACCTCATTTATCTTTTCCGTATGTTGAATGAGTCTTTTACTATCTATAATTTTATATACATATATGTATATGAACTAATAATAATAATAATATAAAGTAAAAAATACAAATTTATAATTCCAAAACCTTTCCCACCAACAAAAAGTGTTAAAGATACTATCGGCAAAATAAGCTACATATGAATGCATATACATATGTTCTTTACGCCAATAAAAAATAGTTGACTTATTTGTTCAACCAAGGATCATTGCCCTAATGAATTCCGAAGAGTAAAGAACCTATATATAATTCCAATTTTAATATGTATTTACTTTTACTGTTATTCTGTTTTTAATGGTTTTTTAAATGTTTATTTAGATATTAATTCTATGTCTGTTTTTTATCCTATAGTACTGTGTCCAAATTTTTATATATTTTGTTCTGAATATTTTTTTCCATTGTGTAACAATTTTATGTAATTCGTATCATGCACTCCATTTATTTCAATAATATATTTGTTTTTTATTTCATTTATTGCTTTATTTGATCTATCCTTCTTTGAAATATAATGCAGCCGCCAAAATGCTTATAATATATAATAAAATTATAATACAAGAGACATCGACAATATGATGTAATTTGTATATAAAAAGGTTTTTGAGACTATATTATTCAAGAAAATTGAATCAAAAGACTTCTTTGGCTTTCTCTCGAAATTATTTAAGTTATTTGTTTATAAATAAATTAAATTATTTACGCTTGCAACTTCTAGGAAGTCGGCCTTTCATAACCAATAATACACTATATTTACTAAAGACAATTATTTCTTAGAGCAGCTTGTTTTTCATTTGTTGAAATTTATTTTATATCATAGGTCATTGATGTCGCCAAAAATTTACAAATTATACTAGTAATATAATTTCATGGCTTAGTTCAGTATTGCGATTGGGCGCCAGCTAAAATACGCGGGCGGTTGCCACCACGCCTGATACAGTGCAAGTTCCTAAATGTCCCAGTGTAGGCAAGCGAAGCGGAGAATTAAATGATACATAAAATTACCGTTGCGTATGGATTACGATTTTATGCCCCGTAATACTGCCTGCCTGCCTGTCTGCCAGCCTGTTCGCCCTCCTTGCGCCTGCTGTTAAGTAAATGACAAAAATACCAGCGTCGGCCCAAAAACGAGCTAGTGGGCGAAATTAGCGACGAAGTCCATCAAAAGTGCTAATTCATTGCTTCTCCAACTTAGAAGGGCCAGCAGTTTTTGAGCTAACTGAACACAAGCGGCGTTATTATAGGGAATGGATTTGAAATAACTTTTTTGCTTGCTTGCGAACTCGCAAGAAACCAAATTAGAACTAGTCGGGAGACAAACAACCAACCAGCAGCGGGCGTGTCGGTTCGGTCTCTTTGTTAACAGCCAATTCGTCTTTTTATATTAATTTGTTTGATATCTGAACTATAAATCGTTGAAGTACTGACAAGGAGCATTTAGAACAATGAATGTTTTCAATGTTTATATTGTACAGAATAGAAGCTTAAATAACTACACTTTATTTGTTGATTAAGAAAGTTTCGTATTACTAAAATTCAATAGCTTAGAAAACACATATTTGATGTGACAATTAGAATTTACGTGAACTATATTTAATATCAATTTAAATAACAAAATACGTATATAAGTGAAATAAAAAAACGAACTTTTCTATATTCCCCAAAGAAATAAGTTTGAATTTTCCTAATCGATTTAAACCTAATGAAACAAGAAATTGTTTTGCTGAAAAATTTGTTGACTTGGATATATGCATTCAGAATTATTTTATATCAGATTTTTTTTAGTTTTGCAAATATTGTTATTGTGCTATCTTTTTGCGTACTTCATCATTTTTGTTAGATGCTTTCTATATTGTTTGTTGAGACTGTTTCTACTTGGATCATTTTTCTTCTTTGTCCCCTCATTTCTTTTATGGTTTTTTGAATTGATGTCTTAACAGCTGAATTCTATTGTTAACTATTAGTGTGAATTTGCTGTTTGCAAGCCTGAATATTTAAGTACTTTTTTAATTGCAATTATATTGCGAGTAAACTGGTTCTCAAAATTATATTTAGAAATAATAAGAAGGCTACTGGAAAAGTATATCTAAGCAAACGTTGAAAAAGCAATGACCTCTGCTTAGATTATACTTCTGTGATACTAACCATGAATACATCCACAATTTGTAAAACTAAGTCGCCGCAACTACACAACAGTCTAATTGATTGGGACTACTTTCGTGAGATACTCGAAGAAAACATTTTTCAAGTATAAAACAAAAAATAGCCGACAACATCAAAATTGTAATAGATCTCCTGTTGGCAATAGAGAAAATTAATATTATTAGACAAATCTAGGAAGAAAGGCTGATATGAACAACAAAACAGCAGGGAAGAGAGTAGCAAAGCAGACGTTATAATGCTGCAATAACAGAACTAAAGAACATGTTTATCGAAAGTTTATCGGGTTGAGAAGTGAGTAACTACTCATTATGGAACGCCATCAAACGGCTAAAAGAACCATAAAGAAAACTAAACTTGAACGATAAACGATACCGAAAAAGCTGAGTCATTTGCTGAACATAGAAAAGTTTTTCAACCAGCTTGGAACCACTTGGAATTAACGAAAAAGAAGTAGACAGCTTTTTAGAATGCCCCATTACAACTATCACCAACAATTCAAGCTATTAAAGTAAAATAAGGAAAAGATACAATAAAAAAATCACGGACGACATAACAAGGCAAGATCTAAAAGAACTCCCACCCCAGCAATTTATAATGCCGGTATTTATATTTAATTCTATTTTAAAAACTACTCACTTTCCAGCACGATGTAAAGTTGCAAAAAGCTTGGTAAAAACAACCTAACTCAACAGAATCATACCGACTAATAAGTTTATTATCTTTAATCTCAAAGATGTTTGAAAACCTATTACTGAAGATACTAAAACCATTCTAGAAGAATAACACCTCATAAGACTATCAATTCATTTTTAGAGGACGGTATCCCACAATCGAGTAACTTCATAGAATAGTAAGAATCATTAACGCCATCTTTGAAACAAAAAAATACTGCGATGTTTTCTTTCTAGGCGTTAGTTAGGCATTTGACAAAGTATGGCACATAGGCTTATTGTATAAATTAAATAAATAACATTTACTTCATATTACAATTCTATCTGCAAAAAGACATTTACATATCAAATACCAAGAAAACTTACCAACTGATCACCATATGCTCTTTTAGGACCTATATTAAATCTATTGTACACGATCTACCAACCGTTGAGGAAGTTTTACTTGTAACCTTTATAAACGACGCTGCATTATTAGTTACTAATAAAGATCCACAAAACTACAAATACATATTATTGTTATTCAATGTTGGTTTAAAAATGGAGATTAATGTCAATGAAACCCAGTCTATACATGTCACCTTTAGCAAACTAAGAGATATTTGTCCGCTCCTCACTCTCAGTGGGACTCGTACCATAATCTGACAATGCGAGGTACTTCGGCATTCACCTTGATCGAGTACTAACCTGGAAGACCCATGTATGGACCAAACGCAAACAACCTAACCTAAACATTAACGAGAATGGTGTAAAACCATAAATGAAACTTTCGACAGCGGTGTGGCGAATTAGCGAGAGGTGAAATAAACTAATGTTTCTTATGACGTCTGCTTTCGAATGGAGCTATCACATGACATATGTTATGTGATGGAAAAAAGTTTGACCTCACCGTTGACCCCTTGACCTTTGGCCGATTTGACTGAAATTCAATAGCGAAGAAGGTATTGACCTAAGGTATACGTATGCCAAGTTTGAAGTGAATCCGATGATTATAACGGAAGTTATCGTGTCTCCAGACAGACACCATGTTAAAATCATTAACTTTCGCCTATAGCGTTCCGCTGTCGAAAGTTAACAAACATTCCCTTTACAACAGGCTTCTGACAAAGTAATCTTCAAACTGTTGAAGTTTTACGGATTGCGTCCACTAATCTAGAATTAAAGTTACTGACCATAAAGTACAGTAGTGTAATTCTTGATTTTGCCATTAATTTTTTTTATAAACACCTGCTTTCGCTGTTATGCATGTATTCATTTGAGTAACTTACTTTCTGCTCTTTGACAAAATTGTTCTGAGACTCGTTATGTCTCCAATCTTATCAAAATGATATTAAAGAATACAAAACTACAAAGGAACTATAGTATAAAAAGTAAAATTACAAATTTTGAAATTAAAATCTGCTTTTAATATGAAATTTTATTATGGAGAATATTTGGTTTTTAATGGCCACCTTTTTCTTTAATCCCAATTCCAATTCCATAAAGAAACGATCAAAACCATTATTCTTTATTGGGAAAAGAAATAAGCAACTACTGGTGCTATTTATATGACTTTTAGTTATAAAGGATGTGAATAATTTTATCTGCATGTTCATTAAATCCACTGTCATTTGCGTAGATTCAGCAAAAGCTTGGATCATTGTCATCATATTGAACAAATATTATTTTTCACATGTATTTCTTTAGTTGTTAGATTTGACTTTAAATAATCCAAATAAGAAATTCAACTATTTGATAAATCACCATGTTGAAATCGTGGCCGTTTTTCGCCCTTATTGATATTATCTTGTAACAATGATACTTTCGTATGGTCAGTCGAAGACCGGTGCTGCTGCAAATGAATAGTACCAGACCCTATACGGCGCAAAGAACCCGGCAGGAATTAGGGAAACTCGATGCAATCGAACTGTTATCGCAGCCCGCCTATAATCCTGATTTGGGCATAATCTTATATCTTATTCCAAGCCACAAGAGTGGCACCAACGACAATGAGACTGGACTCGTAGTCAGATGGATATCATACAAAGGGTATAGCTTTTTTGATTTTTAATTTTCTGCCTTTTTCAGAATGTTAAAATAATTGGAATTATAAAACGAAAATTGCACCACCTTAATATTTAATTAACTTGTGTGTAGTATTTGTTTATTTTAGACCTTCAAATTCTGAATGTACTATTTTTATTCATTTCGGCTTGTAAATAGCACATAGAATTATTTGAATTTGAAACATTCATGGTGCAGTTTTCTGTTTCTTTTTTTTTTCTTATGTGAGTACTTATTTTTATTAGTACTTTTCCTCTGATTTTTACCAATTTTATATCACTGTTTGGGTTTTTTTCCGTAGCAGTACTTTTTAAGTTTTTAACGTCTTGAACCGTAATACTAGCACTAGGTGGTAGTAGCTATTTACCTTAGTCTTCATTCGTGTCGCGAGAAATTAGCCATACTCTCAAATTACAACAATTGTTTTCAAGCAAGTTTTTTCCTGTTTTGTTCACCGTTGGTGTCAGCGGTACCGCTTCCTGAAAATTATTTAATCTCATTTACTGAATGCACATGAAAACAAATTTTTAATTAATTGCAAGTTCTTTAAAAGTAGTTGAATTTTTATTTAATCAGAAGTAAATGTTTTTTTCTTGTTTTCTTTAACTTTAGTTTTTTTAGCAGTGCATAAAAGCTGCACCTAAAGGTTGACAGGGATGATACGTTGTATTTGTTGTTCTAAATCTAGCTTCAAGGTAAAAACCGGAAAGATCTGGAAGATTGTCTTCTATTACTGCCTAAGGATCTTTAATCCGCTAAAATAGCTATTTTAAACACCACTTAGTTAATATTAGGTAGTTCATCAATAGGATCTGCAAACAAAACAAAATGAAAGTAAATCTCTGTATCTAATGTCATTCTTTCTTTCTTTCACTAGTCCATGGTACCCTTAAGGGTGTCGGGTGATCACTGTCATTAAGATTTAATAAATTTGACAGCGATACATCTTTGCTACTCATTTCAAGCCTCTGAATTTATGTTTGATGTTAGCTGAGGAGATACGAAACTGGTGTAGCGATTGTTCGTTAAGATACAACATATTCAAATGTCAAAAATGAGAGAGGGTACTCTTAATTCTTTAATATTGCCAGACCAGGTAAAACGTCGTATAAACACAACATTGTTAGAATGTTTAACTTCAGTTTATAGCAACCAGTTTCTCTTAATTAAAGTAGACAATCATATGGGTCAGTTTTTTAAAAAACGATTGTTTTACAAATATGCTATTTAAACATTAAGTATTACATGGCCATAATTAGCCCAATAAATAGCCATATTACTTGTCTGTCGAACTATGCTTCAATCTGTTTGAAACACAAGATGACTTTAATTTGAAATTCGCGGGAGTCGTAATTCAAAAAAAGTTTTCTCATGTTGGCACAACCTTCAGTGGCATACACTCATAATTTCAGTTTAATATCTCAAATAGTTTACAAGTTACAGAATTTTATTTACAACTTTTTGCCTCTTTTCGATTTTGAAAATGTTAATGGCCCGTGGTTGAAGGGCAGACTGCGATGCTGACGGACTCGGGTTCATTCCCGGTGGTCTCTGATGCTTGGAGGGTAGCCTACTCAGTCACTAAAAACAGCTGAACAAGGGATAATAATGGCGGTCGACTAAGGCACGGTGCTTGCCACATTTAGCATCAGAGATGGTACTCGACGACCGGGCAGAGAGAGCAGAAAGTATTCGATGATTAATCTTTATCTAGTAGTATAAGCTGTTCAGAATAGATCGTGAATCCGTAGAAGATAAAACCCGTTCTGGTCGTCCATCAACATAATTAACCAAAGAAATTATGAAGAGAATTAGAAACAAAGTAATGGGAAATTGTTATTTGATTGTAAGAGCTTGCTGAAGATGTTGGCATATATCAATTGGTTCAGTAGACGCAATATTAAGTGATGTTTTGTGCTTGAAGCATTTGTCCGTAACTCAGCAGTCGTTATTCGTCGAGATATGTTACCATGCGACTTTCTTTTGTTCAGTCTATTAAAATAAAACACTTCGAGGAACCCCATATGACTCACTTGAATCGATAAAAGAATAATCGACGGAGGTGGTGATGGAAATTTCAAAAAGTGAATATCCAAAATTGGATCAGACGTTGGCATATATGTATCACAACAGGAGGAAATTACTTTGAAGGTGGACGAATAAATAAATAGCATGTATACAATTCGAGTGTTAAGATGCGTCGCGATATGAAGACAATCGAGTTGAAATCTGTAATTATTCAAAATATAAACGTGCAAATAAGTTTTGTTGAACGCCAGGTAGGTTCTGCTTTGCCTTGTGGCGACTTCACTCCACATTTATTTATTTTAGAACAGCTCTCGTTGAAGCATTTATTAGTCATTTCAGTCACTGTAAGTGACTACTAAAAAAAAATTAATAGGGGATTGTATTGTTGACGGGACAATTTAAAGGGAATGTCTGAAATATAGATTGGAGTAGAGCGCACAATCTGATCATATTTTTCTTTGTAGGACCAATCCCGGCCTGCATGATTATTCAGACACCCATCAGAACTGCCAGCGGTAGACCCGCTGCTCGCCCCTACATCTGGATTTCGGTTAAAAACAAGCTCCGGCATAATTAACATAAGCCAGGCAGGTATTTATTATTCCTCTATACGTTCACAACATTTGGTCTGGCAACGGCCTACACGAAAGTATTTATTCCGTTCCACTCCCAATTCCCACTGAAAGCAGCTGCCATCGGTTGCCGCCACTGCATCACATTTAGCGTGGCACACGCAATGGTCGAGAGCGTCGCAGCTCGCGGCCGCGCGGGGGAGAGGCGGCAGATAATCGGCGCGCCGCGCGGTGTAGGAAGAGGACACCGCGCGCACCTTTGCCGTAAGCCGCCGCCGTTATAAGAACGAGGACCGAGAATGTGAATGGTGGCAGAGCACCGTTCGTTGCGATGGGAACTATTTTAACGTATGATTCATTGGGAAGAATGTGAATTGCACGCTTTGTCAGCGGACAGCAGAGCCGATAAGTTCGGCGAAGGATGATAATGTAATCGCCGTGCCGGTGGCCCTCTCGATTGTGCGTTTATTCCAGAGCCGCCTGCTTGTAATAGAAAACAGGATTAAGAAAGTACCGGATTCCGTTATATGCGGTAATGGATGTATACGGGGTCCAATCAGAAGGCAGTTTTATAGGAGATAAAAGTGTATTATAGACCTAATTAATTTTAACTTGTTCAATTCGATGTTCATTTCACTTAATCGTTTTCTTTACATCTTCTAGTTGTAGGTTGCTTTCCAATTTTACACCCATTGCTTTTGCTTTTACTATAAATCTATCCGTAAAGTTTACTGTGTTCAGTTTTATTCACTTTTTAATAGTTTCGCATCAATTCAGCACAATTTAGTTTACAAAAATAAAGAGGCAGCTCCCCAAAAATCATGGTGTATGCACTATTTATATTATCTCTTATTTGGAAATAAAAATAAATACACCGGCAAGAATTTTTCAAAAACATACGTGGTCTGTCACGAAAGTATCGAGCTAGGTCTGTATCGTTTTTTTTATCTTTAATTGCCGATATAGTTTGATTGAGACCATTTTAAAGGGCGTTCTCCTGCAAACATATTGGTATATAACTTGTTATACAGATATACTAGCTACGAAATAATAAACGCAATTTTTGAAAAATTAATTATAAAAACTATTAGGCAAAAATTTTATTCTTGGATATTATGGTAATTGACATTTAATGAAGAAGGATCTAGATCTGGATTTCACATGTGATTTGATTTTTGACACACCCGATCTTTCAAATAAGCAGAGAAAGAAAAAAATCACAGAAGTTGAGATCGGCTGAATTACTCGGTCAATCGATGCCGCCATGTACCTTCCTGGGGTATCCAACCCGAGAATCTTGTCTTCAAATACACTGGAAATCAATTCGAAATTTTTGTAGTGCAATGGGATGTGCCTTCGTCTTGTTAGGCCATTAGTCCGCAACCATTCTCGGGGGTCGAATTTGTTCAAAATTCCTTCTCGATAAACGCCTCTGCAGGTGATTGAGCACCACACTGACTTTTCTTGCGTGGAGTCTTCTAACTTCAGTTCTTTACCCCAGTAACAATAGTTCTGCTTATTGGTGTATCCATTCGACTAGAAATAGCACTCATCACTGAAATTAATGCGTTTCAAATCTACCGCTTCTTCTCGGAATCTCTCCATTTCGTTAGCAAAAGCTTGGCCGAAATTGACCTGTGCGAATGGCTGCTGTAGTTGGGTTTTATAGGGAAACATTTCCGAATTCACATTTAAATGAACTGCTTCTCTTCTGGAGGTAGTAGCGGGCTCATTTTTATAGAACTCTTGTACTGCTGCAACACCCTCGGGAGTGGTCACAGTGTCCGGTCGGTCGTGTCTTCGACTCATTATCATCAGCTATTGTCCCAATACTTGCGAATTTTCAAACTTATGGAGACGAAGATTTGTTTTTTAAAATTGAAATATTATTTTTAAAAAATTGTGTATATTTTTTCAGAAAAATTGTTGTCCCATTAAAAGTATTCTCCTTATCGAGCTTGCCTTTGAATTTTCTTACTGTCATCGCATCAGATTTATTACACGTTCTTGTACGGTGTAGAATATTTTAGAGGACGATTTTGATTCATGAAAACAATAAAAAACAAAATTCCCTACACTTGTTAATCAAAACATATAAACAGAAAATATTATTTTTGTGTGCTGCCCTATAACGTTTATAGACGCGTTCTTTTACTTCATTATTATAAGAAAAAGTTGAGTGCCGCCAGTGCCAGAGAAATTTGATTCCAAATAGCACGGTTCGAAAGTGGTTCAAGCGTTTCAAGTTCAGTGACAGACCTGGACGACAAACCACACTTTACAAGAACGTCCATTGTTGACCATGAAGACTTGGAAACAACCATCAAAGAAAATCCAGGATCAAGCAAACGCGAATTGTCTAGTGATTTTGGTTTATCATATTAAATAATCTGATACTTACGTGTACTTGACTTTGAGAGCAAGTGCCCTAGAAGTCATCCCAGTTGAGTTGGAGCTCAGAAGTGAGTCGATGTTTTTCTCCAATTTCTTCAGAAGCCACAAGGCAGTTCTTTCTGATGTCGAATCGTCACCTCCGACGAGAAATGGATCTTTTTGCGCAAACTGGACAATCAGGTCGGAAAAGAAATCCGTTTTTTTATTTGGTAGAACTTCGAGTGAGTTATCTATTGGAAACTAGTTCCAGGCAGTGAATGAAGAGCTGAACGCGAAACAATTAGTTCGAGTGTATGATGTGGACGAACTTAAATAGGGTATCCTAGATTTTCTTATATTTAAAAGGTGACAACTGGATCGTTGCAGAATTGAACATTTGATTGAACATTAGTTAAAAATTGTTGAAATTGATGGATTGTCTTTAGTTGAATAAATATAATGTATATGTCAAAATGTTTACAAAAGAACGCGCTTTCGAATGGTACCAAAATCATATTACATCGTGAACAACATGGACTTTTTATTACAACCTGACGCAAAAATTATTTTATGGTTGACCTACTATTTTCGGAGCCGATCTTATGGTTAGTTTATTAGATAAATTCAAATTTACAGTATTGTGTGCTTGTGCTGTTACTTTCATATAATTTGTTACAAATTACCTAATAATTGGTAATCGGATAATTTGACTTTCCGCTATAAATATAATAGAATATGTAACTCTATTTCAAATATGTTGTCTAATCATCAGTTTAGATCTCATCATAACTGCGAATGAGTTTCAAAAACAAAATTATTGCTCTGAGTTTACCAAAACTTCCCTTGGCGATGTAATCAGATTTTCTGTCCCTCGTGGTTTAAAATCGTGAACTATAAATAAGTTCTATTAATAAATATATAAAATAAAAATATAAACATCAACGAGTTCCATATTTGATAATTCTTTACATGTTGCCAAGGTCACGCCAACGATTTATTACGTGGCTGCACAACAAACATCCAATATCACAAGCAATTAACTAGGGCATTTAAAATTGAATAATTTATTACTCAAACTGGGGCGTAATATATGCCGAATGCAAAGACGTGTACTTTCAATTTCTTACAAACAACAAAATGATCTTTAAAATTGTGTTAAAAAATGTGTTATATTTTATTTTTTGTAAAATAGACGACACTATTGACATTGTGATAGTGATATTTGTTTTAATGTTTTCGTAATTTTAATTTTGTTTTATATTTAAGCGAAATGATAAATTAATGTTATTTGCCTATTGTAATAATCATTCGGTTTAGCTTTAAATATTTGTGTACAATTCATAAAATTATAGTATTGAAGTATTTATTGACGATACTGGAAATATTTAGTAGAGGATATTAAACACAATAATTTTAAATGAAGTGAACTCTAAGCCTGGGGCACTCGTAAAAGATTTATCACCACAAAATGGCTTAAAGAAACGCATCTTCCGTAAGCGCTTAATGACCTTGAAGCTCCAGACTCTTATTGCAATAACGGTTCAGTGCACACAGCTGCAGCCGTACCCCCGTTTTTATTTTTCGACTTATTGTCATTCGAGCCTCTGGCTTAAACTTTGGCTGAACCAAAGTGTCACAAATTCAAATTAATTGTATTATATAGAAAAAATGATAAATTCATTTGTAGTTCTTTATATCAACTAAAAAGAGAATTCAACTGCTTTAAACCTCCCATCCCCACCCCCCAAATGTAACTAGCTTTCATTATTTTTAGTAACCACCTCGATGATGATGCGCATAGATGTAACCTTTCTGATTGCTTTTCTTAAATTGTTTGTCTTCTAAACTTACATGAAGCTTATAAATAACTTATTGTTTTTGAATTTGGTTATCATTTTTACTAATTCTTTGTCATTTTTATTATTTTTTTTATTAAGCGGTTAATTTTTATCCTGGATTTTTATTGATTTACTCTGTTAGATATGGATTTTAAATTGTTGCCAACATTTTGCAAACTACAGCGCGTTAGATTATTATACTACGTGTCAGATTTAATGCAGAACGGATTGCACAACAGTAATAGAATAACAAACAGATTTTCACCAAACAGTCAGGGGTATTTATTTAAATTCTATTATTAATTGTTATTTTCAAACTGTTTCTTTTGTAGTTGAATTTAATTATTATTAATACATGTATCAGAAGCAATAGCGGCACAAAATTCGGTGGGTTAGAGAAAAGATCAAAGTCGCATTGAAAAGTTATGAATTGTTTATTGATCTTCGTCCTATTTTATTCTAGCACTTGTATGTTATAAAATGAAAGTATCTAACCAGAGCGCTTTGCAACAACGTGTCTCCGCTATAGTTCGCTTTGCACGATCTCCTCAAAAGAGGTTTCAGTCAAAGAATAATGCACGCTATATTTACAAGCCATAAAAGCAAAAATAAGACGGGGTGATGGTCTGAAATCGTAGTACACATTGAAGAGTAGCCAAAATTTAGTTGTTACACTAAACGGGAATTTTGCATATAAATTGGAGATACACGGGATACATTTTGCATTAGTACAGGGAGTACAGACCTGACAAGATAAACATAATATTAAACCACAGTGTTCTAGTAAACACTTCTTAAAAATTCTTAAAAAATACCAGGCATTGCACCATAAACTGCTCACAATGATTTTATCATAATTATAGATGATGAAAAATGCAGTACGAGCTTTACAATTCTCCGCAGCATAAATATAAATTTGAATAAATTTTAGCATAGTACACGATCTCAGCAGGGAGTACGATCAGATGATTTGTGTAGGCCTGAAAAAAATTGACTAATATGGATAATTAGAATTTAAAATGCTTGCCAAAACTTTTGGTCATATCTGTTGAGTTCTGAAAGTGAGATAATTCCGACAGTCGCATAGAAATCGTATAAAGATAATTTTTTCGCGTCAAATAAATGTTGTGTTATCACGTAAAATAGCTGACAACCTTTCGCATCTGTATACAATGTGAAAAAAAAATGTTTTCAGAGAACGATAAGCCCCTTGGTGCTTTATCATTCTGGTGGCAATACTTCATAAAACTTTGCTTTAGTAATTATTTTATATCTTGTACTATAGATTTTAAATAATCACATTTCAAAGACAAAATGGCAAAGCGAACCTACAAATATACAACGAACATGCTGCCAAACAAAAAAAAGAAAAATTGTTATCTGAATATGTTGAAAATTGTTCTTACCTACAGTGTAGTCTAACTTTTAAATAATATCTAACTGTGCTACAATATTCTATAACCGAATAACTGAAGGGAATATTGCTTATATTGGACCAAAAAATGTATACTAAGTTTAAATATGCAGGAAATACCAGTATGTCCTTCATTTTGTGCGAATTTAGATGAGAGGAACGACTACGATCTTGAAACTAATCAAAATTACACCAGAAAATAACAAGAACTGATATAAATTGCGTTGACTTTGATGGCGACATAAATCCAACCCCTAACTCCCTTCTTCTTTGGTAATCTGGCGTGGATGGTGGTTGGTCTACATTAGACCGCCCACACCGCCTCACTGGGGCATGATAATTTAATATTCGGGCGATCATGTTCAGTCTGTAATTATAGAGATCATGGATGATGGAGTCCTTGATGAACCAAGGAGCGCCACTGATGGACCCTATTCTGGACCACCTAGAGTTTGTTGATATGGAACCTAGTGCAGTACCCCCAAACGCGACATGCGTACATTATGATCGGGCTGATGATGGTTTTATAAATTGTTATCTTATTGCGAAAAGAGAGACGACTTCCAGGATAAAGTAGAGAGCCAAGAGCCTGCTGGACAGTCTTTCTCTTTGCCACTGCCCGATCGATATGGATCTGCAGGTGAGCGTCAATCCTAGGTATCGTGCCTCTTCTCTACGAGGTGTCTCCTGGTTGAAGATTCTCGCCAGATCGATTCTTCGTGAAGAGTAGGGAGGCTGAACTCTTCTCGACGTTCAATCCTATTCTCCATGTGCTGCACCAGTGTTCTAGCGAGCCCATCTCTTTCTGGACTTGCTGTGTCTCCATCGAGAGTTTCCGCGAGCTTAACAGCACACTCGATTGTCGTTATGGGGATGTTCCGGACATTCTATGTTAAATAACGACGGAGACAGCACTAAGCCTTGAGGGATGCCGCCGAATTTGATCCGGAACATTCGGCCGGAAAAGCAGGACCGGATCAACTGGAGCATAAACAGCTGAAGCCGACTTATAAACACGTTAGTTGTACCAAACCTTGTCAAAAGCCTTGGCTACATCTAGGAAGACCAATGTAGTTGTAAGCTTCTCGTATCTTTGATCTTTTATACCACCCGGAAGAGTTTATAAGTGGTGGAGTGGCGGGGATGGAATCCAAACTGATTATCTGAACTCAGCTGGAAGTCTTCGACTGCTGTCTATAGACGGCGGTGGATCACACGTCCCACCAACTTTCTCAGAGGTAGCAAGAGGCCGGTCGGACGTTAGTTCTGGGTCTTCCTAGGTTTGAGAAGTATCACGACATCCATGGTTTTCCAACCGCATGGAAAGTAACAGTATAAATTGTTGTACTAACAAAGGAGCAAATTTCTAATCTTTATTGAAATCATCAATGCAAATGGCAGATTCCTCCTGCCCGTTTCTCTGCGAAACTCGAAGGAAGTATTAACAGCTACTATAATTTATTTCTTATTGACACTATGAGTATATGTAAATGTGGAAACGATTAACGTATGTTAGAAGAATGACATTGTGTCAATTACTTACTTAATCGTTGGATCTAGCTGCGGTTGGACATAAGGCCTGTTGTTTTCCTCTTATATCACCCATAGATTATAACCATTAGAGATTTGGGGTAATTGATGTGCAAGTACTTCTTCTTCTTCTTTATCATATGCCCTTATGCCCTAAAGCCTCGATCCACTTCTTTCAGTCTTTTTGATCTCGAGCCAGCTTATTCAGTTCTCTTTCCTCTATTCCCCGTTCTCTTGCCATTGTGTTTATTGCTTCTATCCATTTATTCTGAGCCTACCTCGTTCTCTTGTCTGCATTTCTTCGGTTAGTTCTTCTTTACCTGTTCATATATGTTCCATATAGCCAGTCTCGTATACCTATTTCTTACCGGTCGTCGTCCAGTGTTCCGTCCTGGTCCGAGGCTTCCTAAGTTACTTTGAACCATCTTACTCCTGTGGGTGCTTAGCCCGACGACGAGCCCAATTTAACCCCTAGGGACGAGGAGCCGGTTTATACTCACCAGCACTGAGTCGCCAGAGCCTCGTGCAGATGAGGTTGGTGCAAGTACACGCTTATTAATTTAATTGGATGAGTAAAAACATACGTTATACTAAAAAATCAAATCTGTCTGATGTACACCAAACACTACCAATCAAGAATTTATGAGAAATTTTTAAAGAGAACTTCCATTGATCAATTAAAATGACTTATTGTACTAAAAGATGATGTTAATCTCAATCGACAAATTTTAGTTCTCTTGTTACTTTTTCCATCTTCTACTTTAATAGACTTTTTCTTCATGTTCGATTGTTTACTTCAAAATTAAATTCAAGGGCTTACTATACATTTGCATAACTTATTTATTTTTATAGTAATAAATCGCATTCGTGTTTGCTCTCTGAACGCCTCTTAAATAGGCTATCTACTTCCAGAAGGCAGAATGACTGCACTAACATCATTCTCGATGTTGGCCGTTGCAATACAAAAAGCTATTTAAATTGTGCATATTGTTTTTTATTTTGTTTAATATGCATGTTATTATTTTGTTGTATGACTAGTTTCCACAAATAACTCAAATTATTTAAAGTTGTGAAACAATTTTAAATCTAAAAAAAGGCATCGCTATAAAAATAATCATATAACTAACATTGGGGTTTATTACTATATATAATTTGTAGGCAAAAAGTGCTCTTGTGTGTCTTATGCTATTTATGCGTCATTGTGGCCTCATGTCTTGTCTAAATTACGTTTATAAGCCTTCTCGTTTTTCGCTGAAATGATTAGAATCCATTTGATAACATACAATTAGCTTTCCGACGTGTGAGTAAGGCATTGAACGATTTGCTTATCAGAGTGTAATCTGACGCTGGCCAAGTTTGTAATATTCTAAATATAGCTCTAGAAAAAGTAAGCGTATATCTGCCTTATCCTTTGTTGTAATGAATCAGCGAATCATTTTTGTTTTAACATATTTTTATACCAAGCAATAGAATATTCAGTATCAATCAACTAAACAGTTAGTCACTATAAAATATTTTTTTAAATAATAAAATTACATATACATGCAATTTGACACGGAGCATTTGTTTTGTATAGATTTATTTATTACATTAAATACAGTGCATCTCCGTTATAAAATAATCGGTCATAAGGTAATTTTCCTTCAATACTGCTGAATTTGTTATAGTATACATGTATTTTAACCTCGTTTAATGTAATAAAACTACCTGGTTCCCAAATGGCCAAATTTGCAAAGGATTTTACCTCGTAAATTATATAATAATAGAGTTGCCTGCGGCTTCCTCGACACCCTTTAAAAATGCACATTTATTTTGTGAATTAACTAGAAGACCGTACTGCTTGTTATTGTTGATTTTCTAAGAAGGATTACTACGCAGCTGCCTTTGTGTACTTACAGAAGTTATTACCTTAGTTTAATAAGTTTAACATAAGCAATAGTAACAGTAGAAAGGATTAACAGATTTTATTAAGAAATATGCGTTTCACAGGTTTTCTCTGACATGTGAACATAGAAAGCTATCTTTCTAAAATACAATTTGGAAGTTATTGAGGATCGGGGATGAAGGATAAAAATGAAGTTTCTCAATAGTTTGGATTTGCTTATCATAAAGTTGCAACAATTTGAATCGACAGAGAGGTCAACAATTTAAGAGATATTAAAGAAAGTGTTTTTTCATCATTGAACTTGCAAATCTACCTCTAAGAGGACCTATTTTACAACTTGCGGTTAATCAATTAGCCAAAATAGTAGACTTTAATAATTTAGGGTGCTCAAGTGGATGGAGTGTTAGGTACAAAAGTGACCTCGTTACGAATGAACGATTAACTATAATAATGGAACTTATCTTTCAAAGCAGAGGACGTATCGGACAACCTTTGAAGATTATAAATGAAAAATGCAGCGAAAGTAAACTTTCCACTGAGAATTACTATGTTTGTGGAAATCTGTCTGGCACAGAAAAGGGAGATCTACTTGCATAGGCAAATCTAGTTATTTCAAAAATCAAAGGAAATTGCTAAATAAATATCGATCGAAGAACGCGTGGTTGACATCCGATTCATTTGAGGAAGGAATTACAAGAGTAGCACATTCTCATATATAGAACAAACTAAGCATAATGTTAGTGCTTCTTCTAGCAAATTGTACCTGTATTTTGCATCGGGGCATAATTTGCAGCTTAAAAAATGATTCTAGGGTAGTAAGTCATATATTACTTATTCTCTTTCATTTTATTTCAATATCTTTTTTCCACATTGATAACTTTAACAGTTTATTATCATTAATATTATTATTATTATTATTTGACTCACAGAAGGTTACATTACTACTTAATTTTCAGAACGAGCTTGAAAAGACCTAACTACCACATGTATTACAAATTGCTTTAGTCGTTTAAAACTGGACGAATTCGAACAAGAGCATAATGAGCTCTTAAATAAATAACTTACTAGCCATTCATTTCCCGAAGAAATGAGTTCTATTACTAATTCTGAACTATAGATTAAGAAATTGTGTTCTAGAAGGAATAAAAAGTAAACGTGAATATGGAAACAATGCAGACTTGTGTCTTAGTTCGATCGCTCTATTTCAGTACTTTCTTAAGTACTGTAAATCCTTAATAAACTACTTTGAAGGTCAAGAAGAAGTAACTTTACCCAATAATTAAGGAAAAAGTTTTGCATAAGTATGTAAAACAATGACAATTACACTTTTGTTTTAAACAAACAATAATTGTTACGGAACCTTAAGTGTTTTATTTTTTCTCATTTTTTTTTGTTGAATTTTTCTTTACGGGCGTTGTGTTATATTCATTCATATGAAGTTGACCATTTATTATTACTTTTCATTTTGTTTTTTCTTCCATGTTCTAACATGGTTATTATTCATACTTTTGATATCTCTTTTACATTTATAATTTTATTCTACAATACATTACTGCCAAATATTGCATTTGTGTTTGAAAACAATACTTTTGCACTGATTTACTACTATTCGTTCTATGTTCTGTTCTTGTTCGGGATTTCTGATTGTTGTAACTGGCGTTCTCAAAAAAATTCATTATTCTAAAACTATACATTTTTTCTCCATTCCTAGTACCCCTTTTTATTAGGTGATGTAATAATTCCCTTTTTACTGCCTTTAGATTTTGCCTAATCTTCCTTAATTTCTTCCACTTGCAAAGTGATCATTTCTAATTTATTTCCAGACTATCCTATAATTTTCCGTGCTATATTTTATAGAAATATTTGGGGCAATGTATTATTCGGCTTGTTTTTCTTCAGGAAGTGTTTAATGTTTTAATTCGTCCAAATCGGATAGTGCAAACGCAGCTCATAAATATTATGACAGGACAGCGATTCCATTCAATTTTCAGCGCCATCCGATAGAATAAATCACCTGAACATCCGAAGGAACGGCTACTCCTTTGGTGAAGCAAAGAAGCCTCTTGCTCCCGAACTGCGTCGGTTTGATCTTGATAACGCGCCGAGCGCACTGCTTTCTGTATAAATATTTATTTGGCAATTATCATAAATATTTATTAATTATATTTGCCTTTGCATCGCCAACGTTTTCGGACTTGTGATTCAGTATTTTGGTGCAAGCGCGTTTGCTTTCCCATCCTCATTGCGACTGCATTTAAGTTTAATTTAATTAAAGCGCTAAAATATATTAGCTGCCATTCAAAAGGAAAGAGTGAAGTACTGAACGTGGCGTTTATTTAATAGTCCTTTAGTAAACTTTTCGCGAGCATCGTCCTTTATCTCTATTTTTTTTGCTAAAGTAAGCAATTTACAATAAACTGTTAATAGAATGCGTTACGTATTCATTCAAAAAGAGCAATCGTTAATGAAAGCATATTTCTGCTTCCAGTTTCTCTGAAGAGAAACAGCAGGAACTGCAAGATAGTGCGGTAAACGTTCAGTTAATAATCCAAAGTGTATCATCACTTCGCGATGGAGACATAGATTAGAACCCGGAAATTCGCAATTGCGTTTGTAATTCTCAATTTAACTTCCAGTAAATGAAAACGAGGTTAATGGAAGACGCACATTCACGACCGGGCGAGCACGCATAAATCACTTAAACGGTAAGTTCACTATGAAACGCCCTTTTACAAAAATTGGGGATAAATTTTAACCAAATTAGAATGTTAGAGTAGTGCATAGTATTGGGTTCGCGTTGGCTGACGAGAATTGCGGAAATATGATTTCGCCGGAAAAGTTTATTTATATTGCAGTCCGTCTAACTTGGAAAACATGTTCTAAATGTGTTACGCTCGGTGTTTATGGATTCTTTTGTCTAAAAATTGCTGTAGATAGTCGAATAGAGAGGGCAGCAGAGGTGGCTGCGAAGTATATATCTTTTAATTGGGACATGAAAAAAAGATAATTTATGTGTGGCTATGTAATAATCATGGTAATAAATAATATTACAAATTTTAACAGATCTAGGCTCTTAATTTGTTAAATAAATATGAATTACAATGAAATTGTTTTTTTTTTTTTTGAGTCAAATCAAATCAATGTTGTCATTAGTTCTGCGAAATCAACTAGTCTTATGTTTTAACAACTTTATAGCTGATTTTTGATTATTTTCGGTGTCATGCATATATTTTCAATGAATATGATGCGTGATTCATCTTCTGAATCACCTTTCATCAATTTTACTGGATTTCTTTCTTAAGGGCGTTTGAAATTTTTGGTTTGACATTTTGAATCACGTAGCATTATTTTCTATTATTAGTAATTAAATATTTTTTTAAAATGTTTATGGCATGTAATTTAACATTCGACTAATCAACAAATCATAATTATCTTTAGAAATACACGTCGCTGTGCCACAACTATATCTAAAGTAAGGAATATGCATACAGTAAGCCCTCCTATAACGCGGTGCAGAAATTGCAACATTCCTTCTACAACAAATTAGGTTTCCATATAATGGATGATTTAGTGTATGTATTTACACTCTCAATTAAAATTAATGGGGAAATCCACGGATTTTTTTACGTTAACTTAATTTTTATATAACGCAGTACAAATTAACCGCGTTATAGGAGTATTGACTGTATAGTTCTTACGAAGAAGACTTAAAGTCAACATTATCCTTTACTCGCTGTAGGCTTTCTTCAATATTTTCTTAAATACCTTTTGCTCGCTCAACTGACTAGTTTTTTTGCAAATTGCGCCAGTCTTTTACGCCTATTTGCTTCAGAACAATCATGACAATGTCTCACGTGACTAAGAAGCTAAACAAAAATCAAACGCGAATTAACCAAAGTGCAATAAATTCTTTTTGGTTACTTAAAACTTAAAAACTCATTATGAACTAGTTTTAGCTTTCCATTGACTCAATAAAAATTGTTTTGTTATAAAAAATTAGTTGATTAAATCTTGTTATTTTTACTAACATACGAATAAATTGAACTAATAAAGTGCCTCAAATTGACTGCTTTTAAATGCGACTCGCTTGCTTTAACGATTTAGATTACCAAAGCCGTATTCGTTATAAAACAACTTTTATCAATTAAACCAAACTATCTCCTTCTAAAACTAAGTTAAAAGAAATGAATTGTAAAACCCAATTTTAGGTGTCTAATATGGGATCTAGGCGCTAATTTTTGTGTGCATGAAAAGAACTGTTAATTTTTTATTGGTAAGCTATGGCTTTTTTACCATTTCTTCGTTATCTATTATACTCAGGGATCTTCCGTGTAGGAAAGCCCTTGATTTAGGATGTAGTAATTTTGTTGAAAAATGAAGTTATAACGGTAAGAGTCAGTCGGTATATTAAAATAGATTGAAGCTTGTTAGCAACTTAGCTTTTTATTTCATAATAATTATTCTAATATGAAAATGTTCGTTATCATTCGGGGAAAGCCTTCTACCCCCTATAGCTTACCCCCAATTTCTGTATATGTCGTTAAAATCCATTGAAATCCGACTTCTTTAGGTGTTTTTGTATGCTTGCGAGCCATTTTATAACCATAATTCTTCTTAGCTTCTTTCACAGCTCTTTAGTGATGCACATTTTGCAACGTATTTTGTGTCAAAGTACTAAGCAATTATCTTAGGTATACCTACAAAGGATACAAGGAAAGCGTATCTTTAAAATAGCGTCATGCAAAAAAAAATTCCTGCATTTTTTTCTTCATTCAAATGGTTGAAATCGAACCTACCAAGTAGGTCATTCAAAAATTAAAACCATCAACTTGCAACATTGTCAAAATTGTTGATTACTATACCACGATATACTTCAGATAACTTTTACCTCTTTTTACCCCACATCATCCTCAAGAAATGCCATTACTTTTCCTTCCATTTTATTGCATATCTCGCAGTTATTCACGGTGATTCTCTTGTTTCTTTTTGTCAGCCGAAGTTGTTGACTATATCTACCGTTTGTATATCCACCCTTAAATTTTATGATAGCTATAGTAAGACCAGGTATGTGTAGAAAGTTGTATCAAAACGTAAATTTTAGGTAAAACATTAATTACAACAAACGCTGGAGAAAATAAATTATCATCTCCATCATTAGTTTTCATCTCGCGGACTTTCGACTTCACACTGTCCTTTAGTATGTACTCAATTGCTAGTCGTGGGAATCCTCCATTTACCATTCAATTTATGTGTTTTTTCATTTAAATTTATATTTATATATTTTGTCTTTTAAATTTTTAATATTGAGTTCTTCTCTGATGTCTTCGTTACGAATTCTGCTTACCTTTGAACAACTTTTGGAGGATTTCAAATATCGCATTTAAGCTGATTAAATTATTATTAGCTCTTAGGTTTTTATTTCCTATCATCCACGTTTCGGACCTATAAAGAAATATGGGCTCTGTCATAGTAGTATTGCTATATAGTGTGCGTTTTGATTTTTTGCGTATTATGTATTATATGACAGTTCATTCTTGTAAAATTTGATGAAGATTGAATATTGCTCGTAGATCGATTTCATCTCGGTAAGGACAGATTGGGGTCTGAAAAAAAAATTGAATTGACGTAGTGGTTGCGTTTTAGGGGAATTCTAAGAAATTCCTATTTCTGTCGTTCCGTTAGCACTTCGTGTGCATATAAAGTAAAAAGTATAGACGATGTCTTCTTATACCCCAGTCTAATTATTTGATTTATTGTTATGTGTTTGTTTTTTTTTTGACCGCAAGAAATAGAAGAAATGGATTGCTGAATTATCAATGAAGAACCGACTCCCGGTTAGGGTATAGGGAATGGGGAAGAAGAAGAAGTATTTATGTTTATCTGTTGTATTCTGGTAATCTATGCCGATTTTTATATTTTGGTATAAACTTCTTATAGCTTTGATTAAATGAAATGGTATTCCCTTTTTAGGTAGCATAATTCCGTAGTTTATGTTTGACACTTCTACTACACGCGCTTGCAGTCAATAAATGCGATATGCCTTTCTGTGTGGTGTTCTCGACTTTTTCGATTATTATTTTAAGTGTTAATATGGTATCAATAAAAGATCCTCCCTTTCTGAAGCCACATTGTTCTTCTTTCAGCAGTATGTTGGGTAGTGCCTGGATTCTATTTTTGTTATAGTAACATACATTTTGCAAGCAAGCTAATTTTCTTCTATTTGTATTGAACCTGTCGCCCTTTTTTAAAGAGAGATTTAACCTTTACTGTATTTCATACTTCGGGGATTTTATGTTTCTTTCAGCAGAAATTTGGTAGACGTAGTAATCTACTGTATAGTATTATTAATCTTAGATATTTCAATAATTTCATATTAATGCAAACTGTCAGTAACTTTCCCGTTTTATAAGACATTAATAAATTTATCTAGAGTTATGTCGTCCACATCCGACTCGTCATACCACAACTGTCGGTAGTGATTGACCTTTGTGTCATGTTTTATTATATTTATCTGTACTGTGTATTTTTGTTTATTGTTTTTATATTTTATTGTTCTATAGGCGAATTTTTGACAGTCTTCCATGTTATTTTCAATTTTATGATTATAACTTTCCTATTTCTATAGTGTGTTTCTCTAATAATTGTTTTCGCTTGTGCACATCTTTGTTTATAGATTTGTTATTCAATTTCAGTGTTTTGTACTAAAAACATTTTGTAGGCTTCTTGCTTCCGCTGTTCTTTATCTTTTCATGTTCCCTTTTTTATTCTTTTGACTTGAGGCTTTTGATGCAACTTTTTGCAAAGCTTGTTTTATGTATTGTCGTTTGTGTTCTTTTTCTTCTTGTAGACCTTTGTTTTCTTGTTTGTCTATGATATCGTGTCCCATCGTTTAGTGTCAACTGTACTTTAAAAGTTTTCTGTTTAACTTTGTTTTGGTTATCATTTTGTAATTTGCAGTTTGGAAGTTTTTGCAATATCAAGGTAGTGGTCTGAACCAATGCCGTTTTCTTAGTATGCATGCACGTCTTGCACTAGATATCGCGCTTTTTTGTTTACTAATAAGTAATCGATCAGAGAGCGGAGACTTCTAGCTTACTATGTATGTTTGTTTTGGTCTTTTTTGCGGAAGAAGATGTTTGCTATTTTCAGAGTATTTATTATACTATTGTATTATTATGTTTAATTCATTTCTAAGCAGTATCTTTGCGTCATTCAATAATTCATGAAGTAAAAGAATGTCATCCTTCTGTTCCTAATTGTGTTAATGAACAACGGTGCAAAATAACAAAAAATTACAGCATGATTTTATAAAGCTGTTTATAAGCTTGTAGCAGAAGTGTACAAATGGAATTACTATTAATCGGTGTTTGATTGAATCGATACCACGCCGCTGGCTGCACAAATGCCGCGTTTCACTGCAGTTGCAGCTCCGGCTGCTGAACATCCACTAAGGCAACTAGGGCTAATTTAATCTTAACTTATTTTCGTTTCAATTGCAGGACTTGTTAGCGAGCCGCGGTCGAAAGCACACGTTCTGCATTTGCAAATTAGATCAGTTCCGGATATGAGCAACCCCGCAGCCATTTCTGGATTGTTTATTAGACCCGCTCGCAGGATGTTACATTTCACTAGAATGCAGCTATAGCGACGGGCCCTGTCCGCGGCGACCGCATTTTGCTGCCAAGCAACGAAAGGACGCGCTCGAAAGTAGCAGCTGATTTCCTTCTGTCGATTTCGCGGAATGCGCCCAGGAAACGTACACTGGAATTTCTTATCGCATATTGCCCTGGTTGCACAAAGGTCGCTAAATGATTAATTAATGTAATTGAATGGATATACTTATTGCTCATCATTACTCAATCCTTAGTTCATCTGTTTTCTGTAATTAAAGTTTTTTTGTGGGGTTTTATGAATTAGCTAAGCCAGATGATTTAGTCTCATCATAACGGTATTCTTTCTACCATCGTATCATTCGGTTCTCTTTTACTATTATCGGTATCGAAATTCCTTTCACGCAGGCAATGTATTGCTGCAACCATCTTTATGGGAGTAACGGTGGCTCTGGTGTCCGTGCACACTACGTTTATGCTAGTTTTGCTATCAATAGGTACATTCATTCATTCTTTCGTTTACTATTGTATGATTTATATGTAAAGCTGTTGGTAGGGTTCTTGTTATTCTAACACGAGTAGGGCAGTTAATCTCACCCAACTGTGAATAATCTCACATGCCGAATATTAATTCCCAACTTCTAGAAGTACAACCTTACCTTTCAACGTGTAAGTTCTACGCAAAAGCTACATAATAAAGATAATAATAATAGAACACTAAAATTATATGCTAATCCACTACTTTTTTAACTGATGTAGTTTAGTATGCAGTTGATGCTTATTTAAATTTATTGGGAGAATTATACCAAATCTGCAAATGCATCCCCTATTTGCTTACTCCAGAAAACGACAGCATAAGTTAATTTTTTATATTTACAATTCGGAGTTTCGAAGTATACGAAGTAATCGAATGAATCTATAGGTCAACAGTGAAACCAAGAGATAACCTCTGTAATCAGTGCTACTGAGAAGGCTACCTACTACAATAAGACCATCGACAACAACCTGTTTTTTTTGTTAAGGCACTTAAATTTTAGTGAGTTATCCCAAGAGTGTAGTTTAAGGATATTGAAAATCGAATTGTAATTACCACTTGTTAGTTTATTTTCAACGAACTTAAAAAGTTCGTTACTGAATTCTATATGTCTGTCGGTCTGTCTGTCGCTGTCACAAAATTATGGATTTTTTAAAATTTTAGAATGGATTCTTATAGGAAATTTTGCGCTGATTTCAAAATCGAAATCAAAAAGTTTCTATCTCGAATAGTTTTCGAGATATTCGACTTCGAATTTCGGGAAAATTTCGACATTGCGATTTTATGAGTAATTCTTAAAGAAAAGTTTACGCTGATTTCAATAATGAAATTGAAAAAATTCTATGTCGAATAGTTTTCGAGATATTCGACTTCGAATTTCGGGAAAATTTTCGACATTACGATTTTAAATGTGATTCTTATAGGAAATTTTACGGTGAATTCGAAAATGAAGAAAAAATTTGAAATCGAAATCGAAAGGTTTTTTAAGTTCGTTCTGGGATTGCTTACAGAGCAATCTCTTCGCCGGCCCCATGTTTTTATTTTAAAATACGTTGCTGTTATATGGATCATTATTTTAAACATTTCTACATGTACTGTGCCGATTTTTGCGTAGTTTCTAAAGGCAAGATTAATATATATATAACAGTGAACTCAGCCCATCCTCTTATCTTAAGCCATCTTTTGTAATAAATGTTTCTGATTTTATGTTCTTGTCGACGGTTTTGTGTATTAGAAGTATTATACGTATAATTTTACTATTAATTTCTCTTTCCTTTAAAATATTCCGTAGTTTTTCTCTTGAGACTTTATCGAATGCTTTTTTAGGTCACTGAAGGCTAATAGCACTCTCTGTTACTGCTGTAACACTTTCTAAGATATCTGCTTTAATATAAATATATGGTCTTATGTGCTTATTCCTTTACTGAAACCGCATTGTGATTCTTCCAGGGTGTTCTTCAGTATTAACTTAACTCTTCTATTTCTGATATTTCAAGTATCTTTATGGGCGTACTTATTAAGTTGATGCAATATAAATGCAGGTTTTTAACCTGTACCTTTAAAGTATCATAACTCAGCTCAAAAACAAGTTTTTTAATCGAAATAAAAACCATTAGAATCAACACATTTTCGCCAACGCGAAACAATTTTATTTATGCCGGTAGCGTAGAAACCCGGAGTTCTGGAGGCGATGAAGTCGGCGAAGGCGTTTTTGGCATCGTCGTGATTTTTGAAGCATATCTCGCGAAGGAAGTTGTCGAGATTCTTGATTCTTGAAAAAGTGGTAATCAGTAGGCGAGAGATCCGGTAAGTATGGTGGATGAGGCAGAGTTTCATAGCCCAGTTCGTTCAACTTCTGCAGGGTCGGTTGTGCGACGTGCGGCCGTGCGTTGTCGTGGAGAAGGATTGGTCCTTTTCTGTTGACCAATGACGAGCACATGCGTTGCAATTTCCGGTGCATTTCGTCGATTTGCTGACAGTACTTTTCTGCCGTAATCGTTTCACCCGGATTCAGAAAGCTGTGGTGGATGAGACCGGCCGCAGACTACCAAACAGTCACCATAACTTTCTTTGGGTGCAATGCCGACTTCGGAAAGTGTTGTGGTGCTTGATCGCGGTCCAACCACTGAGCCGAACGTCGCCGGTTGTCGTAGAGAATCCACTTTTCATCGCACGTTACAATTCGATCGAGAAAAGGATCATTGTTGTTGCGCAGAATGAGCGAATGCGCCATTTCAAAACGACGAGTTGTTTGCTGTTCGGTCAATTCGTGCGGCACCCACTTATCGAGCTTTTTTGTCTTTCCAGTTTGCTTCAGCAAGCTCTCGTGTGGTTTTAACTGCTTCAATTGCTCGTTGTCAATAGCTGACGGACGTCTGGCATGAGGCTCATATTCGAGGCTGGTATTGCCGGAACGAAACTTCTTATACCAACGTTGCACCGTACATTCGTTGACACTTCTATCGCCCCAAACTTCGTTGATGTTCCGAGCGGTTTGAGCTGCATTACGTCCTAGCTTGAACTCATAGAAGAAAATGTAGCGGAAATCGCGTTTCGACATCTGCAATTAAAAGCCAAATTATTGACAGAAAAAAAAATTCACGATAAATTTCAAAGACATTTAGAAAGAGTATGAAATAAGCTTTCGAATGATATATAACACTGCAAGTTGAAACAACGATTTATTGGGTTAAACTTGAGCTAAATACAAAAAATCTAAAAACTGCATTTATATTGCATCAACCTAAATAATAACGTTATTCCTCTATACTTGTTGCAGTTTTTGTTATCTCCTCTCTTGTGTACGGGGACTATTAACGCTGCCTGCCAATCCTTTGGCATCTGCTCTTCTTTCCATACCTTCTTCTAGGGGTTTAATACCTGACCTATATATACAAAATTATAATTACAGTAACAAATAATTTATAGTTGGTAAAATGATACAAATTATAATATTGTACATAGCTCCAATCACTTTTAAAAAATAAGCAGCTTGTGATTCCATTTCTTTAGACGTAGCGAATTAGGAGAGCTGTATTGGGACGATTAAGCTTTTGTTTCCCGATCATAGCCGTAGACCTATATTTTATGTCGGCCTTTTTAAGGAAATCACTAGCAAATACTCTGGTAATAGTAGCCTTGGAATAAATTTTACTGTGATACGTTTGATAGTAAGATCTTACATCAAAATTTCACACACTTTAGTTATTGGAATCACCAGTTCATCTTCTAGTTTTCGGGCTGTTGTCCGCCGAGTGTTATTGATTGTAACTCGTATATATTTAACATTTTCTGATGTTTTGCTCATTCCTAGTCTGCCAAAACAAGGAATATTTTCCACGGATTTCTGGTTATCTCTAAATCGTTTATATCATACCTTTATGTATGCTGCATTCATTGTATTATTCCTGAATCAATCGAATAGTTTCTGTGGCGTTGCCAACAAAGTTTGTTACTCTACTTATTCAATAATTGCAAATGCGATCACACGTTACATATGCTCAGTCAGCCGTCCTCAGTCACACATGCGCATTACAGTCTACTCTCATTAGATGCCAAGTCAACATCGCGACCGCAGGCTGTTTTCATTATATTAATATTGTTCAAAATAATCTGAATCGCAAATAACTGTCTCGTAGTATTGGTGCGAATCTCTTAGACGGTATAGAGTTTTTTCCTTTTCAAACGAGATTGAAGTTTTAGAAACAACTAAAAGTTCGAGGATGACAAATCGAAACCGTAATATGATACGCCTTTTAATTCTCGGGCCATTAATCGTAGATTTTTGTTGATTGTAGACCATACCCGTTTAAAATTTTCAGATTTTCTGCTTGCTGCTGATCTTCTAGAGTGTGAATCGCGTTTAATAAATCTATGACCATCCCTGAATTATTTTACCAGACCTTTATTTGCACTACAGTCTTTGGGTCGTTCTCGAAAGCCTTCTGAATCATCTGAATAGTTTTTGCGGACCAGTGTTCCAGCTTTGCTTAAAGCTTGATGCAGATTTGCTTCTCGACACTACCTGTGCTCACTCCCCGACTTCTAACTCCAAATTGACCCGGCCAGTGAAGTCATCCTCTTTCGTGCATGCGCATTACAATTCCGCTCTCGTCAACTTTCAGGTTACATCGCGCTGCACAACTTGTTTTCATTATATTAATATTGATTGGATATTTTCGAGACAAATTGTCCGTGTTTACCATTTGTGCATTTGCGTGCAGCAAAGCACAAGGCAGTAACAATTTAAATTGGTTTACTATATCAGTTGTAAATAATTGACTTTGATTTCTAGTGTAGCATTAAGTAAGCATTGATGTAATAATAAAAACTCGTAAATTAAAAAAGTCCGGCAAGAGATCTTCCCTCGGGTCTGACGTTAGCTTTTAACGCACCTGGCTATAATAAATAAAAGTGAAAAAAGTAGTTAAATATGTAGCAACTTGAGCATTGTATCTTGTGATAGGTGGAATATTAAATAAGGTGGAATCAAATACTTTTGGGCACAACCAAACGTAACACATAAATATTAACGAAGCTGAAAAATAACCAAAAAAAAAGAGTTCATTGAAAAAAACGTGTCATTAATGTTAAATAATAAGAACTTTGGCACATTCCGCTGAACAAGAAAACTCGAACAAGATTTAATAATAATTATTGTTACAGTAAAAATCTTCAAAAAAAAACATAAAAATATATAAAATTGAACGAACTATACTTATAAAACAGTAAAACAAGAATGCGTCTTGAATTTGTTGTTCTCCATACTGTTTCTTAATTAAATAGCAAATAGCAACAGGATTTAGAAAATTAAGGTAGATGTAGGTGGAGTATCACAAATAGTGTTGTGTTTACGAATTTCGGTAAAGATTTGCAAAAATATGAAAATATTTCAAGTGAAATAAAACTAAAAATAGGGAAAAAACTATTAACAAAAAAAAATTATTAACAAATTGACACCAATAAAAAATATCTTGGCACTATAATCCATGGATGAAGAAATCAAAAAGCGGTATAAAGAAACAAAATAAATATATATGTACCAACATATGTCGCCTGTGAGAGTTGAACAATGAATAAAAAAGAGTTAAAAGTTGAAATGAAATATCTAAAAATGGTAATGGAAGTCACAAGCATAATTAAATACCAGAATGATATAATCCGGAATTAGTTAAAAATAGAAGTTTTTAAAGCAAATAGAATAGAGACACACAATAGTTGTGATGGCCGGGACATATAAAGCGAATTAGTGAATTTGAAAAACAGAAACTAATAGAAAGTCTGCTACTTATCATGTAAAATTAGAGAGAATCGCAAAAATGAAATTTTGACAGAACAAAGGTTGAAAAAATGTAAAACTCAATAAGGAAAATGTCAAATAAGAAAAATAAAGGAAATGCCTATTTCAGCATAATTTTAGTTATGTATGGTCGCTGTGTATATGGGGTCGTTATTGCTTTTTAAATCGCAGATCGATTCTATCGCTTAAAGAACCCTTAACGAGTACAATTGGATCGAATTATCCGTTTAATTAGGATGTATCACCACTTTTGGTCTATTTTGATTATTTTGGAGGTCATCGAAAAACTCAAAAACTTTAGCTTCTAATACATAAGCAAGTGTGTGTAGTTGTTACATTAAACTTGTCAGAACAATGAATGATTTTAAACCTGTTAACGTATCTTTTAATGGACTTGATTCTCACATGACCGATTGAAAAATTCGAAATTATATGAAGCTTCTAAGACATTCAGGTCCACCAACGGATTATATATTTACCAATAACTTTATCTAGAAGTACTCGAAATGAATATTAAGTACGTATAAGTATTAAAATTTTTTGGAAATAATACACTGCGTTTTTTTACAGATCCGGAAAATAACTTCATTAAATCCATAAAGAATCCTTGATCGTCAGTAACATTTGCATGGAAAAAATTTAATCTTTAATATCTCATCTTACAGAAATTTAATTTTAAGAGATTCAAATGGAATAAGACATTAATGAGTTTTTAAACGATTATATAAGGGGATAAAAGAAGAGATGAGGAACTAACAAAAATGAAATTCATTTTTTTAAAATATAATAATCCATTGATACAATTAAATAATAGAGAACAATATCTAAACATAATTAAAACTTCGTTTAAAATAGTTTTCATATAAAAAACATGGGGCCGGCGAAGAGATTGCTCTGTAAGCAATCCCAGAACGAACTTAAAAAAACCTTTCGATTTTTCCCGAAATTCGAAATCGAATATCTCGAAAATTATTCGACATAGAATTTTTCGATTTCATTATTGAAATCAGCGTAAAATTTTCTTTAAGAATTACTCATAAAATCGCATGTCGAAATTTTCCCGAAATTCGAAGTCTAATATCTCGAAAACTATTCGAGATAGAAACTTTTTGACTTCGATTTTGAAATCAGCGTAAAATTTCCTATAAGAATCCATTTTAAAATTTTAAAAAATCCATAATTTTGTGACAGCGACAGACAGACAGACAGACATATAGAATTCAGTAACGAACTTTTTAAGTTCGTTGATAAGTAAATATAACTTAATGAGTCTAAAACACCTTGTTTGTAACAACCGCAAGGGAATAAAACAATTGTGATAGTTAGAGCATTTTGAAAATAGTGAAACTCGCGAAAATCCCCAGAATTTTTATATTCTCACCGATTCTAAAATTTTACCTCAATTGAACTGCGTATAATATGCACAGGTATCTTCTATAGAAATATGTAGTATGCTTAGGAAAATTAATGTGTAAAAAAAACTTTTAAAGTGATGATGTGTAGGCTTCAAGTTCGGGAGCTTCGATAACAAAAACGTTGGTTTGTTTCAATTATATGGAGGGGGGATATTGAGTTATGGGACGAATGAATGCACATTTTTACAAAAAAGGATAAAAGTGAGTTAGGGTGTATTAATAGACCTTTAGCAGACTTTGCCCTCTAGTTTATTGCACATAAATCGACTTCAGTTCTAGTAGTTCGACCCCCCTTATCCTATTGGATTACAAAATATGATTTCTACTTTATGTCACGACTTACAAAAGAGATATCCAGTGGCATCGATCTGAAAACTTGTTAATTCTTTGTAGATACAATCTGAAATGGGGGTATATAAACAGATATATCGATAACAAAGAATCCAATAAATAAAGTAAGCAAGAAGTTTTGCTTACTTGGTAGTTTTTAGAAATTAAATATAATACCCAAAATAAAAGCACAAATTTAGACTGAAAGGGATTTATTAACTTATATAGAAGTACACATGGTGTGTTCAAAAGTATCGAGTTAAATAGTAGACAAAAATTAAAATTACAACAAAAATTTTATGTATTTAGTAAAAATAGTACAAGATACAAGGAATTGTACGTGGTCTTAGTTTCCTTTTTCCAACGTTGTTTCCATTGTTTAAAATCGTGTCTTCGAATCGCGAGAATCGTATTAGGCTATTTATCTTGCCATATTTCATACCAGGATTTTCTCTCAAAATTTGATACACTTAGTTTTTTGATCCCAGTTTGTCTTCTAGTTTTTGTACTGTTAATAGTCGACTCTTCTTGATTGTAGCCCGTACACGTATATTAATTTGTGGTGTTTTGCTCTCCAAAAACGTGGACCACTTTCAGCAGATTCCGGCTATTTATGGTTCGTTTGTTTGTGCTGCACTCATTGCATTGTTTCTAAAAGCCTTCTTATCATCCGAATAGTATCTGCTGATGAATGCTTCAACTTCACACAAAATGTGATGCAAATTTGTTTGCTCATTTATTGCAAATGTGACGATAACCTACTACGAGTACTTACTTATTAGCGTCTAACTTCCAATTAACCCAGTATTGAAGTTGTCCTCATTCACCTAACTCTCTTCGACTCTCAGATTACATTACGATCAAGTTTTCATTATATTAATATTTTCAGGATAAACCTTGTCATTTAATTAATTAAAAAGATCAACAAGGAATAAAACCCCAAGAAATAGAATCCATCTATATATAATTTGTAAACTTGTTTTGGACCGTTTCTTACATTTTATCAATGTGTACTCTCCATGGAGTTGATTATGTAATTTACCCGTAGTACCTCTTTTCATTTACTCAAACGTCGTACTTTGTTTTTGCTTCTTTTTATTTTCTTTACGTTATTTTTGTTTTTTGTACACAATTATCTTTTTAAAATACATTATTTGTAATATTATGTACACTTCTCTTCGTTCAGTTCTATTAGCAAGTTATTTTGATAGGTTTTTCAAAAAATTCTACCACTCCCCCTTCCCCATTAGTTCTTTTTAATCTTATTTGAACATATGGTTTATATATTATCTTTCTATTAATTTTTGTTATATAAAATATTCTTCTTTTTAGATTTATTAGACCATGACGTATGACCGTGAACGTTTATATATGCAGAAATAGTTAACGGTGTTTGCGTTTTGTTGTAATATAATATTATATAATATGGTGACTTTCAATTTATTTGATAACTTTTGAGTATTTTTTACTACTGTGGTTTATGCACTTAATAAAAGCTAAAATTTTAGGTATTTTGGTTTATATAATTTTTCCTACATTATGCTCTTGTAGGTAGCAGGTAGACGCACTCCATGATCTCGACGGAGTCGAGTCTACTTCAGGGATGCACCCCTGCCTTATGTGAGCCATGACTAACTCCCATCCTTAAATACCGGGAGAAATCATGTCCTAACCTGCAATTCCAACAAATACATAAATAAACCCACCCCTCCTTTATACCTTTCCTATCCAACTCGCCAACACGCCTTGCAAGCGTGGCGCTTTAATGCCAAACACCCTCTAAGAGGAGGCCTATATCCAGCAGTGGACAAGAAAGGCTGGGTGATGATGATGCTCTCGTAACTAATTACATTATATTCTTTTTATATTATTCTTTACCTATTTTCTTCATTTTTACATGTGTTCTTAGGGTATTTTTGTCTTTCTCCATCCTATGCGCATTGCAGGATCTTATTCAATTACTGTCGTAACTAACGATCTTTAACGTCATCCATCATTCTCAAGCGATTTCATCATGTTCACATAGGACACGCAAATATCCCGACCAGAATTGCGTCGTAGTATCTCTTCGCAAAATTTCCTCTAATTGTATCGATTTCTTTGGATAAAAAAAAAATACGTAAAGCTATACAACTATTATTAATGTAGCATCTTGTATTATAATTATGAATGATCAAGGCATTTTCCGAGCGAGTATCCGTGCTGACGCAATTAAGATCAGATTCGCCAAAAATGGCTGCAATGTACAAAAAATTGTCGGAATTCAGGTTTTAGCGAACAGTCCACAGGCTAGACACACGTATAATTTGCAAATGAATTATTCCGCGAATGAATATTTGATATTCATGAATGAGTAAATCCAACGGGGAATAATAAAACATTTAGCGCTGTACTTTCCAGCGGATCCGTTTGAAGTTGTTTTCCAGTCGCATCTGGCTAGTTGGCGGCGCACGCGGCGTAGCCTCCTTGTGTGGGCTAATGAGCAACTCGCTTTGTCTAAACAAAGGCTATAGTAAGCATTAAAAATTGTAAGTCTTCCTACTAATTGCGGCCGAAACGGCTTTAATCGGTCAAATTTGAGGCAGGCCGGTGCTGTTGTTGGCGGACAAGTCACCTTTCTATTCTGGTTCTGTCGGCCGAGCGAGAGCTCGTCAAATGAGATAGCCATCTTACGAAATAAGTAAGATAATAAGAGCTAAACGAGCGTGCTGCAAACATTCCTAAAACTGGTTTACAGAATCTTTACATGACTCGACGATTCCATCGTACGTCATACTCTCTTAACAGCATCGCATCAAATGGAGAAAGTGCGTGAATGCATGTGTAATTAGATTTGAGGCTGCTGTTCCGTTTGATGCTCCGAGACTTACAGTACAACGTTTCATATGCCGTGTACTGCTTTTAAAACAGACCCGGAAAACCCATTCGAGTTTCTCAAAGTTGGCTGATTCGCGGTTTTTCCATTTCGGCCCATTCACCGAACTGTAGTTACTGTCGGGGATTGCGATTGTTGCGGTCGTTGCGTAATTACATGGTGGGATATTTGCAGAGCAAGTGGAGGAAGTGCCGCTGCAAATTGCCGGGAAACGCGTTTTTAACGCACAGTTAAAGTCAAATGGGCGTTCTTACAGCAAATTGTTGTTGCGCCGCCTGTCATTAAAGGTAGCGGAATGGTTTCGGAATATAATAGGTAACGCTCTATAAAGCACAACAAAGCGATTGCCACTCGAAAGCGAACAATGAAGAGTTTCCGATGAAGACAAGGAGCTGGATGTTGTTCCGTCGGGGGTCACTCGGGGACGACATTAGCGGCTGCATTCTGCGAGCGCGCTATTTGCCAAACTTGTTCCCAAATGGATGCAATGTACCGGCGAAGTTTGCTTAGCATTCGCCGCTTCGGCAATAATTCTTCGCGGGCGTCCCCGCGGAAGACTAAAAATAGTAGCCGCGCCAAACCATGTCTAAACGTATCCGTTGGCGCTTAAGGGGATTTATAGTAAGTGAGCGATTCAGCTGATCTTGGCGAAGGATTCGTTCTGGCGGCGTATGGTTCGGAACTTTGGCTTTGCAGCTTAATTAAAACATTCTTCGAGTACATGCCGCGCGGCCGCTTATTATCGCAAAAAGTTTCAGAGCTGCCCCGGAGGCGGTTGCGACGCCGTGGACAGATCTGCCGGCTTGCTGGCGAAGTTTTCGATGTTATTCCGACCGCCCTAAGTTTCATGTTTTGTAATTGTGGTCTTGTTTGCAGATCCGGTATCGAAGCCAGTTTGAGTGCATAAGGACCTGTAAGAGGGGAACGGTGAGTTTTTTCGATTAATAACTAATTAGGTATTGGTAATTAATACCTTGTTTATCAACTTATCATAATATTGGAGTTTTAGGGGTAGTTGTTATTAAGAAAGTCCTATTAAGGAGTTTTTGAAACATTTAATTACGTTGTTATACTTATAAGGCCGAGTTAATTAAGTTGTGTGGTACAGTAGCGAGAGCGTCAAGCTTGCATTCAACTAGCGCTCCGTTAGAATTCTTAGGCACCTTGAATTATTTTTAAATATGTCTAATCACCTATTTTCTTCGTTTTCTGTCTTAAATTTTTTTCATTTGTTATAGTATTTAGTAGCAACTATTTTGAAATCTTGCACTTTAATTTTTTTTTGTTTTACTCCTCTTCGACTTCTTATACAATACACATAAGTATACATTTCTGAAATGACTAAATTAAAAGCTGAAATAATGTGCTAATAGACAACAAGTACAATCAGAAGGAATGCACCCTGCATAAGAATAAAAAATAATAATCACCACACTATTACTTAGGAAAGGCAACAACAACGATATTTTGTAAAGTCTGCTTACATTATTTAAAAAAATAAATACAATTAGTACAACACGTAAATAACAATCTTTAAATTTGCAAATTAAAAACATGATCGCGAAATTAAAACAAACTCTGCAATTGTAGAATTTAACATTTTTCTGAAATTTGTTGCTATCTTGGACATTTCTCCTTGTAGATGTTGTGCTTTCAACAAAGGTACTTCATTTGTAATTCAAAGTGGTTCAATATTCATATCGAGTCTATACTTGATTTTCTTTGTCACAATATGACAAAACACTCATAAAAGACAACAATGTCAAGAAATATTTTTCTAATAATTAATTTGTCCGACTTATCATTCTACTGATTAGGTGGGAATACGCATACGAACTAGCAATGATCCATATGTTCTTAATCACATACAAATAAAAAATAATACAGGGTAACCACAGAAGAATCATGGAAGGGAAGGGAAAACATCCCAGTTTTTGTTCAGTCCATCATAAATATTTAATGTGAGTTCCTCGCATCAGGGCACAAAATGTTGTTGGCATCGGTGGCACGTAAATCAGATCTTTAATGTAGCCGCAAAGAAAAAATTGCAAACCGTAAGATCAGGAGACCTGGAGGCCCAGCCGAATAATACCACATCCTTTCTAACACATCGCTCAATCCAGCGCCAAGGGAGTTCCTTATCGAAAGAGTCACGCACTTCACCATATTAATGAGTTGGAGTGCCATCTTTTTAGAATATAAAATTTTGAAATCCGCTATCATTTGCAAAAACAGTGTGGTTTTCACTGAATAAAAGGGTTCTGTACACTATTATTTTGGCATGAGAATTTTCAGTTACGTGAAATGTCGACTGGTTGCTAAATACCAGACGGTTAGCAAATTTGTCGTATTCCGGTCGCTTCCTACATTGCCATACAAAAATCGATTCGTTTTACATGATGGTACAAATTTGCACCATTTGCGAACGGTACGGTCTGAATTACAATAGCTGTCTTAAAATCTTCTATACAGATTGCTACGGAATACCAATAGGCTTTTTATAGGTTACGCACGAATCTTTTACTAACTGCTTCCACTGGGTCGTTAGAAACGCCTAGTTTTCTAGTACTATTACTATTACTTCATCATCATCAAGCCGTGCAATCTTAAGGTTATGGCTGACGCATAGTTGCGCCTTGAAATCCTATTTATGAGATACTCCTCTTTCCTTGGTTGATTACAGACCCTTGTGTGTCCTGACTAATAGGTTATCTTCCACTCCGTTCTTTCCTTGCATTTCAGTTTCCAGTCTGTTATTCCCAATGTACTTATGTCTTCTACTTGTTTTAGCCATCCTTTTGTCTTCCCTTGGACCTAGTGCTCCATTGTATTCTCCTTAGCAAATCGTTCGGTCCTTCTCATGATGTGCAATGCCCATTTCAAACGTTGTGCCTTTATAAATCTTGTGCTTGGTTTCTCCTCTGAGTTCGTCTTCTATTTCTTTATTGGTTTTTAGTCTTCTTTCTCCAGTTGCTGTTATATTTGGTCCTAATATTGTTCTCATTATTTTTCTTTCCGCTATTCTCAAGTCTTCTTCTTCTTTTTTGCTTATTATTGCTGTACTATTACTTACAGAATTGAATTCGTGAATTGGAAGTACCATCTGAGAATACTCCAGCGATCTGGAGATTATCTTTTGCACTGCCTCCCAAATGCACGTTGTACGTAATAACCGATAAACTCCTTGCATATTAGAGAACACAAAACGCTTCCTGCTACTTCGTCTCCATTTTGCAAACGTCTCCTTTTTATGTATCACGTTATATTATATTTGTAATACTTTATGAAATATATCTTTTTAAAACAAAATAATTCTTTTGTATGCAGTACCTGGTACTGCATTTTTAATGAAATTACATACTTTTGCACGGGCACTTGTTTGATTACTTTTTGAATGATTAATAACTTGAAATTTTGCATGCGGGGAGTACTCGTACATTCTAATCACAAAAGATGTCCTGAGAGGTTTTTAAATTATCCAAGTTTTTTGAACTTGTCGGAATTGACGGCATTTTATTTTGTAATTATCCATTTTTGAGTTTTTCGAGGTCGCTGAATTCTGTTTTAAAGTCTAAATACAGAAAGCGTGGAAATAGAAAACGAGACAAAATTTGTGGCAGTTTTCGATGCGCCGAATTTTATTTTGAAATATAAAATGAGCAGTAGCAAGGTAAATTTTGAATTTCATAAACTTCGGTTCTAAGAGCTTTTGAGATCGCTAGGAGGTGGAAGATCAATATTCCGTATTTTGCAAGGAAAACAAATCTGTGATTGTTAAGGATTGTAATTGGATTATAGGTGGTAAATTCAGAAAAATAATCGCCAACGAATGCAAAAGAATATTAAATACGTTTCAATTTTATACTCTTTATTATTTGCATATGTGTTTTATTTACTCAATTTCAACTGAAATTAGTTTCTTTAGTTACATCTGTCGCATAATAAAGATTGTGTAAATCAATCGCAAGATTTGTTGATCAACAGTGCAACAATATCCTGTTTCTGTTACAGACTATGATGATGAAAAAGCAGAGAAGAGATGATGATATAGAAATGCTTATTTTACGTTTCCGAGTATGGGGGGGGGGAGGGGGGTTGTTAAAGGTTACATTTATTAGAGTCGTCTTTTGGATAATACTTTTTTGTCGAGATCCATTAGCTAGCCAGTAAACCAATCAGCCAGTTTTGGCAAACAACAAACAAAGGTTAGGATGAAATATTGAAAACCGTTACTCCTAGCCCACGGCTTTAACTGAACTAAGCGACATTGCCATACAAATATAACCAACTCTTCTATTAAGGTCAATATACTTTCATTATTTTTAATTATTATATTATATTATTTTCTCTAATTATTTTTATGCTTTATATTTAATAATATATTTAATTACCTTCTTTTATTTAACAGATTTTTGTTATTTATGTTCCGACCGAATAATAAAACAAAATATTTTATTATTATCTGGTGTGGTTATTAACATTTCAATTAATAGGATACGCTATTAGATTTACCCCCCTCCCCGATTATAGAAGTGTTCTATTGCAGGCAAATTTTCTTTGTTGTCAAGCTTCTGAACACATCACATGAGATTAAAGTCTTCAAAAATGAAGACAATGTATTTCATGATACCTACATTGTCCAAATACTTACTATCGATATTAACAAATGCGATTCGTCAAAAAGAAATGAACCGCGACTCTAATTTGACTTTCCTGATAATAGAAGATCACAAATGAAAAATATGACCTAAATGTACTTCTTTATGCAACGTTCTAAAGTTACAAATTTCTGTTGCTATGAAAGTGAGCCGGTCAGTTGTGGGACGATGTGCAAAAAACACGAAAATATTGAAATGGATCTTTTAAATGAAAGGGTAGAACTATGTATTTGTAAAAGTAATGCACCCAGAACCATTTATAGGAAAATTTAAAATATGTGCCAAATATAATTAGTAGAAGAATCCTGAATATATGACAACCAATCCAAATGTGACCGGCGCCAAAGAAGAATCGATTGCTTTGAAAAATAATCCGTTCTTAACTCTTACGAATCGCTTTGAGGTGCTGCTCAAAATTTAATACCGCCGCTCAGTAATAGAGTCGAAGAAGTCTAGATTTTTTAACTGAAAAAATACATTAAAATCAGGGCGCTAATGGTAATGCTACAAGATTCCGTACAACAAATTTACATACAAATTGCGAAAGCGCCCAAGTGAAAGTGTGAATGAATGTGACAACCGACGATAAGATTTACATATGCCGAATGTCCGTCTTATCGTAATAGTATAATACTGAGATGAACAAATTTAGTAACAAGTTCTATTGTGGATTATTACAGAATCAAATTCCCATACAAATTTGAAACAAAAATAGCGATACGCGAAAGTACGGAAAAATCGGGTGCTTTCATGCACCAACTTAAAATACTGCCGGGCAGCGACCGATTTCCCCAAAAATCTACATAGCCGGCTTCAGTTAAAAATTCAGCGGCGCGCAAATGTCGCAGCGATCATCGATAATTCACGTCCAGGCAACCTCGTTCGGTTCTAATTTTACAGCAGTCTCCAAAATGACGAGGGTTAAGAAACATTTGCTGCGTTTTGTAAGTTCTAAAGGTGATATATGAACGGGGTGGTGGCATTTTTAGAAAATACATGAGCCCGGGCGGAGATGGCGTTTGTCTGAAGTATTCATGGAGGGGCAAACAATTGCGACCGGCTGAATTATTAAGCGAGATTCAACTATCTGAGGGTGCACTTAAATCTAGGAAAGTGCTAGTTGTTTGCTTTTGCTAATTAATAATGAAGTAATGCGTTGTTGCATTAGAAATTGTGAGAAATGGAATGGACTTCAAAAACAAGGAAAGGAAAATTCATGGGTTGGTACTTATCATAATGTTTGTTTTGTAACAGAGGGGAAACAACATTAATTGTAAGAATTGATAGTGCCAGTCACAGAATGGAAAAGTTGTTCGATATAATTATTTATTTACTGTACGATTGTTAGTTAGTTTTGAATGTGATTATCCATGTTCACACGTTAGCAGAGTATTGTACTTAGATTTAAACTTTCATAACCACATGTGAAGATACAATAATACATTAACATTTACAATAGGACAGTTGCTTGGCACGATTTACAGGGTTGTATCCAGAAGTAGTAAGACTGTTTTTTTTTTCGCGCGCGGGAGCGATGGAGGGGGGTCTGCAAGGCCGGATGTTATGGAGGGGAGCCTTGGGAACAGTTTTCGACCTGCGGCAGTCGCCCGCGTGCGTTAGTTGAGTGTGGATCACTGTTTTAGTGACCTCCTGTTGTGACGCCTCGTCGTCAGTTGCGATGGAGCGAAATCTGGAGCAGCGGTACGCAATCAAGTTTTGCTACAAATACAACCCGGAAACAAAACGTCAGAGCGAAGAGTGGCGCACCGCACAATCACCCCGTAAAAAGAAGGCCAGAATGTCGAAATCGAAAATGAAATCGATGTTGATTGCATTTTTTGACCGTCGTGGTATCGTCCATAAGGAGTTTGTACCTCCTGGACAGACTGTAAATGCAAGATTTTACGTGGAAGTGCTCACACGACTGCGAAATCGGATCACACGCGTGCGACCAGACCTGGTGGGGAAGTGGAAGCTCCACCATGACAACGCGCCGTGCCACGGTGCCTCAACCCCCCCCCCCCCCCCAAGCCCTGATGTGGCACCGCCGGACTTCTTCCTGTTCCCCCGGATCAAGAGGCAGCTTAAGGGGCATGGTTTCGACTCCGTGGAAGCAGTCCAAGCGGCAACGACGAGAGCGCTGAACAGCATCCCGGAGGACGACTTCCAGAAGGCCTTCGCGACCTGGAAGGGTCGCTACCAGAAGTGTGTGGATGCCCAATGGGCCTATTTTGAAGAGTATTAAGTCGATGTACCAAAATGTTCGATAATTTTTTTAAATCAGTCCTACTACTTTTGGATACCACCCTGTAAATCTACGCAGAATCATTAGATGAACTTGAGCATGCTCAATGATAAAATCAATTACGTACGGCATATTACAAAAAAGCAAAGCAATTTTTGTGTTGCTTTGTTAAATGAATGCGTTGAGATACCTTTAAAATATAGTAATCCTTATTTATATGTTCACTTTACACATTTGTTTTATCTTTGAGAAAGCATATTAAATCAGGATTCTTCGATAATCATAAATATTCTGTTATATTAGAATAAAAACCAATAAAGCTACTAACAATAAGATTCAAATTTTCTTTCTGGCTGTACTTATAGTTATGATTTGTTGAGTATGCTATTTCTTGTCTCCAAATTTTTTGTTACTCTTTGAATTACGTAACCATATATTAAAAAGTTGGTCGTTCAAACTCGTACCAAGCAATGGTTTCCTTTATTACATTTTACGTTTTTTTTAATCTTATGCTTCCTGCTAATTATCTGTTCTGTTTTATCTTGTTTGTGCTTGTATTAAAGACAGCGCCGTTTTTAAATATTTTTTATAAAAACATGGCTATTCTGTGTCATAATGTAAAGGTCATTCTATAAGGAACCGGCATCCTATTGTCTTAATATTTGTTTCTTGTACGCCAAAAACAATGTGACTATATCAGTATGTAACTTTGCGTCATGTGAATACGTGATATGCATTCGGCCATAAGTGCTTTTTGAACGTGGCACTCATTTTTGTATCCTTATGCGACCTAACCATCGCGGATAGATTAGTTGAAGTTTTAGGTATTGCAATATTTTTTGAAAGCTATCCTGAATTCTATTTTGACTTTTTATTGCTTTTTTGTGTGTAAGATTATTGCTTAGATTTGGACTTGTTAAAATCATTGTAAAATATATGTTGTATTTTTTGTTCGCGAAACGGTTATTGCCCTTCTAGCTTTTCTTTTATTGACGGTACATAAAGTGTTATTTCATTGCAATAAAGGAGCAAAAATGAATTAAGAGTACTTTTTCGTCTTTCATATATTTTTCTTTTCTGTTATTATGTAGTAATGTACTAAACTTTTTCTTCTTCTTTATCATATGCCCTTGTGCCCTAAAGCGTCGGACCGGTTGGCTCGGTTTACTTTTTGCAGCCCTGGTCCGAGGCTTCCCAAATTACTTTGAACCATCTTACTCGTATATGTGATTAGCCTGACGACGAGCCCAATTTAACCTCTAGGGACTAAGGGCCTATTTAAACCCACCAGCACAGGGTCGCCAGAGCCTCGTTAGTTTCTAGCAGAGTGCACCACATGCAGGTGAGGTTGGCTGGATGTTCAGGCGTCATCATCCCTTACACCCTATAATGTACATAAACAAAAATTTTATTAACATCAGACAACAGTTGATTTGATTTTATTTCAATTTTTGAAGGGGTTCGGTTAAGAGATTAACTGGCTTTTTGTTGAGATCCGTTTGATCTATGTCTCTAGTAACATTGCAGCCTCACGAACTTGTGCTTCTCTCATTTGCTTTACAGCTTGTTTTTTTCCAGTATCCTTCTTCCTTGTACCAGTTTGTAAAAGTTTCTTACGGAATAGTTGCTGTATTCTTCTGGATTAATGTTTGGTTTTCAATAAATAACTTGCTTCTTGTGAACTAAAGCCTCACCCTCGTACAAAATATGTCTGGCTGTCTCTGTTTTCCTGCCACGTTGTCTGCAACTCGGGTGTCCATTCTGTTGGGGTGTCTAAAAAAATGCTTTGTGAGGAGACCTATAATAATTCGTAGCTGATTCCTACTTTATACTAACAGTTCTTCCATTGTTTTATACCTTGTCTCTGGACACTTCCCCAGTATTATTTATGTTTTTTTCTGAGTCATTCTCTCATCCAGCTTCGTATTGTAGCTTTAGGTACTCACAGAGCCGATTCGGGGCCTATATATGGAGTCAATGATCTTTCTTGTGCTAATACGTCAGCTTTTCCGTTGCCTGCAGTTCCACAGTGCTTTGGTACCCACAATAGGAAGGTTCACTTGTTATTATCCGCCAAAATACAGTTCTTCGCAGCATTCCCATACCAACTTCGATGTTATCCTCGAATTCTTTAATGTGATTGTCCATGAATATGTTAATTCGCCAATTGTGATAAGCCCTTAAATTTTTTGCTTAGTGCACTGCAATATAGCAAATATTTGCGTTTAAGAGGCACAGTATATGCCTGATCTTCTCCCAGATCCCGTTTTTGATCCGTCTGTACACCAGATAATTTTTCCGGGTCTGTTCTTGTTACTTATTTCGTTTATACATTCATTTCGATTCATAATATTAATCTCGAAATTGTCGGTGAATGTGAATTTTGGGTGTCATATGGTATGTTTTCATCTCCAGTGTGCCCCCACCCACAAGCTTAATTTTCAGATATTTTACTTCTATGCTATCTTTGAAGATGGATGCGTTACGCAGTGTATAAAGAGATACACCTGTCTCTCCCATGATTTGAAAATGAAGCGGAAAGTCTAGCAGTGTCTCCATTGTCACTGTTGGTGTTGTTTTTAGGCGCTCGTTATTTCCAGACAAGCAGTTTTTGTATCTTAGTACGATTATAACGGTTTTCTGCAACTTGTTTGTCCATCATATCAAAGCTACATATATCGCGGGTTTGACCATCGTGTTGTACAGGGTTGTATCCAGAAGTAGTAGGACTGTTTTTTTTCCGCGCGCGCGGAGCGATGGAGGGGGGTCTGCAAGGTCGGATGTTATGGCCTTGGGAACAGGTTTTGACCTACGGCAGTCGCCTGCGTGCGTTAGTTGAGTGTTTACCACTGTTTTAGTGACCTATTGTGACGCCTCGTCGTCAGTTGCGATGGAGCGAAATTTGGAGCAGCGGTACGCCATCAAGTTTTGCTGCAAACTTGGAAAATCAGCGACCGAAACCAAGGACATGCTTACGCAGGCCTAATAGAAGAATACCATGAGCCGTTCCTCGATATTTGAGTGGCACAAGTTGTTTCGGGAGGGGAGGGAGCTGGTCGAGGACGACCAACGCGCCGGGCTTCCGTCAACCTCGCGAACGGACGACAATGTGCTGAAAATTAAGCAACTTTGGAACTCTGACCGACGGTTGGGCATTAAATTAATTAGTGATGAGCTGAATCTTTCGTACGGGACGCATCATCACAGAGGATTTGTCGATGAGAAAAGTGTGCGCGGAAAAGATGCCGAAAGTGTTGAGTGACGAGCAAAAAGAACTGCCTGTTGAGATTTCCCAAGAAATACTGAACTGTTTGGAAGAAGACGAACATTTTCTCGGAGATGAAACCTGGGTCTTCCAATACAACCCGGAAACAAAACGTCAGATCGAACAGTAGCACACCGGACAATCACCCCGTAAAAAGAAGGCCAGAATGTCGAAATCGAAAGTGAAATAGATGTTGATTGCACTTTTTGATCGTCGTGGCATTGTCCATAAGGAATTTGTACCTCCTGGACGGACTGTAAATGCAAGATTTTACGTGGAAGTGTTCACACGGCTGCGAAATCGGATCACACGCGTGCGACCAGACTTGGTGGGGAAGTGGAAGCTCCACCATGACAACGCGCCGTGCCACGGCGCGTGGATTATGAGGGATCTTCTGGCCAAATTCGACGTTTCCACGTTGCCTCACCCCCTCTACAGCCCTGATGTGGCACTGCCGGACTTCTTCCTGTTCCCCCGGATCAAGAGGCATCGTTTCGACTCGGTGGAAGCAGTCCAAGCGGCAACAACGAGGGCGCTGAACAGCATCCCGGAGGACGACTTCCAGAAGGCCTTCACGACCTGGAAGGCTCGCCACTAGAAGTTTGTGGATGCCCAAGGGGCCTATTTTAAAGAGTATTAAGTCGATGTACCAAAATGTTCAATAAATTAAAAAAAAATCAGTTCTACTACTTTTGGATACCACCCTGTATATCTAATGCATTACTTTTGGTTTTAAACCACGTTTTCCGCATTTCTTTTGATTTTTTGAATATATTAAGTCCACGCGAGTTTTAAGTCTAAAATAACTCCAAGATACTTTGCCCTATTCTAAGAAGTTCCAGTCTCACTAGGATTCTGCTTCTTGCAAATGCTACTGCGGTAGGGTTAACTTATGTTTAGTTTTTCAACTGTCTAATTTGTAATCAGATTTAGGCCCCTTTGCATACGCTGTCTAACTGTATTGTTAATATTATTCCCTGGATTAGTATAACTAAGTTATCTTCATATCCCAGTGCTTTATATTGGTTCCCTTCGGGTGTCTTTAACAGCTCGCCCATTACAAGGTTCCAAGGTTGGGGAAGCAAAACTCCTTCTTTGCAACCTTAGCCATCTTTGTTTCACTCATCAGGAATATAATACACCTTCTTATAGTGCCTTTTCCACGTATCTCTTTTGGATTTCCTCAGAGCCTTGTTATATTCAGTTGGGGTCTTTTTATAATTATTCTGTATCCCCGAATTCTGAATTCAAAAGATTTCTTACCGGTTTTTTTATTTTGCTAGGTCTATTCCATCAAGCATATTCCTATTTTCACCTGAGGACAGTTATCTTCATATGCTGAGATCACAGCATCCTGTCATTGCACTGTAATCTAACTGGCTTTCTTACATTGAAAAAATAATTACCGCGAAGAAGGACATGTATAAAAGTGGGCAACAGGGAAAGATACCATGGTGATTAGATTGTTGTGAATAGAAAAGGACAACCTCAAGTGATACCATGTACGTATGTATTTATATATAATAAAATCTGATTAAAAAGATAATGAGAATAAAAACGAAATGTGATTAATGGCGTTTGTAAAAAGATAGCAACGTAGCCAACAGATTTTTGTTTATTTGAAGATTAAAGTAAACAAAATTCAGTTGAAAGAAGAAAAATACGAATAGAAGAAAATCACATAGGTAAACACGATATATTAAAAATTATATAGCGAAAATATTGCATTGACAAGTGAGTAAAATTAACGAAACAAAAATGTTTTCCGTTTTAAAAAGTAAAAAAAAAAGAAATACGATTATTACAGAACACTTTTTCTCAAATGATGCTGATACTTTAGCATTAAAGAATGCCATAGAGAAAACAACAGCTAATCTTCAAAGTGTAATAGATAACATGAACGCATGGACAAAGAAATGATGTATAAAGATAACTGAAAACATATCTGTTCATGTCAACTTTACAAATAAAAAAATAGATCATCACTCAGTAGAATTGAATAACACAATTCCATGAAAAAAAGCGGCTAAATAGGTGGATGCTAAATATGCGACTGAGAAACGAAAACTCATATGAAAACATGTATTAGTTGTTGGGAAAAATCCCGAGTTGTTTATCACAAATAAAAACTGGTCTACTAGCGAGTCTTTTTAAACTAATATGGATATATGGTCATCAGTTGTGGAGCTGCATCAAAAAAAGAAATTATGATTACCTCTAGGTATTCCAAAACCGAGTACTAGGAAATATTAGAAATGGTTCTTAGTATGTTTTTTATCTTCACAGATAAAGACCAAATCGTTTGAGCTTGCATAACAGTGTAAAACAGAGCACACCGCTGTGTATTCATGTTGGTGCAGTGAGCAAGTTAAAAACGGATGGAAAAATCTAGACTCAAATAATGTAGTAACTTAGGTCTAACTAAAAACGTTTATTAATCTTAGGATTAGGTGCATTGTACATTTTCAAATTTTTATTCTGAAATGAAGAAAAAATTAAGCAATGATGAAAGATGACCAATTTGGTAGTTATTAATATGTGCTTAAGATTTAAAAAAAAAGCGGTGTAGAAGCATCTGAAGTGTGGTATTGAAATAAAATGACAGACCATTGTAAACATCATTAGAAAGAATTAAAGAAAACACAAATACGGAATACCATATGAAAACAAAAATGTAGGTGGTTAGGCTCGTATATAAACACCATAATTAATTGTGACAGTAGGACAAAGATAAGATGAAGACTTCGGATATTCTATATACATTAAAATAAGTTCTAAAAATACTTCACTAATAGTGGCATAAAAAGGGTGTTAATGCCCTAATTGTAGATTAAAGAGAAGCTAGAGAAAGTGATGAAATTTTGGAAAAATACTTTTTTCTTGAGGCATGTCGCTCCCTCCTCATCCAGCTAAGTATAAACGAAGTTCTTTTTAATTCTAGTTAGCAAAGAATACGGAAACTATTAGCATTATTTATTTATTCACCTCTTGGAACAGTTGTGCACTTTCAATATTTAACATGTATTAGTACTTTTATCCCCAAATTTTAATCGAAATAGTTATTTGTTTACTATTTTAAAAATTATCATAACGTTCTGAAATTAAAATTACTTTTTGTCGTTGGTAATTTTTTATTTCAGAGAAATGTATTTAGAATAATAATCGTCCAAAGTAACCGACATTGTAGCTTAATCATTGTTATTTAAGTACTACAATAAAAAGTGCCCAGGCTGAATATCAATATGTTGTAACACCATGGAGGGAGCTCATTTCAAATTTGGGGTACTTAATCTTGTGTATGTGCTTGCCATACGTAATTATTTAGTGGCTCGTATATAAAATGGTAGGTTGGAGTTTCAGAAACACGAGAAAGCTATAATATTTTGTTATATCTTTGTCTAATTTATTCATTTGTAAAGCATGTACAACTTATGCTGAATATCAAGGGTAAGCGGTGAGGGCATACCAAGTCTACTGGAGGATTATAACTTCATATGAAAAAAGAAAGAATTTTTTAGTCTTAAGGTAATTGAATTCTTTTTATAGTTAAGAAAATAATGAAAAAGCGATTGTAGTTTGATAGCTTGCATTAGTTTAGGTGTCTATTTGAAGTTATAGAATAACTTGGGAAAAGTTAAATTAAATGCGACAAAACCATCGATAAAGAATGACTTCGAAAAGATCTGGTGCTCTAATCTGAAGAGGCAAATTCTGATAAATGTTCAAACTATCAGGAGCAGTTTAGTGGTTTTCATAAATTCCTTTTAATCCACTGCGTTCGACACCTCGGTAGTTTAAGCAAACTATCACGTGACAGTTACACGGGATAATTTCGTTGTAGTCTGCTCTAAGTCTTCTCACAGATTTATTTATGACCTTAAATTTAATATCATTATAAGGTATCATCTATTGCGAATTTTATATGCACTTTCGAGTTATAAGGAAAACCACGTACGTCGGACGTATTATTTTTAAAATTACGTTGTGTGAAAGAGTATATTTAAATGCCGCCGATCTGGCTCTCGAATGCTGTTAAAATCGAATCATCGAAATGAGTCACTGGAGAGGAAATTGAACTACAACCGCAAAATATGGAACCACACAGGTCATTGAGCACAGGCGCTAATTTGCTAATTTGGCGAGGATAGGGCGATTAAAACACTAACGGATAACTCGGGCTACATCCATGATGTAGTAGTGGATTAGAAAATGGAGTCCGCCTGATGCGATATAGCCGCACGTGCGTGAATGAACTCGAGAGATCGATGCAAATTTCGCAAGGTTCGCCCCTTTCAGATAGCGTGCGATTATTACATCTTTGCGCTAAAGAGCGAGCTCCGAGTTTTAATCTTTGATGTTGTCTCTTCGCGTTTTAAGTCGAGTACACGTGTAAGATAATAGGATGAGGCCGAGAGCTCCTGCACGGTCGGAAGTGCCGCGAACGGCTGCAGCGCATGTTCGATTGTTTAGCATCAGGTTCGACGAGGGTACATAATATTAGGGTCGTCTGTTCTCCATTACCGAATGCTCAGTACGTGTAGATACAAATTCAGCGTAATATGGATGTCGTGTCGCGGCAGCGCGGGCGGCGATGGGGTTGCAGCCCCGTCTCCGCTATGACTTCCCCGTGCCCGGTCTATTGATTTTCCATCTATATAACTCTGCCTGTCCAACTCCTCTCGGTGATCATTTTAATAACGCCCTTAATGGTCGCTGACAAACAATGCACTCTCCGTATTGACGAGCGCGGCCATCTCGCTCGCTCGCGCCGCGCGAGCTTGTCGCGACTGTACCCTTTTTAACGACGCGCGGGGGGCGGCGAGAAGTAAAAAGTAAGACAAATTTAGCGGAGTGAATTCTATTATCTTATTTTAACTGAAAGTAGATCCCCTCATCTCTCATTTTTCTTCAGAACTTCGATCGTGCTTGTTTCAGGTTGTATATCTTTTTAAGATTTATTATGCTCGAGTATTTCGGAGTTGTGGCAACGCCACAAAGTATTTAGACATTTGTTTAAATTGCTTTTGAATTACCGATTACAATCAGGCAAGTAGTATTTTTCGGTAGTTCTGTTTTTAAAGGTATGCACAAAAAAAATCATTTTCTTTACAAAGAAGCAGAGTTCGGAACTTACCTACTCATTGGAACATTAACATTGATAATTGCGAAGTTACATAAAAAAGTAATTAAACTGACAGAAAACTATCCTGATGTAACCATAAAATCATACATGTAGTAATGGAAATTAATCCTATCGGAAGCACAGCATTTTAAGCACGATAAAGCTTTGGCACAAATTGTAACTAAACGTAAATTACTTTCCTAAAAATTTATGATAACAGGAATGTGAACAACATCCAATCGTGCGCAACAAATCAGTGGAAGGTGATCACAAAGGACGACTTCCAAAAATGGAGTTACATTTCCGATTGCCTGTAGTTTTTCGACAGAACGTCTTTGAAGATGATCAAATAAGCTTGCAAGTATCTTGCAAATGAATAATGCTAACAAGAGTTTCATTACTTTTTGGGTGTAATTTATCGATTTACCGCAAAAGTCGATGCGGTGAAATGTGGTCTCGCGCGATGTTTTGGTAGCAAAACGGAAATGAGAATTGCATACAGCGTCTTAATTTCTTCCGTTCAGGTCCCGACTTCTGATTGAAAATTCCGCCTGGATTACGCTTAAAAAAGCAGGTAAACATTAGGTTACCCGTTTCTTTCCAAAATAGTACAGTGGTTGATTTTCTAAGGGAATATAACTTCTTACGCAAAACGTAGCAGTTAACAAGATTGACGATGATTGATAGAATGCACTCTCAAATAAGAATCGTGCATTTTTCCATATAAACAGTAATTTTTGATATTCTAGGATGTTTTAAATACAGAGGCATAAAGCGATAGCTTTTCCAAAATTTACGTGTTAAGGGAAAAGGTAATAAATAATGTTAAAATCACTGTTTCTAGATAGTAAAGTATGTAGAACTGAAATTAAATTATTAAACCAAGAAAAGTATAGTTCTGACTTGTACAAAAGTCACTTTTTCATATAAACCCAATGATGCGTCTTTAATCCATTGCAACATTCTTTAAAAATATTAATTTTTGATATTGAAGTTTAGCACGGCATCACACCTGTCAAACGTCGGTTTAGATACATTTTAGATATTTCTCCTCTCACTTTTTTCCCTTTTTCTTTTCTTTCTTACAATTTTTTTTTATTTACGTACTCCATTTTCTATTCCTTTTTCGTTTAGAGATTCGGATTCTCTTTACAACTTTCTTTAAAATCCATTATTTCCTAATTTTACAACAAGTGTCACTAACTTTTATACACATATAAATTAGTCATTCAGACGTTTAGTTTTGATAAAAATTACCGCCTTAAAAATATTACGTAAGACGTGTCAGAAGTGGCGCAAAATTCAATTGTTCAGAAATATGATAGAAGGTGATCTATACATGTCTTGTTAATAATTTAGTCATTATGTTTTTGTCAAGATAGTCTATGCGATGCTTGGAGCACATATTAAGAAATATATGTATTTTACATCATTTTCTCGAAGACTGTGTTAGTCGGAGAACAATCTATAATATTTTTGCGAGATATGGAAATAATAAAAAAAATCGGTCTCAATAAATATCAGCATAATGTAACATTGCGATATACTAATAAGCAGCTAATGAGGCCAAAAAGGTGATATCATTACGGACGACGAAAAATACTTTCCAATTTCTAGTAGTAATACCGTTACAGATCAGGACAATTGTACTAAAAACGAATCAACTGCATCTGATAACGTAAAATTTGCTTGTATATCTAAAGGATCTAAAGGCAAAACCATATGGACGCTGACTCCCAGTGCAAAAAAAAACTAAAAAGTTTTAACTGGAATATAAGACGAGACTAAAGGTTCTATCTAGGTCATGTTCTAAGGCCAGAATAAATTTTAAGTTCTGATTGTAATAAATCTTATTAGAGTTGACTGTCCTCTACATTAGACACATTCTACGTCTTTTAGTGCTACTATGTCAGGTTAAGTTCTAATCTTTGTTCAGAGAGGTCGTATCGACTTGATTCCTTAGACAATATTGCTCAGGACACTTAGGGCTGTCGATTGACATAGGTTTGGTTTCGTTCGGATACCCGAATTTTCGATTTGGGGCCCAATCTGCTATCCTCCTTTAAGCTTTTTTGGTATGGTACGCAATATTTGTATAAGGTATTTTTAACTTCTTTATTTAAAGCCAAAAGGAGAAGCAGTTAATACAGATGTACATATTTCAAAATGTCCAGCGAAAGCAATCGATTTTTTAAATAAACAACCCAAAAATAACAAAATCATTTTTTGGCTGGATCTGGTATCGTATTATTAAGTCCAACAAACGCTAAAAGCTAGAACCATACCAAATCATGCAAATCCGCCTAATGTGCTTCAAGCTCTCCCAATTGAGCATTTTTGGTCAATTTTATCTTGGTTGGCTTATGAGAGTGGTCGGAAGGCAATATCAGTTGAGTAGTTAAAATGATAAATCATTTCTTATGCTAAGAAGCTTGACATTAACATGATCCAACCCATGTTGAATGGGATTCGGGAGAAGTTACGACAAATCGAAGATAATGGGCTTATAGCAGTTTACCCGAATTTTTCTCGTTACCAGATGTCAAGTAATTTATAATGAAAAATACAAGTTTATTTCGTTTCTTGAAATTTAAGAATAACTTTTATCTCCTATTTATAGGTGTATAAATAAGTTCTCAGCTTTAGATTTCACAGGACGCAAATCACCGTTTACATGTAACGTATTAGTCCGATCTCTTGCGGTTTTAAAGCAATGACATTTGGTCTTTCGAAACATCATGCGATTTGGCGTTTGATACACATAACTTCAATAATCAGCTGTGTTCACGATGGCAATCACAAAAGAGCATATTCGATTTTCTATCCACTTCGCGTTTCATCTTAAGAAAAACGCTGCTGAAGCCACCGAAATGATTTGTGCTGCGTATGGTGAGAATGCTGTAAGACATGCAAAGATTTCGCGGAGGAGAGTTTAGTCTTGAAGATCAACCACGCGCTGGCCGCTGCAGACATTGCTGGATCAAAACAATGCGCAAACTGAAAAAGAGCTACAAAAGGAAGGCAGATGGGTTCCGCATAAACTGTCCGAAGGCAACAAAAATCGACGACGTGACACCGCACTCCATTTGCTTTCAAAGAACCGAAAAAAGGATTTTCTGCATAAAATTATTACGGACGATGAAAAATGGATCTTGTACGACAACCACAAGCGTAAAAATCATGGCTAGACTTTGGTAAACCTTCGACATCGACTCCAAAGCCGAATATCCACGCCAAAAAGAATTTGCTCTGTATCTGGTGGGATTGGAAAGGTGTGCTGTACTATGAACTCTTGAAACCAGGTGAAACAGTTATGGCGGATCGCTACCAACAGCCCTCATCAATTTGAGCGACGCAATCGAAGAAAAGAGGCCATTTACTGAACAAGGAAGTTGCGAAGTCATCCTGCTCCATAATAATGCCCGACCACATGTTGCGAATGCGATGCAAGAACACATCTTCGCGTTAGGCTGGGAACTTCTCCCACATGCAGCGTACAGCCCAGACATGGCCCCTTCCGATTATCATTTATTCCGGTCGTTACAGCATCACTTGGCTGATACGCACTTCAAAACAGAAGAAGAAGTCCGAAAATGCATCGATAACCGGTGAGCTTCTATCACCAGGGAATTCGCAAGCTACCCGAAAGATGGCAAAAGGTCATCGATGCCAACGGAGAATACTTTGATACTTAAGCTTTTTTTTTGTTTGTTTTGAAATAAAACTTTAATTTTGCAGAAAAAAGCTGAGAACTTATTTATACACATAAGCTTGAGACTAATCAACAAAGTTCTATCAGCCCATAAATACTGTTGAGTGTTATATTATTTAATTCTTCTTGGCATATTATGATTTTTGTAGTATAAGTGATGTTTTAGAGTTTATTGAATTGTTATTAAAAGAAGGTGAAGGGCCACTTTGAAACTGTTACTTATGAAACGGTATTAAAATATCATCATGTTTTTGTTTTATAACTGCCTTGTTGCTGTAATCAATTTTACAGAGATGTTAAGTACTGCTGGCAACAATATGAAACCTTACGGAAACTTCAGTTTCGCTAATTTATAAAATAAATGTTGGGCGATAATCGAGAGTTATGCAAATAATAAAGAGATTGGCATAGAACTTGCTGAGCAAAAGAACAGGTAAAAAACAATACAATAAAAAGAGTTTGGGCGGCATTCGATGGGAGAAGACTGCAATGTGCATATGTGAATGAAGACGATTTCATTAGCCTCCCCTGAATGACTACATTATACACTAATCGTTGCATTTGCAATGACTAAGCAAATAGAGCAGTGAATCTGCATCAAATTTTGTGGAAACCTGGAACACCTTTGTCTGTAAAAACTGTTTGGATGATCCAAAACCCTTTGAAAAATGATGCAATTAGTGCAGTGCGAATATAGACATGATATAAACGATCGAGAGGTGATCGGGAATCTGCTGAAAGTGCGTTCCAGACTGTCCACAAAAAGTAGACCACTGCGAGTATCTGTTGTGCCATTTTTACTGAATATACAAGGTTTCTTGTTACGGTGATTGTATTTTTTTGATATTTATGGTTCGATACCATCGCGACATAGACCACATATTAGTGTCAATAATTTTTGAATCTGCGATGATGCGTTTATTGAGGTTTGCCAACATTTTGTAGACCACTACAATACAAGCCATTGGTCTATAACAGAAAATCAAGCATATAAGTTGGGAATATATATCGGGCATTTATCGGTAAATCGTGGCTAGTGGAAAGCCAATCAGAGACACCATATCAACGGCCCCACATATGCATCAATCCGTATATTCTTCTTGAAAACTTGGTAATAGTAGAATTAATTTACTATTGAAATATATTAGTTACGATACCATTCTTAAGTATTATGTTGAGCTATTTGGTTTCGAAAACCTTTAAAAATGGAAGGTTTGAATATTGTACTTTAAAGCGGTTTAAAAAGAATCGAAAATGGATAAGATAGACCCAAATTTGAAGCTATGTATGCACTATTTTTTGTCGAAAGATGTAGGTATCTGTTCCAAAAGTTCAACAAATTTAATTATTGTGGGGAATGGGTTTAACTAACGAAACTTCGAAAACATCATTGAATATTCTTAGAAAACTCAAAAGACATGTAGGAATTTAGAAAATCCTAATCATAAAAAATTATATTTAGAAAAATTGTTTTCAGAAAACGCTATAGTTAAATTGAAAAACGGCAAGGTACAAGCTTCAATCTTATTGGAATTCTCATTGTTTATTAAGGAAAAAACACCAACGTTTCCATCTGTTTCCGATCTTGTCCCTTTAAATGATAGTGGTCTTTCATCGTCGTCTCTTTTGAGATTCCTTTTTCAGTGATACATCTTATAGTTTCTAATTTTTGATGATATTAAAACAAGTACCAAATCTGTGGTTTGTAATCGTACCTTCTCTGCACATTCATTAGAAATAAGTGCTGTTAACAAGTAATAATCGAACATAGTAATAATTACTGTAACTCAATTTAAAAAGCGAAAAGATAGACAAGCTCCGATTATAATAAATAATCACAATTATGAAGGAATCATCAGTTGGGCATTTAATTTGAACAGTTATCAGATGAATGTATGTTGCTTTAAAAATGTCTGTATGAAAACTGATTTAGATGGGGCTAACGTTATTCACTGACAAGGCACTAATGCTTTTTCTATATAGTTCTGCAATTGTGGGCTTCGCGATGTCTTCATAACGCCTAAGAAAATAGAGATCTATCGCAAGTGAAATTCGGTATGTGTTGAGGTTTTTGAGTCCGGCGAACCATAAACTAGCTGAAAATTGCCATCAAATGTCTGATATTTATAAAAATAACGCAACGAGTGACATGGTCATACATGATAATGAACGGTAGGCAGTAGGAGCTACTGTCTTTGGTGACTGACGATGTAATGCGTATAATAGTAGATATGTTAGTCTCTCTATTCCCTCTCCCTCTCTTTTCCTCTTTTTATTTCCATTCCCTTTCTCTCCTTTCCATCCCTCCTTCACAATTCCCTCTTTCTCCTGTCCATCACTTCTTGAGTAGTGTAATCACTAGGGGCAAGACCCGCTATTTTTGGCAAAGAAAAGAATAGTTTTGCTTATAGACTTCTTCCTTTAAAGTTTCACAATCAACGATGAAGTCTATTGAGAAGTGCACCGTGCGATTCAAAAGGAGAGCAACATGGCACACTTGTCCAAGGCGTTGTATTTGTTCACGATCTTCTCAAAATTTTCGACTGGGAACAATTCGACTAGTTCTCCTTTAACCCAATTAATTTTGCACCAAGCGATCTTCATCTGTTCCGGTATTTGAAGTATTTTTAGTTTATTTTAGTATGAATGATTTCATGACGATGACTAGACCAAATCAGCCGTTAAAACCTGGTTGCATCACAGGCGGCACTTTTACGACAAATCGATACATTACCTGGTGTCTTTGTATGAGGTGTTGCGACAATTGCGTAATTATGTAGAAAAATGATATAAGGTAAGGACGGGAATTGAGTATATTGTTTTTTTTTACTAACTCATCAGAACTTATTTTTTGAATATTCTTCATGCATAATTCCAATTTAAGATTGGTTGTGTGTTTTAAAATTAAAGACTTATTTTTGACACTATACCAACACTGCTATTAATATTTTCTGAAAACTTTGCGAAAAATAGTACAGAATGTTCCACAGTAACTCCAAACCAAATTTTATTTCATTCTTGTTTATTAATTTTATTTCAAAAGTAATAAATTGCTTGAGAACTACATTAAAATAATGGCGATTTTATGCAAATCTATATATCGCACTGGTTAAAAAATATGTTGGTGTTCATTTATATAAGAATGTTATAAAAATTACCCCTGTTCCTGTAGTTCTTATAAATTAGAGTAATCTTGAATTGTTTTCAAATGTTTATCTAGTTCGATATTTGCGGCCAACCATTTTTTGTGTGGCAATGACCGCAACATCTTGAAGTACACAGTTCTGCTTCAAGCTAAGCAATACCTTACTTTTATAATAAAATGCATGAATACCTAATGTAATAATAATTAGCGCTGCCGGGTTAACATTTCACTTGTCATTTCCTACTTTCACCTATCACATTCATTAACGGCGTCGCCGGGTATGAGCGAGCACCCCTCCATTCATCTTTGCCATTTTTCTGCGACGTCAGTCCTTTATTTCGGTCGTTTAAAAGTCTTCCGCGGAAGGTTTTAGCTGGCTTCGGGCAAAGCAAATAGCGTAAGCAAACAAGATTTCGGGGTAGATTTATTAAATACACCCGAGAATATCGTTTGCTCTTGGCAAATGAGTTTTGGGGAATGGCTTGTAATGAAATAAGCCCACTTTAATGTTCTTGGGATTTCGAATTAAATTTATTGATGGCTTTGGCCATTACTTTAATAACTAATGGGCATTTTTGGCTCAGAACGGCACGAAGTGCGCCGCGCGATAGAGATGAATAAAAAACAGCTTGGCTTGATTGTAACTTTTTTACTCTCTCTATTAGTATCGATTTGCAGTATCTTTAAATTGTATAAAGTTCAAGTAAATTTTGAGTAAAAAGGGTTGCATGCTGCAGTAATAAATTATTTACGAAAATTATTGAATGAAGAGAATTAACAATAAAAGAAATAAAGATATTAGAAAGAAATTACATCATCTAGATGAAAAATGAAAATAATTGAAGTAGGTAGGGCACTAATAAGAATTAAGAGTGATAGACAAGTGAAAAAAATATATGTAGGCGAAAAAGCCGTAGACAGAAATAGACATGCCAACGGACACAAGAGGATAGGATTACCCTTTATTAAAACTACTTAGAATTAAATTGAACCTAGGAGATGCACACAATTAGAATAAAACAAATGTGCCTCTAACGATAATATAACAGGTCACCTGCAACTTTAAAAATCTATAACGTTCAAATAAAAAAAATGTGTGAAACCAAGTTTATTATAAATGATAATTAGGTTATATATATTCAAGGTCACTCAAATTCACATCGATCAACAGATTACATTTTCAAAAGTTTTGCTTTCACATACAACATGGCCCAGTCTATCGACAAAATTCTGCTACACTCTAGCGATAATTTCTTCTGGTATAGCTTTTAGGACATTTGTAATACCTTGGTGAAGCGTTTATTATCGTGTGTTTTTGATCTTTGCATATCTTATCCTTCGAGAAGCTCCATACAAAAAAAATCTATTGGATTAAGGTTTCAAGAATTAAAGACTTTTGGAACCACGATTCGCTTAAAAACAAATGTTGATTTAAATGTCTTTGTTCAAGCACAAATATTTCCTTTGCCAACTAACTTGGTGGAATAAATGAAAATAAACTCAAAACTAGTGATTTAAATCATTATTAGAAATGACCACCGATGCTTCGCATATCTAATGATTATATTGCAGAAAAAATATTTTTTTATGTTAGTAAATTTATTCATAACTGGGAAATTATGAGATGATGCTATATTAAGCGTAAAAGAAACACAGAATAATTAGTAGTCAAATTTCAATATAAAACAGTGACACATATAAATGTCTTTACTGTCTAATCTGGGATATACGGTTGGGTTTAGAAAAGAATTTAAAAAATAATAAAAGCGAGACAACGTATCACAAAGATAGGTTATCTTTCCTATTTGGTGTAATATCGATTATGTGAAATATTTCATGGATTAAAAGTGGTTAACTCTTTCTAGGGTAATGGGTTAAAATAGGTATTACCAATGTGTTATTAAATGCTTGTGGGAAACTAACTTTACCACCTTTTAATATATTTCTACCATTGTTGTGCGGTAGTTAAGAGTACATATCTTTTGTTGTGCTTTAATATGATCTCTCACCGCTAGATGGTATACTGTTATTATCTAAAACAATTTCGAACAAATGTAAAAATATTCGGTGTTAAGCTGCAGAGGTTATGTACGTAATTACATAAATTAATTTTAAAACAAAATCAGTTAGATTGCCTAGTATATTTTAAACTGTACGATTGTTTTGTCAGTAACTTATTTACAATGCAACAAATGCACCACACACATTTGGCGAAAAACTTGGTGCTAGAGTTGTGAAACAGCTATGTGAAGGATTAGAAAATACAGGGCACAAGAGTTACTTTATCAACTGTTTTAACAGTTCGCCTCTTTCAGAAGTATTAAAAACAAAAGATATATATGCTTGTGGGTCAGTTAATGGCACAAGACGTAACATGCCAACTTTTAAATCGGATAACCAAATGAAACGTGGCGATTCTGTCTTTTTTATAACAACAATGATCTCTTGGCGGTTAATGGACAGATAAAAGAACTGCTCATTTACTTTCCATTATCATAGACCTCAAGATACGTTCTCTGTTAAACGTAAAAAACAAAGATGGAAGCACCTTGCCCACAAGTTTGAATTGATTATAGTCACTATATGAACGGGGTAGAACAATTTAATCAAAACAAATACTGGCATAGAATATTTTTTATCTGCCGGGTACGTATAGTTAATACCTTGACCAACAAATTCTAGTGGAACATTTTGGTTGCCAGTATTACAAGATTTAATTACGCCTAAAGAGAGAATTTCTAATGAACACATTAAAGTTCAAATAAATATTTTGTATCCAAGGAAAATCAAACTAGCAATGCGGATCTTCAACTAAATCGTCAACTAGAAGGATAAAGTATATTAGAACCAATTAGGAGTGTTTAAAATGTAAGATGCTGTTATGCTAAGCAAAAATTATGTTTTCCATGGTCTACATTTTCTTAAGCATTTTTAAGCAAAGGACACCTTGTTCTTGTAATTATTTAAATGTTATTAATTTTTTTATTTCCACATTAAATATTTTTCTTTGCTACTTGCTTGCCCCTAACAGAGTTAGACTCAAATTAAATACTAAAAATGTTTACTAAAACACAAAAGGGAACACGCTAAAATAATGAAATGAGTTATGGGATGGAGATAACAGTACTACCATTCAATATTTAAATTATATAACCTATAACTTTTGCTTAAAAGAAAGCAGTGTCTTACAATTGTAAAAGAATTTTTGAACCTCTAATGATGTCAACCAAATGTAAATTTTTGAGTTGTATGTATATTTTAAGTGAATAGTTACTTAATTGTTTTATTTTAATATTCGAATACATGTAAGAATTTATTCCCATTTATCCGATATGAATTACAATTATTTTAATGATTGGAGTGTTCGAATACGAACCCCAGCCTAATTCAAACCGAGGATCGGTTAGCAACAAGACCGAAAATAACCCTTACGAGCTTATCCATGAGCATCGTCGCCTAACGCGGTTACAGCAGTTACGGAATCTGTCAAGAGATTTTCACGAAAGACCCTAATGTTGGACGTGTTGCTGCAAAATTTATTTTCCGGCTCTTGGCAGCTAGTCAAAGCAAGTTTTACACGAAGTATGTCTGTAGTTTTGCGAAACAGCAAGCATTGGCCCAGTTTTCGTTTCAAAGCTCATTAAAGACGGGATAACTCTCACGACTACGCTGTGCTTTTCAAAATGGAACTGAAGCTGAGGATGTCTTTTAAAAACAAATCGTCTGGTATGCTTTTGGAAGGAATTCTTGTGCTTGTTCTCCATTATCGTATTTCTTAAACGTTAGCGTCCACGCCCGCGCTATTTTTAGCTCCTCTTAGAACTTTTCGGCACTACCACGTATATATATTAAACCACTAAAATGAATCCATTACTCCCGTAATTTACGAAGTTTTTGTACCTCGACAGGAGTTGAAAATAGTTATTTCTATGAAACTGGCTATATAATTAATTCATTACACAAATGATTTCTTACAGTAGGAGTTGGAAATAGTTTAGTCGGCTTGTTTAATTTTTTGTCTTGGATTTAACTGCAGTTATTTTAGAACCATTTTCTTTATTGATTTTCTATTTTAAGTCTCTTTTGTTTGGTAATTAAAAACACTAACAATAAGTTGAAAAAATAAGGAATTATCCAGTGTTCGTCATCATTTTTATAAAGAAAAATATATTATTACACTGATGTCAAAAATAACATAAATTGTCAGAAATTTGTTAAACGGTTGTTAACCCTTTCAAACTCGTTCCTACTTAATAAAGTAGAATAGTCATGTTCAAGTAAATGTAAATAAAAATAATTTATTTCAATTACCTACGATATACAATCTTGTAGAAAGGGATTTAGATGTAGAGCCGGAGATTACGTGACTCAACAAGTATGTGGAATCATTTCAGTACTAAGAGAAAAGTCAGCCGGGATAGTAAACTGAAACTGGATGAGGCAATAGCCACTCCCATCTCCTTTGTGCGAACGAAGCGTGGACGATACATAGGGCGATAGAGGACGGCTAAAGCAGCCGTACAAGGTATAAAATGGAAGGGATTCATCAAACTAATCCTGTTGCAACGAATCAGGTTAAAGTGTTTCAATATCGATGAATGTGTTTGCATTGTTCCCTCACCTATACGACATTTTTGAGCGCTTCCCACCCCGTTTCGCCGTGGAATCCAGCAAACAGCTGAGATATCGATTTGGCGCCCAAGATTGTAGTTGCGTATAAACGAATCCGTCTATTTCTATTTACCCACAGAATTCCCGTCTTTTAGGGAAATCTGGATATCGCTTGCGTGCGCGGCCTGCCCCGGAGCGATGAGAATCCGATTAGAAGAAGGCGCGAGGTCCGGTTTGTCCGTTAAATTAACTGAGTTTCGTTGTAACGAATTTAAATTCTGGCAAGACCGAAGGGGAGGGCCGGCCGAACGCAGGAGAGCTGTAGTAGACAGACTTATTGCTTCCGGTGCTTAATTGGAAATAACCCCTCCTGTGCAGTGCAAATTCTGTATCAATTTCATTCACTTCTGCAAGACGTTGGGGCAATCGAATGTCCATCTGCGTTATTGAACTGATCCGAGGGATCATTGCAGTTCATTGTAACCCCCCAATCGCTATCAAAGCGACGAATATGGGTATTTTGGAGAATTTTCCACCTAGAAGGTTTATAATCTTCAATAAACTTATTGAATGTGGAATGTAAAGGAAGAGATTATTGATAGAAGGAATGAAATTTACTGGTGGCACTAAGGGAGAAATGTTTATTATCTACAAAACTTCAATTTCAAAAATACGATAAGAGTTGTTTTTTCAGAAAAAAAGGTGAATATGAAGTAGAATGATGTATGTATTGGATTGTTCCGATTTTCACTAGATAACATTGGAAAATGTCCAAATAGGTCACGATTTATGAGCATATTCTTAAAGATGACATTTCAGCGCATCTTTAAAAAAAGTTATTTGTAATAGTTATATTAATAATTTTGTGCTCTTTTGACTATAGGAGAAAACAAAGCAGCGATTTATATAACCAAACTTCACTAAATGCTATTGGATGGTGGTTTTTGATATTTTTATTATCTCTTCTAAATTTCTTGTCGCGTATCACGACCAGTCGATAAATTCAAATAATTACTTTATATACCTCATGTATATTTGACTACCCAACAAAAGTTGTTTGATATTGTCTGGGATGTATTGGCCCACCAGACATTGTACCTTTAAATTTTCATTTGTTTAGGTCTTTGTAAAATTATCTTAATGGCAAGACCTTCAACTCTTTGGAAGCCATAAAAACTCATAAGAAGTTTTTTATCCAAAAACCTGAGAAGTTTTTGAAGCATGAGATCTTCAAGTTGCTTGAAAGATGAAAAAAGGTTGTTGAACAAAATGGTGAATACATAATTGAATAAAAATGTTTCTCTTAAATTTTGCACTAACTTTCCGAGCAACACAATAAAGTGTTATATATCTGTTTTCTCTAAAAATTAGGACGATGGTATATTTCATTCTCGTATTAACAGCAGAACTTTTTTATTTGACAGGCCTAATATGATTTACATCAGGGTAATTCCGAAATTTCACGTTATTTCTAAGGTAACCAACCATTTACAATGGACACTTAAATACGACGTTCTTTTAAGGTCAGGTGATTTGTCTATGCAAATGAATTGAGCGTTTATATAAACATGGTTTCACATCCAACAGATTATGATCGACCGAGGCTTGCGGCTAAACAAAACATGTCGTAACGAAATTGTTTCGTCCTTGATTCGCAAGTAGGTAGGGTCCAGATTTATTCTTAGCAAAGATGAATTTATTAATCAGTATCATTATTGCGCGACACACATGATGAGATCCGAAAATGAATGCGTTAACCGCAGCACTTGCTCCTTGCAGTTCCCAAATCTCCTTTTTTATTACGAACGCAGTAAGCTGTGCCACAAGAACTGATTATGTTGCCGTTACGATATTTACTATTTAAAATGCCATTACCTGCGTGCGCTTATTGTTTTATGATTCATGCAAACGGCGCTTTTAAAAGCGCGTTACACGCGCCGACCGTTTTCACGCGCAATAAAAAAATCTAATTTACATCGGCGTCTTACAATGGGTTGTTTATGACATCCACGCCGTGTTTAGGTGTGTAATTGAATATGGTATTTAATCAATATCGACATATATTCATAATTTGTATTTGGCCGCGTTGGCAGTAATTGGTGTTGCGGTATTTATATTCCGTTGTTTGGATTGCAGTTGAATTTGCTATTGTAATGTCTGTCTCGTGCATTTAAAAAACAACAACTCCATGCGGAAGACCTTTCTTGAAAAGAATAACTAATTACAGCTTCGGCATGCATCATTGATATTTTATTTAAAAAGTATCCCCACAGCCTTACGAAATGATGAAAGGGCTTACTAGAATTATATTACCAATAATTATAAAACATAACTAGCTTTTGTAAATATATCATTATTGAACACCTGTTTAACTAGGTCAAATTTGCTGAATTTTAAAAATCTAAATTGCAAAAAGGCACTACTACCAGCGTGTAGATTTCTAGGTGTTACATATTAAAACTACAAGGTGGTTTAAATATGACCGGCTCTGATTTGTATGTAAACGAGCCGCACTTGAGAGAGTGGAGCCACAACCTCCACGCTGCCTCCTGTTCGGGTTAGAACCTGTTCAATCCCGTTTGGGAGTTGCTAGAATGATGAGCGAACAAGAGGTACCGCGGAGCGTGGAACAACGCATTGTGATCAAATTTCCAATTGGAGAAAACGTCCCGTTTGCTGAATTTTACCACAGACTCCAACAACAGTATGGGGAAGAGTGTCTCTCACGGACCCGTGTGTGTGAGTGATGTAAGTGCTTCAGAGAGGGCAGAGAGCAAGCACGTGGAGAATGAACCCCCTGATCGTTGGCCGCCAACAACCGTCACCGAATCAAACATTGATCGTACAGACGCGTTTATTCGTGAGAATAGTTGCAACACTATCCAGGAACTTGGAACAATGCTGTTCATCAGTATTGGTAGTGTAGAAGACACCGTGAAAAACCATCTGCACTATAGTAAGGTGAATGCACGGTGGCCACCACACACTTTGACGGACGTGAACAAAATGGAGTGCATGCAAGCTTCTAGTCGTCTCCTACAGCAGTTTAAAGGCGACGGTGATGCATTTTTGAAGTCTATAGTGACCACCGATGAAACGTGGATGCATTACTTCATTCCCGAGTCCCAGCAGCCGTCAGACGAATGGCGGCATACCAGTTCTCTCAAATCCAAGAGAGCGTGGAGGGGCCGCTCGGCAGGAAAGTGATGGTGGCAACGTTCTTCTGGGATTGACAAGGGGTTATTCATTTACTTTCCGACAGGTGCCAAAACAGTTAATGCAGTTTATTACTCAGACATCCTGGCAACAGACGTGAAGGAAAAAATTCGATCCAAGCGGCAGGGGTGGAAAGCAGGTAGCCTTCCTTCAAGACAATGCACGCGCCCATACGGCTAAAACCATTAATGGAAACTCTCCGGAAATGGAACCTTCTGCTACATCCGCTGTACAGTCCCGGTTTGGCCCCCAAATGACTTCCACCTATTCAAAAGGCTCAAATCAGACTTGCAAAACACGCGGCTTGCAGACAATGACGCCAGACAATTCGGGAGTGGATACCCTGCTAACCAAGAGTCTTTTTTGAAAAGCATCAGGATGTTTCCAAAAAGTTGGAAAAAATATGTTGACCCCGGAGGAAGACTGACACGTGCAAGTAAGTTTTTTACAATTTGGTTTTTTTAAAAAAAATCAGTCTCGGTCATATTTGAACTATCTTGTATTTCTGAAATTGACCAACCATTTTTTTTCAAATTCGTAGTAGACAAAAGTTTTTCAAAATTAGACTCTGAATTTTGATTAGTTTCATCAAGTTGGATGTTCAGGCGATGAGATTCTTCGTCTTAAAGGTTGAAGTTTATTCGAACTTTGCTTTTTCAAAAATATTGTATCATCTGATCTAATATTTGATATGTGCACATTTCATAGTACAAGTAATCGATCGACTTTTATAATTTCTATCCGTACCAACGAAGTTATTGATATTTGATTTATTTATTACTTATGGGTTACCCTTAAAGAAGTTAAGCTTGTTTATCATTGAATGGAGACATTTTAAATGCCTCAGGTTGTTCTGTTACTGACAGTATCATTTATTACTTAAAAATCCTCTTTATAGCTAAATGACCAAAGTGGTATATGTCTGTAGACCATTTTAATCAAAATGTTGTTAATAGTTTTACTCTTTATCAAATTTTTTCTTGATAGGATCGTAACAATGCAAATTTTAAGGTAAGGAAACGAAACATTCAAAATGACGAAATGATAAAAACTAAGTAGTCAAGACTGAAGCCAATTAATTAGTTACCTTCTTTTCAATTATACATCACAACTGAACAATATTTCTAAGACATAAGAAGCAATGACTACAATCACTATTCTAGACAAGAGAGTCGATATATTACATTGATTCAGCATCTTGAGATATCAGAATTGTAGGCATTAATCGTTGAACAGTATTTCAGTCGATTATACACTGAATTAAAGATCTTTGTCCCTCAGATATCATCTATCTGCAAAATTGGTCGCCTTGAAAATTTCCGTTTCACTTATAACTCGTGGAACAAACTGATTGTGCAAGTTTCAAATTCGGATGTCTTCTCTTACACCAGCTGGATTTGCGATCATCATTCCTGCTTTCCTACGCAGAAATAGTAGTTCACGGCTAAATGTTCAACAGGGGTTAGATGCGTACGAATGCTCTGATGAAGTAGTGTAAACTTCTGGACTCCTGGAGTTAATCGATGATGATGGATGGTTTGAAAATCATCTGCCTGTATGGTTAATCAGTTCAGCTTATTACTTTGTCGAACTATTTAGTCCTGCGTTTATTAGAATACCTCAACCATTTTAGCTAACTTCAAGGGGCTTGGAGGAAATCACTAGGTTGAAATGACCTAGTCATATTTTACGATCACAGGTGGGGAAGCAAGCAGTCATGCCTCATTGGAATTGCAAAGCATAAGATCGTCACTTCGAATGATTTCATTCAAAAGTAGGTAACAGTTTCACTTATTTTCTAGTCAAATTCACGAAACAGCAAGAAAGCGCTTGGCAGTATCGAATTTATTAAGAGATTCTATCATACTTGCTCCTCTGGAACTTGAGGTACTGATGACTGTATACGTTCTTGTGATGTCAATTGATATTTGAAATTATGTCACCGCAATGACAGAATTATGAAACTTCCTCATTCCCTGACTTTTTTTATATTCAAGTTTAGACAAATAAAGGTCACTTGATATTTAGAAATAACGCTGCATTCATTATTAGTTATGTTGTGTGTTAATAAAACGAGAGTGACTAAGAAGCAGGTAACAACATAAGTGCTGCTTGACAAGAAAGGAAGCAAAGAATTCCATTAAAAGAAAGGCACAAGAATACGAGAACGTGAAGAGAGACAATAAGAGAATTAAAGAAAGAATTATCGACAAATATATAAGCAGAAGGAAATCAATCTGAGACAAAGTTGAATAATATACAAAGGAAGAAAATGAGAAGAAAAAACAAAATTGTTGAAAATGAAAGAAAGCCTCTGACAACAAAATTGTTGTAGGTTTTTTATTTGTAAGGTTTTATAACGTGATCTCGATATAACAATTAAAATGTGTTTTAATTACGCTGAAAACATCTGTCATCCAAAAGAGAATGTATTTATTTTTCTTACTAGATACGTGTCCATGTGACATTTAATTGGAATTAAAAAACAATACTATTTAATTACTAATTTTATTATGCTAGAACTTCTTTTTTTTAAATTGAGGTTCATCGAATTTTTGATGTATCTAGAAAACGCTTTTTTGAAAACTGGGAACGAGAATACAATTTTGTAGGAAAATTTGTTTTATTTTCCACTTATCAACTTCCAGGGCAGTGGTTACCAACCTTTTTTGACCATTTTGTTTTGACCCGAACATCTCTAAAATCGTGATTCCCCACTTGTAACATAAAATTCTTATTATTCAAAAGGTGAACTATTCGCGTGGAGACACCCTAAAAGGCCGTTAACTGTTAAAAACTCATTATCGAATTGCCCCCATTCAAAATCAAATTGTCCCCTTGTGGGGCGTGCGCTTCACGTAAGGAACCGCAATTCTAGGGGTAGTCTTTATCTATGTGGCCAAACCCTTCGACCAGGTGTGGCACAATGGCGTGGGGTACAAGATGGCCTCAACCGCAATCCTGCTGCCGATGGTCGAATTTGTCCGGTCCTTTCTCTCCGGAAAGAGATTTCGCATTAAGCTCAGTGGAAAGGCGATTTTGAGCCAGGATCCCCTAAGGATCCGTCCTGCCCGCTATATAATATAAACGTCCCAGACATTCCAGCAACGCCCTCTACTACACTGGCCCAGTACGTAAAAGCGGCGGTGCTGTTTAGCTGGCTGAGGATCTCCTTCATGACCGAAAGGCTCCAGGAAGAGTTAAATCAACTCGAAGACTAGTGCGACAGGTGAAGAATGGGCATCAACCGGAAAAGAGCTCGGCGATTCTATTCTTTACCAAGAAACCTGGCAAATTTTAAGATCTTCGGTAGGGAGATACCCTGGATAGTAGATGCGAACTATTTTGGGATGTTTATGGATTTCAAGTTGACCTGGAGATCGCACATAGGTAGGGCGGTCACCAAAGCCAAGTCGGCAAGATCAGCGCTCGGCTCTCTTATTCGTCCCCGGGGCCAATTGTCAAGTCGCAACAAGCTGATAATTTATAAAACGATCATCCGTTCTATCATGATGTATGCGGCTTTAATTTGGGCCTGGGTCGCTAAGACGCACATACACAAGCGCTAGGTCGTCCAGAATCGAGCTTTACGAGCCATATTTAACGCCCCATGGTCTGTGCGAAACATGACCCCCCGTAGAGACTGAAATCCCAATTATTCAGGAGTTTATCTCCCTTGGCGCTTAAGACTTTTACAATTCTATTTGAGGCCACGCTAACTCCACCGTCAGAGGCCTCTACAATTATGAGGCTGACATAAGCGCTTGAAGATACGGCCACTCACCATCTACGCTAAGGTTATCAAGAGGACAGGGGCTGGTCCCAAGAACCTCAAGTTTTACCAGCGAAGTCAACGTCAACGGTTCTAGAAGATAATGAAGATCCTCACAAATAGTAGGATTTTTGTAGTAATTAGCTTTTTGTCAGTTTAGAATAGGTAATATTTACAAATACTTTCTTCAATGCAGTTTTTCAGATTGATCAAAGGGCGAAATTCAAAGAAACTGTCCAAGTTTTCTTTTACAAAATGTAATGAGTCCTACGACATATATTCTCAGATGAAAATGCTAAATACCCAAGTTGCGAGAAAGATGAAAAATATTCAGGATTGCCACGAGTTGGCCTCAATTAGGTGAACGTTGTTTTCTATTGGGTTTTATGAGCAATCTTCCCGTAGATTCCTGTTTTACTCTCAGTTATATCAAGATAAATTTGCATCAGCGTTTGCCCAATACAATATATATTTTTTCAATCAATTTTTATGAAAATAAATTTGGAACTTTATTATTCATTTCTCAAACCACTACATGGCGATTTTCTTGATAGTTAAAAATTGTTTTTCATTAATTATTCAAAAAAGAGCGATGCAATTTTTAAACGAATGGCATGGAAAAAATGTTTTTATAGGTAGATTTCATTGTTATTTTGTTAAATTTTTACAATATGTCGTTTAGTAAATTACAAAACTGTTGTATGCAGTTATATGAAGGAAAGAATTCATTAACAGATCCCTTTTTTAGTTTAGTTAGATTTGTCCGAAGGGAAATAGATAACACAACACTCTCACATTCACTCAAATCTGTTGGGAAGATTGTCTCTTGAACAGGGACTCACCTTCGCATTCCAGTAAACATTCGATTAGAAAATTAAGAGTGGGCGCTAATGCATATGTGAAAGCTTACATTGTATTTCTATATTTCTTCATTAACTGAAGATACAGGGTGGTATCCAAAAGTAGTAGGACTGGTTTTTTAACAAAAAAATTTATTGAACATTTTGGTACATCGACTTAATACTCTTCAAAATAGGCCCATTGGGTATCCACACACTTCTAGTGGCGAGCCTTCCAGATCGCGAAGGCCTTCTGGAAGTCGTCCTCCGGGATGCTGTTCAGCGCCCTCGTCGTTGCCGCTTGGACTGCTTCCACCGAGTCGAAACGATGCCTCTTGAGCTGCCTCTTGATCCGGCGGAACAGGAAGAAGTCCGGCGGTGCCACATCAGGGCTTTAGGGGGGGGGGGGGTTGAGACAACGTGCAAACGTCGAATTTGGCCAGGAGATTCCTCACAATCCACGCGCCGTGGCACGGCGCGTTGTCATGGTGGAGCTTCCACTTCCCCACCAAGTCTCGTCGCACGCGTGTGATCCGATTTCGCAGCCGTGTGAGCACTTCCACGTAAAATCTTGCATTTACAGTCTATCCAGGATCATCTATCAATAGTGATCCACACTCAACTAACGCACGCGGGCAACTGCCGCAGGTCGAAACCTGTTCCCAAGGCTCCCCTCCATAACATCCGGCCTTGCAGACCCACCTCCATCGCTCCTCGCGCGCGGAAAAAACAACAGTCCTACTACTTCTGGATATAACCCTGTATATCAAGATCACAGCATATGATCTTGTTGGGCACATTCGATTGTGCATTTACGGTAGATCTAAGCATTTTAGCTTGAAGCGTCTCAAAATGTTGATGTACCTAATAGTTGTATACAGTAGGCTCAGATCGGTTTGAGGATGGTCTTGTAAAGAAGTATTTTATTCTTCAGAGATTGTTGAGATTGTAAACCTAGAAGCGAGTGCATTTTTCTATATACTTTACCCAATTGTTTGCGTTTTGTCCAGGTTAGCCGCCTGTTTAATTGAATTCCCAAATATTTGCTTGTGGAACCTGCTGGTTGTTTAGTAAAAGTTTCTGATTGTAAAAGTGACTTACACTGATTTTGTTTCCTTGATCCTGATGCATTTTTTTTTAAACCACAGTTGTAATATGTACAGATGACCTTGAAGATTTTTGGATGCGAATTATGTTTTTGACTATTATTCTTCTTATTTCAACTGTTGTAAGCAATCTGAAAATCAATGTAAAATTTAAGTTTATATAATTCAAAAACGCGTTGCCTTGCTTTTCTCATAAAAGTAAGTACTTTCTTTTATTCCTTCTTTATTTTATTCTTATTTTTATGTTGTTCAGTATTCAGTTTTTATAAACAACTTTTTTGCTTAGGTTAAAGCTTCTTGTATTTATCGAGTATAATTTACCGATGGAAGACGAAAATATTTGTTTACAGTTTTTCTAAAGATATAATACTGCTGTAACACAGAAACCCATTTCAGGATACAGAATATACCAAAACGACAGAGAAGGACTTCGTGTATGGGGGGGGGGGGTTGTAATATTTGTGGAAAACCGTTTACTTCATTCAGAAATACCTACACTAGCTTGAATTAACTTAAAAACAATTGAAAGCAAACTAATAACGAAAGAGGCTATACAAATAAACAAAATCAGTATTTGTAAACAACCAAATAAATCCCTCATAGAAACAGATATCGTTACAATTTTTAACACAATTAAACCTATAACTGCACATCCATCTGGAGATAAATTACTAAACATAGCAACAATGCATATTCCACAGATTATAGTTTCTACTAAATATATTTACTATCCCTATTACTCAAATCGTAATCCTGATATTCTGCATATCGCATCCCAAAAAAATTATAATCAAGAGGCATACCAGACGTTATGTGTAGAATTAGACTCTGATCACGTCCCGGTAATAATTCCATTCACAACTCGACCGGCGTATAAAGCACCTCAAAGAAGACTAACATATTGTATTGCGAACTGGAAGAACTTCAAGAAAATATGCTCGTACGCATCTTACAATTCCGTAAAGACCTTAAAAGATACAAATGAGAGAATTGAAACAATCACAAATGCTATCATCAACAATATTCAAAAAGCAACTTCCAAAACATACATCACATATTAAATAATTATAAATCTACTCCAAACTGTTAGCAACTCTAATAAAACAAAAAAGTGAAGCAAAAAAAGAATGACAGCAGACACGAAATCCTCAAATAAAAAATTAATAAATAATTAATCACATCAAATTAAAAAAAAGCGAGATAATGATAGAATATAATCATATTAATATTATTGAAGTAACAAGATTATATTAATAGTCATAATCATCATAAATAATGCAATATCAAATACAAACAAAGAAAAAGCAGAACTCTGCAGTCTATCTGGATGCCACCTTCATACCAATAATCAGCAGTTCTCCTTTTTTACAAATACTGTACTAAACGAAACTCGTGCTATGCTGATCTAATGACATTCAGCTAATTTCCCTTAAAGGAGTAGTTCATATTATAAAAAGTTTATCTGCTAAAAGCATCCGGACTCGATCAAATCACAAACAAAACCTTAAAAAACGACCCTAATTTATTTATCATCTATCTTCCCTAAAGCTTGGAAACAGCTATAGACCAATTCTTTGCTGTCCACATTTTCATAAATTTTAGAACAAGTAATACACTTTAGGCTTAACGATGAAAATCGTCGTTTGATAACCACGTTCTTCTTGGACTTAATGCAAGTTTTTCATCGCATCTGGCTGTGTGGACTCAAAAACAAACTTCTTAAAATAGACGTACTTACTCATCTATTTACAAGTCATTATTTTCTCTTTCCTTGATTATCGAATTTTTTGTATCAATACATAGCATTTTATCAGCAATTAACAAAAATAGCAGCTAGAATACCTCAGGCTAGCGTGTTAGGTTTTCTTCTGTTTAACATTCAAAATGTAATATCAAACTTAGTTATGTTTACAGACAACACTCATAACCCAAGACGAATATCTAAATGTAGACTATTTAAAAATTACACATAGTTGTAAATAAGTTAAATCGTTAAACAACTGGAATCTTCAAATAAAATAAGCCTATGGCAAAAATGTTTACTCTTCGTAAAATGCAAAATGCTACAGCAGTCTACTTAAACAATACTACGATTCGGTAGAATGATGAATTTGTAAAATATCTTGGCATTTACCCTGATAGCAATTTAACATGGAAATTTCACATCCTGTAAAAATTAATCCAAGGACACTCAAGACTCTCTTAACTTTTTCAAAGACGAGGGGGGAGGTTGGCTGCTATCTTTGATTTTCTTCACATTTTTTGAAATCATAATCCGGAAGCTACTGAAAATTTCGCGTCCCATTTTTTTTTGTATTTGTTTAGGGGAGGTTCTGATCAAGCAACCCGAAAATGACCCGTTGTTCTTTATTTTTTTTCATAGAAGGAAGTAAATAAGGTACTGGAACTTTTTCACACATATGTATGTATTCTTTGAGTGTACAAAAAAATTTTTTTTATTGAAAAACAACCGTAATATAATTAGTTAAACACTCGTTTATGGGACCGCCTCGAAAAAAAGTTTCCGCATGGTGGGAATTCTAGAGCCTCCAATTTTTATCTGAAATCAAAAAACAAAAAAGTTTTAGAAAATATATTATATTTCTGGGAGCTTATACCAATAACACCGAAAAGAAGTCGAAAATTAACAAAATGGCGGACTTGTGAAATTTTTGTACCGATTTTTCACGTTTTTTTTTGCTCTTAAAATCGATATATGAAAAAAATAACAAAATTAAATGGTTTTATAGGTATAAGCTCCCAGGAATTCAATTTCCTTTAAAATAAAAAAAATCAAGCCGATCCCTCAATTAGTTTTTGAGCTAGGATTCCCACCAGTTTAAAAAATGTCGTTTTGAGAAAAACGCGTTTAAAGATTCGGTTAACGATTTTTGGTCTTTAAAAATTTATTAATTTACCTTGCGGCTAATCAGCAATTCCAGGGCCATACAACCTTCCTCAACCTCAAACTGTTGGAGTTTACTTAATTGCTCTGATTTTTTTGCTAATGCAGCTGCTCTTGCACCATCTGTCATATTTACTTCAGCAGAAGTTATGCGCTTGTTATCTGATTCTTCGACGAAATTATTTATTTCCAGGCCAATGGCTATTCCCAAAGTGTTCATAATCTTTAGTAGAGTAGTATATCCTTCATTAAATAAGGAGATTGCGATATAACTAGCAATTTCGACGGTTTGCGCGACACAGTGTAAATGTTTAGGTGCGAGTTTCCATATACAAGCGTTAACGGACTCGTTCGAGTTTTGAGTGTTACCTCCCAAACATCGATTCAATAAATCGTCAGTCGCTAGAGCTTCGAAAACAGACTTAATTGCATCTTGAACCTTTTGTGAAAGTGGCTGCTTATGCTTAAAAGATGCGACAGTACCGTCAGCTTCAGCCACACGCCACTTGCACGAACTCTCGTTGCCTGCTGGACAATACGGGTGTTGTGGGTTTTCATCTGTAGAAATATTATGATAGAATACTGCCCATATCTCTGCTTTCATTTTTTCCAATGAATCCTTGTTTCTTCTAATGTCCAAACCGTATTATATAGTTAAATCGCAAATTACTTTGTTCGTTAGCTTACCAGCACCTTTTCCGCCAAGACCTTTTGTCTTTTGCTTCACTGCTCGGAGACGAGAGCCCATTCTTTTTTGGACGTGGCCAACATACTCTTTTTTTTTCACGATAAGATCATCGTAAGGATTAAGGTCCAGTATAGATTTAAATGTTTTTGTATCGCCATCGCCTATGTAATTTTCATACTTTACGCCAAGCAGTTCGGTAGATCGTGCAAAATTTCTCTCACGGCGTCTACCTCCATTTTCCCCGCACTTCCGCGATGGTTCTTTCCATAACTTATATTCAATAGAGCCATGTTTAGACTTCCAATTGGCGCAGCTTTGGCAAAAGGCAGATTTAACGACAAAATCTAATACCTCGTTTGTGAATTTTCCAATCAATGTAGCAACACCAAATAAAGAAGTAAATCCTCGTTTTTTCCATGACCCATCTCCCGACACCGTTAAATGCAAAGGTTCATTTCCAGCAGCAGAATTAAGATCGATTTCTTCTTTGACGGCTTTCTTTTGAAAAACTTCGTAAACTGATTTCGACGCTACGTGTAGGTTTTGAAGAAATGTGTAATACATATTATTACTGAATGACGACGTAATATCTAGAATGGCACAAAACATTTTTACATTTCGTAAGCCTCCTCCCAACATACGAATAGCAAACATTAAGCGTCGATTTATTTCCGAAAAACGATTGACCACTGGACTCGAATCACAGCTCCGACGCGAACAAGAGCACTCCGCCACTACTTTGAAAACAACTCCTGCGCCGTTTGTTTTATAAAATTTTACTTCACTATTACAACTTTCACACTTAACAAACGTGCTGAGAAAAGAAAAAACATTTAGGAAAGGTACAATCACGTAATTAGATGTTATATCGACAGGTATTTCGTCGTACTCCGCTTTTTTTCAACTTTTTGGCTGACGTGCTCACGTAGTCGTATCGCACTCTCTCGAAAACTGATTGCCTTGGAATTTTTTCTTACGGCTTTTTCCTACAAGTTCATTGGAGCTACGGCCAAACTTTTTAGTTGCATTAGGCATGATTAATGCAAAAATAACGCACAAATAAAAATTACTACTTCCGTTTGGAGCACGTGTTCGACTGATGTTTTGTTTACGCTATTCCCATCGACTTTAATGTATAGAAGGCAACTATACTTACCATAGAATACGAATATAATACCCAACGAAGCTGCTTCATATAGGCCAATTAGTTTACTATCCATACTTGGTAAACTATTAGAAAAATTGCTAGCCAAAAGACTTACGCCAATCATCTAAGAGATGAATTTGATTCCAGCGCATCAGTTTGGATTTAGAAGGGAGCATTCAGCCATACAGCAGGTCTATCGTGTAGTCAACTAAATAAATCAATCTTTTGAAGAAAAAAGTTACTGCACAGCAGTCTTCCTCGACGACAGCCAAGCATTCGATAAGGTGTGGCACGATGGCCTGCTGTATAAATTGAAAAGATCGCTACAACGTTCATATCATATTATAATTCAATCATACTTAGAAGAAAGATACTTCCAGATAAAATATGACCAAACACTCACTAAAATACATCCAATTAGATCAGGGGTACCACAGGGGAGCGTCTTCGGCCCCCTTTTGTATAACCTTTTTACGGCTGACATGCCTACCAATGATCAGTCGCTCACAGCTACTTTTGCGGATGATAAAGCAATCTTGGTGAAACATGAAGACCCTGTAACAGCTGCAAGAACGCTACAAAATAAATCACTTAAATGATATCGTAAATTGGACCAAGAAGTGGAGAGTTAAAATAAATGAGTCTAAATCATACCACATTACGTTCACAAAGTGTAGAGGCAACTCACCACAAGTTTTCATTAACAGCAATCCATTACCTCAAGTAACAGAGGTCAAATATCTAGGAATGCACCTTGACAAGGGGCTGACATGGAAGCCACATATTTGGAATAAAAGAAAACAACTTGGCACCAAATTTAGCAAAGACTACTGGCTACTTGGCAGAAAATCCAAATTGTCTCTCAGGAATAAATTGTTAGTTTACAACGTCGCGTTCAAACCAATTTGGACTTATGGTGTCCAACTATGGGGAACTGCAGCCAACACTAACATCTAAATTATCGAAAGATATCAGTCAAAAGTCCTACGTGCTATGTGCGATGCTCCGTATTTTGTGAGAAATGCTGACATAATGAGTGATGTGAAAGTGGACACAGTTAAGGAAACTATTAGAAAGTTTAGTGCAAAATATCTAAATAAACTAAAACATAGCAACGTCTTAGTGATCAACCTTTTGGACAATAGTGACAACATTCAAAGACTAAACAGATTAAAGCCCCTTGACCTGCCAAATAGACTTTAGTTGTAGTTAATGTTTTTTTTATTATTATATATATATAAGCAACAACTATATTTTAAGATAACACTGAGTTAAGGTCACTGGACCCTAACTCACATGCATACTACTCAACCCACAATTCACACATTAAATTTGCTTATTGTAAGTCTTTATAGATTGCAAATAGTTAATAAATTAATAAAAAAAAGAATACGAATATAAGCGCCGAATTCAAATATATAAGGGTAAAATATGCTCTATTGCGAGACATTAAAAATTATTTCGGTCATACCCTTTTAGGGGCATATTCTACACATCATAAGGTATCAAAAAAAGCAAAAAAAAATCAATTTTTTGGTCGATCTTGATAAGAACCTCCCTTTAGGAGAGTTTCTAGTTTCAAGAGCTGTAATAACAGTGATTTTGAGTGAAACTCGATGTTATTGTTCAAACATCAAACCCTTTTTACAGCTTTTGCACCACTTTGAAGTCCCTTTTTCCATAAAACTGCTCATCATTATTTACTGGACCTTTTTTTACATAAAATAGAATAATTAGTGTTTTACTTAATTTACAGTTCGCCCTAGAAAAAATTAGGCATAATTATAAATGAAGAGTTCAAAACATGATCGTTTTGTAACTTTCAAGATTTTTTTCGTGCTTTAATTACTAAAATTTTTAAGATACAAATACCCAGTATCTTTTTATTGTACATCTAAGAATATCCGATAAAAATTTAAAGGTGATTGGATAGATAGTTTTTAAGAAAAGAACATTTATTTCAGAAACGTAATTTTTCCGGATAACCGATTTCTGCAATCCGACGTCATTATGACGTTTTCGTACGAAGACCTCGATTCTTTTATTATCTATTGAGACTTCTGCCAAACAACAATTTGTCTGCAAATTCGATCCAATTTCGTTGCCTATAAGTGTCTATGCGTGTTTGTGTCTGTCTTTATTTATTTTCAACGAATTTAAAAAGTTCGTTACTTAATTCTATATGTCTGTCGGTCTGTCACAAACTTTGAGATTTTTTAAAATTTGAAAATTGATGCTTATGGGAAATTTTACGCTGATTTCGAATTCGAAATTAAAAAATTTCTATCGAATAATTTTCGAGATATTCGACTTCGAATTTCGGGAAAATTTTCGACATTACGATTTTAAATGTGATTCTTATAGGAAATTTTACACTGAATTCGAAAATGAAATCGAAAAAATTCTATGTCGAATAATTTTCAAGATATTCGATTTCGAATTTTTAAGTTCGTTCTGGGATTGCTTACAGAGCAATCTCTTCGCCGGCCCCATGTTTATACAAAAAGGATTTTTAAAAGACGTTGTCTTGGACTTTGAAAAAACGACGAATTTGAATCGAAACAAATAAACGCAATTATTGATTTAATATTTACAGATTTTGTTGGCCAAACTATATTATTTTCGGCAAAGAAGTAAGCAGAATCACTGTGGTTGGACTGTCCCTTCCCAGCAATCTAGGCGTGTCTGAGCCATGAATTTATTGAGGAAATTTAAAATTTTGACCATATCTACTGAGACAACCTATAAGTAAATAGGTAATCTGATTTTCGAGCATTGACCTTCAAAGCATTAACCTTTAAGCATAGAATCAGTGAGTTCTGCTACCTTGACTTGTGGAATGTTGCCTACTCAACGCAAACATCCTAACAGATTTCTGTGGGAATCAAGTTTTTGTAGACGTCGTCTCACTGCGAGAATAAGCATATGCTAGTCATGTTCTTGTGATTCATATCAGGTGACTGACTGACCCACGGAAGCTTCTGGATGGTGTTTTGTGCCTGCCAAGTTTGGGTCTTTTTAGAGTGAAAGGTTTGTTCAGCAGCTCACCAAAGCACATTGGTAGAGAAGACCCGTCTGCAATATGGCGATTTATTTTTCGGCATTTATATTGCCCACCCATTCCAAATAGCACCGCATACCATAACGGAAAATCCCTCATGTCTCCAGATCCATATGTGTCCGCTACATGAAAATTGGGCAAAGTAGGATTCATCTGAGAAGCCAAAAGCTCAACGAGTGTTCCATCATAGTGTTTGCATACTATTTTCTTTTCGCATGATAGACTTTAAGGTGTTCTGCCACATTTACAGCCGTGTAATGGAGATTTCTTTCCACCACCCATTTTGTATGCTTCAGTTCTCGTACTGTTGGTCCCGGTTTCTGAACACCACCTAACATTTTCGTTATTCTTTATGTTGAACTGTACAATCACCCGATTGACATATAGATAAAGGATTTTGAAGACAATAAAAAAATTGATTTTTGACTATTTTTCGGCGGAAGACAGAATGCACCTTATTAATTTATAAATCTCCAATACGATCATTGACAATGTATGATAGTGTGGTAGCTGTGGACAGTCCTTGGTACATATCAAACTATCAACTACATAACCATGCACAGCAAGCATTTGTTGATCTGAGAAATCCAAATAAACAAATCTCGCTTATAGACTTACAATTAGGTGTCTTCATCATCATCATCAGCCTGCAACCGTCCATCGTTGGACGTAGGCCTCTCTCATTTGTTTCCATGCATTTCTGTCTTGAGCCTTCTGGATCCAATCTCTTCCCGCAAAGTCTCGGATATCGTCGCTCCATCTTTTTGGTGGTCTTCCTACACCTCTTTTCGTTAAACGGGGCCTCCATCTCAAGAGTTTTGAGGTCCAGCGGTTTGGTTCATGCCGTGCTATATGTCCCGCCCATTGCCACTTTGCTTGAGCTACTCTCTGCATTATATCGGGTATTTTCGTTCTACGCCTTATTTCCTCGTTTTTCAGTCTATCTCTTAGACTCACTCCCAACATTCTGCGCTCCATCGCTCTTTGGCAAACTCTTAGCTGCTCGGCGCTCTTCTGGGTTACCGTCACCGTCTCTAAACCATAGGTTGCCACGGGCAGTATACATGTTTCATACACCTTTCTTTTCAGGCTATTGGGAATATCGGAATTTTTGAGAATATGCTGTAGCCTCCCAAAGGCTGACCAGGTGGCTCTTATTCTTCTTCTAATTTCAGATGTTTGGTCTTCCTTTCCAATCCTAATTGAATGACCCAGATAAATATATTCGTCCACTCTTTCAACCGGTTGATTATCAATAAAATTAGGTGTCTTGGATAATTTAAATCATACGTCGAAACATTTTACATTCCTCTTTCTATGTTATTCGTAGGAGTATATAATTTTATATTGCCATTTTAATAACTTTAAGAGTGGTTGCTCAAGTCCCAGGCAATTTGTTACATAGAATATTCTGTTTCTAAACTGTTATAGTTGACTAATTTTTTTCAGTTGTGACGTGGTCTTTGTTATTACCTGTTAATATCAAACACATATATCACTTATGTAGTTTCGTGTTAATTTTTGAAACCCTAAAAGTATTTTGGTATCCTATATTATGAAACGCTAAATTTTTTGTTAATATAATAAGCATATTCGTTTGGAATAATAAGTATTTAATGATTCTCACAATGAGAGTTCATGAATTTTATTGTTGAGTTCCCTAAACATGTATATTTAAGAGGACGTGCCGTTTAATTAGGTGTATTTATTGTATTTATACCATTGAAAACGATATGAATTATTCTGGGAAATTCTGATAGATGGAGTTGTGAATCTAAATGAAATTTTAGTACATAACGCATGCTTTATATTTGCAGATTTGTGTGACCCGCCTATAACGTTGATGTTCGTTTCAACAATGACGTGTTTCTAACTGCACATTATTCGATTAGCCTATTTGTTTCGCTCCTTTGTGTCTCCAAACGTAGTTTCATCGCTGGGATGCTTTACAGTTGAACTAACGTTCCGCTCGCACTGCCCGTATCGCATTGTGTGCCGAGATCTATGTTCTATATTTAACGAAGCCGTAAGCCGCCTCGACTTGGCACGTAGAGCTCTCATTAAAAAAAACACGCCGACACGGCGCGGCTCTGTCACCCACCGTACCTGTCCGCGTCCCAAATTGGTTAGCAGGTACCAGTGTGTTATTGATGAAGAATGCTTAAGATCAAGGACACGTACGATGGCAAGCAAATGAGGAACGAACGGCGTTGCCGGTGCCGAGCGTACCTACGACAAAAACCAGGTCGGAGCCTCCGCGGCGAATACAAAAACGCCGAAGCGACGCCAGCAGCGGATCTCACGGCGGCTAATGTGCGGGCTAGAAAAATACTGCGGCGTATGGAATAACCGGTCGATTCAGGTAAACGTGCCTCGCTAAATCTTCGTTTGGTCGGGCTCGGCGAGAATTGGGATTTATTTTGCTGTTGTGGCTGCCGTTCGGCAAAATGGAGTGCTAAAACGAGGTATGTGCTGGCGGCAAGCGACACGTGTAAAGGATGCTCACGTGAAGTACGGAAATGCTGCGCGTGCAAGTGTCTATGGCAATTTACTCGTGGAACAAAACCATCGCATTTTGGAAGGAATCAATTTGCTTTGCTAATTAAATGTAATCGGAGAGTTGTCCTTCCATGTGCATTCGTTTTTTTAAGTTACATTATAAGTTATCGAGAGATGAAGATAGATGTTCGGTCCGTTTTGCAGTACTTCATATAATAACGGTTATGTAGACTTGTCAGTTGTCCATGTGCGATGTAATCAAACGTTAGATAAACATCACAGATTAAAATAAAACAAAATCGCGTAACCCTAATAAGTTCTCTTGCAAAATCGATGAACCTTCGAATAGCAAAAAAGATAATTATACGAAAGCCGCTCGATGTTTAACCAGATAAGACAGAATTATTCATACTTACTTGCTTTGAATTCTAAATTGGCATGAAAACAATGTGCAGTTTTTTTTAATCATCCTATTTAATTTGCAATCTATACATTGTACATTTAGCAAATAGTAGAACATAAAGATAGCATGTAGAATGTTGCCCAATGACAAGCTTCTGTAACAAATAAATTATATCGGATGTGTTTTAGGATATCATACTTGCATACTAAAACTTAAACTGGAACTAATATAAAACATGCAAATCAGAATCTCGCAGGCAGATCGTTGGGCAGGTATCGTTTCAACCTTCTGTTGACTATGGGCTGACTTAGAAGAGCACTGTACTGCTGGCTGGAATGTCGTATTTTTTCTTTAACCGAAGGGATTTCTGATAGCTGCATTGGACACAATACAAGGTGCGTTCTCTATCATTCTCAACACTTTCGCTTGGAACGCTCAAGTATCTCTATATTCGATGTAGATCCTGTGCCCCAGAGCTGTTTCCATATGTCCAATGTCTTTAGTATAACTTTGTAAAGCAACAGCTTGTTTTCGGTGGTAAGTTTAGAGATACGTCCTATAAGCCAATACATCTTGGAGAGAGTCGGTCCGAGCTGTTCACACTTGGCAAAAATGTGTTTTCTCCAAGTGAGCCTCCTATCGATATATAGTCGCAGGTATTTGGCTTCTTGTTGAGGCAACTGTTGATTATTATTCAATTGGACAGGGGCAGGGTTTCCTTCGTGTGGTAAACGTCACATGGATAAATTTAGTTGTATTTGTTTTTATTCTTCATTTTGTTGGCATGTTTCAATTTTATTTAGATCGATTTGCAATATTTGGGAAGCAATTACCGGGTCAGTGTCGGAAGCTAGAATTGCTGCGTCGTCTGCAAAGGTTGCTGTTGTATGTAGGTCTTCAGTGTACAGCAGATTGAGTAGTGGCCCCAGGACACACTACCTTGTGGCACTCCAGCATTTATGGGATAGAGTTCTGTGTGCTCAGTATCAATGTTAACCAGAAAGTGTCTGGAAACATGATTTAATGGCAGTAAAATAGTTTATGGGGAGGAGGATACGTAACTTGAATAAAAGGCCAGCCTTTACACTTTACACTTACTTCCGCAGAAAAAAAACTAGTTACGCGTTTATGGACCGTTTCTGTAGAGATAACCTGAAAGTCATTTTACTCGATATCTTTTTTAAATCTTTATTTATATTTACAATCTGCTCTGTTTCAACAATAAGTAAATTTTGTGATTACAATTACAATTGATGTACATATTGGAAATCCTTCCCAGTGGAAGACTTCTTTAAGAATTATTTATTTGCTACATTATTTGCACATAAAAATTAAATATCTAGATATTTAACTAAATCGGTTAGGTAGGTCAAGGGGGTTGTGTTTTTGCAATCTATTGGTTGTATTAATGTTATCTAATAGGTTTACAGCGAGGGTGTTGATGTGATTTTCGAAACGTACAAGATATTTTTTCAATCATGCACTTCACTAATTCTTTCACTGTTTTCACTTTAATGTCGTCATGGATGGCTGTGTTTTTACGTACCAAAGTGCGTGGACTATTGCCCTTAACTTTTTGTTTGAAAGCTTTGTATTATCTCCAGGTTTGAATTGCTTGAGGTTTCCCACAATTGGACACCGTACGTCCATATTGGTTTTAATGCGGTTTTGTGTGTTGAGACGTTGTTGATCAACATCAGTTTGGATTTGAGCCCTAATAACCACTGTTTACACCGATTGAAGATATATTTTTTTCAAGTTAATCGTCGATCAAGGTGCATACTACGGCATCTGACGTCTTTTGCCTACGGGAGTGATGTATTATTCAGTTACTGCTGGGCATGTTCCTCTTCGGAGTGTGAATGTCATATGAGTGGACTTTGTTTCATTAACTGTGATACGTTAGTTTCGAATCCAATCTTGTACATGGTTGAGAAATGTTAGTAATTTTTGATGCAATGTCGGGGTTTTCGTCAGACGCTACTATTACAGTGTCATCTGCAAACGTGGTTATAGTTGTACAATTTGTATTAGGCATAACCGCTAAAAAACATATCTATAAGGTGTCATAACTCCGTTATTTATGGATATTTTTTAAGAGCGCACAAACTTTTTCGACGCAGTCTGTCACGAAAATTTCAATGGTGTTAAAGCTATTTTTTTTGCTTCTTTCGAGTTTTGAGATGTAAGATAAACTTCTTGTATATTTTTAAATAAGAACCATATTTGACTACGCAACAAAAAATTTCTTATGTTTTTAGCTTTTAAAAGTGTATCATATGTTACCTTTATTTTATATATTGTGACATTTATAGCCCCTTCATTAACACATTTAGTTTTTGTTTTAATGCTTTTGGAAAAACTTAATAGCGTTGCAGTTTAATGTAAATTTTAATTTATTGAATTTACTATAGTTAATTTAAAATAAAGTAAAAACTAAGAAAAATATTTATTTTTTAAGCAATAACTAAACTAAAAATGGTAACAACAAATGTTCAAGTTGAACACTATTTATAACTTTAAAACTATTAACGCAAAAAGAAAATGTGGCAGATTTATTTTTTGTTTGTACTTGCTTTTATACGTTGTCATGGAAAGAAAGAATATTTTTAAAATAGTTATAAATGTCACAATATTTAAAATAAAGATAACAAACTGCACATTTTTTGAAAGCAAAAAAAGTGATTTTAAAAAACCCACGTTTGTTCCATATCTCAAAACTCTTAAATGGTAAAAAAATAATGTTGATTATCGAAATCCCCGTAAAAAACTGTGCGGAAAATGTTCATAAATTCCAACATGCACATCAATTGTAATTGTAATCACGAAATTTACTTATTGTTCAAATAGAACAGATTGTAAATACAAATAAAGATTTAAAAAAAAGACTTTTAGGCTGTCTATCCAAAAACGGTTCCATGAATGACTAACTAGTTTTTTCTCGTTTCTACAGATATAGGTGTAACGATTCCGGGACACCCCGCATATTTTGTTAATAGACTTTTCGCTATGAGTTGATTTTCCCGTGGATTTCAACCATAAATTTTAATTGAAAATCAACGAATGATGCTGTTTTTAAACAAAAAAAAGTCATGTTGGAAGTCAATTTTTTATTAAATTATTGACTACAGTTTTCTCAACAGGTTAATAACTCACAGGTGACATTGTTGTAAGTGTTTGGTGTTACTTAGAAGAAATCTTATCTTGACACAATTTTTTTAAATCACTTATATTGTGCTTGTTTTTTATACGGTTACTTAGGAATAAGTGCAAATTTGTTCATGAGAGATACAGCAAATATAGTGGATCTTCCAGCAAAAGTCTTTTATCTCAGTGGTTTCCAAAGTGTGGTTCGTGATTTCCTAGGTAGTTACGTTAAAGAGAAGGGCGAGTATCACAGCGTATTTAAAATAAAAGGTAAATACCTTATTAAGACGTTTATTTCCGTCTTTCACGATGTAAATGAATATATACCAACCAAAAATAGTTCCCTAATTAACACGTATGTCATACATTCAAGAACATAAGCTACTTTGGCGTGAATAAGAACATTAATGACTTTAAAACACATAATAATTAAATTACAAAGCAAATAAACAATGCAACACGATATCATTTTCAAGTTTGAGATGTCTTACTTTTTTTGATAGCAGTCATAGACGAGTTGCAAATAGAACCAAACGGTTAAGAGCTTCGTTCGCCATCGTTTTTGCATCCTTTTGGTTCAGAAGTAATCTGGGTTTCGGAATCAAAGTCTAGTTTCTATGTTGCATTACTTGATGTTTCATTTAGTTTGTCTTTCGTGTTTATCGGAATTGAAAGGAATTGTTTAAAAACAGATTCAATTTTAACTGAAATAGTTTGCAAAGTGATTTGCATGTCTGCACATGCTCAGAATGTATCATGTTGTAAAAGATGTCCCAATAGAAACGCAGGATTTAGTTTTAGAAAAAACATTTATTTATTAGTTGGCAAAGTTAAGCCATTATTTTAAAGAGTAAACGTTACTATTAATGAATAGGAAATTTGACAAACGTCGTCCACTTCTCATTTGACACTACCCAATTTTCTGACAAAAGTCTCCATCACTTTTTGCTGTGGTTAGTCTCGAATTTTTCAATTAGGTATCATAACACAAACTTTGGTTTTCATGAATCCTCAGGAAGCAGCCAACCTTGCAGGATAAAGTCTCGCACAATTTAAATCCTGCGTTTTTTTGGTATATTCTTAGCTAAATTTTCCAGGAGTTCTTGAATGTACTGGAATCAATCAGACTTCTTTTGTTCCATTTGACGTCAACTATAAATCAAGTTTCTTATAAATCCGTTAATTTTATCCACGATTGTTATTGTATTAACAAGGCAACCTTGCACAATATTCAGAATATATAAAAGCCAGCCTGATATACCAAAAAGAATTGAAAAATGGATTCTTATATTTTTATTTTTATCTGACAGGTATATGAAATGTTCTGCTTTTAATCAGAAAACTTTATCAAAAGTCATTTTAGTTCTGTGTGATGAAGAATATTTACCTATAAAGAACCCATGTCTTCACAATTTCTTCTAAAAGTACAATTCTACAACGCTTTTCCTCTGATGAAATTTACAACTTTGATGACACTTTATAACAACCTACTGTAGAAGATGAAGATTTTAACGCAAGTCCCTCAGATGTAAAAAAAGTGTAACAGTCTTAATATATGGCATTACTTCTTGTAATTTGATGATAAGAGCAGATCGATGTCCTCTTATAGCCTTGACGCCATCAGTGCCTAGAACAATCCATTTCAGCCAACAAATGTTGCACTTATTGATAGTTTTAACAAAAGTGTCGAATAAACAGTCTCTAGTAGCGTACAAAATAAAATATCTTCTGTAATACCATTTTTGTATCATACTTTACGGATATTATAAACTGAACAGAGTTATATCTCTGGATTCGTCCATCTGTAGTGAGACGTACGTGCACTTCTTAATGTTTCCAACAATTTACATTCGAATGTCAATTCTTCGAATAGCATTATTGAAGAGAGTAGGTCTTATTTTTAACTTTGCAACCTCTTTTATTACCAACCATACTTTACATCATCTCACCAGCTGCTTGTAAAATCAGATCTGCAGCAAATGTATGTGACTTACTGGTTTGTGCGATGCAAAACACAGTTGGACAACTTTTTGGTGTAAAGGTGGTTAACTCCTTGTGGAAGGGAGTTTAGCTTTTCTTGCAAATAATTTCACAGTTTTGTCTGGATTTTTGCTATGTAAGTGTCCAAATTGTTTTATGGCGTCAAAGTTTCTTTAGATTTCTCAATAAACATCATAGTTTATTGGAAATAACGGTAAAAGCGTATTTAAAATATCCATAGTTGTACATTTTCTTTTTCTTTTTATTTTTCTCACTTCCAGAAGTAGATGGTTCTAACGATCTTTTAAGAATCTATCCATATCTAATAAAATAATGAATATAACTCGTAACTGATCATTAAATATTTCATATTGCATTTAGTTAACAACACAGCGCACAAGTCGGAAATGATTTCTTCTCGCTTTGCTGTTTATATAAAGCCAAACTCAATTTTCCAGAAGGCTCCAGTGCCATCTAGTATTCTCTCGAACATGATGGAAAGTTTTGGAAACATGCTTGGTGAGAGATCGCGCCAATGATAAAAACAAATTGAACATCTTCGTAACAGATTTGATATTTCCAATCACTTGATCGCGCAGTTGCTATTATATTATGAATATAAGTTAAGTAATGTAGAAGGCGAGAGAGGAGTGTCAACGATATTTTTATCAAAAGCGAGTCCTATTTAGAAAAGTTTAGGAACCACTTGTTTATCTTCTCATAAGTCGCTTTCGTGTTGTCCTAAAGAAACAAAATCGTATTCTTGGTTCACATTAACTTTTTTTGGTAGTTTCTGTTGGTATAATATATGACAGTATATATTAGTAATGACGATACCTGTAGATAATTTAAAAACGCATTTAATTCGTTTTTTGGTCGAGTGAGTTAAGTATATCATTATAATAAGTCGTAGTTTGTTCTGCCATCAAATCATGCGGCACTCCAAAGTTTAACTTCTACTACTTTCTTAGCTGCTGCTTTACTGTGGTTTCTTTGATTTATATTAAATGCAGGAACAAATTACCAATAGGTCGATTACAAATTCATCTTGAATTCCAAGTGTTTACGCTCCAATTCTCCAAAAAAAAAAATGTATACATGCATCCTCAAGGGTTTCATCATATGACCATATTTTTGGAATTAATTATGAGCATTTTTATTTTTTATTGGGTTTTCTCTGATTTTTTAACAGATCGCTGATCTGTTAGGTCCAACTTTGAAGTCGTACAATAAATACGCACAAATAATTTATTTTTTATTGACAATATTAAGTAGATAAATGTACAAAATGATGATTACTGCTCCAAATTTGCTAATTATGTATATTTTATAATTCGACTTATTTCTGGTACACATACATTAGTTGTCTTAAAAATTGGTGATGATCAGCATATCAAGCAGACATTCTAGAAAGCTATCTATTTAGGAAGTAGAGGTTATTTTCAGCTTTTTCATATTTAAAGCACCTCGACGTCTTGGTCGTCTAGAGATGCACCTGTCGGTGAAATTGTATTTGTCAAAACATTCTGAAAGAACTATAAAAAATGTACTAGAAACATAGTAAATAAGTACCATAGACAGATTAGGGTAATGGCACAACTTTGGCAACACATTTTTTTCAATGAGAGGATCGTCTTCTGATCTTGCTATTATTAAATGAAGCTGGTTGTGACACCAATCAATCGCGTATTTCAACAGCAACATAGTTTTGTTCTTCAAGTGCTTCTTTTAGTGGTCCAAATGAATGATAAGTCCGGACTGCTGGGAAGGTGGTTCTAGTGTAGTCCAGAACAAATCCTTTTGTCGAATCTGAGCATCTATATTGGACCGGGTGTTGTCCTGAAACAGAATAAGGCCTCGAATTTAAAAACATGGTACGGGAGTCTTGTTTCTTCCATAAGTTGGCAGAAGCACTTTCAGCAACAGTTCATCGAAGACCATCCTCGAAAAGGCGGCAAACGATGCGTATATTCTTTTTGGTCAGGCTGATCTTGGTAGTCTCCATTTTGAACTGATTCTAGTTTTCCTAAATACTCTTTAGGTTACCTCACGGTGCATAGAAAAGAAAGTCCGGTTTATATTTGATTGGTTCACGTATATGGTATTTTTGGTCTTCTTTTTTCGTGTGATTTAAAAGAACATTCATGCATTTGCATATTTCAAGGCAAGTTTAATAGTGGCGTTGCAATTTTTTGTTGGTACAATATGGACATTCAAGGTATTGAATAATGGTTGTTTTTTTTTCCATAAATAAGATGATAGATCACTTTCTAACTTGCATGTGATATTATTGAGAAAATAAAGACTTTGAACAGGTTAAGCTACCTTTATCAACTTTTTCCTCGAATTACAAACGACGGATTCGGCTATCTACAGTTAATTTATGGATAGTTCGATTGTTAGTTGGGAACCTCTGCAATAAATTATTGCAAGTCCCCAGCATTGCTTCTTTATATATAAACTAAAGAACTGTGATATTCATTCTAACTTGTTGGTTTCGGATAAGTGTTTTTAAGTCTTCAACTTGCTGGTTTCTTTAAGTAGACTATTAATGAATTAATTTGTTGTTGAATCTAGAAATTTTCTTGGCTCTTCACCTAATATTACCCGCTAATGCTCACTGTGGGTGACAGCCTACGATTCGTAAGTAAAAAATCCAACTTTTCTGTAAAAATTCTCAATACTCGCTTTTTTCAAATAATGCACTTTTGCATTCTGAATAACGTATCGACAAATTTTGCTCCGCTAATTAACACGTGCTTTTTTAAATTAATATCATAGGGATCTGTAATGATTCATGACTTTATCTGTAGGTAATATTTTTATCTTCTTCTAGCGTGCGACGCTGAGCGTTAATATTTGCAGACAGTTGTGCAGGAACAACCTCAACAATCATTTTCAATTATTTTGCGCATTTTCTTATTAAGCCAAGTTTTCAGTCGTAGCAGTTGGTACACATTTTCATATATTTCAGGTATATATTCCATTTTTCATAACCGAGGGGCCACGAAATAGTTGACTAAAGCTCAAAATTAATTGAACTGTTAAACTTAAACGATATGCGTTTAAGTTTTTCAGTTTTTTAAAATCTTATTATATCTATTTTCTGAACCTATTTGTAGTTAATAAGGTAGTAAATTTAAAAAGAGTTAATATTTCTACAACACACAATATTTGGTTAAAAATTACAAATACGAACTGCTATATGCCAACAAAAACATTTTTTTGTCTTACGCATTATAAAATTATTCCATAATTATACAGAATATGAGAATTCAAATTATAATACTGTTAAACACTTAATATTCATAAAAAATTTCACTGAACTTTCAATTATCACAATAATCATTTTGAATAACGACTCTTTCAATATATTTAAAGTAAAATAACGACATAGTTCCTATCCGATTAATCTGAACAATTTTCGACTTCCACTCTATTTAAAAACAGGGAATCGGGACGCTGCTTGGTAACTGTTACCGGTTGCGCCACCCATTTAAAGATCAATACAATTGTGACATCTTTCGATTATTTTATGAGCGCTTTGAGTTGCTTTATGTCAACAGTTTTTTGTCTTATAATTTGTAGTTTTGTCAATTATCGTAAATGCTTCCGGTTGAACATCGTTCAGCTGACCTAGTAAATCCAAGTATATGCTCCGTCTACTGGATGTTCTAAAAGTGTAACAGGGAGTTAAGATACAGCTCAGATTGCGACTTTTATATTCACAAGTATTTTCCAATTTAAGTTACTACATTTTCTTTGGCAATGGCTGAAACTTGCAGTGTCATTTCAATTTATTTAAAATGAAATTCACAGCAGGTACATTAATGTAGACAAATGACGCGCGAAAAATATGAGCAAATATTTATCAAGGACTCCTACTGTACAACCCGGTGGCAGTTGTTCTTCTTTTGTCCAAATTGCGATCCTTGCGGAGCAATATCGCATGATCGGCGAGTTTTTTAAGGTTCTGCAAAGCACTTGCCATTACCATGACGACCACGTAAATCAATGAAGTCTGCTTCAGAATGACGCGGTGTAGCCCTTGTTGCGCAAATAGCGGAATGGGCGGGAAATAAGCCAAACGTTCGGATTCTAATGTTAGGCATGATGTTAGGGTTCAGTTAATGCCAACCGAGCCGTAATTATTGATTGCCGGGGCAGACAATGGCTGATTTTGATTTTTGCCGTGCGAGAGTAAGCCTCGTTGCGCTGTTGCTAGGAGCTTGCCGAGACAAAGGTACAAGTTACTATTCGGGACCCCGCGGCCGCGTTTTTGTTTTTGTTCCCGTCAAGTCTCGCGAGGCTCTCATCTCCCACAGGCACTTAATGTTCTGTAATCCTTGATATAGCGCTATTTAGTTCATTTATAACATCTTGACTCGCTTTAAGTCCGCCTATCCTCTCCACTAAACTATATTTTATTTCTTTTCTATAATTCTCGCTACAAAAGAAAGAATTTTTTAAAGGGTGGATTTAAGGCTGTTTTTTTAACAGTATTCTGTTATGTTTTAATAACTAAAGTTATAATTTTCATCCCCAATTTCAAACGTTTACTTAATTGATTATGAACGAATATAGCACACATATCTGAATTCAGCTGTTTAGTGCGTTCTTCTGAACAAGACGCGTAATATACAGTTGGATTTATTTGTTCTCGATGTTCCTTCGAATATAACGAATATATCCAAACGTTTTCTTTGTAAATATTTGCTAGACTGTACAAAGAATATAATAACCTTTAGGAGGGTGAAATTTACGAAAAAACTTTTTTTTATCTATTTTCTTACGAAATTTTTATTTTTTTAATATTTTTAAAATGTATTCCCTAAGAAATGAAAATGTGGGTGCGATATTAAACACTAGGAGCGTGACACAACATTTTATGTAAAATAAAACGGCTTTCCATTTCATTTGGTGACTGTTAGCGTGGCTAGCGAGGGTAGAGGGATGAAAAAACCTAAATTGTAAAATCGAACACACCTATCCTGCGATATATCATTGGATAGGTAATGAAACAATACGATTGTTTTCGATGTTCAAATCTTCACCATCCGAGTCGTACCTTAGAAGTGTGAAGTGGGTGTAAGGTATTGAAACCCAGAAACTATGGCATATCATTCATTGCATGCGGTGTATGAAAATCGTATGAAAACTGAAAAACTTGTTGGTTTTTAATATTTAGTCAAAATTATTCAAAATTATATGCGTCCTCTAGAGAGAAATCGGAGTGAGTTATTGAAATGCAGATAAATAAAGCATGGGACACATAATTTTATAGGGAATTTAACAATTTGTGAGATCTATTGCTGGATGTTAATAGTGTGCAAGTAGAAACTTGTCTCTGAAGTTAGTTGCATTAAAAAACATACTTAATATAGCCAATTCGCCCGCCATTTTAGATGTATGTAGCTTGGTCATTGCTGTTTTGATGACTTAAGTTTCAGTCATTTACAAGCTGTCATTCCGTGTGTATCAATTTTATAAGAGATGGATATTGATAAGCAACATTTACGCTATTGTATTCTAAATGGAAAAAAAATGGAATTGATTAATTCGACTTTGAATGAAAATTCTGAGTCATTCAACAGTTAAAAAAGTGGTTTGCAAAATTTTGTGATGGAAATTTTAGTCTTGAGGACGACCCAGGTCCAGGTGCAGTAAAAAATTTAAAGACGAATAACTTCAAGTTTTACTGGATGAAAAATCCATGTCAAACTCGAGAAGAGCTTGCAGAACAGTTAGGGAATTAATTACTCATCAAGCAATATCACTTCGATTGCATGCAATGGGGAAGATACAGAAGGTAGGAAAATGGGTTTCTCATAAACTGGCGGAAGAAAACAAAAACCGAAGAGTTGACATCTGCATGAATTTGCTTTCTCGGTACAAAAGAAAGAATTTTTTGCACAAAATCATTATGGGTGATGAAAAGTGGATTTTCTACGACAATCCTAAACGCAGAAAAGCAACATCAGTTGCAAAAACAAATATTCATGCCAAGAAAGTGTTACTGTGTGTCTGGTGAGATTAGAAAGAAATCATTTACTACGAGCTTTTGAAACCTGGTCAAACTGTTACAGCTGAACGTTACCAGGCCCAATTGTTCAATTTAAGTGATACTCTGGAGGATAAAAGACCATTTAGGGCCATGGAAGGCGGAAAGTGATATTGGTGCATGACAACGCTCGTTAAAACGTTAAAACGTTAAAACCAACCCAGGGACTCATATTCTCCTTAGGCTGGGAAGTTGTCCCGCATGCGGCGTATTCTCCACACTTGACTTCTTCTGATTACCACTTACGAAAATGGCTCGATGCCTATTTTGCTTCGAAACCACCAAGTTGAATTTGACCCAACAAAGCCGAGTTTCTACTTGCATACCTATTATTTATGATATTTTTCATATGATGAAGGGATAAACAAAATTTCCAGGATGTCTGATAACAAAAGGAAAGAACCAACTTTTGTAAAGAAGAATAAATAGTATGTAATATAATAGTAACTAAGACAGAACCAAAGAGAAAGGGAAGGAAGAAAGAAGCGAGATTGAAAAAGCATGTAAGTATAGAAGTCAGCCAAGATCGAAGGAAGAAAAAACCGTATGAAATTTAAGTTTGCTGGAGGTTTGTAGGAGGATTATCAGAATTCTCAGTTATTTATTTGTTGATGGAGAAAACTGTTTAAGCCCCGAAAGGTTAGTAGATAAAGGCGTCCACAGGGAGTGTCGAATCTGATCGTTTTATATTTTGGTCTTGGGCTTCGTAAGAGTTATTCTTTGAATATTTTATTTTTTTTAATTTTTATCAATGTCCAAATATATATCTGAAATGTAAATATTTGACTTTTATTTATTAGCTGTTTTTCTGTTTTGTTCATTTTATTCATTCAAAATTATTATTTTTTTGTTTCAAAATTATTCATCTACTAGTCGTCACATAATTGAATACAATATGCTTCGAGATTGTCGGCGCTTCAAAAGAAAGTCAGTCGTTTTCACCCTCCACGGTGAAAGGCGAACTTCCATACAGCCACCGCTCGGAACTTTGCAGTAAACAGTGTTTGTGCCGAGATACATTTGTATGATTTTATGGCATAGTTTTACTGCTTCTTATGAGTGAAGGTTATAAAACTTGGCAGCGGCAGCGGCAGAATAAAAGCTTTTTAATTTACGAGTGCAGCGCAGAACCCTAAGCTGACATTTTTTACGTTTGCAACTTTCTAACACACTCCGAGCGAGTGCGACGTTCCCTCTGAGGAATTTTGTTGCGCGCGGGCTAAAGGCACCGCTTTACTTTCTGCCACCGTTGGAGGCGCTTTTAATAATGCAGACCTAATGGCGCAAGCCGTTTCCGATCATGCTCCGCCGCATTATCCATTACACAGGTCAATGGGAGCTCTAAAACCCTGTTAAATAATTTGGCAACTAATCTAGCGCGCTTCGGCTGGATGTCTGGAATTTTCGGGCGACCTGCGCACGAACTGCTGAATCACCCCGAGAAGTAATTAATCCGATGAATAATGCTGTCTTCCATGCCTCACGTTGCGGGATGACAGGCCCCGGCTGTGGTTCTAAGAACTTTTTGTCGCGCTCTCTTCGGAATAGCATTTTGCGACGTTGCGCTAAAAACGTGGAGTTCGGCAGATGCCCGACCGACAAGCGCAAGAACGGTTTTTGGGAAGAAATGGGCCGCTCTGCTGCGAGCCGAACCCCGCCTTAAGAGGCTGCTGAAGCCCCGCATTGTATTGCCGCAATGAATCAAAGTTGGAAAAGTCTGCAACGAAAGAAAAATTTAAATTATATGTAATATAGGCTTATAAAAAGGATAAAAGAGGACATGATTCTTAATGTAACGGTAATGTGGATGGACGGGCGTGGGATGTGGAAAATACTGTAAATAAATGAGGTACATGATGAAAAGAATTGATAATGTGCTTGACAACTGTGGCTCCGTTTTTCTTAAATTATTAGTGACAATGAAAGAATGTGCACTACTATGATGAAAAAAGATTTTGTGTGCAAAATCATCAAAACGACAAAAAATATTTGATCCACTACGTTCATTGATAATTTCAGAAGTATTAAAAGTGATCAGGTAATCATCACTAATAAAATTGATATCTGATTTGGAAATAATCTGAAAAACAAAGGGATACAAATTACATGAAAGTGACAAATAATTCATTTCAGATATGCACCGTGAAAAAAGAAGATAGAGCTGTGAGTTTCTCAAAATGATACTGTTAGTAGAAGAGTAAAGCTCATGAAAACATTTGATTGATACTGGTACGTGTTGTAATTTGTAAAATTACTGCTTGTTGACATGGATGAAAAGTAATAGTCAAAACTATATAGTATTGAAAATCTAAAGTCCAAGATAAGGTAGGGCCATCGTTATTATGTGTATGAGTAATGCAAAGTTGCAAATGCCGTTTAAAAATGATAATAATGGAAGAATATAATAACAAATTTCTGGAGTGGCGTTTCCGTTTTTTTGGATTTAATCCTTTTTGATTTTTATGGGTATATAGGGGTGATCCAAATTCTACTTCGGGGTGGTTTTCCTGAATAAAACACAAAATATTCGAACAATCCGAATTTTAATACTAGCAATGTAAAGTGCAGACTTAGCAGTTACGCATGAAATATGAGGTCGGCCAAATGCCTTCCAAGACTTCACTTATATACGACCATTGTTTTATTGAAGTTTTCCATGTTTTCCTATAAATGTGATTCTAATTCAGCAGTCTGAGGTTCTCTTTTTGCCCTGGAATCGAAGCTTATTTGTTGATATAAGGCTTTCCTTCATATAGTCCTAGAGGAAAATGTCTAATGTGTGTGTATTACTCCATTTTGTTGAAGACAAGTCATTTAAGTTTAAATTGTAGCATCTCTTGATATCGTACACCATGCTTCGCCCTCAAAAAAGTACGGACCAATCATTTCTCGAGTCCATAATATATACCAAATAGTGCATTTTTGTGGATGCATTGTTTTTTGTGAATGGCATGTGTATCATCTAGATACGACAATGTTGCCAATTCCCAAAGCTATTTATCAGCATCAACTGTTACGTTCTTTAAAACCCAATTCACAAATGTACGGCGTTTCTGGTGGCTTTGCTATGTATTTAGATACCAACTGCAGAAATACAAACTTTCAACGTTCACGTAACGTAAACGGACGTAACGTCCATGGGCGTAACTCATATCCTAAATTTCAATTTGGATCACATATGACAAAATTGTAAGCTATTCTCGAAAACCCAAAGAAAAGATTGCAGCTTACTTTAACAAGCCATGTCAAAGTAGTTTTCTGAGTGTAATATTTAAAAAAGGCCTCCACTTTAACTCACGCTTTGAAGAATCAAAATTTTTTTACTTGTATTTGGTATCCAACATATAGTATATAGAGAAAGAAGAAGAATACTTTTGTTTGGAACATATAAGAAGTCGTAATTTCCATTTTTTAAACACCTCTGATGCGTTTGTGAAATGTGAGAAAATGAAATAAACAAAAAGTCTTGGAAGTCAAGAATTTCTTTGATGTTGCAGTTCTTATCTCAGTATCTTCTTAGCTCTTAAGCACCATTTGAAGAGTTGTTCGATCAGTCTAACGTATTTACTTTGCTGCTGTGCTTTGTCAAAGTAAATACTCATTGTGTAAGATAATTCGTAAGTAGAGTAATTGCACGATCAACATTTAAAGTTTCTCAACCCTCTTTAATTGTTAAACATGTCAGGGCGCACACCAAGCTGCAGAATAATTCTCTTCCATTAATAAACTAAAAAAGTGCACAATCCACCTCTCCCCTTTAATTATTAACCTTTGTACAGTTTCTGTTCTTAAACACCAATTTACCTATGTCCAATTCTTCACGTATATAATCAACAACTTAACCTCACTTCCGAAAAGAGGTCAATAGAACCATAGGAACCCGATCAAATAGTTTTATTTAACTGAGGAAGGCAATTTGGAAAATTTTGAGTAGTTTTAGCACATTCATTACGACAATTATTTCAAAAGAAATTATGCGAGCGACAGCAGTCTAAAAAGACAAATTTGAATCCCCATCTCCTTACTAAAAAGTATTGTAGGCGAATTCCGATCTGTGTAAGGTATGTATCATATTATTTAATAATTTTATGTTACAAAGAATGTAACTACAAGTAAGAAAGTAATTGAATGGGGGCCGTCAAAAAATCAACGGAGGGCGACATGTAGTCGTGGGTTACCTTCGTTGCATTATTGGTCTAGAACCTTCTATAAACGGCTCAGCTTATATAGTATAGCCAAGTGATGTTAACAATATTATCATTGGATACATAAATGAATCTTACTAATTATTACTAATTAAAACTACATGATAATCCAAAACTTGATTGTATTAAAGTATACGAAAATGACTGATAGAAAAATAATTTCCTACAGTTGGTAAGCAAATTCCGAAAACTTGATAATTGGCAATCTAACGGGAATCATAAATGATAACTGCTAAGGATCTATTTGAAATTATTATTATACAAATAAAGTTACGGTCACTGTTTTTATGTGTAACAAATCGGTTGATGATATAAAACTGCATTGTGCAATTACCTGTTAAAAATTATAAAACTTTCTTAGAGCCTAAACAATTACTTATTGTTATTCTTTCATAACTAATTGTTTTTCAAATATCTAATTTATAATCAATTGGATAACAGTGAATAAACACACTCCTATTGTCACAACTGTGGGCGAAACGTCACTTTAGAACTATCGAAAATGAAACTGCTGGATTCCGAGTGTTTGTCTTTGTGTTTTACCATGTGTAAAATTGTACCAGTTCTGAGACCAGTAGAGTAATAATACAGTTAAACCAATAACTTTCAATATTTCGTAAATGTAAAGCTGAGTACGTATAACTACTTGCCTATTCAAGTAACTTTGCGAATGTACTTTGTATTTACAAAATATATAGCAATGGTCATTATTAAAAAATTGGTTTTGTAATGAATAATTTAGAATCTTTAGATAAATGATTAGTGCATTTTTGCAATATTTTTTTTATTAAATAATTAACGCTTGCTGCTATTTAATAGAAAAATGGCCCGCTTTCTTCCGTAGAGAGCGAAAATACCGTTCGTTTCGCGAACGCGGAACTTTGCATAGCCGGATGCAGTGCACTCGAAGGGACATGCATTCCTCTCCCACACTACGTACTATCGAAGGGCGCGAATCTGGGGTAAAGGTCATGGCCGCTCGCCCGTCTAGGTCAAGTTCGGTTTTATCCTCCACCTCCTGACCTTGATTCATATTTAAATATGTTATTACAAATAGCGCGCGCTCGCCTGCAAACCGCGACCGCAGTTTCCCTTTCAGGATTTTTCAGAAATTCCGTCGTTTAGGCAATTGCGCCTTGCCCGAAATTCCGGGTAATTTTCTTATTTCTAGAGGTTGATATTAATCTTGCCTAGGCCATAAATTCCGCAAATATGGCGGTGGATCATCCCCGACTTAGGGCGCTCGCATTTTTATTCTTGCATATTTTAGCAGATATTAGGTGATGCTGGAGGTGAACAGCACATGAGCCGCTTTAAATGGACGAATAAAGTGTTCTTTATATTAATGCTGGCTTTTGGTTGTTTCAGGTCATGCAAAATGGGTTAAACGTCACACTCCTCATGGTCAGTGACCCCAATCAGTATTAGGATTAAGGTAAGGCATATATACGTATTTTATATAGTTTTGGTAATCAAAAACCATACAGCAAGATAATAATTTATTACGGAAAGAATTCGGAATACTTTTAGATTACTTATAAATAATTCACAGTAATTGCTTCAAATTTCATTTTTTTGCTGCAGTTTATGGATGATGTTATTTTAGCTTTATGTAAAATATATAAGGAAGTGAAAAAAATCAAGGCACACTAAAGTTAAACCATTAATCTGTAAGTAATTGAAATAATCATAGAAAGTTGTAATAGAACCATAAGAACGTTAGACTTCCATTCACTCAATTTCTTGGTTGAATCTGCGTAAAATCAGAAATGTTTTGTAATTTTGGAATCGGTGTCAATATGGTGAAACAATCCGCATTTGGGCTGAAACGAACCGTTTAATACAGGATGCGCCGATAAATTTAATAAGTTACAGTGTAGCATGCGTTTTGTCAGCACCTCTATGAACGTAATTCTCGGAAATCGATGAAGCATTAACAAACCTAACCAATATCATCATATAAGCGGCATGCCAGGTCACACCTTAACCGGATTGACAAAAACAAACATAATGTAGTATCAGAGATAAAAAAAGGTCGATAACAATAAATATAAAAGCTAAATAAATGACACCGGACTCAAACTCAACAGATAAGACAGCACTTCATAGAGAACTAATTACCTAAGATTAAAAATAAAAAGGTATAAGAAAGGTCATTCCAAGAATATATTAAAAACTCATCAGATTCGACAATTCAATTTGGAAGCCAATCAAAAACAAGAAAAGAACGTGTATTACATATTCGCAACGAAGATGTACCAGACTCTTATTGGGCCAGAAGTAATGGAGATAAGGCGAGTATGTTTGCTGAACATCTTTCAAAAATTGTTATTCCAAACGAAGATACTGCAGATGACGAAATAAAAAGAAATCTGATAGATATCTCTCAAATTCTACCATCTATTAAAGCAGCTACTGCAATGTAAATAGATAAGATAAGTAATTATCTAAATCTTAGAAAAGCTCCAAGTATTGATAAAATAACATGATATGTGCTTAAGAAAGGGAATTGTACTACTTACTTATCTATTTAATGCCATATTGAAGCTCAACTACTAGCCTAAATGAATGAAATCTGCTGAAATAATATTATTACCTAAACTTGGAAAAGACCTGACAAAAACATCATCATACCGACCGATAAGCTCATTGTCCATCATTTCAAAACTCAAAACGACTACTGTTACTCAGAATAAATACTGATCCTCTTACTGAATGGTGGATACCCCAGCACCAATTTGGATTTCGAGAAAACCACTCAACTGTCCAACAAACTCACCGAATAAGCCATGAAATCAATAAAATACTAAACAACAAAAGTATTGCACGTCAGTATTTTTAGACGCCAGCCAAGCCTTCGACAAGGTGTTACACCTTGGCTTGCTATACAAAGTCAAACAGTTAATAATCTATTATCGTCTTCCAAGATGACACATGAGAGAGAGAATTTAGAACTAGAGTAAATGACAATAAATCCAAAAACTTTGCTATCAAATAAGGAGTTCTTCAAGGCAGTGTCTTACTCTGTCTCTTACTCTATGCACTCTATATTGCAGATTTTCCAATAACAAGAGATCACTGTTGGTGCATTTGCCGAAGATAGGGTTATCCTCGCATCCGATAGGAATCCAGTTGAAATTTCGAACTATTTACAAGTTCACTTAAACCAAGCCGAAACCTGAAGAAGAAAATGGAAGATCAGAATCAATAAAACAAAATCAGTACAAGTCAACTCTCAGAAAGGAACTGTCCATCCTACACTTAAATAACATAGCAATTTTCATATCCACCAGCACAAAATGTTGAGGTTTATATATAGACTACAAACCAAATCGGAAAAACATATTGTTAAAAAATAGAAGAGATTGATCTGAAACTAAAAGACTTATACTGGCCTAGAAAACAAAATTTTGATTTACAGACCATCAAACCAATCTGGACGTATGGAATAGAGCTTTGCAGATGTGCTAGCAAGTCAAATATATCATTCAGAAAAGCCAATCTAAAGTAAGATCACGAATGCTCCTTAATACTTCTCAAACCATACCTTACATAAAGATTTACAAGTGCCTATGTTAAAGATGTAATTAAGCATAAAGCAACACAGTAAGCTGGAAAGTCATCCTAACGCTCCATTGCATCAAGTACTGGAACTAGCAGCCCATAAAAGATTAAACGAAAACTGATCTTATAGAAGTATATTGAAGATTTCTTTACTGGATGAGGTCTCATCACGTTACAATAAGGCGCTATAACCTTTGGGCTAACATATTACCCTATGTATTGTTATTCTGATCGCTAATAATTATAATAAAAAAAATTTAATATTAATCAGAATAGATGTTTCTTTCTGTAATACATTTAAACAAACGGCTTCTGCTTAAAAGAATCTTTAGAAAGACCGTACTGTAAAAATTCCCGAAAAAATAAAGTCAGTGATTCTAATTAATCTTCGGCATATTTGTACTCTCGCCCTTAATAATTAGTTGTAATTTAGGCATTAAATTATTATAACGTTAGAAACAGTTTATGGAGACATTTTGAATGTTGCGAATGATGATAAATTCAACGGCTTGGGTATCCGTTTGCATCAACCCCCAGAACCTTATTAAAACTAATTTGGTGTAGTACAGGATTGTAATGTGTGATTAGCCCAAATTCGGGTTCTTACATTGTGGTGCTTTCCAACTACAGAATCTGTCATTTCCATAGGATGGGGCAGTGACGCACACTGGAAGGAATTTAATGGAAGGCCTCAATGAAATCTTCTTAGCTAAAGTAATTTCTTAAAGGGATAACGTTGAGTAGTCTTCAATATTCTCTTTGAATTTTGGGGATACCTTAAGAAGTAGATGTACGTACGCACTGACCAAAGAGTGTAGTACACCTAAAGCCAAACATTACGAATGAAGTTGCGGCAACTTCACTTGAAGTGTTACAGGGGACGGTTGCAAAAATATGATAGCACCCCAAGAGCACATTATTTAGAAAATGATTTCTTGCACAGGTAGAGGTGTTAGTTGGTTCTGGAATTGCTAGAGTTACAGGCTCACGATTATCGGACATTGTCGTTTTCTTAAAACTTTAAATAATAACATCCCTTTAGTGATAGAAATATTTACAACAAAATATAAAGGGGACAAAACTGTATGAATACATGTATTATAAAAATTATAAATAGCAAAATATATAAGGAGTGGTTAATAAACAACTAGACCCTAGACAATATACTTCAAACAGCGGGAACTCAAAGTATAAAGACCGACCTTAAAGTTTTTGTAAGAAAATTTGCAGTTGTCTTAGCTGAATTATGGTTAATATTCTTATGTATTTGAAGAAATCATTGAGTGTTTGAAAGGAACAAACGATTTTTGGTAAGGGACGAGAGGATTTGAAAGATCGGGTGGTTTGAACTTTACTCGCTAAATGTACTTCTACGTGACTTACCTGATTCTTGAGGTGAATTTGCATTCAAAGGGTATAATTTTCAGACTGAGGATTAGATAAAGGAGAAAATTTCGGTAGTACTGAAGAGGTTGCCACTCACAAAAATTCAATCATGTCAGAAGGATGATCATAACTTGATGTTTACTTATTTTTCCTTTTTATTCTTCTGTTTTAGCGAGCATCTTTTACGCTTCCTTATTATTTGCAATAATTTTTATGATTTTTTTGATCCTGCAATTTGCTTTTTCGATCTTCCGACTTGAATGATTTTCTTTATATATTTCATTTTACTTGTGTGTGTTCGAAAGACTTCATCGGTGAATTTTGTGGGTGTTCTTTTGAAATGCCCTTTTTGATTATTTTCAACTTGATATTGGGTATGAAAGAAAGTCGTAGATGTAGAGAGATAAAATAAAAATGAAAAGAAAGTACCTAGAATGATCAAAGAAAAATTAGATGAATCGCGTCCGAACCGAAACCAAAACTAAATTAGTTGTCAAAAAGAAAGCAGAAAGTAAAAACATATAAATATTCATATATATGGAAAATTAGAAAGAAAATATGATCATGTCACAGGATGAGAATTAAAAGAATGGCCATATTCGCATGAAGAAAATTCTATATCGAATAGAGGCATCAATCGTGTGCATTTTTTCTCGTCTCAGTTTCATTAGTAACAATTCTAAGCTTATCACAGTTGTAGCTCAAATTCAATTTATAAAATAGTTTTAATAAGACGAGTATTGTGAAGTATAAATTAAATATGTAGATCTTCTTTAGCTATAGTTGTAGTGTCTTACATTATTTCGCTAAAGTTTATAAATTAGGTCGGCTAATGTACTCAGGTATAAACTTTATTGAGTTGAAATTTTAATAAAGAAAAGGCATCAGAAAAGCCTATTAAAATGACATGTACGTACTGTGTTGTGCTTTCCACAGAACTCTGAAGAGCATTTCTGTAATGTCGCTTTTGAATGCAACTTAGTTGTGTCGTTTCAATTCTAATGTTATTCTTGATTTTCTCCCTCCTATTTCAGAGACGTCTGCCAAGCAAACACACTACGTCTTACACCCTCGTCTCCATATGTCACTTTAAGCAAATCTCATATTTTAAATGTAGATTTGTCCATTTTCACGAAAAAATCAACGTTAAAGAATCTTGACAAGTATTGACAAACAACCGTTACGACCGCTATCGCTTTTTAATTGGAACAGCGTATGAACATCTTGTGCCTTTATTCTTTCATTTTAAAAAGTCTGATTTGGAATTTTTAGGCCAAAAGTACTAAAAGAAGAAAAAACAAATGGAGAAATTAATTGATATAATTGAAAAAACCTCCGGACAAAGGGTGGCAAATTAAAAGCGAGTGGATGCGGAGATGTCACAATGTAGTTCTATCTTGTAGCCTTAATTTAACTACTTCTAGTATAATTACACTATTATATCTTTCGTTCCTTCTATACTATTGTGATGATTTTTGAATTATTCCATTTGTTTCTCCTGTAATGTTGTGGAAGACCGCTTTGATTTAGATTTAAAAATCAAATAGTACTGTTCTAAACCTTTTAAAGAGAAAATTTCTGATTTAAGCGGTGTATTCATGATAAATAAAATTTTTAAAATCAATAATTATATTTAATTAGGATATATTAGCTTATTTTGGAAGATCGTTATTTAAATGTGCTAGCACTAGGCTGTTGGTGTTAGTAGTGTATTTGTCAGTCTAATGTTTGTGGAGTTCAACGAAGCAATTGGATTCTGTTTCTACAGAACATGACTGGCAGTGTCATTTAGGTTCTGTGGGGTTTAGTTTTAGCTATACAGTTACGTTGTTTGTAAATAAAAAGAATTAGTTCTGTTTGTTGATTATGTTTGTTTAAACGTTTAAATTTTTTCCCATTAAGTCGCGAAGGTCAAGAAGGCAGAGTTGATGCACATTCAGGCTTGTTTAATAGCATGACTTTTCTCAAAATTTCTGGCAATAAATTCTGCACTTCTTATTGGATGTTCTCCATTAGGGCCGCCAAGGTCTATGGCTTATTCGTATAGCCCCCAAAAGACCCCAAAGAAAGAAGTCCGGTCAAATCAAGTGATCTTTTGGGCCAGTGCAAATCACCAAAACGAGAGATTAAGCGGCCGGGAAACACTTGCTTTAGAATGTCCACTGTCGCTCGTGCTGAAACTACATGCTCTCGAAACTCAGTTCGTCAATTTGCGGCAGCTAGAAGTCGTTAATCATGGTTGTGTAGCGCTCACCAGTCACAGTAAGAGTGTTACCGACGCCGTCTTCGAAAAAACATGGGCCAATCACTTTTCCTGATAAATGCCGCACCAAACAGTGACTTTGAGAGGATGTAATGGTTCTTCAAGCACTACACGCGGATTTTCAGTGACACAGAAGTGATAATTTTGCTTAGTCACGTATCGGCGAAAATGCGTCTCGGTATTCATGTTGATTTTCGATGAAAAAATCATTCTCATCGAGGTTTAGGAGGGCTTGGCTGAAATGTACACGCGATTGGCGGTCTGCAGACAATATCTGGTACATTATTTGCACTTTGTACGGGAACATTTTCAAGTCTTTCACCAAAATTTGTTGTAAAGACCGTCTATTGGTGTCCAGTTGCGTGGCCCGTCGCCTGCTTGATGTTTGAGGGTTCTTGGACATCTGCAACTACAGCAGTAATATTCTCGACTGAACAGTTGCTCCAGAGCCGGCCACTCCGCTACTGTCCCGCGTTGAGCCAGTCTTCTCGAGGCGAGCGGCTAAACGGCGCACTGTTCATTCAGTTAGTGCCACACGACCAGGGAATTGACGATGAAATTCATGTTGAACCAAAACTACCGATCGATTATTTCTCAAAGACATTGACACAATTATTCTTCACAAATATCAAAGTCGCGATAATATGAGACGCCATTTGCAAAACTGAGAGCATCTTTCGATAGGATGATGACTTTTGCGCCACCTAGGATTTCGAACCACGAATGAGCATTCAGTTGCTTTGTCGCCTGTTTGCTTTAGAACACTTTATTGACGGCTTTCCGCTTCTTGTGTTCTAACTTCTTTTTGGCTCAGTTGCAATTACCATCTGATTTGTGCGTAGACATTTGTAATGGTTAAATCCGCTAAGTGTTAGGAAATTTATTTTCGTGACTTGCAATCGATTTCATGACAGCGTTCGTTGTCAATATAGCTGATGTTTCTGGATTACTTTCAAGCATTCGATTTTGCTGTTAGTGTTATCGTTTTGTTTTTGTCCAGTCATTCAAACATATTTTTTATCCATCTGTGTTACTTTCTCTCCAGTCATCTTCACTGTTTGCTTACATGACTACTGTTGTTATAATATTACTAATATGTTTGTTGACTGCGAAGATTTTTTCTTCGTCTTTATCGGCCAATAACAAATTTACTTCTGCATGGAGTTTCTTTTAATAGTCTTAAGTATCATCACTCGTATGGACGATATGCATGTGTAATAAATGAGAAGGTTTTGACGGCCGGTGTTATGGTGCATCGCGTAGTTGGTTCTCGGGTTGTGGTCGGAGTTCAGAAACTCTTGACGTTTCGTCGTTCTACATGAACTCAAGAATGACGACATCATCATCGTCTTACTAGCGGATAAAGGTAATGCCACACTTGTACTATAGTAACATATATAGTAAAGCAATAGTTTAACTCTGTGTCGCCATCTTTCATCTGGTGTCCCCAGATTTTCCACCGCGAACAGGCATGGCGACGATGTTATGCATAGATCATTCAAGAAGTTATTTAGTCGTCTTTGATTATAAATTTGACAGATCACAAATTATAATATTCATCTATATATAAAAACAATTTGCTACAATCAATACAATTTTATTTATAATTTTGGTGTTACAATAACGATTTCTATATCGATATATCATAATGTATATTTGTCAAATATATAATCGCTAAATCAATTTTTGAATTATTCATGTTATTTTACTTTATACTTAAGCAACACCCATAGCCAAGTCGGCTCATGGGTCTCGCGCAGTGAAAAATTAGGGGACAAAAAAAAACCAAGAGGGCAAGTACTGCTTTACCGTATGCTATGCTTGTACTATCACAGAGGGACTGCACAAGAAGATGACCGAACTGCTCGATACGAATACGTACACTATGCGATCTCACAACGCGGATACTACGTGACATGAACAAACTGATCAAAAGTTTTTTCCCTGGATAACACTATCAAGAAGAGACCAATAACATCAAAGGTGCTGCCCCTAATAATATACGGCTCTCCAAAACGCAAGGACGATATACCGCTGCGACCCATCGTCAGTGCCATCGGTGGCCTTACTTATAAGCCGGTCTGTTACAACTGTACATTGGACTTACCAGCAGCTACATCAAGGACTCTGCACATTTTGTCAACCATCTTTAAGACATCCAGCTACTATCTAATAGTCAGTTTGATGTAATATTCCTGTTTACCAAAGTGCCGATTAGAGATGCCTGGACCACGTGAAGAAAATTTTTTCCTAATGATATCTTAGAGCTAGTTTCAGCAGTGCCTTACGTCAAGTTACTTTGTTTGGCAGGGCATATATTACGAACAAAAAGACAGAGTAGCAATTTGAAAAAGAAGAAATTTGAAGAGGTCGCCATCAATACAGCGCCATTAAAACCCGCGATGTGGCTAAGATACGTCGATGACGCGTTTGTAATATGGAGACACGCAAAGGAGACGCTACCACAATTTCTTATACACTTGAATTCTATGCACCCAAGCATACAGTTTAGTATCGAACTGGGATCGAACGATAGGATTGTTTTCTTAAACGTACAGGTGTTGAGATCGGATGATGGACATTACAACACACCGTGCACAGAAAATCCATTCATACGGGCCGATACCTCTAGAGGCAATCGAAACACCACCCAAGTAAATAAAGAACGGTTTTTTGAAGACATTGGTTTGGTAGATCAAGCACAATGTATAAGTCAATCATGGGGACGCGGTGGCTCAGATGGTTCAACCAGTTGGCTCTGTCCTCTAGCCAGCGTGCGCGAGTACGAGCCTCGCTCAACCCATGGGTGTGTGTGAATGTCCTAGAGTAAGTGCATGTTAGTGGGCACAATAAGCCCTTGAGGCTGCAGTGCCTGTAAGTGCGCCAAAAATTGTCAATCACAGTTTTTGGATAAGGAATTAAAACATTTGGAACAAGCCTTACAAGGGAATGGCTACTCGAGGACGGAGATAAATAGAGCAATTAAACCTAACAAATGCGTATGCAAAACATAATCGAAATCGGCCACGGTAGGCAAAGCGTTTTTACCTTAGATCAGCAGCGTTACGGATCGAATAAGAAAAATTCTCAACAAATGCAAGGTGAAAACCATTATACTACTACCACCACGATACGGGATTTGTTTCGACCAGCCAAGGACACAAGAAACCCACAGGATACACCAGGGGTATATTGCATACCTTCAAGTGAGTAGATCTACATCGAGCCGAACTATTACCACTAGGATGAAGGAACACAAACGTCATCTACGTCTCAATCAACCCAAAAATTCAGCAGTTGCTGAACATCCTTTGGAAAATCCTGACCATAAGATAGAATAGGCGGTGGGGATTTATAAATATAAATCATTTTAACAGGGACGGCTGATTCAATCTACCTAAATCTTGGTTTATCACTCTTAAGGGGCAAAAAACAGACCGCAAGAGCTAGTAGCGTCAGAAAATGCCAAAATGTTATATGTAACTATCCCAGTAATGTCAACAACGGCTCCCCAACACGATCCCTACCACACTCGCACGAGTATAAAAGCAAAAACGCTCAAGACAGTTACTTAAGAAGATTTTCTTCTGAAGATGTCCGCTGTAGTTGTGGACGAAACGTCAAGAGTTTCCGAACTGTGATCGCGGTCTAACAACCCGAGAACTAACCAAACGATAATTAACTTCCTAGTCATTGTATGATATGAAAAAATAAAAATGATTTTTTTCCGATAGCCTAACAGCATTTTAAAAGAGGAAAGAAAAATATTTTACGTATTTACGTTCGAAACAATACAGTCACACATTTACAACTAAAAATCGACAACGACACGGCTGGCCCAACAGTACAACGTCGACACATGTACAAGCAAATAATTAACGAAAGATAATGGAAATCGCAGTCGACGTTAAAGCGCACTAGGTTGCCGTGTATGCACCTAAGAGTTAAATAAGTCAACCACTACTTCAGATTCTTTTAATTCATTTCGTTTCTCATTGTTAGCCGACGTTCTTAAGTTTTTTAATAAGCGCAAGGAGGTCATGATATTTCTAGAAAACGAATTTCTTTTTAATGAAAAAGTTTTCCAAAGGCCATCTCGCATTTGAACAGCATTTTCTTATTTGCATTTAGAATTGTAAAAATAACGATCCAAATGCAGAGGTTTACTTGCAAACGAACAATGTAATCCAGCCTGTTCGCAGCTGAAGTTTCGTTTAAGCATCCTGAAACAAACTGTTTATTGTGTGAAATATATGTGTAGTATAGTTTAGAAACTGAACCTGAAAACGTTTTATGAACATAATAGTTTTGATTTTTGAGAAGGTTGTTAAATTTATAAGAATTCTGCGTAACAAAAATTTATTATTATGTGTTATATTTAATTAGGCTCGTGTGATGATAAACTCATTCATTACAGATAAACTTTTAGGTTGGTTCTACAGCTTTAACAGCTGCATTTTTTTTTTCTTAAAATTGATTTATTGGTCCAAGTGATAATTGAAGATAATTTACTAAAAATGTTGAAATACGGCCACTACAAATCTTCCATTATATTTTTCTTTAGCTTCTAGATTAATCATTTCAATTTACATCCGAAGCCTGACCTTTTCGCTTTTTAACACTCATCATTCAGCTATTTCTTTGGAAATAGATGACGAACACCCTATTTCTATACACATATTATTACAGTACACCACAATGCATGTTTAAGTTCAAAATTCAAAATTGAAAACGCTCAAATAAATCAAGTGTGACGACGATTAATCTTTTTTTTGTTTCAAATTTGAATTTCTGAAAGGAGGAAGAGCTTCGATCCACAGGCCACTGAAATTATTTTTTGAGAAAATCGGTTTGCACCCCAACTGCCGATTTATGACCTGATATTTATAAACAGCTACTCGAATTTGTTTTGACAGATCAAAAAATGTCTAATGAACTGTTCGAGCAGTTAATGGCAGTTTTGTAGGTCCCGGGGGTGGCCGTGTTACCGCTATTTGCACGGCGGTTTACGTTCTTCGACTACGTGCTTGCTGTATTCGTTGTAGTCCACGCTGGGTGTCGCGGATGCTAATTGCTCCTTTCTTCCAGAGGAGTGGGGTGGAAATGGATAAGGAAAATGGAGAGAATACTGAAGGTGGTTCCAGCTCCAGCAAACTCTCAAACCCTCCTGATCCGTCGACCCTACTCGATGCTGCCAGCCTTTTTGGTTTGTATCTTTATTTATCATTTGCTGAAAGCTACCAAGAGCTTCTGATTAATTCCGATTAACACCAAACGTGATTTTTACAGCGTATTGGCCTCGAAATGACACATCAAGCCCGGCGAACGCAGCCAATCTGTTTGCAGCAAGCGGGGCTGGATATGGATTGGGAGGCCATCCTTCTATGCCTTTTGGGCTGCTTCCTCCGGCTTCGGGACGTGGCGTGCCGGCCTATCCGGCAGGCACGACGGCTGCTGCAGCCTACAGCAGTGCATACACTAATACGCTCTCTGTTGCGGCAAGCCAAGCAGCTAGCCTCGGCATACCGGCAGCAAGTAAGTTTATTAGACTAAAACAATTTGAAAGAATGCAATGTGTAGTTTTAAAATGAGAATTAGCACAGTTACAAAATTTTTAACTCTTCAACAAACAGCAGTTTCTTTGTTTGCACAAATCAGCGTGTAAGAACGAGAAAGACTGCGGGCTCAACAGGGGAAAGCTATTACAGTACCTAAATGTGTAATTCATTTATTGATCTACTTTCCTCCCACCACTATTTCAGTGGCAGCACAAAGACTGTATAAAGAGGTCATAATTTTCCCTGCAATAATTCAGCTTCCCTGCTCGGGACAACAACTGGGCAGATTAAAACATTCAAGATGGTAAAGTCTGTGTTTGTCTGCCCTTTACTGTCCTTTATAACATTGGCGCTCCATTGAGAGTTCTGCACACTTTTGTTGCACCTTTTCTGCACACACATCCTTTAATGTTTGATGCATGCTGAACTGGACGGACGCAAAACGCGAAGGCATTGTGATATGATTAATTTACGGTTGGCTTGCTGGTTTGTGACCCTCAAAGAGTATTTGGATGGGTTACTTTTATTTGACGGTTGCCTCGTTAACTGCACACGTGAATGGCGGGATAACTACTGTAAATGTCAATGGAAAGAGATATTAATTTTAAGACCTTTACATTATTGAAATTTTAATTACTGTTTCACTTAAAAAAATAGTTTGATGACAAGATTTGGAAATAAATTAAATATATTTAATTAATATTAAATTAATTTATTAAAATTATTAATTAATTAATTTAATTTCTTAGGCGCAGCATGGTGGTCTATGGCATCTCACCTAGCAGCGCAGGATTATTTGGCTCGTCTGCAAGCTTCAGGTTTAAACTTCCCAAGTCTTTCCAACCCGGCTGAGCTGCCGTACTCACCTCTGGGGCTCTCATCTCTTTCAGGGTATCACAAGCCATCGAAAAACTCGAAATCCTCATCCTCACTGCCAAAATCTCAGCAAGGAAGCAATTCCAAGGCGAAGGCTGCCTCTGCATCGCACAGCTTGCCGAGTAATACAAAAGCTGATGGTCGCCTTGACCAGTCTTCGGCTAGGGCTAGCTCCCCTATGCCATACAGCAAAGCAGCCACGTCCAGCACAGGCGCGTCCAAGTATTGTAGCTCCAGCCTAACTATACAGCCGAGCATGAAATTGCCCAGCGGCGCCCCCAGTGCAAGCAGCAACAGCGACAGGAAGACACCGAAGGCGAATGACTTGAGTTATTTGAAGTCTGCTGACAAGCCTAAGAACCCCAGTCCCAAAGTTTCTCAGCCCGTGTCTAGTATTTTTACTAATCCACTTAGTCTGGCCAGTAACTTAGAGAAAAGTAGCGTTAATACTACAACTACTGTTAGTAGCAGTATTTCCAGTGGACTACCAACTAGTATTTTAAGGTGAGCTGTTTTTATCAGTTATAACTTTTCAAAAAAAGTTTTGTGTGTATTGACTATTTTCTTATTTTATCCTTATTTAAGTTATGATAGCCCATATTCTAAAAGTTTTATGATAAAGAAGTTCAAATGTATAACAGACTTACAATTACATTATTTGTTCTTGTAATGTTCTGTAAATTTTCATTTGATTGCCTAACTTTCTTTGTTATCACAATTTTCACTTTACATTTTTGAGTAATTAATCTAAACGTTTTTTATATTTATATCATTTTTAAAAAAATCAATTATCTCACTTTTACTTTGGGAAAATTACTAATAATTTACGGTTTATATAAAATGGGAAAATACATTTTTACGGGATTTTTCTTCTTATTTTGTTAGTGCTGCTTTAGAAGGAAACAAGTAAGTGTATTAGATACATTTTTTTAGTTCTATTATGCATATAAATTTATGTGCAATGTTTTTTAGCGATCCTAGCACAATACTCGGTGGCGTCCGTTTGCCTCCCGACACTGAAATTATAAAATATACCTCATCAATTGTTGGCCCTAAAATACCGGGCACTACCAACCGGGGCCGCAAGAAAACAATCTCTTTGGATCCACCCTCGGTCAGTGTCCATCCTTCTTTATCTGGCTCCAGCATGCACATCGAAAGGGCACCCAAGCGCCCCAAGTTAAACGTAAGCTGCGTCAGTTGCTTTCAGAGATAAAATTTACACTTTGATTGTAGGACCCGCAGGACTTGAGCGGTGCAAATAACTCCAGTGATAGAGTGGAAGTAATCAAGCTGGCACCAACGAACGGCAGTCCAGGCATCTCGGTTCCTGCATACAGCAACAATAGCTACACAGAATCATCCGGCGATGCCCCGCTGAATTTGTCGATGAAGCCAGTAACAAGCACCTCAACAAACCTGACCAGCTCGTCGTTGAATTCATTGAGCAACATGTCGGCCAGTTTAGGAGTTGACAGAATATGTAAGCACCTGATTTACGCCGTTTAGTATCGCAATTGCAATGGAATTTGCAGCTCGGCGAAAACCCGGGCCGAAGCCACGCAAAGTTATACAACCACCAACCCATCTACCTCCAGGGGCGCCGAGCGCTTCATTGCAGCAGCTATTTGCCTCTGCAGACTCGCCTAGGCCTCCCAGTCGCACAGACGATGCTGTGACATGTACAACGACTGCAACTTCAGCCGTCACCACATCAAATATTAGTTCCCTTCCAGTTCCAATCCATAAAGATGGAAGGCCGAGAAATCTGGGCAGGGGTATTAGTAAGCCGAAGAAGAACACTGTTGCTTCTTTATTGGCCCAGAGTAGGGCTTTAGGTAAGTGGTAGTAGTAGTTTTCTTTTTCTCTAGTATGATTTCTATAAATCTGAAATTCTCCAGTCAACCTTACGTATAAATTTTTTTCCGAGTGTGATAAGCAATTATTGGGATTTTCTATTGTGTCCCATTTCACCATATTTTTTCAGAATTGTTTTAAATTCTCTCATTTTTTTTAAAGTTTATAAATTGTTCACTCTTTTTGACTTTAATGTGGGTTGTAGTTCATAGTAAAGTAGAATTAGGGACAGACAAAGATTTTTACTCATTTGTTTTTCTTTTATCACTTTCACAAGGCTTCAATTTTTTTAACAATCAAATGCAGCTTATTATCGGATATCAAACCTAACAATGTAGATTTCAAATATGATTAAAAAATTGTGCTTTTTTCCAAGAAGTCCTCGTTGTGACTAATTTTTAAATGGCTTAAAGCTAAACTGTTTTAAGATATTAATACTTTTTAACTGATCTCTTTTAAAGTTTTTAACCATTTGATTGATGGTAAAGTCATCAGGCCTGTTATCAAAACTTCAGAACAGATTTTTTCCAGGCCTTTTACTTGCCTGTTAAGGGATTGGGCTCATTTTAATCTTTTGTCAGACTTCTTTCTTGTTGGTATTACGAACTTCAAATCTGTATTCTAGTTTTTTAGTAACTGCTGTTACAAAACAGTGATGTGTTCAATGAAATGCTTTATCAAATTAAGCACATTTTTATCTTTAGGAGATGGCGAACAAATTATTTGAAAATCCCTGTGGTGATGCATTGCATTAATATTAATTGAACTGTCTATAAAATTCCTACGATGTTATCATGGTGACCTTGAATATAAAAGTTCATTGCAATAACACCCTCATATTCTGTGACAAAGTAAATTTCCCAATGATATCATGTATTGCCGTACTTTTAGCTTTACAAGTGACATTTCACTCTCTTGCGATGCTTAGAGATTAGTAGCTGTGTTTCAGTTTCTTTATTTCTATATAATTAATTTAAAAGCAGTTAAAAATAAAACGTTTGTATGTAATAGTATATATTATAGGAAATGTACTAAAACTGGATGTTGGTTGTTTTTTAAAAGTTGTTATAGCAGGCATTAAGATGTTAGTAATACAATCTATTGAATATACTGTAACCGTGATGTTTGGCAACGAATTTTATTGTGGTCTCAATCTCTTTATTTCAATTTAACCAGATTAGCTATAACTTTGACATGTGCAGTAACAATCCTACTCAGAATTATTCTCTATCTTCATATGATGCAACATTATGAACATTGAAGGTACAATAAGAGAAAAATTATTTCAGTTTGTGAAATTTGAATATTTTTGAAAGTATAATGTGTTTAATAAAAGAAGTCTACCATTTTGTATAATTACAAATAATATTTTTGTAAATAGTCGTACTAACACCACATCTACATTTAATAAAGTTGTTTATTTTGTCTATACAGAGGGCATATGAGCAACTCTTGCACATCTGTTATTATTTCTTTCTTTATTTACACAGTTTGTAGTTAAAATTTATGGTGTAGTTTGACTTTTTAATTCAAGTTGCATGTATTTATATGATTATGCACAATGAAGTGCTTTTATTTTTTTTACAAATGGTTTAGTCTAACTAGAGCAAAAATTTAGGGTAATATGAGATACGATTGAATAGAGATATATGTTGCATTGGTTAGATGCAGCATATTGCACTGCTAGAATATGTGTGTCCCAGTAAACTGGAAGGAGTCATACCAAGTAGCATTGCTTGGAAGATTTATGCTGTTCGAGAGTTTTGCTAGATGATTGGCTTTAATTTGATGTTTATTTTGAAATTTGTGTTAGTTTATTATAATCCAATCTTAATGTTTTGTTTGTTGTCTAGGATAATTATTTTCTATATAGTGAGTATCAAGAGCTATTCTTTCACTTATCTTTATCAGATCTATGATGATAATTATGAAATGACTATCATCTTTTACGTATGGTTTTGTGTTATATTTTGCAACTTTTCTTTTGAGACATTCACGGATCTTATTGTCTTTGCTATTTTTAAAACAATTCATCTTTTATCATTTGTAGTATTTATTCTGTTTTTTTATGGATAAACTTAGCATTTTGTTCAAAGCAAATTTTGAATAATAGTATAATTGTGTCCGAGTTCAAATCTCAACATATAAAAATTATCTAGTTACAAGCCTAAATTTACATATGTCTAATACAAGGTACTGATGAGCTGTTTCAATAAAACTCAGATGATGCACATGATAGGAAATTTATTTTTATTCTAGAATTAATTATTGGATGTCTGATTGTTTAGTTGTTTATTTACTGCTTATAAGAACAATTTAGCTAGTTTCAAAATTTATGTGTGTAATAAAATGCTTAAGTTAGTGATTAAAACTTTCAGATTTTGTAACTAGTAACTGTAATAAATGATTTGGTATATTACCATACCATATAAATGTTATATAATTGACATTGACATAAAAAGTGAAAACTATTGTTTTATGTGAATGCAAATAGCACAATCTTGTTAATATAATATTTGTATTTATTTTGGTAACCAATGGGCTTCTTGCAGAAAACAATATATAGATGGTCATAAAATTGAAAATGATCGCACATGTTACTGTAGGGTTTTGCATACTAGGCTATTGATGAGCTTATATCATTTTTTTCACTGTCGTGCATATGATATGTAGACATGTTACAAAATAATATTCTGCTCTATCTCTGGGCAATGAGACTCTTGGTGGTTTATTCTAATACAATGAATGTTGTAGATTTTTTTCTAGAAATATTTGGCCACCAAATGATCTTCCACTTAAGTCGACAATCTTTTTTAATGTTGTTACTACACAGTCTTGATATTAATTCTTACAATTACTTGTTAGGATACTTACAGGAAAAAACTTCTGAAATTGCAAGCAACTATTGTGATTTTTTGTCAGAGAAGTTGTATTACAAAGTAGTCACAAAAGTGAGGGTTGAATTTCAAATATCATGTATCTTCAATTGAGTGTTTTAATATAATTTTAACGTTTGAGTTAATGATTATAAACCTTTTGTGTTGATTGTAACACATAAGTCTTGATAATGCGACGTTTACATTTCACTAATGCAACATCTATATGACCAAATTAGGTTACATTTTTCTACTATTCACCTGAAAAGATGTCTTGGAAAAAGTTTTAAAAATAAATTGGTTTAATTTTGTATATCCAGAAAGATTATAAACTGCTGCTTGCATGTCAAGATTAAAAAAAATCCATATACGATTGTTAGGTTGTTGTTTTTATTCAATTATTTTATTGAATGTTATAACATAATTAAACAGTTGTAAATAAATGGAATATAGTGTGTTGCAAATATACATGTTAGTTTATTTGGAACAGAAACAGTTTATGTGGGATGGACTTATTTGAACAGAGATGTGCATTACATTACTGGGACATAAGCATACCAATTGACTCAAAAGAATTTAAAAGGTCATCTTAGAGCAAAACAAACTAATAAATAATTATTGTTGCCCATAGGTATTAAACCAATGCCAATACTTGACCCAAACGTGTCGATGAACCAGCAGATATCTTTGTTGAAGTCGAACATTCTGGCAGCTCAGCAGCTAATGGCTGAAGCAGGGGGCGATGAAAAGGCCTTCAATAAGCTCTTGCAGGAAAAATTTAGGGGTGCATTGAGCGATTCTAATTCAAGCACTGTAGACGCATCTACAGATTCTGATAACCTTACAGATTCTAATCACACAGACTCCGAGATGGAAGTCGAAACTTCCATGGTGGTCAAGAAGCAGAAGCAGTTTGATGAGCGTGCACTGCGTGTGCCTCTCGACAAAGGTACTTGCATGCTGCTGTTTTTTTGTACTACATTTGCTTACCCATTTTAATTACCGTTTCCGTAGGCTGGAAAAGAGAAACTGTAATAAGAGGGTTGGGAAAAAATGGAAACATTAAAGGTGATGTTACTTACACTGCACCCGATTCCTCAAATAAATTTAAACAAATGTCTGACATTACACAGGTAAAATTTTTTTGCTTTTTTCTATTCCAATTAAATTTTTTTGCTTTTTTATAGTACCTGGATTATCAAAAGAATACAGATTTGACAAAAGAAAATTTTACCTTTAGCAGCAGAGTTATTCTTGGTGACTACTTGCAGCCTGTTCCATCAGGAATGGCCAGTGAGAGTGGTGAATTTATTCATATAACTGAAGAGGACGTTAGTCGAAGGTATTTTATCTGTGACGCATTGTAACTAATGATATTTATATAATATACAATTAGGCTGGATGAATTAAAATCGGCAGCCCGCACGAATTTGGCAGTTGAGCAACGCATAGAAGTGGCAAGAAGGCAGCAAGCTGCTCGTGCTCAGGCACGGATGGAGAAGGAGCAGGCCAGGCTGCAGAGGGAGATGGAGCGTTCAGAAAGGCAGGAAGCAGCAAGACGAGAACGAGAGGCGAGATCTCAGCAGCTGCTTGAGGTAGGTATTTTTCTGTTTGATTGTCTGATTGTGTTGCCTGTGTTATGTATTAAGATTAAATGGCACCTTATGATGTTTGCCTAATGTTTTAATGTTCGGCTCTATGATTTCCATTACTTTTTTGAGTACTTCATTGCTACAGTATGGAGGAAGATAATAAAAGGTAACATTTGATTTTTCAAGTAATAATTTGTAGTTTTTCTTTTTTGTTATTAGAAATACCTTAGTTATTGACAATTTATTATCAAATTTGAACAAAACTATGACAACCATTACATGACTCACTATTACAATATAGATTTACCATTTTATTGCTTTAGTTATATTTATTTTAATAAGATACCTACCACCATTACTAGCATGAAATTGGAAGGATACATTTAATTTATATTTTAAATGTGGAATGCCCACGTCATTTTGCTTAAATGGAACCCAGTGAGTACAGTTTTTAAATTAACGACTGTTGAATAGTGAACAGTGAGTTAAATGATGTTATATTAAATTTTATTAGTTTTTATTGGTTTATTGTAAAAGTGATTTTTTCATATACTTTGTTAAAATATTGAAAACCATAACGTTATACAAAGAAGTCCATAAATCATTTAATGTAACTGATACAGAGAAGAAAATGGAAAAATATACAATTATTCATTTAAAAATTTTAGGAATATAAAGGTGAAGCCTCCATTATAAGATTAAATAAAGAAATTTAATTGATATTAGATGATAAAAATATTGTACACCCCATAAAATGCAGCAGAACAAGGTGGACAGATGAATCTTACAAGAATGGCCCAAGAAAAATGGTTAATTAACTTAATCGGAAAGATTAGTTTAGAAATAAATGATTGATAAGACCATAAGCTGGGCATATTAAATTAAAAGGAAGTAGCACTGAGTAGATACAGGTAGAACAAATGCGTCTAGAAAGCCACATAGATTTATAGGCATAATTAAGATTGTGTTTTAAAATAACTAAAGACATGTTTTACATCTGTTATGTTAGAGCTTACAGTAATGGAAAAAATGTACAGGAATTGAGTACTAGTTGAAAATGAACATCTATTATACTAGGTGTAGAAATATACAAAGAAGTAAAATGAATTTGTAGTAATAAATATAAATGTAAAACTTTATTTTACTTAAGAATGAATTGGTAACTAATTGCATCACTATTAATTGTAGCACAAATCTTCAACTATTTATTTATTGACATGTGAATCCATGTTATTAATTTAGTACATAATACTTTGATGATATAATCACATAATGAATTTAGTGTACTTTGTTGAAGGATAAAACCATTTGAGTGTGCACATAAATACTCCATGTTAATGAATATAGAAAAAACATCTTTTAATAGATTTTATTGCTAATTTAATCTTTTGCTAAAAAAATCAAAAGAAAAGATTTCATATAAATTAAGGTAACCTATGAGCTGCTTAAAACATAATTCTGTTTTGTAGAATTTAAAACAAAAATTTTTGGTAGGATGGTACTTAATATAACAACTTTTGGACAAAAAAATTACATAAAGGTTATAAATAATATACAAACAAAATGGAATTTTTGCAGTAGAAATTGCAGTTGGAGTGAACATTAAGTATTTCCTGATCCTTGCTCTAAAATATTGTTTTGGCTAAAAACAAGTGGTTCTAATATGGCATGTTCACTTATCTCAAAAATGGTCAAAATGGTACTTGGAAGCTATTTAGTGCCAAATATCAACTTGAGCTTGGAACTCCAGAGATAAAATTTGATAAAGTTAATTTATAATTATTTGCTTTAGTGTTGCTTTGTGTTTCTATTGCTAGTATTGTTTTTTGCTCATAGTGGTGAGTGGCGTTTATATTTCATAATTACTTTTTTTGTCAAGGTTATTACTACATTAGCTAAGACATTCATAGTGATATGCTTATTAGCTCTGAAGGCTATTATTAAACGCCATTATGATGTATGGTAACATCTATTCAAATTGATAAAACCTTATAATAACTCAAGTTAGAAATGTTGACTTATCTCTTAAGTAGTCTCATCCCAACTTTTTAAAGTAGAATTTGGAATATTCAAAGGGATGATAAGGAAGACTGTGAATTCGTTTCAGACAAAGAACTGAAGAGGGCAAAGAAATTTATATGACAATGGAATTTAAGAGAAGAAATTTGTTAGATGTATGGAACTATTCTTGAATTCTAAATAACCATTGATTCATTTTTATGGTATAGGCACAGATCTTATAACAAAAATAATGTAATTGGCTTATGTAACAAAAATATTTACAGATGAAGTGAATGAATACTGGAATAGAGGATTTGTAAGAAACGAATTATGAAAGAATATCATATGTATCTTAGCCTTTCTTGTTGTAGTTTTCTGTTCTTACTTTTTACCTTTAAAATAAGCAACTACAGTTGAAGCAAAATTTAGTGGCAAACCAATGGTTAAAGAGACAGACATATTTGCTTTCGCTTGACTTAATCACATGGCAGGCAGTGTTGTAGATAATTTTATTATTTTTTTTACTTTGTTACAAATTTATAAAAATACTGGGTGTCGCATTAACTTGTAAGCAAGAAAGATGAGAATAGAACATTTGCTATTAGTGCACATTTTAACATTTTGTCATAAGATTTTGCCTCAACCATAGTTATGTATTAGTAAGAATGTTTTGAAATGGTACTCGTTGGAAGACACCGATCTTCAATCTAAATTCAAAATTTCGTATTTTTTTTATCATTATCTTCCTCTATGGTAGTAGCAATTAACAGTGCATTGACGTTATTGCTAGTCATAATAAAAATAATGGAAATTGCAAAAGACTATGTACACAAAAATGATAACCAAATTGTCTTATTTTGTTGACGAATTCTTTACCCAAGTTGAGTCATACAAAGAACATAGCAACCATGACACTATGTAAACAATGTAAATGCTGTTTTCACACTGTTTATCACGCCATGTTTCACTGATAGGGCCGCAAGCGTCTAGCATTCACTCTCGAACAGAAAATACAGATAATATCGGAAATAGAAGGGGGCAAAACGAAATCAGACGTGTCTCGGGAACTAGGCTTGGCCAGTTCAACGGTCGCTACTATTTGGAAGAACCGTGATAACATAATTAGTGCTTACGGCTCGGAAAATTTTGCCCAAGATTGTAGTAGAGACGGCCCCAAAATTAGCGAGCTAGAGCTCCTTAAATCTAAATGCCTGAGTCTGACCGAAGGTGCTCTTACGTGCACCGATAGTGTCATGGTAGGTTTGGTAATGTACAGTGGTGTCAGGTGTTTTGAGCCGTACTATACTAACATGCTTGCTGCGTTGTCCGAATTGTGCAGTGAATTTCCTTTGTACGCATTTATTTACTGTTATGACATAGGCGTTATTTGTAAATTAATGGTAATGAAATTTTATGCAACCTTGCGAACTTGAACTTAATGGAATGTTTGTTAACTGTGCTTCATAATAATTTTAACAATCAGTAGGTGACACACTGACAATAGTATTGCATTCAATCATCACTCATTTTCATTTCTAATAAAGTTTTTTTTAATACATCAAATAACACTTTGACTTATCACATAACAAGAATTAGAGATACTGTCAGTTATTGTTTAATTTTGTGTACGTATACAAAATGCATTTACACGTTGAAGGATATATCTGCGGATTGTTAAATACAGACTTTTATTACTATTGAAAGTGCAAGAGACTCATTTGAAATTTTCAGTGCTGCCAGTGTTCAAACTTTAACGTAGGCCTTCATCTGCATGGTTCATGTTCCATCGCTGTATGATTTCATAATTTAATGCTTAAGCGCATGAATATGTAACCATCACCATTAATAATTATTTATTGTTTTCAAACGTTTCATATCCCTTATTGTGAACTGCACAAAATGGTGACTTAAAGGGATATGTAATGTACATGAGATAAGTGTTGTCATTGTTATGAGATGTTGTGATGTTGCATGGCAGGCTAGACGTAAGCGGCAAGAAGAAATGGAAAAGCATAGGCAGGAAGAACAACAGCGGAAACAACAGGTAGGCATGCAGAGTAGTATGGTAGTCTTTCAGTTCATGTATGCTGAAGCGTTATCTAGAAATTTTAGTGTGCATGAAGTAAAGATTATAGAAGATTATTTTTATCTGTTTGGTTTATTACATTTGGTTTAATGACATAGATGTTCAACAAGTTTGTGTACCTTTTTTAGCGGTGAATGTATTTTCTAGAAAGTTTTTGGTGCTAAACGTTATCTATATTATGTTTCATTTTAATTATACATAAATTCTAATAATGGTCTATTAGCTTCTGTAAATTTTATCTCACTAAGTCATAACACTCATATTTATTGTTATTCTCTGGTTGGCAATTTTTATTGAGAGATTGCGTGTTAATTTCCCTCCAAAGTTAATTAATAAAATAATGAAATTGTGACGAGGATTATTTTAATAATCTGTAACGTAAAACCTCCACAAACATTTTTTAATACTATTACTCAACTCAAAGTGTGTTGCAGTAAAAGTATAATATTTGAATTTGTAGTTTGGGCGTTTTGATCCTATGAGTTCTTAGTTTATATAATTCCAAGAATTCCACTGAGAATTTGTTAATTTTTTTTAAACATCGGGGGAAAACACTACACTAAATTATTTTCCTCTCTGTTCGTACTAACCATGTATTCATTTTCTTATCCAAAATGTCTTAGAAATCCTTATGCTACAGCAGGGATAAAAAGAATTTTGCCACAGCCATGATTTCTTGTAGTGAAGTATCCAGATGTTTATTATTCCATTATTTTGGGTAGGTTTCTTAGATGAAAGACCCAATGTGACTCTACATATTTTCTGCCGTATGCTCATTATACATCTGATAATATTGAGAAGTATGAAACTTGCAAATTGGAAGCATTTAAATGGCATGGACTTAAAAGACATATGATTTTAGCAAGATGATATGCTATAATTGAGTTATTCTGAGGGAACTTCCTTACATGACTTTGGCAATCAAAGTCGGATACTAAGATTATGTGATCTAATACTGTGTGATTTCTTAATTTGGGATTTTGTGAAGTTTCAAGTTTTGAGCTGCAATTATGCAAAAATGAATCAAAGGAGCGAGAATGTGTTAGTATAGTTAAGAAATACAACATATAATTGCAATTTGTGTATACTAAAATAAAAATGCTTTTGGGGTACTCTTTCTTATCAGTGCTGAAACTTTTTTTTCAATTATTTTTTTGTAGTTATTAAGACTTACCCTAAATGGAAATGGGCGCCCAATCTATGAACTTCGTTCTGTATGAAGAATGCAGTTTCTTCTGAGAGTAATATTATTTGATATTAGTAAATTTTAAAATAAAAAATCATTGCACGTGATGTGTGTTGTTTGATATACAGATGTTGTTCCACAGCCTGGTGTAGTAGTTAGCTTTAAAGATTTTCCATTATAGTATTAAAAACAGTAGTTAAGAGTATATAAATGTCTTTACAAGTCTCTATCCCATTCCCAGTAACTTCCAAAGTATGTGCTAGGATCAATATCTATTCCAACATTTTGAGGGAAAAGATTTTTATATCGGTGCACTAGTGTAGGTTATTGATCCGATGTGTATTTTAATTTCTACCATTTATCAATGAATTGTGACATTAATTTATGAAAAGTCAACTACTTATCTAATTTTTGACATTCTTTCTCTGTGTGTGCACTTGTGGCATCTTTTGAATTCCACTTTAAAAAAAGTATAGCTTGGAGTTAATAAATTTAATCAGACTTTTCTAGGCATCTTTAATAGATGGTCGACCGAATGATGTTGCAAGGAAGAACAAAGTCTGACGAATATGTCGCGTGTGCTAAACTCTCTCATTCTAGGTTGGTTATTGTTTTCAGTCGTTCTGGGGATGTGCAGTTGTGCGTTGTGCTAAAGCAAAATGACTTTTCTTCTTGCCTTGCTGGTATAAAATTTTTGAGTCCAATGTATCAATTATTTCTGATAACATGCAATGGTTACTGTATCACAAGATGGAAGCAATTCATAGTGTATGACGCTCTGCTGACCTGGTGTGGATATTTGCTCATGCAGTACTAGTTGACAATTCATCTGGGTAAGCCCGTGATTTTTGTTTTTCAAAGCTTTTTTTGTTGAAAGTCGTTTGATCTACATCTTCGGTAGCAATACAGTCTCATGGACTTATTGTGCTTCTCTTATTTTCTTTAGAGCATTTTTTCAGAATTCTTGTTCCTTCCACCAGTCGTGCAAGTCTCTTAGTGGATAGTTTGCTGTATCCTGCTAGATCCATTATTAGTTTTCCATAAATAGCTTACTTCTTGTTAGTTAAAGCCTTACATTTGCACAAGATATGGATGGCTGTTTCTGTTTCCCTGCCACATTATCTGCAACTTAGGCCTGCATTGTACAGACTTATTTTGTTGAGGTGTCTGAGTTGTACTAACAGTTCTTTGCTTAGTTTAAGAGGTGGTACCTTATAAAGGTTTTTCCATGTCTTTGTCCAGGTACATTTTTCCAGTATATTTTTAATATGTTTCCTAACCTATCCTCTCACACAGCTTCATATTGTACCTTTAGGTACTCCCAGCCTGTTTGGGGTCTTTAATGGCTTCAGGAACTGCCCATGGACTTTCTATCTTGTAGTGTAATAGTTTTAATAAAGTCGAACATTTTTAAGCCCCATTTTAATTATCCAGTTGTGGTTGTTAACATTTTTTACGCAAAGATATTTCAGGTAAATTGTAGTAATTTTTTTATTAACCATTCTGATGTGGTTATATTTGAATTGTACTACATTTATGCTAACTAAACTATTGATTATTGTAACATATACTAGGGGTTGCCTGCAAGTGTTTTTTGCGTCCTAGACTGACAATTTTCACCCGCCTTTCCTCAAACTTTTTCATAAGGTCCTGACATACGTACATGAACCTCCTTGTCTACATCAAGAGCTCAGAGCTCAGCCATGCCTCCGTTCATATTAGCTGTCTTTGTTTACTTCCCGTTCAAAGGTATAGTCTGCCTTTGTTTACTACACACGGACTTCCTCGTGTAAATCAAGAGCTGAGACCGCGCCACATTTCTTTGTTTACTTTCTGTTCAAATTTATAGATAAATTCTATTATTATTAAGAAAATGTGTTAAAAATTTTGTTTATATGCGTTTGTTTAGCATTCTCCTTATAACATGTTGCTTATATGATACTGCAATTAAGATCTTACTGTATGCAGAGTAACAATGTGAATCTTTTAGAGTGGTGGTAATTTGTGGGCGGAGCTATGCCTGAGCTAATCTGCGCAACCATGAATTTAGTTACAACGAGCAGTGTCGTAACGTGTAAACCAGTGACAGTACCATTTGGGTTGGAAATTATGAATAAATCATCAAATATGAAAATTGTTGATTCTACAACTAGTTCGATGTTGTTTTTTATGTTTTTTGTTGGCAACTTGCACTTAACGCCTGCCGAGCCTGTCTAGCTAAGTACGCACAATAATATTATCTGACTTTGAGTTTAGAAATTAACTTTAGCAAAATACACATTCTGACTTTGCAAAACAATACAAGAAAAAAAATGCAACGTTGTTTTTAAAAAGACAATATTTTTGCACTGGTTGGTTGATTTCCTTTGAGCCCTTGAAAACCAAAATAAATAATCTGAAAATGTTGAGACGCGACTCCCCTCTTTTAGGCGAATAGACTCGTCTAAAATAATTTCCGACACCGCTTACTTCAAGCAGTGCTCACGTGACAGGTCCGACCACTCTAGTAAAATGTTAGTGAATTACTCATACCTAAAAATACATAGTTTATTAATCAATTTTATAATGTAAATATGGCATTAAATCTGTATAATTTAATTTTTCTCTTTTGGCCCTGACTGTTAGCTTCAATTTTTTGTAGAAGTCATTGCAAGTGCTGTGGACTTTACCATGCTGCATTTTGTTCAGAAGTTCAACTAAAATTTTTTGAATTTATGTTTTGATATGTTTTGCATTTTTTGATTTCCTAACATAAGATTCTATGCAAAATAGTCTATAGGATTTAAATTTGGTGAGGTTGTCGATTACTCACTCAATGAAATAAAACTGAAAATTATTTTTTGCTTCACTTCTGTATTAGTTCTACTTACTTTACATAGCGAATCTTGCTGAAAAACAAGACAGTTTTTAGCTTGTGCCAATACATATTTCTACAAGAAGTTTTTTAAATATGTGTTTTATTGAGTTTCTGCCTTTCTTCTATAGAAATAAGTGGCAATTTGCCTCGCCTTCCAATTGTACCAAAAATCATAAGAGAAAATGAATTCTCATATAATTTTGCAACCCTTTCTATTTTGAAGATACTGATTACAAGTTCTTCTTACCAACACTGATTTATATATACATATACATATATATATATATATATATTTGTGTGTGCGCGTGTGTATGTGTGTGTGTGTGTGTGTGTATATATTGCTTGTGATCCTTTATAATTTTCTGTCAATTCCATTTTCCAGTTCACTTCTTCACAACTTTCTTAATTAATTAAGAGACCCATAAGGTGTGCTATACTAAGTAGTCAATATACCATGCTTTTTTTGTTCATCGAGAGGTACACGTCATCATTATCTTAATATAATAACAAAATAGCTATCAAATGTTTATTATTTGAAACAGAATTTTTCTAAACAAAACTAAATCTGTTGCATTCAAGCCGCATGATATGGAAAAATTGTGTGAATGTACAGCATGCGTTTTTATATACTACAGTGGGATAGCTGTTGTACATTTAGATACAGCAATCTCCGAACTTAGAATAAGGTAAATAACACGCCCGCTTTGTTTCTGTTTCAGGAAAGGGAGCTAAAGCGGCAGCAGGCAGCCATGCTGAAGGAGCAGGTAGGTTTGGGGGCTCTCACAAACATTAGCTTATTTTGTGAATCACATAGGTATGTTTTTGTAGACTTCTAGCCATAGATCCATTTTGCTTTTGTTCCCTGTGTTAATTACTCATGATTCCATTCATCATTTCAGAGTCTTCATGTGTGTTGGTTTTGTTTGTGTGTTGTTTTTGAGTTAGATGGAAATGTTATTTAGAGAGTAAAATTTGTGTCTAAAACTAGTGCATTACGAGTTTGATTTGGACCATTAGATTGTGGAATTGTGTTTGTGGAATTATTGTAGCTATGATGGTTAGAGCAGTAGTTTTGAAATTCAAGTTACTTTTCTAAAATTGAAGAACTTGTTTTACTGTCATGATTTCTAGTTATGCTAGCACAAGATAAAAATCAGTGAACGTGAAAACACTTTTGAGTGATTTATTGTATAGTAGGAATTGTTTGGCAATTATCTTGTGGCATTGTGTAATTTACAAGATGTATTGTCGTTTGTGGCTTGTGTAAATACTGTAACGCTGTTTCTATTCCTAGATGTACATACAGGAGATCAGTAAACAGCGAGAAATGCTCTACACTGTCGAACTGGTATGGCTCTAGTACTTTGCTCACACCTTCCATTGCCACTTTCTGTTGCACTCTGTTTGCTGTAGCTTTGTGTTACTGCCTTGATTGTGTAGTCCGTTTTTACTGTTTTGTTGATTGTTTTGATATGACTTTCCAGTGATAAAAATTATTTTTTACAGATATACATATTGCAATATAATAATGAAATTATTAATTACTTATTAGAATTACTTTAAATTAGAACGTGTTTTAAAATAATAACAATAACCTTTGACATACCAACATAAATTGCTTTGCTTTACTAATATTATTTCAACACTTTTGCATACATTAAAGCTGCATGAAGAAGAATTTTTATATCCTTAAAATATGTACTTTAGTCTAAAGTGCCATCAAACACATTTGAATTGTTTGCTTTGGTGTAGGAAAGAGAGCGCCGACGTCAACACATGGCGCTTGTGAAAGCCCTCGAGAGCAGACGGAAGTTAGAAGAACGCGAGCGTAAAAAGCAGCAGGCATTGGCGGAGAAGCAGGCTAGTAAAGAAAAGAAATTAGAGCAGAGGCGCATGGAGATGGAAATTTTGATGGAACTTCGTAAGCCTTGTGAAGATTTAGAACTGAATCAGAAACCGCTACCTGAGTACGATCGCATACCAGGCCTTAAGCTTTCTGGAAAAGCGTTTGCTGACGTTTTGATGGTTTTTGAGTTCTTGCATAATTTTGGGGAAACATTAGGCTTTGACATGGAGTCCTTGCCGACATTAGATTCTCTACAACAAGCTTTAATGTGCAACGATGCACCATCAGAAGCAGAGGAAGAACTGCTGTCAGTTATGACTCATTTATTAGTTTGTGCCATTGAAGATCCAGGAATTCCAAATCCAGCTAGGCATACGACAAACTTGGGACAGACCTTAAGGCAAGCTGATATTACACATACTAATTTATCAGAGATCCTTCGGATTTATTTGTATGCCAATGCAACTGGTGAAGTTAAAGCTTTGACAGGTTTGTTTGTAGAAATTTATATAATTTAGAATCTAACATCAAATGCTTAGGTGTGCATTTTGAAAGGGAACGGGAGAGAAGAGTAGCAGATCATCATCAAAGCGGCTGCGAGATGCAGCAAACTCTTCAGGCCAGCAAAAACGTGACTTACTATGAACTATTGCATGATAACTCTACTTGGAAAATGTCAGACATGCTTAAGGTAGTGCTATTTCAATAAACTAACCTAAGATAAATTAATAAAAATTTAATTTTAGGACAAACCTTTCTTAGCTCTTTCGCCCACTGATAAAGCTGCAATGCTGGCATTTTTATGCAATGAGTTGTTACAAAATAAGGCTGTTATTAGACAAATTGAGGGGACGCTTGATAATGTTGCACAGCTTAAAAAGGAACGCTGGATTTTAGAAGCTAAAATAAGGAAGTATGTGATAGATGAAGTGTGTTTGCTAAAGTTTTAAAAACTATTTTTTTAGGTTGCGAATGCTACATAATAGAAAAATGCGGTCAGAAGCTGTCGAAAAAGCTCAAGCCAAACCAGATGGTTCAGAGGTTGGGGAAAGTGGAGTAGATTCACCTGCTTTGCATAAGGATGATTTGTTAGATGATGAAGAAAATGATATGAGTGAGAGCGAAAGTGTGGGCACACAACCTGAAGAGGTGCGCATTTTTAGCTTTTTTTGTAATTTATTAATTATTTTTATTAATGCTAGGAGGAAGACAACAAATTATCTGGAGAAGAATTAGGCAAAAAACTGGAGAAACTAATGAAGCAGTCTGAAACTCAGTTGCAGTCATTGAACACTGCTACCCATCAGTTGCGGGCTAACTGCTTTGGACAGGATCGTTTTTGGCGACGTTATTGGTCACTACCAAAAGCAGGAGGTATTTTCGTTGAAGCTATTGAATCTGCAGCGCCAGAAGTACTTGAAGAACAGGAAAAAATAGGAGATGCTTCAGAATCGGAAATTAAAAGTGTTGATGATATTAAACACATAATTCATGAAGTGGATAGCACCGCTGATTCTAATGTAGACAGTGAAGTGAATAGCATTGTGGGGATTAAAGAAGAGAATGATATCTTTATCGAAAATAGCACTAAACTAACGAGCGAGAGTGAGCATCGAAAAACGCCAAACAGGTTAGATGCAATAGAAAATGGGGAGGTAACTGATCAGTGTGAACGAAGCTTAGACGAGCTCCGTAGAAGTGTAGAGAAGATTGTGCAGAGCTTAGACCGCAATGACTTCAATCAGGGTAAAACAGAATCTCAAGACAATAGTAAACCTTACAAAATTGAAATGAATCACATTGGCGAAAACAAACAAATCAACCATTTGAATGAGGCTACCACAAAAGTAGAATTTAGTGAAGAGCAGCCTATTATTAAAAAATTGAATATTTTTGAGAAGTTAGGTGAGTGTATGGAGAGGGAGAATCGCACAGAAGAAGAGTTAAAGACTGAAGTTAAAGCGGAAGTGAAGGAGGAATTAAAGAATGAGATACTCAATGAACTTAAAGTAGACATTAAAACAGATTTTAAGCATGAATCAGATGAGGACAAAATGGAGTTTGAAACCAAGTGGTTTACTATTTTATCTAAAGATGGTGTGACATGCGAGGGCACCTATTTTACACAAGGAAATCGTTGGGATAATGGAGTGGGTGCTTGTTCGCGTGAGAACATGACTGAATTGAAGATTCCAGTATTTCCTCCCCCCAACAGCAATGCATCAGGATACATACTGAACTCATGTGATAGTCCAGGTCCTATCCAAATGACAGCCGAGGAGAGTGTGCAGTTGGAGTATATAAAAAAACATGGCTTACCAAAACCATGTGAACGTAAGGTGATTCCTCTTGATAAACGTTTTGGTTGGTGGCGCATAACGGATACAGAACAGTTGAAAGTGGTGCTTGAAAATTTACATGTGCGTGGAGCAAGGGAAAGGGAACTGAAGAGAACATTTTTGAACATTATGCAAAATATGTATGAGAGACAAGGAAAATTACACATTGAAGAGGGCCAGAAAGATGCAACCGAGTTGACTTCTGTTTGTCAAGATGTTCCCATGGGACCAGGTGATGCTCCTTGTCTGGATGAAGTAGGAGCATGGAGTTCTTCAGTTGCTTATCGAGTTGATATGTTTTTATTTGAACAAGTATGTCTTATTAAAAATTATTCTTTTGGTTCTGTTATAGACTATAAAATTAATTAATTATGTACAGGTTGAAGCTTTGGAGGACAAAGTAGCAAATGCTAGCATGCAAGTAAAGGGATGGAGGATACCTAGTCGTGAAGGGCCGGAAATCCCTGTTGCTGAAATTGTATCAGTAGCAAAGGATCGGTTAGCAGCATTAGAGGCGGCAATTGAAAGACGCTATCTCAAACCACCATTGGGCATTAGGTAATTATTTGCTTAAAGTACAGTAGTATATAATTTCATGAATATTTTGTTTTAGTACCGGAGATCCCAATCTGGCCGCAATTGCCCAAGAAGCAGCAGGTGGTTCTGCCCCTGTGCAACCAATTCCAACTTTAGATGAGATTCCGAAAGGTCTAGCCGTGTGGCGTGAAGCCGTGAACAGGGCTCAGACGTCAGCACAACTAGCCATGTGCTTGTACACTCTAGAAGCTTCCATCGCATGGGACAAGAGTATAATGAAAGCTGTGAGCCACTCTCATGTTCTTACTAAACAGAGAGCTCGCAATTATAACACCAAGCTCAGTGTGGGTGCTTGCGCTTTTTATGGTTTATTTCGTTTTAACATGCAGTCTGGGCTTAAGAAAATTTATTTTTGCTTTTTATTGTTGTTATCATAACATTTAACTATGAAGTCGTAAGATTGTTAGTTATATTAGCTTTCTAACTTATAAATTATAATTTTTGTGCTAACTAGCATGTACTAACCTATTTTATTTACTTGTTTTTCATTAACATCGAAATTTAGTTAATGTAGTTAATAATAAAAGAACTAAATTCATTATACACTGTATGCTTTGATTTTCTTGAGTCCACTCTTAATTCTTAATTTTACTAATTTAAGATACTGTTAATTTTTACAATCTTTTCAAATATTTTTTGGCTGCGCTACTATTATTTTACTAATTTTTTAACCTTTTGTTTATTCCACTAACAATTACATGTAATTTTTTGTATGTTGTATTAACAAGCTTGTTACCTTTGCAGAATTGTCAATTTTGCCATAATGGAGATAATGAAGACAAATTATTATTATGTGATGGTTGTGATAAAGGTTATCATACCTATTGTTTTAAACCAAAAATGGAAAACATTCCAGAAGGCGATTGGTGAGATAATTTCTGGATTTAAATGTTATAGTTTATCTTATTTTGATTCTTTTAGGTATTGTCACGAGTGTATGAATAAAGCAACAGGGGAGCGGAACTGCATAGTGTGTGGAAAGAAACCATCAACAACTGGTACCCGTTTGCTACTTTGTGAGATTTGTCCACGTGCTTATCATACAGACTGCATCAGACCTCCTCTCAATAAAACTCCTCGTGGCAAATGGTACTGTTCAAACTGCATCTCAAAAAAGCCCCAAAAGAGAACGGTTAGGAAGAACAACACGGCCAAAGCTAGAGATAGTGATATGTCTGACCACCCCCCTGCTAGGTGAGTGATTAACATTAAGCAAGTAATCACAGCAAGATTGAAGACATTTGTAGTCCTGCACCATCACATAGTTCAGCAACAACTAATGAAGACCAGATGCAGTCCACTGATCTCAATAACTTAAGCAATGCTAGTTCTCCGTCCACTCAAGCCAATCGCAAGGAACGGGTTTCGAAGAAGTTGCTCAAGGAGCTGGCGCCCTGCAAGGCCATTTTGGAGGATCTCGAGTGCCATGATGATGCCTGGCCCTTTCTGCTGCCAGTAAACACCAAGCAGTTCCCTACCTATAAGAAGATCATTAAGAATCCAATGGATCTATCTTCAATTAAGAAACGCCTGCAGGATGTTCAGTAAGTGTGATAAAAAGTTTTATTTAATTGTAGTTTCCTTTTATAATTTATAAAGTACATCTTTGAAGTACGATTCTTAAAAACATATAGAATGTTCTATTTGTTTTCGCTATTTTTGGTAGCATTAGTGACAATCCTTAACTATAAAGATGTTCAGAATTTGTGTAGGAGCTTTTTAGGTATTCATTATTGGGCTGAAATGCTATGCTTTTAAAATGTATCTTTATCTCTAGAAATAGAAAACGTTATATATGTAGAATCATGGGAAGAACTAGGGTTTCTTTTTTGGTTAAAAATTGTTGGACATTAGTAAAGTATAATTGTATACATTAATGTGTGAAAAATTTACAAAATTGTTATCATATTATGCACATGCATAACTCGTAAAGTTTTCATCTAAAATTTTGATATAGTGGCTAAAGACCCATGAATTAGTTGTTTTTAGTTTTAAGGTAACTTAATGAACCTGACACCCAGATATGGTAAGAAGAAGGTTGTATTGTTAAGGATTGCTGGTAAATTGTGTAATATTGTTGCAAAAACAGATAAACAAAATTGAGACTACACATCAAACTTGTGCTAACTTTTTTCCTAATGTAAATATTATGAGTTGTAGATCTGTAATTTTCATATTATTGTTGATGACATAGTAATATGTTGATTTTTTTAACAAATTTGTAAGCACCAAATTACTAATGATGTTTAAACGACTTCTCCCAGATTTGCTCTGATCAAAATTGTTTGCCATTATAGTGATGTTTAAAAAACGTTAAATAAGTAAAGTTTACAAGCTGTAAGTATGAACTTTACCCTTAAACTAATTTTTGGCTAAGCCCTGGATAATAAATTGAATAGTATATAATTCCACAAAGTGGTCAACAGCTTATTAAGAATATACGTTTTTCTTGTGTACCTTACTCTCCCTGCTTTCCTCAGGGATTTCTGAATGGACAAAAATTTTGCGGCTTTCTTATAGAGTTGATTATTATAAGATGTTCTCATCTTATTTTTCATGTGCAGCTGACTTACGTTGATATCTGTATAATAACCAATAGCTTGAATAAGACGTGGTAATCTTGATTTGTTTTTGGGAAAAAGTAACCGTGGCCTCTTAAGTAGCAAATAGGTTTCTAATTTTTGCTCTTACATTAAGCATGTGTATCCTTCAGGTGATGTACTGCTCCCGTATGATTCTGAAGTTTTTTTCCCTATGATACAATGATGTTATCTCCGTCATTGTAATAGTTTTACTGAAATTGGTCTGGGCAAGTCACTTATAGAAAACCCATCATTACCAAACTCTTTTTTGAATTAAAATCCCATCTCTTGTAGAAAAATACGACTAGCAGCAGTAGTACAAAAGGAATATTCTAGGCTTTTTTAAGACTTTGTACAAGTTGAGGAAGACTCATTGTGTAACATGGTTGTGTTCTTAACGTTCAAAAAGAACTGCTGCTCCAAACTCTTTGCAAAAATGTTGATTTTATTTTTGTTAGTGTAAATCAATCTAGTGTTGATTTTAAAAGTTCTTGGCTATCCCTCAGTTTAACTGGTATTCACATTCTTCTAGGGAATTAGCAGCAAACTTGATAGATTATTTCAGTCTATTTATATAATTATATCTGTGCGTTGTAGCGCATCTTTGGAGTCGATTGCGTTTTAGCTAGAAAATCTCATGACACATAAGTGTCTGTGAAGCAAAATCAATTTATCAATATTGATCAGGACTTTTTTGTAATCCGTCTTTCCACTTCTTTAATTGTCTAATCACAAAAATTCTTACAAGTGATGAGCCTTCTTCAAGGTTCGCCTTGTGATTATGGAGTTATAATTGCAATTCAGTTTACTGGGCCTTTAAATCATCAGCTCATTGCAGATGACAGTAATGTTTAGTTCATTGGTACTTATTCTGACGTCAGTATGGTAGATGGAATTGTTTCACTGTTTTGAAATGGAAGTTCTTGATTAGCCCCTAGGAAACTGTAAATCATAATTGAACATATTAACTTGTACTGAACAAGTCATTATTGTTTTTATATTATCAGTTTCTGGTGTTATGTAACTGGAAACTTGACAGGGACGACAGTACTTTACATCTTACGTATAAATGATATCTAGTTAATCAAGTCATGTTTGAGTACAAAGTACTGCAATTTTTTCTGTTATTTTCATCGGAGAGTGTGGAGTTTGTTTTTATTGAATTGTGGGGTCAATCTTATTATGTTTTTGTTTTGTTTTTCCAGTCTCGTTATTATTTAGAATACTTATATATTAAAGCGATTATTTGTTCAAAGTAAAACTGGTGTTTGCTTTTATTTTTGAATATGTAAAAAAGCAAGTAACAAGAACCCATAAATTAAAGTTTCTTTTTCATTTTAAGCTCCAAGTTTGAAGAAAGAGTCATATATGGTTATTAAAACAAATAGTTTACTAGATTGCTCATTTGGATACAATTTGTGTTGTTCATCAATATAATGTCTTTTACCGCTTTGTCTTTAAACTTCTATCACATATCTCCTAATCGTGTTTATCAATTACAAAACATTTTACCATTGTGATAAGTTATGAAAGTTACTTGGTACTTGCTTAGGTTTTGCAAACTGAATGCTATTAGAAGAATTTTGTTTGAATAATTTAATGTTCCTTGCCCAATTACCTAGTGACCTAATAACATTTCGAAAGTATTTTCCATTTTTTACAAACTTTGCTTTTTATATTTAAGGGAAATAAGTGTATTGTCATATAGTTGGATATTAAGATAATGATTAAAGCTTGAAATACTTTTTGTCAGTTTAATTTATAACTCAAATTAGATTAATCACAAGGGCACTAATTGAAAGAGTTACTTATTCCATAAAATTACAATTGTTTGTAGATACAAATCAAGAGAGGAATTCTGTGCTGACGTGCGGCAAATATTCAATAACTGTGAAACGTTCAACGAGGATGATAGCCCAGTGGGCAAGGCTGGCCATTGCATGAGGCAGTTTTTTGAATCTCGGTGGAACGAGCTTTGCCTGTCCAACAGTTGAGGTTTGCTGTGCCCTAAGAGACCGTACACACGGAGAGGAAGGCCTCCGGAACACAGTGATTAGTTTAATTATAGCACCACTTGTGAGGACTGAGGGATGCGATGACCACTTGGTGACAAATTGTGATGTTACTCATTTTGAATTCTCGCTTAGTAGTGAATAAATTCCCGTTCAATAACTCGATTGCTAGCAGAATTTGAGTCGGGAGGCCAGAGTCTGTCATAAATAATAAGTGAGTGATAGAGTAATGTGACTAACGGTATGGATGATTTAAAGCTTTTTATCATTGTTTATAAATTGTACTTGTAAATTTGTATACAATCTTGAATTTATCCGATACTTACAAATCATGACATACCTGCCTGTTCAAAGTCGGCTGAAGAGCTACGTTTGTGATTCCACTCTCTGAAACAAATTTTAATGTTGCTTTTGTAAAGTAAGTGTATTTTTGATAGTCCATTTTGTACTGTACCCTTTGGAATTATTTAATTTTATTTATTTAGTTAAACATGTCTGTAGTTTGTTTATTTTATGCTACTTTGACGAGACAGTGTGGTTTCTAAAAGACCTCTGTACGTTTTTTAAACTTTTCTGCCTGATCTATGATGGCATTGTGTAGATACTGATTGATACTTTTGAAAATTAGGTGTAATAAATTATTTCACTGCGTCATTTCCAACTCCTACCTGAGTATTTCTTGGTGCAGCTTTTGCATTTATTTAAGATGAACCGTTCGATATTCTTACGTTAGGGTAAGCAAAAGTACTTAAGGAAGTTGCGCTAACTTTTCTCGATGTTCCAAATTTGTACATCTGAACAGTGCTCAATGCTGAGTTTAAATTAACAGTAAAATCGATAATAAATTGATGTCTTAGGTTACTTCGGAAATGATTTATGTAAAAAGTTGAACATAGTTCTCAAAGTGTATTTAAATCATATATGTCTTTTGTAGACTAGTTCGATGCAGTACTGGTTACAGTACTTATGATACATAGAACTAGTATGTATTCGAGTGTAAGATATTTATATTAAATATATTTAATTATAAATGTGTAGTGTACATTTCTTTTATAATCCTTGTATAACCGTTAGAGCAATAAAATCATATTAGAGGAATTAAATATACAATAATATAACTCCTAATTTTTAAATCGAAATTAATATTGACTTTCCAACAGGTTGATAGAAATGGCATGTTAGTAAAAGAGCTCTCTTTAGACAAGTAATAAATATTCAGTCAAGTAGTAAGAATGATAAAGTTTATAAATATTGCTATTATTATATGATAATATCAACTTGAACCTGTAGAGTTTAAAAATTGTCGAACGAAAACACTACTTGTCTATGAAGAAGTATAACTAGTAATCATAATTTATAATACTTTATACCATATTTCTAAGAGAATGTTCCACTCTAGTAAGTTAAAAATTGCTAAGTGCTCTTAACTTCAATGAGGGGTATTATAATGAAATTCAATGAATTGCATAGTTATCAGGTTTTAGAAACATTAGAAGTTCAAGGAAGGTTGAGGGAGCTCATCCTAACTTAACGCCGAATGTCAAGGGTAGGCAGAACAAATTGAACACTTTATTATATACAGCCTGTTTGGGATTGAGAATTATGGAAAGATACTGTGCACTGAGTGCATTTACGTGAAAATAGCAAAGATCTTTTCTAGTACTGAATACACAAATATAATTGTTAGCAAAAATCAGGCAACTTATAATTCTGAAAGCTTAAAAATAAGATTTTCAAGGCCCAACTGTCTCTATCCTGCAGTTTTGTCATTTGACCACTATTATGCTTTGCCGATCCTATTTTACCATGCACTACGTATGCACTCATGTCTTTTGAGACCGTGTCTTGTGTTGCAACGAATAACGTCGCTGTTTTGGTCACAGATGCTCCAGTTTTTTCATCAATATCCAGTCAGGATTTATATAATGATTCAGTAAATAAAAGGAATAGAAGTAGTACTCCGATTGCTCTCGAGGTCATGGACGCTTATGACAAATGTTGATAATAAATGTGTAGAGTTATTAATAATAATGAAAGACTGGAATAGATAAAAGATTTTTATTTCTGTAAAGTTTAAAAAAGATAGGCTGTTGCAGTGAGATGGACGAGGTACTGTAGAAGAACATCTAACTAGATATTAGTGAAGAAGGTAAGGCTAGATTATGTCATGTGATGTATTATATATCTTCTAATAGTCATTATGTCTGTGATGTCAGTGTCCATTAAACACAAGGTAAGAAAGAGGCAATTGCCAAATAAATGATGGTTTCTAATAGACATTAGTTGAAGCAAGCTTATCTTTCCATCTTGAGTGGGTTTTTTTACTTTTCGTTTTCACTTTTAGTAGCAACAAACAAAGCAGTTTTAGTTGATTATCTCCCAAGTTACCAGATTTTATTGTGCTGCTTTCCAACCAGTCATATGATGTGACTTACTGTGATGAAATTGCAAAGAAATAATCAAAAGAATAAACTGTGTGGAGGAGTAGATCCAAATATGTCTAATAGGGCGGTGTAAATAATTTTAAATGCTCTGAAAGTTCGCCAGGGAAAAAGAAAGTAATGCAACTATTAGAACTAGTTATTTGGAAGAAGGAGAACATCCTGGCTCAAAAATTACGGTTGTGGTTTGGAAAAAGCACAAGATCCCTATTCCAAAGCGCTGTATCGAAGGTTGATGGTCGCAAATTGAGGTGCACTATTAGAAGAATTGTATTCACACCCTTTTATCAATGATGTTTCCACTGTTCAAAAGATTCTATAGTCCTGTGTTTGAATCGCTAATAACTACTTGTTACCTTGGCCTGAATTTCTCTTTTTTTTCAGATACTGTTTTATTGGAAGTAAGTCATTGGTAACTATGACATGATGTTCCTTCTGCTTCATGCTAAGATTCTTCTCTTAAGATTTCACACACTTTGATTTTTGGAATGTCCAGCTCATTTTCTAGTTCTTAAATTGTTGGTCACCAATTTTTGTTGGTTGTAGTCCATACACTTTCAATATTTTTCATTGTTCTTCTCATTGCTGGTCTACCAGAACGTGAAATCACTTTTGGTACATTCCTAACCATCTTAGAATTGTTTGTATTATTATGCCTATTATTATGTTGTTTATTACATCTTTTTGAATTACCTAAATCATTTCCAAGAATGTTTCAGCTTTGCATAAAATTTGATGTAAATTTGCTGCTTTACTTGCTCCTCTTTCTAAATAATACACAATCGATGTTGTATAAAGGCATATCAGAGGGAAAACGTGCTTCATTTTGGGAGACTAATAGAAGATTTCTGGTGTAGCAACTTCTATACTTGTGGGTCGATATTATTTATGTGAACAAACAAATGGCATTCGGTCATTTGAAGGTAATATACTTTGGTAATAATTAGTCCAACTAGGATTATGAAAACCCAAAAAGTGATTGAATACTAAATGAGTGCTGCGGGAAATAGGAAATACAAAGGTTAGAAATGCGACAGTAAGGTTGAAAATCGCATGCACTTTAACTAATAAGAAAAAAGAAGGTAGTGTAGAGGTGGAACGGCAGAATATATGAGCAGTAGTATTGCATTTCATGAGCTAGTAAACTAATTATAGGTTGAGTAGGTAGAGGAAATTCATCCGAAAGGTTGACTTGTGAATTGATTCTGACGTCAGAAATAATTAGCTGTTAAAAGAAATTAAATAGAAAGAGAGAGATATCTAAAAGAGATTTGGAAAACGAAAACAACAAATGCAGGGAACAGTGATAAATGTCCAATGGATGATAGTGGAAGGAAAAGAGCGGCAAATGAAATGGAGGGTGCTTTTTAAAGAAGTAAAAAAATACAAGAACTCTGACTAAATCAAAAGCAGAATACTATAAATTGGGTGCGATCTTTAATATGAGGAAAATTATGAGTGGAGGCCAGAAGGATATAAAAATATAAGTTCAAAGGATAAGAGAGGGGCAATAAGTGATTAATGAACAAATAATGAAGTTCCAGCAAATAAATGAAAGTTTTAAGAAAAAAAATCAAGAAATAAAAAAGAAAATAAAATAGTGTGGGCATCTTGGACAAAGAGAGGAAGAAGACATAAAGGAACCAACACAGTTAAAAATTGTAACCGAAAATTTTATTAAGAAGCACCTAAACATTCAGGTCGAAATAAAAACAGCAAAAGAGCTAAAGAAAAACATTTGGGTAATAGAACTAAGGAATGAGGAGTCTAAACATAATGGTGCAGAATAAAGCAAAAATGGGAACAAGCAGGGTGTATATAGATAATGAGTTCATAAAAAACGAGATGGAAAACAAAGGCAAATCAGATTAATGGCAGAAGAAAAAGGAAAAAACTGCAAAGGTAGGATGTAACAGAATAAAAATGGATGGAGTAGATTGGAAGTAGAACAAAATAAAAGAAAAGCTCGAAAAAACATTAAATAAATTGAATAAAAAGAGGATGATGCAGAAATGGAGATGGATCAGGCAAGGGGCAAGAATATGAAAGCAGGAATAGACTTAAAGAAAAGTAGAGATAATAATATGTAAGCAGCAACAAACACATTAAAAGAAAAAAATTTGAGAATAGAAACGTGGAACATCGGGGCCTAAATGGAAAAGAAAATGAGCTAATAGATGAATTTGAAAATTTTGGTCTAAAAATTTTGGCAATTACAGGGCAATAATCAAAGGCCAAAAACAAGAAGAATTAAGAAATAGACATATGATGATAGGTAGTGGAGTAAAACAAGAAGAAAGAACAAGAGCTGGTGTAGGCTGAATAATAAGAAATAGTATAACACAATACATAAAAAACTACGAATGTATTTCTTAGAGAATCCTAAAAGGGTAGACAAGAGGAGAAATGAAGCAAAAGAAGCAATAGGTATACACGGCAAAGATACTAGAAAGAGCAATGGGAAAAGAATAATATATTTCTGTATCCAAAACAACATTGTAGTTATGAATAGCTTTTTCAAACACAGGAACATTCATAAGTTCACGTGGGAAATGAAGAATCTATATTAGATTACATATTGGTTAATAGATTATATTGAAAGGAAATTGAAGATGTAAGAGTAATGAGAGGGTCAGAAATAAATAGCAACCTAGTGAAAGCAAAAACTAAAATAGGAATGCAAGTAATGAAACCCAAAAAGTTCAACGCACAAATCTCAAAATACCAGTAAAGGAAACCATAAAATGTTCAGTAATAACGAGATAGCTAAAGAGTATTCGAATAGAGTAATTGAATTGAAAATAAATAATCTGAGTATATAGAGAATGTGGGTAACTATTAAAACAATATTAATTGAGTCTGGAAAGTTAACATGAAACTACACGAATAAATAAAAACGTAAAACAAACATCTTGGTGGAATGAAGAGAGCAAAAAAGCAATTAAAGTAAAGTAACGAAAGAGGAAAAAATACCTAAGTTCAGGAACAAGTAAAACTGTAACGAGTACATAGAACAAAATAATAAAGTTAATAAACTAGTAAAAGTTAAATGCATGGCTTGGGAGCCATTCGGTACGAAGATAGAAGAGGACCATCAACAGAATCAAAAATTGTTCTACAGAGTGTTAAAAATATAAGAACGTGTAACAACAACAGCTAACAAACACTATTAAAAGCAAAAGCGGACAAATAATAACAGACAGCAAGAAGATAATGGTAATATGGATTCCAAAAACTACTCAATACAGACAGAATAAGACGACAGGCACACGAGAAAGAAGGTGAGATACAAGAAGGATAGGAAATAAGCTAAGAAGAAATTAAAGAAGCTATCAAGAAAATGAAGAAAAGGCAACAGGTTACGATCAAATAACTGAAGAGATGTTACAAAATTTAGAAGAAGACAGCATCTTAACCCATATGTATAATATGATGTGGAATAAAGGGAAAATACCACATGATTAGAAAATAGTATTGTCGTACGAATCTTCAAAAAAGGTAACAAAACAGATTGCTTGCTTAACAAAACCACGAAGTGATCTTCGCTTTCAAAAATGTTTCTTGCTCTCCCACGCGTATTACTGTCCTGATTTTAACCGGTTTCTGGGAACCGGCGCATGATATATGTCACGGATGACTCCGACATCTGCAATTTTTGACCGATTTCTCTGATTGAGATGACTTCTTTATGAAGAGCTCACACGTGTGCTCTCTTTTTAGTGGAACACTGAGCTTCTGATCCCATAGTGTTAAATTATGGGCCAAAGAAGCCAAACTATGCGAATGGTTAGAAAAGCTGCAAATTATAGTATCAAAAATAAACAAATATCATATATTGCTACTTTTTGCTAGAAATCCTCAGTTTTGATGACCGCACCGTTGTCAGAAGTTACCAGTTTCTTGGATTTTTTTATACAATCGCCAAACAATCAGATTTTCATAGTGAAAATACTACTGAAGTGCCCTTTGTTAGTTGTGCAAAGACGTGTTAATATAACAAGTAGCGGATTTATTGACAAAAACCAAGTGTCCTAGAACTTATTGACGGTAGCCAATACCCTACTTTCTTTACAGTAGGCAAATTCAGAAACAAGAATTTCTTGCTCTTAAGGACAGATTGTAACCACAATATTACTAAATAAAATTTTACACCTGAAAAATGTTTTCCAATAAAATTAAATCTGTTTGTACTTGCACAAATAAACAATTAATCACGCAATAATTGAAACGCCAGCTGATGTAACTGGCAGGAAATATAAAAAATATAAAAAATATGAAATTTATTGCTAACAATTAATAGTAACAGAACGAATACAATTAAATAGGTACACACTTGACTCTCTTGCTAATGTCAGTAATTAAAATTAATTAAAATAATAACATAATTTTCAAAATGTAGTCTATGGTTTCCATTAATCTTTTAACTAATTTTTGTACTTATTCCGTCCTTAAAGCGGATATTAGACGAGGCAAATATTTGCCAAAAATTTAGCAAATATTAGGAAAAATGTAGTTTGATACGTCTAATAAGCAAATATTTGCATCAATTATTTTTCACCAGTTTCTAAGTTTTTAGAAAAATTATTGTCGAAAAGAAGTGATTCTAACTTCACATCAAATAATTGGATTCCACATTATCAGTTTGGTTTCGACGGGGTCATTTTGCAACTCAATGATGCCTGTACATCTCTCACCTGTATATCCCATTTATTTGGGTGTCGCCCAAGGCAGTGACTTAGGACTGTTGTTATATTTGATGTTGACTTATGATCTTCCAACGATCGATAGTATTGTACTGGGAAAGTTCGCAAATGATACGGTGATTCTTACATCACACACAAACATTGACCGAGGCTCATCACTCCTTCGATAATGTCTGAACACACTTGAAGTATGGTTTCAGAGATGGAGAATTAAGAGAAATGAACAAAGGTTATCCCATGTGACTTTCATGCTACGTAAGGGACCATGCCCACCGATTCATATAAATGTCAAATAGTTAGGTCTACACCTAGATAGTAATTATAATAAATTGGAAACACCACATTACGAAGACAAGAAAACAAATGGATATGAAACAAAATGAAATGCATTGGTTATTAGGATGGAAGTCCCATTTGTCATTGAAAAATAGGCTTCTGCTTATAACACCATAAATATTATTATAATTATATGGACTTACGAAATTGAACTATGGGGATGTGCCATTAAGTCCAATACTGCAATCATCCAAATATGCTAGTCAAAAATATTAAGAGTTGTTACTAATGCTCCTAGTATATCACAAATGAGCGAATCTCTACTGTAAGAGACGTCATCCATGAATGAAGTGTTAGTGACTACAAGAAGCTTGAAACTCCTCTGCTACAACCTCTGTTAGAAAATGACATAATAGGAAGACTGAAACGGAAATGACCAGCACACCTATCATTTGATTTTTTTCTTGAATTTTCTTTGTTAAAAAATCCAGCCAACAACACTTGGCTACTATAGAGAATGCAAATGTTACGAACTTTCTGTAGCAATCGCTACTACTGCTGGCCTCTAACGACTTTTATGCAGCACTTTGTTACATCATTCCCATCAACAGTTTGTACATATATGATGATGGTGATTTAGCTTTTGTAAAGTTTACTTTTAACTCACTTTGTGCTTTTACTTGTAGTTTCTTAAGCATTATTTCTACTCTCTTTCTCTCTTTCTCTTATACAAATGTCAGAATTTCGTCAGCAAACCTCAAGTTGTTAAGCCTTATTTGCTCAATTGGTTTTCAATCGTTTGTTTAATTGTATGAAGGTATTCTATCGTATTGTACTTTTTTTAAATTTGCAAACTTTTTTAATTGATATACCTTTGTTGCTCTTTCTAACTCACTTGTTGGAGAAGTAACTTGAGAATTATGGCCATTCGACTACCAAGGTTCTATAGTTCGACGAAGTCGAAGAAACTAAAAATATAAGCTACCCCGATACCTTTTTGGCAACAGCTAGCGAGATACGGTTTTCAGTACTATTTAGATCGATTCAATTTCACTAAAACGGCGTTATCGGTTCGATCGCAGAAAAATACGGGGTGCGCCAGAAACGTGTTCCAAAAGCACCCTAAAATTTGTTTTCTCGGCTAGCTGCTCACAGATAAGGAACTCTCTGGGAATTTTCCTGATTTTGTAGACTTCCTAGTAGAGTTTTCTCCTGCAAAGTTTAATTAAAACGAATGCCCGTTTAACAGCTCAATCGGGACTCAAAGGCAAAACCCATTTTAGCAGATAGCGACTAATTTATGAACTTTTTCTATAAGGGTTTCAACTTAGTCATAATCTAATTAAGCCACAAAAATATTTTCATTGATAATGAAAATAAGAAAATAAAAGGGGACTACATTATCAGTTACAATACCCTAAAAGTATAATTTATTACTTTTAAGCAGATATTAGACGGGGCAGATATTTGTTCCCTTTGCTGTTACATTTATATGGCCAAATTCCGGTAGTGAAAAAGTATATTTGCGTCGGTATTATACGGTGTCAAATATTTGAGTGAAATCCTATTTGACAAACACTTGGTAAATAATCGGCAGTCTCTTTGCTGACTTTTTGGTAAACAGATTTTTGATCTCATCATACATTGTCTATCGATCCAAACAAAAGTGTTTTTCCAGTGTTGTCGATTATTGATTTTCGAATAAAGTGAATATGAAATAAATATGTTTGATTTCAAATGAGAAAATGCATTGGCTATTTGGATTTTTGATGCTAGTCGATTTTTTATTGCCAATGTTGAGCAACGAAGTGAAGAAGCTAGGCGTTGTAGAAAACATAATGGGTGCACGGCTGGGTCAAACGGTGTGCAAATATGGATACTACGCGCAACTCCTTCGAGAGCTCGAAGAAGAAGTTCCATATTTCTACAAAAATTGTAATCGCATGTACATTGTTGATTTCAATAATCTGCTGCTATTGGTGTCGGTAAGATGTGATGTTCTTAGGATCTCTGTCAGGTTTGTGAATTAAAATTATTTTCGCAATTTTTAGTTTATTTGCCCAATACTGTATTCGAAATATTGCATTGAATAGGTATGTAAACAGCACTATACCTTTTCTGGGTAATTCAGCATCTTCACAGTAATGCAATCCATTCCAGGTGCTTATCTAGCATTTAGATATTATATTTCTTTCTCTACTTCCTTTGGTGTAACAGCTCCTACTGGTTCAGTTTTTGGTAGTGATGTTTGTAGATAGAAAGTTTCTTTGTCTGGAACATTAGTGTTGACGAAAAACTTTAACAAGATAATTCGCACAAACTTTAGCCTTGTTTGATCACTCTTGGTCCATTGTCCTTGAATTGTCATTGTTAGCTTACGAGAGGATTTAATAGGTTTCAAATAAAATTATCGTGGCGTCTTAAACTTGTGATACCGTTTCTGAACGATGCTTTGTTCCAGGATTTAAATTTTATTAAGAGTTTGTTGTTTAAGCGATTAAATATAGTTTTGTCGAACGGAGCATGACTTCTTTGCCATTTTGCTCTCTCTTTTGTCTTTTACGTTGTTAGTTTCTTAATTTCTATGGAAATGTTTATGACATCGTTCTTATGAAATATTTTTGGAGTGGCATGCTGTGCTGCATGTTGCAACAGTTGTATCATGTTATTTGTCGCCTCAAGTTCGTTTGAAACTTTTAGACTTAGTTGTAGGTCAATATCTTCACCCTATTTCTTGCGACACTGATTCCAGCCAGTTATGGAGTTTGAAAGTTGACTGTGTAATGATGGGACTAGTGCTAAATGTTGTCTGTTGTCCAGTATGTGGGTGTGCCTGTTGATAAGAAGGAATAATTTCTCTCTTGTAATAAACTTTAGTTCTCTACCTTTAATGGTAGATATGCGAGAACCCCAAACAGAATTTTTACTATTGTAATCTTCTTCTGCCGAGAGCACGACAGTCACGAGGTAAAGGCCTCGGCCTGCCACACTAGCATGGACTTCCAGGTCAACAGGAACGGCAAACATCAAATGCTCTCTGGCCTTCATACAAATACCTTTGGCGATCATAAACTAATTAGGGGACCGAAAAGTGATGTCGTTTCTGCGATATTCGTTTGTTATTTATAAGCTCATTGTGTACTTCAAAGTCGTGCCAAAGACATTTTAAGGTTAGAGTGACTTGTTTACTCGTAAATAATTAAATCTTATTTTTTTTCAATTTATGGTTAAATGACCAGCCAAATAACAGAAGAGGTACATATCCGACATTGTATGCTTTTTGTAGTCCTTGAGCTGGCGACAGATTGAAATGAGTCATTTTATAGTGGCAGAATTTTTTGAGCAATAGATTTAATAGCATAAAAACAAAAAATAGGCGTCTGACACCGAGACAGTGGTGGGGGTGTTAAAAATATTGTTATAAATATGACAAAAAAAAATAAAAAATTAGTAATAGTATAAAAGCTAAAATTTTGTTATGTAAATATTAATTAAAGATAGAATTATATATATAAAAAAAATTATGAGTGCTGCTGCTGCTGCTGCTGCTGTCACACAGGTCAAAGGTCAAATCGTTCGTGCCATTCCGTGCCGACCCGAGCGCCTCCGAAGGACAAATTTTGGCCGCGGCGGCAGGCGCGACCGAGGCAATATATTTCCGGAACCGCAAGCGATGAAAAATTTTCGTTTGAGAGCGGGTAATAAAACACTTATATATAAAAAAAATTATGAGTGCTGTCACACAGGTCAAAGGTCAACTCTAACTGGGTTTATGTAAATGCGTTGTCATGGCAACGGCGTACGCCAATTATGTCAAACAGAGCTTTTTAATCTAGTTTTTATTATTTTTAAAAGCTACTATGCGAAGGGGCTCAAGCATGTCGGAGTTGGACAAGCTCTCCGGGGGCGCTGCCAGACCTCTTACTTATAAAAAACAAAGTCTGACATCATTATCGAGAGGGAAAGTGCGTCTGACAGGTAAGTAAAGTTGAAAATAATCGAATAACATAAAGTGATAGTATAAAGGCTGAAATTTTAATAAGTTATAAAGAAATACATAAGATGTGAAAACAAAATTGTCTGACGTGTGTGTGGATGGGAATTCCTTGTCAGACGCTTTCAAAGATGCAGCTCTTCTGCAAGCTGTTTCCGCGCGTGCTGCATCTTTGAAAGCGTCTGACAGGTTACCACGTCGACTTGTTTCACATCTTTATATTTATAACCAATTTTCTGTTTTGCGTTTTGCATTATTTAGCCATCTGACTTCGCTGATTCCGATTACGTTTACTTTTAATCTATCCATTTCCAATACTAGGTTATGCAGTTTGTCAGCTTTGAAAAGGCTTCTGACGTTTCATGTTGCAATTTTTAAATTCGAATTCCTCCCGGGGATTCTTCACACCCTCTGATCATTTAAGATCTGCCGGGGACTGAGGGCCATTGTACTTTGATTGTTTTTCATGATGATTTTACTAGGGAAATAATAGTGGTTTCCCGTTACCTTCTCCGCTTTATTGGTTACCGGTACGCCGCTTGTCTGTAATCACAGCCATTCCACTCTCTTGATTTCTGCCTGTGACCAGTTTTGTGACAGTCAGCTGCCACTGCTCACTGTTTTACTACAGGAACCATTAAGATCATAATTTGATGGTTGCCTCCTATAGCCTCTCATTTACTTTAGCTAACTTTATATAACACGTTAAATGTGCAAGCAGCCATGTTACTTTTGCACAAATGGCAACAACAATACTCTGCGATTGTTCTTCTATTATTTTATTTACTCTGAGCGCGCGATATACAGCGTTAATTATTCATCTTACCTATGTTTGACATAAATATTGTAGTTATGTAAAGATTTAAATTGTGTTTTATATTTTTATGTGTTTTAATTTGACTAGTGAATTAATTTACAAAATACCTTGTTTAACTTAATTTACAAACGACAGATTTTACACACGTAATTTATAACTTTTAAGTTAAATAAAAATGTGTTTTTGGTAAAAAATTGAATTAAAATATTGTTTTGCAAATTGTTAACCATAGTATATTTACAAATTAATTTGTATTTCAAGTAAAGGTTGGTACTCTTGCACAAAATATGACATGAACGAACATAAGAAAGAATCCACGATGTTTCCTTCATAGTTTTATTTACTCTTGGGCTATTGTGTATTAGAAGAGTGACGAAAACATTCTCATATTGTGGGTAACAATAATTACAGTTTGTGGTTATGATGTAAACAAATTGAATTAACACAGTGGTTGTGATATTGAAGCATAAATAATTTAATTTAAAATGGAGCAACCACAACAGCAACAAAACGTTTATAGGAAAATGTTGACGGTGGCTATCTCCAGCATTTTATTGGAGTTGGGCTTTGATACGGTAGAACGTGATGTACTGGGGACACTTACTGAAATGTTGCAGTGCTGTGAGTATACCTGCCTTTTTGTTAATATTGCTTTTATGATTGTTTATTTTCAGTTTTATGCGAAATTGGCTCGGTCAGCAAAAATTACTGCGAACTGTCCGGGCGAAGCGAACCGGTTATAGCAGACGTTATTTTGGGTTTTGTCGAAATGGGTATGTGAGCAAGTTGCTTCGTTAAGAAGTGAGATTCAACTTGCTTTGTGTAGGTATCGATTTCAGTGGCTTACAGCAGTATGTCAAGAGTGCGAAGCATCCGGTTCTGCCACCACTGCAGTCGCAGCAGTCGCAGAAGCAAATGAACATGCTGCAAGCAGGGACAAAGCAGCCTCTACCCAGCCACATTCCGCAACATTTACCTTCATTCCCTGATCCCCATGCTTACATTCGGACGCCGGTATGGAAAATGTTCAGACAAATGTAAGTTGCTCATTTATAATTTTTTAGACCCACAAACAACCGGTGATAGATTACGAGGCAATAAGGGAAAAATATGCTGTGCAAAAGAAGGACATGGAGAAGGCTCTGACAAAGTTCTTGTGTCGCACAAACCCGACACATAATTTGTTTGATAACGATGAAGCCAACATTTTCCCATGTATGTATACTAGAGCACTGAAACGCAGATCAAACATGTAATATTTCAGTGATCGCATGTAAACCTCAGTTTCCACCATATCTAAGTGCGCTGCTGCCTCAGGATCAAATTTTTGATTTGGAGGATTTAGAGTACGATCCTAAGACCCAGATTCAGAATCAGCCGGCAAGGAAGCGGTTACGTTCCGAATCCAAACACGATAATAAGATGCAAACTGATGATGAAGATGAGACTCAAGGAAGCAACAAGATTGGAGAAAAGGAGTCTTTGAACTGGGAGATTGATAATCCTTATTTGGCTGCTACGAAGTTGCCCAGTAAAGGGAATGAATGATTTAAATGTGAAATTGTGTTTTGGAAAAATAATTTATTGGTTTTATTTTAATATAAGAAAATTATTGGATGTCATTTTGAAATGTAATTTAACTTCCTAATTAAACAATATGGATAGGGTCACATAACTTACAGTTGACTACCTCTGATAAAAATCGGAATTATTATTAAAAATGTATATAGAACAGTGATTGTATCAGCATGTAATATATAAATAGCATAGTCAAATAATAAATATCTTTGGGCATGCACTATGTTTGATTCAATTTATCTTTTCAATATTTGAAATACGCCAATGTTATACTGACAAGAACACAAGAATCGTTTAAAAAATATAGCACAAAGATTGGATAAAGTAGGTTTAGTGATCAATGAAATATATCTGTGATCAATAAAACATATGATTATGGCAATCACATAGATAATTACAGAATACCTAAGTACACAAACATAGCTTAATAGTCAAATAGAAGAAATTAAAAAGATTTTCAGTGTTAAGATAGCATTGTAGTCTGTGAAAGTGCAACCTTATAAAACGTCACAGAGACCAATTTTGTGTTATAGAAGCTGAATATGGGTATTAAAACGAGCAGATATCGTGAGAGAACAATATAACGGGAAATATGCGGAGAAGTTAAGAAAAATGGTAGATGGAGAAGAAGAACAAATATAAATTTACAAAGTTTAATCAGTGAAGTTGGCTTTGACATCTGAACACTATTTGGAATAGGAAACAATGGAAAAAATTACAAAAAAGTATGGGTCTTTAAGGTCTGTAGTGCTAAATTACAATGATAATGCTAAGAAATTATTCAAAAAAGCAGAGAAAATATATGAGTATAGCAAGAGCATTTTATGAAAAATTTAAGAAATAATAAACTTTGACAATGCTCCAAATCCACCGTTGGGAAACGAAAATCTGATTGAAGATGTGACAATTCGTCTCTTGTTGGAACTAGAGTTAAACCGCATGCAACAATTTTTGCCTTAAGAGTCACTTACACATTGGCTAGAAGCATACAGACAACTAAGGTGATACTCTTTGCAATGGCAATTGTTTTTCAAACTTGACTCGATAATTCGTTTGACATTAGTGAAACAAAACACTACTGTTAATAAAATGTTGTCGATTCAAGTAACATGTTAAGCTAAATTATTTGCCCTGTAAGTAGCAACCATTTCTAGAGATTTTCCAATAAATAAATGATAGTGGCACAGTTGTTCAAGGAGGAAATAGTGGACGCGAGAAGTCACGGATTTGAATCCCAGCTTTGCTTCTTGCTTTTATTTAGAATTTTTGTATTTTAATTGCAGTTTCTTAGTTTTTCATAATTTTCTACAATTTTATTTTTAAGATAAATGCAGCTCTTGATAATGATCTCACAATGTAAAACATTGTTTACAAAGAGGCTTCCTCGCTACTGCTACCTTATATACGCTTTTAATATCATTTACCAGTACAAATTAAAGCATCAGAGAAATGTCTATATGCAAGGGCTTTTCTATATCTGTTAATGACGAAATATGGCTTGAACATTATGATTAGGAAGATGGTGAGAGAACGTTAAGTGGTGCAGGTTGTAGGAAAATATAAGCTATTGCATGCATTGATTAGGTTAATATACTATAGATTTCAAGATGCTTAATCATAGAAGCATTAGATTAGAAGCTGTAGATTTGTGCGCAGCTCCTTTTGATAATTACCACTACCAAGCAAAATAAGGAAATAGCTAAAGCTTTTTTCCAACGTTAAGATGTTAACTACTTATGTTTTTGGATTTTAAGACAGTTCATCACAAAGATGAAACTTTAACGCAAATAGTGAATCAGATGAAGACAGTCGGGTCTGTCGAGAGGGGGTAAAAACAGCGTTTGAAGAAACCTGTTCAAACTTAACTGCATAAACTATACTTGAATTAAATATTTTAATTAATTTAATTTTTTTGTATATTTATTGTACGGTTCGAAATATTGGCTTTAAAAATAAAGTATTGTAGTGAAGAAAACAAAGTATTGATAGTGAAGAGCGCAACACAAGAAGTTAATTTTAGATATGAAATTTTTTTGAAGTGATATTTTTAATGAACACACACGCATTGCCAAAAATTGCTAATTTAAAGCTGATCTGATGAATAGGACGGCCCTTGATACCAATAACCCTCCATCTACTAGTTTTGCGAGCTTAATAGCATTGACCCCAATTTTAAGAATAACACCAAAGTCGCTGGAAAATTGTCCTGCGATAATATATGACACAGGTGAGAAAAATTGCCACCTAACAGTTTAGCATCAAGAGTTCACTTGCAGTCAACGGAATAGCCAAAAAGTGTCAACAATGCGAAATGTGTAAACGCAATTGGTATTACAATATCAGCATGATCATTTGGGAAAAATATTAAAACTTGAGTTGGCAAAAAAATTAACAAAAGGCTTATACACAATGAATTTTTGAAGAAGTTTTTGGAGTATCTGATCAAATACAAAAGTTCATAAAAGCTTCCTTTAATACCTAACGGAGCAGTTTGTCATGTGGACCTGTTCATTGTTGACGCTTTAGATTTACTTAATATCCCTTTGTATTATTTACTACCAAATACTACACAAGAACTCCGGCTACTCGATAAAGCCTTATTTAGATCATTTAAACAGCATTAAAATGCCAGGGTCTTGACAATTTCGTGTCCAAATATAGACGAGGTATAATTAAACGTTATTCTACGACGCACAATAATATTACAAATGACTTGAAAGCAACTAGTCTGTTTCTTTTGAATCCTGAAGCAATCCTGGAAACAGCTTACAATTAGTTCCATATATCTTAACGGAAGCTCTATGCCACTGATGTTTGATCTAATTGACATCCCAAAAGCGTGGATTTCAGGAATATATCAGAAGATGTCAGATCCTCAGAACAGAACAATAGTTTTTCATATCAGCTGTCTTTGTATAGATGTATAGATAGATAAAACATATAGGAGTATCATTTTTTCCGTAAGACATCAGAGTTGTATTTTTTTATTAGAATATTTGATCTCAAATTTTTGTTCTAGAAGTTTGTTTTACCAATGAACAAATCTATAAGTTTAAAGTTACTTTGGTAGATATATAATCATAAGGCATTCAGTTAATTTTAGTAGTATAGTGATATTAAAACTTGACAAAGTACCTAATGATTAAAGACTTTCAAGCTATTAAGGTTTTTGGAACAGGTTAAGCGCTTATAATTTGAGCTAAAATTACATGACCCCAGTTCTCCACAATTTTTGATTTTCATTTAAGATTGCCAAACTTCAAGGCCAGTCAAACTAATTTGATAACGTCAGTTTTAAATTATTACAACTTTTTGCGGTTTGCGTTGTATGTGAAAAACTTTAGAAGTGCTTGATGTTAATCTTTAGAAGTGGCTTGTATTACGTTTGAGGTTTCTTTTGTTAGCATCACTGGTAATGTTGTATCTACCACTTTATATAAAAGCGATGGCAGCAGCAGTGATGAAGACATGAAGGTGTCATATTTTATATGAATTTTCTTTTATGCTCTTCTTAGGAGATAGAAATTGTATTCATATACACATCTTAATTAGGACACTATACACAATAATTTTGCACGAATTTATATTTGCCTGCGAAGAGTTTGCAGATGTGGAAAGATCATCTTAATACTGCAGTATTCTCCTCTAATAACGAAATAGGCTTTAATTCCATCTGGTGTAATAAAGATGAAGTAATTTTCTGCGGCAGAGTCAACAGTCGCATGCGATAACAATCCACAATTATTAAATTTAATGTGTTTATTAAGCACAGGAAGAATCAAAAAACGTGTGCAGAGAAAAATCAGTTAAAGAAGGCAGCGAAAAATTAAATGAACGAAAAGAACTACATTAAATTACGGAAAAACAGCTTAGCCTCATTAGAAGATTACTTTAAGAGGAAGAGGGAGAATAATAATACAGAAGCAAATGCAGAACTAGATTTAGAAGCTTTTAAGCGAAGTAAAATAATACAGAGAGTAAGTACAAGCACAGTGATAGAGAAGCAAAAGGAAGAAGAAAACATGGATATAATACTTGAGAAATTGGAAGAAATGGAAAAAGATATGAAAGATATAAAAGCAGAGGCCCAAAAAACAAGGATTGAATTAACATCAAATAATGGGGCAATTAAAAAATATGGAGAAGAAATTAGGAAAATCAAAGAAGATCAAATTAAAAAAGAGATAGAGTGGGAAAAAGAAAAATTAGAACTATAAGAAGAAATAAAAGATTTTAAGGTCAAGATAGAAAAGGAGGAGAAAGACAAGAAGAAAAACAATTTAATTATAAAAGGATGGAATTTACATGATACTAGCAGGCCTGAAGCAGAAGTGGAAAAATTTCTTCAAGAAAAATTGCAAGTAAATGCAAAAGTTAAAAAAGCGTTCATAATTGGTAAAAAAGAAACAAGAGCAAGAGTGGTAGTAAAAATGGCATCCTTTAGAGAGAAGATTGAGATCATGAGGAATAAATGAAAATTAGGAAGAAGCAAAATCTACATAGAAAATGACGTAACTATAGAAGAGCAGATGATTCAGGTAGCTAAGAAAGAAAAGGAAAATGGTAAGAAAACTCAGATAGGATATAGAAAACTAAAAGTTAACAGTACGGAATATGAATGGTAAGACAAAGATGGAGGAAGCCTAATAGTAAACAAGGTGAAGGAACGGAGATTTCAAAGAACTATTAATGAAAGACAAAGAAAAAACCAAATTGAAAAATATGGCAATGGTAATGGTAATGAATATGGAAAAGAAAAAGAATAAAAATATAAAAATAAGTATAAACAAAATAAAAACACAGAAAGATGATTCTCAGGTTTATAAAATTGGCCATTGGAATGTATCAACAACTAGGTAAACTGCAGCTTGTAATTAGGGAAGTGGCTCGGTATAATATAAATATTCCGAGAATTAGTAAAACTCGTTGGATAGGAAGTGGGGAAGTTAATAATGGGTGTACAAATAAGTTTCCGCCGTTTTCAAAAGATGGCGCCACCGATAAGATAACATCGAAATTGTCAGCTGTAAAAAGTCGTATAGTATATGTTGACATCTGGCAACAGTATAACCTTTTAATACCTCTGATTTTTTGCTAGCATCACTTAGTTTTCATCGTGTTAAGATGTCAAGTTTTGAGCCAAATAAGCGTCATTTGCGGGAATTGCTAATTTACTTCTTTAATTTAAAGAAATCTGCAGCTGAGGCGCATAAGCTACTCGTAGAACCATACGGTAATGTTAATTTGAGTGAGAGAAGTTGTCGGGAGTGGTTCTAGAAATTTAAAAGTGGTGATTTTGACGTGGAGGACAAAACACGTAGTAGAAGGCCCAAAGTGTATGATGACACAGAATTGGAAGCTTTACTGGAGGAAGATCCGTGCCAAACGCAAGAAGAACTTGCACAAGAGTTAGGAGTGACTCAGCAAACTATTTCACAACGTCTCAAGGCTCTGGGTATGGTTCAAAAGCAAGGAAATTGGGTTCCTTACGAACTGAAGCCAAGAGACGTCGAGCGTCGCTTATTCGCTTGCGAATAATTGCTCAAAAGGCAAAATCGCAAAGGATTTCTGCATCGAATCGTGACGGGAGACGAAAAATGTATCCACTACGACAACCCAAAGCGTAGGAAGACATGGGGTAAGCCCGGGCATGCCTCTACTTCGATGGCCAAGCCAAACATTCATGGCAAGAAGCTAATGCTGTGCATTTGGTGGGATCAGCTTGGAGTAATCTATTACGAACTACTCCAACCTAATCAAACCGTCACCGGGGAACGTTACCAACAACAACTGATGCAATTGAACCGAGCATTGAAGATTAAACGTCCACAATATGCTAAAAGGCATGATAAAGTCATTTTTAACCATGACAACGCTCGGCCACACGTTGCAAAAATCGTAAAGGAAACGTTGGAAGGACTGAATTGGGACCTCCTACCCCACCCGCCGTATTCACCAGACAATGCTCCTTCAGATTACCACCTATTCCGGTCGATGACTCATGGTCTGGCTGAGCAGCACTTCACTTCTTACGAGGAATTGAAGAAATGGGTCGATTCGTGGATCGCCTCAAAAGACGAGCAATTTTTTAGACGGGGTATCCACTTGCTGCCCGAAAGATGGTCAAAAGTAGTAGAAAGCGACGGGCAATGACATTATTTGTACCTTTTTTTTACAATAAATGCCTAATTTCTGATAAAAAACGGCGGAAACTTATTTGTACACATAATAGCTCACAAGGTTATTATCTCCTCTTTTCAGGTTTTAAGGGCCAAAATGTGCATCAATATGGTGTAGGTATTTTAATAAGTCCACAATTTATAAATATGTTAAGTGAATGGAACCCTGTTAATGAAAGAATAATTACTGCAAAATTGAACGTAAATAGAGACAAAATAATAATAATTCAGTGCTATGCACCTACAGAGGTATCAGGAGAGGAAGAAAAAGTGAAGTTCTACGGTACTTTGCATGGAGTAATAAATACAGTCAATAAGAATGATATTATTCTTTTGAGGGAAGATTTCAATGCCAAAGCTGGTGCAGAAAATAGGGATCTTGAAATGTTAATTGTGAAGCATGGATTAGGAGACCGAAATAAAAATGGTGAGCTATTACTTGATTCTGTGGAAACCATGATTTAGTGATAGGCGGCACAATGTTTGTGCATAAAAGTTGCCATAAAGAAACATGGGTATCACCAGATCAAAAAGTAATTAATCAAATCGAACATATTTGTGTCAATAAAAAATGGCAACACAATATCTTGGATGTACGCAATAGATGTGGAGAAGATATTGATTCTGATCACCATCTTCTTGTAGCTACATTTCGACTGCCACATATTAAAAAAATCCCGCAAAAATGGGAGTATCAGAAAACCAACAAGTATTAATACCAGCAAAATAAATCGAGATGTGGAGGAAAAATTTGTTAAAAATGTACTTAAGAAGACAAAGAAATTAATTACGATTCATCTATTGAAGAGACTTGGAGAGATTGCAAGAGAGCCATTATTGAAAGTTGCAATGAAATAAAGACCAGCATAAAAAGAAGTTCGGCGGAATGGAGAAGTCAGGAGTCGTAGCTTAAAATAAAAGAACGAAAGAGGTTGGAAGAACTTGACTTACAGCTAAAACCGAAGAACAAAAACGTGTAGTACAAGAAAAATATGTCATATGTAACAGAGCAGTTAAAAGAAGTTAAAAAACAGATAAAAAATGTCTATTTTAAAAAATTAGCAGAACAAGCGGAATTGGCAGCTGATGGAATAAAGAATTGTATTCTATTATAAGGAAACTGGCAAGCAACAAAGAAAAAACTGGTGAATCATCAATTAAAAAAAAATGGTAAAATGTTATGCATCGTTGAGCAACAGTTACAACGTTGGAAACAATATTTTAAAGAAATAATTAATGTTACAAGTGATGATGTTCAAAATCGACTAGAAATTAACACACCTGTGCTTCCAATAAATACTGATATCCCAATAAAATAAAAACTGTTTCAAGCAATTTAACAAATGAAGATGGGTAAAGCTTCAAGGAATAACTCAATTACGGCAGATATATTAAAAATTGATACAGAGGTTACACTAGGTGTACTTTATCCGCTTTTTCAAAAAATGTGGATCGAAGAAACATTTCCTACTGACTGGAAAGAAGGGATTATTATTAAAATTCCTAAAAAGAAAACTTACAAAAATTTGTAAATTGGAGGGGAATTACCCTTTTGAATGTTACGAGCAGGGTTTTCTATCGTATTATATTGAACAGAATTGGTGAAACATTAAATAATGTATTACGAAATGAGTAAAGTGGTTTCAGAGCTGGCTACTTATGCGTAGATAATATCAATACCATTAGAACACTAATAGACCAGTCAATTGAATACAAGTTACCCCTTCAACTACTCTTTATAGATTATCAGCGAGAATTTGATTCTATAAATAGAGGGTGTATTTGGAGGGTACTGAAAAATTCAGGACTCCCTGACAAAATAATATGTCTAACAAAAGAAGCTTACACAAGGTACAGATGCAGAGTATTGCATAAAGGACAGTTATTTCAACAATTTGAGTCGGAGACTGGTGTAAGACAGGGGTGTGTTTTATTCCCATTATTGTTCCTAATTTTATTGGACTTTGTATGAGTTAAAGCGTTTGAAGGTAGAAGAAGGGAGTAAGGTGGAGTTTAACTGGAGCACTAGAGGACTTAAAATACACCAACGACGTTTGTTTATTATCAACGAATATGCAAAATATGCAGGCAAAACTTAATAGTGTAATTTTTTTTAAATTTATTTATAATCAGCAATCAGAATCTATGCAATAGGTGTATAAATAAGTTCTCAGCTTATTTCTGCAAAATTAAAGTTTCATTTAAAAACAAACAAAAAAAGCTTAAGTATCAAAGTATTCTCCGTTGGCATCGATGACCTTTTGCAATCTTTCGAGTAGCTTGCAAATTCCCTGGTGATAGAAGCTCACCGGCTTCGAGACGATAAAGTTATCGATGCATTTTCGGACTTCTTCTTCTGTTTTGAAGAGCGTAACAGCCAAGTGATACTGCAACGACCGGAATAAATAATAATCGGAAGGGGCCATGTCTGAGCTATACGCCGCATGTGGGAGAAGTTCCCAGCCTAATGCGTCTGCAGCTCATCCGTGTCAAATATTTGAGGGCGTCCAGCGCGTGGTTGATCTTCAAGACTAAACTCTCCTCCGCGAAATCTTTGGTACCACTTTTTGCACGTTGCATGACTTACAGCATCGAATATGCTCTTTTGTGATTGCCATCGTGAACACAGCTGATTATTGAGTTTATGTGCATCAAACACCAAATCGCATGATGTTTCGAAAAAATCATGTCATTGCTTTAAAACCACAAGAGGGCGGACTAATACGTTACATATAAACGGTGATTTGAGTCCTGTGAAATCTAAAGCTGAGAACTTATTTATACACCTAACACATCCTATGAGCTAATAGTATGTGTTTACGAGACTTGATGGGTAGACTCCCATTGAGTCATCCCTTCTTTAGACGGTCAAGTCTTTTGGCCATTTCTTCTGAAGACGTATATTTTGTGGATTTACTGTCAATGGTGCCAGGGCTTCGTTTGGGTGATGTTCCAGTGTGATTTGATGTTTGACAGCATATTTTTTGATTAGGTCTTTCACATAGGAGATGTCAAGGTCTGCGTGGAGTGTCTGGTTTGTCACATACCAGGGTGCGGCTACCATGCTGCGGATGGTTTTCGACTGGAAACGTTGAATAATTTCGACATTGGATCGCTTTGCGCAACCCCAGAGCTGGCATCCATAGGTCCAGATTGGTCTGATAACAGCCTTGTATAACAGCAGTTTGTTTTCTAAGGATAGTGTAGATTTTTTCCCAATGAGCCAGTACATCTGCTTCATTTTTAAGTCCATTTGTTTTGGCTTTTTATTAATATGCGTTTTCCAGGTTAATCTTTTGTCAAGATGGAGCCTCAGATATTTAACTTCAGTGGACAGTGGGAGAGTAGTACCATTAAGGGTTACTGGTGGACATTTTTGGTGTTTTGTTGTAAATGTGACACATATCAACTTAGTCTCATGTACTTTGATTCTCCACTTAAGTAACCATTCTTCGATTTGATTTAAATGGATTTGCAGTGCAACTGATGCTGCTATTGGGTCTTCGTTACACGCGAGCACCGTCGTGTCGTCTGCAAATGTGGCTATTTCAGTGGATTCCGATGTGGATAGGTCAGATGTAAATAGCAAAGATCCCATGACACTCCCCTGCGGTACACATGCCTTTATTTCTTTAATTTGAGAGACATCTTGACCAATCCTTGTTTGAAAGGTTTTGTGTGTAATATACGAGCGTAATAGTAGATAATAGTTAGAAGGAAAAGTTTTTTGATTTTGTGTAATAATCCTCCGTGCCATACTCGATCGAACGCCTGTCTAACATTTAGGAAAGCAGCAGTACAGAATGCTTTATTTTGTAGTGTAGTTTGTATGATGTTGGTAAGTCGGTGGCATTGTTGAATAGTAGAGTGTTGGTGCCTGAACCCAAATTGGTGGTTAGGCAACTATTCTTCTCGAAATGAGTTTTCATTAATACGCTTTAGGACTACTTTCTCAAGCAACTTGGATAATATAGGAAGCAGGCTAATGGGGCGGTAGGAACTGATTTCGTTAGGAATGATCTGCGCGAATTTGAAATACAGCGGCCAGTACGTAAGTCTTAGGATTCCGTTGAATAAAATTTGTAAATATTTTATTCCTTGTTCAGGTAATTGTTTGAGCACGATTTCTGTAATCAGATCCTGACCTGGTTGCTTTTCCATCTTTTAATCATTTTATCTCTTTCTTTATTTCTTTGGCTGTAAACTTTCGTATTGGTAAAAACATTTGTATTGGAGATTGTAATTCTTCTTCTATTTCAAGAGCAACCTCAAGAGAGTTTGGTTGAAATATTTCAGCTAGATGGTTTGCAAACGATTCTGCCTTCTCTTTGTCTGATCTTAACCATGATCCCATTTGGTCTCTTAATGGAGGAATATGAGTTTGTGGTTTTTTGATACCTTTAGCGGCTTTCCAAATTGAATTGTCATGGACATTTAAAGACTTCATGTAGGTTTGAAAGGATTCATTTTTGATAGATTTTAATTTGTGTTTGAGTTGGTTATTTAGTTGATTGTACATTCTTTTGTCTTCAGCGTTGTGATTGCGTTGCCATCTAGCTCTCGCTCGTCTTTTTTCTTTTACTATTTTCATGACCTCGTTTGGTATGTTGGGGCTCATTATTTTTATATTATCTGGCTGCTGTGTGGCTTTCAACCCGCTTCCTGAATTGTAGTTATAAAGTGATTTGTTGCTAATTCTATTTCTTCTGCTGTTTTTAGACTAATACTTGTAGTAAGATGCTGTTCAATATGAGCCTTGAAGATTTCCCAGTTAGTTTTTCTGTTACTGAGCAAGGGACTAGGTGTTTTGTAGATAATGGTACTGCTTATGGTGGCGATTATCGGTGAGTGGTCGGGCATCAGATCATAATTGGAGATGATATTCATATAGTTGGATGAAAAGCCATTTGTTACGAAGAAGTCCAGAACGTCTGGAATTTTGTTAGGGTCTGATGGCTAATATGTTGGGCTACCGGTTGATAGGAAGTCATAATTGTTATCTATAATGAGTTTAAGTAATGTTCTACCTTTAGTTGTAGCGCGAGCCCCAGTGCGTGTTCTTAATAGTGTAATAAGTGAATCAAATAAAATGGGGCTGCAAATTAATAAAGATAAAACTAAGTTGTTAACTAACACTCGAGTCAAAAAGTTCCGGGACTAACTAATAAAAACCCATTTATTTCGCAAAGTTGACTTTATTCATATATATACTCTCCTTCTAGAGCGATACAATCATTCCAACGCTTTTGTAATATTGCTATGCCTTTCTTATAAAACGATTTATCTTTTGCCTCAAAATAGGCTTCAGTTTCGGCAATCACTTCTTCATTCGAGCCAATTTTTTCCCCGGAGCATTTTTTTTGAGATCTGCGAATAGATAATAGTCGCTGGAGACGAAATCTGGAGAATATGGTGGGTGGGGCAGCAATTCGAATCGTAAGTCGTTCAATTTTACCATGGTTTTCATCGACTTGTGAATTGGTGCATTATCTTGGTAAAACAGCGTTTTTTTCTTCGCCATGTGAGGTCGTTTACGCTTTATTTTGTCACTCAATCGGTACAATAATGCAATGTAATAGTCGCTGTTGATTTGCTCCTTCAGATAGTCAATAAAAAAAAAACAGACGCCATAACCTTGTCGGCCGACTGTTGAGTCTTCAGACGCTTTGGACGGCTTTCTCTTTCAGCTCCCCACTCAGCAGACGCTCTTTTCGACTCTAGCGTATATGGTAGATTCACGTTTCGTTTATTGTCACATACCGACCCAAAAAATCCTTTGTAGCATGCTTAAAAACCTCCAAACAGTGCTCGGATTCATGAACACGTTGTTGCTTTTGCTCCATAGTAAGCAAACGCGGCACCCACTTTGAAAAAAGTTTTTTCATGCTCAAATTTTCGTGCAAAATGTAGAACACGCTGCCTTTTGATATCTTTAGGATGTAAGCTATCTCCTGCAACTTCACATAACAATTTTTAGGATTTTTCCCATTAAATAACAGTGTTTTATTAACACATGAAACTCGTTTTGATTCATTGTTTACAAAATCACAGAAGTAGCGTCACTTCAATTTCAATATCTCGAAAACTACTGAACGAAATGTCATGAAATTTTAACACGTTTCTTTTGAACGTTGGTACTACCTAAAACAAAATATTCAGTATTTGTGACGCCCTCTGTAGACGGGAACGATGCAACTTTTGAATAACAGTAATATTGAAAATATGGAGGAATTTGTTTATTTTGGTAGTGTAATATCCACAGATGGGGGATCATTAAGAGATATCGAACTCAGATTAACCAAAGCAAGGACAGAGTTTCTAAAAATGAATCATATATGAAGAGCTGTAAACATTCAAAACACAGTTAAAATGAAAATATTTATTGCTACGGTGAAAGCTGTTTTGTTGTATGGTTCAGAAACTTGGTGTATCACGGTTGCAATACAAAAGAAAATTCAGGCGTTTGTAAACAGATACTTGAGAAATATATTGAAAATTTGGTGGCCCAAGCGAATATCTAATGAAAAATTATGGATAAGGACTGGATGAGAGAACTTGGCTTCAGAAATCAAAAGAAGGAAATTTAGATGGCTGAGACATACACTGAAAAAGCGTAGAGAAGTCCCCAGTCATGCTGTTTTAGAATGAAATCCACAAGGAAGGAGAGTCAGAGAGCGACCTTGTAAAACTTGGAGGAGAATAATCAGAGAGGAAATTGGTAAAAACCATTGGTCAGCCACGTGTCCTTGAACAAGTTAAAGTACCATGGAAACAGTTTATAGATAGTTTATAACTCTTATAATTTTTCATACTACATATGTAATGTATCTGCTTATGTTAATGTTTATAGTTATAGGACTATTGTTCATTAACTCTCTACAGCGGAGCTTATAGTAGAAAGCTAATAAGATTATCTTCCTGTCTGTCTTTCTATGTCTCTGGAGACACTATAACTTCCGTTCTATTCAACGGATTCACTTTAAACTTGGCATGCACACATCTTAAGGTCAGTACCTTTCATGGGATTGATTTTCAGCGAAATCGGTTAACGGCAACCGGCACCGCTGTAGAAAGTTTCCTTTACGGTATTACACCGTTCTTGTTATTTTTTAATTTAATATGTATTTCCTTTATATAATCCTATGTCTCCTTGGAGAATAAAGGGAATAATAATAATTATTATTATTATAACAATAATATCATAATAATAATAATAGATTGTCGCCAATGTCAAAAATTAAAGTAGACAATGAATAAGTCTGGCCATTGTACTAAGAGATTTATCGGACAATTTGGAGAGTATGCGGGATCCTGTTGGAATAGCATATATTCTTGCTGTTGCACGAAAGACAGCAAAACGGGTTGGATAATAAGTTTATTGTATTATCAACCATTTAATAGTTCTTGTACAAACACAGTGGTGAAAGGATATTCTAGGGTGTGGCCTCTTACATTATGATTCTAGATGCTGGTCCTGTGCTGGTACATTACAGAAAGTATTTCTCATTTGGTCCACATTGGACGGGTAAACGATCATTTGCACGCGGGCAGAATTTGTTCCAATTACTGAACACAATTAATGAACTATATGATACATATATACGTTGCAGATGTCATACATTTTAACCTAATTCTACATTTTATAACTACTTATCAGTTGTCCCACAGTTTAATTTAGTGTTGACATAAAATTACAAAGGTAAGTTGGTTTGGATCAACCTTTTGTTAAATGTTTTGTACTGCCATTAATCTTTTAAACAAAAATTATGTGAAAGTGTTTTAGGCTAAGTTATTGATTATGAAAAAGGACTTTTTATGGAGTTTGATAATAATTTTTTGAGAACGTGTTTCCGATTTCCTACCCATTAAATAAAGATTAACCATGACGTTCTGTATAGTAGAATTGATAACATGATTACTATGGATTTTGGATGAGTTTACTTACTTTTAATATATGTCTCTTCTGGATAACGTGACATCTTATACTGTTCCTCAAAGATTTAGACGTAATTACAAGTTATTGTAGCGAACAGTTAGCATCGGCAAAACTTGGGTTTGATTTTAATTAATCGCCTGAGAAAAAACAATAAAAGGCGTAATTCTAGTAGTAAAGTTTCTGGGTCGTTATATTATCTATAATAAAATGTTTGGAAGTAGACCCTTTGTTATTTAGGTATTTTAAAAACACTGGCCTTACAATTTCATTGTTGTGTAGATGAGATTTGTATTAAGCACATGCATGTTTCTTTATTATTTTAATAAACATAAAGCTTTTTCTAATAAAACATCTTATACTTTGCACTATAACAATCATTAAAGCTGCTATGGGGTTATAAACTTAAAAAATGACAACAATTCACTTAAACAAATGATACAACAAATAGTAGCGCTAGTAGTAACTTATTCCATTTGAAGCTAAGCGCGTTGGAAATTAAAGGTTGGAAAAGCATCGCGTCGTCGTCGCTTGCATTCCAACCTACGAAACCTTCATCTCTGTTTTGTACTCGCAACCACAGTTGCAAGGGTTGAAAATACTTAATCATGGACTCGGCGGAAAGTCGATCCGCTTGTCCTTTTGTCAACATCCGTATTACATCCTTCCAATGGCGTGCCTTCCCAACTTGCAACGCCTCACTGCAAAATCGACAGGCACGTAATTGCTAAATTCTGGCGAGCGAAACAACCCACCTCAGCAGCCTGCCAGCTTCCCGGGATCTGTATATATCACAAGTGTGTAGCTGCCCCGTGTGGCCCGCGGCGTTACATAAGGCTTCGTATACCTGAAATTCCAAAAGCAGGGCGACGTAGTAATTGATGTACGGGATGTCGGCGGGGATATGCTTCTTAGCAGCTGCGTCCAGGTGGTGCTCTTTGCGGCGTACTGGTGGGATTATGCCCTGGTATCGCATTCGAAGGTCCCACCAAGCTGCGTTCATGTTTTGGACGCCATCACGGAAGACTCGATAGCGCCACTGCAATGATTTTTCTAACGCACGAAAATCAGATATGACTCATTACCTGATCCACTAAGTACGCGAATGGGGCGTATGCCACCTTTTGTAGGGCTAGGAGCATGAGGAAATTGATGTTTGTTTCGAATGCGTCCGTATTATTATTGAACAGGCCGATGCGGTGGAGGTGGATAGGATTGAAAACTGATAAAACAATGGCGTTCGATATTCCTTCGTGAAATCCTAAAATGTGATTACAAAAGTAAAGAACTACATTAAGTACATATATTTTGTTGTTTAGAAAAGCAAAAATCGAAAAAATACTAAAAATTTTTCGATAATTAATCATCCCCAATAAAAATATTACGGTGTTGTTTTCAGTGACTTTCATTTTTAATCGTTTATTCCTTAAGAAGTATTCAAATTAATGAAAAAGATAATAAGATAAAAGAGCAATGTTTGGATTGTGTGCAGAATGTGAGAAATATCCAATCAAGTTGCTGCTATTTATTGTGGATTGCTTATGTAGCTTGTCGTTGCTATTGAGCGATGACATATCAGGATTGGTAAACTTGACCAAAACGTTTTAGGGCTCTTACAGTACAATGGTGACTCTATACTTTGGCCATCATCCAGGATTTCAAAGTAAACAACTACTTTCATAGTCCATTAAACCTATAATATAATAAGTTTCTGATTCTTATTTAATCGTTGTTCTTCAAAATACAAAAAGATATATAAGAATTAAAGAGAGTATAAATAAGTCTCCGCCGTTTTTTATTAAAAATTGGGCAATGATTGTAAAAGAACGGAACCTTATGTTTTATTCAAAGTATTGTCCATCGCTAGCCACCACTTTTTCCCATCTTTCTGGCAGCATACGGATACCACGTCGGAAAAACGCTTTATCTTTTGAGGCTATCCACGAATCGACTCAATTTTGGTATTTTCATATGATGTTAAGTGCTGCTAAGATAGGCTATGTACCATCGATCGGAACAAGTGATAATTGGAAGGGACAATGTCTGGTGAATACGGCGGGTAGGATAGGACTTTCCAAGTAGGTTTTGACCGGCGCCGCAACATATGGACGAGCACGATCATGCAGGAGAATAATTTTATCGTGTCTGGAGTAGTAGTGGATGCGTTTTCCCGAGTTATCAGCTCAACTCATCAATTGTGTTCGGTAGAGAGCCTCAGTAATGGTTTCGACACCAAGCTGATCCCACCAATCTCAAATTGCTTGTTGAGTCACTTCTAATCTAAGTGCAAGTTTCTTTTTGCGTTTGGCAGGAATCTTCCTCCAATAATGCTTCCAATTCCGCGTATTCGTACACTTTCGGCCTTACGCTACGTTCTTAAACTTATGAAACCACTCATGACAACTTCTCTCACTTAAAGCAGCCTCACCATATGCTCCTTCAAGCAATCTATGCGCCTCAGCTGCAGATTTCTTCAAATTAAAGAAGTAAATCAAAAGTTCACGCAAATGATGCTTATTCAGCCCAAATCTCGACATTTTCGCACAAAAAAAATTATGTTATGCTGACACAAAATCGCCAATATTTTAAGGTTGCGGTGTTGCCAGATGTACAACCTTACGATATGACGTTTTACATCTGACAATTTCAACCACAATTTACTGGTGGGGCCATCTTTTGTCAAACGGCGGAGACTTATTTGTACTCCCTTTACTTGCTATTGTTAGTTACAATACATTCCAGAAATTGGATTAGAGATTTCAGCGTGTCAGTAAAATATTATATATTGTGCAAAAAATCACCAGAATGCCTGACATTTTACATATCCTACGCATTGGATCAGTCGAAATCTGTGTCCGCAAATTTTCATTAACAACCACTAAGTTTTCATCAATATCCTACTTGTTTTGTAGATCGTCTTTTTTTAACTTATTCTAGACAGTTCATATATCGGCTTTGGAACGAAAAAATGTAATTTAACCTGCGGATTTGATGCTTTAATATTTTTGATAAACTATTAGATTATGAGCTTCGTACAATGATAATCATAAATATGATATCAGCCTCAGAAGCTTTGTCTACGGATATCTGAATACTTGGTTTTAGTTGAAATCTCTATAAAATGGCGAATCGTCTCTTTACGCATGGGATTTTATCAATAAGAATTGCAGATAAAGATATAAATAAGAAGACACAAATAAAAAGTACGAGCAATTTATTATGGCACCGATCAAGCTTCATAATTCTAATATATTCAGCGTATATGCTCTAGAAGATTGTAAATCAAGGGAACAAGAGGAAGAATTCTATAATAGCCTACAAGGAGAAATTGTGAAATACGTTGTATTGCATTGATGGTAATGCTGGCATTAAACAAACTTGATGAGTATACACTAAACAGCGACGGCGGATGGCTAATCCATGTTGTGCTGATAACAAACTAAGTTTGAACAACACCTGCTTTGATCATGACATGAGAACTAAATGCAAATGGAAAAATACAAAACAACACAGTTCAATTATTGACTATATTGTAACAAATCGACTAACTCATCCAATGCATGCCATTGCCATAAGAACAACGAATTCAACAAGCGTTGACAGTAATCACAAACTGCTACTGAGCAAATTTCGAAGACAAAATACCAAAACTAAAGAGAATATCTATAGGAAATGTGATTTAGAAAAAGTTTTTAAACGGAAGCATCGAATAGTTAATGATAAATTACGATATGATACCGACCTTTATAACGTTTGGCTAGGACTAAAAATCAATATGTTGCTTCATAATTCTTAGGAACCAAAAAAATCAACAGAAAGAGTAAAAATAGAAAACGCCATGGTTTTGCGAAGCAGTAATGTCATTAATTAACAAAAAGAGAAACACACTTGGTATATAAAACAAAAAAAAATACAGCAAGCAATTTGAAAGTTTTAAGAGTATCGAAAGCGTGGAAACTCTGCAATAAAGAATATCAAATAAAACTATCGGAAAGCATATACAAAAAATATGGAACACGACTATTAAGGACCATTAAAGAATATATACAGATTATTACGCAATGAGAAACAGGATAACAAAGAGTATATAAAAATGGTCTAGAAAATAAGTGAAGAAGAATAGATTCATCAATTTACAACTTTATATCAATAGACAGGCCAGACAAACATAAAAGAAATGGGCATAATCATAGCAATAGAAAGTCCCCACGGAAGGGTGGAATTGCTAATAAAATGTTAAAGTGTAGAAGGTTAGCTCTACAGAAAATCAAAGTATCTCTTTTGAAAAAATGAAAAAGCAATATTGTTATACCTCTTTTTAAAAATGGTTATAAACAGGTGCTTAGCAATTACAGAGGCATTCATCTACTCAGCAGTATACTAAAATTAACAACAAGAATTATCGAGTACGAATTCCAGCAGCTAGTTATGCTATATCACCAGCAGCAGAGATTTTATAATGGCTGCGCATGCGCAAATGCCATATTTATAGTAAGGTATTGAAAAATCTAATAGTTGAACTATTAGATGAACAGTCAGTTTCAATAATTGTTGACTTGTTTAACGATATATACCAAACAGGGGTTATCCCACGCGAATGGCTACTTTCCACCTTGGCCCCCATCCCTAACAAACCCCGAGCGTTTAGATGCGATGAGTATCGACTCATAAGCCTCATGAGTCAGGTACTAAAAATATTCTTAAGAATCATCCACACCAGGTTATATAGCAAATGTGAAGCGGAAATGTCAAACACACAATTCGGTTTCCGCAACGGAACAGGGACCAGAGAAGCCATATTTGCATCTTAGCACAAAGATCTCTAGATGTAAACCAGGATATTTACATGTGCTTCATAGACTACAGCAAAGCATTCGACAACGTGAAGCACGATAAACTAGTTGATATTTTGCAGGAACTCAACATAGACCATCTTGACATACAAATAATTATCAATCTCTACTGGGGTCAAACTGCAAAAATAAAAGTGGATAATTCTCTCTCCGAGGAAATTAATATTCAAAAAGGTGTCAGACAAGGGTGTATTCTCTCACCCACGTTATTTAACATTTATTCGGAATATATATTCCGTGAAGCGTTAGAAGATGAAAGTTCAGGACTAATAATAAATGGGAAATGTATCAATAACATTCGGTACGCTGACGACACCGTTTTGATCGCAAGCAACCTAAAAGACCTTCAGACACTGGTAGATAGAGTATCTGAAACAAGTAAAGAATTTGGGCTTAGTATTAATATTAGTAAAACAAAATGTTAGTAGTATCTAAAAAAACACCGCAGACAGTCAGCTGGTCATAGACAATAGGATTATTGAACAAGTTCAAAACTACAAGTATCTTGGCACGATAGAAAACAAAAACATCACACATAGAGAAGAAATCTTAGCAAGAATAGAACAAGCAAGGGCAGCCTTCATGAAAATGAGAAAACTACTGACTGCTCAGAACCTATCGTTAGCATTAAGGACAAGAATGGTCCGTTGTTACATATTCAGTGCTCTTGTATGGTCTAGAAGGTTGGACTTTAAATAAAGAAACTTCAAAGAGACTTGAATCCTTCGAGCTATGGATTTATAGACGACTATTGAAAATCTCTTGGACCGACCGAATTACGAATCAGCAGGTTCTGGGTAGGATGCGCAAAGAATTGGAGATCTTACCTACCATTAAGAAAAGAAAATTAGAATTCCTAGGCCACATTTCCCGCAATTCTAAATATGAGATATTGCAGCTCATTATGCAAGGCAAAATTGCTGGGCGAAGGAGAGTCGGACGTCCCAGAATCTCTTGGTTACGTAACCTACGAGAATGGTTCAATCTTACTTCAGCCGAACTATTCCGAGCAGCTATATCAAAGGTCAAAATAGCCATGCTGATCAGCAACCTCCAAGGGAGAAGCTGAGATTAAGAAGAAGAATTGAAAAATCCTTGGAGTACAGAGTAACAGCATTTATCTGTCTTCTAAACATAAAGAAAGCACTTGACATTATACAGCTGCAAGACATACTGACAATACTCGTGTATTATAATGTTTTCAGTAACTTATGCCACCTCATCAAAGATATATCTATTTATATGTACAAAAAAATAAAATAAACACGAAAATTAATGGAAAATTGTCTAAGAGTGTGATCATGAATAAGATAATAAAAGATGTACAACAAAATATATTGAGAGCACGACAGCCGCGATGTAAAGGCCTCGGCCTGCCAGACTAACGCGCGGCGGGCCCTGGGTTCGACTCTCAGGTCAAAAATAACGGCAAACATCGAGTGCTCTCCGGCCATCATACAAACACCTTTGGCGGTCGTAAAGTACATTCTCCTTCTTCTAACGGGTCAGACTAGCCACCTGCCCGAGGTACGCCCAATATGGCTCATAGTACTACACGAAATGTGTAGTTAGAAACAGGCTTAATAGCCTATATAAGAGTAGAAGAAGAAGAAGAACAAAATATATTATGTTTTGTTGAAGCTGCGAATGAAGATCACCTATAACGTTTCTTATACTAATTCGCAATTCAATAAGTATCAAGCCCCGATTACCTAGTAGAAAAAATAATAAGCACAGGAAATTTACAAGCAGTCAGGGAACAGGACGAGAATGCCATGAGAATATCAACGTGCTTGAATAATACCACATAATAACAATGAATTTCTAAAGAGCAAAACCAAGGTGACAACATACAAAATGATAGTTTGTCCCACATTTACATACATATGGTGTTGAAGCAAAAGTAGATACCTTTAAAAACAATACAGATGCTCAAAACAGCAGAAATGATGGGAAATAATAGACATGATAGAGTTAAAAGTGAGGCGAAAAGAGAAACATGTCATTATATCGAAAATAAAAAATTGGGTAACATCCAGAAGAATAACGCGAAGCAATTATGCAAACAAGAATGCAAGCAAATCAAATTATTTTTCAGGGCTATAGACATTACATCACTCGGAAACCACTTAATGGAGCTACCGCTAAACAATACAGTAACAACATGCTAAAAGTTAACATTAACAAAAAGATAAAGGGAGGGTTTTTACAATCTGTACAGTACTTCTTCTTTGTTAAGCAGTCCCATTTCCTACAAAATGTCATTTTTAAACTCTAATGGTCTAAAACGCATGTCTTTGTTTATTCCTTCTAGGATGAGATGATGATGAATAAATTTATCTATTTTTTTCATGTTGTGTATGTAACAACCAAGCAGTTACCCTTATCTCCATGGACCTACTAAACTCCTCAATAGTGAAAAATAGACCTTTTTCTTGAATAACTAGGAATTTTGTTGGCAAAAAATAATTTAACTTCATTATGTCTGTGTGTATTCCATTGGGTTATACATAAAAAGTTAGCCATTTAATAGTGTTCGGTCATTTATGGTTGGAGGGGGAGGGTCACAGCACAAATTTTGTCGCGTGTCCCCATTTCTTTTAATCCATAAAAGTTGTGAAATCTAAACTAATTAAGGGCAAGCCATTTGTTTAAAAGAACAGGCATAGAGTCCACCTGAACGCCAGAAGGACTTTCTCTTGTAAACCTAATCTGACTCGGGTTTCTTGTGTATCTACCTCGCCGTATTTATTATTTCTACGTTCCTTTCTTCTAGCAATTGTTTTTCTAGTCTGTAACTTAGTTATTTTTTTCATGTCATGTAAATACATCAGGTAAACAAAGTAAAAAAAATAGCTAAGTTACGCTAATGCTCCTGTTTATAATTATTTTGATTTGGCCATTGCCATCGCATTAAAACGATCTTGATTTTGAGTTTTTGGGTAAAAAATTGGAGGTTTTCGATTTTTTCTTTTATTTGCACTGCCACTATGTCAAATTTCAAGTCTTTACTCCCACAGGAAGAGCCTTATAATTTTGATGAGTGAGTGAGTGAGTCAGTGAGTAGTAAAATTTGCAACTTTTAGCACCCTGTATCTTTGTCAGTTTATTATAGAACTTTAAAAACTTTAGACATTTCGCATGTAATATCGTATAATAATTATTTTGGCAGACTCTAGGTCTACAAAAAGTAAGTTTAATTATGTTACGAATTTGGTGTCCTAATTCTTGTTTTATATCTTCAATTAGTGTTGAGTGTTGGAGGTATCTTAGAACTACTTCCTAGGCCTTTTCTTTCTTTAACTGATAGGTATGGCAAAAATTTTTCTTTAAAGTTTCTTACTGACTTACTGTATGAATCTGGTGTTTCATAATTTATTTTTTCAACATTATTCGCAAGGTTTTTTGTACGGCACTGCGCATCTACTGTCTCTTATTTTATTTATCAGTTGTGTGTAGTTTATTAGTCCACTTAAAAATATTAGAGGGTTTGAGATTTTTGGTGCGTTAGAATTACGTTAGTATTATTTTCTGTTACGTGTTGTTACTTATTTCTTTGGTTTAGTTTTTTTACATTTTTTTCTCTTTGGGCGCTTTCTATCACTTGTCATTTGTATTTGTTGTTACCTTGAACTTCTTCTCTTTCTTCCTTTGTTGTGGTTGATATTAGTTAGGATTGTTTGTTCGTGTGGTTTGATGTACTGGTTGAGTTATATGATTTGTTGACATTTGTTTATTTGAAGTTGATTGGTATAACAGATATTAATATGAATTAGCTTTGTTTAACGCAAGGTCAAACCTTTATACGGGAATGATTAAATGTTTAAAATTATTAAAGTAAACGTAAAAATTTTGATTTTTTTTATCATAAAAGTCATATTCGTTTTAGTCATTAGACATAGCACCTACTTGTTTTCTGTTTTTATAGTGAATTATATCCCAAAGGAATTTCATAAATGTTTGAAACTTTGTTTTACACGTCTCTTTACAATTCTTTTATGTAACCTTTTTGCTTCTCAGAGGCTTTGTCTCGACACTTTAAATGATATTCGGGGATATTACTTTGGTTCAGTTTTAGGATGACTTTCAGAAAGCTCTTCTAGAAATGAAAAGCGGTGTTCACATATAGATTATTTTAATTTTGAGAAAGTCATAGTTTGGTGGACTTATATCTAGTAATGTTGTATGTTTATGTATTTCTGCTTTTGTTCAGTAATCAAGCTTTTAGAAACCCATTGGACAGAAAATTTTCTTTTCACAAATTTGTGTTTTGAAATATGGAACTGATGTTCCTGAAATAACGATAGCTTATAATATTTCTTTACATATCAATTAACAATATTCTTTAAGACACAAGCTTTACACTTGATTGGCTTGATTTTTGCTATGTAAATTTATAATCTTGATATGTAATCTTTGAGCTTTAATACTCGCAGTACCCGAGCTTTTTGACATACTATTTCTAACCCCATCACTTAAAACTCACACGCACTAACGAAGTAACGCAAACGTGTTCTTATTTTTTATGTCTTCAACTACAATTGAGCCCATTTTTACTTCAATTGTGAAATATACTTAGTATTCAAAAAATTCAATTCAAATTAATGATTAAAGGAAAGAGAAAATAATAGATGCCAAGCATTATAATAAGTAGTGTACTTTAATCAGAAAACCTAGTGTGTAGTGGTATAAAGTTGCTAAAATGCAAACAGACTAGTCTTAATGAAAAGCCTTACTTATGAAGCCAACTCTTACCTGGATTCGCTCCATCTCTGTACAAAAAGGCTGTTCTGCGTACTGCAAATAATACTGAATGTGAGCCATCTCGTGATGTGCAGTTATCAGGTTCTCCATAGTTACTTCTGTGCACTGTTTGATGCTAAAAAATATAATCAGTAGCAATGCGAAACGAAAATTGTTGGTAAAGAGTTATCCACTGACCAATAGGTAAGTTATAGAGTTTTATGTTTCGGGTCTAGAAAATTGATATCAACCTACCGAAAATCAATTTTGTTGCAGAAATCCCAAGCACTTGCAGTGCACTGAACTTTTCTGTCGGTTGGTTTGTCGATCATCGAGTGCCTCCAAAATTCAGGCGGCATCGACTTCAACCCTAAGGACGTGTAAAATTCTTCTGCCATTTGAAATATACTAAAATGATTAAACAGTTAGTTGATGTATGCTATTAAAACATAAAATATATGTTATTTAGTGAGCTGAAGTGCATATTTGTCAAAAGTAAAAAAAACTTTTTTACATACAGTGAGGAGGAAATTTTGAATTTTTTAGAAATCGTTGTCAATCGCTGTTGCTATAAAAAATTTCTAATTCGTAACTCGGTGAATAACAGAATATAAATTATGACTGATTGCACTTCATTTGAATTAGGTATAGTAGAAAACATCAAACTACAATGTTTTAGATGTAGCTAGAGATCACTCTAATTTCTTTTCGATTATCAAAATTTAAGTTCACCAGGCTTTTCTTTAAAACTTACACGACCTCGATTCCAGAGTTTAATTATTAATTTAAAACCTCAATAACTTTTCTAGTAGTGTATTATATTATTTATTGCTACAATTGGATGACCATTAATACTACAGTACAAATTTTTACAAAAGTGGATTTTGCAATGGGCTTGGTCGACTCCTGAACCCATTTATGATTTTTTGTCAACTTCTAGAACTTTCAAAGCTATTTGAGTAGTTTCTACGGTACTTTCTGCCTCTGCTGTCCGATTTTGTGGGCACACTGCCCTTTCTTTAAAGTCATTTTTCCCAGAACTGGTCCTTGGTATCTATATAACGATTTGCGGAAGAATCAGCATGTTTTTCCAAAGTTACACATATCTTTGAAGAAAAAACAGCTGTGAATTTTCTTTCCTGGGATATGTTTTAAGGTTACATTCGGTGATCTGTACCTTAGAAGAGTGTCTTTAGCATGTTTCATACCACCCGCCAAGCACGACAAGGTCCTTCATATGTTAAGGTAATTCGGGTTAAGATAAGCAAGTCGTTTGGTTACTAAGAACAGTATTAATCGCCGCTCATCTCTAAATCTTAGACTTTAACTACTGCAGAATGTTGTCGCAACTCATTCAGATGGCTATTTTTTAAGTTGGGTTCTATTCGTTGTTCATATGAAGATCCCACACACCAATTCAACTACTGATGTATTGTATTGTGTGTTGCCCTAAATTAAACTTTATTGCTAGCATTTTCTTTATAAAGTTTTCAAGTGGTTTTTAGGCTGTCAGGTTCTCCATTAACCAGTTTTACATTTTACGCGTTTGAAAGCGCTCTGTTGGTTCAAAACGTTTAACGTGCACCATCTTTGGCTTATTATTGAGAGACTTTTGAATGCGATATATGACGTCAATTATTTCTTGACAACTTCCTATGGGCTCTTTTATTATCGAGTTGAACTAAGTTTCTGAGCTCAAATTTTCCCTTTTTGGTCCTGATATTTTTGCTCAATAGCTTGAAATTGAGATGTTAGTACGAACGAAATCATATACTGCATTAATTATTTTTGACAACATGCTCTTTCAAACTAAGTTTTTGTTCCCAGTGCAACTTCTGCTGCAATTCCGATTGCAATTTCTTGTAGTTATGCACAATTCGCAAGTATTTTTCCTTGGTCTTTGACCAGACGTTTGAATAGTGGTGACTGGTTTCAGCTTGATGTCAGGTCTATGTTAAAATCATATATATTGTTGTAGACGTTAGGTCTATTTTGCTAACTAGCGTTCTGGGTTGCTGTATTACAATAGTCATTCCAAACCTCTTACCTTAGTAAAATTTTTCGGTTATAAAGGTACTTGTAAAATGATTTTTACGTTGGTAAGAGCTCTTTTTGCGCTACATAATACTTCTGTTCAGTTTTAGACAAAATTGTGTTAAAATACTTTTTGCTACCTATTCTGAACTCCTATTTTTCCTTTTCTTTAGGACAGTTCAAAATTAGAGCCTTTGTTAAGATTTGTTTTAACTGATTTAAGACCCTTACATATGTCCAGATATATTCACGTTCTTATTTAGTTCTTCAGTTAACTTAGCACTTTAGAATGTTGACAAATTCCAAAAGAATCTCGAAAACTACGAATTTCGTACTTATTTCTTAATATGAGTCTCTCCTGCACTGCTCTGACCTTATCAGGGTCAATTATAATAGTGAGATGCCAATACCCTGTATATGAGTACGCCCTGAGAACTGAAAGGTTGAGGCTCTCATATGCTAGCCCTCACTGCCCGGCCGTCGTGCACCATCTCTGATATGGGCCAATGTAGCAAGCACTCCACCTTATAATTACTCTTCATTCGAAATGAACACAGGTACTCGATTATTTTTAGTGATTGGATAGGCCACATTGCATAGGCCGTCCGCATCGCAGTTACGCACCTCAACCGCGCGGCCACACTGGCGCTATATCAGGCTCAACTGCCACATAATTTTTTTTAACATGATATGATCTAGCTACTTCACGTCTTCTCGAAGGATATGACACTACTAATATTCCGTAGCTACTAAAATATTTTTTGAAGATCCCTTCAAGTGCTTTTTAAAAGATCTTCCTATTATGATCACATGATTCAGGTACACCAAGTTTGCCAAGTTAGTCCTCTTGAAATAGTTTAAGTTGTTCAAAGGTAGTTGGAGCGCTGCATAATCAAAACAGCATGTCGGTGAACTGTCATAGTTTTGATTCTATTATGAACAGAGGATAGAGCATCCAAGGTTTTTTCAATTTTCAGTAAAGTGTAGCTCGTGAATTCTACAAAGATTCATTGGCTTTGTCATGTCGGTTTTCGTTTTTGGAGTTATTATATCAGTTAACATTTTTGGTATTATGACGTTTATTGTACTTTATTTGTTGTTAATCACAAATACGTCTTAATATTTGATAATCATTTTCTTTATCTTTTTTAATTCGGGTTTGTCGATTACCTGACAGGATTTTAGAATTATATTTAATAGGCCCTTAAAGTGTTTTCTTAAAAAAATTTCAAAGATGTGTACCTCCAGTGATAATAGATAATGCAAGAATACATTGAATTATCATAGAATTTCCTTTTAGAATTACAGATCCTGGATTAACTTTCATCACTTTGAATAGATAAGGGCTTTTTCCATCAAGATTTTTAGATGCATTAAAAGTACTTTTCCTGCTGTTTTCTTCAAGGTAATAGCATGTTTGTGGTTATGATTGCAAGAATGGTTTCTTTTCAAAATTGTGTGAGAAGAACACTTCATCTCTAACTTTTAGGACATCGTTCTTCAGGTCTGCTATAGCCCCATGTTCTTCAAAAGATTCCTCCTCTAAGATAAATATGTCCAAGATGTTAGTCAACATCAATTGGTGGTTCATTATATCTTTACCAATACTGACAGTTGGCATTGCCTTCCTGTATATAATATCACTCATGATCGTCCGAAGATGTACTATTATTAGGAATTTCTAGGCGTCGTCCCAGTGAAATGATCAAATTATTATTATTATTATTTTTATATATCTGTGCACTCATTGGCCATCGAAAACGCTTTTAATTGTCTACAATTCATAGGCCAGGACGTTGTAAATGTCTGGATTCTCGTCTCTTTTAACTTTTCTTATATCATCTCATTTTTCTTTGTCGTTTCCAAATTCCGTTCGACCAGTTCCCGTTTTTAATTCGTCACTTTTAATTCATATAAGATAATATTAAAAAAAAATTAGGAATATGTATAACTTAATGGCATACATTCTAAATATGTTGACGCATGTTTGCTATGGTTAAGAGGGATAGCTTCGTCTTTGTTTACAAAGAAATCATAAATATGTACAAAATATTTCATAAATAAATGTACAATTTACCAAAATTTCCAGTTTCCCCATGATATGGTAACTTCTGGGGAACTGTAGCAAATAACAAGATCCAAACTAAATATTTTAGGCAGTAACAAGATCACAATGCTAAATTCTAGTTGTAAAAAGTTGTTGAAAGTTTTACCAAAATATGTTAACACATCATGATCAAGTGCAAGACCAATTTGTGGTTATGATTTCTACACTCCACCTAATCAAAAAGACGTGCTTAAGCCGCAAGCTAAAGGAGAAATCAAAATTCCCGAAGCAGTTTAAAATGTCGCAAAGCAATCTGTAGTGAAGTCTCAAAAGTTAAGCTTCAAAAAATAATTTGCTCTTTCTTGATAAATACAACACTAAACGAGTTAAGATTTGAATTTTGGAACGCTGGTGTTGAAGCATAACTGTATGCGTGGTACATACAAAGTTTTTTTTAATGATTCGTTGAGAGCTTCATTTTTAGATACATGGTATTACATTGAAGATGGCTAGTGTCGTTCAAAACCCATTTAAGAAAAATGAATAAAGGGAAATTTAGTTTTTATTAACTTAGGCAGGCGAATTAGTGTGGATTCATCAGAAAATGGTTTCTGTGTATGTGTTGAAGACGGCCATTGTTTCAGTCACGAATGTTCCATGAGTGTAAACAGGAAACTATAGATGCTATATACAGATCAGAATTGTCACCTTTTTAGATTGTTAAAGCAATTCTTAAACAGACAAATATTTAATATTAACGAGGATTTGGATGCAGTCAAAAAAATTTTCTTCATCTTTGTGGTTGGAATTCACCGTCTTTCCAAATAATGGAGTGTCTATGGTGGAGTTTTCCCGAAAAACATTGTACCTAACAAACCCCATTAAACCTTACTCATTCTAATGAATTTTCTTTAAACGCGCCCTATATTAATCTAATATACGATGGTCAAGTTATTAAACACGTTTCTGTAAAGGAGACGACGAGTAATTAAAAACGGAGAGAGACTTTACAAAACATTTAGAAAATCATTATATATACTAAATATGGTAGAACTATCAAGGGGAAAGGCAACCGTTTTGAATAATTATTACATTTTGTTTATTATCAATTAATCTGGAATTTAATAATTTGTTTTTGTTTTATTTTGTATGGTGTTGCAAGTAGAAGAGTTATACCATTTGTAGCAAATTTATATAACTATAACAAGTTAAAAAGGGGAACACACTCTACATATGAAGTACCTACAGTGCAGACATAACATAGGAAATTAAAGAATTATTAATATCAAAAACATAAGAAAATGAGAATATCAATTTTCTTAGCTCAAAAATTCTCTATGCAACTCGTAAGTTTCTAACTCGAAATAATTTGGAAATATTAGTTCAAGTAGTATAAAATAATTGTTACATAAATAGGAAAAAAACTATAGCAACTTTTACCAATATAAAATAGCAAAATCGCTATAAACCTGTGTTTATTTTCCTTTTGAATCTGTTGTTGTAGTATGTAGGTCAGGAGCAAAGTGAACCATTTGTGAAAAGAATCTATATCGTAACCTGGCTACATTATAAGTGTAACGCGCTTAGTAATGGGCCATGTTCATATGGAATTGGTTAAAAGCTTTAAAATATTAACATTATAGCTTCCACCTGGCTTTTGCTTCAACTTTCTGAAGCCGTTTTTGACTTGTTCTTAAGCAGATTTGTGTCCTTAGGGGCCTTTGATATAGAAACATGTCACCCTACTCCAATATTCTACAGCTTGTTAAGTGTTCAATAGTAAGGCTAAATTCTTACATATTTAATTGGTATATTAGAAACATATTTTTTTATAAATTACCGTAAGGAAGTAAATCCTTGTTTTAACATTTCATCCGTGACATCTAAACTTTTAGTTGCAGGATATGGTAGTAAAACGTCAGATATTTTACTCCAGTCTTGCGCCCAAAGGTCACCCAGTAAGTGTGCGGGAATCGGTCCATCGGGCCTGATGTACTCAGAACCATATCGTATTAGCAACTTTCGCCTGGCATAAGTAAAGAGCTCTTTGTACAATTCTTGTAAATCGCGCCAAGTTTCGACCAATTCATGCCCAAAGTCGTTGTCTTCATAAACGTAGCGCATCTGTTCTCCTGCATCACTGAATCCTGTTGAAGTTGAACAAAGGTTTATAATCACTTAAAAAATCCATTCACATACCAGTCATCCTAGCAGCCTGATTGGCGAGTTGTACATATCTCATAAACTTATTCTTTAGCGGGGGACCAGTATTGTCATGCCACTCCTTCCAAACATGCAACAGTTCTGCTGGATTTCTAGAATGCGCCATCAGTGTGGTTATGTCGGGGTCTAGCTCCAGGTTGCAGAACTTCTGGTCGTAGTTGTTAAAAGGGCAGATGCGAACCTGGTTGTATACGTCCTTCATCTCAGATATCAAGTGATGTATCTGAAAGCACACATTTAAAACAAATATTCAATAACAAAGTAGAATTCAAACCTCATTGTATTTTTCGTCTGTTAAGCTGGCTCTGCCTTTGGTTACAAGTAGTTTCAAGTGCCGCCTTGCCATGGGGTCCGGCAGCGACGTCCAGTCGAACTGGACCGCGTTTTTCCAGGAAACTTTGTCGAACTTGGCTCTGTGCATCTGCTCGTCCACCATACGTCTTTTATTGAGGTCTGTCATGTTGGTGGCGTAGTTCCACCGAGCCATGTTAACCTGAAGCATATCTGCGATGCCTCATTGTCGTACTGCCTCAGGAACTGCAGCGCCTCGCCTAAGTTTACGTTTGTACCCTAAAATAAAATTTACATCAATACATAAATAAATTAGAAAAGATGCTGCAGCAGTAGATTGTTTTTTAAAATAGCAGCTATCGAAAAAGTTTATCGATGAATTTAATTTTCACAATATAGTTTTTTCAAAGAACATTTTACATTCAAATGACGGGAAGTTCAATTATGAGATTAATATTCTATTTTGAATTTTTAAAATGTATAATATATTATAAATAAATAAAAATAGTTTCTCTAAAATTAAAAAAAGATAATTTACTTCGCCAGTGAGTCCTTCGTGCTTTTGCTGATTATCATAATGAAAAGAACTTTTGTGCGAACCGTTGTATTCAAAGTTTTTTTAAGATCCTCTCTTTTCACTCTGGAAGCAGATGAAATTGGCAATGAAACGATTGAAGATTCTACCAAATCTTCACTAAAACAGATTATAGAGATGGGCTCCATAAATTTCCTCAGGTAGGTAATGAAAATCGATTTTCTAGCACTATATCGACTGGCGATCACTTGCTAATGTAATGCACTGAGGAATAGCATGCTAGAATTAAGTGTGTTCAAAGCTTTGCTGATGATTTCTTTGTGACGTTATTTCACAGTGATTTGAACCTGCATAAAGTGTAACAGGCGAAACACTCTTCATCTTCAGAAACACGAAGATTCTTCTGCATAATTTGAGCAAGGAGATTACTGTTAGTTACAGGTTAGGAAGATTTTCTTTAACCAAATTATCAAGTCATCACCAAATCCTTCCAGTCGTTTTTATGTTACTGTTCAAAAGAGCTTCGCTAAAGGTACTGGATAGGAGTGCTAGAAATTACTACACATTTATATCTAGCACGTGATCATTTAGAAATCAACAACCGTGAAGAAATAGATATTCGTAAAGTCCATAATATGTATGTTAACTATAACGTTATTCAAGACTAGCAGTTTTTATAAGTAGCAAAGACTATTACTCAGAGCTTTAACAAAAAATTGCTGACACGAGCGGTATTTTGCAATATATCCAAAGTCTATATTCTTTTTATACTAACGCAAATTGCCAAATCTTTCCCCAAAGAAGATAAAGAAGTAACTTTTGAGTTAAGCAATAGAAATGATGCTGACCACGGGAATTCCCAAGCCTTTTCCAATACGCTTATAAATAACTTGCCCAGATTGATGATTAGAACTACGAAGATGGCATCACATGCCGACAATTTCATTAATTGTAAATCTGCTGCAAATGTAAAATCAATTTATTCTTGAAGATTTGAAATAAATTTGAAAGAATTGTCTCGACAAAGAGTTGTTAGCTAGAAAAGGACATGAACATGTTTAATCGACCAATTTTAAAGTAAGCCTATTGTTGCCCCTAAGGTAATATGGATCTAGATATTCGTCAGAACAACTTAGTCATTCTATGTTCAAGTTTTTTAATTAAAAACGTATTTCTTATGACAGCAATAGTTTTCTTTTTCTTTGCATGTAATAATTATTCTTTAAAATACTTTCACGACATATAGAGCTTGCTGCATTGTATATATAACAATTATACCATTGACTACACATATTTAATACAATTTTGGATGGCTGTTTCCTTATGACTTTCAATAAGCCGCGATAGAAAAAGAAGAATTCTTTTGTAACATGTAATACAGGGATGAAATTAATCGACCTAGATAAAGTTAAACATTCTCCTTGTATGAACACTAAATTCTTTATAAAATAAAAAATATTTTCAAACAACACTACACTACCTAAAATTATCTTAAATAATTTTATATGTATATTGTAAATTATTTTGTAAAAGGGTGATTGATAAGATTTAGATATCTAAATAGTACATAAATTGAAATACATTTTGCAATATTATTTTAACTGGAACGAATTCCACGTCTGGTAATAATATGGTTGGTTGTTCAAATGTAAAGATTACACCGTGGATATTTAGACAATCAATGCGCCGGGAGTGAAAGTAGAAATATAAAACCAACAATCGAGTTTCCAAGATAACAGCAATTTTTTCCGGTAGATACCTTAATTACTCAACTATAACATATCCCAGCAAACGAAGTAGCAAATAAAAGAAACAAGAATTTCGGCTCACGTGGATATAAGCAGACATCTTGTTTGGAGAACATTTCATGAGCTACTCTTACGCTCATACTAAATACAGAGGAGTAAGGGCTTGTTACTCCTTTGGATTAACAAGCGAGAATGGCATTGCGTCAATAGTTCCAGTCTGAATACTTGGTTAGTCGTGACAGGATTGTTAACACTTCGGGGGGATTCCATTGCATGGTCTCCAAGATCTCTCAATTTAACTCCTTTAATTTTTGTATTTGAGGTTACTTAAAAAGTTTAGTTTATGATATTTCAAATTTACGTCAACGAATAGCAGGCTGTGCCAAATAATTTACGCAACTCGGGTTTCTTGAAAGCAAGCGGGATTCCTTTAAACAAAAATGTGGAAGAGCGGCACTTTAAACAACTTCTCTAATTGTAATATTTTTATTGTAAAAGCCACTAAAACCAATTATTATGCTATTGCAATAGAATCGCTGTTATTTCGGAAACGGTTGATGTGGAGGACAATGCATATATATATATATATATATATATATATATATATATATATATATATATATATATATTTTAAGTATTTTTGACGTCCTAGGCTAGCTATTTGCAAATTATAACAGAGGGATAAGTCGGTGCGGTAGCCTTACGATCCTGAAGATAGGCAATCAAACGTACGCTCAGAACTTAGCCACGCCACATTTCATATCAGCTGTTTTTGTTTACTTTCTGTTCAAACATATACAGTGCAGAAATTTGTTCTATACATAGACAATAGTAATCACCTGAAGCAATTTTTAGCCACTTCAGGTGGAAATCGTCGCCATGTATGCTCGTGAGAAGTTTTTGATTAGAATAAATATGTTTGCCTTTTGTTTAGATTTATTTACTAATTTGTTTACTTAACACAAACTTGATAAGTTACTCCAGTGTCAGGTAGACATTTTATTAACTATCAAAAGCGTGCTAACGATGAAGATGTAGTTAATGAGATTACTATCACGTCTGTGTGTGTGCTCATCAGTTCGATTTTCAAATCGGGAATTTTTTTTTTATTATTATTACGTGCTTACTTAATCTTTAACTTTCAACAATCTCCTCTTATAACTAGAAATGAACCAACTAACTGTTATTACAAAACACAATGATGAGTCAATTTTTGCAGGCTACATTGGGCTTGTGTGTTGTACTTGTGAGAAAGAGACGGCAGCGCAAATGCAAATCACAACACGCACTCGAGTTCCCTTTTTGATTCGATCGAACTCGAGTTCGTTTTTTGATTCATTCGACAAGCACAGCGCAATCCTCAGTCAGCCATGCTTAGCTAAGCTATGAAATGATTCATCCGTTGTGTTAGTTAAAGCTTTCGCTAGTTTACATCCTTCTCGTTACTGTAAAGATTAATGAGGATTGTATGCGAGGATCTTTTGAAGTAACATTATTATAACGTTTTAGAGTTTTTATAGAGCATAATATTCTTATATTATGTGTCTTGACTTGACTTCACAGGCTTTCAAAACTCTCTTAATTTAGTCTAGCTGTTGTATAGTATTATTATGTTTACATTCTCGTCTCTGTTTAATGATGTTTATGAACGTCAATTTTTATCGTATATAGAGTGAATAATCAAAATGGAAGTAGTCAGACTGAATGTTCATTTTATAAAGTATTTGATCGTTGATGGTTGCTTTGTCGGTATCTACCTTCAGTACTATCATGAATAGGGAAGGGGGCGGGTGATAAAGCTTTTAAGTTCTCCTGTGCGTAAATAATTACCAGTTTCTTAGTACGCCTGTAGAAATTAAATATAATCAACAACAAATGTACTTCGACCCACTATAACCATAAATAAATTCTCTCCCCTACCCATAGGTAACAACAATATCAAAGATAGTTGAAATTTCCGAATCAATGCGAATAACTGAAATCAGGGATTATCATTCAGAAAAATAGGATACAGTCAAGGACTTGCACTAAAGCGAGTGGAAATGAGAAAATCCCCCTTTACAACTGTAACTCTTCGTGAATCCCAAAACCTCAACGAAAAATCAAGAAGACGTCCAGAGTCCATAATCCATAATCCACAGACGACTCAAGAGTGATCAAGGCCATCTTCCTGTAGAAAATTAATATACAGAAGAGGAGAAATTTCGCCTATGTTCTATATACCGATAAATTAAAATAGGAACTTTAGGAGTTCAGTAGAAGGCAGATGGCCTGGAAAACAAAGAATACAACGTACAAGTCCTATAAGTGTATCGGAACAGTAAAACATTCGAAGTTCACATTGACGATCGCATAAACATTAAGTATTATAAGACTACTCTTTAAAAAAATCTGCATAGGCAGGTGACCAAAATTGACTTGAAAGAATGGTTTCGTTTCCTAGCAAAATAATTTAAAATATAAATCCAAGAAATTGATCCATCCCATCGAACATATCTGGGAAAGTCTAAACTGTAGAGTTACTAGAATGTTCTAGAACATCTTGCCAACTTGATGCCAAGGTGCTTAGAGGCTTTTGTTAAAGCCAATAATAAATTTTTAATGAAGCAGAAGGTGCAAAAATGGTTCTAGTATGTATGTGATATATAGTTACATATATTTAACAGGTACCTCTTCCTTTTAGTTTTCGAATGACCGCTCTAGTTTTCTTTACAGCGCACCCTATTTTTATGGATGATTTCAATATAGCTGTATGCTATATACGATGCTCCGTTTTGATGTTGTACATAATTTAACAATATTTACACTGTATTTCCGTTTAGAAGATGCTTCTTCTAGAATCATCACTATATCATAAAAGCATATGTGGTTTATATATTTTGTTTTTTACTTCATCCGACCTATGTCGTTTATTATTACTTGGGGGATTTCTCGAAATCTCTTGTAATAGCAGTCTTATCAGGTACTTTGAATATATTTTTCTCTTTTCTTCTTCCTTTGAAATCTATCAAAGAAAATTTTAATATACTTCTTGTAATTAGAATTTTACCTATTCTTCTATTTTTAACTAATTTCCATAACACATTTATATTTTTATTAGGTATTCCTCGTTATTTTTTTAGCGAGTATTACATAATTTCTAGCATAACAATTTTTTCGAAAACGTATTTTCTTAAATAGTATAATTATAGTTATAGTATAATTATTACTTGCTAACCATTGTTGCTTAGCAAAAAAGGTTTTACTATTTGTTAAAAACTAGTTCTTCAAAGTTCTTTTTAAAATCCTTTAATCCTATTCTCATTTATAATAATCCTGTATGTTTTACATTTTTTTTGTTAAAAATTTACACCAATAAACTATGGTTGGATTGCCCCCTCTCCTACACTTATTTTTTTGGTTTAATATTTTAAAAACTGTAGTTCATGTCATTATCTAATATTTATCATTTAATACCATAGTTTGTCTTTCTACTAAGGTAGTTCCTTTCAGATGTTTTCTGTTGGTTACATATTAGAGCAATCGATTTGTACCCCTTAATTGAGGTGACATTTTCTTCTTCAATTCGCTTACTTTTCCTAACTCCCTCGCTCGTGCTCTTGTTACTGTAAATTTGTTTTTGTCAAGGTATGCGTCATTCGTAACGACAAAGCAATTTTGTTAAGTACCTTGGCATGAAAAGAAACTGGAAAGTTAACTAGGTGTAAATACTGTTAGGCCGTTGTATACATGTTGAATATCGCAGATGTGTTGTTATTGCTGTATCATTGTTGCAAAGATGCCGCATAAAGAACAGTTTGTTGGTTTACAGCAACAAGCCGGTTCGAAATGTAAAATATTTCTTTTCAATCAGCGAAAGTTAAAAGCAATTATGATGAAAATTGAGCATTCTTGTTATTATTAATGTTAAGTTAAACAAACAACTGTATAAAGTTAACTGCCCCCACTTACAAACAGTAATATTCCGTTATTTTTTTTTTTTTGAGAAGTGAAAGGTTGAAACTTATCGATCATGGCAATGATCATCAGAATTTTCTAGGGAAGTCTTTGTACATTGCAAGTTTTAAACAATTTACTTTGATCATATTCAAGATTAACAGACATGAACCAATTTATCGTAATAATTGAAGAAAAAAATTAAACCCCTTAAAACTTGACTTAATTTTCCAACTACTTATAGTTTAGCCATTTTCTGAAAAAGCAGTTATCAGAGTGAAACTTTAATTTGAAGATCTTTGAGTCGTTAGGCTATTTTCAAAATTTCTCACCTGATTGTATTAAACATTTTCAAAAAAGGAGTTGAATGCAATTGTTGCTCTTAATTATATTTTTATTTTCCTTATCTTATAATAAGGAAAGTAACGTAATCGGCGCAAATTTGACCTACCCAGTTTTTCACATTTCTGGACGAAATATAGCACCAGGACACTAAAAAACACACACACACACACACGCACGCACGCACGCACACGCACGCACGCACGCACACGCACGCACAGAGGGAGAGAGAGAGAGAGAGAAATGTGCAGATTGGGACTCGTAGCTGTCTTTTTTGAGTCAAGTTAGTTGCCTTCAGTCTTCTTCTTACTGTCCAAGGGCTGGCGACCAAACCTCTGACTGCACTCAGCTCTTGCTTGAGATCAACGCCACTCACATGTCGATTTCTGAGGGGTACTGAGACGATAAATCGATCGTCTTTCTCCGTTGTCCGCCTGCTTGCCGGCGGACATAGCCATCAGTTTCTCAATACCGACGTTACACTCTCGGCACGGCTGATTGACTCAAATTTAGTCGATTTACCACGGCCCTCTGACTGAGGCTCTTTCTCAACAATGCACCTATCTAGGCTGTTTCAGTGTGGTATACTTGTGAATTACTGAAGCACTTACGTCAGTTACTTACTTACGTCAAGTTCGAATAAGTGACTGAGATGAATTAACGGATTGCAAGCGTACTGTAGGCCAATCACAGTCGTCGCGCACGTACGTTCCAATTAGCAAGATTTGTAAAACCCCGTTCGTAATACATATTTTTTTGAATACTTCACCTGATAATAGAGGGGGAAGTCGCACAAATATTTTCAAAATAAAACAAAAACGCCTTATGAAGACATTTCCCAACGTAAATAAAAATATAGTAAACATAAACATGTCTACTCTACATATCAGTGCAATGCTGTGTCTGTTTTTCACTTCTCTTAGGGAGTTTACTAAGTTTAGGCCCTATATTCGATACACACACACGATTATATAATTTCTAACTTTGAGGCGATTTCTCAGTTTTCTTTCGATGATAGACATAAACTAGAAACTTAACTTGTATGAATATGATGTTGCAAATGGAACCAAACCATGGATAGTTTAGTTTGTCAGCTTAGGTATCCTTTGATATTTTTGGCTTAACTGATTTGTGTTCTTGGAAAAACGTCCTGAAAAAGCTAAAATCCTAACATGTTTAAAGGAATTGGCTACAAACGAATGCAGTATCCATATGTAATTGTCATAAATGTTTTAGGCTGGGAGACGGGGTTTGAGAACCCATAGTGTTTTTTTTAATTGTGCAAACATCCTCAGAATTTATATTATATTTGGTGAAATGGACCAGTGTGATCCCGCGGTTGAGACGTTTGGCTGTGGTGCTGACGAGCCCGGGGTCATTCCTGGGGTTCAAAAACCTGGCGGGTGGGCTATTAAAACTCTAAAAGTAATTGAGTACCTGCGTTCATTTCAAGCAAAGGATAACAGCAGTCGCTTAAAGCTCGGTGCTTACCACATTGCCCGTATTAGACATTTGAGAGGCTTAACCTCTCAGTTTACGGGGTATTTGGGTCTCATCACATTCAGTTCAATTTTCCAATAAATGTATTGGAATCAAACTTCTTTTGTTCGAATTGAAATTGACCATAAATCTTTTTTTCATAAATCCGTTATTTTTATATGCGCCTGTTATTGTGTTAACATTGCAGCGAAGTAACACAGCTTTGATTAGTTTATGCATTATTTTGACAAAGCTTCTCGTCAAAAACTTACCGTGCTTTAACTATTTATACATTTGAACAGAAAGTAACCAAAGAAATGTGGCAAATTAAGAGGAAAAAGTGTTACAAAGCATTTGTGCCAATGGTGTAACTTTAATCCTTGACACACAAGTAATAAATAACAAAGAAAATTAAACAAACCTACTAACTGTGAAATTATAGTATGAGATAAAATCTATGTAATATATAATTCCCCATAAATAGAAAATGCATATTTCAAGTTATAAAGTGTAAAATATTAAATCAGCTGATAAAAGTTTACCTACGGCCATTGTTAAGTTGTGTATGAAAACTAACAAATTACATGCAGAAATTTTAACGTTATATTCGCTAAACTATATATAATGGCTCTTATAGTGCACTCGTCATTATGAAATATTATTACGAAAATATTTGCCTTATACACAGATCAATCAATAATTTCGTTTTTATCTCTGAAATGCAATTTCAAGCATTTTACATCATTATAATTGTTGTAATTATAAGCTGCGCTATTCATTGTTGTAACAATATAACAACTTCGCCAAAACAGCTCACAATACAACGTGATAAAATAAAATGTGATGTTGGAGCAATGCTTTGTCACCAAATCAATAAGTTTGGTTACAAATCTGTCGTATGCGCTATATGTTTCATTAAGTATCCCACCTCTTTTATTTAATTTAACCAACTAACACTTTACAATATGATAAAACGTTCCAAAACACAAAGGAAAAAACATTAGCTGATTCTGTTTCTTTAGTGTCCACACTTCACTCGCGCATGTAACCGTGGGTCTCACAATCGTTTTGTACACTCTTAGTTTTAGTTTTCTTGAGAACATTTTACCCGATAATATAGTTTTTTGTACCCGCAACAATTCTCGCTTTCAATTCTTCACTGGTACCTGGTTTCTTGATATTGTTGTTCCTAAATAAATAAAATTCTCCACTTGTTCAAACTCGTATTTTGTGTCATTATTTATTTTTACATAAACTTTCATTTTCTTGGAAAGGTTTGTTATTCCAAACCACATCCAATGTCACACGCTACTATTAGTAGTTTCCTCGTGGGTTTCTGTAGCTCCTATTTTGTTCTTGTTGGTATGGTTAGATCATCAGCAAAGAGTGGTGTTTTCGATGGTAAATTGTGCCTGTCCTGTTAACGCCAGCTTTTCTCATAATTGATTCCAGTGCTAAATTAAATAATGTTGTCGATGTCGGATCCCCTTGCCGAATCCATTCTGAACTAAATTCCTCGATATATTTCCGTTTATTCTTACTTTGTTTGTTGTTTTATTTAGAGTCATTATTATTAATTTGATTAGTTTGCTCGGGATTTCTAATTGGTGTAGTGCCGAATATAGTTTTTCACGTATTATGCTATCATATGCTTGTTTAATATCTAGGTATAATATATGTGTACTTAGTTTGTGTTCATAGCTTGTGGTCTGAATTTCTTTAAGAGCAAATATTTGGTCAACAACTGATCTGCCGCCCGGAATCCACTCTGGTATTCACCTATAATATTCTCCGTATACTTTGTCAATCTGTTTTTTATTACTGTAGCTAATATTTTGTACATAACATTTAATAAGGCTATTCCACGGTAATTTTCACAGTTTCTTTGTCGCGTTTTATTAAAGCTTATGTCCAGGCCTTCGGCATTTGTTCTGTGTTCCATATTTCTTGAATTATTTCACACACTATTCTTTGTAGTTTTTCACCTCCATACCTAAATATTTCAGCCTGTATACCATCTGGTCCCGCAGCCCTGCTGTTCCATAATTTATGTATTATGGCAGTTATTTCTTCATATTTAGGAGTTTCCTTAGCATTATCATTTACATTTTGTCTTATTTGTTCTATATACACCCCCTCTTCGCTATGTTAGAATGTATAGTATGTATGTATGTTAGTATGATAGAAGTTCCTGATTTCTTTATTGGTGTATTTTTCTTCTATTCCCTCTAATATTTTAATTTTATATTTTGTTTGGTTTTTCCTTTGTTCTTGGTAAAACTTTCTATTGCTTTCTGTTTGGTCAATTAGCATTTTTTGTCTTGCCTTTTCTCGCATATTTACATGTTTTTCGCATTCTAGGTCAAACCATTTGTGACTTTTGTTGTTTTTATGTTTAATTTGAGTTTTCACTGCCTTTCTCTAGTTCTGCTACCCTCTGTTTCATGTTTGATTTCTCTTTCATTGTTTCCAGTGTTTCATTAATTTGTTCTTCCAATTTTACTTGATCCTGCCTTTGAGTAAGTTGTACTTTTTCCTGTTTCCATCTTTTGGAATCTTCTTGGTTTTTGTTATTTGGTATCAATTGTTGGAGTTTGAGTCTCACTAAAAAGTGATCTGAATCACAGTCTGCACCCCTATAGCTTCGTACATTTTTAACACATTTCTCGCTTTTGTTCTCTATTAAAACATGGTTAATTTGGTTAGTAGTGTTACCATACGGACTGATCCATGTAACTTTGTAAATGTCTCTGTGTTTATAATAAGTGATTTTGATTTTCATATCTTTTTCGATGGCAAAATTTATTAGTAATTCACCATTTATATTAGTGTTATGGTGTAGACTATGTTTTCCGATTGTTGGGTAGTACATTGCTTCTCTTTCTATTTTGACATTATAGTCACCCATTAGTATTTTCATATTATATTTTTGGATTGATTCGTAAACCCTATACAAGGTATCATAGAACTGTTCTTTAATTGTCATTTCTTTTTCTTCTGATGGAGCGTGTACGTTTATAAGGCTTATTTTTTGGTAAGCACCTCTCAGTTTTAACCAGCATAATCTATCCGATATTGGTATGAAGCTTATTACTGCCTGTCTTATTTTTGCACTTACTAATAAACCGGTTTCCAGTCTTCTGTTTTTCCCATTACTCGTAAAGAAAGTATATCCGTCTATCCGTACCATGTTGTTATAAATAAATCTTTAGATCTCATATCTTTACGCCTTTTCTTGATGTGGTCGTTATCTTTAGTTATGGAACTAGGCAGACCGCCTAGTTCTGTGTTTCGTTTTTTGATATCTGTTTAGTCATTTTATGGGCCGGTTCATTCGCGCCCCTATGTTGTTGTGGGGACCTCTCACTTACTGTTCGACCTTTTTTCCTTGTTATTTCCATGGGTGACTCTGGAAATTGTTCCTTCTCGCATTTCTCTAATTGTTTAACTGCGTAACTCTCCTCGTTTACTATTAATTTGTTGTATCTTATAAAGGCCTTACTTTCACTTTGTCTTGCTCTTTTCATATGTTCTACTAGTATTTTTCTTTCTTCCTGCACTTTCTTGAGATCTTCTGTAATATATATCTTAGCTCTTCTCAATTTTTTTGTTGCTATTAATATTTTTGTTTTCTTATTCCATGAGTTTACTTCCAACAAAATTGGCCTACATTGATTATGTCTTTGAAAACCAATTCTTCTTATTTCTTGTACCTCGGACTCAACATTTATCTGAATTCCCAGAGAGAGAGGAGAGAGGGAGGAGAGATGGGGGAGTAGAGAGGAGGAGGAGAGGAGAGAGAGAGAGAACTAATTTTCTCACTTTTTCTTTCAGTTCTAATTCAACTTCTTGTGGTGCTTCAATTATTCCATGCATTACCAATTTCTTTTTTCGTACTTCTTTTTCTAAAACTTCTACTTTAGTAGTTGTTTTGTGTCGGTATTCTCGGCTTTTAATGCGGCCCATTCCTTTCTCAACATTTCTGCTTCTTTTTGATAATTGTCTGATTTCTCTTCTATCCGTTTACTCCTTTTTGCGATTTCCTCTAATATTTGTTCCATTTTCTCACTATTTTAATTAATAATTATTTTACTTGCTGCTCCCACAGGTCCTTTGAAATGATATGAAATTCGTTGTCTTTTAAAAACACCTATTTTTCTGCAACCCATTTAGCTCAAATGTTCATCTCTTTTAACCGCACTATCTAAGAGTAAGTCCTCATATTTATATTACTCGAATATATTAAACTTTGTAGTTCTTGTTTTCACTTTTACTTCTGCTTGGTCCCTGATTATTGATATTGTTTTTGACATAAACTCAATAGTTCTCAATTTCACCTTTAAATTTTGCTTTTCCGTAGCTAGTGTGATATGCTCGTGCTTACAAGTACGCGTCTCCTAGTACCTCAGGTTATTATACATATATACTTAACCACACCTGCACTTTCTTTGCTGGTCTACCTTATGAACAGTAACAATCTAATCGTATCGACCTTTTGCACCTAAAATCTACCGTTATGTGGTTGTTCGCGCGCTAAATTCGCTTTATAATTTGATATTTACATTAAAAACCTAAATTCTTTGTGGGACGAGTTTTTGTGGCTTAACAAGGATTATGGTAGAAAATGTCATGGTCCTACCAAAATAGCTTTATATTTTAACCTTAAGTAGTTGGCTTTGCTACTAACAATGCTTGTAAAGCTGCCATTCATTCAATACATGCTTTCATTAACCAAAATATAGGATCAAATAAAATTATGCTTAAAAGATTTTCTGAACACATTAAACTGCGTAAAAAGTGATGAGTTATTCATTCATATAAAAAAATCTGGTGTGAACATCACATGACTTTCCTTATCCTATTACTATATATTATACCGGGTCCATCGTCTCGGCCCTGCGCTGCTTTCGTCCTGGAACTTGTTACTTTAAAAAAGGACGAGGCGCGAGTCCATCGTCTCGGCTCTGCGCTGCTCTCGTCTAAAAATTTGTTAATTTAAAAAAGGACGAGGCGCGAGTCCAACACTCGAAAGCTGATTAAAATAAACAGTACAAGACAATAATTGATTCGTACTTACAATTTTGCTACGTTACTGAAGGTAACCGTGCGAGCTCGGCCGCACAGCCTTCGCCATTATCGCCTGCGTGCTCCCTCATAGCGTCAAGCGCACCCCCCGCCCCCCATCCTCCCGCAGTCGGCCCGATAGCTCTCCGAGCGCGCTGTCATCGGTCCGTTTAATTAATTTTTAATCGGCTATAACTTATTTATTTGACCTCGGATCAAAAAATTTCATTGTAATTTTTTGTTCGTCTCGGTCTGATCTATCCGGTAATATAAATTTCCGAAACATTTTATGAACACCGGTATATTAAAAATCCTGAGCTTCAATTTTTTCGAGTTCTATTTTACCAACTTTTATTTTAAATTCATGTTTATCTCATGATAAAAAATCAGTTTTATTCTCATAAATTTTTTGTATCTTCAACCGTTTAGATTCGCGACCGATTTTGCGACCTTGCGACCAAACGGCTCTGCCGATTTTTACCAAAAGCTTCGCACTGCGTCCCCTACCTATAAGTAACTTGCATACCAAATTTCAAGTCTCTAGCTCTTACGGTTCTCGAGTTATCCTGTTTACTGACAGACTGACACACACACACACACACACACGAACCAATGGCTCAAACCAACTTTTTTGGTGTCCTAAGTCTATAATTCGTCCAGAAATGTGAAAAACTGGGTAGGTCAAATTTCCGCCGATTACATTACTTTCCTTATTACAGGATAAGGAAAGTAAAAAATGTGTAGTGGAAGATTGTTTGTTTGCCACTTTTGCTGTGAAGATTTCATGGCCTTGGAGCAATCATGCTCTTCAAATCCTTCAAACGTTTGGTAAAAACATATTTTGTGTACTATAGTTATTTACTAAAATGTGTAGTTATTCTAAATAAAATGTATTAAAAATAGACTAACACATGTTAATGGGAAAAAATTGTCATTCATTATATAGATTATATAGTTCCTACTAATATTTTCGTACTTTTAATTAGTTCTGTTGCTATAAATATTACTTATTAAACATCTCTAGATGCAATATAAATCAAGACAATATTAAAGTTTTAATTAAACAAAAATATACTAAAATACTCATCGACATCGGATGTCTCAAAGGGCTTTTAGTTTCTGTTGTTTTAGAGAAGATTAAATGAGCGTGTATCCTCTTCCCAACATTTAGATTTCTTTAGTGATAATAAATTAATTGTTACGCTTATAATGTAATACTATTAATTAAGTCATCAGGGTGTTTATTCTGAAAAGCTGGCTACATTTCAAAATATTATCTAGAAAAGTGTTACAAGGATATAACGTTGAAGCGTTTGTTACCAACATAACCATATCAGAAATGGATGAGATCTTTTGTCTTCATGGGTAACGGATCGTTGATCATAACTCAAGACGATGATATACTGAACAATTCCTGCATCCTGGGGATTGCTACAAGCACTAAAGAATCACTATTGAAGTTAAGCTCCTTGTCGCATAGCACTTTAACACAAAATGTGTTTAAAGTAAGGGAGAAAATTGTCGTCCACATGGCCACAAATAAAGTCAAAATGTTGCTGCTTTTTAGATACAAATATAATCTCAGCTACGCTAATGTTGAACTTAACGTTGATTGTTACGTTGGACGTCCACAAAAATAACATCCTCTGAATACTGAGAATCAACATACCATAGAAAGCATTCCCATTAAAGCAAAAAAACTGAGGTATTCCAAAACGCATGCTCAAAGCTCTCCAACAAATAGACGTATTTCATCACTTAAGCTATTCTTTATCTCTGCCACTTTTCTCGAAAAGTAGGGAACATTATCACAGGTTTAGGAAGTGCAACCCATCATTCTCTTGTCGATTCTGGAGGAAAGATTGTAAAGTTGGGATCTACAAGCACTTGAAGATAATAGTAGAGGGTTTAGAAATGATTTTAAAGAATTAATTTGGGTACTGCTCGAATCATCCACAAACTCCTTTAGGTGTTACAAAAATCACAGAAGATTTCGCAAGGAAAAAATTACTGCAGCAGCCTTTTTTGATATCACTAAGGTCTTCGACAAGATGTGGCACCATTGGCTCAGTTAACGTGTTGGATTATTTCATGAGACACTGATGTCTCAAATTATAGGCAATAGACCGATGCTATTAAGCTTACTATAAGTTTACATGGTAGTATGGTGCCTGCAGGTGAATTGGACAATATAGGAGACTGATGTAATAAGTGAAAATTGAGAATTAATGCTTATGAAAAGTATAGAGTTCTTGGTCTTTCTTGATAGTAACCTCGCTGTCTAAATGATCAAGCCTCACTTAGGATTCTCAACTTCTCAGAAAAAGTAGGATACTTCAGAGTAAACACCTGAAGATAGCAGTATAATCGGCATTGAGCTCTGCTTTATATTACTAGAACCAGTTGTCTTTCCATAACAAGTTAACCCTTTAAAATATCAATTATGTGGACTTTTTGTAACAGTTTACATGTAAAACTTCAAATTGTTCAGAATCACCTTACTCTTTCTGTACTGGTTTTAAAATAATACAATTCTCACTTCTATATTCATTCATTGTTTTCTACTACAAATTTCCTGGTTCTCATTTTCTATTTCTGTTCCCTTTTCTCCATATTAACAAATTATCATTTATCCTTCAGCCGTTTTTGGTTTTTCCTTTTTTTTAGTAGATTGTATTCCATTGTTAGATGCAATTTTACATAACGTTAAATCTTATTTCTTTTATTATATCTTTTAATATTATTCAGGTGTTATATAAGTACAAGGAATAAAACTTCAAATGTTTGCTTGCTAACAACCTGCTTTCGTTTCTAAAGCTCTTTTACTATGTCAAATTTTACTTTTTTACCATGTTCATTGTTCGGATTTTCTTCTAAACCAATATTGTTTTCACTTCACGTAGAGGCTTAAATCTTCTTTTTTTCTAATTCTGTTTATCTTGTTTTCTTTTTAATTGATTTTAAGACTTTGTTTTTTTTGTGACGACAGATTTATGAGCTAAAATTTGATGTAATAATAGAAGTAGAGAGAAAGAGAGAGTATGGGGTTATAGGGAGAGATAGAAAATAAGGGAAATTGCCATTTAATTCCCACGTTTGATAAATAAGTTGGTAAGTATATTTTTTAGCTGCCCATTATGGGTACAGTCACTATTAATAGCCACTCACTCTGAATCAGAAGTTATTAGATAGATTTAATACATTGAAAAGGACATTCAGAGTTTTATGACAGAATAAATACGACACTGGCAGTATTGCTAGATCCATATGAGACTAGAAATCCTACTAAAGCGTTTAGGGGAGTTAGATAAGGGGATACAATATCACTGCAGCTTCGTAAAGTGCATGTAAACAAATTAATTAGAACAATTTAAGTGTGTATATGAACGAGCTTAAGGTTTGCAAACGCCGGCGTTGTTTTAATCTACATATAATGTACGTGAAGACTCCCAATAAATGTTAAGTAACTTATTTACAATATCTTAAAATAAAATTTTTACAGTAAATTTAAGTAAAACTAAATCCACAATAAATATAATCGACAATAGTTACTGACACATTAAAAACTCCTCTAAAACCAGTTAAAGAAAGTTGAATAGTTCCTTACGGCATAGATGACTATAGTTAAACTCTCTTATGCGTTTAAAAATAATAATACACTCGTAAACTTTCAAATTAAAACATTCAACATTTCCGTGCGACTCGTTTCAACATATGCAGCAGAAACCTAGACATTTACTAAAACACAGTTAAATAAATTGACAAAGGTATAAGGGAGTATAGAGAAGAAGGTAATATGTGTTATAATAAAAAATCGAAATATATGTGCTTGGGTGAGACAAACCACAAAACTCATTGTGGTATAATACGTAGCGAAACTAAAATGGAAAACCTTATTAGCTAGTTATTATTGTATATCGTTAAACTTCTGGTGCATACATCGTAGAGACCTCAGACTAGTGTCATTCGACTCAGATTGAAGAGTAGAATCCGAAAAACTAAGTGTCATCCTCGGACGCTCAAAGGTTAAAAAGTGATACATGGAGATTTGATTATAAAATTCCAAGACCAAGATTTATTTTGCGATTTTCTTTTTTTTTATGTAAATGTTAATTATTAAATAATCGTTGCCATCATATACCAAGTTGCCATCCAAATATGGTAAATGTAACAAAGTAAACCACTACAACATGGTTAGATAGCCCGAAGTTTACCATGAAGACAGCAATTAACAAATATATAAAACCTAGCAAAAAGTGTTGAAAATAAACTAGACAAAATACAAGAAAAGACTATAAAGCCTTTTTCCCTATCCGTGTTATTGTTTCTTCGTTTTATGTAACAATTAATTACCAATCTCTATTTTCTCTGTTATTTTTCTTATTTATAACATTCATTTTACAGAGAGTAAAGAATTTTTACTTAGACGATGATACTTGGTTAAGAAATAAAATATAGTTTGGGGGACTTCATAAGGAGTTATAAAGACTTCGGTTTAAATGTTGACACTTTTGAGTATCGATTTTCTTTGCTGCTGAGCCAAAGATTACAAACGTTTCCATCAAACGAACTTGGAATTTCTTTGATTTTAAACCTAAAACTACTGGTGGCACTTATAACGATAATAAAAAAAAGATGCGTTTTGAAGAGAAACTCTAACGCTCGTTCAATCGACTTGGTGAATTTTTCATGTCACTAAACCAACAAGCTTCAATCGTAATTATGAGAAACTGGTGAATGAAAAGGTTAGTTCCATGAACCAATAGATGAATATTTGTTTAAAACGTTACCTGTAATGAATGTAGCAAATAATAAACGATCTAAGTATCGTTGTGTGAAGGACAATTATGCTTTTGTTTCGTTATAGACACTCCCAGACCATTAAAAAAAAACTCTCTCCTTAACTCAGTTTCTTGTAGCCAAGTAAAGTGGTGACCCATCTAAGCAGTTTTTTCTTCTTCAGAGACTAATAAGAACCGTACCCCAGCTGTAGCAACAATTCCCCTGGAAAAGAAGTTAAACGATATATTTTTTATATATTAATCGCAATGTCTTTTCTGCGATATTAATTATATTAGTTATTCCTCTTTTTATTATTCCCAACATAATATTTTATTTTTAAACGTTTATATCTTCATAACAGTTTTTAGCACATTGGTTGTTATATTATTGTCTCAGTTTATCAGCTTACATTACCCTTTCCAAATATTTGAATTTTTCATTTGTTTTCCTACACTTGCTGTATGTTGCATATTTTCCTTTATTATTTTATTACTAAATTCTTCCCATCTTTTCAGTTTTTTAGCTTGTTGCCTATTAGATCATGTCTTCTTATTTTTTTTTCTTATGGCCATATATTAAATAATTCAATTTTGTTGTCTTCTCTAGCTTATACAATTTTATTGCGCAATCACTTCACCACTATTCACGATGTTTTTATATTTTATTGGTTTATTATTTGTTTTTAAATTAATTTTTTGTCTATACTTTTTTGAAGCTTATCAGATTGAGTTGTTCAGTTTTTTTTTGGCAAGTAGTTGATTTATGTGGATCAAATCAAGATCATTTCAATCAAAAGTATATGTGTTTTCTATACAGATGTTTCTATGATTTCCTTTGGTGTCGTCCAACAAGCAACGGTGTAGGAGTTTCAAATTCCACAAAGTATTATTGCAAGATTATTGCAGAGGTATCAGAAAATTTAAAATTACTAGATGACACAATGGCTGATATGAATACGAACAGTCGTCTTAAATATATGGAATGATAATGATTGAATAGAAGAAGACGACCTCATAGTTCAGCCGGAGAAGTGCAAATTCCATTCCATTGACGCCAAACTACATAAGAGATCGCTTAGTATATTGTAAAGAACATTATATTCTAATAATTAATAGTGCCGCATATTGTTCATGGAGGAATCCAGTTCCTCTTAGGTGTACATCTAGCGGATACATAGAAATAGATATGACAAAGAGAACAGTTGTGAACGAAATTATTTTGAAGCTCTAATATCCTTGTATAAGCTGTTTTGTTATAGGCCTTTCCACGTCTTTTGGTGGGGGACTTTTACTAGCTCAATATACCGGAATATGAATGGTAATAGAATTAGCTTTTCTGTTTATTGAAGGTAATGTAAGTTTTTATCGAACAGATTTTGCGAAGATGTTCCTAAAAACAAAGAATATTCAGTGCCTAGACTAGCCACCGGATATTCCCTTATTTAAATCATATTTAACATGTTCCCTCGTTTCCTTCAATAACTGCGAAGTTGAAGTAGTGAATCTCTATTCCACACGATCAGCTTGATGCACTTCTGCTAGAAGACATCAAATGTATATAAAGGGAGTACAAATAAGTCTCCGCCGTTTGACAAAAGATGGCCCCACCAGTAAGTTAGGGTTGAAATTGTCAAATGTAAAACCTATAACATATCGTTGGACATCTGGCAACACAATAAATGTGAAGTTTTGAGCCGAATAAGTGTCATTTGCGGAAACTTTTGATTTACTTTTTTAATTTGAAGAAATTTGCAGCTGAGGCGTGTAGATTGCTTGTAGAAGCATATGGCGAGGATGCTTTAAGTGAGAAAAGTTGTCGTGAGTGGTTTCATAAGTTTATGAACGGTGAGTTTGACGTCAAAGACAAAGAACGTAGCGGGAGGCCGAAAGTGTACGAAATTGGAAGCATTATTGGAGGAAGATTCCTGACAAACAAAAGAAGAACTTGCACTTACATTAGGAGTAACTCAGAAAGTAATTATACATCGTTTAAAATCGATGGAAATAGTTCAAAAGCAAGGAAATTGGGTTCCACATAAACTGAAGACGATAAAAGTACGAAAGTATAGCCACTGGTGATAAATAATATATCCACTACTATAACCTAAAGAAGATGAAATCATGGGGACCACATGACCATGCTTCAACATCAACAGCCAAGCCGAATATTCATGGGAAAAACTCATGTTGTGTATTTGGTGGAATCAGCTTGGTGTCGTTCATTATGAGTTTCTCAAACCGAACGAAACCATTACTGGGGCTCTCTACTGAACACAATTGATGAGATTGAGCCGAGCACTCAAGGAAAAACGCGCCCACTACTACTCCAGACACGACAAAATTATTCTCCTGCTTGATACTGCTCGTTCACACGTTGCGGCGCCGGTCAAAACCTACTTGGATGGAAACACTCAATTGAGAAGTCCCACCCCATCCTCCGTATTCAGCAGACATTTCCCCTTCCGATTATCACTTGTTCCGATCTATGACCTATCTGAGCAGCACTTCACATCATATGAAAATACCAAAAATTGGGTCGATTCGTGGATAGCCTCAAAAGATGAAGCGTTCTTCCGACACGGTATCCGTATGCTTCCAGAAAGATGGGAAAAAGTAGTGGTTAGCGATGGACAATACTTTGAATAAAACATAAGGTTCCGTTCTTTCACAATAAATGCCCAATTTTTGATAAAAAATGGCGGAGACTTATTTGTACTCCTTTTATATGAACATGTTGCTTCATACCCAGAACTATGTCCTTTAGTCTACATTTTTTTTGAGCTCTAATTTTTGATTTCTTGTGTTTTCTATCATTTTTAGTTGTATCATACATCTATACACCAATTTAATTCACATTAAGTAACCGTGAGTTGAAATGACTTGATTCTCAATTTATGACGTGACTTCATATTTTTTGCTAGCCTATCTCATTTCATTTATTTCTAGATCTTTCTTTCAAAAGATCCTTAATATTTCACGCTGCCATTCTCTGCCTATTTCAACGTCTTTATTTTGTATAGCACAAACATACACTGTTACCCTCAAATTATGATTGAACAATCTAAATGTTAATAGACTTGTTTTTACTAAGAAAACGATTAACACAAGCTCCCCTTAGCATTAAGAACAGATACTACTTTGTGTTCCATAGTAAAGTTTTAACTTCTAAAAACAATCGTCTATCTCGAGTTACTCTGTCCAAAAGTTGAGAAATATAAGTCCAACATAATTAACAAATCAAGGAATTTTAATAAATATGCAATAACGTATTATAAAAAGTTACATTCAAATCAGTTTTACTACTTGAGAATAATGGTATGTAGTGGTAGTTAATCTAAAGGACTGTGGAAAATTACTAATGTTGAAACATGTTAGAGTTGACTTTACTAAGCTTATACAAAATCCGGTAAAGCTTAAAGACGTAAAAAGCAGGAAAATTACCACAATAATAACAATTTATATAATTTGTCGCCACTTTACGCAATTCAGTACAAAATTCGATGTCCACCCAAAACGAAAGAAAAGAGTTATTTACGGTAAATAGCTAGATATATTTTTTATTATTTCTATAAAGAAAATTGTTATCTCATCTTGTCTTCATATTTACGTGCTTGAAAATTTTGATTTTCATAGTAAATCACTGAGCGAGTCTCAATGGATTCTAGAATTCTGTCAGATTTTGGGAGTCGGAAATAATTCGGGAAAGACAGTAGTCCAACAATTTAATGATACCCTGCGATCGACAAGCATTCCATCTACTATACATTTGAACAGAAAGTAATCAAAGACAGCTGATATCAAATAAGGCGTGGTTGAGCTCTGATTGTACGTTTCGTTGCCTACTTTCCGGATCGTTTTGCATATCTTACTTTCATACTGTTATCATTTGTAAATAAATTGTTCCACGTTCCCACCCTGCAAAACTGTGAGGGAAGGCGGATGAAAAATTGTCAGTCTAGAACGCCAAAAAACCTTTTTGCAGACAGCCCCTCGTTAAAGACAAGAACAAACATTTACCGTGCCGTCGTGGAACCTGTCACTACGTACGGAGCAAAATGTTGACAGATTACAAATAGAAACCAAAAGACACTGAATACGGTAAAAATTTGCTTCTTAAGACGGTCCTCCAGGATATAAATACTAGATCAAGTAAGAAACAACATGCTATGTGAACGAATTAATCTAAAGCAAAGCATAAGAAATAGAACTGAATTCCGTTCATATGGTATGGACATGTCATGCGGATGTTGAATTCAAGATGGTCAAGGAAAGTTAGAGACTGCCTTCCTTGTAATAGAAGAAAAAAAGATAGCTCTTGAAAAACATGGAAATATGGAGTAAAATAGGCCATAGAGAAACATGAAATTGAGAAAGACAACTGGGAGGAGACTATGGTAATTAAAATGCAAAAAGCGACAAAGGATGTGGGACTCTTGTTATGATAGAGATTTTGCATTCCAATTGATTTATTTCCTCGGTTTTTTACTTTCCTTATCCTATAATAAGGAAAGTAATGTAATCGGCGGAAATTTGACTAGTTTTTCACATTTCTGGGCGAATTATAGCCTCAGGACACCAAAAAAAGTTGTTTTGAGCCATTGGTTCGTGTGCGTGTGTGTGTGTGTGTGTGTGTGTGTGTGTGTGTCGGTCTGTCAGTAAACAAGATATCTTGAGAACCGTAAGAGCTAGAGACGTGAAATTTGGTATGCAAATTACTTGTAGGTAGGGGACGCAGTGCGAAGCTTTTGGTAAAAATCGGCCAAGCCGTTTGGTCGCAAGGTCGCAAAATCGGTCGCAAAGCGGTCGCGAATGAGAATAAAAATGATTTGTTGTCATGAAATAAACATGAATTTAAAATAAAAGTTGGTAAAATAGGAACTCGAAAAAAAATTAAAGTTCAAGATTTTTAATATACCGGGTGTTTATAAAATGTTTCGGGAAATTTATATTACCTGATAGAACAAAAAATTACAATGAAATTTTTTGATCCGAGGTCAAATAAATAAGTTATAGCCGATTAAAAATTAATTAAACGGACCAATCACAGCGCGCTCGGAGAGCTACCGGGCCGACTACGGGAGGACGGGGGGAAGCGCTTGGCGGCTAGGAGGGAGCACGCAGGCGATAATGGCGAAGGCTGTGCAGCCAAGCTCGCACGGTTACCTTCAGTGACGTAGCAAAATTTTAAGTCAATTATTATCTTGTACTGTTTATTTTAATCAGCTTTCTAGTGTTGGACTGTATATATATATATATATATATATATATATATATATATATATATATATATATATATATATATATATAAGGATAAGGAAAGTCGTGTGATGTTCACACCAGATTTTTTTAGTGTGTTGCTTCTGGTTTTATTTATTGCTTTCACCAAACCTCAACAACTTCACATACCCTGATTTAAAATGATCCAAAATCGGTTGGCGACACTAATTCACCATGTCACAGCACAGCAGTTAGACTTATGTGGGAAGATGATGACAGTATCGATCACATCCCCACGCTCTGATATTGTTGCTTCGTTCCAGCATCATTTTATTTACATCTAATTCCAAAATCTGACAGAATTCTATAATCCATTGCGACTTCCTTAGTGGACAAGGTTTACTATAGAAATCAAAATTTACAAGCAAGTAATACGAAGATAAGATGAGATAAAATTTTTTATAATATATAAATAAAATTAAAAATATATATAAAAATAACAATATTTCCTTGTCACTAATGCCATTGTTTTGTATTTATTGTCTTCATTTTCTAAATTTATATTTTCATATTTAGCTTTATTACTAGATGTTTAGATTAACTCTTAATCCTATTTATTCTATTCTGATATTATCTTATTATAAAGGATATGACCTGTTTAGCCCTTGCAACCAAGAGCGTATAAAGACAATCTTCTCCGACCTCTATACTCGTTTAATACTTCCGCATCCATTCTGTTAGGACTTTCTAAATGTAGATCTTAAACAGCATGGGGGACATTGAGCATTCTTGTTTAAATGTTTCAAAGGTGTTTGAGATGTATTTACTCATTATTATTATATCCATAAAATTGTCATATATATTTTTCACTGCTCTTATGTAGCACTTATTCAGCTGAGATTCCCTCAGTATTTCAAAGAGTTTACTTCTTAGAACGGTATCTACCTTTTTTTACGTCAACAAACATCAAGTAAGTCGCTAAGTTTCTTTCCAGCTGTTTTCAATCTCTAGTTATAAAATAATTAAAAACTACGTCGTACTTTTATAAAAATATAAGAAGTGGGAGTCTATTCTTCTCTTCAATCCCTACTGTACAGCTTTTATATGCAGCCAGTCACGCTTATTCCTCTACAATTGCTAGGCACTTTTTACATCCTCTTTTGTGTACAAATCTAGTATAATCCAAACTCCAGTTTCTGTCGATGTTATTGTCATCTACAAAACATTTAAGGTACGCCCGGAAAGTAATGAGACTGATTTTTTTTGGTCTAAGCACAAGCATCGGAGAATGTGTTTGCAGGTCAAAATACAATGTCGATTAGCTATACACAATGAAATTTTAGGTTAAACTCGAAAAATCCACAAGTAAGATGGTTGCTATGATTCAGAAAGTCTACGGGAAGGATGCTTTATCAAATGCACAAGTGTTAGGTGGTACAAAAGGTTAGAGAAGAAAGAGAGGATATTGAGGATGAGCAACAGGCAGGATGTCCATCAACGTCTCACCCTTCGGATAATGTGGTTAAGGTGAAAATGGTTTTTGACTCTGACCGACGTCATCAAATCATCAAATTTGTGTTAAATCGGTTCCTAAGTTTTTTGACCGATAAACAGAAGAAAAATCGATTTTTCTGTTGAACCGCATGGAAGTAATCCTGATTTTTGAGGAATAAAATGTGGGTTTTTGGGTACGATCTAGAGGAGAAAATATTAAGTTCCGAGTTTCCTCGACCAAAGGAGACTCGAATGAGCAAATCAAAGATTTGTCTCTTTTGACTCTAGAGGTGTTGTCTATAATTCGTTGCGTTTTACATAGAACTGCTTAAATGGCTGAAGAAAAGAGTTGTGCGTGTCTACTGGGAAATTGCTTCACTACGACAATGTGCCGAGTCATCTATCACTGCTAGTGAGAGAGTTTTTGGCAAAGTAAAATTCCTACAGCCCAGATATGCCCTCGCACGACTTCTTTTTGTTTCCCCGGTTCAAATCCAATTTGAAATAACACTAGTTTAGGACTGTTAAAAATATGCAGATAGCTGTGGCGAGTATTATAAGAAATTTCATTTCAAGACTTTCAGGCGAGCTGGTAACCGCTGGTAACGATATATTAATGCTCAAAAATGTTAACTTTCCGGACATATATTGTATCTTTAGAATTGTTTCACGTAACAGTTTCGGTCCATATTTGACTAACGCCCCAGAAATGGTCCGCTGTTTTCCGACTTTTCATTTTTTTGGTCCTGTCTTCTAGTTCTTGTAAACTTATGAAGTTTATATGGTCAACTTCAACATCTGTAATTTGGAATTTACAAAACTCTAGTCTTCTCACCGTGAGTAGAGCTTGGTAATGGTTTTTCCAGTCTTTCATTGTTGTAATTATTTTTGTATATTTTTGTAAGTGCGACTAACCTCTTTATATTCATATTTAAGCGTACATATAGTTTTCTATCTTCACTTACCTTTGTAAAAAACCAATTGTTGTAAGCTGTTTTTTAAAATTGATCAAGCTTAATTCGAGGACTACCAGTTTGCTGTTCCAAGCTCTCTTTGACTTCTAAGCTCTGCTTAGCTCTCTTATATGTACATATATTTTTTCAACCGATTGTATGTGCTTTCAACTAAACTTTTGCAATTTATCACTTAAACTCCATCTGCATAGTACTTTTATTTTCTGTAGTTTTTTAATTACTTGTCGTTGTTTAGACGAAATTTTTTATACGTTCCAGGCAACCAAAGTCATAATCCCTTTCTGTTGCAAGTTTTGTTATCTTGATTCGCCCATACCCGAGATCTGCGATTGAAATTTTTAACTTTTAAGATTTTTTCCAGGGATGAGGTGTTGGCCTTCCAACCCGAGGGCCAGAATCATCTGGCGTGTTTTATTCCCCTGATCGAAATGTCCAAATTGCAACCTAAGTTGTCAAAATTATATTGCAACCAGAAAAACTAAATAAATTAGTTATGGTACGGTAGATTCGTGGAAAATTTGTCGGTTCTTTGGACGGAAAAGTTTGAAGACTAAGAGAAAGAAACTAGTAAAAATAGTTATCGCATTAAAATTTTTGATACAGTAACGACGCGAAGAAATGTGAAAAATTCCCGGATTGTAGTCGTGTTTTAGTTCCTCCAATAAGGGTGTCACATTGTAATTCAATTAATTATCTAGCAAAAGTAAAAATAAGGTAAAGGTCATTTGGTCAAAAATGGGACGTAGGGGAATTAAAGAACCATGACAAAATTCACAAATAACATAATGCTCTTGAAGTAAAATTAGGACGATTTATTAACGATTCTCACAGAGGAACACAAACTAACTTAGAATGAAAATGTTTCAAAAATACTAGGAAATTTTCAACAGTTAAATTCAGACGCATCATCTAAAATACCAATCTGGATAACATTGGCATCGTAAATAGTTTCTCATATTCATATCAGATGTTCTACAATATATTATGGCTGAACATTACAAATGTTTTCAAAAATCATTTTCTATGTTACCACCACTGAAACACGGCTAGACAAATAGTCTAGTGAACAAAGGTGAAAGAAACATGGAGAATAAAATTAAAGACCAAAATGAAATTGATTTTGAATGGCAAAAACATAGCATGGCAGTGGGACAACTAAGAATAGTAAAAGAAAAAAGCTCAGCCAAGGAACCGACCATTAGATAAGATACAATCCGATCTAATGCGAGAGATATACCGCACCCATGATACATATGATCATGTATTCATCTGGCAGTTCTTCCTTATGTACTATTCATAAAAGATTAGTCAAACAACTGTATCAGTTCTGATTTTTCATGGTTTTATTGGCCTTCCATCTTCTCTTGATAAGCAGATGTGCACCGTTTGCAAATTATTAATTTTCCCATTCACTGTTTCAGATTCTGTTGTTTTCCATGCATCTGTGTCTTAGAACTTCAATTGTTCCATTTTTTTAAAGAACGGTTACGTTCAAGTTGCGAATCGGGCTTCCGTTAAAAAACAAAACAGTTTAAATGCACCAATATCCAGCTTTCTTCGGTAACGTTCCATTGGATAATTTTAGGTCGCTTTCGTCACTATTGCATTGTTCTAATTTACGCGGCGTAACCGGAGCGGGATACAGCTATGCGACGCTCATTTAATTTTTTAATTTCGGTTTTCTATTTTTTTTGCTTTTTCAAAAACATTAACAAATTCACAAAATAATATCACATTAACAAATTCAAAACAAAACATTAAAAAAAATGCAAGAAATACCTGTATTAGACGTGCGTTGGACGATCGCAGCACCCCAACACTACATAGACAGGAGATGAAGTAGACGCGCGCGAAACTACAGAGGGCATTTCTCATTTTGACGGGAGCGTGATCGGTCCGCAGAGCATCTTTTCGACCTAAAGACTTAAATGCTACTACGGGCTGTCAGCTAAGATTGAAATTAAGGAGTGCTTTAAACACTAGCGTGACAAATTGTTTAAGATTGCAGCACGTCGAGCGTAACAATGTCATACACGCTGAACGTCTTCGCCTTAAGAACCGCGCGTCTTGCTCATCTATCATTTCCTACCTTTGTTGGCGGGGAAAATTGGTTCGTGAGCGAAACGCTCACTCTTCCGGCATCGCAATGTTATTGCCAGCTTAAGAAATCATGAATAATATGCCGCTAATTAGAGGCAAGGGCGTTTAATGGTACTCATCCGCCGTTGCACTGAACATGTCAATTAAAACTGAATTTGCGCGTCGTGTTTAATTGCTCTGATTTTGTTTTTTTTTATTTTCTTTTGATTTTCAAAGATTTTCGGCGCCTTTCAAAATTATTTCCGGAACGCCAATGCTTCTGTTGGTTCACGCATGCGTGAAGTATAATAACGGAAGTACGTCAATCGCGAACGTGTTGGTATTAAAGAAAGAGAGAGAAGACGAAAAAGTAAGCTTAGCTCGCGCCGGAACGCGCGACAATAATTACCCGAATGTCAAAAAACAACATGGCGGTTGAAAAGCAATAATTTTATGGGCAATTTTTACGGGAATTTCGGGCAGAGCTTTGCACGCGAGGCGGCGCGCTTTTATGTGCACGTGTGATGAGTGGGATGTTACCTTTCACGCCGCCGGTGGTGAAGAGGTTGCTGGGCTGGAAGAAGGGCTCGGACGCCGACGACAAATGGTGTGAGAAGGCAGTCAAGAGCCTGGTGAAGAAGCTGAAAAAGTCCGGCGCGTTGGAGGAGCTGGAGCGGGCGATCTCGTCGCAGAACCACAACACAAAATGCGTGACGATCCCGAGGTACTTCGCTTGAGCCTGCATGTTCGGTGTTAGGCTAAGGTCAAATTATGGATTTGTTGTGATCGCTCCCCTTTCCCCACTCCGTCTGGTTTTCGACCTACCCTAAATGTCTGGCGATGCGCTGGACCACCCAAACGCGCTCCGCTCTTATCAAAAACTCGCTGCATGGCCGATTTCGGCGCGCGCGGAGGTCGCAGGCCGGATTTTGACGGCGAATTATCTCCAATAAGCTGTGGGCAGCGGTGTTTTTACTATTTTCGTTGTTCTCAGAGCAAGACCTTGTTCAGATTTAGGATCAAATGTGCAGCAGCGTAAGGGCTTACCACATGTGATATACTGCAAGCTGTGGCGGTGGCCCGAGTTGCAGTCCCATAACGAACTGCGGTCGCTGGATAACTGTGAATATGCATTTTCATTGAAGAAGGACGAGGTCTGCGTTAATCCTTATCACTATACTCGAATCGAAAGCCCAGGTATGGTGTTATAGTTGTTTGTTGGAAAGGAATTAAAGAAATGAATGCTTTCAGCCCTACCTGCCATATTAGTTCCACGCCATACCCTAACCAATGATGAGGGCAATATATTTCCACATTCGCTGGAAGATTTAAGCACATCAGTACCAGAGAATACCTCGTTTCCTCATAACACTAACATAAAGTAAGATGAGAATGAAACTTTTAGCCGGTTCTTCAACATTTCTCCGTCCAGTTTGCAGATGCAACACACAGGGGGATACATGGATACAGTAGGTTTGTGCCCAGGCAACCTCGAATCTCCCCACAACGCCGCTCCCCCCACAGAAACCCCGCCCCCGGGCTATATATCAGAAGACGGAGACCCTATTGACCATAACGACAACATGAGTAAGCTGTGCACCAACTAATCAGTAAAATGTACACAGTTTGCGATTGGTAGGTCTGTCCCGATTAACCCCCAGTCCTCCTGTGGATGCACAGCCGGTCATGTACTGTGAGCCTGCATTTTGGTGCAGCATCAGCTATTACGAGTTGAACACTCGGGTTGGAGAGACTTTCCATGCGAGTCAACCCTCTATTACTGTTGACGGGTTTACAGATCCCAGTAATTCTGAAAGGCAAGTATTAAGAATCATATTTGTAGTTATGTTATTAACTTATAATGAAGGTTATTGTATTATCTATTAGTTATATAGTTATGTTCATCGAGTTATGGATATAAGGTACAGAATTTTAAATCATCATGTTTCTAATGTATATAACATATAAAACATAAAAGTTTGTGCATCACATAATTATGAACAGTAGAGACTTAATGTTGATCGATTACTGAGTAATTCATATTATTTATTGCATAATTACATTACCGTTTCATATGCCATTGATAGAAAAATTAAGCTCATTGTCATCAAAATATTAAGCATGAAAAATTTAATTGTTGATTTATCATAAAGCAAACATTAAAACAGTACAAAATGTAATAAGAATTTTTCTTGCATCAAACAAGATGTGTTGAGTATAAAATCGTTCATTGTAGTAAAGATATAAATTTTGCAATTAAAAGTCTGAACTTTATAGTTAGAACTTGAAATGAAGACAACTCTATATGATTAATTTGGGGTTTTATTATTCCCTAGTAGCTGTGCAAAACTAACACCAAACATGGCTTTGATTGATTAGACTAATGAATTGTTTTTGGTCTTGACTAAAAGATAATTTGCTTCGCTAAAGCATTAATTGCTGTGCCTCACAAAAATCTAGTGAAGCAAAATCAGACAAGCGCAGTGCACATAGGAGTTCTCCACAAATCTTATCTAGAAGCTTCATAGATTTCTCATGTGCATGCAATTGTACCATCTTGTTGAAACTGACAATAAGTTTATTTTATTCAAGTAGATTGTTGAAATTATAGAGTATTAAACATTATTTAAAGAATATAGGACCAACAATGTGTCTTCTGACTGTTGCATCTCGCTCTTATTTTCTGGCTGTACAATAGTGCTTTATATAAAGCAGGTTTTTTCAATGACCACAATTGTGTTTTGTGAGTTAACGTAACCTGAGGGATGGAAGCAGAGCTTATTGCTGGCATCTAAAAACAATTTTTGTTTAAATAAAATTTGTAAACTAGACGTTCTTATGATCAGCTTTTTTAATTCTTGTACCATTGTCACTTTGTATAGGGAAAGTTTTAATTTGCATCAGAGTGCTTTATGATGCCTTTCTGCTGTCCTTACTATAAAGATATTGATGGATTCTGCAATATCAAGTCAGAAATATTCAACTTTTAACATTTTATTCAACATTTAAATGATTAGCTATTTTGGTTTGTATTTGTCACTGTTCTATAAAATTTTCAATAAGTCTATGTATTACATTGTAGTGAGATACAGGCTTATCAGAATTTATCAGAAAATTGTGTTTTGCCTTCTTGAAACGTAGTCAGGAAGAAATATTTAGTTAACTAAGATGAATTAAAAACTGATGAAAGGAAACTATTTACAATTTTTCATAAAAAATTTATTGTTGCTTATTGATCCAAGTATAAAAAAAACTAAATCCCTTGGCAATCGGTTTTTCAATTGGAAATAAATTTAATCAGTCGTTAGTAGCAATTAAAACTTGAGAAACAAACGTTCAAGAGGCTTGTCTTCTTCTTCCTATCGTATCTTCTTATCAGAAGAGTCATGATCATCATGGTCTATTATTCATTATATTTTTGACGATGTTTTTTAAGGTTATTGTTGTCACGTTTTGATATGTGGCTGTAGCATTTTAGGATTTGTCTGTAGACTAGCAGAGAGGCGATCATTTATATTGAGTTCTTGTAGTACAGACACATTTGTCCTCCTTGCTGTGCAGGGTATCCCCACCATGCGTCTCCAGCACCACATCTTAAAAGGGTCAATTACTTTGCGTTCTTTTTCTCTTACTGTCCACGATTCTTACTTTTGTGTTGCTTGTTATTTGTCGATCTTTCCATAGTTTTTGTAACTTAGTTATAGCATTTTTGCTTATTTGGATTCGTCTAATTATTTCCACTGAATAGTCTCTCATGTTCTCAAGCATATGTAATGGTTGTCCACTGTTTTTGTTTTATCTAAGTTTAAGCCATATTTTGCACTGTCGCGTTGTAAGTTCAATAGCAATTCCATTATCTCATCTTCGGTGGAAGCGAGAATAGCAGTGTCATTGACATATCAGAGGTTGGTTATCGTGTGGTGTTTTGTAGTACTTCTTTCATTACATATTTGCCGTATATATTAAATAGTTGCGGAGATAGGATGCACCCCTGTCTAATACTCTTTCTTATGTTAAATCCCTATGACTGCTGTTTGTCAATTTTTATTACGCCATGTCCATTGTTATATAGCCCTTTGATCAGTGCGATAATATGCTGTGGTTCCATAACTTCTCCCAGTGTACGCTATCAAAAGCCTTACGATAGTCTAAAAAACCAACAAACAGGCTTAAGTTGTATTCCCATGCTTTCTCTATTATTTGTCTAAGGTTAAAGATCTGTTCTCAGGTGTCCTTACTTTTTACGAAGCCAGTCTCTTCTCTTCTAGATACGCTTTTAATCTTTCATTTATTATATGTAATACGATTTTGCTGACATGCGTATCAGCGCAATTAACTGGTAGTTGTCACATTTATCTTTTGGTCCTTTTTTGTGTATGGGTATAAAGACTAAGTTGCACCAATCTTTTTCCCAGATCCACGTGTTCCAGATGGCTTGGTACAGCACATGTATTACATCAACTCCCAGGTCACCCATAGTTTTAATCACTTCTGCATTAATTCCATCGTTGGCAGTTGCTTTTCATGTCTTTAGTTGTTTGATAGTAGCAACAATTTCTTCTCGCATGATGTAAGGTTCTTTCGCTTCTAACCTTGACTGCAGGTTGCACATGGTCGTTAAATAGTCTATCACAGTATTTTCTCTATTCATCTATAACTCTGCAATGTTAGTAATTTTCTCGTCTTGTTCATTTAAAAGATTCCAGCTTTGCAACTTGAATTCTCTTGTGATATGTTTGACTGCTTGGAAGAGTTGTTCGGTGTTTTTTTTTGGTCAGCATAGTGTTGGAGATCTTGCCATAGTACCTTGTAGTAATTATTCTTATCAATTCTGCATGAGCGTTGAATGTCTATTTATCTGCTGATACAGCTCTTGTTCCTGGGTCTTGTGCATTCTATTTAGTAAATACAGTCGAAGTGCCTCGCGTTCGCAACGCGCGGCGATTCGCGTCTTCGTGTTCGTCGTTTAAATACTTGAAAAAAAAAAAACTATTTTTTTATTAACTATAATTATGTAAAAATGTCTGATCTTTCGATCTAGATGGTCTAAAAAACTCAAAAAGTTGAAGATAAAAAGATACAACGTTTTTTAAACTTTTACATTTTTTGAGGTTATAAAGTAAAAATAATGGTACCATTGGAAAGCTGAGAAAAAAATACGTAAGACTGTGTTCTCAAATCATTTTTTTATTAATCTTTTGAGGCCGAAACGACGAGATGAAAACGTCGTGTTTGACGCTCGCGCGGTCGGCTGTGGTAGCAGTTTTTATTTTTTCCTGTTTTCTTGTTTAGTTCTTTTTATGTGAGGTTATTTTTTTTAGCTTTGTTGAGGCAATGGTAATTGCATTTATTCACCACTTCTTAATGCAGTCACCACTTACATCAGAATATTTATCATATCTGGATTGTAAGGATGGAGTTGAAAAAAAATATCTGAAAAAAGCGAAGGGAACTAAGGGTTCTTGTCTTGATAACTTGGGACGCTGTTAAAAACTATTCCCAAATCTAAATGGTGTATTGTCCAACATGTGACCAACTGTCGTCGGAACCAAAGGCCCCAGACCATGATTTCATCTGGTCGGCAGACCACCTGAACCATTTCTATTGTTTGAATGAGGAGACCGAAACTGCAGCTGCTTAAGCGAAGACCATTTGCAGTTGCAACTGACAAAATGTCTTCTAAATATTTCCTCATTTGAGCAAACAGTTAAAAATAGTTACAAGACATTAATTTTTCTAAAATCTCTTCAGCAGACAGGTCAGAAATTGTTGGATGACATTCTTTGTTCATTATTAAACACCACAGATATCTTTCTATTTTCTTATATTGATATTGGTTTATTCTTGAATGTTTTAATTTCCATTTCTGGACAGCGTTCCTTATAGTTTTTTCAGTGAATTCTTGCTGCATTATTGTATGTAGCTTCAAGAAATGACATGACAGAGTAAACCTCATACTCAGTGTAAACATCAATTGTTATAACTATGTTAAAATAACACACAAACAAAACACTAGCAGAAAGATCACGTCAGATATCATGTCAAAGTAACTAATACATTAAAGATTAAAAAAGTCTAATGGAAGACTTTATTATTATGTTTTTATTATTATATAAGTGACAAAGCCCTTTTCTGTAAAAATAGTGTGTTCAAATAGCCAAATCTCACGTATTTTGGAGCTATTAGTAACAATTAACATATTGTTGCGTTAATGAAAGTCTTGATCTGTACTACCCACCAGTTCTATTTTTGAGCAAAGTTATAAAGATACTGGTTTTATGAATACCACAACTGGTTGAAGCCAGTGTATAGTGTGGGATGGAAAGTACAACATTAAGATTATATTTCCTATTGCTTTATTAATCAGTTCTAAAATTTTGGCATGAGTAACAACAGCATATGTTTTTTAAGTGATCTAAATAATATAAATTTCTAAATTGTTGTAAAAATAGTTTTGCTGTTACCCAAAATTACTGCACATATGAAAAATCCAATGAAACTTGTTAATTCTCATTGGAAACATATAGTAATGATTTATGCTGTTATATATTGTAACGAACTTGGTTTATATGTTCAATTATTCTCACTCAACAATTATTTACAATGTACATGCACTATTTCTACAGGGCATTAACAGCTAATTACTTGGTGCACTAATGCTATTATTAATTATTTGTTCCCCAGCGCACTTAGATCATCATGCAGATCATGTCTAATTGCAATTATCTTTGTGATCGTTCCTTATGCACTTAAATATCACAGAAACCTTGAGGGAGATTACTGAAATGTTTCTTATGATGCATCTTGAACTCTGAATATCTTTGCACTACTTTGTGACTATTTGTTTCAGAAAGAGTCGGGCTCTAGTGGTCAGTATTGTAATATTTTGATACTAATTATTGCACTTAGTTCAGCAGAAACAAATGCAGCAATTTGTTGCATTATACATTTATTCATCTGACCACTGCTTCCTTTCTATCATTTCTAGAGAATGTAGATTACCCACTAGACAGGTTGCATATTTTATTGAATATGAAAATGAAACAAAAAAATATAATTTTTTTCAAACAGTTAAATCCCCTACTTGTACCAAACTTTGTCTTTAGAAGTAAAAAATTCTTATATTCTAATTTCCATATAATAATCTAGTGTTGAAAGATCAGGACTAGGCAAGGTAAGGCAAGAATTTAATTACATAAAGTTTTTGGATTTATTCTTCTGATTATATGAATAGTAGTGTGTGTTGTTTTATGGTAACAATATCCGCTTTTATTTACAATTGCAAAATAGCATTTAATCAAAGCGGTGTATACAACTTCTGCGGTCATGTCGTGACTATCCAGAACAAAATCGAAATGTTTGGAATCTTTGAAGTTCTACTAAATGTATAACATCAATTTGTGTTAAAATCTGTAACGTTTGAGAATGGGTTTTGGTGTTTGATCTTTACTTAACCAGTGCTTACGCATGTTTGGTTTATGGACAAATATCCATTTTTCGTCACATAATAATTTGTTTGAAAGTTGGCAACAAACTTCAACAATTTTCCGTGCTTCAAATCATACGAAACAACTCTTCAGCTCTTCTTCACTTTTCAAAGTGTAATGAGATGGCTATACAGATAGTCTGGAAGCACCAACTTCACCTAATAATTTTTGTGTACTCATGGTTGGATTTGCTAAAACAGCTTGCATATGATTAACAGATCAACTGTGCTACTATGTTAAAATTATTATAACTGATAGGGTGGTTTCCTTTAGTAATATGAACATTTCTTTGCGCTTTTTTACCAAGTTGTAATTATTGTATCTTATAATAAAAATTACTGAATTTGTCTTCATTTTTAAAACTTAAAATTAGCAACAATGCCCCTCACCAAATTCCCGTTCAAGTAATATAAGCAATGCGTCATTTTGCTTTATTTTAAAAATAAGCTATAAAAAATTGAAATAAAATTGGCGGATAATTTGTATATATGTATGGGATAAGGTGAGATAATAATAAAAAAAGTAAACTAAAATAGCATATTTGTAAATGTTACTTATAAAAATAATTTATAAATTATAGCATGCTTAATCTTCTTTTTAAAATGCAGAACTTTTTATGGCAAGTGTGCCTCGCGTGCATTAGAAGCATATTAACTGAGTAAAAGAATTAGCTTGAGATCGGGTTTCTTTAGAAGAAAAAATTTTTTCTTATTTAAGAATTAATTTAGCAAATGTCATACCATTTTGGAATCCGGACTAAATGCGCCATCTTTTAAAGTCACTTGCCAAAATAGCGTTGTAAATTTTCTTTCAGTACAGTTAGTTAAAGTTGGGCGATGTAATAATTTTGAGTGTACAGTTGGGTAACAAAGTGATATTTTCTTAAACCTGAGGCAGCTGTGTTTTAATTTTAGACTAATTACAGAGGGGTTATTCAGGGTTACATCACACACAAAAAAATGAAGAACAATAAAGATTTGTAGTCACAGTACATGAAAGATCATCACAGGGTGTCAATATTTTAAATTTTTTTGAATGCCTCTAATTTTAAAAGTACACGACTAAGATTCTTTTAATTATTTCTCTGATAACTGTCACTACCTGGTCTATCACCCGTTTCCGGTTTGACGTTGATTTTTGGGACAACCTGTATATATACTCTAAATGATTTTGTTATACTCTCTCTTTTCAGAGATTTATAACATACTGAATTAATTGTCACAATACACTATAAAATGTGCAGCTGCAAAGGGCTAGAAAGGTTATAGATAAGTGTTATAAGTAAATTAGGCTACATTACATTAATTTATACGGGTACAATTGTTTATAAAATAATTTATAAGTGGGAAAAATATCCATTGATGTGACATTTAAAGGGTTATAACAAAAGGGGAATGAAATGGGTTTTCTACATGACAAACATTTTTGTACAACCCTTCATATAAAATAAATACTTCAGGTGTGCTAAGGTACTAAACAATACTGTTAAACTTGTTTATGACAGTAGCTAATTGTATTTAGACAACGAAATGTTATGAACACTTGTATTAGTCAATTGATCATTCTTAATATATATATAATCATGATGCATTGATGTATATAAAAGTATGTATAAGTATCTTTCATTAAAGTATTCTCTTAACATATATTGTAGCTTTATCAGATCAGTGAGGCCCATAGCTGTATTTTTAGGTAGATTATGTTACTTGCAAATTTTGCCCAAGTTCTGGGAGTTTTGCTTTGAAAGGCATTCTTTAACGCTTTAAGCTACCTTGCCAACAATGTCTTAAGATTGTTAATTTTATTTTTGTATACTATTTACTTGTCAGCAGGGTCGCTTAGTGAATTAAAGCTTCCAGATTTGATCCCCAACTGGTCTCATCAGATTCTAACATGTGAATTGCCTAAGATACAGCTATGGACCTCACTGATCTGGTATAACTACTGTGTATATATTAACTTACTTGCATATTTAGCGTTTTTCTGCACTAAAAAATAAAATAAAACATTTAGACGTGATTAAAGGCTATTTTCTTCTCTTAGGTTCTGTTTGGGATTATTATCAAATGTGAACCGCAACACGGTTGTTGAGCAAACAAGGAGGCATATAGGCAAAGGAGTGAGATTATATTATATAGGTAAGAAAATATAATATCTTATGTTTATATTGTTCTCATGATATGTTTTTGTTGTAGGTGGAGAAGTATTTGCAGAATGCTTAAGTGACTCAAGTATTTTTGTGCAATCACCTAACTGTAATCAAAGATATGGGTGGCATCCTGCTACTGTTTGCAAAATTCCTCCAGGTGAGATGAGCCATCCTTTTATAAGTGAAAATACAACATAGGCTAGAAACAATTGAGTAGATTTAACTGATCATTTTGTTCATTCTTGTTAGTATTTTAGTTGTAGGTAATCCTCATTTATTCTTTTCTTTCTTTATTAAATAATTCGGTTTTTAAGCTTTTTTATGGTTGATCAATATTGAGAATTTTAATGCTTAAAATCGTCAGTGTGGTTGAGTCACGGGCTGCAGTGCAGATGGACCTGGGTTTGTTCCCGGAGCTCTCTGATGTCTGTTGAGTAGCCTACTCAGTCACTAAAAATAATTGAGTACTTGTGTTCATTTTGAACAAGGGGTAATAATGACGGTCTTCTAAAACACGGTGCTTGCCACATTGCACCACATCAGAGATGGTGTGGGATGACTTGGCACAGTGGCGAGCATATGAGAGCCTTAATCTCTCAGTTTGCAGGCAGTGCTCCCATGCAGGGCATTATAGTGAACAAGAGCATGTAACACTAAATTGTAGAAGCCATAGATGGTTTGATTGGAGTGGATCTAAATGCTATCATAAAGTGCACTGTGATATGAACTTATGGAACGTTGGATGTGTCTGTGCTTTTGCTGGTATGATTACTAAGAAACCAAAGCGCACCAGAGACTAACTATAGGATGCTGTTCTAAATAATTTATCTTACTGTTGATGTTTTTACAGCCCTACCCTAGACTAGAGCTGATATATGATGATAGCCAGTTTTGGGGATGGAACATTATGTTGAGTACTAATCTTGCTGTTTTTGTCTTATTGTCTATCAATTCAGATCAACTTCCTGTTTATGGTTATTTCTTTCAGGATATCTTTTGTCCAAAAATCTTGGGATTTTCTAGTGAAGAGGTCTTCTGATGGAAAATAGGACTGTTGAGTTATTTTCTGGATTGATGTCTCTTTTCCCGTTCTTGAACTATTTTTTTAAATATGGCCCAGTATCTCTTGAAACTATTCAATCAACAAAAATGCTTTCAGTAAGCTGGACACCTCGAATAGTTGCTATAATTTGACTGATGTACAAATTCAACACAAAATTGAGATTTATAAAGAACTGTTTAAAATCCTAAAGATAATTACTTCTGCTGTGATATTCATAATTATGAAAAACAACAATCTAAAAAAATATTTTGTGTTATAAATGTAGGCAAATTAAATATGCATGATGGCATAGTGACATTACTTATTTGCGTTTATAAACAGGATGCAATTTAAAAATATTCAACAATCAAGAATTTGCCGCTCTTCTGTCCCAGTCGGTTAGTCAAGGTTTTGAGGCTGTCTATCAACTCACACGGATGTGCACAATTCGAATGTCATTTGTCAAAGGATGGGGTGCGGAATACAGGTAAGGAATGTTACAACAGCAGAACGATAATCACTCTACTTTTTCATCATTCCTGTCTTTCGATGCAGGAGACAAACTGTTACATCAACCCCCTGCTGGATCGAGCTGCATTTAAATGGGCCACTGCAATGGCTGGACAGGGTGTTAACGCAGATGGGCTCACCGCGGTTACCCTGCAGCTCTATGTCTTAAATTGTGTTGAGGCATAAGTGTATAAATCGTTTTGAAGTGTTTTTGATGAAACCATTGACATTGGAAGGTTTTTGAATTATCGTACTATTAATTTTTTATGTGGAATTTGTGTAGCACTTCGTATTTATAAGATGTGACACATGTTTATCAGCAAGTTTAAAGATAATTGACGTGCTGGCACAATAGTTGTATATACGACTGTAAGATATGGCTTTTGGTAAATCATAGAATTTGCCATAAATTGTGTGTATTGTAGCTTTTTTTTTTTTTGTAAATGGAATTGATGCAGAGCTGCAGGTTGGTTTTGTTTTATGAGTGCTTTTTATTTTTAAAGTTTTGGATAATTTATGCTTACATGTGATTAGCTGAGGTAGCTATAGGAGATAGTTTTAGATTTACTTTCTTAAATACTGTCAAAGTTGGCATAATTAGTGCAAGAATATTGCTAACATGTGCTGCTTTAATATAATTATTTAAGCCCCAGTAATTTACATGGTGCTTTGAATGATTTTACTTTGAAATTTACTTAATTTGTTTATAAGATGTTATTAAATTAATAACATAACATAATTGTTTGAAACAGAATGGTTAACAACTTTTGCATTTTATTTTTGGTTTTAAGTTTTATGGGAATTGTGCCATCAGTGACATTTATATTAGGCCCACCAAAGTTTGCTGATAAACGTGCAAGTGTATTAGTGTATCAAAATCGTCATAGTTACTATTTTAGCTTTACTTTTAAAATTTATTTTATGCCGAAGGGTTTGTTTTAGACGCTTTTAAGGTGTGAAGTTGTTAGTGTTGCAAATTTTATAAATGTGTAGTTTTATTAAATATTGGGTAGTTGTTCAGCAGAGAATTTAAAAGTTTTAGGTATGTTAGCAGATCGTACTCGGTAGGCAAGTTGTTTTAGAGGGTGCGAGTAGGAAGTCTATGGTAATTGTGTGGAATCTTTGCAGCAGTAACAAATCTTCATGTTACTGGTAAGTTGCTTCGTTGCTCAGAACTTCAATCAAATCAGAGCAGATCTTATTAACTTTTGTTACTAATTGTGTTGTTGCTATTTTGTTCTTGTTTTAGATTGATATCTTTGAACCATTGTCAGTGTTATGTATTAGTGTATTTTTGTGTATACATTTATAGTAATTGTCGCAGTTTAGTACGCATATTGTATAGAGATAGTTTGTATGACATTTTACCAAATTATTATATTTTAATTTTTAAAATATATAATCGTTACTTCGTTTAAATATTATGTATCTGAAATAAAACATTTTAGTATTTTGTGGTTTCTTATTCAGATAATTGGAGAGGTTTTTTTAGATATTTTACGTTCTGTCTAAAACTTCTTTTTCTTTTATCTGGACTATTTTAAATCCTTCTAACCCATATGTTCTTTATAGATTTTAAAGCGGCCTATGATTTGATAAACAGGGAAAAACTGGCAGAAGCTCTAAGAGCACTCAAACTACCACAAGAAATAATTAACCTTGTACAAATGATAAGTGCAGTAAAGGTAAATGTTGGAAGAGTTCACAGTGAAAAGAGGAGTTTGTCAAGACCCACTGTCTACAGTTTTATTTAATCTAATATTGGAGAAAGTAATGAGAAAAAGCAGAGTAAACAAAACGGGGACGATTTTTACCAAAAGCCACCAATGCCTGGCGTATGCCGACGTCATTTTGTTAATAGCTAGAAGTAACAAAGAATTAAAAGAAGTGGCAGAACGATTGATCAGTGCAGCAAACCAAGTAGGCCTCCAAATTAATGGAAACGAAAGCAAATATATGGAACTTAAAAACCACCAAGGATCAGAAAAAATAGAGAACTTTACAAATGAAACAGAAAGTGGAAGAGAAGTAGTTTTTGAAGAAGTGGAAGAATATATGTACCTGGAAGTGCCGATAGATAACGAAGAAACAGAATTAATCTAAAAATTGCTAAAAGTAATAGAAGCTTAGGAGGTATTGAGGACTCAGGTCTAAGGACATTTCATGTAAAACAGATACGGTTATACAAAAGTATAATCAGACTGACACTAACGTACGGCTGTGAGACATGGACCCTGACAGAAAAATCGGCAGAAAATAGAAAAGTGGGAGAAGAAAGTCCTACGAAAGATTTTTGGTGGGAAAAAAGTGGAGGACGTATGGACGAGACGAACGAATACAGAAGTGTATGAGCTATACAAAGAAGCCCCCATAGTACAAATAATGCTAGAAGACTACAGTGGCTGGGGCATATGGAGAGGTTGAACAATAACAGAATTGTAAAAAACATTGCTTGGAAAATATCTGGCGGGAATAGAAGAAAAGGTTGGCCCAGGAAAACTGTTTGGAAAGACCTGAAAGAAAAGGTGTTGGAGAGTGGAAAGAGATTGCAAAAGACCAGAAGAGGTAAACGCTTTTATATATATATATTTTAAATCCTTGGCTAGCAAATTTTCTTGAAGTGAGTTGTTCTTTTAGAGATTTTGTAAAGATATTACCAATTTTAGAAGACTTAATGTCACGACTTTGGAAAATTCCATAGTAGCTGTTCCATGTTCAGAATTTAAAATATATATATATACATACATACATACATACACATATATTTGATACAAAGATTAGATTGTCATACTATACTAAAAATATCTTAATTATCATGAATTTGTATTATATAGTGTCTAAAACCAAATCTGAGGAAAAATGTGCCAATGTACCTCCATCTCCCCACGTACTATGAACATCATCCAATGTAATGGAGTATTCAAAAAATAATCGAATACTAAAGTAGGGAAATTCAAAATTTTCCTAGGATACGTGATTTCCGCTAATTGTAAACGATAGTCCCAGAGATGCAATTTTCTAAAAAATTATTTAGAACCTGTAGTGATATATCCGTTGTAAAACTATTTACTAGAACTACTCTGTGAATTTCATGCTTTGTAAGCTAAAATATAATAGGGTTGTATATTTTTCAGATAATCCATTTAAAAAGTCTGAGTGGGGGTGGTCTCCAAAGTACTGTTTCTGCATAAAAGTTACCAAACGGCAAACATTTTGTCAATTCAAATTTTTGAAGCAGAAGCTTTAAATAGGTGAATTGATTTTCATGTTCCGTAACCACGTTTCTGACGACCTTTTAATCTAGCATAGATCTTTTTAATATATAATTAACTGAACCCTCCTCTTCTTATAATATTAATCAAAGGTTCTTGAAGCACTACATTAAAATGAAAAATAGTTCATTTCTGTGTTATTTATATGACTTCCATGATTTTGTGATCTATCAATAATTTTAGTGTGCGTGCGCTAATAAATCCACATTTTATATGCTTCTAATTTCTTCATATTGTTTTTCTTTAATATCCATACTTTTCATTATTGACATCTACTGCATTAAGATAGTATTCCGCGTAAGATGTCTACACAAATAATTTTCTGATTCGTGTGCGAGTAGTGAAGCGGTGCGGACACTAGGTGTACGTTCCGCTATCGTTGCAAAAACAGCGAAAACCGCAGGATCACAAGCGAACACTTCTTCAAGTGTTCCAGGAGTGCGCCCGCACGGAGGGCGAACTATGCGGCGGTAATCAGTAATCAGGGCTTCAACGGAGCCAGCAGAACCAGCGGCGGCGATCAGGGCTTCAGCGGGCCGGGCCTTCACCCAGCAAGGGCATCTGTAGTGCTTCTACGGCACTAGCAAGTCGGTCAAGAGCGAGTGAGTGCGGATGTGTGTACTGCGATCGCTGCAAGTTATCAGTGCACGTTTAACATCTGACCCGCTGTTATTGATATCAGTTGACATACATAAACTAAAAGTGTAAGTTAAAAACATTTAAACTACTTCTAATCTTTAATCGTAACCAACTACCAGTTCTGCAATTCTACAATTATGCAGAATTTGCAAAATAACAGCCAAAATATGTATTTACCTCAACCGCAAGTATTTTACAATTCACAACCGGCATACGGGAATCAGCAATCATACCAGTATGGATTTATGCCATATGCTCAAAATAATACCTTTACATCAGAAACTCAACATTATAATTATTTACCTACACACCAAACCTACCCTAATGCAAACATAGCTCTTCCTGGTCCATCACTAAATCAAGCACCTAGCACTCAACAATCGGATACATCACAGAACATAATCATCGATGAATCCGACGACGAAACACAACATCCGTGGCAACAAATTAAAAAACGCAAGAGAATCACTCCAAAACGTACAATGCAACAAAACAATGAAAATCTAACAAACACTCAGAATAGATTTAGCGCATTGGATAACACAAACACAAATGAGACAACACAAAAATCTAGTGAAAGTTCCGAACAGAGAATACACAAACCCCCTCCTATCTTCGTATATGGAGTTACAAATTACTATAAAGTGATTGAAGATCTAACTCAAGTTCTAGAAAGAGAACAATACAGCACTAAGACACTGTCTAAGAACATAATCAAGATTAACGTAAATAGCCCGGACTCCTACAGAACGCTAATCTCACATCTAAAAAATGTAAAGATTGTATACCATACCTACCAGATAAAAGATGAAAGAGCCTACAGGGTGGTAATTAGAAACTTGCATCATACTATAGACATTGAAGAAATCAAGGACGAATTATCCAAGTATGGCCACACTGTGTAACATTACTAATATCAAACATAGAATATTAAAGAACCCTCTACCTATGTTTCTGTCGATCTCGAGCCTGCCCAGAACAATAAAAAAGTTACGAAATAAAATACCTAAACTATCCACAGATAAAAATACCTCCAAGATTGAAAACTACAATTATTCAGTGCACAAGATGTCAAACCTATGGACATAGCAAAGGCTACTGCACTAAACCGTTCCTACGCGTTAAATGTGGAGATGAACACCAAACTACCGTCTGCACAAAATCTAAAGACAGTCCAGCCACTTGCGCGTTGTGCCGAGGCCCGCACCCTGCAAACTATAAAGGTTGCCGGATTTATCAACAAATACAACTTAACAGAAGCAAAACAGTACCTTCTCCATCTGCGCAAACCATAAAGAATATGAACAAGCCAATATTTGAACAAAAAGCATATACTTCCAACTTAAACAATTTATCTTATGCTCAGGTTACATCACCCCACTTGATAAACAACCAAACCCAGAATACAAACACCAATGACATATCATTATCACAATTCTTGTCCAAATTCGAAAGAATGTTTAGTCAATGAATGAACCAGAACAGCACGATGCTAACCACGCTAGTAAACAAATTAAAATAATGGATACCCTACGCATTGGTCTATGGAATGCAAACGGGCTAATTCAGCATCGTGTACTAATCGAGCTATTTCTTAAACAGCAAAAAATTGATATTCTGTTAATTTCTGAAACCCATTTCACCGAATACAGTTACTTCAAAATACCTCACTATTCGACTTATTGTACCAACCACCCGGATGGTACAGCCCATGCCGGTTCATCTATCATCATTAGTAATCAGATATCATATCACGTAATGGAAGAATTTTCTACTAAATTTATACAAGGTACCATCGTAAATGTCAAAGGCCTCAATGGCTCCCTAATGATAGCAGCCATATACAACCCACTCAGACATACAATACGGCAACATCAATATGAAATGTTCTTTCAAAAGCTAGGAAATAAATTTATTGCTGATGGGGATTACAATGCAAAAGATCCAATATGGGGATCTAGAATTACTACTACTAAAGGCCGAGAACTAATCAAGGCGATGCAGGCAAATAACTATGGCCACTTAGCAACACATGAGCCCACATATTGGCCATCTGATTTAAACAAAATTCCATATGCTATGGACTTCTTCGTCACCAAGGCCATATGTCCTAGGTACTGTAAAGTAGAAACCTGTTTTGATCTCTTCTCTGACCATTCATCTATAATCGTCACAATGAGTACGTCGATCATTACTAAACAAAAGAGACCTTCACTTTACAATAAACACACAAATTGGAAAGCATTCAAAGAGTATCTAACCAGTAATTTAGTTATTCAGGTATCTCTAAAGACAGAAGACGAAAGACACGGCGGTTCAAAGATTAACGAACATCATACACCACGCAGCCTATTACTCTACACCATCTAGTGGTGATAACTCCGTCATTATCGATAACTATCCACTACACATCAAAAAGAAGAGCCAGAAATACTTGGCAACGAACTAAACATCTAGCAGACAAAAACAGATTAAATAGGTTAACAGGGAACTAAAACAAGCACTACAGGATTGGAGAAATGAAACATTCGATGATTATGTCAGAAACCTTTCCCCCTACGCATATGGTGAGTACACTTTGTGGAAGGCCACTAGCAGATTCAAACGCCCAAACAATCCTATTCCTCCATTGCGTAAAAACAACAGCTCGTGGGCAAGGTCAGACGATGAAAAGGCCGAATTATTTGCAAATCATCTATCAACCATATTTCAACCTCATCCTATGGCTACTACAGCTGCAGAAGAAAGTGAAATGCTAAATTACCTACAGACTCCTTATCAACTAAGCCCACCTATTAAACCATTCTCGCCCTCAGAAATAAAAATTGTAATCAAAAATTAAAAAATGGCAAAGCACCCAGATATGATCTGATTGCCGCTAAAGTCGTGAAAGAACTACCCCACAAGGCTATAATGGCTCTCACTCAAATATGTAATGCAGTCATAAGGCTTCAATATTTTCCTATACAATGGAAGTTTGGTCAAATAATTCTTTTTCCTAAACCGGGCAAACCTGCACATGAAACCACATCATACAGACCAATAACTCTATTACCTATTCTATCTAAAGTACTAGAAAAACTAATACTGAAAATAATGCTACCTATAATTGAAAAACAAGGACTAATTCCCCAACATCAGTTCGGGTTCCGAGAACAACATTCCACCATAGAACAGGTACATAGGGTGGTTGACGTTATAGAACAGGATTTCGAAGAAAAAAGGTACTGTGTAGGCGTTTTTCTAGATGTCAGTCAAGCATTTGATAGAGTTTGGCATCCCGGTCTACTCTACAAAATTAGATAATCTCTGCCTCACCAATATTACCATCTCATTAAATCCTACTTAAGTTAAAGATACTATCAGGTCAAACACGCAGAAAGCCTGTCTAACCTCCACATTATTGATGCTGGTGTCCCCCAGGGCAGCGTCATGGGACCTGCGCTATATCTAATCTTCACAGCCGACCTTCCTCAAAAAGAACAAGTTGTTACTGCCACGTATGCGGATGATACTGCTCTATTAGTATCTGACACCGATCCTGTGCAAGCATCGTCTATACTTCAAAGCTACCTCAACAATTTGCAAGAATGGCTAAACAAATGGCGCATAAAAATAAATGCAACAAAATCGACAGCCATAACATTTACGACCAAACACGGTATCACGCCTCCGCTCTACCCGAAAGGCGCTCAAATACCAACCAAGGACGAAGTGAGATATGTTGGCATACATTTGGATAAGCGGCTCATATGGAAAGTTCACATCACTAAGAAGAGAAAAGAATTAGACCTCAAAATTAAAAAAATAAACTGGCTCCTAGGACGAAGATCTAAATTATCAATAAATAACAAAGTGTTAGTGTATAAAACAGTGATAATTCCAGTGTGGGCTTACGGGATTCAACTGTGGGGATGCTCAAAACCCTCAAATATTGCAATCTTACAGAGATTTCAAAATAAAACTCTACGCACTATAGCCAATGCGGAATGGTTCATCTCAAACCTTACTCTGCACAACGACCTAAAGATAGCATGGATTAGAGATGAAATCGATAGATATAAAACTAACTATGTTACCAGAATTCATTCTCACCCAAATGTGCTAGCACTCAACCTATTAGATAACACAAATGTAATTAGAAGATTAAATAGATGTAAGATTTTAGACTAAGATAACTAGCATTAAGCAGCATGCGGGGCCCGCCGCTGGGCGGTTTCTCCCTACACGTCATATATAGTCTTAGATCACATTTGCTTGTTAGCTCCTAGGCTAGTTGTAAATCGGCAATAATGTTAATAAAAAAAAATACTGTATAACATTCGAAAAAATACAGGAGCATACCAAATAAATCCTTACATTTAAGTTAAGGTTTATATTTGTGAGAAGTTGATCTTGCCATTGTACTTGTAGTTTGCTTTAAATTTATCTTCAGTTCATAACTATATGATAACGATGTCTTCAGATTTATGTTTGTAGTTAATCGTATCAGGTTTGCATATAATAGGAAACTGTTGATAATTTTTCTTTAAACTTGTATTTTAAAAGCATATTAAATAGGAATAAAACAAATGTCAAATTTCTATCTCAGTAAAATTATATTAATATCTTTAAAATTCAGACTTTGTAGTAGGCCAATCCAACACCTTTTTCATGTTTTACTTTATTAAATTTTTTGTCTACAAAATGTAGGTTCATATCAACAACTCGGTTTATGAGTTGGACTATTTATCATATATCTCTTATAAAAGGCAATGTGTTGGTTCGTCACACACGTGTAAAGAGCATTGGTTGCCAGAGTAACGCCGTCGGGGCCACGCGGAAATACACGAACGATCGTCGTATCTTTAAAGTACACTGCAATTTTAAAAACTTAAATTAAAATTAAATTGTTTATCCTATTGTTTTAGTTTTTCTGTTCTTTTTTACAAATACGCATTCTTTGGTATGGAACGGATTCAAACAGCTGAGCACCACCGAAAATATATGAGAAAACGAAGAAGTGAGCAGACTGCGGATGAAAGGGCAGCAATAAATGAAGTGAGGCGACGTATATGTGCCGAAAGAACTCTGGCGGAAGTTGAAGTAGAAAACGAAGCAAGGCTACTGCGACGTTCTCATAGAACATCGGAAAAAATAGGTGCAGAATAGTAACGATTGATACACAAAATTCGTAACACTTGCATTCTCTATAGCAGCCAAGCGTAGCTGGCAGGATTTTCTAGTTTTCACTTAATAATTGATTTCTACAGTGGATTAGCCACTAATTAAATAACGCACTAATACTATCACAAATGATTTATCTCCACTAGCTGATTTGTTCCAGCATATTCAGGTTGCCACGAGTTGTGGCACAGTGGCACACTGCAACATAACTCCTTGAACATTACTTATGGTGCTGGTGTTGGTTCGTTATGCTTCCCCGTAGCCCTGTCAGGAAGCCCTGGCTTTTATAATCCCATTTAATCTGATATATAACATATTGCAATAGAGAAATTTTGCAGTAAGAAATATCTTAAAGTACTATTCTCGCATCTCTTCTATCTATCTGTCATCATTGATCATAAAAAAACATTCACTGTTTAACTTATAAAGATGAGTACTCTATGACAGAATAACAGCTGAACCTTAATGAGGTGTGATTATTACAAGTATTTAGTGTCTTTTCAGACAACCTGTGTTATTTCAACAAATATTGTGAGTAGGCATGTCCTTTGTAATTAATATGCTCATAAGTCGTCAGTTGTAACGACAATGTTGGCTTTCAGTTGTTGCTTCATCCAAGAGTTGGCTTGGATAGCAAGTTCTTCAGAAAAAGAAATAAGATGTTCAAAAACCCGTCCTGATAATGCAAAAAAAAAACAATGAAAAAGCACAAATTGAGGTAATTTCACAAGGGTATAAAGAAATCAAAGAATATTATTAAGAAAAAGAAAACAGCTTTAAATAGACAATTATAGGGTCTCAGTAACTCTGGGTACTGACTATTTGCTGTGAAAAGCAACAAAAAATTCATGTACAACACTATTACGAATGGAAAACGATAACTGGGCTTGAACTAACAAGGAGAAAGTGCAAACTTTAAAAAACCATCTACGAAAAACTTACATAATTTTCTAGTTGAATCCTAATACAAGAAGATGGTATATATAATTGTTTAGACTACTTTTCAATAACGCATCCAATAAAAGTAAGAACTGTATCAGTTATAAAAAACCGAAAATATTTGAGGGCCCTTTCCCTTCGTCCCTTTAGCCAATCTTGTCCATTTACAAAGGCTTCTGCAGTAGGTAGTATTTCTACAAATTCTGTCTATAATTCAAATTAAAAATCAAATATGTAACCCATAAAAATGTAAATGCAAAAAATACGTCAGGCCGAAATCTAATAAGTGATAGACTTCTTAAAGAATTATAAGAATAACATTTACACAACATATTGAAATCTTATATAATCATTAGATATTTTTATGTAATTCGGGATGAATGCACAAACTTTTTATATAGTCTGATGTACAGCGAGGATAACTTGGACTAATCTTGTACTTCCTTTATATAGAGGATCTACCTGCATTTCTATTTACAATTTTTGCAGGAGATACATACGACTGTTGGCGTTATATAAAAACTCAAAAAAAGCATCAGCCGTTTCCCAAAATGACTCAAGTAAATTTGGGGTTGGCTTTAGATTTGAAGAATAAGTTAGTAACAAAAATCAACACGTGACATTCACAATTAAAGGACGTAGACCAATAACATTAAGTAACTAACAAGTACCCCTAGCCACTCAAGCAAAATTTGAAACTTCGAAGATACTGGGGAACTCGGTGCAATCTTTGTAAAAACAACATTCTCATAAAAAACAAACTAAAGCTCATTTGGAGTTACACAAACTAAATTTTGATCAAAGGATTTAAGCAATATGTTCAATGCCTCATGGGTTGCTATATGCTATATGTATAGACTCGAGGAGTACAAATCATCAAATATAAGAAATAAGTTTAAGATTGAAAAAATGGTGGGATGGAGTACAAAAAAATGTAGTTAAAATATACTTGAATGGAAAAAGAAATTAAAGCATTGAAAAGGTCCTTTGTGTTAAGTTTCTTGTATGTACTGCTTCCCATAATTTTTCTTTGGCCTTCCTCTTTCTTGACATTCCAAAATTATTCTGAACAATATTTTTCACAAATTTTGAATCTGCCATCGTTTCCAAATGATCCAACTATTGTAATCTAACATTCTTCTACAGTATTTGCCATTATCATATCTTTGTACACTCCATAGATCTCTCTAGTTGTTCTTTTTTCTTATCCACGTTCAGATTTTCTTCCACCCAATTCCTTTCCCGTATTTCTATTTTTTGTTGCCATATAATGTATTTTTAATAATGATTATTTCAGGCGTTTTTCTTACAACTATCGATTGTTCTAATTTATTTCGATTTTGCATTTTTTAAGGTAATTTTATTTTGTAAAACTCTGGGGACTAGGGAGGCGCTTTTTGCAACCCAAGTTCTTTTTCAATGAGGCAGGGATGTCAGTTGTGATATATGTGTTTTACAGATTATCAGAAAACATTTGTTATGGTCAAACATGATAAACTCCTCTTAGAACTTAAAAACAATTGGCCTGGATAGCAAAGATCTTAAAATCATTTATAACATTTACTTCAATTAAATGACTGAAGTTAAAGTAGAGTATCAGTTAAATAAAGAAGTTGCATTAAAGAAAGGTGAGACAGGGTCCTATCTCTTCAATGTTCATTCAAAGTAAATTATGAAACAAACACTAGAAGATATGGAAGAGAGAATACTTGTAGAGCGGCTTAATATCTAATATGCAGATGATGTTATCTCTGCAGGCAATCTCAGTGGCCTATGGCTTAAAACCCAATATCATGGAAACTAAATACCTACATGGCAAAATCCCGGTACTATTCCAACAATTGATGGTCAATAAGCACCCCAACACAAGAGTTGTCGAATATAACTACTGGGGCACCAGTATCATCGACCAATGGGATCACTCAGTTGAGATAAAATAAAGAATAGAGAAAGCAAGAGCAGTTTTTACTAAAATGGGCAACTCTTCCAAAATCCATGGTTTGACGCTAAGAACAAACATTCGTTACTGTTTTTACCGATCTTTGTAATGGGATGGAATACTGGACGTTAGAGGCGACTCTGGAAAATTAAATTCTTCGAAATGAGGTGCTACCAGAGCATATTAAGAATCTTCTGAGATTATATTTCTAATAACAAGGTCTTAGAATAAACAAAAAAGTGAGATCATTACAACCATGAAGTGCTGTATTCTCGTATATCTAGCCCATATTGTGTGAAATCAAGGCAGATACGGCATACTACAACTAATTAAAGGCAATGTTCATAGGAGAAAGAAGATCTAGGCTGCACAATCTGAGGAAATATTATTCTCGATTACGATTTCACTTTTCTGAGCAGCCGTTAATAAGATAAAAATAGCTATGCTAGTCGCCAACATCCAAAATGGATAAGCACTTCAAACAGAAAATCTTCTCTTTGAGCAATGACTAGCATACAATATAAATAAACTCATATTTTAGCAGTAGCGAAGCTGCAGTCTTGTTTAACAGTTACGAGCTTCCGTTAGAAATTCATAGTCTAAATATCTGTGTTATAAGTTCTACGGGAAACGACATCGTGACATCGAGGTCGCTTTATGTTTACTAACCTCATACAACGAACAATTATTCACTATAATAGTGACGCAAATAAAACAAAAGCCTTTAAGCCAGTTGTTAAGATGTTCCAGCAGCTTTCCTTCGTTAACACGGCTGGAAGTAACATCCAGATGTCACAGTTATGCTCATTACAACTTATGAATCAATTAATACCCCAAACACAATTGATGCCATCAAATAGCGAATATTATATTCCACCCAATCAAAAAGTAATGGATAAGCAAATAGCCGATTATGTTTAAGAATGTCGTCTACTAATGATGATGAAGAAGCACCTACTTTTATATTGCAAGAACATCCTTGGCAAATAGTGAAAGGTACTAAAAGGAAAAAATTTAGAAGCAACAAAGAAACTGCTTCAAGAAAATGACACAAGTAATCAAGGCATCTTAACACTAATACCCAAGTCTCCCCCTATGTTTTTCTATGGAGTCTTTAACTTACAAGAGCTGAAGAAAAAGTTTACAGGTGTGGTGGAAGAGGAACAATACTACAAAAAGTGTGGCCAATAACACAACCAAAATTACTACTGGACACCCTGAAGCATATAAACAATTATCAAAATATATAAGAGAAAATAACATAATTCATTATACCTATCAGCCTAAAGAAGAACGATCTTATCGAGTGGTAATAAAATATTTGCATCATTCAGTTGATATCGAAAACATAAAAGTTGAAGTTATGGAATAAAGACATAAAGTTAAACAAGTAATTAATGCCAAATCCCTTAATCTCTTCTTTGTTGATTTTGAATCCTCTGCGAACTACAAAGATATTTATAAATTAACAAGATTAGAGGATAGTGTCATCCAAATAGAACCATAAAAAAAATAACATAGTTCAGTGTGTGCTACACAAAAATATACCGTAACAGAACTTATGTGCGTGTTAAAGGTAGAGGACAACACTACTCCAAGTTGCAAGAACAGCAAGTGCTTTTTACGAGGATAATCATCCAGTGAATTATAGAGGTTGAATTTTATCAGAATCACTACTAGATAAAACATTAATAAAATCAGTAAGTCAGCAACAAACCCAATTTATGTTAAAAGCTATACAGACAGCATCAAATAACACATTTCACAATGCAAAAGTGAGAGCTGACAACACTAGCATGATATTAAGTAAATTTTTTCTTAACATTCTAACAATGTTAATAAAATAATTAATTAATGCCTAAATTCCTAATAATAACTGTCTGGCCACACTCAGCACAAAAATGAAATTAAATTATTTCAACACAACAGAACAGATATGTTAATAAGTGAGATGCATTTCACTTTCAAAATACATTTTAAAATGCCATTATATAATACCTACTTCTCGAATCACCAAGGCGGAACTGTGCACAGGAGTACAGCGGTAATAACAAACCATTTAATCAAGCACCATGAGATGCCCAGAGCATGAAAAGGATTACCTCCAGTCCATTGTAATCCAAATTTGTACTGTATCCATATGAGCTAATCCTTGCTGTTCTCCGAAACGCAACTTAAAAACAGATCAATTTGAATAATTTTTTTCTCTATCTGGATCAAGCCACTTCAAAAATACCTCACAAGAAAAACGTCATAAACATTCCATTAGAAAATAAGAACTAGTAGCAGAAAAGAGAAAAGCGAGAGCAAAATGGCAAAGAAGTCACGCCCATCTGACAAAACTACATTTAGTCACTTAAGCAACAAACTCGCAGCAAAATTAATATCTTGGAATGAAGAATCGTTCAAGTTATATTAGAAGTTTTAGCCACTATGATAACTCTATTTAGAAACCTATTAAATCCTCTCATAAACCAACAATGACGACAAGTCTAATATTTTGAGAACCAACTTAGGGACAATAGGTCAAGAGCGATCACGATCACAATAAGACTGAAGTCATGAATTATCTTGAGCTTTTTTGTCTTCACTAATGCTCTAGACAAAAAAATTCTTGACTATTTGTAAACGTCATTATCAAAAACTGAACTATTAGCAATTGTTAATTTGAAGGAACTGGAGAAAGAGACTAATACTTAAACGCTAGAAAAGCACCTGGAATGGATCTTATTATTGTGAAGATGTTGAAGAAATTACCATATGTATGTTCCATACAATATTGACCAGACAAACTAAAAATAGAAATAATGTAATTCAGAAACCTGGAAGGGATTCTAAAAACGTCACATCATACCAACCCATTAGTCTGCTTTCATCAGTTTCTAAGCTTTTAGAAAAATTATTGCTTAAAAGAACTAATCCTAACTTCACATCTAATGATTGGATTTCACATTATCACTTTGACTTTCCATGGGGTCATTCTATAACAAGTGTTACTTGTATTACATATATCATTAATAGAACCTTGAAAAATAAGGAATACTACCCAGCAATATTTTTAGATGTTAGCCAGGTTTTTAATCTTGGGTTATTTTGTGAAATAAGATATTTATCTAATCGGAAATTTTGAATAAGAGTAAATTACAATATCTCATCTGTATATCCCCTTAATACAGGACTTTTTCAAGTCAATATCTTAGGACCTCCGTTATATTTGTCGTTCACTTCTGATCTTCCAACAACCGATAGTATCGTTTTGGGAACATTCAAATATCAACCAGGCCTCGTCACTCCTTCAACAATATCTGAACATGTTCCAAGTATGGTTTCAGAAGTAAAATAAATTAACAAAAGCCCGATGTGACTTTACATTACTTAACAAACCATGCCCGTCGATACATATAATCACGGAGATTCCACAGGCAGCCTCAGTCAAATAGATAGGTCTACACCTAAATAACAAACTAAATTGGAAACAACACATTACCAAGAAAAGAAAACAAATGGATATGACACCAAATGAAATATATTGGTTATTAGGATGAAGTCCCGTCTGTCATTGCAAAATAAGCTTCTGCTTTATAAAACCATAATCATTCCAATATGGATTTACGGAACTGAACTACGGAGATATGCCAGTAAGTCCAGTACTGCAATCATCCAAAGATGCCAGTCAGAAATATTAAGAGCCCTGGTAAGTCATAAATGTAAATGAGCAGGTCATCCATGAAAGAAGTGTTAGTCACCACAAGAAGCTTGAAACCTATGACATAAGAAAACTGTAATGGAAATGACCAACAGACCTACAATTTGTTTTTTTTTAGAGTTATCTTCACTGAAGGGGATCAAGCCACAATGCAAGATCTGTAACTAATATATTTTAAGTCATATTGGCTTATAGACACAATGTATTCCGATTGCCGATTTATGTTAAATACATTTTTTTTCATTTGCAAGAAAGCTTATATCTTCCTCTTGAACAGTCTCCATAGGTAGATACTGATATTCATAGCAGTATGCAAAGGAGTAAGCTTGTCATCACAATAACTGTCTTCCAATTTGGAGAGTTTGATGCAACAGATTGTCATTAAAAAAATGTTAAATTACAATTAAAAAGCCTAACAAATTTTACTATTATTTATGGATATGCTTGTTGCTAACACTCATATGAGGGTGGTTTTATTACTCTTGAAAATTGTAGTTTAAACTATGTTTTATGTAGTTTACAATACTCAAGTGCATAAATATTCTTTAGGATTCACCCAGGTTTTTGTTTGTTGTAAATTCATTAGTTCAACATTTAATGGCACAATTATTCTCTGAACAGAAGTTCTTTCGGATTAAATAGTTCAGTTATATTTTTACACACAAACGTTTATTACTTAGACAAGCACAACAAATGCGTCATTTAAATGATTTCAATTATAAGAATAATTTGTAATATGAAATGCAATTGAAATCTATTTTTGAAGGTACCAAGTTTACTACAGAAGTATAAAGCAAAATAATGATTGTGGATGCTAAACATGTATTTCCAGAGAAGCTGCACTGCAAGCAGTGCACAGTTGTCTGTTGCGGACTTATTTACGTAGTCAATCACAATGTATGAGCATTAACCAGGAGGCCACTGCAGCGTCCTACCCGACAGGACATGAACGTGTAAATGATACACGGATTGGGCGCCAATAGGTCCGTCGTTGATTACAATACGGAAACCGTTCTTCAGGTTCCTCTTCTGGGCGATTTTGCGGGCAACCAGCAGCAGATGCCCCAACAGCGCGCCGTCATTATCTTCGGCGCGAGACAACTGCGGAATCGGCTTGCGAGGAATCACTAGAAAGTGGACAGGCGCTTGAGGGTTGGTGTCGTCAAATGCAACACACTGGAATAAAAAATATGTCATATAAATAAGCGGCAAGGTAAATCAATAAACGTGTTGTTCAATAAACAAAAAAAAAACCCACCAAAAACCTTGGAATAAACCTGCAATACGCCGATCTCTGCGGATGCAAACAATCCGAAAACTCTACTTACCAAATTATCTTCGTAAATGAAGTTACACGGTATCTCTTTCCGCAGTATTTTACCAAAAACGGTATCGCCGAAGGGTTGTGCATTTTGCGCGAGCTGCACTTCGTTCGCCATTTTTCCGATAGAAGCAGAGCTACCAACCACTCTACTGGTCCTAAAGAAGGTTTAAAAAAGAAAAGAGGAAAGAAACAACCACGTTTTAAATTATGTATTTTTAAATTATTACAGTGAATCCTTAAACATAGAAACTAATTTTAATATACAATCATGGGTACAATCAGTTTGTGCCTGTAGATCCAAAACCACCCTCTCCACGTTCCGTGTTGGTCAGATCCTGTAAAATCGAAAATCCGTTAAATTTAAATTTTTATATCATTAATGACTGTTACTCACATTAACCTCTTGAATATTTGGGTAGTAAATGCGTTCGCAGATGAGCTGAGCGATGCGGTCTCCCTTCTTCACCGAGAAAGGTTTGTCCGAGTGGTTGAACAACACCACCTTGATGATGCCCCTGTAGTCTTCATCGACGACTCCAGCTGCAGCAAAGAAAACGTTAGGAAACTTGTTATCTGGTGTCTCCTTCGACTTACCGCCAACATCTATAAAATTCTTGGCGGCCAGCCCAGAACGAGGAGCCACCCTGCCGTAGCAACCTTCTGGCAGCTGCACCTTGATGCCGGTGTCGATGATCTCTTTCCCGCGTGGCTCGACGGTGTAGTCATAGGCACTCTTCAGGTCGAAGCCAGCAGACTTGGCGGAGCCCTTTTTGGGTGAAAAGGCCCCAGGAATGACTTTGCTGAATTTCAACACAACGTCTTTACCTACGGGCATGGTGGTGTTTCTAGAGCAATGGTGGCGAAAAATGTGAGGTTTTAAGTCAGTTACAGACCCTTTCCCTCAAATGGGCGCCAAACATTCCCATTTGCTGGTTTATGGTTTACGGTTTGTTAGAGTGCAGGATCGTATTTGTGTTTGAAAATTTGGTAATCAACGTAAAAAAATCGTAATTTATATCTAATATTTTAATAGCGAGATGAATATATCAACGGTAAACTCTACAGCTAGCACAAATATTTAAGAAAACTCCAACAGAATGCAAAATAATTAATGAGGTTATTGGTTATGCTTTTAGTACGTCCCTGCACTATATTTATATCGGCCATTTATAATATACAGGGTCCGGCATGGAAGTATGGTGTTTTTGAAAATACTATCACGCACTTATTTTCGAACGAATTTTAAAATTATTGTTTTCATACATTACTGGTACATTGCCATTTGAGAATACATAACGAATCATAAGAAAAAATAATCAGCTGCGAAAAATTGCATTAGTTAGGTGCGTCTATTTTTGTCGAGGCATTCTTGTAGACGGATGGCGAAATTACTCATACTCCTTTAAAGCATGGTTTCGGAAAGAGCTTCAAGATTACGAAGATTGTCCTTGTAAACTTTAGCTTTTTAGATAGCTCAGATAGTCACAAGCTGACAAGTCATGCAATGAAATCAAGCGTCCAGGGAAACGCTGTCTTAAAAAAGCTATTGTTGCTCTTGATGTATGGCAGGTCGCTCCATCTTGCTGAAACCAAACTGTGTTGATATTAATGCGCCGTTTTCTAATTCTGTGTTAATAGATATTGTTCATTCGTTTTCACGAAGAAAATAAGGTTGTTGATGCAATTCTTGGGGGCTTTCGGGTGCCCAGTACCGAAAATATTGTTTGTTTACCGTTCTCTATAAATAATCATCGTTTCTGCGAACCGGTATTGTCGCACGAAGTCATTTTGCCGGGGTTCTTTGAACAACCACAGTCTTACAGGGGTGGAAATGGAGGACAAAATTTAATATTCTGCGAACTGGCCTGACGAGACATTCGAAGAGCGGGAGTGTAACGTACCGCCGAACGACGAGGGATGGCTTCCAGCGCTTGTCGCACCCTTTCAATGTTTTCCGGAGTCCATACAGTTTAATCACCTCCACGTGCAGTCTCCGGTCTCAAAGACCCTGTTGTTTGAAAATTATTCACCAACTTCATAATGGTATCCCATTTTGGAACGCGACCACGACGACCAACATTAAAATGCTTTCGAAATCGTCGCTGTATAACCACCACAGAAGAATCAATGAAGATATTATAAACAAACATACGATATGCTAGAGACCAAGGCTACATTGTTAATAAAATGGCATCTGTCAATGAGTAGATACTAACCATTCTGAAAACATTCGACAATCTTGTCAAAAACACGATACCTCTGGCGGGCCCTGTACTATTGTGATAAGGCATTGTTTACGATGTAATCTGTGAATTATAGTAGACAACATAGATTGGGGGGGGGGGGTGTCTGGTAGGAAAGGAGCCTTTTAAAGCTGTTTAAGTACTTTCTGCATCTGTTCTCCGATTTTGTAGGGTCGGTTGGCACACTGCCTCTTTCTTAAAGCAGTTTTGTCTCAAAACTAGGTTTTCTTAGTATCTATAGAACGATTCACGGAAGAATCAGTACGGTTTTCTAAAATTGCATATATCATTGAAAAAAATAGCAGTGAATTGTCTTTCCTGAAATATGTTTTTAGGTTGCATATGGTGATTTGTAACTTAGAAGAAATTTTCTTTTTTGAGTCATAGTTCTTGGGGAGTAGGCAGATTGAGATCCTGAGTAAAGAACTAAAATCTATTGAAAATGGGATAAAAGTGCAGAACTTCCAAAACAGTTTTATACAGTAGATAAAAAGTTGGTTATAAGGGCTCCTCACCCGCACACGCAACCCGCACGCGCACCAGTACGATCTCACACACGCACACTCAATTTTTACTGGTAAAATGTTTGGTATATTTATTAATCTAATCGTCAAATACACTCCATAACTGAATAACTGCATATCAACGAAGACCAACACATTGTTATTATTTTACTCAAGATTGATATAACTGGTGGTACAACTTTCTACGCAAATTTGTTGTTTAAATAAGACAAATAAATTGAAAAACCTATTAACCTACGTTTTTAACACATCACTCATTAAGTTCATAGGATAACTGTTAGATGACGCCACTATTGACAAATCCATATGATTTTTAAGAAATATTAACCTTCAAATGATACGTGTCAAAGTTCATGACAATCTGACGTTTAGTTCACAAGTTAAGGTGGTTTTAGTGACGCTACTTTTGTGATTTTCAGAACAGTGGAAAAATCTGAATTTCGTGTGTTGATAAAGCATTGCGTTTTAATGGAAAAAAATATCGTTCAAGCAAAGCAATGGCCTGACAAGTGTTACTCGGACTCTGCTCCATCGAGGCAAATGGTAGAGAAGTGGTTTGCTGATTTTTAACGCGACCGTACAACGACAGATGATGCTGAACTCTCTGGTCGCCCAAATTTGGCAGTTGTTCCAGGAAACATAAAAAAGCCCACAAAATAGTTTTGGCCGATCGTAAATTGAAATTACGTGAGATAGTTGACGGCTTAAAGATATCAGAAGGTAGTGTATTCACCATTTTGCGTGAATATTTGTCCATGAGAAAACTCTGTTCGAAGTGAGTACCGCGTTTGTTCACAGTCGATCAAAAACAACAACTCGTCGACGATTCAGAGCGCTGTTTGGAGCTGACTCAGCACAATAAAAATGATTTTTATGCGGTATGTGACAATGGATGAAACATGAATTTATCACTACACTCCAGAATTAAATCAGCAGTTGAACGGACAGCAAAGGGCGAAAGCCGCCCAAAAAGACTAAAAACGCAAATGTCAGCTGGTAAGGTTTTAGGCTCATATTTTGGGATGCGCATGGTATTTTATTCTGGATTACCTTGAGAAAGGAATAATATAGCGTTATTGGTGCATTTAAAGGAAGAAATTGTAAAAAATGACCCCAAATAAAGAAGAAAAATAAAGTGCTGGTTAACCAAGCTAAAGCACCGTGTCACAAGTCGATCGCAACAATGGCAAAATTGCACGAATCGTACTTTGAATTGCTTTCCCACCCACCGTATTCTCCGGGTCTGTCTTCCGGCGACTACTATCTATTTGCAAACTTATGAAGAATGCTCCAGGAAAAGAGATTTGTCTCCAATGAAGAAGTGAATGCCGAACCTGTAGCCTATTTTGATGCCAAAGGTAAATCGTTCTACAAAAAAGGTATCAAAATGTTAAGAAGCGTCGGAATGAATGTATCACTCTTGAAGGAGACCATCTTAATAAATAAAGTCAAATTTTGTCTAATAGTTGTAGTTTTATTAGTCATCCTACGAACTAATTGAGTGATGTGTTATAATATACTTGCTGTACTTGGCCACGCGTTGCTGTGGCTCTGATTTTACGTTCAACAGATAGCGCTGTTTTTCAAAAAAAGCATGTTTTTACCTGTCACGGGTGTGACATCTATATAATATCTATATAAAAACACCCGCGTATACGAATGCAACGTTGTGTCAAAATTTCAAAGATTTAAGATTTTGAACAAACGAACATTTAAATTTTTATTTATATAGATAATCATAGAAAAGAGATGTTAAGAGTTTTGTCATAATGTCATCGTTAACATTAAAAGACAATTCATTAGTTATCAGAAATGTGTACATTTCAATGTGATATCGATGAAATTGTTCTATGAATCAATTGATTTGAAGTTTATTTAACTGTAATGAAGCTAATAAAATGCATCACTTGCTTCATAATTTTTAACCATACAAAATCTACCTAGCTTGCAACGTCTTAATTGACTTATTTTTTATTAGAAATAATCAAATCAGGGTGAAAAGAAACCAGTGATGACTTTAATTTTGATAATATTTTTTTCAAGTATTTTTTCCATAATTTTTAGGCTTTTATAAATTAAAATGAGAAGCCTTATGTAGAGAGTAATGTCGTCTGTCTGTCCGTCCGTCCGTCCGTCCGTTCTTTTATTTTTTAACTTTTGATCAAGGCAATTTGCAAGCTGGAGATAAATTTATATTTCTGTCATTTCTGACGTCTCTATAATTTTTGATATGTAATAGATAGAGACATAACGTTATTCATATATAACGATATTCAACTAAGGACCATAAGTCAAGCCCAGACGCCAAAAATCAGGCTGATCTGAAAATCTCGAGACCGGTTTGACCGGAAGTTACCGCAAATTTATGTTTATGTATAGAAGCCTCGGACATTGGTAGAAAAGGAATTCCACGTTCGTACTTGTTTTTATAGAAGCAATCCTACTATTTCATATTTTTCCATTTCTTTCTTCCAAGCTTGGACAAATGCAATTTTCTTTTACTATTTAAATTGTTTTGAGAGAAATAATAAATGTGATGGTGATGTAGTAGCAGTAGTTGCTGATGTAGTGGATTTGGCTCTCGATGTATCACGAACTCCAGAAGTTGGTGGAGTAGATAATGGAATATTTGTTGATACTGTATTAAAGGAAAATTAATGAACATATTTAAGTTAGTAAAGCTGATTGATGCCATAGGAAACCCTGAAATGTTCTTTACGATTGTAACCATCTTAAAACAAGTTTTTTTAAAAGTTTAGTTTTGTGTTATACTCTAATAGCTCTGGTGGATTTATTTTTAAAAATAGCCCACATTATTTTTCGTATTTTTTTCAGCGGCCCAAAAAACAACACCGAGTGGTTGAAGTTGATGAAAATAACGAAATGGTAATGGATAATGTTTCGTGCACATCTATAAGTCAACTTTGGTCCTAATTCCATCTCTACCCGCAACCTTGACTTGTCCACTTGCTCACTCCTATTCACAGCTAAAACATATTTTACAAAGAAAAGGACCGTATGAGTCATACATGTTCTAATTGTACCTTATATGTTATTTGGAATAACATCCTTCCTCTACCAGGTTAAGGAATACGAGAAGCCCCAAACAGTATGTTTTATATAATAATTACCACCTGCTAAAAAGCAGTTACTTAATAAGTTGAAATATAAATCAAAACTTTTCCTATGTGCTGCATAATTTGAAGGACAATATTCAGCTGATAGAATTAAGTCTATACTAGTCTTTTAATTCAATCGTGGTTGCTTACAGATCATTTCCTTTTAATGTAAGTAATTTATCATGTTTAATATACAGGGTGATGCAAAAAAATGTTAACATTAAATGGATATTTAATCACTTTAAATTACAAGTCAGGGATTTGGTTACAGGGTTTCAATTTGGCACCCATCCCTCTCAATGCACTTATGGAGTCTGCCCATTGTTGTTTGTAAGGCCCTATGGACCATTTGGGCAGGAATTCCAGCGATGACGTGAGTGATGCGGTGTTTTAGGTCGTCCAAGTTGCGAGGTTTGTTGGCGTACACCCGATCCTTGACCATGCCCCACAGCTAAAAATCGCATGGCGTCAGGTCGGGTGAACGTTCTGGCCATGAGAGAGGGCCACCTCTACCAATCCAGCGTTTACCGAACGTGTCGTTCAGGTAATCTCGAACCATCTGACTGTAATGAGGAAGGGCGCCGTCTTTCTGAAAGTACCCTCGCTGGAAAATGGCAAGTGGTAGGTTTTCTTCCATGAACGTGCTGAGCATAGCAAGGTAATTCTCTCACCTGACGGTCTGTTCTTCAAAAAAGAAGGGTCCAATCACTCCAAATTTGCTCACGGCACACCACACGTTCACCTTGGGGAAATCCCGCATGTGTTCTCGAAATTCCTTCGGGCGCTCGGTCGCCCAGGTGACACAGTTGTGCTTATTCACACGACCGCTCATGTAAAATGTTGCTTCGTCAGAAAACTTGAACAGAATGTCAGGCTCCATGTGCACCATTTCTAAGAGAATTTGTGCAGCACTCACACGTGCTTGCTTGTCCGCGTTTGTTTGCTACTGCACAACTTGCAAGTGGTATGGCTTCATTCCTAAATCACGATGCAAAATTCTAAACAGTGACCTTTGCGAAATGTTAGTTTCTAGAGAAAGTCTGTGCATGGACTTGATTGGGCTGGCTACCATCGCTCCCTGGACGAGGATGATATTCTCTTCAGTTCGGACAGATCTCTTTCTACCGCTGTTGCATTTACAATCGTCTTAAACGGACCCCGTCCAGACAAACTTCTCGTAGATCCTACCAATTGTCAGGCGCGATAGTGCATCCCGTCCGGTCCAGGCCTTGAATTTTTCTTGTACGATGCTTGGGGACTGAAAGACCTCCATCCAAGCAGCCATCTTCTTTCGTTCCTCAATAGAATATCGGAACGCCATGTTTTAATCTGCAAAAGAAAAAGATTTAGTCTCCCATACAGACCAGAGGGCCTTACAAACAATAATGGACAGACTCCATAAGTGCATTGAGAGGGATGGGTGCCAAATTGAAACCCATTTAATGTTAACGTATTTTTGCCTCGCTCTGTATTTTTAAATCAATGTACAAGCATTTGGGACGTGTATTTGCATCTGGATGATTTGTCAAGTGTATCTAATAACTAAGCGTTGCCCACCAAAAGGTATTTTTGGCGTCCTAGGCTGACAAATTGTTCACCTGCCTTCCCTCAAATTTTTGCAAGGTAGAAAGGTACAAAAACGTGGAACAGTTTAAATTAGTGTCCATTCATACTGAATGTAATACGTAAAGTTGAATCAATGCAAATCTTATGCGCTCGTTTATAATGCACTCCGTAATTTTTAAATTCATGCGCAAGAAATACTTAAAGTTGAAATGACTACAAATTTCTTACATTCATTTGCAGTAATTTTTAATTTTTCCCTAGATTAATGTTGGCAGCAGTAACAGAATATTTGTTTTGATTCTGAAATTGCGTAACATAACTTTAGCGTTATCGACATTTTAGCTTCGTTACAACGGATAAGGAACTATTAATTAATTTAGTAAATATGTATCTGCGCCTACATCATAAGAAGAATAACAGGTACAAAAGCAACATAATTATGCAAAATGCCTGGAAGGACATTGCTGACGCTACTTTGATGTTGACTTTCAAATGTTTACATAATGCTTACGTGCATTATAGGTATTTCGTATGGGCGACATAGACACTACAATCGAACCTCAACTCGACGGAAACAAATCAAATTACTGTGACAGACACGTTTTTTGCATTGGACAATGGTAATCGCCGCCCGGCCATTCGACAAGGAGCGAGAGCGGCCCCGACGTGCATGCATGAACGCTCGGACCTCCTCGTGCAAATTAAGCGCTCAGAGCGCGGCACGCTAAATTTTATATCCGTCGTCTTTGTTTACTTTCCGTTCAAATGTATAGGCTGTCTTTGTTTACAACGCACGGACTTCATCGGGAAAATCAAGAGTCGAGAATCACGCCACATTTACTTGTTTAGTTTCTGTTCAAATGTATAGATAGATAGAAGATTATATACCTTGAATGAGCTTTTGATATAAGTAAAATCTCATTTTCATTATGTTTCAGCAATATTTCATTCTTATTTTTATGGTTTGGAAGGCTACTCGCAATTTGGGACATGTTAGTCCTATTTAGATATGTTTAAGATGAGTATTATGTGTTTGCATATTTTTTTGTAATTCTCGCTGTGGTATCAAAGCTGCTCTGCTATTATTTTTTACTATTTTCTATAGAAAGTAGAAACAAAAAGTATTGTTATTATATATTACTTCTATTTATTGACTTTTTAAGCCGGATTATCCCCTCAGATAACTGTTATTTCCGTTTTTATTTATTTTCTTTTAAGATGACAAATATATAAAAATAACACTGAAAAGATGAACCAAATTAGTTTATAAATAGCTGTCAAAATTGGCTAACGGTACTGTTCCCGTTTATTGCAAACTGTAAACGTGAAAGCGCTCCAAACTAAGAATTCAAATAGTAGTACAGCATCTTTACTGAAGTACAGCCGAAATTTAGTATAATATTGTTATACGATTAACCATGTCGAATTATTTTGGTAAGTGGATTGTGGATTAAGTTAACTTAAAGGGTGTAATAATTATTTTATGAAATACCTAATTATATCTTTAGAATTTTAAAAGATTCATTTATATTGAAAATTTTAGGAGATATCTGTTATTAATCTTCCTTAATGCTTTTATAAAACTTTTTTGTAATATTTGCACTATAAATAAAATAACTTTCATGAATAATAAATTTATTCTATAGCTAACAATCGACAGAAAAAAGCCCCTCGTTACCGAAAGCAAGCCTTCCGTAACGAGTGGTTGACTAATGATAAGTTTTGTTCCTGGCTGCGAAGAGTTGTGGACAGGTTAAGAGCAAAAGGTATCATCTGCCAAACAACGCTAACAGCTTCACTGACTACATTACACAGGCATGCAGCTACGATACAACATAAATGTGAGCTTTATTAAGGTTATTAAGCTATTTTAAATTCACATTTGTTTCTAATATATTTGTTTTGTAAAACATTTGTTCCAAATCACCATACCACTCAACAAAATGAAAGTGTTGCATTAGATAGATTGTTAAAAAAAGATACATGCACTTTAGAGATCTTCTGAAAACTTCAGCATTTACAAGAAAAAATTTAAAAACAGCTTTCCATCTAAAACTGATAGAATTAAGAGGGACATCTGGTTTTTTGACCAAAAAATCAATATTGAGATTTTTATTTTCTCAGACAGATGAAAATCCTAGGATTATAATGCTTTTTTTATTTTTTCTATATGTCAATTTACCGCAAAGATGTACATGTATGTGTACATATATATTTCCATGTTCGCCAAGCCATTATTCCGCCCTGCAAGTTGTGACTTGTTTCTTCGAAAGAAACGTCGCGTTTTTTTGGATAAGATGCTGTTTGATTTTTTTTCTTTCAGCAAAACTGGTGCAAAGATATCCTGTCCACCGCACAATACACGGTTTTTCAGGAGACGACTTCGTCGTCCTCTGGTTGAGTTGTAATAAATAATATAATTCAACAAAAATTGTTTTTGATGCCTTTCAATATAATTGTTTAAATGCATGATATCGTATATCTCTTAATAAAAAAAAATATGAATATTGTCCAATTTTTACCTAAAAAACCAGACCCTAAACAACTATAAGTCCAATACGTGCAACAAGGAAAACAATACATTATACAAATCAAAAGCTAGGCAAATAGCTGCAACCAATAATACACGCTATGATCCTGTTACGTCACTAGTAAATTTTGAAGTATAATTTTTTTTTTTTATAACATCCCATTTATTTGCAACTGTACAAGTACATTTAGCAAAGTCATTTGATAATTAAATAGACATGTAGAAGCATGCTCAGCAGAATACTTCTATAACAGATAAGCTTATAGGCTTTGTGTGACAAGAAGTATAAATATACATTGAATAAAATAATACTGTTTTTTGCTTGTTTTATTTATGACAATTTACTTACTTAGCTATGTATTTTTAAAAGCTGTTCTAGAAACTTTCTTTTTGTAATTGTTACCGATACCAAAGATTAAAAAGAAAGAATGTTTAATAAACGGGAACAGTACCGTTATCATTTAGCGTAGAAGCAAGCATACGCACAAGGGACGTCCAGGGTAATAAAATTCTTGACGCCTGGAAACACTATGACAGCCGACTCAGCATTCCAAGTTGAACCTTTTTGAGAACAGAGGGTAGCTGGCCGCCAGCCGAGGCTGACCATGTTTTTGTGCAAACATAATAGTGCGCTTTGATTGCGCGTTGTCGGTTGCCTTTTTTGTATGTAATGCACCGTTCCTGGTACTCCAATGATTATACAGATAATATATCAAATATTGCTCATCTCTCCCTTCTCTCTCTCTTTTTTTAAACCATATATGCAACTGTCGGGCTCATTAAGTACTAATAATACAGTTCCTCTTTGATGGGCTTATACTATGTCCAGTGATATTTATTTGAATGATTTTTATTATACAATAAATGAATTAAAATTACAAAATATATCACGCTTAATTAGTTTAACAGTTAGTGTATCTATCTTCATTGTTAAACACATTTTCACGTTTCGGAAATGAGTGGACTTTTTATAATAAGGAATTTACTTTTAAGTCTTTCAATTAATTGTTCTTTTATTTTCGGTTTTGGTTCTTCAAATACTGATTTTTGAAGTACACTTTATATATGTTTAACAACATTAAAATCCAGGATATTCCCGCTCCAAAAATTCTTGGTCCAAGAATGAGGAAACACAGCATTGATTTTCGCGATTACTGACTTGATATTAGTCCCGTAGAACTATCTTGTTGAAAAGTAGCGATTCTTTGTTTTTATTAATTAAATTATTATTATTATTAATAGCTTCTAAGCACATGGGTAAAACTTTTGTCTCATAAACAAAACTATTTATTTTTTCATTATGGGGACTGATACACAGTTCTCTCATTCCATTTGCTTCTTGGGCACATGGTAAATTAGTTTTTTATTTATTATCCTAATTCTGGTGATTTGTTTATTGGGATGGAATTTAACAGAATCGGCCATTCATCGGCCTTTTTTTAATATTTAAAGCAAAGTTCGATCTATTCTTGATGTTTTCATCGGTCAATAGTGTTTTTCTTCTTCAATTTATGAACTGTTTTGTCCCAATCAGTGGACTTTACCTAATTATGAGTCCTAGACCTTGATATTGTTCTCGACCGATTCTTGAATTTTTGGCTCAAGCTTAGTGTTTTGGCATATTGTCTGGCCGAAGCACCAACTTTATCCCTCATTTGTTTTGTAATCAATTTTTTGGTGTTCGACGATAACTTTGAAGTAACTTTTGTACTGTATTGATGGTCGTAACTGTTCCTCTGACCACTTTTTTTACCGTACGTCTTAAAACTGTCAATTCTTTGGCAAACTTTCTTATTGTCCATCCATGATTTCTTAAGGTCTGAATGTGAATTTGTTTTACTTCTCTTTTAATTATCACTGACTTTGAACAAGATCAAAATCACAACATTGACAAAATTTGTTAAACAGTGACTAGTGCACTAGATTTTGCGCACGTCCTACAAATGCATTAGATGCTTAGAAACAATTTTGTTTTTTTTTGTTATTTGGCCTGTTTTTTAAGCAGTCAAAATTTCACATTCATTGGCATTTCATATTTACATTAGTAAAAGCTTGTGCTTCTGCATTGGTTTGCAAATCTCTGAAACGTATTCTTAGTTTGTTAATTAAAATGTTGAGGCATTTCAGACTTATAGTCTCTGATTTTTTAACATACCAATAGGTTTTATTTTAAATTCTTTCGGTACAGACCCTACCAGCTAAACATTTGTTTTTGTAAAAGAACTGTTTCATTCTAATTCGTTTTGTACATTCAAACATGAATCTGCACAGTTAGAGGTTGAAATCCATAAAATACAATAGACAGAGCTTTAAGGTTATTAGCGATTTCTTGTACTCGCTCTATTGAGAAAGCGGACTTTCTATATAGACACTGCTATTGGTGCTTCTTTTTTATGCAAAGTACTGAAGGGTATTCTGCAGTTTAGCAGTTGTTTGTGCCAATTTTGAAAGCTATTTATAAACTAATTTGGTTCATCTTTTCAGTGTTATTTTTATATATTTGTCATCTTAAAAGAAAATAAATAAAAACGGAAATAACAGTTATCTGAGGGGATAATCCAGCTTAATGAGACTAAAAAGTCAATAAATAGGAGTGATATATAATAATAATACTTTTTGTTTCTACTTAATATAGCAAATAGCAAAAAATAATAGCAGAGCAGCTTTGGTACCACAGCGAGAATTACAAAAAAATATGCAAACACATAATACTCATCTTAAACATATCTAAATAGGACTAACATGTCCCAAATTGCGAGTAGCCTTCCAAACCACAAAAATGAGAATGACATATTGCTGAAACATAATGAAAATTAGATTTTACTTATATCAAAAGCTCATTCAAGGTATATAATCTTCTATCTATCTATACATTTGAACAGAAACTAAACAAGTAAATGTGGCGTGATCTGGACTCTTGATTTTCACGATGAAGTCCGTGCGTTGTAAACAAAGACAGCCTATACATTTGAACGGAAAGTAAATAAAGATGGCTCACATGAAATTTAGTGTGCCGCGCTCTGAGCGCTTAATTTGCACGAGGAGGTCCGAGCGTTCATGCATGCACGTCGGGGCCGCTCTCGCTCCTTGTCGAATAGGGCGGCGATTATCATTGTCAAATGCAAAAAGCGTGTCTGTCACAGCAATTTGATTTGTTTCCGTCAAGTTGAGGTTCGATTGTAGTGTCTATGTGGCCCATACGAAATACCTATAATGCACGTAAGCATTATGTAAACATTTGAAAGTCAACATCAAAGTAGCGTCAGCAATGTCCTTCCAGGCATTTTGCATAATTATGTTGCTTTTGTACCTGTTATTCTTTTTATGATGTAGGCGCAGATACATATTTACTAAAATAATTAATAGTTCCTTATCCGTTGTAACGAAGCTAAAATGTCGATAATGCTAAAGTTATGTTACGCAATTTCAGAATCAAAACAAACATTCTGTTACTGCTGCCAACATTAATCTAGAGAAAAATTAAAAATTATTGCAAATGAATGTAAGAAATTTGTAGTCATTTCAACTATTAATATTTCTTGCGCATGAATTTAAAAATTACGGGAGTGCATTATAAATGAGCGCATAAGCTTTGCATTGATTCAACTTTACGTATTACGTATTTCTCATGGGCGGCTTATGCTTACGTTCATTATGAATTGACACTAATTTAAACTGTTCCACGTTTTTGTACCTTTCTACCTTGCAAAAATTTGAGGGAAGGCAGGTGAACAATTTGTCAGCCTAGGACGCCAAAAATATCTTTTGGTGGGCAACGCTTAGTTATTAGACATACTTGACAAATCATTCAGATGCAAATACACGTCCCAAATGCTTGTATATTGATTTAAAAATACAGAACGAGGCAAAAATTTGTTAACATTAAATGGGTTTCAATTTGGCACCCATCCCTCTCAATGCACTTATGGAGTCTGTCCATTATTGTTTGTAAGGCCCTCTGGTCTGTATGGGAGACTAAATATTTTTCTTTTACAGATTAAAACATGGCGTTCCGATATTCTATTGAGGAACGAAAGAAGATGGCTGCTTGGGTGGAGGTCTTTCAGTCCCCAAGCATCGTATAAGAGAAATTCAAGGCCTGGACCGGACGGGATGCACTATTGCGCCTGACAATTGGTAGGATCTACGAGAAGTTTGTCTGGACGGAGTCCGTTGAAGACGATTGTAAATGCAACAGCGGTAGAAAGAGATCTGTCCGAACTGAAGAGAATATCATCCTCGTCCAGGGAGCGATGGTAGCCAGCCCAATCAAGTCCATGCACAGACTTTCTCTAGAAACTAACATTTCGCAAAGGCCACTGTTTAGAATTTTGCATCGTGATTTAAGAATGAAGCCATACCACTTGCAGGTTGTGCAGTAGCAAACAAACGCGGACAAGCAAGCACGTGTGAATGCTGCACAAATTCTCTTGGAAATGGTGCACATGGAGCCTGACATTCTGTTCAAGTTTTCTGACGAAGCAACATTTCACATGAGCGGTCGTGTGAATAAGCACAACTATGTCACCTGGGCGACCGAGCACCCGAAGGATTTTCTAGAACACATGCGGGATTTCCCCAAGGTGAACGTGTGGTGTGCCGTGAGCAAATTTGGAGTGATTGGGCCTTTCTTTTTTGAAGAACAGACCGTCAGGGGACACTTGCCGTTTTCCAGCGAGGGCACTTTCAGCAAGGCGGCGCCTCTCCCCATTACAGTCAGATGGTTCGGAATTACCTGAACGACACGTTCGGTAAACGCTGGATTGGTAGAGGTGGCCCTCTCTCATGGCCAGAACGTTCACCCGACCTGATGCCATGCGATTTTTAGCTGTGGGGCATGGTCAAGGATCGGGTCTACGCCAACAAACCTCGCAACTTGGACGACCTGAAACACCGCATCAGTAACGTCATCGCTGGAATTCCTGCCCAAATGGTCCATAGGGCCTTACAAACAACAATGGACAGACTCCATAAGTGCATTGAGAGGGATGGGTGCCAAATTAAAACCCTGTAACCAAATCCCTGCCTTGTAATTTAAAGCGATTAAATATCCATTTAATGTTAACATCTTTTTGCATTACCCTGTATATTAAACATGATAAATTACTTACTTGGAAAATGATTGTAAGCAAACGTATTGAAATAAAAACTAGATAGACTAATATCACTCCAATACTGTTCCAAATTCAAAGATCAATATATTGTTAATATTTATTAATAATATGCCACTAGTGTAAGCATGGTAATGATATTAAACATGCCCGGTTATTCAACTTAAAGCCTTGGAAAAGGATGTATATTCAAAATAACAATTAGTTATGGTACAAAACATGCCAGAAATTATCTAGTTTTAACTAATCTTCATTTATATACGTTCAAACTTATATGGTGATATCATTCATTAGAGAAGCAGTAATTCCATATTTCAACATTGGAAAGATTTAATAAAATTTCATGTTGTTATACACAGCTGAAACAAGTGCTGTTGCTGCAATGAAGCTGTAACACTATATCATATAAAATCTTAAAATACAAGCAATCGCTTCCTAATTAATTTACAAATGCAAAGATCAATTAGATTTTTAATAATTTATATAATGAATTTGCAGGTAAGATTCGGATTATACTGAGCAACAGATATGCATTGAATAGGTCAGAACAATTGCGATTTGTAAAATTTATCGTTTATAGACTAGTTTATCAATTATAGACTTACTATGGAATATGGCATCTAGTTAAGAGTACAAGTAAACCCTGCCAATATTATAATGGATATATCATCCAAACTCAATGCTCGTTTGTTAGCAAATGAGTCGTTTGCTCAAGAGTTTTAAACTATTAATAAGTCTTAAACAAAAATAACAAGCATTTTCTTATGCTAATTCAGTTAAAAATGAATAGCAAAAGTTAATGTTAATAACCAAATTTTCGAACGGTCCATCGGTAGTGAAGAACAGAAGCTTCTAAGAATTCATTGCGCTGCATTGTCATGGGAGACTACGTTTATCAATTATAATACTATAACAGACTTTAAAACCCTGAGATCTTTCACTTATTGATAACTATCTCGCACGAAGCAACCTGGAAGTCTGAACGAATATTCTTGTGCAGAGAAATAATAGTTTGAGGCAAACAATAAGGTATTTTACGTTTTAATTCTGCTAAGCGTACAGTAAGCATATTAAGAATTGATTGCTTGTCAAAAAGCACGTAGATGTTTAACAAATTTCCGAACGGTCCCCCACTCAGGCTCGAGTGACGGACATAAGACTTTCTAGGAACTTCCAGTTGCGAACTGCTTTGTGCACTTTGGTTGCGGGGATCTTTCGCACCTACAATGTCAAAATTTGCCAAAGTTTCTTCGTACCCATTGGTAAGACATTTCCAGTCCTTCAATTGATAAATATCGCGCAGCGAAGCAACCTGGGGAAGTCAAGTGGTGAAAGCGACATATTCTGTGTGAGAGCAACATAAATAAAGTTACAAACAAATACAGTGTAATTTTACGTTATTAATTCTGTGTCGCGTACATAAAGAATATTAAGTAATTTTGATTGCTTGTCAATAAAGCACGTAAGTAGTTTTAATAAATTTACGCGTGTTACATTCTGGTGTGGAGAGCAAAAATGTTTTTCTGGACACCCTTGCCATTATGCAGCAAACTCATTTTTTATCACTTTCGGTTTCGGAAATGTACTTCTTTCGGCCACCCTGTATAAGAAGCGCTACAAATTCATGGACCAAAAAAGTGCTCCCTTTTAAGCCCTACAATTTGGTAAAGGAGCCATTTTCCCATCTCTTGCCGTTTCGAAAATATAAACGAAAAACTTCGGAAGAAGCTACTAGAGAGTCTAGAAAATCACGAAAACTCCCAAAGGGTTCATCTGTGAGCGGCTAGCCGAGCAAACCAATTTTAGGGTGTTTTTGGAATCCGTTTCTGGCGCACCCCGCATTTTTTGCTGTCGGACCAATAACGCCGTTTTAGTAGAATTGAATATATCTAAATAGTACTGAAAATCACATCTGTTGCCGTTTCTGAGATCTCAATTTTTTAACTTTGATATCTCTTTTGACCATAAATGAATCGAGGTGGATATAATCATTCATTTTTTTCAACATGGCCAAATTATAGAGCCATGGTAGTCGGATTTGTATACGTACTTCTCCAATGAGTAAAAGTTAGAAAGATCAACAGAGGTATATCAACTAAAGAAGCTCACAGGCTTCAGAAAAACGTAGAATGCGGCATAACACCTTCATACAATTAAAAAACGGATTGAAAACTAATTGAGTAAATAAGGCTTAATAATTTGAGGTTTGCTGACGAGATTATGATATTTGTACAGAGAGAGAAGTAGAAAGAATGTTTAAGAAACTACAGGTAAAAGCAAGAAAAGTAAGGTGAAAGTGAACTACAAAAACCAAATCATCATCATATATATGTAGACTGTTGAAAGGAGATGGTATTAACAATGTGCTACATAAAAGTCGTTATAGTGGAACAATAGTAACGATTGTTACAGAAAGTTTATAACATTTCCATTCTCCATAGTATGCAAGCGTTGCTGGCTGGATTTTCTGGTACTCCTACTGGTTACTGAAATATTATTAGTCAAGTGCCTATCTATTTAAAATTAATTGCATTCCTTCTGTTACTATTACTTGTTAATAAAAATTTTAAATTTATTTATAATCTTGTTACTTTAAAACATTCTGCAAGGTACATTAACAGAAATGTTATTCCTTGTGTGATTAATTGCATATTTGTGCACATTCAAACAGATTTGACTTTAATGGAAAGTTTTTCTGGACAACATTTTATTTTGTGATACTGTGTGTAGTTATAACACACGAGGTGTGTTATTATTCTATACACACATATCTCTTTTAAAAATACATCATGTTGTAGTTGCCTGAGCAACTAAATAAAATATCAAATCCATAATTATCAACAAAGAAGGAATAGGCCTTTGCAGTAGCAGGTGTTAATATCATTCCCTCATTCCAAGTATTTAGTTGTTTAAACTCGTTTTTAAAATTGTTGCAATATTAAAATAAATTAGCAAATTGAATTTTAATTTATAAACACAGCATGTCTATAAATTTTGATCATGCACAATAGTATAAGGAATGTAAGTACCATAAGTATATTTATACCACTAATTTATCTATACATTTGAACAGAAAGTAAACAAAGACAGCTGATATGAAATGTGGCGTGGCTGAACTCTAAACATATATTTGGTTGTCGCCGCACTGACTTATCCCACTGTTATTATTTGTAAATAAATTTTTCCACGTTCCCACCTTGCAAAAATTTGAGGGAAGGCGGGTGAAAAATTGTCCACTTAGGATGCCAAAAATATCTTTTTGCGGGAAACCCCTTGTTGATTATATCAATCTTCAACAACAAAATGACGATGCAATGCGTCGGTGTTGGTCGATGTAGTAATTCAAAGTTCACGCAGTTGTAAGGTATAGTTGGTGATCAGAGTTATAAATACCTATACCAAACAACTCACCAGTAGAAATTCCTTGATAATTTTGTGAGCATCTAGGCAAGTGTTATTAGTAACTTACCGGTAAGATTGTGTAGACAGATTAATGAGGACAAAAATAATATATCTATAAACCAACATTATTAAAAAGTTGGTTGTAAAAGCACAATTTATACAATTTCAAATTGAGTGCACAGATTATAAAAAATATTTCAACGCATGTTTACGAGTAGCAAGTAAAATCTTGTGGGTACCAGTGCTTTGATGCAGTTTAGTTTTGTTGTTAACGTCAATTTTAAAAACATCATAGGATGATCTAATTGCGACGACATGAAGGCAATAACTCCTTTTCCAGACATCAATATAAATATATGAATTCAGGATCTCGCACTTATTAACAACAGCTTTGTTTTGTTTTTATTATTACAAGGATCTGCAACAAACATTTGACAATTAATGTAAACTATTTTTGCTTGCAGTTCGGCAAGATCCTGACCTCCCCAATTATTACTGGTCTAATTAAAGAAGGACCATAGCATTTCCTGTTCAATTTTGACCGTAGGTTCACCAATTTACATTTTGTAAATATACATGATTCTAGGTTATGAGCTCAGCAAAACGCAATGAGGCACCCTCTGCATATGTTAATATAAATAGATGTAGTGTTGGTATTTTCTAAAAATCTTCCTAAAAATAGTACGTGCTCGAATATATGATAAATGTGAAATTATTATGTCAAGTACAAAACTGGGATTTAGAATGGATATGGGACACGCAAAGCATTATTTGCTTTAAACATTGTAATCGAACGATGTTTAGATGTAAAAACAGATGTATATATTGGATTTATAGACTATACCAGGGCGTTCGACAAAAAAACATGAAATTGAAATTTACTCAAAGTAGTAGTAGAGCGGAAAAAATATGCAAAATCAAAAAAACGAAAACTGAAGGTGCTTTTTAAGCCGCTCAATTAATTTTGCAATTAACGAACTCGGGAACCGCGCGCAGTGCGTCGTGACGTCACGCGTTCACCTCTCACAGCCGCCGTGTGGTTAGGCGGTCACAGCGGGCGACACGCAGACTTTGTTAATCATTTATTTGGTCATCCTTTAACCGATTGACTAAAAAAATCTACTTATAGCGGAAGAGCTCTACTTTACAACGAGCCCAACCGAAAATCTAAATATAAATTTGGAGGTTAGTTATAGCTAAAAATATAAAAGTTACTATTTCGGCTCATATTGGTCGGATCGGGACATGTTTTTTGCATTTGCTTTTTTTAACGCACTATCCAATGTAGTTAGTTTTAAAACTGTACGTTTAAAATCCGCCGAGATATGATCCATAACAACGGGCTTTTTTCGGTTTTTTGTTAATAACAAATTTTTAGCTGTTGAAAATATTTGAAATTTCAACAACATAGGTGATGCAATTACCTACATATTAATTTGTTACTGGAGTCGATAAACCGACGCAGACCGAAACTATACGCGATAAAAGTTTTTGAATTTATAATTTTGCAATAGGCCATTTTGAATTTGAGAGTTGAGTTTGAAAATTTGTTTTAAGCACCAAAATAGTTATCTATTCCTCAAGTTACGTTAATTTTCGATGAAAATTGCGCTTTTTATACGAACTTCAATATTTTTGCCTATTATTTGTGTAGACGCTCATTTTGCAACTTAAAACAATTTTTGCGATTTTCGACAATAGCCCATTCTTATAGCAAATTATCTCAGCTACAAATTCGATTATTGTACTTCGAGTCGATTCAAGGCTCCTGTAACGAGATATTTCGAGAAAACCGAAAAAAAGCATATTTCGATTTTTTGCAATAAACAATATGTTTTTAAGTCCATTATTTTCTTGTTATAAGATTTTTCCATTTCGAACACTTATTTGGTTTAATTCGCCCGTACTATAAATGATTTAGTGTCGTTGCTAATTTCTAGTAATGGGTTTGGGATAATTTCTTTTGTCTTGGTATCAGCAGGGACTAGAGCTGTCTAAGAGAAGTAAATTTAGTAGGGCTTCTATGGCTGCAATTGAGGTGACCCTTATTGCACTTGTGGTATATAGGCAGGCACATTTTTGAAGTCTGGAGCCAACTCAACTTGATTCTGTTTTATCTTAGCCCGCTGTAACAGCAATCTATAGACAAGCATATGTTTCACCTCACCACTGTACTATGTCTGATTTAAGTTTCTATGTTTTGTTCAGTGGTCGCTTTGTAAATACGAGGTTTTTTCAAAGTCCGATTGGTCGTTAAATAAAAATCACAGTTAGAATAAAGAAAATTTTATATGGAACAATGTGATACAACATTGTGCTACTTTTCGACGTAATCGCCGTTCCGATTCATACATTTGTCGTAGCGTGGTACCAATTTTCCAATACCTTCATCATAGAAAGCAGCCGTCTGTGTTTTCAGCCAACTCTGTACGCTGGTCTGCAGCTCGTTGTCTGTGGCGAAAGTTTGTCCTCCTAGCCAGCGTTTCATGTGGGCAAAGAGATGAAAATCTGAGGGAATCAAGTCAGGACTGTATGGTGGGTGATCAAAAACTTCCCATCCAAAACGCTGCAGCAGGATCGTTGTTTCAACTGCAGTGTGCGGCCACGCATTGTCATGAAAAAGGACAATGCCTGACGACAACATTCCTCTTCTATTGTTCTGAATTGCCCTTCGAAGACGTTGAAGTGTCTTGCTGTACGAAGCTGCAATGATGGTTGTGCCACGTGGCATAATTCCACCAAGAGAACACCTTTACGGTCCCAAAACACTGTAGCCATACACTTTTTGGTGGAGAGCATGCGCTTGAACTTCACTGGTTTACGACTCGGGGAGTGTGGATGCATCCACTGTTTGGATTGCTCTTTCGATTCTTCAGTTTCGTAATGGACTCATGTCTCATCTGTGACAATTTTGTCTAAAAACTCATCTCCGTCGTGATGGTAGCGCTGCAGGAAGGTTAATGCGGCTCCCATTCGCTGAGTTTTGTGATGGTCAGACAGCAAATTGGAAACCTATCTCGCGCAGAGTTTGCGGTATTCGCGGTACACATTTGGCGGGAGACTATTTTTCGAAGCATGTTTATGTGCTCCCTACGTACTCAGAAATGACAACCGCGAATCGACGCGCTCCCCGGGCCAACTACAGACACAGCGCAAGACGTCTGCGCACAAACCTAGCGGATTTTCCCCGAAACTTTCTTTGAGCGACCCATCGGACCTTGAAAAAAATAGCCCTTGTATAAGATTGTTTCCTTTATTAATAAGTTTTTATATGTATTTCTATATACAGCCAGCGTGGTTCCGTGGTTGAGGGGCGGGCTGCGATGCTGACGGACCCGAGTTCAATTCCCGGTGCTCTCTGATGCCTGGCGGGTGGCCTATTCAGTCACTAAAAATAATTGTGCATCTGCGTTCATTCGAACAAGGGGTAATAATGGCGGTCGTCTAAGGTGTGGTGCTTGCCACATCGCCCCGCATTAGAGATGGTGCGCGACGACCGGGCAGAGAAGAGCGAACGTATGAGAGCCTTAACCTCTCAGTTCGCAGGCCGTGCTCCCACGCGGGACGTAGGTTCTTACCATTATTATTATTATTTCTATATAAAAAATTCCTGCGTAAATTAAAAAAAAATTTAAATCATTTCTTTTCTGGATTTTGTCAGTTCACTGACTTGTCCCGTAATATCATGACTTCGCCTATTTTATTCAACAATAAGCCTGTCTACTATCATATTCCATTATTAACAAGGGCGATAAAACTTTCTCTTACGGATATTCTTTGGTAACAACTATTCTTATAGTTTCACTTAATGGGGTTTACCATTTGCAGATGGTGTCTTAACTTATAGAAGTGATCAAAAGCGCCTATAAAGTCAAGAAAGATTGCCAGTGCTATTTTTCGATAATATAAAATGTTTTTACTTCTTCCCACCAATTAATGAAGTCAGGTTTTACGCGATATTTTTAACTGTTAAGCATTTTGATGTGAATGAAACAAATTTTCGAATGCCCTTGGTGTTAATTGGAAGGTTTGTATGCTTTTGCTTAGGAAGAATTTCTTTGGTGTTTAGGAGTAATGATTACCGTAGAACGCTTTTAAGCGGAGGAAGAAATGTATTTTGTTGCTACGCTTACTTCTAGAAGTTTATAAATTTTTGATATAATGATAATTTTCCTCTGATGTAACAGTACAGGTTTGATGCTTTCAGGAATGGTAGCTTTATATGCTTTTTGGAAACTAATGCCTTTCTCAACATTATCAAAATGATAATTTATTTCGAAATTTGTCATAATATTTTAGGTGTCTTGTAACGTGTATGAAGTTGAGCTGATATTCAGCTCTTTACTTATTTCAAAAGGTGGTTGGTTCAAAATTATTTTTAGCTTTTTGACAGAGATTTCAAAAGTTGTCTTTAGGCCTAACGAATATTTTTATTATATATGGGAGGAAGTGATAAGAGTCATCTCACATGTCTATTCTTTTTAGCTTGCAAATATTTGCTCTTAATTCTGCAAGATCTGAATTTCACCTTTCAGTGATTAAAATATAAATTTAGAACAGCTCCTTGTAATTGTATAAACGTTAGTTTAGTATTGGTCATGTTTTTGATTGCTTTTTTTTTAATATTATTTATGTTGGCTTACGAATTCTGCTTATACTTCTACTAGTCCCTATTTTTCTAATTTTGATATTCCTTGATTTTTATTAATATATATGTATGTACGACCGAAAGTGACAATTCTTCGGACACATGCCAGTAAATTATCTGAGTGCCAATTGAAGAGATTACTGTAGTTATGTCAATAATCTTTTTATGAGTTCAATATGTCTAAATTATTGGAAATAATAAAATAAAATAAACAGATTTTTCATTGTTATGCTTGTCTGCGTTGTATGGTGAGTATTGAAGTAAATTCCATCTATGAGATGCAGGTTTCTAAGCCTGCAGTACTCTTCGTTTTCTCCAATCACGATTTAACGTCCACATGTGAAAATTTACTTGCTTCATATTCCTCTATTGTTCTCTATTTTGGGCTTTTTGTATCCACGTTCTTTTGGCTAACGCACTAAAGGTCGTCCTTTTACCTGTTAATTATTTTTATTCTGATGTTATTCGAGTCCACTTGTTGGTATTTGTTCCTTCCATGTGTTGCTGAGTTACTTACAATTTATGAATAGTTTTTTGTGTTGACCACCAAGTTTCTATCCGTATGTAATATAAGGATGGCACTTTGATTGTCATACGAATTATAAATTTTTATTTCTTTTTCGTAGAATATGGTTCAGTTTTTTACCCAAAAGAGTTCAATATTAGGTTTAACTCGCTATATTAAATTTTTATGTGTAATCGTACAGTTTGTTGCCCACTCTCTAAAACACTATGTATTGTCTTTGATGTTTATTGTTAAGCCTATTCCTTTCTTGTACTTTCTGTAGCATGTTTTTGAGTATATTAGGATTTTTTGCGAGCATATCTCAGTTAGTCGGCCTCTTTTCCTTTATAACAACGCCTTCATCTTCCCATTGAAGTTTTATAGATCTTTCATGTCTAGCACAAATAATATGAAAAATATGTATTGCTCTGTCTTATGCTTATGTTTATTTTTCTAGAATTTGCATTTGGGTGTAATGTCATTGTACCTATTGTTTCTTGGTATATGTTGTCAAGCAGTTTAATATGTCTTGAGTTATTTCTACAATTTTCCAATAATCTTACTATTGTGCATAGTTCCAACAAACCAAATGCCCTGTTGCAATCGACAAAAGCTAGACATAGGTCTTTATTATATTCGATTGTTATTGTACTTAATCCAGTGTACCAAATTTTTTTCTAAATTCAACTTGATACAATTCCAATTTGCTAGAGAGTCTATTAGTGAAGATTTTTAGTAAGTATTTTTGAGACCTGACAGGCCTGTAATTTTGTAGTTATGATTCATTATTTGTTTTGTGCATCAGAATTATAATCACATTATTCCGGTTCTTGTAAATTTTCATTTCTTTAAGACATTTATTTAGTAATTTTAGAGGTTCGTCACTACGTTTTACTAATTCGGGTATGATATCATCATCCCCCGAAGCTTCTATTTCCACCATTGCTTTTTTGATCTCTTTGGTATCTATATCTAATTTTTTTTTATCCTTTATTTAGTATTGTTCTTTTTATGCGGGTTTATGGTTTTCGATTTTAAAAGTGTTCATAAAATTTTTCTCCATTTCTATAATTTTATTTTTGTTGGTGGTGGTCATTCTGTTGGCCCTTTGTAGTTGATTAATTTTGTTATATCTTTCCATTTGTTTTTCTTCTTAATACCGTTAAACTTTTGTTATCTTATACTTTTTATTTTATTAAATCTTTGTTATATCTACTAATGCTTACTCTTTTGTTTAACAGATTATTTTTCAATTGAATATACTCAAAAGTTCCTATTTTGTATTGATCCGCTAATTTTGTTTTTTAGTTTTCGCAGTTTTTTTTTGTTCTGTTACTTTCTCATGCATTTGTTATATTGTTATTTATAGTATCTATTAAATCTTGCTCAGTTCTTTCGGTAAGCTTTTATTGATTGTCAAAAACAGACTTATTGTTCGGTACGACTGAAAATAATTCATTAGTTGTTCGTTACCAAATTTGTGTTTAAAATTTTCCGGGGTTGAGAAGAATTTAGTGGGTTTCGTAACCTTTAGTAGGTTAATAAAAATCCACTAATTTGAAGGTTTTCCCTCATCTTTAACTGGTCTAATTTGAAGTTTAGCCTCTTTTTTTTAACGAAAGTAGCGTTTTTAGCAGCTAATTTTTTGTTTTCATTGATACATTGCTCTAGTATATGGATAAATAAAAGCTGCGGCTCATATTTGAATATTAGTTATAAAGCACGTTGTATCTGATTTGCCTTTACGATAGGTTCGCAAGGTTATTGTCATCTTTATTGTGATGCCGACTGACTACGTGAATATTCCGATATTATAAAGGTATTTTTCTGATCTTTTTCGATTCTTGAGAAGGAGGAAGTGGAGTACTTCTCTCTATTTGTAATGTACCTAGCTTGGTGCACAAAGCAACATAACACTTCTATCATCGAAAAGTTCCGGGACTAACCAATAAAAACAATTTTTTTTCTCAAAATAATTTGACTTTATTCATCTGTATACTCTCCTTCTAGAGCGATAAAATCGTTCCAACGCTTTTGTAACATTGCTATGCCTTTCTTATAAAACGATTTTCTTTTGCCTCAAAAAGGCTTCAGTTTCGGTAATCACTTCTTCGTTCGAACCAAATTTTTTTCTCTGGAGCGTTTTTTTGAGATTTTCGAACAGGTAATAGTTGCTGGATGCAAGATCTGGAGAGTATAGTGGGTGGGGCAGCAACTCGAAGCGTAAGTCGTTCAATTTCACCATGGTTTTCATCGACTTGTGAATTGGTGCATTGTCTTGGTGAAACAGAGTTTTTTTCTTTTCCATGTGAGGTCGTTTAGGCTTTATTTCATCACTCAATCGTTCCAATAATGCAATGTAATAGTCTCTGTTGATCGTTTGTTTCTTTTTCAGATAGTAAATAAACAATATTCCATGCGAATCCTAGAAAATAGACGCCATAACCTTGCCGGCCGACTGTTGAGTCTTTAGACGCTTTGGACAGCTTTCTCCCACAGCTCTTTACTCAGCAGACGTTTTTTTCGATTCTGGCGTATAGTGGTGGATCCACGTTTCGTCCATCGTTACATACTGACGCAAAAAATCTTTTGTATCACGCTTAAAAAGCTCCAGACAGCGCTCGGATTCACGTTGTTGCTTTTGCTTCATGGTGAGCAAACGCGGCATCCATTTTGAAAAAAGTTTTTTCATGCCCAAATTTTCGTGCAAAATGTTGATATCTTTAGGATATCTTTTAGGTATTGCCTGCAACTTTATGATCGTCCATAACAATTTTTAAGATTGTTTGGATGTTTTCTGGTGTAGTCACCTCTTTTCGGCATCCCAAGCGTTCCGCATCTTCGGTGGACGTAAAAATCAGAATATCATCGGCAAAATGGTTATTTTTGAGGAGAATTTTCTGGTAACCTTCTTTAAGCTATTGCTGAGCTTGAACGGTATTTTCCCAATTACGTAACAGTGTTTTATTAACACACGAAACTCATTTTGATTCATTGTTTACAAAATCACAGAAGTAGCTTCACTTCAACTTTAATATCTCGAAAACTACTTAACAAAATGTCATAAAATTTTGACACATTTCTTTTGAAGGTTGTTACTATCTAAAACAAAAAAAGCATTCGCTATTTGTGGCGCCCTCTGTGGGTTAGGCCCAGGACTTTTTGACTAAGTATTATATATCAATTTTGATCTAAATTCGGCGTGAACGGTAAAGTTGTAAAACATTCGAAAACATTTGAAGTTCCCTTCTCCCACTCCTTTAACCGATCTTGCCAATTTACGAGCTTAGCTGAGATATTCAGCAAACATGAACTCGGGGGATGGTTTTGAAATTCGGGAGACATGAAACAAAAAACTACAGTGATTAGAGTAGTAAGCTTTTACAAAAGGTAGTATTTATTTCTATAAAATATACATAAGATACAATATATTTTTTCAGCTAATATGGTACATTAATCTAGTTAAATTTTGATATTTTAAAAGTGAATACAAGTATTGAAAACAAAAAGGCTGACTTTGTAGTAGATAAAGCGGAATTTATTTTTATAATCTGTGGTTCTTTATACAAAACTAAAAATTGTTTTAATTTTTTTGATTCATATTTATTTTATATGTTTTTATTTATTATATCTCCTTAGTGCTTATGTCAAAAATTAGATCAGGGATAATATAAATAAAAATTTACAAACGAATTGTTCTTTTTACTTTTGTTTTGTTGTATTAGCATTGCGGCAATATGGCACTTAAATACAATTGCACTAAAATATAGCTTTCTAATTTGTTCCGAACTATAAGCAGACATTCATTTGCCGTTTTAATTACTCAAGGCTGTTTGTTGTCCTGCTTTGGAAGGCCGACATTAATAACGGGAGGGGCTCGTGTCGCAAGGAACTGAATTAACATATTCACTACACCGCAGCCGAATTCTAAGGTGTAAACCCGTATCCTTGACATTATGGAATTTGCCGAGTCAAGTTCGCGCTCAGGGTTGGGGAACCTCCCTAATATATCTTATCGGCACAGCCGGTGCAAACAAAGAATGCTCATTCTTTGTTCTTTGCAGAACGCAATCGACTATTTATGTGTTGGCGATAGTCTCGTAGTTTTATGGTCGCATGGTCATTGCTGGTGTTGCAGAAATACCAACAAGGTTGAGGCAAACCGGTGAAAGTGCAGGTGCTTTTAATAACACTTCTGGCCGTATGTGTTTCGTCACGATGCGGAAATGAAGCGGCAGTGTAAATATTAAAAAATTTTATTTATATTTATATATATTTAAAATATATATCTCAAAAAAGGAAAATTGCTGAAAACAGCTCTATGAGTATTGTACATCGGCAGTATGTAACAACAGTTTGTCAGCTGGCTGTCTTGCTGGCGGTGGCTAACTATGCTATCTTATTAGTGGCAGAAGGGGTAGTTGGGACAACTGTGGGGGTCGACACCAGCGGGGATGGCGGCGGGCTGGCCGTATGGGGCTGGGTTGTAGGCAGGCGCCTGGTTGTAGGCAGGTGCTGGGTTGTACGCTGGCCCAGAGTTGTATCCTGAAATTACAGATTGTAAGAGGGTCATCGACATTATGTATTTTACTACTGAAGCCTAAGTATCAACAAATACTACTCTACGCCCAGTAGTTCTAACCTTGGCTAACATCCCCATAAGCACCAGCTTCGGCTAGACCTTCACCGTGGTAATCTCCATCTCCGGTGTATACGCCACTATCTAGGGCGTTGTTGTACCCACCATTGTAAGCGGGTTGAGGGTTGTATTGTCCGTATTGGGCAGGGGCTACATAGGGAGCGGGGGCATTGGGGTTGGCCGCGACGGCAGGGTTGGAGCAATGGGGGAAGTTAGGGCAGGCCTGGGGGCTGACTCCAGCCGGGTACAATGATGCCGGGACGCCTCCTGCTAAGGGTCCGTTGTAGACAGCTACGGCCACGGCCACCACGCAAGCAAATACTGCCTGAAAATGGGAAAAACATTATTAGGCAATGTTTAAATTTGGCGAAAGAATGGTGCAACACAAACACTTTTTCACTGAAACACTAAATCTTCCCGAACACACTCAAAATTTGAAGTAATCCATGAATGCATGCGTGGAATCACCATCGGAGCAAGTGCTGTTACACCTGTGCTGAACTTACCAGTTTTACAAACATGTTGTTCTTTTGCTGTACAAATTCACAGTGACAATCGATATGAAGTAATTCTTTATATACCCAAACCACACCCGTAACACCCGTTTTAACAGAAATGTAACAGTATAAAATTTTTACTACCGATCCCACACATAAAGGAAACCAACTTTTGAGGCATTGGACTCTGCACTTGATCTCTCGCTATTCCCTCATAAGCAAATAATGTATGGGCGTGTGCGATATTTAGTTCCTCGAGCTGTGCTTTCTGTCACATTGTTCCCAAGGTTTTACACTTCATTGCCATGGCAAATATTCAATCAATTTTAAAAATGGGTTGTATGAGATAAAAAACGAGCTGAATGCCTGCGTTAGGTGAGGCTTTCCTTATTCTGTCTCGTAATAAGACTGTGACCTTATTGCGTTGCTCTGCAGCGCTGGGAGTTTTTTCAAGTACATTTGACTGTCCTATTTCTGGCGCTTTTCCCTTTCGTTATTGTGCTTCAACATCGGCAACAATGGTAACGCGTGCACAACAGCATGCCGGTACTGCTCTGGATAAGTGCTGTAGTTTATTCTTGCGTTTGGTCTTCAAGGGCAAACCTTTGTTTAACGTGGTCCACCCAACTATGTGCCTTGCCTGTTACGAAATGCTAAATTCTTTATGTACCTCTCTATGTACGTTCACTAGCACGTTTAAAAAGTTTCTGTCTACTTTTACTATCGTTATCATGCTTTTCATACATAGTGCACAAATTAAAAAATTATTAAAGTCTACTAATGCAATTATAATATTATAAATATTAGTATACTTGCATATAGATAATTTATCTAATCCCACCAAAGCATTTTATTTTTGATAGACTCTTGTATATTACTATTTCAGTTTAATGGCGTAATAAATATTGTCATTAGTTTATTCGGATCGTTAAGTAGACACTAAACTACCTACCCAACAATTTATAATTTATTATATTTATATTCAGTTAAATTGGCGATGACAGACATTCCAGAAGACAGTTTTTTGAAGTATAAAGAAGACAACATTTTATAAATTAAATTCGACAGAAATGGAAAGTGGGGCGGCCTTCAGGCGCTGTGACAGATTTTATTAAAAGCCAGATTGAGTTTTCGGCAATGCCAGAGATGGTTGCGCGCATTGTACAGGGAGAATGTTGGGCAAGTGTATAATGAGGTCTTTGCGACGGCCACGTAAATGCTAAACCAAACGCAGAGTGACGTTATGCAAAACGGTGTGTCAAGAATATATGAAAATTTAAATCTGAAGGTTGTCTACCGGTATAAAGTGTTGGACCGCAATTGGGGCGTATCAAATGAAAATATAAGAAACATATTTCGACCTTAATTTCCTATTTAATTACTGTTTTATACCAATTATTCTGCTCAAATTAAATTTTAGAAATTCGTGCCGTATAAAGCTTTTTTATAGTTCTGCCATAAGTTCCTTTACAAATATTTAGGTAGCAGATACGTGGGTAGAAAAAATATATACATATATACATAGTTACAGATTATGCAAATACTGTAATCCTATAAAAGGGAGATGCTTAAAATTTGAGATTAGAAATTTTTGAAGATTAAAGCTAATAAACGTCAAAAAGACTGTTTTTACTTACTAGCTAAAAAACGGTAATGTCACTTTTGCATCATTTATGATTCAAAAACAAAAGAAATATTTAGCAGTTTTGTTAATTACCCCTAAAGACACGATATATTGCTTTACTCAATGTTGCAAGAAAGAATTTTTCTATAACACAGGTAAGGGTCTAATAGAAAAACCACAATAATGGGAAAAATAAATACTCTTGGATTGGAAGAGCAACGAGAGTACAATTAGCCATTTAAGAACTAAATGCATTGTTAGATATAGAAAGAAGTTTTCGGAACGAGAGAATTGAGGTAACAAGCAAATATGTTCAATAGAATGTTTTATTTTAAATAATAAAATATTATTTTTAATCTTTACAAAAATGCAAATGAGAGGTTTTAAACAAAATAATATCGAGGCTGTTTCTAATGAAACTAAAACAAGAACAAAGGAGAAATTCAACGAAACTATTTTTGCGACTGGTAATCAATCAATAAGTTTATTTAAGTAACTGAACTCGACAAAGACTTATTTTTTATTAATGATGTATTTTGGTCAAAATTTGTTTCTTCACATTGTACCAAATTAGTAGTGTACGACAAAAAAATAAATTTTATACTAGAAAGATAATTAATCCTGTAAATTCAGATTGCGTACAATTTTTGGCCAATACTTAAATAGATGGTCTACTCAAAATGTTGAAAAACAAAAATAAAATTAACTACCGGACTAGAAAAGTTGGTTTTAGACTTGTACAAAAAAAATTACAGTTTGGCGTACTACTTGTTATTATTTAGTATATTTTTTATTTCACTAAATTAATATAACTGATTTTTTAGAAGTTTCGCTAAAACTGTGTATCTAATCTACATGTTCAATTTTTATAGACTAGAGGTTGCCCACAAAAAAATATTTTTGGCGTCCTGCCTTCCCTCAGATTTTTACAAAGTGGGAACGTATAAATTTTTAACTGGATCGACTTTTCTCCTGGATCAGGAAGGTGGAACAATTTAATTTAGTCAAAGCTCCGCTTGGCAGAAGCAAATTAACTGGCCGTGGCAGACGCGCTTTTTGTGCTCGACAATGCAGCGGTCGCTCGGCCATTCGGCAAGGAGCGAGAGCGGCTCCGACGTGGGTGCACAAACGCATGGACCTCTTCATGTAAATTAAGCGCCCAGAGCGCGGCACGTTAAATGTCATATCATCTGTCTTTGTTTCTTCCCGTTCAAATGTATAGGTTGTCTTTGTTTACTACGCACGCAGCCGAGGACTACGCCATTTCTTTGTCTATTTTCTGTTCAAATATATAGATAGATTAAAATTTAGTTTCAATTTCACCTGGCAGTTACCTAATTGTTTTCAATTGCCTTTTAATTGTAAAATATACTACTTTAGGTGAATAGGGGAGAAAGTTTCGAATCTTGCATTGCTAAGGCAATCAGTGAAAAAAAAGTTGGCGATTATTACCATTTTTGGGGTAGGGCACCAAAATTCCAAAAATACAGTATCTTCTTACTAATAAGGATGTAGAAGAAGCATATTACCATATCTAAACATTACAATGAATGAATTATTAAAGTTAACATGAAAATTTATGGACAACTAACAATTATTATAGGAATATTAATTAATAAATAATAATGCTGAAAACTAGAAGAAGGATGGTTTTTTTGAGAGACTGTAAAAACTATACCATACTATAAAGAAGTAATCATAACAAGTGACCTAAATAGCTCATTATAGAGACAAGAGGCTGTCGAAAATTCGATGTCATCCATAAGTGGCTAGTTTTCAAAACGGAAAATTGTGGCCTTAGAACCGAGTAGCTGCACGAACGGAAACCGGCAACTCAAATGTCCCTCGAGTCTTTCCACAAAAATCAACTTTTATTCAAAAATCAAGGGTGCACCTGGGAACCTTCCCTTGTAAGATGTGGAATATGTGCTAAAAATTTGAATAAAGAATTTGAGCAGTAAGGTTTGAAATTTAATTACCAAAAAACTCAATATATGTTTGTAGGCAAAGAAACACAGAATATTAGAATAAATGATAAAGAGATCAAAATCTATGCGACTTTCAAATATTTGGGCTTTTTACTAAGTTCGGGGATGCATCCGAGAGACATCAACGAAAAAATTATCATTGTAATAAAAAAAAATCATTACACGAAATAATATGGAATGAGAATATCAGTCAAAACACCAAAAAGAAAATATTCCATGGTGCGGTGGAAAACACGGTATTTTATGGAAGAGAGATGTGGCTGCTTACAAATAAAATAAGAAATAAAATTAGAACAGCAGAATTAGATTTTATGAAAAGGTGATTACGAGTTACATGACTGTGTAGACTCAGAACCGAGAAAATTTGGAAGAAGACTGAATGTTACCTGCTCAATTATGAAAAAGTTGGTAAATAGAGTTCTTCGATTGCACGGACACGTGACACAAATACTATATGTAGAGAAAAAGATAGAAATCGACTCTCTCTCTCTCTCTCTGTGTGTGTCTGTCTGTCTGTCTGTCTCGGGAAATCTATATAAAAACGGCTACGGAGGAAAGAGGTTTGCACGAAGCAGACTAGGAAGACAGACAGACAGACATGAAAATAGAAAACAGCAAATATTATGGGGTAAAACCGAAAAAGAAGAAGAAATTTAGTATAATATTTTAAGCATTATCCTTTATCATTTGCGTTATGTCAATTTATTAAATTTAGGTTATGAATAATAATTGTATTGGTGCAATAGATTTTTCTAATTATGACAAAAGTGTTAGAGATTTTGAAATTTTCGAATCTTATAATAATTGAGCTATAAATAATAGGTGTATAAATAAGTTCTCAGCTTTTTTCTGCAACATTAAAGTTTTATTTAAAAACAAACAAAAAAAGCTTAAGTATCAAAGTATTCTTCGTTGGCATCGATGACCTTTTGCCATCTTTTGGGTAGCTTACGAATTTCCTGGCGATAGAAGCTCACCGGCTTTGAGACGATAAAGTTATCGATGCATTTTCGGACTTCTTCTGTTTTGAAGTGCGTATCGGCCAAGTGATGCTGCAACGACCGGAATAAATGATAATCGGAAGGGCTATACGCCGCATGTGGGAGAAGTTCCCAGTCTAACGCGTCTGCAGCTCATCCGTGTCAAATGTTTGAGGGCATCCAGCGGGTGGTTAATCTTCAAGACTAAACTCTCCTCCGCGAAATCTTTGGTACCACTTTATGCACGTTGCATGACTTACAGCATTCTCACCATATGCAGCACAAATCATTTCGGTGTCTTCAGCAGCATTTTTCTTAAGATGAAACGCGAAGTGGATAGAAAATCGAATATGCTCTTTTGTGCCATCGTGAACACAGCTGATTATTGAGGTTATGTGCATCAAAGGCCAAATCGCATGATGTTTCGAAAGACCAAATGTCATTGCTTTAAAACCGCAAGAGGGCGGACTAATACGTTACATGTAAACGGTGATTTGCGTCCTGTGAAATCTAAAGCTGGGAACTTATTTATACACCTATTAATTTCAATAAAATATTATATTTTTTTAGAATTTGAATGGCTAAATTGTATCCAAATTTTGAATGTTGTTAAGTTAATCATTTTGAATTGACATACAAAAGAAAACCTGAAACGGCTTAGCATCAATATTAGTTAAATGCCGATAATGTCATGGATGTGAGAAAGGTATAGTGTATTATAACACCTCATATATTAGTAGCAGGATTGTCTTATCTTTTTCTAAAGCAAATAAAATTGCCTTGGATAATTTTATTGACACATTTACTAACGCTCTAAGCATGTTTGATTAAAAATCTTTGTATGATTTCATTTGGGTTTGTATAGGACATCTACATAACTGAAGTCCATATGACCATATGGGTTCCAATATGGTTTTGTATAATAACGCATTATTGTTTGTTTATTCGTAACTTGGATTTCCGTCCAAAAGGTCAGTACATTTGCTTAAATTTAGGGTCTAACTATGTATGTTTATTCCACATTAGTCTTCTGTTCAAATGAAGACAATTTTTCAAGCACTAGTAGGTCACTGGTTGTTACAGATAGACAAGTGGCAATTATGTTATTAAAAGTAATCTGATTATTTTTATTCTTCATTTTTTGAACCACCGAAAAAATTAAGATGAGCTTGAATGATTTCCGATGTTGCGTTTGCGTTTTTATCTGAGGAAAGACTCGCAGGATTATCTACATTTGCTGAAAGTAGTATATTTTCCAATTTGCACATATATAAATGTCATATATTAGGTACAGCAAAAGGAATAATACACTGCCTTGTAGTACACTCGACTTTATACTACTCTGTTTAAAAAGTAAAGCGACTTTTTAATTTGAAACTCGCATGAAAGTGGCAGTTTAGAAACCTTTTTTTGCTGGTACAACCTTCTAATTTTAGTTTAATATGCCAAATAGTTAATAAGTTATAGGAGCTTATTTAAATCAGATTTTTGCCTCCTAGATTAGAGAGAATTTTTATTAGTTGTCTGAAGCAAACAATTGAGATCATTATATCATCGATTTTCCGTTATTTTCTGGCAAAGATAACTAATTACACATAGGAAGAATCGACTCACAAACAAAAAAATTGTTGTCCGGTATGTGATAAGAATTTACTATTTACTTGAAGAAATCATCTCATTATCCATTTTAATAAAGTCTGAGAAATACACTATCTTTGAACAATTTTTTTAGTTGGAAAAGGAATAGAACTTTTTATAATTTTTGTCAATTTTATTTGAAGAATAACTGAGGTCCCAATAAACCACTCTTTCCCGAGTCTATACATTCACAAAGAAACATAATCGCCTACACTAGAGATGGGCAAAGTGACTCATCTCTGGAATCAGATTCAGATCGCTCAATCACCAAAATTTTTTTGTAACTCATAACTCATTTTTCTGTTACATTCATGTCTATTGCCTATATCAGTTAGGCTATTACTGCTACCATTATAGGAATAATTGTAAATAACTGTTTAATTCAATACCTAACGTTTCATTTAAATGAAAAAAAAAAGAAAAAATAGAGAAAGAACCAAGTACTTATCAACCTCCGTTAGCTAATTAAGACGATATACCTGCAAGAAAAATTACGTTCTAATCCATTAAGTTCCTTTGATTCTTTCTATTATATTTTTTTATTATATTCTATACCTAACGTTGTGACTGCCTTTCAACCAGACTTCGATTTAGAGCTCAGAGACTCTTAAATCTTAATCCTCCTCGCCATTGAAATTATTGTGCCCTTTCAAAAATTCTGTAGAGGACAAAAGGATATCACGTATGGTCCTTTGTCCCAAATAAGAGTAATGAAAAAAATTTATAAATCCTAGATACAAATATTTCTTTGGCATTATATTTTAGTACTGGGTGAATTTTTGTCGCAATGGGTATTTGAAATAAAATACCACCTTAACATAAAATTATATTGTCTTAAAAATAGTATATAAAATTATTAATATAAAAATACAGAAATTGTTTTTAATTATTTATATTAAAAAATTACAATAAACCTAAATTTTGGTTTAATATAGAATTTTCAAAACTTTGCTCGATGTGAGCCAGATTCTTTTTTCACAATAAATTTGACCTATCTTAGAAAAAATTCTTTTGCACGGCACCGAAGTTGCAAGAATGCACTAAGCCGTGTAAAATTGGGTAAACATGCTTTCTTGATTCCCACCAAACCAAGGGGTCAATAGCAAAGGCTCAAATTTAGAAGTATAATCCCTGTTTGGCAAATATTTGATCCAACCATTACGATAGCAGGTCGCTGGTTTTTACGAGAACCCTTCTGCTAAATATTTATCCAATTCTACGATAGCAGTTGCAGACAGATTGTGGCTACCCTGCAATTTGCTGACGCCTTCGTCAAATTTATTCCAAATGGATGGCTCCTGGCGAGCGATAGAACTAGAGGACGCAGGGAGTCTGTGAATTATCATTGCCCCCAAGGGTTGCTAAATGGCCTCTCATTTTTTCAATGAGCCTCTGATAGGTGAGCTTATATTTACTAGCATCAGCAAAACCCTGTCTTTTAAACTTGGGGTTTTTGCAGGATTGCTTGAGCAATCATCTCTTGGGACTCCCCCCCCCCCCCCCAAACCGATCTGTTAAACCGCTAAGGAGTTCAGATGTTAAAAACAATATTCTATTCCCAGGATTTATACCCTGTTCAAATACTTTAACCCGTTGTGTCATTAACCTAGGTAAAACTGTTGTTTTCGACAGTGTCACATTTTCCCCCCGAAACTACCTTAGTAACCTCATCAAAAATTTTCAAAATGGCAACAGAAAGCCTCATTATATACCAATAGGCATCATATATTTCAATTTTGACCCCTAAAAGTGCCAGCGTAGAAATGATAGGTTTTTTGTTTTTATATATACGATGAAATTTCACCTGGTTGGCACGTCTTGTTTTAGCTTCAGACAGTTTTGTTTTAAGCTGTCTTAGATCTCTTGCAATTTTGAAAGTGCATAAGAACTTTTTTTAAAATATGGCACAACGGTTTTAACTTTTTCTACCGTTGTGACAACAGATTTATAAATCGCGTTTTGGGCCACCAGATTCAAGCTATGGGCAAGACACGAAATGTGCCTAAATTTCAAATGGGTTGAAGCAGCTTTTATATTCGCCGCACTATCAGTAACAATCGCGGCAATTTTGTAGTAGATATCAAATATTTTTAACACATCTGATATCCACGTTGAAATATTTTGTAAAGTATGTTTTTCTCCAAATTCGGAGCATTCTAAGAAAAAGGAGTTGAGAGTCGTATTTTTAGGTCCAGAAAATGAGCAGTTAGGGCATAAAAACTTACGTTGTGAATATTTGTCCAAAAGTCAGAAGTCAGACAAATCGCCTTCGCATTGGGACAACTCTATTTTTAATTTATTAAAAAGTTCTGTATGAATACTGGGTATCAAAGAATTTGTTAATGTCTTTCGGCTAGGTAGATTATACGAAGGGCAAAGCATTTTAACAAAATTATTGAACTCCTCATCCTCAAGTACCGGAGGTGTTCGGTTCCGCCCGCCAGACCGACATTGGGCCGGTATAGTTGACGGGCGGTGGGGGCAGGCCGAAGCCTCCTCCGCATAAGGGCATGCTCACACAAAGGTCAACAAGTCCCACCTGTTCCTAAAGCGGTGCCACCACCCCTAAGAGTCCAACACCAATGAGGGGGAACCGGGAAGCCGCCCCGGTTGGCTACCCCCCTCCCCTTAGTCCTCGTGTCAGTAAGGACGAGTACCCGTCGAGGTCACTCTCGTGATACCTCTACCCCTCTGTTACTGACTAGCGGCATCCGTTGCCCACAATTGTGGGATTGGGTAGCTCCACTAGCAGTTTTACGGGTATCTCGCGCACGGGGTGAGACGCACTACCCACTCGTGTCGGTAAAGTTTCCTTTACCACGTTGGACGAGCGGCCGTCGAGGTCACTTGCGTGAGCCTCTACTCTACATCAGTTGATACTTGTTGCGCCCGTTACCCACACTATTGTGGGATAGGGTGGCTCGAAGCACCTTTACGAGTCTGCGTCGTAGAGTGAAACAAATCATTTTCAAAAATTGAATATCTAACAACCCCCGTTTAGAAATACGGATTGACTTAATTATTTCAACAAACCTACTCATTAGCGGTTGAAGAGCAAGGGAGGGGGCACAAAACTGTGCTCGGAATCGGGTGTGCTAATGCTATTGCTACAAGATCTTGTGGATATTCCAGGTAATGGGAAAGTTTTTGCCGTTGGAGTTGATGTCGACCCTGAAGGACTTGAACTCGAAGGAAAAAACGATGCAGTAATATATGAAACCTCACTAGACTCAGATTCTGTCGATGACGATCTATCGCGACAATGATTATCCGCACTATTAATAAACTCTGTCGGATGTTTAAGCTTCAAATATCATTTCAGATTTGAAGTAGAACCTGCAGACATCGTTATTTTCCCCTGATAATAGCGTCATTTCTATTTTCCTTCGTCTGTGGTAAAATGGTACCAAATATCACTCGACAATTTACTAGCTCCCACTGACATTTCGTTTTAAAATAAACCATTATAAATAACGTAAATAGTTTAAATATTATATTATAGATGTTACAGATAAATACTACATACCAAGCTGTATAAAAGTAAAGATTGATAAAGAAAATAAGCAAGTTCTCAAAGAACTGAGGAGTTATCGGAATTAGAAACAAATCGAGATCAAGTTTCGGAAGTGAATCAGATCAGTGAGTCAGATCGAGACGGAAGAACCAAGAGCTGCTCGCACATACTCGAGACTCACGACAGGGAAAGGGCGAGAGTCGAGTGAGAGATCTAAGAGCTACTGCTCTTATTTTGTGAGTTATAACTCACTCATTCCCCACCAAGAGCTGGTTCTTTTGAGCAACTCGTGAGAGGATCGCCCATCTCTAGTCCACACGACTTTCGCCAAACTTTACACTTTCTGCTTCTGATGTTAATGCATAAGCGACAAGGTACTCGCCTTAGTTTGACACTAACCGTAATATAAAATAAATTGGGATTGGTAGCTATAGGTAAAGATTTGTGAGTGTTATTTATAGAAGATAAGCATATCATGAGCCTGTTATTATTTACTTTAATGATTGAAGAGTTTGCGTTTGATTGCTTATCTGTTGAATTAACTAATAAATTACTACTGTCTTTACATTTTAATATTTATTTGCATTTTTACCAATATATACCGAAAATAAGATAGCAGTCTAAACATCGAACAAGATGAATTGGAGTGTACTACGCTACAATTTATTGGGTAAAATTTGTCTAACGTGACAGGGTAATGTTTATAATTTTGGACTGGTGATCCGTCCTTCGACACTTCACCAATACTACAGCAACTGTGTTAAACTTACTATAAATTTGTTTTTAGCATTGCTCAATTTTTTTAATATTTATTTATGCTTGCTAAAATTTTTATGCTTTCATTCGCCTTTGAGCATAAGTGGGAAAATCACGAAAATTTGAATGAGGGGAAGCAATTTGAGACCTCTGATGTTTTCGAGTTTGTTATGATTATATTTCTAAGCAAAAAACGGACTAATCTGCATTGAACGACAACTGTAATCTTTGCCTGTTTAGTAAGCGTACCATTCGCTGAAAAGATGATAGCGTGTTTCTCAAGATGCAAAAATTGATTACCTTGAAAAGGGGAAAAACATCGTTGGCTAATACGCGCGATTGCGAAAAGATGTGATTAAGTGGTCAAAAAGTGTGGCTCCATTGCGACAACGCACTGGTGCATTCAACCGTACCTATAAGTAAAAAATGATTATGAAAGGTTTGAAATTCTTCCACATCTAACTGATTCGCTCGAATTAGCTCTCTCAGATTTCCACTCGTTTTCAAAACTCTAAACGTTTCTGGTTGAATGAATATTTATATCAAACAAAGAAGAAGTAATACAGAGTGTAAACGAGTACTGTGAGTCTCAAAGAATTTTATTTGTTTTGGTTTCACTTTTAAATTTAATTTCACTTGGTAGTACTTAATTTATCTAGAAGTTCGCAAAACTTGCTTTTTTTCAAACTATTGCTTCTTCTTTAATTGAATTTGTTGTTTGGCTCCATTCTTTTAATAAACCCCATTTATTGTATACCTAAGGTAGTTTCAAGTAGTGATAAAAGAATGGGCATTGAAAAGGTCTTTTACTTTTTTTCGGAGTACACATGATGCTCTGCAAACATTGATAGAATTGTATATATTATTTTCTTAAATTGAACACTCTGTAGATTTTTGAAATCATAGAGCTACAAAAAAAAATAATGAGATAAAATTTTTTACCAAACGTAAAAAACATAAAAGCTTAATTATGTTGTTTGGCAAACTATATTATACAAAGGCTATTAATAATTTAGTTTTTGGATGTTGAGGTGCAACTGTAATACAAAAGATCAAAATTCTAATTTATTTTTGCAAATATTTTTTAAAACACTAAAAATGCTATTTTTTCTGCACGGGATTAAATTAATTAGTTTAGGGGCAACATATATGATTAATAATGGTGCAACTATTAAAAAAAATAGTTATATTTTACGATGTTAAAAAAGTGATTTATATAAAAGACTTTTTGAAAATATAAGATACGAAAGAACTTCAATCTCGGGATTTCCTAGTTTCTTAAACTGATTATCCTCGTTTTCTGGTCATAGCCTCCAATTCTTTATCCACATAAATTTTATTGCATCTGTAGTTGTAGTTGTACCTCGCTCTTTTCTTCATATTATTTCGCCTTTGTTTTGAGTTTGCTTTTCTACATGCCTTGACACAGAGTTTCCATTCATCCTTCTTACATATCTTGCTCATTCCAGTTTTTTAGTTTTTTTTTATAAGTCGCTGACTGTGGTATAATTGGTGGCTTCATTTGTTCCAATTACCGTCGTTCTTAACTGGTGCTAGGTTTTTTTAATCTTCGAGTTTTCTTCATTATTTAGTGTTAGAGTCTATTTTACTTAGCTGTAGGCTATCGTTCGTCTAATTAGATTATCGTATACCATTAGCTTTGTTTCGTTTTATTTGTATATTTGATAGTATTTCATTAAAATAAAAAATACTTTATTTTTACTTTCTTGCCATCGCTTTTAAATTGTAATCTCCAATTGTAAGATTTTACTTTGTTTTTGGTTAGCTTTTTATTGATTAAGAGTCAATTTTGTCTGCTTTGTTGTTTTAATTTTACAAACTCTTCTTGTAATTAGTGATTGATAATTTTAGTAGTAATTTACATATGATGTTAACATGATTATCGTATAGCAACATTTTCTTTAAGGCTAAATTAAACAACACTGGCTATAAACTGTTAGCTACCAACTACTGGTGATCAGATTTCTTGTATTTTTTGGTTATGTTATAGCCAAACCATGTTATAATTTCTATCCTTAATTTTCTGGCGCGGAGGGATTTGAGTATGGCATTTGTGCGGTTGTATTCTCGCCTCACTTTGTTAACAATCGTAGGTAGTTGATTATGTGAAGCTAACTTGTGTTGCTTAACAGGGGATTGCGCATAAGACGGCCTCTCGGATTTCCTGCAATATACCCTAAAACAATTCGGATATATATATATATATATATATATATATATATATATATAATGTGCCTTAGGGGTACAACTTGGTGTCCGCTGTTTCTTTCAGTGCAAAGCTTATGTGGTCGTTTCTTCTCTTTACCTTTCATGTCTCCTGCTTTGTCATTTATAGGGCTAGAAGTGAAAGTTCGTTTGGCGGGAGATGCATTGGGTTGGGGAAAGTTTGTAGGATTAAGGGTGTTGCATAATTGCCGTTGCGGGGTAATAAGGGAATTCCATATGACGGGTAAACGTTAACTGTTATTTCTTGTGTTCAGGCAGTGTGGGCGTTTTTCTATTTCAATTGCCTCACCTGCTGGTAAAATGGAAAATGGGAGCAATGGTTTTAGCCTGCGGAAAATTAATTTTGTAGCTTGTTTCTTTAGTATGTTTGGCAAGTGCCATACCATTACCTCCTTTTCATACGGCCAGAAAATGCTCATATATTTGGCTAGATATTTGCCAATTTGTTTGACCTATATAGGTCCTTTGGCAGTCTCCACAGGGTATTTTATACACTCCTTGGGGTTTATTGAGGCAGTGATCCTTTGTTGAGAGAATAAACCCAGATATTTGATTATTGGTAGTAAAGACCGTACATATATTTTGTCTCATTAGTATGCGATTTATTTTATTGGTGATGCCTCTGATATAAGGTAGAAATGTTTTTTGTTGGTTAGGAGGGTTTTGGATTGGGAGTTAATGTTTTTATTTATATTTTTAATTTTCTGTTTGTCGGTTTTTTATATGGGAAAGTCTGATGGATCTGATGATGCTGGATTTTGCAACTGAATGAATTTTGGCAGGGTGGTGATGGAATTTGGTATTTAAGTAGTGGCTAGTATGAGTTGGTTTTCTGTAGACAGTGCAATGAAAGCTGTTATTTGAAGGATTTCTTGTTATGAAAATATCTATGAAGAGAAGGAAATGATTATGTTTTGTTGAAGGCTAATTTTGTGGCGGAATTCGATATTTTGCCGACTAAATTAACATCTCCCGAAGGTCGTTTTGTTTCCCGATTGCATTTCCGGAGTTGAAATTTTGCCGGTGAGAAAACTCGGTCCGATTTTCTTTGTATCTGATCCGACGAGGAGCCAAGGAGGAACCTTTGCACTAGGAAAGACGCTTACGATCGGCTCCGCTGTAAAGATTGGGGTAACTTGTCTTATATTTTACCTACACTCTTATTTTCTCTTCCCGGATCCCCCAGGACCTGCAGGACACCGCCGTTTTCCAAAGGTTAGTGTTTTAGCCTAGGCTTTTGTTCGAATTTCCTTTGTTTAAATTTAAAATTATGATACAGTCCACTTTCGGCCGTAACAATAAGAGTTTCGCACGTAGGATGATGCTTGCTCTGTCAGAGGTGGTAGAGTCTTGGGTAGGTTGTGGGTGAGAGAACCGAAAGCACTAACTATGGAGCGTAAAGGAATGTTCTCTTTATAAATTTTTGGGAGACCATACAATTTAGGAATTCTGGAGGATTTTTCTCGGGGTATAAAGAGCTTCTTGATATCAGATGATAGATTGGAATTAGTAATGAGGGTTTTGGTTTTCTTTTTTAGGTAGGTGGTGGGATTATTGGATACATGGCGAGGATTGAAGTAAATTATGCATCTTATCAATGTAATCTGCTGTATTTAGGATCACTGTAGCGTTGCCCTTATCTGCCTATAAAATTGTAATATTATTATTTTGTTTTAGAGCTTTTAAGACGCATAATTCGGAGGCTTTGATATTTGGTTTTGGCAGTTTGACTGTATGCAGCACTTTAGGTTCATCTTGCTTGGTTTCATTTGTCACATTTTCAGGAAAAGTAGAAATTTAGTTGGTATATAATGTATTCAGTGGGAATTAGATTTAGCGTTACAGCAAAATTAAAACCTTTTTCTAGAGCCCGAATAGCTAAGCCGCTTACAGGGTAGTCAGAAAGGTTATGTACCGTGGTATTGGGTTGGGTATTAGAAAGTTTACTTTGGCACAACTTGGAAAATTTGCGATTCTGAGTGTCTTTTTTTCGGGTATTTACGACGCTTTGTCATGTATTATCCTAGAGAAAGTATCCCAGATGATAGGATGAATTTTAGAGGAACTTAATTTATGGAAAAGGCTATAAGGTTCCAGATTGGTATTGGCGAGGTTTCTACGGGTAGCGTGAATGGAGTTTCTAAGTAGAGATAGCTCTGCTTTTTTATGTATACGGGAGATGGTGAATAATTTCTGGTAATGTTTTAATCACAGTCAGACAAATATCACCTGTTGGTCTTTGCAGAATTTTAAGAATGCAAGGTACAACTGGTACAAACTCCGGTTGATTTTTTTAAAATAAAAATAAAAGTGATTGTATGATAATTTATCTTTGTCTGAAATTGTTGTATTGCATTAATTAACTGTTTTATCACTGATACAAATTTTCTCGTAATTTTTTCTATTTTATATAGTTGCTTTTGTGATAAATGTATTAATATTTTGTGAAACAATTCTATGGACTTGTTTAAATTTTAAAAGCCAATAATTGTAAGCTTTAACTCATATCCTTGTTTGTAATTAGTTTCTGTGCATGCAAGTTTACCTTCTTAAATAATTGTTATACATTATTAAACTAAAAGCAATAGCAGATTTGAAATTTTCGAAAGTATAATTGCAAATTCTCTCAATTTTCTCTCTGTATGTATCACTTTGATTAACTTGATGAGCCCAACGTCTGTTGTTTAGTCAACTTTTCTAAATTTGCGTTAAACTGCTGAAAAAGATAATTTTTTTCTTTTATACCGCTCCTCTAATACACTACAGGCTTACTTTTGTATTCAAGTCTTGCTGATTTCTCATTGCACATGCATTGATCTGTAGGTAGTTCATGATCGACAGGAAATGAACGTGGAATAATTGTTTCGATTTTTTTGCGGAATAATTCGTCGATGGTGTTGGCGCAGCGTGAATTTAGGTGCATATTTCCCGGTCGTCCGACATCAACTGGGCAAACACTACGGCGTTTAGCCGCTCGCCTAGAAGAGTATGGGACAACACTGATGCTGCCAGGTCTGGCTGGACCCGTAGCAGCCGTTCTGCTGAAAATATTGCGGCTGTGGCTGAAGATGTCGCAGAGGACCCCGGAGTATCGACCAGACGACGTGTCACGCAATTGGGTATCAATCGGCGGTCTTTACAGAGAATTTTGGTGAATGACTTGAAGATGTTCCTTTACAAAGTGCAGCCAGTGCATCAGCTGTTAGTCGTTGATCGCCAAACGCGTGTAACCTACGCTCAAGCAATCCTGAATCTCGACTACGCGGAAGATAACTTTTCATCAAAAATCATTATGAGCGACGAGACCCATTTCCATCTCTGTGGATATATGAATAAGCAGAATTATCGCTTCTGGGGCACCGAAAATTCGCGTATAACTTACAAAGAACCATTACACCCGCTCAAAGTTACTGCATGGTGTGCTGTTTACGCTGGAAGTGTCAACGGGCCTTATTTTTTCGAAAACGACGCGGGCCAAACGACTACTGTGGACGGCAAGAGCTATAGAGCCATGCTCAACGACTTTCTTCTTCCTCAATTGGATGAATTGGGACTGGAGAACATATAGTTCCAACAGGATAGAGTAACGGCGCATACTGCACGAGCTACAACCGAAATTCTGAGGGCTGCATTTCCGGGTCGCCTAATCTCTTGTTTTGGTGATTTGCAGTGGCCGGCAAGATCGCTCGATTTAACCGTTCCAGACTTCTTTTTGTGGGATTTCTTGAAGTCACGAGTCTATGTCAACAAGCCTTAGACTCTTGAAGCCCTCAAAGAGAATATCCGTCAAGAATGCGAGAACCTATCGCCGGAAGTTCTGGCAGAGTGATGGAAAATGCTATAAATCGGACCCGTATCGTCATCAATTCTGGCAGCGGCCACTTGGCCGATATCATTTCTCGACTTAATGGAAAAAAAATTAAGATATCAAATAAACACAATCCAAAAGCAGGACCAAAGTTTTATATTCATAAAAAAATTCCAGCCAAAGAACATCGGGTGACAACTTTTGCGCCACCTTGAATTAAAAGAATCGAAATACTATGAAGCGTATCTAAAATAATTTTACAAAACGCTTTTTGATGTTAAAAAATTTGTTTAAAATATTTGAAAACATCTTTTCAACAAATTATTTTAAGTATAATAAATATTGCAACGTTATTTACATGTCGACTCAAAAATATCGTTATTTAGAATTCGAGAAGACTTTACCGTTATTGAAAGATGTCATTTTTTCAAAAATTTTACATTTAACTTATAAATGTAAATTGGTAAATATATATATATATATATATATATATATATATATATATATATATATATATATATATACACACACATACACACACAAACATATGTGGGCGCTTCTGAAATTAAGGGAAAATTTCTGTACCTATGATTTTATTTTATTAAAAAAATCCAAAGTATGGGAAATGTAACCTGGATGGAATGTTTCCATCCCTATTTTTTTAGTGTTAACTAAAGAAATAAACCTGATTAATAATGTATTTGTGGAAAAATCTGGGTTAAACATTTACTTATTATATAAATAATTAACTATTCATAAAGAAATACAAATTTTAATTTATTTTACCACTTTATTTTAAGCACATAAGTTGTCCCTGGGGTACTGAGGTAAATTCCATGGAATATCTTTAACTTGATTAAAATTTCAATAGATAGCAGCATTGTCTTCTTTTCCAGAGTTGAAGTGAAGCTCAAGTTAGTCATTTTGTTTGTTGATGTTGGATGTGCATAGTTTTATTTTGTCTGTGAAAAACCTCTCCAATCCTCAAAAATCAGGCGAGTTCTTTTTGTTCTTGTAATATCCATGTGTTCAGTAATGTTATTCTTTATAGTGTTAAAAATACTTTTACAGTTAATTCTTATTAAAATAGCCATTTTTTTCTCTAAAAGCAAAGGTAGTGTACCTTCAGTCTTTTAGGTTAGGTTTTAAGCATGGAAATTTACTTATCTGTAACCTCCATGGGTTTTGTTAACCACGGAGGTTATAGTTAACCATGGAGGTTACTGAAAGTTATGTACGTGTATGATGTTATAGGCCTAATTATTTATAAGCTAATTTATAGATTGGTTTTATTGGTTTTTGATTTCACAATTACAGCTAAATTTTAATCTTTGATAAACTTTATTGCTATAGTTAGTTAATGCTTAGTCAGATTTTTAGACAGCAGTGAACTCACTGTAGTCATATTCATGGTCAAGGAGCCATGACTCATTCCAAGATGAAAAATGTAACGTTGAAATTTAACGTTGTAAAAGGTGAAGGTCCATTTACCTTTTACAAGATGTTAAATTTTTCATTTTGGAGCAAGCCGTGGCATCTTGCCCTTCCCTCCGAGCCCGTGCCTGGTCACTATAGATAGGCCTAGGCTTACTTAAAATTATTGATTTCATTTATTCATTACAGATTGAAATGGCTCCAAGAAAAAAAGAGAAGAAGAAAAATCTTAATTTAGCTTCAGCTGCTACCAAAAGTACGAATAAAAATAAGAAAAAACCTAGTAAAATATCAGATGCTCAAAGATAAAAGATACGACGGATAAAAAGAGAGTCTGAACAAAGAAGAATTAAAAAAGATGCTTTGTTATATGAAGAACATAAAAGGAAAGAAAGAGAAAGATATAAGGCGAGAATTGAATGTGGAAAGATTAAAAAAGTTTCCCAAATGAGTGATAGAGAAAAACGAGTGTAGAAAAAAGCTATACGAGAAAAAGTAAAAAAGCACAGAGAAAATAAGAAAAAAATAAGTAAACTAAACTTTAGAACAGGATACCTCTCTTCCCAATGACAATGACAGCAATGCAGCTAATGTAATGATGGATGAGAAAGTTATTTTTAATGAACCTAATATTGGTCAGGAACCAGCCGAGAGGAAAGCGTGCGGATAAATATAAAAAATCTGGTGTGAACATCACACGACTTTCTTTATCCTATTATTAAGTGGCGAAGCGAAGCGGAGTCACTTACTAACTTCATGTTGTCAGTCCGTCCGTCCGAGCAATAACTCGAGAACGGCTGGGAATTTTCAAACTCTATTTTCACCAATCGACAGGTGACCAAAAAGGCTTGTCTGTTAGTGATTTTAAAACTGATTGGTCAAAGGTCAACTAGAGGGTTCTCAAATTTGGCAGACTGCTTCACCACTTCGCTATGTGTTGCAGGCTTTGCAGGTTTATTATATATTATACCGGGTCCATCGTCTCGGTCCTGCGCTGCTCTCGTCCCGAAACTTGTTATTTTAAAAAAAAACGAGGCGCGAGTCCGTCGTCTCGGCCTGCGCTACTCTCGCCTAAAAATTTGTTAATTTAAAAAAGGACGAGGAGCAAGTCCAACACTCGAAAGTTAATTAAAATAAACAGTACAACACGATAATTGACTCGTACTTAAAATTTTGCTACCTCACTGAAGGTAACCGTACGAGCTCGGACGCACGGCCTTCCCCATTATCGCCTGCGTGCTCCCTCCTAGCGGCCAAGCGCTCCCCCCCGTCCTCCCGCAGTCGGCCAGAAGCTCTCCGAGCGCGCTGTGATTGGTTCGTTTAATTAATTTTTAATCGGCTATAACTTATTTGTTTGACCTCAGATCAAAAAATTTCATTGTGATTTTTGTTCGCCTCGGTCTGATCTACCCGGTAATATAAATTTCCCGAAACATTTTATGAACACCCGGTATATTAAAAATCCTGAGCTTCAATTTTTTTTCGAGTTCCTATTTTACCAACTTTTATTTTAAATTCATGTTTATCTCGTGATAACAAATAATTTTTATTCTCATGAATTTTTTGTATATTCAACCGTTTAGATTCGCGACCGCTTTGCGACCGATTTTGCGACCTTGCGACCAAACGACTCGGCTGATTTTTACTAACAGTTTCGCACTGCGTTCCCTATCTACAAATAACTTGCATACCCAATTTCAAGCCTCTTACGGTTCTTGAGATATCCTGTTTCTTCCGCTTAAGAAATAAAGTAAGCAATAAAAATAGTCCATAAACGAAAGTTTTTTATTTTTTTAAATTTTAAATACTTCACATTTACAGTCTGTTGAACATCAACAATAAGTAAATAGTTTGGCTAATAGACATGCAATATCCTGTAAGAATAAAATCCACTGACTTCATTCTTGCTTAGTAAGATCGAACTGTGTCGGTGATGAAGAGGTCATAGATTACACTGCTCACTGAAATCATGTCTCTAAGTCTAATGGATCGTATCTTTTTAAACGTTGAATACACTGGTTCTCAAGCGAATTTGCTGCTAGTGTTGGGGCGAACACTAAGTTTTTTTCGTGTACGGTTGGGAGAGGAAGATCCTGTTGAAGAAACAATTAGGGTCATAAAGTGGAGCGTTAGCTATCGTCCTTACGACTTTATTTTGAAGGCATTGGAAGATTTCCAAGTTGGAATTGCTGGCCGATCCCCAGAGTTGGAGTCTGTATGTCCATATAGGTTTAATGATCGTTTTATATAGTAGCAACTTATTTTCTAGGAATAAGGGGGATGTTCTTCCAATTAACCAATACATTTGTCGGAATTTGAGCCTAATTGCATTCGTTTTTTTATTATGTGTGTTTTCCATGTGAGGTGTCTATCCAGATGAATTCTCAAGTATTTGACGTTATCCTGTTGTGGAATAGGTTCTCCATTAAGTGCTACTGATGGTAAAGTTTCTATCCTATATTATATTCTGGTGCTTTATGCGAATTAAGACTTTTGACAGCAGTTATTACTTGTTTGACTTTTATGTATGTATGATGAATAGTTGTTCTTCTTCCACTGTGCAGGTTTTGGGTAATGCTGGAACGCTATAGACATGTGATTTGCAAATGCTGTTGCTTTTTCTTCGTCGCTTCGAGCCCAGCTACCATCTGGGAGTCTGATTGGGGGTATAAACGTAGTTGGTTTTTTAATTTCTTTGTTGCTCTTCAGAGTGAGGCATTTGTGGCTTTGTAAGGTGTTAAACTAAAATGCTGTTTCAGGAAAGTTTTTGAATTCTGGGTAGTATGGTTAAAATTAGTTTTGTCTCGTGGGGATCTACTGTTTTGCCAAATACGTCGAAGTTTCGTTTCTTAGCTATTTTCTGTTTAATAATCAGAGGGCAACGGTCAAATGTACCTGTTCATTGTTGTCAGGAGTTGCTTTCCAGCCAGCATCCTGTAATATTTGGTTGAGATGTTCCACAGAATTGAATAAATCTATGTCCGTTTTCAAAGGAATGTTTAATTTCATCTTTTCTTGGATGATCTCTCAAAAATACTCCCAATTTGTTCGTTTACTACACAGACTGAGATGGGTACTTCTTGTTAGTACTTTTGCGCTGTATGTTATTATTACCGGGAGTGGTCAGATGAAAGGTCTAGATTGGATTCAGCTTTGGTGCATCTATTAGATATTCCTTTGATCACACAAAATGCAGGAGATCAAGAAGTTTTCGTCGATCGGTAGGCCAGTATGTAGGCTGACCTGTTGATAGGTATTGAAGATTGTTATCTTGGATGGATTTCAATAGCTCTCTGCCTCTGGTGACCGTAACCCTAGATACACAAGTTTGGTGTTTTGCGTTATAGTCTCCTCTTGTTATAAAGCGGGGTCCGAGCGTTTGGAAGAAGTCGGTGAACTGCTGTTTGGTTATGTTGTGCTTGGGCGGGCACTAAATTGCAGCGAATACTATTTCCTTGTTCTGTTCTTGTACAACGATGGTGGTGGTTTGTGATGGTGGTGGTTCCTGGTGATATTTGGGAAGTTCATAGTGCTTTAAAGTATTTTTAACTATGAGTGCAGTTCCTGCGTGAGCAGTGTTGTCTGGATGATTGGCTGCGTAAATTGTATATTTGGGTATTTTTATGTATGCCTTGTGTGTGAAATGTGTTTCAGATATCATCATAATGTTTTTGTTTATGAGGAATTGTTTGACTTCTAAATTGTGTTGTGCTAATCCGTTGGCATTCCAGATTACGATTTTTAAGGTGTTGTCCATTATGATTTAAATTTGCTGACCAGGGTCTGTTAAAAGATTGAGCATAGTGTCCATTCTTTTCATCAGTTTGACCATCATTTTTTCTAGATTTATCTGATGTAGGTGAATTTTTGTTGGGTAGTTGTGGTGTGGTAGTAGGCGGTTCTGGGCTGATTCCTTGCGTTCTGTGTGAGTACATCAGTCCCTGTTGTACTAATGAGTTTGAAGGAGGTGTAGTTTCAGCTTGCCTTGAGCGTAAGGGGGGAAATTTTCGTTTTTGTATTTCCTTGGATACCGTACATCCTCTATAATTAGCTGGGTGGTTGGCCTGGCAATTAACGCATTTTACGTCTGTACTTTTAGTTTTACGCGTACTTGGTTAGGTAAGAACGAAAGTAAGAACACTGTTTAGTGGAGAAAATGTATCCTATAATCCTGTGACTTTTTATCTATCCTTTTTATCTATCATTTCAAATTATTTATTTCATTTATTATTTTTTAGTTAGTTACCTCTGTATAGGCTTTTAGAGGTAACTCACTAAACTAAAACAATTTTTACATTAGATCGGGTTAAATTGTAATTGACTAAAAATTTTCCTTAATTTCTTATTTTCAGTATCAAATAAATCTCACCCTAAATTACAGAACAGTGATGTATATTCATCTGACAGTGGTGTATACTCTTCAGACAGTGATGTATACTTTTCAGACAGCAATACAGAAGAAAGGCCTAAAAACTACACTTACACAGAAAATACTTTTGTTCTCGTGAAATTTTGTACAACAAAAAATACCTTAAAGCGCTATGTTGGCTTTGTTCAATCTTTTGTTGGACAAGAGTGCACCATTAAGTTTTTAAGGAAATCTGGACAAAATATATTTGTGTTCCTACCAAAAGATGATGTTCTTACTGTTGACATAAAAGACATTCTTTTAAAATTGCCAACCAATACTGGACAACAGAGGTCATTAAAGGTTTTCTGAAAATTTAGCAAAATACAAAAGTATGTAAACTAAACTTTAAACAATAGATTTTTCTTGTGTTTAATAGGCTTATTAAAACACTTATTCATCTGTAATCTCTTATAATTTAGATGTGACTGTAATAGAATTTTAAGTTACTTATTTTATTGTTTTTATTTAATACTGTATAATCATTTAAAATGTCACTTGTAACCTTCTTGTCAGGGGCGCGGTGGCTCAGATGGTTCAACCAGTTGGCTCTGTCCTCTAGCCGGCGCGCGCGAGGTCGAATCTCGCTCAACCTATAGGTGTGTGTGAATGTCCTATTATTAAGTGCATGCTAGTGGGCACAATAAGCCCTTGAGGCTGCAGTGCGCCATGTCTGCAAATGTTCGTTTTTTTTTCTTGACTTTTTTTTGAAGTATTAATGTATTAGTTTTGTTAATAAAATTCTAAGGGTAAAATATCAATTTTATTATTTTTTTACTTCCTCAAATATATATAAAATAAAAATTATGAAATACTAATAAATAATTAGACATACTCTATTATAATATACATAATCGTTAGATGTTATTATTATTATTATTTTTGCAACAATTAAAATCGTATTAAATTTGTAACTTAGATAAAATTTTTGTAGAAATTAAAAAACAGAAAATAAATTAATATTTTTTTATAATTTATTTGTGTTTAGTAATATAAATTATTTTTTCTTAGTTTTAAAAATTCAAAAATTAAATGACAAAAGGTATAAAATGTATAGAAAATTCTAGCTTAAATTTCATTTTTCTAACGATTGCTTTAAAAATTATTATATTTTTCTAAGCAAGTAATTAATGAAAGAACAGCAATTTTTTGTAATGTACATCTATGTGTAACTATTTTTTCCACTAAAAATTCGTTTACTAAGGGGTCATCTAGTTCCCACAGTTGTTTATTAAAATTTTTTTGAAAAACCTAAAACACGTTAACTTCGTATTATTATACTTATCATAAAAATATTTTTAAAAATTCTAACCAATTTTGTAATTTTTAGATTAAAATTCATAAAAAAATAAAGATTTGCCCTTATAAAAAATTAGGGATGAATTCTTTGAAGGTAAAATTACCACGGTTCTGTTCCTTTTTTAATAACAATTAATTTCCATTGTGCTTTGCAAAGATATCTTAAATAGAACTTGAGATATTCCGAAAAAACTGTTTTATAGAGAAATTTTAGAGGAGGTTTTTACCCCTTTAAAGTGCTTATGGACAGATAAGAAAAATACTAGTTTTTTATTTTTTTGCTTTCTACGACGTATAGTGTTCCTTGTTAGATTATCTTGTTATAAGTAGAACTAAGTAATTTTAAATAAATAAATATAAATTGTTGCTTTAACAAGTATTTTAAATGCATCAACTAACTCATATAATTAACATAAAGTGCTACAATTAATTTTTTATATTTCCAGTAAGATTAGTTCTAGTTTAGCTTGTAGTTTGCTTTTCCTTAGTCCTTTAGACTGCTATTGGTCCCAAATAGCAAGGTTAGTGATGATGTCAGTAAATTAATTATATACTGTTTAAATAGTCCGCTATAGAAATATATCTTTTTGTATTCATAAAAATTGTTTTTATTAGCATTTAACATTCCTTTGCGTTTTTCTAGATATTACTAATTTCAATAATTAAAAAATAATTTAAAGAATTTTTGAATTTGATGAAGGTTTACAAAGAATTTTAGGTGAAAAATTTAAGTCAGTAAAACAACAAAATTTATTTATATTTTAATTGTATAAATATCACCCGACAATTTTTTGTGTTTGTAATAGCACAGTGTTGTAACAATTAACGGTTTCGTCTAGAAAGGTGTTTTGAGGAACGCTCCTGTTCCGCGGCAAAAAAACGGCAAAAGGATTGCCAGGACACAAAAACCGAAGCAAATTACATAACGTAAAAATCGGCACTCCACGTGATTCCAAAGCGGATTATAAACTTGCAATGTCACTTGCCCGGCGCAGTACTTGCGGAGCTAGCGAACTCGATACGAGCAAGTGACATATCGCAAATATGGAAATTATTTTGCCGCTTGCGCTGGCAGCGTGTGATTGCAGGCGCACGAGTGCACCGACTGCACTACACCTCTACAACTTCAATCGCAGACTTTTCATCGTCATTGTCACATTCTAAGCATGTGCAATTGAACTGATTGAAATATCAAGGTTGCAAGACCATGACTTACCTAAGTATCGTTACAGTCTGCGTGCACCATAAGGAAGTAGCGACATTAAATTATTGCTCGAATTTTGAGCGCGATCCTCCCAGAACCGGCGCTTCCTGGTTTGAAAGGACAACAGTCCAAATAAATAGGTGGTTTGGTATTTAATTGCTGCGAATTGTCCGAGCATTAAAAATGCCAACTTCGGAAGGTGGAGCCGCCACTTATTCGACAAGTTATGAGGTTTTTTGAAGCTTGAAGTAAGTTGAACTTTGCGGCGGCAGAGCACCGTGAATAATTCATAAATAAAGCTATTAACTAACGGAACATGCCGCGATTAATGTCAGAAGTTACAGATGCATAAATTAGAATTTGCATATTGGGGTTGAGCAAAGGCTGGGTTTTTTGCATAAAAACATAAAAATAAGTGGGCTATCAGTAGCATTTGGCTGTGCCAAGAAAAATTCAAATTATTTTTGGGAAGTAGCTTTTTGACTTTGTTTGTCCATACAAAGATATCTATAAGACAATATTAGCTATACAATGAAAAAAGATCAAGTAGACTGGAAATAGGAAGGTCACTAGTTTTATATTACTACAAAAAATTACAAAAAACCCGTTTTAATGGAACAGAATATATAAAGTTAAAAAGAAAAATTCATAGAGTTTTTAAAGTTAAATTTAAAAATAATGTTTAGATATTTTTACATAGATTATTTATTATACGAGGTTTGGGACATAAGTCATGGCAACTATTTTTTTTCAAAGGTAAGCGATGACAACAAAATGTCTTATATCTTAAGGAAGCCGTACATTCATAATGTGTGCCTGCAATACAATATGGTTCTGTGATGTTCTGTAATTGTACAGAGAGCAATGTTAAATCGGTTGTCAGTCAATCGCCGTGCCTTTTTGGTGAATTGATAGCAATTATTCTTAAAAGAAAGTGGCCTCCTTCCTGCTACCAGCGTGCTAGATCGTCGGACGTAGTATGTTGCGTATCGCATCCACTTTTGAACTTTCGTGAGTGCTGGTGGTACCCACTTCGATGCAACTTGACACAGGTGATGATCGTTCCGCAAAATCATGTGGGTGGTTCGTTTTTCTATCTCTTTCAATCGTCTGTCTGCACACTCATAGGTTCTCCTCCTCGTTGTCAGTGGCTGATTGCTTTGCTTCCTTGGTGGAACTCTGCTACCCACCTTATGACTGTTCGGTATGGAAGAGTATTATTCCTGACAGCTTCTACTAACTCCCTGTGGAATTCTTTGGCATTTTTTCAACGGAGAACTGCTATTCTGTTCTACCCGGTCACATGCATCTTGCACGGCGGTTAATTGACAACTGATTTAAAGTTATTCTCTGTTTAATTAGGGAGCATCATAGAGCCATTTTAAATTGTGGACACATACTATAAAAGTACGAATTTCTTAAGACATACGACATTTTGTGATACCATCCCCTATCTTTGAAAAAAATAGTTGCAATGACTTATGTCCCAACTTCTTATTATTTATCTTCGAAATAGCTTTCAACTTGAAAAACATTGAAAATTTAGCTACATTTCAATTTTCAAAGCATTAGATTAAATTGCAAATGTTTATTTAAGTATCTGGAATGAAAATTGGATACACTTTTTGAGAGGATTTCTTTAATTTATTTTTATTGCATTTGGTTACCAGATCCATAGACTGTTGTGGCCATAGTCATGGTTTATGTGATTTTGTTAATCAATCTTTAAACATATTAGTGCGGTTTGCGGCTTGAAATACCTCAAATACAAGCAAATTAAAATCCAACAATTTCATTAAAATATACCAAAATAGCAATTATTATAATATGCATAGGAATCATAAAATCGTAGAACAAAAATCGCACATAAAACTGTAAGAATGCTCAAGCAAACGGAAAGGAATGACTGTTGGTTACATAAGTTAACAATATCAAATAGATATGACATTTTATGTGATAACACTGAAACGGTTATGAATACAACTAACACTAACAATGCGAAAACTACAGTTGCTAAACAACTACCAATATTCGTATTATTATGATAATCGTATTACGAACACTACACTATTCTATCGATTTAGAATATATAAAGAAAGAAATAAAAAATATGGGTATAAGGTAGCAAATATACAAGGTAACGTAAGACAAAAAAGCACTAAAAAGAAACTAATAATATTCTTTATTAAAATTGCTTTGGACAGCAACACCAATAAACTAAATTTATAACATAAAATACTTAATGAATACAAAAATAGCATTTGAACCTTCACATCTCAAAAGGGAAATATCATAATGTACGAAATGTCAGAGATACGATCATAGAAAGAGTTTTTGCAGCAGAAGTCTGCGTTTAGTAAAATGCGGAGAAAATCACCACGCTACGGAATGTCAATGAAAAGAAAAAAGCAAATATGCAGTTAATTATAGGGGCCGTATTATTTATAAACAATTGCAAAGTAATGGATACACTAAGATAAAGGGGAAAAACCAGTACCCAATTCAGCTCACCAAAAAATAATTACTCATTCAAAATGGCAAGAAAAAACAAGAATGTTAATGGTTAGAAAAAATATGCATCCTCACAGTAATATCATTATCGCAACAAAAGGTTGTTGTTACACAGATGAACGGTATAATGTTAAAACTTTTGGAACAGTGAGAAATATGCTCGATCTTTTAACCACAGTTATATCAAAGATAATTTAATGGCTTAAAATACAGTAAGGCTCGCCTAATGGACCTTTTCCAACATTAGCAAGAAGTAAAAAGTTTTACGCCCAATGAAAAGACTGACATTGTAATTATATTAGAAACTCACTTCACTGAGCGTTCCCATATTTATATTATTTATACATCCTAATAGTACTTGTACACGCAGGCTCTACTACCATAATAGGAAAATCAATTAAGCATACTAAATTGTCTAAATATAGACACAACCATATATAAGACGTGTTTGGAAAGTAAGTTTCGTGTGGCTATAAAAAGATGGCGACAGTTTATTTTTTAACAATTTTGTTATTAAAAAAAGAATAAACCTTACAATATCTTTTATATAACTTTAACTAACATTGAGACATATCATCGGAAATGACGCCGCCTGTGAAAACAGCCAATGCCACACAATTTTATATAGAATTTGGGAAGTTTAATTTGATAGAGAAAAAATTGTAAACCGCCTGCAAATTATTGCATACATTTCCTAGCCCTTTATGAAATTGTCTTTTTATTTTTTACCATGTACTTCACTAATTTGTCGATGAATATCTGCTGGTTTTGCATTTCTTGCGTTCAAAAAAACGGATAACAGAGTATTTTACAGTCGGTGCTTACATGGGACGTCAACATTTTAACCTCATAACAAACATCGTAAACAAGAATTATTCTTACTGAAATGTCATTTGTAGACAGTTAATACATAAACGAACTCCGCCTGCATCAGTTTTTGAGTGGATTGACTAGCTCAGCAGCTGATGTTGCCGGTCTCAAGCCCGGGTAAAGGAGGAGGGTTGATCGTAGTGGACTTGCAACCCAGCATCATAAAAACGACAAATGCTAAAATTTCCCAAACATGCCTGCGAACTGTAAAACGACACTACCCCAGACGAGTAGAGCAAATAGCTCAGAATCTCGTACTATAATCACAGTCAGCCCCAAGGATTCTGGGGGCAAATATTCGCACGTAAACAACGTCAAACAGATAAATAAATGTACCACTAAAGGAAATAAGCACAAATGGAACACCAAAATAGCCACATGGAATGTCCAAGGAATAAATAACAAAATGACAGAAGTACTTGACGAACTAAAAAGGTATAATATAGATATAGCTGTCCTTACCGAAACTAAGAGAAAGGGTACAGGAACCGAAATAAAACAAGACTATATATATATAGCGGAATTCCTAAAGATCAGAGAGCGAAAAGAGGGGTTTCTATAATATTAAAGAAAACACTAAAAAAGAACCTAAAGAGTTGGGAGCAAATAAACGAAGAAGTAATTAAAGCCGAGTTACACATAAGAGGACATGAGATAGTAATAGTTGGAATATACGCGCCCAGCGAAGATGCTAATAATATAGTAAAAGAAAAATTCTATACAGAATTGATGGCGGTACTAGATGGAATTAGTGATCGAAAGGAAATAATACTACTTGGTGACTTTAATGGACGTACTGGGAAGAGAGTTAATCACCCCATTATAGGAATATATGGTGAAGACACGGTGAACAATAATGGAGAGAAGTTAATAGAAATATGCCATCAGTATGCTCTAAGAATTACAAATGGGTGGTTTAAACACAGAGATGTCCACCGCTATACCTGGACACAGTCAACCCGCCAGTTAAGATCTGTCATCGATTACCTAATTATCCGCCAAAATACAAACCTAATATGTAAAGACGTGAGAGTCAAGAGAGGCGCGGAATGCGGCTCCGATCACCATCTACTAATAGGAAAACTCTATATCCCTTTCAAACATTATAGCCAGCATGAAAAAGAGGAGGAACCGGAACTGAATACGGTAGATACAAGAAAATATAACTTAATGGGACTACAAAACGAGTCGACAAAATTCCTATGTAAATTAAGACTGGCAAATAAACTACGATACGTAGAAGAGTCGTCAGCACAACAAATGTATGATGAAATCGAAAAGATAATTCACGAAGCAGCATTTGAAGCCCTGGGGAAATACAAGAACACAAATGAAGAGCATTAATGTGTGGTGGACCCAAGAAATAGAAAACCTTGTTTTCAGTAAAAAAGACGCCTACATAAAATGGTTAAACACGAACGACAGCGAAGATAGAAAAGCATACGCGAGAATAAACAGAGAAGTAAAGAGAACGGTAACACATGCAAAAAACGAAGCATGGAAGAACAAATGTCAAGAAATAAATGGATGCAGAGGTAACACAAGATTGAATGAAGCGTGGAGAACCCTGAAAGCAATACGTGTAGAGAACAAGAATAACGGAGGTATCGATCTGATCAGTACAAACACATGAAGAGAATACTATAAGAAACTACTAAGAGAAGATAGAGCAGATTTTATAGAAACAGAAGATGATGAAGTAGAAATAAATGAAATTCACTCCCTAATGATATGTTACAAAAATAAAAATTGATGATGTAGTAAAAGCCGTGAATAAAATGAAAATGGCAAAGCACCAGGACCGGGGAATATTCCCATTGAACTTATAAAGGCTGCTCCAACACAACTGTTTAGCATTCTAGCCAAACTATTCAACAAATGCCTGAAAGGTGAGAAAGTGTCCAAAAATGGAAACAAGCGTATATCTCTTCAATTTACAAGAAAGGTAATAGAACTGACTGCAAGAATTACAGGGGCATTAGTGTGATCAGCTCAATGTCCAGAATATACGGAAAAATACTGAAAGAAAAATAGAGGAAAAGATGAATGAAGTAGAAGAACAGAGCGGCTTTAGGTCTGGACGATCATGTATTCGATAACGTATTTATACTAAGACAAATTATTGAAAAGAAGAGTGCACGCGGAAGACCCTTACATCTTACCTTCATAGATATTAAGAAGGCATACGACAGTGTACCTCAAAGAAGGCTATGGGAATGCATGAAAAACTCCAACATTAGTAATATATATATCGCTGCCGTAAAAACTTATATGAAAAGGCCACAAGCTGCATAAAATCTGGATCACGTATGTCTACTGATTTTGAGGTGACAAAGGGACTCCGACAAGGGTGCTGTATAGCTCCCACTTTGTTTAAAATTTATCTTAACGAAGCCTTAATTCAGTGGAGAAGAAAGTGTGGTGGCATGGGACTACAGACTGGAGACGAAATACTTAGCACATAACTGTTTGCTGACGACCAAGTCATTATCACTGAAGACGTAGACGACTCGAACTATATGTTACGCAAGCTCCAGGAAGAGTATAAAAAATGGGGCCTGGAGAAGACTGAACACCTAGTAATTGGAGACGATGGTATGGACCTGAATATTAGTGGCGACGTAGTTCACGGTTGCTCAAATTTTCGCTACCTTGGAGTTTTATTTTCAAGCACGCCAGGAAGTGACGCAGACATTGATCTTAAAATAGCCCAAGGAAGGAGAGCCATTCGACTGCTGAACACGGTACTCTGGAATGATAAAATTACAAAAAAAAACGAAGACAACAATATATAAGACTATAATTGAAAGCATCACCACATATGGATCAGAGGTATGGGACATTAATCAGCGAAATAAAACCGTCTAATGGCACTGGAAATGGACTATTGAGGCGGAGCTGTGGTGTATCTAAGCTACAACACGGGCGAAATGAAGAAATAAGACAGCGAATGGAGGTGGATGGTACGATAATCAATACCATAGAAACAAAAAGGCTTATCTGGTATGGACACTTAGAACGAATGGATGACGACAGATGGCCGAAGAAAGTTTGGAAATGGGTACCACCAGAACGTCGCAAACGGGGTAGACCTCGCCGAAGCTGGAGAACAGAGGTACAGGACGCTATGGAATCCCGAAGATTAGAAGAAGGAGATTGGCTAGATAGAAATAAGTGGCGTTTGGGAAGCGAGACGCGGCCTCGGCCGTAATAAAACTCGCCAATATATATATAATACATAAACGAGCTCAGTGAGCATGTGCTATCGGACAACCTATGCAATTTAGCGGTTCGTTATAGAAACGAAATTTACTTTCGAAACACGCTACGTATAAGCACCAAACATAGGCATAGAAGATTAGGTTGGACTTTTAATGATCACTGCAAGATATAGTCTTTTAAGATACAATATTAAACAAGAACACTACAAACACTCTCGAAAGCAGAAGTAGCGCAGCAGGTAACTACAATGCTAAGCATCATAACTGGCTCTAACTGTAGGGTAATTAATACCAATAAAAGGGAACTGTTAAAAATAATAATCTCTATGCATTGTCTACTGTTCAATTAATCTATTGGCCCACCGGCTTCTGTGTAGTAAAACGGATGTCCAAAGCTGAATCAAATATAGGCATGCCATCAGACCACTCTTCCGTTATTTTCACTTAGCACATATATTGCGCCAAGCTCTCTTATTTTAAGTAATAAGATGACAAAGGATATTAGATGGAAGCATCACATTAGAAGTGCTTCTGAAAATAGATGAACAACTAAAAATATCCACCCAATAAGCCGCACGGCAAACTATGTCCATTATATCCCAACATGACAAACACAAAGATATTTTACTGACAGTAAAGCAGAAAATTGCAGAGAAGTGTAGGCTAAGGAGGATATAGTAAAACTCAAAAACACTAGGTGATAAACAGACACTGAATACGGCTGCTGGAAACTTAAAAGATTCTTAACTAATATTAGGAATAACGTGATAGAAGACTAATAATTAAACTATTTACATCTGAAACAACAGAACTTTTGCTATGGAAAGTAACTAATAAGTTAAAGCAACCACAACAATCGAGCACATACATTTGCATTTGCCGATAACTTAACGAAAGTTTTACCTCACATTTTAGGATAACTTCCTATCACCACATCCTATCACAAGTCTTTTTCCCATGGAATTATATATATAAAAAAAATTATGAGTGCTGCTGCTGCTGTCACACAGGTCAAAGGTCAAATCGTTCGTGCCTTTTCGTGCCGACTCGAGCGCCTCCGAAGGACAAATTTCGGTCCGGCGGCAGGTGCGACCGAGGTATTATATTTCCGGAACCGCAAGCGATAGAAAATTTTCGTTTGAGAGCGGGTAATAAAGCACTTATACATAAAAAAAATTATGAGTGCTGTCACACAAGTCAAAGGTTAAACTTCAACTCTAACTGGGTTGACGTAAATGCGTTGTCATGGCAACGGCGTACGTCAATTATGTCAAACAGAGCTTTTTAATCGTGTTTTTATTTATTTTTAAAAACTACTATGCGAAGGGGCTCAAGCATGTCGGAGTTGGACAAGCTCTCCGGGGCGCTGCCAGACCTCGTTTAAATTTAAAAAAGATTATTTTTAATCATTAATGTGGATTTCCAGATCAACATGATGCAATAAAACAAGTACATAATAGGAGTGCAAGCAGAAACTTGACTTATTTTGGTCAATTTCAATTTTATTGAAGATACTTGTTTCAAAGCTTAATAATCGAAATATTTGCCATTACTATCTATGGTCTTTTGCCATTTATCGGGTAGATGATGAACGCCTTCGTGACAGATTCTTGGTGATTTCGAAGCAAAATGGTCATTGAGCCATTTTCGCATATTTTTAACTTCCGTAAACCGCTGGTCTTTCAAATATGACGACTAAGGAGAAGATGAGTTGGTTTTGCTGTATGTGAGCGTTATCATGCAGCAATATCACTTTCCGCCTTCCTTGACCTGTAAATGACCTTTTCCTTCCAGAGCATTACTTAAATTGATAAATTGAGTCTGGTAACTTTCAGCTGCAAGTGTTTGATCAGGTTTCAGAAGCTTGTAGTAAATGACTCCTTTCCAATCCCACCAGATACACAGTAATACTTTCTTGGCATAAATATTTGTTTTTGCAATTGATGTTGATGGCTGGCCTGGATAGAATTGTCGAACAAAATCCACTTCTCATCACCCGTAATGATTTTGTGCAAAAAATTCTTTCTTTTGCCGAGAAAGCAAATTCATGCAGATGTCAACTCTTCTGTTTTTGTTTTCTTCCTCATGCGTCTTTCCCATTGCATTCAATCAAAGTGATATTTGTTGGTGAGTAACTCCTAACTGTTCTGCAAGCTCTTCTTGAGTTTGATATAGATTGTCATTCAGTAAAATTTGAAGTTCTTCGTTTTTAAATTATTTTACTGCACTTGGACGTGGATGGTCCTCAAAACTAAAATTTTCATCATAAAATCTTGAAAATCACTTTTTACTGATGAATGACACAGAATGTCCACCCAAAGCCAAATTAATCAATTCAATAGCTTGAGCAGCAATTTTTTCATTTGAAAACAGTATAGAATGGAAGGACGTAAATGCTGCTTATCGACATCCATCTCTTATAAAATTGATACACACGGAATAACGGCTTATAAATGACTGAAACTTATGTTCTAAAAGCAATGACTACGCTACATATATTCAAAATAGCGTGCGAATTGGATGCGTTAAAGTATGTTTTTTAATGTAACTAACTTCAGAGCGGAGTTTCTACTACACTTAGCATAGTCAAAAAATTCCAAAATTCTTGAGAAATACTATTTTGTAGCTTTTATTTACATATCTCAATCATTTGAGGACGTTTTCAAAATAATATCTAATCTACCCTATCAGTTCTGCAGTACCTTGCAGTTATCTGATTAATAGACACTTTCTCACATATAAAGATGAATATACACCACTTTACTCATCAATTTTGTGCGCTGAGCCCAACTCTATATTTACTGTACAATGGAGATCTCACAACTACAAACCTAACAGATACAACGGCAATTGCCAATAATAGAGCTATAACGACCCTACTACAATTTGAAGTATTATCGCGATATTTTTAAAACCATTAAAATAAAATCCAAAGTTGACTTTCAAAAATGACATGTGAGCGCATGAGACGAAATCAAAACACGTGCTTTTTACCCTACGCAATGAAATATGTCCTCCAGTCTTCTTAAACCATTATCAGATATTGCAAGCAGCAAATGTTAAGTATTTGAGGCTCTGTCTTGATCTAATCTCACGCGGAGAAAACATATTTTATCAAAATAGCGGTCGTATACAATTGTGACTTAGCAAGTAAATCCAACTTAGCGATTAGGCAATGATTTTATTCAAAAGTTCTACATGGCATTGTTAATGCATCATATATCGAATGAAAGTACACATACATGCCATAACGGAAGAAGAAACTGAACACAGAGTTAGACTACAAAATCACTTAAATACTCTAACCGGTAGCCTTTCTAGATTATGAGAAAAAAACTTAAGAGGTTCAAACTAATGGACCAACTAGAGAGATTCCATTATATCCAATCCTAACCCATGTATGTTAATACATTTGGTTGTGGCATTGGGCATCGCACAAGTTAATTTATATATGATTCTAACTCTACTATTGTTATTTTACTAATTAAATTTTCATAACATTTACTGATTATAAGATAATCTATCATTGATCGAAGTTGCAACCTATTCGTATGAACGAGATTGAGCACCGACATATTATACTTACGACTTTCCAATTTTAAAAACTGATGGATTCGATTACATGGTTTATAGGTACGGTCGCCACAGTTTATCAATGTGACCCCTTAACCTTTAGCTAGTCGCGTCAAAATCATTACACTATTAGTCGTAAGGTCCACAGAGACCCCATATTTAATTAGCAAAAATAAAACAGATGTAATAAAACAAATGTTTATATTTATTAGAAACTTAAAGTACAACATCTCAGTTTAACAAAAACATAAAACTTTTAGGAACTGAACATAAACTTTGAAATCAATCTCTCAAAAATACTTAGTAATTAACAGGTACATAAATTGCAGACTTTGGTATGTATGGTGCTCATTGCACATAAATTTGTTGCATTTACCGTACGCGCTTTTGGTTTTCCTGTCCTTAAATCCCGGACATAGGCGACAACGGCCTTTGGAAGCACTTGGTTTAGTTTTAGAAGTCGAAGGCTCGAGGTTATCTATAAGTGGTCGTTTTACAGAACGTGGCAATGTGGGAAATTCAGCTCTCTTGGTTTTATAACTTTCTACGAGTTCTGTTGACAGTTTTTTCGGGAATTCTCTTCGAGTGATTTTCGTACTGTTATTCATGTTATAAAAAGCCGTGGTGACTTAGTGGACAGATCGCTAGACTACAAAACCAAGAGTTGCGGGTTCAATTCCCGTTTTCGCCAATTCGACCGCTGGCATTTTTACGGCCCAGCTCGACTCAGGCTGCAATAAATGAGTACCTGGAGGTCAAACTCTGGGGTAATAATAGGCGGTCGGTACGTAGCGCTGGCCACGTTACTACCCTTGTGTACCGTAGGCTCTAGATTGTAGCAGATCTATCCTGTTACGACCCCAATTGGGGCCTTCAAGGCCTGTTACGGGGAACTATTATTATTATATTCATGTTATAAATGACGTAAGTGTTTATTGTCGCCACAATGAAAAGATAGAAAAAATTACCATAGGTCATCCCTTGGTATGACGAGTAACGTTATAAGTTTCACACAGTTTGTCGTTGGTGTCAATGACGCACTTGCTCCTATTAAAAAACTCTATTATTTCTGGCTCTTTTCATTATCTTCACATATAGCATCATCATGGTGCATTGTAAACAGTAAAATAACAGCTTTGGATTTTTTTGGCACATATGAAACAAGAGTTAGTTCGGTACAAAAACCAAACTTTGATGAATTCACTTCAGCTATCTTTTGAGATAAAAACTAAGCAGGAATTTGCTTTTTGTTTTTCAGAGTACCGACCAGAGTAAGCTTTTGGTCCAACAAGTGTTCAGCTAGAAGAAAACTTGTGTACCAGTTGTCAAGCGTAATATTACGCCCCGTACCTTTGATTGGATCGACAAGTTGTTTCATGATGTTTAATGTGTTGTTTTGTTTTTTATATGGACCGTCTGGTTGAGAACCTACGTATATTTTAAACGTTTGTAGATAAGCTGTTTTGACGTGAACCATAGTATGAAGCTTAATTCCATATTTATTCGGTTTGTTTGTAGACTAAACCAGAGAATCTGCCTCCAAATGCTGGAAGCTGTTCATCTATAGTTACACACTGTATAATGTTTTTTGAAAGAATTGCCAATCGGATCACAAAATTCTCGAATAAGTGCCAATTTATCACACTGTAATCTATGTTCTTTAGATAGTGCATCATTGAATCGCAGTCAACGAAGAATAAACAGAAAAGGGCGAGAAGACATCACATTAGAAAAAAATTCTATTCCAGTTTCGTCTATTGCCCATAGGTCAAGAAAGTTCAAATGTGAAGATCTAGGGACACCGGACATTATTACTAAACCAAAAAATTCTTTTAATTCTTCAATGGTCAATTCTTTTGCGTTACGCTATCTCTGGAAACGTGCGGGTATATTTTGAGTATATTGGTTTGTATATATATATTTTTTATTTGACTCCATAGCAAATTATACAACCAGTCCAGAGAGGACTATAAGTATAGCATATGTAGGCCTTAAACTAGATACTTAAAGCTAATACAAAACATGACATGGAGAGTAGCAATCCAGCGAAAGCCCTCTTAATTTACAAGTTTGTATATTTTAGAATCAAATTTATTACATTCTTATCAAAAAATAATTGAAAACAATCAGTCTTACTTTTATCATTTCGAGCTTCTCCTTTTGGCCCAGATAAATGTAAAACAATATTGCGAGCTCTTTGGCTTGAGGCATTTTTGGACCATTTTGTTTTCTTGTCCTAACCTAAATAGTATTCTAAAGCCAGTGGCACTGATTCATCTTCTGATTCTTCTCCACTCTGCTGAGTATCAGAATCATGATCTTCTTGATCACTACACACTTCTTTCACGCCCAATTCGTCGTTATTTTTGTCGAAAGGATCCACTTCACCTTCGTTGAGAACAGAATTTATTTCCTTTTGAGCCAAGTGATGACGGCTACTCATTGTGCTGTTTTACCTGTAAAGATAAATAAAATAATAATCAAAACAAAAATAATAAAGAAATTATGCAAAAAAATATGCTCACCAATAATTTACTACACTATTAGTCGCGCGAGAGTTGTTGGACCCCAAGCACCTCCGCGTTAAGCGTGTGATTGAAGCTGCGACTAGCGGAGCACCGAGGAGGAAGGAGAAGGTGAGTTAGGGAGCTACTGGAAGATACAGTCACTTACGCTAAGTGGAGAGGCAGGCGTGTAAATAGCCGCTCTCGTGGTGCGGTGTGTAAACTAGTACGGCCCGTTTGGAACGTCAACCGAGAAGACCCAAATCGTCCCTTAAACGGCCGTCGCGTAAGCGGATGGAGGCGGCTACCGATATCAACCAATGAGTATTGCCAAATCGCTCACCTGAATCGGCTTCGGCTTCGGCTTCGTCGGCGATTCCAAGGTGGCCACCTCTGCGCTGAGGATCTGGTATCTGCGGGATGATAAGACGCGACCGAATTGGCCGCGCTGAGGGATGCGAATGTTTCTTGCGGGTGAAGACACGACCGAACTGGTCGCGCTGCGGATGGCGAGTGTTGCCGGGCTTCGCGCCTGGCTTGGCGGTAGGTCTTTGCGGGCAATTTTCATTCGACAGCACCTTTCATATCAAAAGGTGCCGCCGACGGCGTATGCAGACTTGTCGGCTGAGCAAAAGCCCATATGCCGTTTGTGTGCGACGGCAAAACGTAGCAGATATCAAAGGCCCGCATGCCGCCGCGATATAAAGCGATTCAAGGGCGAAAAGGCCGCCACACCACCAAGTATTTGCCGAATCATGGCAAAAACAAAGGTGGTTGGGGTCCGATGGACTCCATACGACTAGCTAAATGTTAATTTTGGGGTTTCATAAAAAGTATGGTATTAAGAAAATTTACACCTGAGAATTAGAACAGACTTAATTTCTCCATTTTATTATACAATCCGTCTTATTTAATGAGCCATTTAGTGGTGTAGAGCAGGGTTCCAGCTAGTGCTGTTCTTCCAGTAACTTAACATAGTGCAATAAATAAGTTATTATGATTCTATTTCAATTACATTTTATAAGGTAAACGTTGGAAGTAACTCAGAGGGTTACAATATTATTAGCCTTTTTGCTTCATCGTGGTCGTCTATTAAGTTATGCTCAAAATCATTAGGGTGAGTGAGCACTAAGTCCTTCTTTATAATTATTACTGTAGTTTTGAATTTTCATTTCAATATGGATTTATACATATAGTTTAGTACCATTTTACTGGAGACGTACCACGGTGCGTTGACAGTTGTTCAAAGCATTTTGGTATGAAAGCGTTCGAGTTTTTTTACATTGGATTTAGATGCAGTTTCCCACAAGGAGATTCCATAAGTTTATAATTTACAAAATTGTAGCCCAAGTTGCTTGCGCTCGTTAAATATGTGTGTTCAAGTCAATTTCCTATGAAGGTGTAGTTCCATGTGCTTGGCTGATTTAGTGTTAGGTAGTTGTTAGTCGTTTAAGGCCAATTTAACATGCTGAGATTTAAATTTAGTTCCTTGAATGTACTATATCCCAAGTCATCGCTGAATTTTGTTCAAATAGGCTTGAAGGTATTGCGATTCAACGTTGGAGGTTAGGACGGCTATATTTTAAATATAAGTAGTGGTTGCTGTCAATCGTGATATAGGCAGGTCTTTCGTTTAGAATAAATATATCATAGACAATACCTTGGGGAACCCCTAAGGGTATGAATCGGAGATTTGTAGTTTCTTCTTGGTATTTTATCAAGAAGTGTTGTACTGATATTTAAGAACTTATGAGTTCATATATCTGATGGAGCAAGTGTTTGTTTAGTTTGTATCATGTTTTGTAGCCTGATGCCATACCTCGTTCAAGGCTTGAGTTACGTCTAGAAATACTGCATAACAGTATCTGTTCCTTTCCAGATCTTTATATATTTTATCTACTACTCTGTGTGCATATTCGACTGTTCCGTGATAGCTTTTGAAACCAAATTGGTGCTCAGGAATTTGTGTAAGAGCTCAAATTGGTTTACTTGGCAGTTGCTTTATAATTGCCCCGATGAACAGATTGTAACCTCGAGCTTCGTTTTTGTTGATCTTTTTATTATCTCACCTACCTTTCTCATGGTTAGTAATTTGAGTGGTTAGGATTTTTTCCTTCTTTTTGATATCGGCAAGGAATATTTTAATTTATGAAAAATAAGAACAGCCATGTAATCTGTATAAAGTATAAAAACAGTAACAATTAATGAAAAAAATGTGTATAGTGGAAATAGAAAATTTTGATCAAAAGATGCAAGTTATGAAAAATAAATTCAAGTTGGATTCTATAAAAGAAGAGGAAATATACATTACAAGTGACCATGGGTTATCAGAACCTATTTGTAAACGGAAAAAATACACATGCAACAAAAAGAATAACCGTTTAGAAGATAGTACAAACAATGAAATTAACGATCCAAAAAACGCATAAACAAAAGGTTTGATAAGGATGAACTAAAGGGACGACACTGGGAACATGAAATATACAAGGCTTAAATGGAAAGCAGAACGAAGTCGTGTATGAATTTGACAGGGCAGGACTAGATATATTGGTGATAACAGAAACAAAAAAAGAGTGGAAGATGAAACTAGTTAACGGGAATACGTTGCTAGATAGTGGAATACCTCAAAATAATAGAGCGGCTAAAGGAATAGAGTGTATTGTCAACAAAAAATTAGTAAATTATATTGAAAAGTGAAAAGGACATTAACGCTAGAACTTTTGTTACAAAAATAATAATAGTTGCAGTATATGGGCCTATTAAAAAAAAGAAATAAAAGATATATTTTGGGAAATAAAAAAAATACAAAAAAAGTGGTAGAAATACACGGAGAAAAAGAAATAAACAATAATGGGAAAAGACTGATAAATTCCTGCACGATAAATAACTTAATAGTTTTTATAAACATAATTACATAACTTTACTAAAGTAATGCCAATAAAAAATAATAAATCTACAATAAATTATATGTTAATAGATATAGATAATAGAATAAAAGTTGCAGATGTAAGAGTAATAAGATGGACGGAAATATATAGCAACCACTACCTACTAGTAGCAAAGATTAAAAAAGCAAAAGAATGCCATGAAGATGCAATACAGGGTGACAACAAAGGGCAACAAGAAACAATCAAAGCATACAAATTACAATAGGTAGATACGAAAAAATAATAAATGTTGAAATTCAAAGCATAACAGGAAATTTAGAACAGATGACAGTAGAAGAAATTAAGACAAATAATTATAAAGGCAGCAAAAGAGTCGTGCGGCATGAGTAAAAGAAATAAAAAAATAAGAGAACAGCATGGTGGTCTAAAAAGATAAAACAAGAAATACGTATGAAAAAGAACAAATAGAGACAATATCTATCAAATAGGTGGAAAGATAATTACAGGAGCTGTAAGCATTAAGGCACACTTTTTTTTAATTATTTATTAGCAATCAGAATATTAGAATACATTCTATGAGCTAATTTTATAATTTATAATTTCCGATATCTGTTCCTACTTTTTTGTTAAGGCCTACAGTAAAGTCTTTTTGTGGCTTTTGTTATAAGGGTCAGTATTTTTCTGAATCTTTATTACTTTCTGCTCTTTTTTATTATTGTCTTTGATTGTACTGCATAGCTTTCTTCTATTGTTAATACACTTTCAAATCTTGATTTATATTTGTCCATTAAATTCTTAGTATTCTTATGTAATAAATATTGTACTTCCAAATTCCTTTTCATATTATTAAATGACCCTTTTTTACTTTGTTGTGTGCGTGTGTGGGTGTGTACGCCTGTCAACACTACATCTCCGAAATTACTTTACCATTTCATTTAATATTCGGTCAGCAGATACTTTAGCTCAATATCTTCTTCGGTACCGAACTTCAGATCTGTAGCTCTTATTTTACTCAAGATACGGGAGTCACAAGGTTACATGCCTTGCTTTGCTTTCGAATGTTGCCTTTTCGGCAGATTTTTGTATTCCTGGGGTTAAAAAAATTACGTGATCGCCATTTAAATTGGATGATTTTGTTTTAATGAAGTGGTGTAGTGATGTAAAGTTACAAAAGTTTTTTTTAACAGTGGGCACATCACTGCTTTCAGATCCTGTGATACTAGTCTCGAGTGAAACGGTGTTTTAACTCATGGATACTAGCTTAATCTTTTAGTAGAACCGCCAAATTCTCACCTTAGATACCAAACTTAACTTATAATTTGTCTTCTTTTTGAAGTATTTATGTACCCTCTTTTTTCTTTTAACAATTTTCACAAATCTTAAAGTCTCATAATGCTTATTTTCTATCCAATTTTGATCTGTTCAGTCTTCCTCCAGCAATTTACAGTTTCATACAATACGTCTTATTTATTCCACGAAACCCTTTAAATGTTTCACTAAAATTTTCTTTCTTTCTTAATATGTGCAGAGACAGCCAAATGTGTGAATTGCCTGCTTTGCATTCATTGATTGTTATGCATGTCTCTTAGTATATTATTTACACCGTCTGTTTTAGTTTTCACATGCACCTTAATGCAAGTATTTCTTTTCTTATCTAATCTAAGCGTCGTTATAAAATCAATATATTTTATCATTGTGTTGTGAACTATTTCATTTAATACAGTTTTGTTCTATTTGCTTTATTCATTCTCCCAGCGTCTTTTAATATTACAAAATTTGTTTTAATTACCTTATCAGTTTAGTTTTTTGCACTGCTTTTATCATGCTACCATCCATTGGTAAAATATTACTATTTTTTTTATTAGACATTGTGTCAGATCAGCAGTTTATGTGCTATACATGGCAGTGTTATATGATTAACTTATCAATATAATAGAATAGCAGAGTGATTATTATCATCACTTATGAAATTAAAATTAATGCCATTTTACAAATAGAAGTTACTTTACAATACCCAACTATATTATATATGACACACAACACCCTAGCGGAGCTGCACAAGGAGGATCTGCAGTACTTATAAAAAGTTCCATCAAGCATTACCAAACAGATAAGTACATTCATGAGCACATTCAAGCTACCAGCGTGATCGTAGAAGATTGGACAGGACCAATTACAATTACCACTTTGTATAGTCCCCCGAGACATAACATGAAAACAGAGCATTTCACTCAATTCTTTAACACACTTGGTCCACGCTTCATTGCCGGCGGTGACTACAATGCTAAACACCAGGAATGGGGTGCTAGAGTAACCACCACTAAAGGCAGGGAATTGCTAAAATCGCTCGTCAACAATAATCTCAACTATCTCACCACCAGGCAACCCACATACTGGCCTACGGACAGGGCTAAAATCCCGGATCTACTTGACTTTTGTGTTACCAAAAACATAGCACAAAATTACCTAACAATCAAATCATGCCTTGATATGACATCAGATCATTCCCCAATCATAATCACATTAAGTACCCAAATACTTCACAGGCGTAGACCAATTAGACTCATCAACAAGAATACCGACTGGAACTTCTTTAGAATGATAGTCAACGAAAAAATAGATCTAGGCACACCCCTCAAGACCACCGATGAGATCGATGATGCAGTAGAGCACCTGAACCGTACTATACAGGGTGCGGCATGGGATTCAACACCCTTTTCGGAAGTGAGCGATGCCCGAAATACTCTACCTATGGTAATAAAAAGAGCAATAGCCGAGAAAAGAAGGCTTCGCAGAATTTGGCAGAACACTAGGTCACCGAATGATAAAAACAGGCTCAACAATGCTACACGAAATTTGAAGGCAATGTTTCAAGATCAAAGAAATCAGTCTCTACAGTATGATCTATCAACCCTCTCTGCTACCGAAACAACAGATTATTCCTTATGGAAAGCCACGAAGAAACTAAAACAACCACAGCAAGCAATCCCTCCAATTCGGAAACCTGATGGAAGTTGGGCTAGGAGTGAGCAAGAAAAAGCCGATACTTTTGCAGCACATCTAACACATGTTTTTCAGCCCTTTCCTTCTGCACTAACTCCAGAAGAAGAAGCCGAAATACAACAATATTTGGAGACACTAGATCAACTAAGTCTGCCAATAAAAAAGATTACGGTAACAGAAGTAAGGTCGTTAATTACATGCGATCTAAACCCTAAGAAATCAGCAGGGTATGACCTGATTACAGGAGAAGTCCTGAAACAATTGCCGAAGAAATGATACAGACAAGTAACAGCCATTTATAATGCTATTCTAAGATTAAGCTATTTCCCAGCCCAATGAAAGGTGGCCCAAATAATACTTATACCTAAGCCTCCTGAAGAACTGTCATCTCATCGTCCACTGTTACTTAGAAGACTCGAACCAATCCTAGAAAATCACGATCTAGTACCAGTACACCAATTCGGTTTTAGGAAAGACCACGCCACTATTGAGCAAATTCACAGGGTAGTAAACGAAATCAACCAGCCCTTCGAAAAGAAAAAATATTGCTCCACCGCTTTTCTTGATATAACTCAAGGGTTCGATAAGGTCTGGCATGCGGGACTTTTGTATAAGATCAAGAAAAATCTGCCACACACTTATTTTCAAGTGACCAAATCCTATCTGAGCAATAGGTACTTCCAGGTAAAGTTTCAGGATAAACTAACAAAACTACATCCTATTAAATCCGGTGTACGGCAGGGAAGCGTACTAGGACCTGTGCTTTACCTACTATATACGGCAGATATACCTACCACCAATCTTACGACCACGGCTACATTTGCAGATGATACTGCAATTCTTGCAACTCACGAAGATCCTATTATAGCATCAAGAAACATGCAAACCTCTCTTAACCAAGTGCAAAATTGGCTTCGGCTCTGGCGTATAAAAGCAAACGAAAACAAGTCCACCCAAGTCACCTTTACACTCAGGAGGAAAACATGTCCCCAAGTTACCCTTAATAATACACCACTTCAGCAAGCCGAAGACGTCCGATACCTTGGTATGCAGCTTGATCGCAGACTAACTTGGAAAAAACATATACTTACTAAACGAAAACAACTGGGCCTAAAGCTCTCCAAGTTATACTGGTTATTAGGTAGAAAATCCAAGTTAACTTTATACAAGAAGGTACTACTCTATAAATGTATACTAAAACAGAGATTCCAATCTAAAACCCTAAGAGTAAAGCAGATGCACCGTGGTACGTTAGAAATGAAGTCATTAATAGGGACCTCCTAGTGAAACTAGTGAAAGACGAAGTGAAGTGCGTGAGTGCAAAGTATATTTTACGACTAGAAAATCACACAAACTATCTTGCTGTGAATTTGCTGGATAACAGCAATTCAGTTTATAGGCTAAAAAGACTCACTCCCCTGGATCTTCCAGATCTACACTAGTTGCTTTGTGTGTTAAATATTATCCTGTGTATAATAGTTCATAAGTAATTTTAAGGAGGAGCCTTCCACTGGGACGACATCCAGCATGTACTCTTTCTACAAATTCACCTGATTTACTTATTGCTCATCAGAGCAGATTATATATATAAATAAGGTTAAAAAAATATTTGTGCGATAGGTTGTTAACCGCGTTTTTTGTTGCAGGGTTTCTAGTGTTTTTTTGCTTTATAAAAGTTATTATTTGCCGTGGTGGAATTCTGTAGTTAGTGGATTTTTGTTGTTTTATTGGAGATGCGGTTGTTTGTACACTTTCTGTTATTGCTGTTGTGTAGTTATATATTGTTTCATCTAAATCTTCCGATGTTGATAGCTTATTGGGGTATTTGAGATTTTTATTTAGAACTTCCTGGAAAAAGTTTCAGTCTATTAGTTCATTTATTAATCTTGGTTCATTAAGTCTTCTAGAAGGAGCTGTTACAAAAAAGATTATTACTGGAAGATGGTCCGAGTTAAGTTCTGCGCGAAGGTCTTGAAATATTTGTTTCTTAAATTTTTTTTGGACTATTATGTTCAAGATATCCGGTTCATAGTCCAAGCAATATGGGTAATATGTCGATTCTTCTGGGGTTATTATCTGTAGAGTGTATGCAGTTGCGATTGGGTCAAGTTTTGTTCCTGCTGGGTTACCTGCCCTACATCCCCGTTTGGTATTTTTGGAGTTGAGTTCACCAATTAAAATTATAGGTTTATTGCCATTGAATATTTCGTATATGTTGTCTTCGAGTAGTTGTTTTGTTCGATTGTCTATACACACTAATTATTTTAATATAATTATAATCTTGTGTTTTTATTTTGACAACTATTGTTTCCAAATTGGTGACATTGATTATCTTCATCTTCATGATGAATATTTTTTTGTTTTATGAAAGTTGCTACTTCACACGAGGCAAATCTTGCTACTTTATCATTGCGATAACAGGAATAGCCAGGTATTTTAATTTTGTCATTTTTAATCAGGTGTATTTCCGATATATATATGCTAGATCAATGTTGTATCTTGCTAGAAAGGTCGCAAACTGCGCTTGCTGGGTCTTTAGTCCATTGGAATTCCAGTTCAGGATGTTTGAATGAGTAATTGTTTTGTTTGAGTTATGATCCATTGAGAAGAAGTGGTAAAAGATTAGTTAACAAGAATTGCTTTATTTGACCAAGGTAGGGTTGAACTAGATTTAGTATTAATGTAAGAATTTTATTGGTTATGAGTTTAGTTTCGAAAGTGTTGTTTGTTGGTTTTCAGGGTTCATTTTGTTTATGTGAATTTGTGGAGTTTTTGTCAAAATGTGGAAGTTTCTGAGATTATTTTCTGGTGTTGGTTGTGTTTTTTGTTTTTTTCTTGTGTATGTTCTATTCTTGGAGAACTTCGAGTCCTGAAAGTGCTTGCAGCCCCTAAAGTTGGCTGGATGATTTTTTCTGTAGTTAACGCAAATAACAGGAGTATTTCTGTCTTTATCACAGCCAGTATAAATGTGATTACCGAGACACTTTACACTTCTTGGTTGCAAGCGGCAATAGTTTTTAGTATGTTGTTCGATGTTTTTCGTAGTTCTACTACGACTAGCCTGTGGTAGATGTAATCGATTTTGAAAATTTTATTTGCTTTTTCATTGGCTGGTAGTCGTATTGCACATACAGCGATTGGTATTCTGTCTATATTGTACAGTCCGGTGATACTAATTATGGAAAGGTTATGTACAGAGAGTTCATCTGGTAGATCCTTTTCTGTTAGGAATACTGGGACATTCCTAATCACTACTAAGAGTGGTCGTTCATTAGAGTGTTGAAAAGAGTGGAATGCAATCTTATTTGTTAAATAATATTTTGTTAAAGCCCTGTAGTCGTCGTCTGTCGAGAATATAATTTTCAGTGAAGTCCCACTAAGGCTGATAGAATATTAGATAATGCTTTGAATGTCTGCAATAACTTTTTTGTGATCAACTGGTCTGTGTAAGAATATTGGAGAGATTTTTTCTTGTTTACTTTGTTGGTTTCCGTAACGGTGCTCTTTGACGGTGTGTTTTCGCTTGACGAATCAAAGTGGTATATAATATTTGTTCTTTTCCAATATCGATGTAGGCTGCAATTGATATTTTTTTGCATCTCACTTACAAGAAGAGGTGATCTGAGTTTATTTTTGTTATCATAATTGCATTACCACACCTAGGGAAAGCAGTTAGAAATACAATATACTAGTTCAATGTATAGATATATCGCTAACTAATAAAATATGTGCGAATTTTGCTTACACAGCTGAATGCCGATAGCGCGCTCGGGATCGTGATATCGTTGCGGTCACTCACTCGCACGACCGTTCAGCAACAGAACTCGCGCCACATTTCAAAATATTATTAACAGCTATATTTATTTCTGTTTCTTTAGTACTCTATAGTTTTTTAGGAACATTTTTTGTTTGTTGTTATGACCTGCAAAACCAAGGCATGGTACAGTTTTCTTTAGAATTGGTAGATATCTTTTTCATGACAGGCTTAAAAACAATAGTAAAAAAATGAATAGTAAGTCTTCTTCCTTAAGTTACTGTATTTATTTAAATTTTACTGTACAAAATCGTTGTATATTTATCAATCTGTTGTACAAATTTATTATTTAGAAAATTCTGAGCCAAATAATACAAAAAATTAGACAGTTGTTAATAAGAAAACTTGGTTCACATGGTTACACTTCAGATTCAACGAATCGTGAGACTTCCATTTACATTACAGAACTTTTGTTTTCGAATCATAACCGTAGACTTACGTTCGATTTCTGGTTATATTTTTGCGGAAATTAGTAGCAGTTAAAAAAGGTATTAGCAATCCATAATGTTTTCTTTGCTTTGGTTGCAATTCATCTTCTAGTTCTTGAACCCTCGGGTGCTATTTTTGTTGATTGTAGCTTGTGCACGTTCAACATTTTTCATGTGCGTTGCTGGTCTTTCAGAACGTGGGCTATTTTCACCAGGTTCCCAAACATTTCTGAATAGTTTGTACTTTATGTCTTTATGCCTCCCTACTGGCCCGTTCAGTGAGGGCATCTATATTTACGCATTACGCGCATTACAATTCACTCTCATTGGATATCAGGTTACATCGCGGCTGCACAAACTGTTTTCATGATATTAACAGTGGCTTAATATTTCGTACATCTTTATAAATTATTGTATAGAATTGTTCTCTAGATATTCGTTAATATAAAGTTAATGCAGCGGAACTTTTTGAAGGTGTTTCGAATCTTGAACGTCTGGTCCACATTGTAATGTTTTCGTAAATATTTTCGAATTCTGCAATATTAGCGAACTAAATTTCTTTGAACTTTTTGTACCTTTTTTCGTATTACTATGCAGGTAGCGTTTTATATATTTGGCCTTTCTCCACGTAAATACAATTTTTCTCTATTGCTTTGTGTTAGCTGGATTTTGCTGACTCCTTCATATACTTACCAATAAGCTCCGGGGGTTGATTTATTACTTGACTGTTTGCATTTGAAACTTTGTTTTCAATCATGTTTTTAAATTTGCTTTTGCACTTTCTGGTACGGTTTTCTTCTTTGTTCTTCTTACAAAAAGATTAATTTCTTTTCTATTTGTCGGGTTTATGTGAAACCCACTTGCTAAACTTCTTAATGCATTTATAGTTTGTTTGTGTACCAAAATGATTTTATACGATAGCTCTTCTTTTAATATTAATGTAGGAAAAGATGAAAAAAGATTTTGGAGCTGCAGTTATTAAATTTAAACATATTGTATGTATTTAGGTTATTAGAAAATTAATAATTATAAATTGAAACAAAAGAAACAATTTATTATAATAATTGCACTTAGAAGATGAATGCACAAATAACTACAGAAATTTTCTATAGACCTTATAAATATGGTCTAAGAATCCTGCGAAACTGACGAAGCAATTAAACGGCAAATTACCTGGCTGACTTAATTATTTTTGAATCATCGCTAAAAAATTTGTTCATTAAGGTAGGCTTGCCTAATTAGGATCCATAAATTAGGGCGTGTAAAATTCAATGCGAAAATAAAGGAAACGGGGAGCGGCGGAGACGATATATTATGCATTGCGATGCCATTCCTTTTATGTTCGGCGTCAAAATCTAGCGCTGTGCTCGTTAAATGAAAGTAATGGACATCAAGGTCGACGTCCAGACGGTTGCAAGGAATCTTATGGTCGAGAAGCTCGTATGAGTGCGGCAATTAGGAACTTCAGCACTAATAAGTGGAAGAATGTTGTAAGCAATTATTTTTGCTCGGTAAAACGTGATGGGTGCACTAACATACTTATGCAAGCAACCTTGTTATTAATGTCACAATTATGTAGTAAAATATAATCAGTTAAAAGAGCAAATAGTAAAAACGTAAATTTAGGAGAAATACTTATTAAATAATTTGAGTATTTTTTAAAGCTATAGTTACTTGGAATTTGTTCTTTGTAGTATAATAAGACATTGAAAAAAAACGTCGAACATAACGAAGGAAAATGACAAAGTTAATTAGATTAGATTCAGTATATTTTTCGTGTCTTGTTGCATCTTAAAGCAAAAAATGTTTAGGATAGATTGTTAGTACTGCTTACAATTATAAGAGAGAGCGTGGGCTGCGGCCGTAGCTTAGTTGTTAAGAGAATTGCTTCTCTTTTTCCGAGCCGGTGCAGGTGAGTTCGAGTCTCGCTGAAAACTCATGGGCGTGTGTGTGTGTCTTAGCATTAAGTGCATGTTAGTAGGCATAATAAACCATTGAGGCTGCAATGTTGATAGGTGAGGCCCAACGAAAAAAAAGATAAAAACGTTTTTTAGGTCATTGAACCTTTATATAGTGTATGCAGAGCTGATGTGTATCTGCTATAGTGTTAACATTATGCATTATTTTTGACAATCAGGTGTCTCAAGCTTCATAGACATATGTAAGTGTTGTGAATAGACAGCTTTTGAAGCCAGAGAGCAGGGTTTTTACGGAGTATTTTTCAATGTATCGAATATAAATTTATAGTAATTTAAATTTTTTTACTATATTGACTGCTTCCGCGGTTAACTATGTTTAAACAATGGGCTGAACCGCGTCTATTTTGAAATAATTATCGACGTTTCGGCATCGACTTTGATGCCATTTTCAAGAATTTAGCTCTTCACTTGGAGTCTCAATCTGCCTATTCCCCAAGGAGAGCTACGAGTCTTTCGTGTGACCTGCTTGGTCTTTTATAGGGCTGGAAGTGAAAGTTTGTTTGGCGGGAGATGCATTGGGTTGGAAAAAGTTTGTAGGATTAAGGGTATGTTTGTAATTGGTATTGCGGGGTAATAAGGGATTTCCATATGACGGGTAAACGTTGGCTGTCATCTCTTGTGTTGAGGCACTGTGGGCGTTTTTCTATTTCAATCGCCTCACTATCCTGCTGATGAAATGGGAAACAGGGGCAATGGTTTTAGCCCCAGAGAAATTAATTTTATGGTCTGTTTCTTTGTTATGTTTGCAAGTGCCGAACCATTATCGCCTTTCCGTACGGCCAGAGAATGTTCATATATGTGGCTGGATATTTGCCGATTTGTTTGACCTATATAGGTCCTTTGGCAGTCTCCACAAGGTATTTCATACACTTCTTGGGATTCATTGGAGCAGTGATCCTTTGCTCAGAGAATAAGCCCAGATATTTGGTTATTGGTCGTAAAGACCGTGCGTATATTTTGCCGCTAAAAGGTAGGAATGTTTTTTATTGGTCAGAGAGTTTTGGGATTGGGAGTTAGTTTTTATTTATATTTTTGATTATATTAATTAAGAATTTGTTAAATATCCATTTTGCAATAGGGTGGTGGTAATGGTTTTAATTTCTGTTTGCCGATTTTGTGTATGGGAAAGTCTGATGAATCTGGTGATGACGGATTTTGCAACCGAATGAGTTTGGGCAGGGTGGTGATGGGATTTGGAATTTAAGTAGCGGTTAGTTTGAGTGGGTTTTCTGTAGACAGTGTAATAAAAGCTATCATTAGAAGGATTTCTTGTTATGAGAGTATCTAGAAAGGGAAGGGAATTTTTATATTCAGTTTTCATGGTAAATTTGATATTGGTGTGGATTTGCTTGAGGTGGGAAAGGAATTCTGGGAAGGTATCATGTCCATGAGGCCAGATAACAAAGGTGTCATCGACATATCGTATCCAGTAGGAAGGTTTAAGGTGAAAGGAGGTGAAGGTTTTTGTTTCAAAATCGGTTATAAAAGGGTTAGCAATGACAGGTGAAAGTGAGGAACCCATGGGAGCACCATTAGTTTGGCGGTAAAATTTATTTTGCAATGTAAAGTAAGTATTGGATAGGCAATGATTTATTAGGGAGAGGATATTGTTATTTATATTATAGGTTGACTTTCATAACTGTAGGGTATCAGGATTTGGGATATTTGTAAACCTTTGCCTATAGGGAAGGTTTTCAGTATTTCTAGGAAATGATAGGAGTTTAGAACGTAGGATGATGCCTGGTCTATGAGAGGTTGGAAAATCTGGGCAAGATATATAGCTAGGTTGTGGATGGGAGAACCGAACACACTAACTATGGAGCGTAAATGAATGTTCTCTTTGTGAATTTTTGGGAGACCATACAATTTGGGAATTCTGGAAGATTTTTTTGAGGTATGAGGAGTTTTTCGGTATCGGATGATAGGTTGGAGTTAGTAATGAGGGTTTTGGTTTTGTTTTCGAAGTAGGTGGTGGGGTTATTGCGTACATGGCAATAATCAGAGGATTTAAATAAATTGTGCATCTTACCGATGTAGTCTGCTGTATTTAGGATCAGTGTAGTGTTGCCCTTATTTGCCTATAAAATTGTAATATTATTATTTTACTTACTTACTTTAGAGCTTTTAAGGCGCGTAATTCGGAGGTTTTGATATTTGGTTTTGGTAGTTCGGCTGTACGCAGGACTTTGGCTACATCTTGCCTGGTTTAATTTGGCACGTTTTTGGGAAGGGTGGCATATAATTTGTTCAGTTGCGGTTTGGTGTTACAGCATTTTTTCTTATTTATTATTAAAAAATTGAATTTGTTACCCATTATTAAAAAAAATTAAAATGTGGGCGACTAGAAGTGTTCGAAGAATCTCCGAAATAATTTTTAAACCGATCCTACTTGATTTTTGAGAATTGAGACCATATTATATGCACGCGATTTTTCGGAAAATTTTTAAATCAAGTCGAATCAATTTAAAATTTTTTTTTGTGATTCTTTGAGTAAAATCAAACAACTTCTTTTCAATTTTTTTCTAAGCCTCTTCTTTCGTCCGGAAAAAAGGCTCAAAGTTCAAAAAATTGGAAAAACTTGACCTTGAATTTTCAGCCAATCCACTGACTACGAAAAAAATAAAAGGGAAATATTTTGTGTATTTTTTCACGTAGAAAATGATACCGTAAAGAAAAATTTAAAATAACGCTGCTTTCAATTTTTTTCTTCATTATGTTAAATTTGTTTTCCGACTTCCGGTCTTATTTCCGGTTTTTGACCATATATATCGAGTTGAACAAAAAGCGCCACACGGCATCATAAAGTTGAGGCTTCAAGCTTTTATTTGCACTAGGGATCGACCTATAAAAGAGCGTTAAAAAATGGGTAGGTGGGGGTGTTCGATTTTCCGGAGAATGACCATATAGACAGAAAAATATCTTAATTTTGCACTTTATGTGGCCGCCATTTTGTTTTAAAATATATCGCGCTTGCGATTGTGTGTTGTATTGTTTGAAGTGATTTATATTGTGTTTAGAAAAGAAATGTTACTAAAATGTTACAACAATAAAGGTTTAGATTTAAATCTGTTTTGGAGGCTATGGTATATGGCGAAAATTATGTAGTCGAAAAAAAAAAAGAATGCGTTAGCTACGTACAAAAAAGTATGCTAAAAAAACAACAAAGGCATCGATGGAAAAGGAACAAGGAAATTAACAGAAGCTATTAGAAAATAATTAAGTACGTACTACGGCTTGGCAATACGTAGAAATCCAGTCAGTAGAAGAAAACTTTAAACGCGTTTTTCTTGAAACGACATTTCAAGTCGGGCATATATTTTTCTCACAAACTACTGGGCCGATCGACTATTTTTTACACATATAGTGTACATGTTCGGTTATCATTCGAACATCTGTGATTTTACAAACTCCCGTAATGGGAAATCACCAATAAGATCACGGGACCTTGGGGCTATTCCTGGTCATCACTCTTTGCGGGGATTGTTTGTGAAGTAAAACAAGTGCCTCGTGTGAAATATGGAAGGTCCCTGATAAATCCAGAGATCGTCAATCTCCATATCTTCAAGAATAGACAAGTACCGATTGGATAACAAAGTTGTCTGAATGTCTAACTGCTGTGAATGTCGGCAAATTGATTTTTTAGGAGTCACAGTGACACTGTCCTGTTCAACAGTGATTTGTTGCTCTGTTCGACGAGACTAATTCCGCCCAGGCGATTTAACTGTAGCTACTAAACCAGTCGTCTTAAACTTCCTCATTAGTTTTCAAACGAAGTTTTCGCACTGTATGTGTGGTACTATCGCCGCTTTGATAAAAATGTTTTAACAATAAGAATACGTTGCTCTGTACTAAACTGTTCCATGACAAAAACGAACTAATGTGCTGGTATAACAACCAATGTTAAGTTAATCGGAGTGATAGTAGATATCAAAAATGATAAGAACAGGCCTGTTAACTACAAAACAAAAATGCCATCCGATTCAAATTCTGTGCCTTTTATGGAACACCCTTTACCTTATTTATTGATATGGTCTCCATAAAGTTTAACACTTTTGCTCAATTTTTATTAGGTTTCAAGGTCCTCAAAATACTCGTTCATTCGATATTATTCTTTTCTTGACACACGTTTTTGTCAAGTTAGGAAAGTAATTGCAAACCATGTAATAAATTTCGTCGATAATTTCAATTATGTTAGCTATTTTTTGGTCTCCAGAACGTGGTCCGTTTTTGATACTTCTTTTGTCGCGCTTGAATTCGTTTAATAAAGTCGAAAATTTCATAGGAGGGACATAACTCACTCAGTGTACTCAAAATCTATTTATAGATATGTTTTGTTATTAAAAAATGGCACTATTCCGTTATCGGATGCATTTCTCAAAAAAATCAATTTTTGTTAAAAATAATTTATTTTGCTTTAAATATCGAGAAATTAACAATAGAGATTACAGTTCACACACAGGAGGCCAAAATATTTAATTGCTTTCAACAGTGAGTCAAAAACATTGTTACCTCTGATCAACTGACGTCACATAAATTCGGCCAAGTACGACTCCAAGTGATGACGCGCGGTCCCTACAATCTTTTGACCATTTGAGCGTGAGGATCAGTGTCTGGATTCACAAAATTGTAGCGGTGGTTGACTTTAAAGTGTTCGAAACCAGTAGCATTTCCAGTATCGTTCGTTTTGTACTCCCTCCAAAAATCCGAGTAGATCGTCGAACCTTCGGTTTTTGATAGCAACCAGCAAGGTTGATGCGATTCGGTACCTCCAATAAGAAACATTGGCGTGTTTCACGACAGACTCCCCCGAAGATCCATTGTTGGAGGAGCACACGATCAGCATTGTTTTTTTTCTTCGTGAAAATGACTATTTCCACAATCCTGTCATTGCCACCAGTCTTTCCACCACGGTGTCGAGTCAAGTGCTGGCAACGGCTTCACGTACGTAGTCGTTGTTCCAATCCACGGTTGTGTTATGGTTCATGGCGAGTTCTTTTTCGCACCAACCAATCGATGTTAACTCTGGCCCAACAATAAAAGACTGTCCTCAAACCAATTTCCAATTCTCATGTTGACGCGACACGTAGACTTGTTGCATTGCCAAAAAATTCGTAAACCAAAGTAAAGCTTTATTCGATGGCCTTTCTCGCACAGACGTTCGGCTTTGCAACAACTGCTTCTTCTTCGGTACGTGGCAAAGTCTAAATGTTCATAGCTAAATAAACTCGATGACAACCCAGAAAGAAATTTTCATTATTATCCAGCACATTGTTGAGTTGATTCGACAAATATGAAAATTAAGAGTTATTAGAAAAATCTGGTGTGAACATCACACGACTTTCCTGATCCTATTATTATATATTATACCGGGTCCATCGTCTCGGCCCTGCGCTGCTCTCGTCCCGGAACTTGTTATCTTAAAAAAGGATGAGGCGCGAGTCCAACACTCGAAAGCTGATTAAAATAAACAGTACAAGACAATAATTGACTCGTACTTAAAATTTTGGTACGTCACTGAAGGTAACCGTGCGAGCTCGGTCGCACGGCCTTCGCCATTATCGCCTGCGTGCTCCCTCCTAGCGGCCAAGCGCTCCCCTCCCCGTTCTCCCGCAGTCGGCCCAGTAGCTCTCCGAGCGCGCTGTGATTGGTCCGTTTAATTAATTTTTAATCGGCTATAACTTATTTATTTGACCTCGGATCAAAAAATTTCATTAAACGTTTTTGTTCGTCTCGGTTTGATCTATCCGGTAATATAAATTTCCCAAAAAATTTTATGAACACCCGGTATATGAAAAATCCTGAGCTTCAATTTTTTTTCGAGTTCCTATTTTACCAACTTTTATTTTAAATTCATGTTTATCTCGTGATAACAAATCATTTTTATTCTCATAAATTTTTTGTATCTTCAACTGATTAGATTCGCGGCCGCTTTGCGACCGATTTTGCGACCTTGCGACCAAACGGCTCTGCCGATTTTTACCAAAAGCTTCGCACTGCGTCCCCTACCTACAAGTAACTTGCATACCAAATTTCAAGTCTCTAGCTTCTACGGTTCTGGAGATATCCTGTTTACTGACAGACCGACAGACACACACACACACACACGAACCAATGGCTTAAACCAACTTTTTTGGTGTCCTGGGGCTATATTTCGTCCAGAAATGTGAAAAACTGGGTAGGTCAAATTTCCGCCGATTACATTACTTTCTAGCCTAAAACATTGAAAAATGGGAATCTTAAAAATAAACATTTTGGTAATGTTGAACGCATTTTTTATGGTAGAAGGAGAGATTATGTGCGAAGTATGTAACATGCCGATATATGCAACAATTGAAAAAAGTTATAAAGTTATACATTAGTATAAATAGACATTTCTGTATTAATCTTTTTTTGAAAATAAATATTACTTTTTGTAATAAGATTTTTTTGTTTTAAAATGTGATTTAAATGTATAACAAAAATAATAAAACAATGATAAATAAATATTTGATTTTACGAATTGTATACTTATATTTTATATAACAACTGATATAGTATACACGCGAATGAATTAAATATAAATCTAAATTATAAAACATTGTAGGAAGGGATGCTTACAACAGATTTTCCTCGTACTGTTTCTTTAATCAGTATTATGATATCAGAATGAGGTATTGCCAACCCTTGATTATAAAACTTATTTCAAAATTTTGAGAAGACTTAAGGCATAGTTTATGGTAAATACTTTTAAGAAAAGTCAACTGTACGTATGACATAACAATATTAAAAAAAATAAAAACCAGTTGAAAATGAGGGTCACCGATGACGTCTTAGGACCAACGTAACTGCGGAGAATATTCACATTATTTGCCACCTTCTCAAAGATAATTGAAATTGCTCTTATTAACTTGTGGATGAAACAAAACTCTCATATCATTGGAAAAGACGCAAATTTTTAATCCTGGACGTATCCTGCTTCACGAAAACACCTCATACAGTTACTGAAACTTGACTAGTAATGTATTCTGGACTACACTAGTGTACCCTCCCTATAATACAGACTCATCGCTCTGCACTTATCATTTATTTGGACCACTAAAGGAAGCACATTAGGGATAGAGGTTTGACGATATTGTTACGTATGTACATGATTGGTTGGCCTCACAATTATCTCTATATTAAAATAAATTAAAAAAAAAGAAATAAAAACTACTTATCCGTCAGGGAAACTGTGTTTCCAAGTCAGAAAATTATGTAGAAACAATTTTGTATTTCTAAGATCCTACAAAAAAATGTTAGACCATCTGATTTATATATGATCCATCCATATATACATCCATGTATACAAAATCAATTTCATATAAATAATTTAATATTTTTCAGGCTTGGATGTGTTTTGTATGTGCAAAAAATTCATTAGCATGTTTCGTGTCTTATTTTAAGGCAAATTTTTTTATCTATGTTTGCTAGTTCTTCGTTTTTCAAATACGAGATAATTCTTATCTGTATTCCTGGGCATCATTATCATGCCTTGTATTGTTTTTTCCCTTCTTAGTCTTATCTTTTTTACCCTTTACATTTATGTATTCCTCGGCCTTCCTTTTTTCTCTTTCTTTCCACTCTTGTTTCTATTATTATTTTGACCAATCTATTCTGTTCCTTACTAGACAGTTTAACTGTCTGTTTTCTATTTTTATTGGAACTTGTTCTAAAGTCCTAATTTTTTCGTTTTGTATCTTATTATGTTTTGTGACTCTTGATATTGTCCTCATATATTTCATCTTTATGGCATTTATTGGCGATTCATGTTTTTGCTGTATTACCCACGTTTCGCACTTATACATCATTATTGGTATGATTCATATATTGTATATCTGCTGCTTAACTTTATTGTCTATTTTTTTCTTAGCTAATATGGTTTTACTTTATACTGTAATAGATTTTTGTAGTTTTTCTAATCTTACTATTTATATATAATTTATTGATGGTTTCCCAAGTATTCATAACAAATCACTCGTTCTACCTAAATACAAGATAATAAAGTTTAAAAAAATATTCACGAGTTTAGTGGATTTCAAGAAATTGTTGTAAAATTGATTTTAAATTTGATAATACGCATATGTAAAATGCTAAAGCTTATTTTTTTATTGTGGTGTATTTACTTTATAGACGTTTACATTTTAAATATAATAGATTCAATTTAATTGAAAACTAAGGAATGCATTACAATATATTTTATTTTTTATTTGCAAATAGTTACTCTTATAAAAAAATTGCAAGAGACAAAGAAATGTATTTTGATTTTTGCAGAAACTGCAGATGTTATAAGATAAATTTGAAAGTCAATTTCTCCAACTTTTGTGTCCATATATATATATATATATATATATATATATGCATGCATGTATGTATGTATAAAAGTTAAAAAACAGGTTTTCAGCGTAATTTTGAATGTGTAAATACCAATGCACTGAAAAGTTCTAACGAAACTATATTTGGAGGTTGTAAACTTTAGTTTTTTTATGAAAATATATTCTTAAAAATTCTTTCTGTTAGTAGATAAGGTCTACTTTTTTATTTGTCTACTTTGCTCAAATCTGAAATAAAACAAAATTTTTATTTCATTTGTAAGAGGCATAACTGTTAGAGAATATATTTTAGGACAAACATTTATACTAAAAAATAGATTCGGCCAGAAATCACTTCCACCATATTCTGTATGTACTTAGAAATACTTTGTACTTAAATAGGCGTGTACATGTACTGGCTATTCTGCTAAAAACTTTCTAGGGGGTGGAGGTCACAATGAATAATTAATGGTGAAAGAGACTGCTATTCAAAGTGTGATTTTTTGCATCTCTAAACCGGTCTGACTGTTCTAGTCCACTTATTGTATATATTCTTAACCTGTATGCACATTCACGAATTTTTAAAAGTTTATATCCTAACATTCTTGCATCATCGCAATGGAATTTTGTAGGTGCACGATCTAAATAACATATTGTACTTGTTACGTGTCAGAATCTATTTTAAGTGCATATGGTGTCACTTAATATTTGGGAGAATAAATCTAGCTTGTAAGTCACCTTTTGTTTTATTATAAAATGTATTGTAATTAGTTGAAAACAAAGGCATTCAATCAAATTTAATGACAAAACATTAGTGCGTTTTTTGTGTTGCCTATACCGTTGTATAATTTAATAGACGTACGGAATGTTAAACTTTATAGAGCTTATAGCGATTATAGCGTTAATTGTATAAGTACCGCGTTATATATGGTAAAGCTAACAAACAATACATATGGAGTACAAATAAGTTTTATTAATAATACATTATATGGTTACACCCACTTATGAGTTTAGAGGAATTTAAGTATACTCAGCTTGCCGTCTGCATTGTAGTGTTGGATACTATCTGAAAACCTGCTCTGCGTTATCTAAGGTTGTTTGTATATCAGGTAAAAATATTTTTCCACTTAAGGTTTCGGACGAGAATCTTCTTACATAAATGTGGAATGTCAAACAAGTCCACAGAATAGTTTTTTACATAAATACACTTCTGATTGAATTTGTCTAGTATTCTAGTAACATGTTAATTTTGCTTAGTAATTGTGTTTGACCAGAACATATGATAGTGTTAAGAAATTTCAAAAAATAATTTGATTTTTTTTATTGATTTGAAAGAGTTTAATAACTGATATGGCGGGGATGAAAGTACTTACTTTGTTTTTTAATACAAAATTAAAAATTATGATTATTTTAAAAACCATTAAGAAAACACCAACAAATCTAAAAAATAAATTAAATATTAATATTAATTTAGAGCTTGCTGGTAGGAAGAACTATGTAATGTTCCACTTAAGAATTGATTACAGTTGTGTAAAAATTTCCAACTGTCAAATCCTGTCTAATAGTTTCTATGCTATTAAAAACAAATACATACTAAGCTTCGTGCACAAACCAATAATAAAAGGAACAACTTTTTATTTTACGTTGTTTTGGGTCTGTTATAAATATTGTAACGTTTTTGTTCTTATTTACAATTTATTTAATTTACTTACAACAATTCTGTATACTAAGACGCATCTACTATCATAAAATCACATTGTATAATTCTATTTACCTACAACACAATTTATTGTACAATAGAACAATTCACTTTACTTCCGGTAACTTGATTTCCCTTAACCCGTTCTGGAGCTTTCTCGTAGTTCTGGAACCATTTAGTACAATCTGAAAATGTTGGCATTTGTCTAATTTTCGCACGTGTTAAGCACTACGGGGATCTCAACGGAATTTATCTGCACATTGAAGGTATTACGTTTGCTGCGTAACTATTATAAAATGATGGTGCCTTTATGAGGACGTTCGAAATTTTTTACAATATTATTCTCTGCATTTTTTTACAGAAAATGTTAAAGATATTAAAAATATGTATGTGGCTATCAAACTAATTTTTAAATTTGACTAAATATTTCAATATTTAAGTACATATAAGGTATTTTGTTTAAAATAACAAAATTGATATTAACTTGTGGTATAACCCGAAAGTATATTTCACAAATAAAAGATAATGAAAAATATTATTTGAATTTTTTCATATTTGTTGAAATAACATCACATAAAATACACACATACACTTTATTTAGAAAATTGTGAAACAATTATTTAGTACATTGACTCATTGAAGCACACTTGAAGCAGTTACTTTATAGAAACTGTTGTATTGCAAAAATGTTTATCACTCAGAGAACGCACTCCATCCCTCTTACCGCATCTGCAACCCTTGAACTCCCTCTTATAACCCGTTTTTGAATGTTTTTAGCGAAATTGCAAATTTATTTTATATAAATGATTTTGGGGTAATGTAATGTGTCCTATCTAATGCGCGTTTAAAATATTTTTACAGTCATTTAGTGCAGCACATTTTTACAAACAACAATTTGCGATGCCATGTGAGCGATAGCGTTTTCTTGATGTGAAAAGAAGCGGGAAAAATTGTAGAAGAGCGTTTTACGTAAATTAGAATGCATTGCAGAAATTTACAGCAAAATCATCTATAGAAAATAATTTACATCTAAAGGGCGCCGAATTTGATTTAGTCAAATTTTCATGAAAGTGGTTATTTTTAACATACTTGTATTCAGTAAAATCTCCCATTTACGTATGAAACACGATGTCAGGCGTGTGTCCACCCGCACTGAATATGCATGAATTTATGCATTCCTCAAAGTTACCGACAATTCTCCCGTTAATGTCTAGCTCGATGTCCCTAATGGTACGTATGATGTCCGCTTTCAGTTTCAGAATGGTGCATGGAGATTTTACAACCTCCCATAAGAAAAAATCTCAGGGCGTAAGATCGCAGAACCTTGCTTGGTCACCGCGCAAAAAATCACTTGTTGCGGGAATTTTTTGCAGATTCATTGGGTGTCCTATTTCTCCTGAGAATCGCATTAAGTTTTTGCACTGTGTGTGTGGGTGGCACTTTCACCGCTTTGGTGAAATGTTTTAACGACGAGAAGGGTGTAAACCCAAATTCCAAAGCTTCAAATAATACGACAACAATTAACAGAAAATAACCAATTGATGAATTAACCAATGGATACAAGTGCTGTATTATTTTGTAGAAAAACCGTTATGTAGTATTTTAAAAATGTTTGTTGTTCTTTGTCAGTGTTTTAGGGTGAGTTGAATGATGTGCTGCAAGGCGTATAGTAATATAATTTTTTTTTTAAATCGTAAGGGTCACTAACGATTTTCGTTAACTGATTTGTATCAAAATAGCCGTTATATTCTAAGATACCTGTGTACCAAATTTGGTGCCAATCCAACTAGTAATTTTTGAGTTTTGAGTTGTTATGTGCACCGACAGACACACACACACACACGCACACACAGACGGGATTATAATCTCATTAACTACCTCTTAAGCGTTTGCACGCTTTCAGTAGCTAATAAGGACGCTCCTTTTCGTTGACAAAAACGAACCAAAACAAACTAATGTACTGACAAAATAACCAATGCTAAATTAATCGTAGTAATAACAGATAATAGAAAATAATAAGAACAGGCCTGCCAACTTTAAAAGAAAATAATGCCACTCAATTTAAATTCGGCACCCTTTATGGAACACCTTTTATCAAAGTTGCACATCAAAGGATTGTAACAAAGAGCACAGACGTTGCAGATAAACTATGGAGGTGGAATGCGGTTATTAAGTGATAACGTATATTTCAATATATGTACTAAACAATTACCAATTTTAAATAAATCCAAGGTATGGTAACTGACACTCGATTTATTTGGATGAGTTTTTGACCAAACACTTGCCAGTTTTGATGCCACAACATTAGATCTATGGCACCAATTTTTGACTATTTCCCGCTAATATTTTCAAATAAGTTTTTAGTATATCACGTATTCGCTTGGACATCCAAACAATGATTAGGAACATTGAACATTGGCTCTCGCCATTTAACAGATGCCGTACTGATATCTACATGATAGAGGAAACCAAATCTGTGTGGACGCAAAATTGTGTTGAAATGGAAGTTGGTGAGCGTTTTCGCGATTTAATCAATGTGCAGGCAGATTGATGAAAAATCTGTTTATCACAGAAATACACCGCGTTTACGCCTTCTTGGCATATGCACCACTACCTTGTTGCACTTTCGCAGTTAAGGATTTCTGCTATTTGCTCGACGACAAAATTGCCATAACTCCATAAAATAATTATAATATTGTGGCTAGACAGACGTGCCATAGATGTTTCGGTTATGGAGATTGCAACAAAGCCAGCCAACGTATTCTCAATTTCGCTAACCGCTACGATCTCATCGTGACAAATGCTTTTCTTGTAATGGTGGTAAAGTACCCCAAGTAGACTATCTCTTTGTTCAGTTTTGCGATATCCATTCAGTGCTCGACGCAAAAGTAGTGCTGTACGAGACTGCAAGGTCTTATCGGTAAGCTGAAGATTGCTCTATCAAAATGGCAACTTTCGGAACAAAACAGTTGGAAAAGAATGAAGTGGTGGTGCTTTAGAAGCACTTTTGGTGTTGCAAAGCCCGGACGTCATAAAATCGACAAAATTCCTTGATTATAGATAGGCAACGTCTAGGAAAAAGTTTGCACGAAAAAGCAAAGATATTATGCTTTTCTGGCTGTCAGCAAACTGGGAGACTTACAAACAACAGCAGTGGCCGACATACGCGCAGTATAGTACGGCGTCTATCGACTTGCTTGAGCTCACCACCGAAAGTTAGCCGATATCTAAAAGTTCTATGGTGTCATCGACAACTGTCGCCAGCTTATTATGAAACGGAAATTGGTGATTATTCGCTGGCGACAGTATTTTAAGCCAGTCTCTAATAAAGCCTTCCCCATTCATCAATCCCCGTCGCATCACCTATACTCGGCCTAGTTGAGTCGATTACAACTGCCGAAATTCAATTGGCACTGCAGAAAATGCGACCTGACAAAGCAACTGGACCAAATGACCCGCCTGCCGAACTGTGGAAGTAGAAAAGTTGGCTTACAACACTCTTCATTATGATTTTTGAGAAGCTCGGATACTAACGGTATGGACAAATAGCACGCCAATCCGACGGAATGTACAAATTACCGTCCAATTCACTTGCTCTCGCACATTATGAAAATCGTCGAGTCCATCGTCGGCCGCCGATTGCGAGAATCGCCATAATCACACCTAATCAGTGTGGTTTCGTAAAGGCGTGCGATAGATGCTATTCAGGTCGCGCGACTGCTCGTCGAGAACACTAGAAAAAGTCAAAATCGTTGCATCTCACCTTTCCCGACTTAGAGAAAGCATTTGATTGCGTACACCATGCTGTGTGTACGCGCAGCATCTGCATAAAAAACTTGTTAGATGGGTACGACAACCAAAGAGTAAAGTTCGTACAGTTGCTGATGTGTTCTATGAATCCGATATATTGATTGCAGTCCATCAAAGTTCAGCCCAGTCGTCTTTACTTTTATACTAGTAATGGACGTCACACCTGATCTTTAGAAACCCACATCCTAGATACTTTTATATGCGGACGATGTTATGCTGGAGGACACAAGCAAGAATGGCTTAGAGAGACAAATACAAGATTGAAACGATCCACTTGCCAGATTTAGATTGCGACTCAACACAAAAAAAAATAAATATCTGACAACAGACTTTAAATATCTTAGCTTCATAATTTTAAAGGATGACAACATAATGTCGGAAATCACATCTAGAGTTAACGTAGATAGCTTAAATGTGAGACAAATAGATCGCCCAGTCGCCCCTATATAGCCCTGACAGTTGTCCTACGGCGACAGCAGTGAAACGACGGTTGGCAACAATAGAAATCAAAATGTTGCGTTGGATATCCAGATTTATTAGCCTTTATTAGCCAGATATGGCGGGCTGTCAATTCAGACGAAAATTAGAAAACGCCGGATGCGGTGGTTTGGTTTATTTTCTATGCGCCAACCAATCAACGATTGCCCAGATCGGGCATTTATTTGATTTACCTGGGAAAACATCTAAGAACAGGCCTAAACAACGATGAACGGACACAGTGCACCAAGACCTGAGAACAGTCGGTTTTCACCCAAAATCAGACATACGACCGTGTTAATTGAGCTCACAAATCCATGACAGCACAGTGCGATAAATGCTCAAAAAGAAGAAGGGGTGTCAAGTTGGCAGTGGCCTCCATGACTTTTTTGTTGTTTGTAAAGAAACAAAAATCAACTCAACTTGTCTTTTTTTTTTAAACAAAACCGTAAATTAACCTATTTATCGAGCATTTTGATTTTTAAGTGTATTTTCAAAAATAAAAGTTCTAAGACAAACATATCTTTGTCACGAAATGCGGCAAGGAAAAAGATAATAATCGCAGATAATTTGCACGAATAAATTTATAAAACATACGCCAGATTTTAATGTTTTCAATTGTATTCTGACGAATTCGTTTTTGGAGGCGATCTGTTGGTTTTGGATATTTTCATACGAACTAAAGTGCTGCCCTGTAAACACGTGTACCATCGATCTAAGTAAGAGGTAGTCAAAAGTAGCGATGTTCTGTGAAAACGGAGGGGGGGGGTTAGAGCAAGCAAACGCTTTCAACGTATTTTAAACCTGTTTCCCACCATGTAGCCGTGCGTTGTCCTATTAAAAGACTGATTTTGGCTTATCTTGGACGTTTCACCTTTAACAATCGATAAAAATGGATACATTGTGATTGGTAAAGATAGGTGTGATCATTTGACTCGGTTTTAGCAGCTCAAAGAAGACACGCCTTCTAAGTCCAATCAAATACGACAGAATGTTACCTTATTTCCATGACTATTCTATTTTGGTGTCGGTGTTGATGATTGGATGGATCGCAAATTGATCTTTGTTTTTTTTATTTTAGAAATATATTTATTGTTATCCTAAGTAATCTTCTTCTTCTTCTTCTTCAGCTTTTCTCGGTCCACTCCTGGACATAAGCCTCCCCTTTCGGGGGATTTTTGGCCATAACTCACCACGCTGGCCAGACGGGTTGGTAAGTATTAGTGACAGCCGTCCACTCTGGATACAGACGCTGTTTGCAGCCGCCCACTCTGGGTCAGACGCTGCTAGTTCACCATATCTGGTTACCCTCACTTGGTTTAGCCTGTGGGTCAACACAGTGTACCAGGGTGTGGTGCTTGGAGCCATCAAGTAAGAGTTGGGTGTCTCGTGAGGATCAGTTATCCGAACCTCCACTCGTCTATAACGTTTGGAGTAACTGTTCGAAATAAAAGCTACTACCTCTCTGACACATCCCTACACCGCATCCTAAGTAATAGGATGCAAAAAACCTTTTTTTGCCTATCAAGCAAGATTTTAAACATGGTTTTTTGTCCCTCCATGTCTCTTTCCTTTAATTTGTACGGTACACATATCCTTTCTTGTAAACTGTTCCTATACTTTACGTTTTAAAATTTAAGACTGAGAAATATTTAATGGTTCTGCTAGTTATTCTTGCACCTGACATGAATGTTCATCCAATAATTCCTAAAGTTTTTTGTTTTTAATTTTTTCGAGTATTCTGGATGTTCTTTGTCGTCTATGACTGAAGAATTAAAACCTTTTTTTATATATTGTTTCTGATGGTTTATGTTTACCATAAGCTTTTACAAACACTCAATGAGAGTCAGCAGCAATTTTATTTATATTGAAGTATATATAGCTGTTTAGAATTTACGTTTGTTCAAGCTACAGCTTTTTGTAGTGATAGGACAAAAAAAAAATTGTGTTATTTAATTAATTAGCTGGTTTTTGCACATTAGAATGTTGTATAAAAAAATAGAGTATGGTTTTTGGAAAACAAATGTAATTTTAGTAGTTCCAAAACTATTTCAAATAAATTTAAAGCGAAGGTATCACTCGAAGAGAAATAATGTAATATTTTCTATTATGTCAATAAACTCTTCACTCGTGCCTCGTTTTCACGTGATAAGTATAATATTAATTTTCTTTCCTAAAATTTGAATATGTTGAACTATCAATTGTTCCGTTGAAAAATTAAAAATGTAATTTATTGTTTAATAAAGAAAGTGCTATTATGACTTTGATTATCCTAAAGTATACCATACTATCTTTAATAATTACAATCTAATGTTCAAAAATTTGACTTTTAGAGCAACAAAGTAATTTATTGATACATATATATTGTTATCAACCAGTAGAGGTATTTTTATTTATATTTTTGACAAGTCGTTAAACATTTTTGCATTTTTTATAAATAATTATTATCTTAGTTTCAATTTATACTAATTAGTGTTATTATTAATATTTTTCTATTGTTTTATTATATTTATTACTATTTCACTATTCCGCTTAGGACCTAATTAAATTTTGCTGTTTTAATGGTTATTAGATGCCATTCACGCACGACACCGTGGTTGAAATTTATTGGAATCTGATCTCGTAATAAATTAATCGAAAATCATTTAGAATTGACCACAGCCTTGAGTTTCTTAATATTAGTCGGCTTTTTTTTAAACCACTTGTAGGACATTGCTTCATAGACTTTTAATGGGTTAGTTTATAGCCTAGACCCAATTAGTCTAAAATTAAGCATTTTTTTAGCGATTGTGGCATTTGGGATCATTGTAGTTATAGTAGTTTAGTTTAATTAAGAAATCAAAAACTATAATGAAGATATGCCAATATCATTATGTTCCCATCATGAATTATGCACTTTAATCACAAAAAATAACACAAATATACACATTTAACTATACAAGAGGATAGAAGTCTACTATTGACTACGTAATTACTGCACTGCTCTACTGTAATGCTAAAGTAAACAACGAAGAAGAAGAGGAATTGAACGAGGAAAATATCATGAAAACATCACATTAAAGGACGTACAGGGAGTCATACCCAAATTGAATAACAGGAAATCACATGGATTTTGTATTCTGGATATAAAGTAAAGTCTGGATAGGTAAGCAAAGTCATGCGCATTTAAGCCTCAATTGGGCCCATTGTACTACTTTCTCTGCCGCCTCTCCCCGTACACCCATCAGTCAAGTCAACCAATTCTTGAACTTGAGGATGTTCGTCAGAAGGGTAGCGATGATGCTAGCCATGCTAGGTCAGAACTCCTCTAACATGAATCCTCTAATTGGAACAAGTGCAGGACATTCGCAAAGAACGTACATTGCCGACTCATCCTTTAAATTGCAGCCTCTGCAGGCTAGATCCACTATAAAGCCCATTCTGTACATTTGCTTTTTCAGTTTGCAGTGTCATGATAATATTCCTACTATAAGTCGCAGTTTGCCACTAAACAACTGTTTGCAGAAGTTACCCATCTTTGTCTTTGGATTTTGAATGTCAATCTTGCATGTTGGTATATCTTCATATTGGCCTATCTACTACAATGTCGATTGTGGGTTTCTTGATTTATTAGTGTACAGTGGGAGTATCTGCGCGTTTATTACCATATAATTCAGAATGCCCTTTAATGTAAACGAGTTCCAGGACATTATTTGTAGCATTTTGATCAGTAGCATTCTGGAACTGGAGGATTATTCCAGATACAACTTTGCAGCTATTCAATGCCAGTAAAGCACTTCTGCTACCGTTAGCAATTCTGATTGTTTTGTTCTTAATGACTCTTTCAAGGATTGCATTTGCGCCTTGCATTAAGACTAACACTTCCGCTTGAAAGATTGTGCTTAGTTTGCTTAATGTTACGCTTACTTGAAATTTCAGATCATCTGAAAAGATTTCTGATCCCGTACTTTCACTCGTTTTAGACTCATCTGTAAAGATGGTTAATTTTGGTTCGCATGCCTCTTCAGCACCCAGAAAGATTTTGAAGAGTTTTCTAAATTTATAGATAGGTAAAAGATAATCCATATTTGCTTCCAAAAAGGGAATCCGTTGTACGGGCTTTAGAATCTGACGGTGTCTTTTCCCTACGTCTTTGTCGTTCCCAAGTTCCTTTATCTGCAATCTTAGAGGTGATCTTAATGCTACCTCCTCCACATACATATTTAGTGGAGGGAGACTTAGACATGCTTTCACAGCTGTGCTCCCGTAATATATGTAGTGTAGGAGATACAGACTAATAAAGGACTCATCTAAGAAGTAAAGATAGCTACGGGCATTAGACAGAAAGATCCCTAAGGACGATTCTATTCAACATCATTACAAATAAAATTATCAAAATAGTAACCAGGACCAATGTTGGATATAGTATGGGTAATCGACCAATAAAAATATTGTGTTATGCAGATGACGCCAGTCTTATAGCAGAAAACAAAATCAATTTTCAAATAACACCCGAAATATTCAATCTATGTCTTAAAAAAACACAGTTGATGGTAATTAGATACAAATTAGGACAACAAAAACATCCAACAAGTAATAAAATTTAACTATCTGGGAGTAGACATATTAAACGACGGACATCTAACAGAAAAAGTTAGAATACAAAATAATAAAGCAACAAGAATAGTAGGCTCTCTCAGAGATATAATATGGAGAAACAAACATATAAGTGCGAATAGCAAAACTAGAATATATAAGACTTGTGCCAGACCAGTACTTTTTATGTCGTAGAAACAAAAGCGGAAACGGCTGAAACAAAAAGAATGATGAAAATAACAGATATGAAAACGGTAAGAGCTATTACAGAAGTTTTCCTCAGGGATAAGATAAGAAATCGTGCAATATCAGAAGAGTTTGAAGTAAAGGATGTAGTAAAATGGACGAGATCGAGACTACGATACTGGAGAGACGACATCGACAAGATGGACACTAAACGTTTGGTAAAGTGAGCTAAGTCACAAATATCGCATACTAGAAGATCATTAGTTAAATCTCCGAAGTGGTGGTATGAAAGCTGGATGACATTATGTTATTTAAAGGAGCAAGAGAAAGAAGAAGTAGTCATAATAATTTTTAACGTACATAACTGTACTCTTTAGTTTTTCGTTTTATCTAAAATTTTGAACCAGGCCAATTTTTAGAACACATTATTTCTGGTTTTAAAAGTTGTTTATAAATAAAATACATAAAATAACAAATAATTTAAAAAACCAAATAAATCATACTTTAAAATACTTGCCGCCAAACAAACGAAATTTACTTAGTTACTCGAGTTAAGTAAAACACAGTTACAACTAGCACACATGTGCTACATATAAAAGAATGGTTAGGAACACCTTACTTGCATGCTCTGATGGCGGTAAATTAAAAACTATATAAAGATATATAAAGATATCTGGGGTGTAGGGTCGCGTCATAGAGGTAGTACCTTTATACCGGGAACGGTCACACCAACGGTCTTACCGGAAGTGGTTCTCGATAACTGGTCCTCATGAGGCACCCAATTCTCACCTATGGCTCCAAGTGCCACACCCCGGAAAACTGTATTGACCTACAGGCTAAACTAGGTGAGGATAGCCAGATATGGTGAAACCTGACATAGGGCAGCAGCAATGTCAGTACTAGGTTAAAGTGGAAAAGAAAATCTTTGGTACAGTTTATCACTAGAAAATCGGAGGCGACTATCACGAACTGATAAACACGGCTCCGGAGTTAAGGCCGAAAACCCAACAAATCCCTTCATGAATACACAAATAAACGAAAGGCCCTCAGTCCCCGGCAGGTTGAAAGTAGCTCACCACGGCAGCGGTGAATCTTACCGACAACCAGAGGGTGCGAAGAATCACCGGATGAGGAAAGGCTGCCAAATGACGACGAAGTTGACTATAGCTACGTACAACGCACAGACCCTCAGAACTGAAGAACGACTAGTAGAATTTGAAAATGAAATTAAAGATAAAAGATGGGACGTAATAGGACTAAGCGAGACAAGAAGAAAAGAAGAACAGTGTACAAAACTATCATCTGGAAATACATTATATCATACCAAAAGTATACTAGAAAATAACACAAACACAGCGGAGTTGGATTTATGATACACAAAAGGTAGAACAAAACATAAAAGAAATAAGATCTATCTCAGCAAGAGTGGCATACCTAATACTTCAAATATCCAACAGATACAATCTTAAAATAATTCAGGTATACGCGCCCACATCGACACACGAAGATGAAGAAGTCGATCAGTTTTACGAAGAGATAAATACCGCAATAACATTAAACAAAACACACCACTATATCATAATTGGAGATTTTAATGCCATAGTAGGAAAGAAAGAAGATAATGAGAAATCAGTAGGATACTTTGGAATAAGGCAGAGAAACCAAAGAGGCCAAACATTAGTCCAATACACAGAAAGACAAAACCTATATATTATGAATACCTTCTTCAAAAGAAGGAAGGAAGAAAGTGGACGTGGAGAGCCCGAATGGAACTACAAAGAATGAGATCGACTTTATTATATCATCCCATAAACATCTAGTTACAGATGTGACGGTAATTAACAAATACCCAACAAGCAGTGATCACAGATTAGTAAGAGGAAATATAAGGATAAATGCACAAAAGGAACGAATAAAACTAATAAAGAAAAATAAACAAGAAATAGATAGAGAACTTCTTAAAGAAAAAACCAACGAGTACAGAATAGAATTGAGAAAAAACCTCTGGTACAGCAGAATTAGAAAACAAGACACAATAGAACAAATAAATAATAAGATGACGAATGCAATATTACAAGCAGGAAAGAAAACAGCTAAACAACAAAAACAAAAATGTAAAAATATCAGGAACGAAACAAAACAACTATTAGAAAAAAGACAAGAATTAGCAAGCCAAGGTAAACGAGGTACGGTAGAATACACGGAACTAAACAAAACTGTACGAAAGAAAATAAAAGAAGATATCAGAAGAAATACAGAGGTCTTAATAGAGAAAACAATTGAAGAAAACAAAAGCTTAAAAGTGTTGAGAAGAAAAATAAACACCAATATCATTAGCCATCTGAAAAAAGAAGACGACACAATAACGTATAATAGAAAATAAATCATTCACACAACAAAAAACTTTTCTCAAAAGCTGTACAGCCCCAAGGTAAAAAAACCAGATAAAATAAAAAGAAGACATATTCTTAACGTCGGATCAGAAGAAATACCGGAAATAGAAGCAGACGAAATAGAAAACGCAATTACGGAAATGAAATTAAACAGAGCTCCGGGAGAAGACGGAATAATCACGGAACTTATTAAATACGGAGGAGAACAATTAATAAAAAACCTAAAGATACTACTAAATAAATGCTTGGAAGAACGGAAAATACCACAGAATTGGAACAACGTCGTAATTGTGCTGTTACATAAGAAAGAAGATAAGTCAGATCTAGGAAACTATAGGCCAATAAGTCTTTTATGTCAAGTATATAAGATGCTGACGAAAATAATAACAACAAGATTAACAAGCGAATTCGAACAGTATCAAAACACCGAACAAGCAGGTTTTAGAAAAGGGTACAATACTTTGGATCACATACAGTCACTCCGAAACATCATCGAGAAAACAACAGAATACAACAAGGACATATATCTAGCTTTTATAGATTATAATAAGGCATTTGACTCGATAGAAATATGGGCAATTATAAACTCATTACAAAACTGCAGAGTGGATTCCAGATACATAGAACTCATCGAAAATATATACAAGGAAGCAACAAGCACTGTGAAATTACACTCAGAAACAGAGAAAATAAAAATTCAAAGAGGAATAAGGCAAGGAGACTCTATATCGCCAAAGCTCTTCACACTGGCAATGGAGGACATATTCAAAAACCTTAATTGGGAGAACCATGGTATTAATATAGAAGGGCGAAAATTAAATACACTAAGGTACGCAGACGATGTAGTGCTTATTGCAGAAAATCGATTGGAACTGCAGGAGATGATGGAAGAACTGAACGAAAAATCAAAAGAAATAGGACTAACTATGAATATGACAAAAACAAAAATAATGAAGAGATCCTCTAACCAAGATGACGGTCCCATTACGCTAAATGGGGAAACTATAGAAGAAGTAGAACAATATATATACCTGGGACAAAACCTGCGAGTAGACAGGAAAATGCAAACGGCAGATGTAAATAGACGCATTAGACTCTCATGGACAGCGTACGGAAGATTGAAACATATATTAGAGAGTAAAGAAAAAAGATTTAAGATACACATGAAGATAAAACTATTAAACCAATGTGTAATACCGGTCTTGCTATACGGAGTTGAAACATGGACAATGACAAAGAAGACCATGAGTAAGATGCAAACTACCCAGCGACACATGGAAAGAGCGATCCTCAACATAAAACTGATAGACAAAAAGTCGATAAAATGGATTAGAGAACGAACCAAAATGGAAGATGTCAAAAACAAAATAATACAAGCAAAGTGGAGATGGGCAGGACATATAGCGAGGATGGAGAAGAAGAAATGGACAAGAAAAACGACTGAATGGAAACCATGGGGAGAAAAACGAAACCCAGGAAGGCCCATACTAAGATGGTACGATGACATCAGGAAAGTGGCAGGAAGGGGATGGATGAACGTAGCACAGGATAGAAACAAATGGAGGGAAATGGAGGAGGCGTATGTTCACCTATGGACAACAAACGCTGGATAGAGAGAGAGAGAGAAAGATATCTAGTTGTTTCCATTTGAGAATGCTTACAGCAAATGGGTTATTGAATAAATATAATTGGCGAATCATCCGGAATGGAATTTTAGAAACCTAATTATATCCAAAAACAATGAAAGTAAATACATGTAATAAACAAAGAAAAAGTGTGCTCAAAAATTAAATATTGTATAAAACAAACACGACTACATAAAGCGAATAAATCATTAATAATGAAAAAATAAAATTATATTATAAAAGCAAAAAACGGAAGATTAAATAAATAGAACAAATAAATTGTATAATAAAACAAAAATGCATAAAATCACTAATAACGAGACGCATGTAAAATCCGGAAAAGCAAATTTTGAAAGCGAAACAAGTCATGCATGTGACCTTGTGACTCCCGTATCTTGGTTAAAATGAAAGCTACAGGTCTAAATTGAATATCGAGGAAGATACTGATCTAAGCTAACAACTGTCATAATATGAAGTGAATGGATCAAGCAGTTTGGGAGATATTGTGTCGACAGACACATACATAGATACGTATAGAGACTTTCGTTTACGCCTTATAGGCTTTCGAAAGTTGACAACGATAGTAACAAAGGTGCTTTAACGTTGATTGACGATCTAAAAAACTCAATAGAATAAATGGAATAAAAAAATAAAATATATGCCAAGAAAAAAAGAATAGGAACTGAATAACTAAATAACAATAAAAATGTTTTGATACATAATAATAATGGTAAAGCTCTACGCCCTGCGTGGGAGCACGGCCTGCGAACTGAGAGGTTAAGGCTCTCATACGTTCGCTCTCTCTGTCCGGTCGTCGCGCACCATCTCTGGTGCGGGGCGATGTGGCAAGCACCGCGCGCCTAAGACGACCGCCATTATTACCCCTTGTTCGAATGAACGCAGGTACTCAATTATTTTTAGTGACTGAGTGCCTACCCGCCAGGCATCAGAGAGCACCAGGAATTGAATCCGGCACGTTTTGATACATGATAAAGATAAACGAGAAACAGAAAAGAACAGTATAAGTTGTAAAATACGAGGGTAGAGCTGAAAGTTTTTAAGTGGAGTCTTCGTACAATCTATACAATGTGGCATTTGTTCAAACCACTTTTAATATTTCATATACCAGTTATCTTATTTATTAGCTATAAAAAAATTACATGGAAAGAGATTTTGACTAGAAGGGAGATGATGTTAGAAGCTGCCTCTTCCGCCTTTTCTTTTCTGTAAGCACGCAATAATTTCAAAATTTTCTAACACCAACCCACACATACTACTGATCTATTATGTAAAATTGTCTTAATTGCAGCCTAAGTACAACGTGAGACATTTGTTACTCATTTTATATAGACCTATGTCTATTAGAAAAACAGCAGAATCAGGATATTTGTCATTTACTTATAAATTTTTAAAATTACCGAAAACTTTTTCCCTAAAAAAAAGCATAATACCTTAAATAATGTAAAGCACAAAAACGTTTTTTCATTATTTTCACTATAATACAACTTTAAATTCCTTAATTTACGTCATAAGATATGGAACTCATATACGACTTTGACAGATAATTACTAGAATAAATAGACATTTTTAAATTTATTCCATAGTTCCTAAGTTTTTGTGGTGATTGTTTTCCAACAGTTTGTAATTTAACAGGTTCAAGTTGAAACTGCTGGAAGGCCATTCATCTGGAGAAATAAAATCAGATACGTTTGCCCTAATCTACCTACTCGTACGCAGTTTTAGCCTTGTTGGGTGGTGCTAAATTTTGTTGAATGTTGCAGTGTCCATTATTTACTAAAATATTACTCAGTGCGTGACAGTAGATTCAAACACGATGCTTTGGTGCACTTTGGTGTATATTTTTGCTAAAGCTCTGTGGTATCTGCTATAAGCCATATTATGACAGAAGAAGGATAAGTATTCTTAAGAGCTTATACATTTTTTTGCAAGCTTTTTTATATTGAAAGTATTTTGCACTAGAGATTTTGAGGTCCTCAAGTCATATGCAGAGACAGATGATTTGGAATAGGTAAAGGCCTGTGGTGGCCATTTTAAAAAACTCATTCTTAATAAATTTATTTAACTTCTACTATCCAAAATTTGCATCTTAAGTATTACTAGCGGGCCCTTCTTCTTCTTTGGCTGCCTATCCACTCTATTGGATCTTGCGTACCACATTTCTGAATTTTTCTTTATATTTTGTCATTTTGACTAGTTCCTCTATGAGTCTGGTCCTTTGTTTTTATATCTTGTCCAAAACAGTTGTTTTTTCCTACTCCTTTCTTTCTCTCCATTTGTCCTTCTAAGATTAAGTGCAGTAGCCCATACTTTTCATTTTTAACGATATGTCCTAGATAAATAGTTTTCCTATGTTTAATTGTGGTGAACAATTCTCGGTTTTTATGCTTTTTTCTTAGCACTTTCTCGTTGGTTATTTTTTCAGTCCAGGACACTCTCAAAAGGCGTCTGTAAGTCCACATTTCGAAAGTTTTGATTCCATTGACTGTGTTTATTTTTATGGTCCACGATTCTATTCCATATAGCAGTACAGATCATGTGATCATGTGGTCGGATATTTCTGTTTCTCAAACCTTTTTCATACTTTATAAAGGCTGCGCGTACTATTTTAATTCTGTTTTTAATTTCTTTTTTGGGATCCCAGTCCGCACTTAGCTGGTATCCCAGATATTTGTATTGAGTTACCCTTTCAATTTGGATAGTCGCGTTAGTGTATGGTTTCTTTTTCCTGTTGACAGTCAAACTTGGTCTTTTTGCATTTATGTCTAGTCCGTATTTTTTACTTCTCTCATTCAATTGAGTACATATCTAATGTAATTCTTCGATATTGTTGGCAATCAGTACTGTGTCGCCTGTATATTTAAGGTTCAATATTGGCACCCCATTCGCTTTTATACCTATTTGTTGTTCTTCAAGGGCTTTGTCAAATATGGCTTAAATAATAGCAGAGACAACACACATCCCTGTCGTACGCCTCTCCGAATATGGATATGATTTGTGTTAACATTTTGTGTTATGTATGCTGTCTGGTGCCCGCATAAGTTTTCTATACATCGAATGTCTTTTCATCTACGTCCGTGTTTTTCAAAATGCTCATGAGCTTCTTATGTTGAACGCGATCAAACGCTTTTTTGTAAGGGGTGGTCAAACCATAATGCACGATGTTAATTGTGAGTCACACCTTAACGTAAAGTTTTTTGCCCAACTTAATCTGACATTTCTTTGTTTCAGTGTTTGACAAATTCAACCATGGAAAGGTACACAATTGAGCAGCGCGTTAAGATTGTTGCAGCCTTTTACGAAAATGGGCGTTCAAATCAAAATGCATTTCTGTTTTTTGGTCAGCATAATCGACCAAATGTGTCCACACTCGGGAGAATTGTGCGCAAATTTCAGCAAACCAGGTCTGTAGGAAATGTGAAAACACCCAGTTCGTTCTGCGGAAAACATTGGTGTTGTTCGCGATAGTGTGGCAGAAGAGCCGTCAACCTCGACTCGTCGTCGTGCCCAACAATTGAACATCTCACGAACATCACTGATGCGAATTTTGAATAAAGATTTGAATTTTAATGCTTACACGGTTCAATTGACTCAAGAGCTGAAGCCTACTGACCATTTCAAGCGTCGTCAATACGCCGAATGGTTGGTTGGACAGACAGAAGTGAATGGCGACTTTACAAAGGAAATCATCTTCAGCGACGAGGCACACTTTCACCTCAGTGGATTCGTTAACAAGCAGAATTGGCGCATTTGCGCAAATGATAATCCACGAGTGATTGTTGAAAAACCGATGCATCCACACAGAGTGACTATGTGGTGCGGTTTATGGGCTGGCGGCGTCATTGGGCCGTACTTCTTCGAAAATGGGGTCGGCCAAGCAGTTACCGTGAATGGTGTTCGCTATCGCGAGATGATAACGGACTTATTGTGGCCAGAAATTGAGGATATGGATCTGGACGATATGTAGTTCAAACAGGATGGTGCCACTTGCCACACAGCCAACGAAACAATGGCTCTTTTGCGCGAGAAATTCAATGGCCGTGTTATCTCACGTCGTAGCGATGTTAATTGGCCGCCACGATCATGTGATTTGACACCGTTGGACTTCTTTCTTTGGGGATATTTAAAAGAAAAAGTGTATGTCACTAAGCCAAGAACAATTCAAGAGCTAAATGATGAGATAATTCGGCAGATTAACGACATTGAACCTCAATTATGTCTCAGAGTCATTGAAAATATGGACCATCGGATAGAGGTATGCCACCGTAGCCGTGGCGAGCATTTGGCCGATATTTTGTTTCACACATAATTGTCATATATCCTTCTATCATAATAAAAAATATTAAGATAATTCTCTGAAAACTTTTTGTTTTATTTACAATTAACATTGTGCGTTTGGACCGCCCTATAGTTTATAAAATAAAGAAACACGTCTTTGTTTAAGTCTCGATAATTTTGTACCTACATCTATATTCCGAAGAGCGCTTCTCGAGTTCCCATTCCCGACCTAAAGCTAAAATTCTGTTATGTAATATCTTTAAAAATATTTTGAGGGTATGGTTCATTAAGTTTATTAATTTATGGTTATTGCATTTTCGTGTAATTTTCTTTTGAGACAGAGAAATAAATGTGAACCTTAGCCAATTCTTAGGAAAACATTGTGTCGTATGTTATTAAACATTATAGTTAGGATATCGATATTGTTTTCGCCAATCAGTTTTATAATTTCTGCTGCTAACCGTCTGGTCCTACTGCCTTATTATTTCTGGCTTCTTTTACCGCCTTTCTAATTTCGTCTACCGTTATTTGTGGCTCTGATAGTGCTGGTGCTGCAGGAGTTTCGTTAAGATCTCGTCTAGAGTCGTCAGCAACCAACTCTTTTATATAGTTTTTCCAGAGTTCTTTTTTATCTTTATCTTCCGTCATTATAACATTCGTGTCGTTCAATAATATTAGAGATTGTTATGTTTTATATACACCAACTACTTCTTTTAGCTTCTTATGTTCTTATAGGGTGTTGTGGATATGTTGTAATTTTTCAAACTGTTCGCATTATTTCTCTGTCTATTTTCTTTTAGATTTCTTGATTTTAAGCCTGATTAGTGTGTTCAATCTTTTATATTCATTGCTATTTCTGACTCTAGGACTCAATTTTAAAATCTACAATAAAACAAATTATTTTTAAAAAGAAAATATAATTGCTTTGCAATAATGATAAATAGGATCTTTTATAATCTATTCAACGAAACAAAAACATTATATACATTTTGGGCAAATCGTAGACGCACATGCCAAACATATATAGGTATTTTGCATTTCGTGTAGTAATGGTTTTACAGTCTTTTCCAGACTGACACACACGACATCTTAGTTTTTTTGATCTTCCAGGTTTTTCTTTAGGTACAGAAGTTTCTTCACTGCGCCAAATATATATTCCAAGAGTTACATATGGAGTGTACGGTTTCTGTACTAGCACTTTCAAAAAATTTCTTTTTCTTTTTGGGCAAATTGGTACAGAACATTACTCTTTACTCCAATAATATTTATTATGGGATGAAATAGCGACATTGGTCATCTTTGTGAAGTTGAATAATTGACGCTTTGTTTGAAATGTAGTATAAAATTATTTCCGATTTTTTTTGTTGCTGGTGTCTACAAAATTATCATGATGTATGCTGGAAACTACAATACCAACTTTTTTATATTTTGGCACATACAAACAATCGTGGTTTTTGATGAAAATCCGAATAATAAAGAATCAACAGATTTACATCAATTAGGTCGAAATTTTTCAAAGTGCCGAAGTACATGGGATTACATTTTTTTAAATCAACTAATTCAAATGAGGAGTGCCAATTGTCTGCTATAATGTTGCGATTACTTTTTTCAGTAGGTTTAATTAAATGTAGCACTACTTCTGTTAGATGCGAAAGCTTGCCTTTCTTAGGTTTCAGATCTTTTTCTGAGTAAATTTTAGCATTTACCGTATGATAGGTTTTATTGACTATTAGTATTTGTACCTTAAATCCATACCTAGTGAGTTTGCCAGGAATGTACATCGGCAATGAACAACTTCCGTGCAAAGGTACCAGCATTTCATTTGTTGTGACATTGGATCCAGAAGCATCATTTTCTTTAGAATTTTTTACAAACTGTTCAAATAGTGCTGTAATTTCAGTAGTCTTTTCCTCCTTTGCTCTTTCTCTTCTTGTTTGAGCAACACCGAAACGAAGACATGCAAATAAAAATAAAAAACGTGTCAGTGACAATGGAATAGGAGCCGACCTGTGCCGTTAGTTGCCCACAGAGACTTCATGATTTAACTTGAATAATCGTTGCATATAAAGAAGTCCTACGAAAACTCTTATTTCCACATCAGTGTTATTTACCAAAGTCGAAAAATAATTTTCTCTGCTGTTTCTATGCGTTTGGAATTGACTGTTTAGTGTTTATTTCGTCGATTTTTAGATTGGTATTTTCAACAATCGTGTTGAGAATATCATCTGTAAATAATAATTTCCAGGTTTGTAAGGGGGTAGACGGGTGATCTTGGCGAGTTGGTTCTTTGAGACCTGGCAACACAATTGTAATATTAGATGCTCGAATTTTTTCTAACAGAAGCAGCTTCCATCGACCATTTAGTTGTGTCCTTTCTATACCAGGCTCTTTTCGGTGGAAGCATATGTAAACAAGTTGAACTGCTGCTGTGAAATGTAGAATCCGCCAGAATTTCTTCTAGTTTGTCATCTTCACAATTTTCATCTGAGTCACATACTATCTCACGTTCTGAATCAGGGTCACTAAGTATTTCATAATCTTTTTCATTTTGATCGCTTATGTCAGCGCCATCTAATATTTCACAGAAGGCATTGCCTTTTTCATTTTTTGAACGTTTTCAACAGCACCGGCATCATCAATCTCTGACCAGAAATCTTCATTTTCCAATGTCTCTGCCAACTCTTGACCAGAAAGCGCTTTTTTGAGGTGTTCATCATGATTATCATATAAATACAAATTTAGCTTTACAAAATAACTTTAAATAACTAATAAGTTAGAAAAAATTTAACTTGTCAAAAAGGAATAAAATAGAAGCTTTTAGGAAATTACTTACCCGAATTTTTGTCTCCGAAAAACTCAGAGTTGAACTACTAGCGAGTCCGGCGGACACAGATTATCTTGTTATCTTGCGTGTAAAAAATTCACGACATCAACTAGCACTGCATTCGATAATAAACCAACTAACTAGCAAATACTTGTCAGCGCAATATTTTAACATCAAAATTTCTAGTTCCTAGGACCCGATAGTAGTAGATATAGGTTAAAACTCTATGAAAAAGATTTTCTGTTACCCGATCATAATGAACATGGAGTCAAAATTGTTGCAGAAAAAATTCTTTAAGTTACAGCACTTAATAACCGTTTAAACCAGTCATTCAAAGTTAAATTTAAGAAAGCTGTCACACGTGGTCATATATTCAGCACTATCTTTTATGTTTATTATTTCTTAAGTTAGAACAAGCATACGACTTTAGATTTTTCAAATTCTGTTTAAATCTCAAATAATTATTTAGGTTCAGCTCAGGGTATAAATATAGTTATCGAATTAATTGTGGTAATATTCGATGGTTTTCGATTTTAAGATTAAATTTTTAGAAACTAACATAAGAGTTAAAATGAAACTGTAGTCACTGCACTGCTTAATTAAATTTATTGGGGAGTCCGGAAAGTAATGTTTTTTACATTAAATTCAAACAGATAAATTTTTAATCATTGATGTAATCACCCTCGTTATCAACAACCTTTTGCCATCTAGTGTGCAAATTTTCAATGCCGGATCGATAAAAATCAATTGGCTTTTGAGCAAAATATCTGGAGATGGCATTTTGGACATGTTGTAGCGATCGGAATAAATGGAAATCTGATGGCGCAATATTGAACGAGTATGGTGAATGAGGTAATACCTCTCACCCCAACTTATTAATTTTTTCCATGGTTCGTCTTGCGCAGTGCGGTCTTGCATTATTGTGTTGCAGAATAACGCCTTTTCTGTTGACAGTCGCTGGGCATTTTCGGATCATTAGGAAAGAGGCACTGCCGTTTGCGTTTTGGATTATCGTAAAGGACCCATTTTTCATCGTCAGTGATCAAGCGATTAAAAAACGCTTCTGTATTGTGTAGCTGAAGCAATAAGTTGCATGTTGTGAACCGGTTAACTTTGTTTTCTTCGGACAAACTATGTGGGGCCTAAACACCTGCTCCCCTTACTTTACCAGTCTGCTGCAAATGTTCTTGAATGGTCGACCAAGGTTGGTTAAGAGTGTTTGACAGTTCTTCGATTGACTGACACGGATTTGCTTTCACTCCCGCCTTTAATATGTCATTGTCTAAAGTTGCTGATCGATACGAGTCGGAAATAACAAATTATCTTTGGATTTGAACTTACAAAACCACCTTTGGTATTTACGAACGTTTAATACGCTTGGATAAACATCGCAAATGTTTTTGGTAGCCACTGTTGCGTTACTATCCTTGTGAAACTCAAAAAACATACAATGGCGGATATGTATCTCTTCTGGTAATTGGCTGGCTATTTCAACATAGATTGCAAAAAAATTAAAATTTAATAAATTACGAGTAAACAAGTCACTCTAACCTTAAAATGTCTTTGGCACGACTTTGAAGTACACAATGAGCTAATAAATGACAAACGAATATCAACATGCGCAGAAACGACATTACTTTCCGAGCCCCCTATTACTTGGAACAGATAATAACTCATTCATTTATACAAATTATACAACATTTTCTGGAACGCACATCGGCTGCTTAACTGCAACGCAGTTCTGTTCGTTGCCCTTTTATTTAAAAAATCCTTTGGCGGTGACTTAAGTACTAAGTTCCGCTTAGTTTAAATTTTCTTTGTTGGCATCATCTTTTGGTTTCTGGAACTAGCCATCTGAGTTTTTGTTTTGACCTCTTGGCGTTGACTAAATTAAGAGAAAGTAAAGTTTTCTTTGTCGCAATTAAAATTCTTAACGAAATATATCGTTATGAACTTTTTTACTTTCCTTATCCTATAAGAAGGAAAGTAATGTAATCGGCGGAAATTTGACCTACCCAGTTTTTCACATTTCTGGACGAATTATAGCCTCAGGACACCAAAAAAGTTGGTTTGGGCCATTAGTTCGTGTGTGTGTGTGTGTGTCTGTCGGTCTGTCAGTAAACAGGATATCTCGAGAACCGTAGAAGCTAGAGACTTGAAATTTGGTATGCAAGTTACTTGTAGGTAGGGGGCGGAGTGCGAACCTTTTGGTAAAAATCGGCAGAGCCGTTTGGTCGCAAGGTCGCAAAGCGGCCGCGAATCTAATCAGTTGAAGATACAAAAAATTTATGAGAATAAAAATGATTTGTTATCACGAGATAAACATGAATTTAAAATAAAAGTTGGTAAAATAGGAACTCGAAAAAAAATTGAAGCTCAGGATTTTTCATATACCGGATGTTCATAAAATTTTTTGGGAAATTTATATTACCGGATAGATCAAACCGAGACGAACAAAAACGTTTAATGAAATTTTTTTGATCCGAGGTCAAATAAATAAGTTATAGCCGATTAAAAATTAATTAAACGGACCAATCACAGCGCGCTCGGAGAGCTACCGGCCGACTGATGGAGGACGGGGTGGGGGGGAGCGCTTGGCCGCTAGGAGGGAGCACGCAGGCGATAATGGGGAAGGCCGTGCGGCCGAGCTCGCACGGTTACCTTCAGTGACGTAGCAAAATTTTAACTACGAGTCAATTATTGTCTTGTACTGTTTATTTTAATCAGCTTTCGAGTGTTGGACTCGCGCCTCATCCTTTTTTAAGATAACAAGTTCCGGGACGAGAGCAGCGCAGGGCCGAGACGATGGACCCGGTATAATATATAATAATAGGATAAGGAAAGTCGTGTGATGTTCCCACCAGATTTTTTAAAATTATTTCTAACTCCCGCAATCAAATGTCGCGTTTCCTATTCGGGATGAGAAAATGTCAGTTTGTTAACGTAGTCGCTAGATTACATGAAATCCTAAAGGATTGGATTAGATAGTTACCATGCTAGTTCTAAATTACTATTGCACGAAAAGACGTCGTCTTTTTTGAGATGATTCACTATTACTTTCATGCTCAGTGAAAAGTTGTGCTGACCTACTGGAATCATGCATTTTTTATATTTATGATACTTCGTGAAACCTCTAATTACTTGATATCTTTAACTTTTAATCACATTTTTCAATATTGTGTAAATAATAGAAAAAAGCATGGCACAATTTAAATCTTGAGCTATTATTAGGATATTCTTTAAGTGCGGACGATAAAATTAAGTACTCGGTTTCACATAGAGACCTTTTAGAGAATCTAAGATCGTACTAATAAACTACAATAAACTTTGGCCTTGGACAATACATTGAAAATGTGTCTAGACTCCAAAATCGTATGAACATAGTGATATTTTTGTAGATGAGACGTGTAAATTTATTCAATTTTACCAAATTTCGTGAAAAAAAATGGATCTCTTATTGATTTATGAATTTTAGTTAATGAATCGGAAGTTTTTTTTTCAATTTACAGAATTATAATTTTTAAACTTTAGTTTAGTCTCTTATTTTTGTTATGCTAGAGATAACATCAAGCGTTTAATTATTTTAACGAAGATAAAAAATAAGTGTAGGTGATTCATTCATTGGTCATAATTCCATAACATAGTCCGTTGTAAAACTGAAGGTAAATCACGCGTGTGCGCATGTAAACGGCAACGCGGATGTATATTCAAATTTAGCGCTCGTTAATCCGTGACGTCAACGACCGTTAGATGAATCAGTCGTTTGACAGTCGGGCGGGTGAGAAAGTGCACAATGGTAGGTACTTGAAATTGCCGAATTTTCGCCGATTTTCGCGGCAATTGCGCGTGAATGTGAGCGAAGCTTGTGTAAAATGTTCGTTTTTGGTTGCAGGCGAACTACACGGAGGACCAGATGGCCGGTAAGGCGATATTGCGGCGAATGTAGGTTACGTTGCCCCGCCTTGATTCCTCCTTGCACATATCTTTCGGTTTCCTTGGCTTTTAAATGCCCGATTCCGGTATCGTAATTATACATTTGGTCGCAATTAAGCGCGGTTTGCATCAGCGTCTACGTCTTTCGAGAGCTTGCCTAGGAGCGCCGCACGGACTCGAGGCTGCCGCGCCTTAGAAGTGCAAAGGCATCTAGGATGAGGTATCGCGAAGTCTGCAAGAAGTGATTCAATTTCTCGATTTTGTCTATATTTGGTATTGTGTGGAAAGCTCTGGTAATGTCTTAAATGGTCAGCAGGTTGTCTGCAATCATTTAGTTGGTAGGCTGCTTTAATCTACGGTAATATGTATCTGTACGAACCTAGCAAGCCTACATTGACGTCTCTTGAAGGTGTGCTTTAATAGTGTTATTGCTGCTGCTATCTTACTACATAAGTTATATCTGAAATATTGTGTTGCAGAGTTTCAAGAAGCTTTTCAGCTCTTCGATAACAGGGGCGATGGAAAGATTCACGTAGCACAAATCGGCGACGCCTTGCGCGCTCTTGGGCAGAACCCGACCGAATCCGATGTCAAAAAGTACACTCATCAGCACAAACCTGACGAGAGAGTGTCATTCGAAGTCTTTCTTCCGATTTATCAGGTATGTGAATGATGCAGTCGGCTGCAGAGAATCACTCGGAATGTTGCAGCAAATTTCGAAATCTAGGAGTGCAGATACTGCAGATGACTTTATTGAAGGCTTGAGGCATTTTGATAAAGATGGCAACGGTTATATCAGTTCAGCCGAACTGCGGCACTTGTTGACTACATTGGGCGAGAAGCTTACCGACGATGAGGTAGAGCAGTTGCTGCAGGGCCAGGAAGACTCTCAAGGCAATGTCAATTACGAAGAGTTTGTGCGAATGGTTATGTCTGGCTAACAGGCTTAGAGTTGCATTTACTTATTTATTGATGTGTTAGACCATTTATATATTGCGCACTCAGTATAGTGCCTTCATTCCAATTTTATATGAACAGTTTTGTAAGCATTTTAAAGCAGTATGTGTTATTTACTAGAAGAAATTGAAGCATTTAAAGGAAATCGTCTATAATAAAGGAATTAACCTGTGTTTAGTTTTTGTTTTACAGAATTTGTTTTGTTTTTCCCTAGTACAACTTACAGGAATTTATATTGCATGCTTATGTTTTGTTGAGTTTTTATACATAAAGAAGTTTGCACCATAAAGAAAAATAGTATGAGTTTGGTTGATGGAATTCGAGATGATTTGGTATAGCATATTTTAGCATTTTGGATGTAATTTTTTAGATGTTTGCAGAAAAAGTTCGGTTTTGAGTAATTTAAAATTCATTAGTTTTGTTGATATTTTAAAATTGTGCACATAGGTATTTGCTGAATTCTGTACTGTTGATCTTTTTTTTGTTCCTAGGTCTGAAAAAACACCTCTGCGATGTTCAGTTTGATGCAGATCGTACAATTTTAGGCTTCTATACATTAAAATGAGAAGCCTTATATAGAGAGTAATGTCCGTCCTTTTATTTTTCTATTTTGATTAAGGCAGCTTTCATAAGTCAAGTCCAGATGCCAAAAATCAGCCTGGTTGGAAAATCTTGAGGCTGATTTGACTGGAAGCAGTTGCAAATTTTTGTTTATGTATAGAAGCCACGGACATCTGTCTAACCGGAATTCCAAGTCTGTACTTGTTTTAAATTCCAATTTGTAGTGTTACAAGTTTTATTTTTTTGGAGGGTGAGGTATTCAGTAACTAAAATCTATGGAATAAATGCGTTTGCTTTTAGGTAGACTACATTGAAAGGTGATAAAAGGATATTTAGCTACTGCACTGTGAATACCAATCTAATGGTGGTGTTAGTATATATAGTTGTGAGAATAGCTGCAGCAAACAGTTTGGGGTATAAAATTTACTTATAAATTGAGTAGATTTTCTGGTCAAAGAAGCTTGAGGAGTTCATAATAGTTTTAATCTATGGATGATGTTTGTTCATTGTGTATGTTAGAAACATTGTTTTCTTGGTCTATTCATTTTGCCTACTAGTGTCTTGAAGAATTATAATTTGTCATAGCCAAACAACTGCAAAATGAATTTGAACAATTTAAAGATAAAGAATCTTCTGATAAATTAACGAGCTTTTTTCACAATGATGCAGTTAATGAGACCATGTTAGACTACATTATTAAACATACGAAAAAAAACTTCTTCACCGAAACATTAAATATAATCCATCTTGTCCAGTACATTTATCATACCTGGTCTCCTATTAATGCACAAATTGAAATAAATTTGGAGAAATATAAATATTTGAGTATGCTTATGAATGTAAATTGTTTAACATCGAAAGTAGCAAGGCAGTTAATGATTTAGTTCTATTGGTTATTTTGAACAAAAATGTTGTATTTAGGGTAGTGAGAATCAAAGATGAACAATCACTGAATTTGTAACATGCCAATTTATTAGTGAGATGCGTGAATGTGAACATAGCTAAATGTTGAGTGGGCTCTTAGGTGACCATTTGATGTATTTGATGCCTATCAATTTGAAAAATGTGGTTGAATATTTCGTCCAGCCAACAAAATAACTTTGTGACCTCAATTTAGGAGTCGAATTTTTTTTAAAATTGTTTTTTATAAAACTATGTGTAGTATATATGTGGTTTACTTTTCACTCGATCGGATTTTTGAACACCAACATATAGGGACATTATAATTGTTTAAAACTATTTGAAATTAGTATATTCTGCTATTTAATGTGAACTGAACTTGTGTAGAAATGTGTGAAAATCAATTATGGCTGAAAGAAAGTGAATATGGAAACAAACGCATTTAATCGTAGTTTTTAATACGGCTTGGCATGAAAGGAGTTTCATGCCAATAGAAATGTTAATATGAAATGTGATGTCCTTGATTAGAAGTAAAAATACGGCATAATACGAACATGTGTATTGAGTTTTTCCTGAGGCATAGAGGCCTACTTCTGCAATAATGATGTACACAGCTCTTGAAGAGAATAAAAATGATGCTATCCTGCAATTCATTTCTCAATACATGTTTAGTAGAGTCTATGCGCCAAATAATCTGTATTTCTGATGATTCATTCACAAGATCTACTTGATGAGGATGTGTTTTATCATCTATAAATAGAAAAGCAGGTATCATTGTTTCCATAAAGAGAAGAATATATTGTTGAACAATCATTTCGGTATATCTAACTAATTGCAATACTTCTACTAGACATGTAGAAATGTATGAGAGTCCAATATAATGCCAGTCTACACCAAGATATCATTACCTGTGAAATGTTGGTCAGTTGTACTTTCATATCTACTGTAGAAAGAAAATTTAGATTTGTGAAGAATACATAGTAGTATCTCATTTTTTTATCGATCAGATTATTCTTAAGCTATTACAGATTATTTTCCAATTTTTGAGATCTTGGCACGTTTTACTTTCTGTAACCACCAGTCACTTACAGTCAATATTGTCACTATTTATGGTCATCAGAGGAAATCATGAAAAATGTATAAAATATTACTCCACAGCCTAATACTTTCTCCAAAGACAATGTAGTTTTGTATTATACAATCATCCACCCATCTATTTTTATATTATCAGAATTGTCTTTGCTGTTGTGACACTCTTCCTCACTCATCATGCCTCTTTACTGTCAAAAAGTTCATCCCAAATGAGGTGAGTTCAATCATTGTACCATTTACTATTTTATTTTCTTTCTTAAGGGCAAGTTAGGCCAGTATGAAATTTTTTAACATCTCTCTTCCAAATCTGACCGACAAAGTCTGATTTGCAGTGTTACGATCATGGTAGTAGTTTTTGGTGTAACTGTCGGTTTATATCCTTTCTAGAAGAACTTTTGGGATATTTTGTATGGATCCAGATTGAGATTCCCATTTAGGAGCACTTTATATGATTCCAGTTTCGAATTTCCATTCAGGATCACTTTGAATGACTGTTTCTTTAGCATTAAATTCAGGGGGATTTTAGCAATTGTCAACTATGGTTTTCTATATGTCAAAAAGCATGGCGACAGCCATCTGTCATTCCAGCTATATTAATTTTTTTTTGCTTTTTAGGCTTCTATACATTAAAATGAGAAGCCTTATGTAGAGAGTAATGTTATCTGTTTGTCCGTCCTTTTATTTTTCAACTTTAGATCAAAGCAGCTTCCAAGCTGGAGATAACTTTCTATTTCTGACATCTGTCAAGCCTTATAATTTTTGATCTGTGATTCTCTTCTTTTTCCTTCTCCCTTATGCCCTAAAGTGTCGGGTCCTTTAACCACTTCCAGAAGCTGTCCCGGTTGGCAGCCATTCTTTTTACTTCTCTTAGGTGTTTTCCTCTCTGTTCTACCCTCTTTTCTAAGCTCTGTTCCCATGTTTCTCGTGGCCTTCCTCTGCTTCTTGTTCCCTCTGGCTTTGCTTCTAGAATTCTTCTGGGGTCTCTATTTCTTGACATCCTCACTATGTGCCCATACCACTGTAATTGTCTCTTCTCTACCTCTTGTATTAGCGGTTGCTGACCTACTTCTTCTCTGGTTATTGTATTTCGGATGCGATCTCTTTTTGTTCTACCTACTAGTCTTCTTAGATATTTCATTTCACTCGCCGTAATTTTGCTTCTGGTTTTATCTTGTATTGTCCAGCTCTCCGCCCCATACGTTAATACTGGTGTGTATATGCTTTTGTATACCCTAAGCTTTATTTGCATGCTTACTTCTTTTTTCGCTATTATTGGTTTGTTAATCGCATAATATACTTTGCTTACTTTATCTCTTCTATTCAGAATCTCCTGTTCTATCGTGTCAGTTTTATTTATTATCGTTCCTAAATATTCATAGTTATTGACCCATTCTAGTTCTTCCCCATTGCATATTATTCTTGTGTTTTCGTTTGTATCATTTTTCTCGATTTTCATAATTTTAGTCTTGTTTGTGTTTATTTTCATACCTCTTCTTTCTATCGCTCTATTCCATTTGTTTATTGCTAGTTGTAGTTTTCTAGTTGAGTCTGCTAGAAGCACGATGTCGTCTGCATATATGAGGCATTGTATATATATGGGCTCTAAATTCCAATTTCCTACCTACATTGAATCTTGGTTCTTTTGCTTCCTGAATAATCTGATTCATTACTATTAGGAACAGTAGGGGCTCAGTGAGTCTCCTTGTTTGATCCCCTTTTCCATTTCAAAGCTTTGAGATTCTTTCCTTTAATTCGCACTCTTCCTTTTGCATTAACGTATACTCTTTTTATGGCCTGTTGTAGTGGGTATGATACATTTAGTTCTGCTAGCGCATTCCATATTGTTTGTTTGGGTACTGTGTCAAATGCTGATTTTATATCTATGAATGCTAGATACAAAGGGTTTCCCTTTCTAATCTCTTTTCTGTAACTGTTCTTAGTACAAAGATATGATCTTGTGTTTGCCTCTGTGGCCTGTAAGCGGCTTGTTCTTCACATAGTTTTCTTCAACTTCTTCTCGTAATCTTCTTTCTAGTATTCTTGAATATATCTTCTGTACTATTGAAGAAAGGCATATTGCCCTGTAGTTGCCGCAATCGTTTGTATCTCCTTCTTGTGTATAGGTACCACTATGTTTTCTTCCCAGTCATCTGGTATTTTTCCCCTTTCCAGGCTAGTTGACATATCTCTTTTATCCACTTTAATATTCTATCTCCCCCATTCTTTATCATTTCTGGAGTTATGCCATCTCTACCTCCTGCTTTTCCTTGTTTAATATGTTTTACGGCTTCTATCACCTCTTCTATTTCTATGTCTATTTCTTCTTCTTCTTCCTGAACTGTTCCTCTTCTCTCTCTGCCCCGGATATTATCATCTTTTTTAAATATGTTGTTGTAATACTCTCTCCATGCCTCCAAGATTCTTCTTTCTTCTGTTTCTACTATGCCTTTGTTGTTCCTTATACTCCATACTTGCTTTCCATATTTCCCTCTTAGCCCTCTGATTACTTTCCAAAACTGTCTTCCGTTATCTTCGTTGAATTTCGTCTCTAGATTTTCTGTTCAATTCCGAATTCCTCCCAAGTTTCTTGTTTTGCTCTATGTACCGCTTCTTTGGCTTCATTTCTTTTATTTATATAGTGTTGTTTATCGCAATCTTTCTTACTTTGTATATACCTTTTCCAAGCTTTCTTTTTGATCTTTAGTTTATCTTTCACTTCTTCGTTCCACCATCGGGTTCTTTTTTGATCTCCCTTTACTGTTACCTTTCCGCAGGTCTTTACTGCCTGTTCCACTATTTCTGTTTTTAGTATTGTCCACTTCTTTTCCATGGGCCATTGGTTTCCTTCTTCTGCTTCTTTCCTTCCCATCCTTCTAAGGTGTCTTCTAATCTGTTTTGAATTCTTTTGCTTTTTCTGTTTTTCTTAATACTGATATTTTTATTTTCTGATATTCTCTTTGTTTCCTGGGTTCCCTGCTATAAAATCTGGTGTCTGTTATTAGCAGTCTGTGGTCTGTATGCAGTTCGGCCCCCCTTATTACTTTTACATCTGTTATGGCATATTTCGCTTCTCTGTTGTATGTTATATAGTCGTTAATGCTTTTCGCTTCTCTTCCTGCTGCCTCAAAAGTAAAATCTGTGATATATAGAGAAATAACGTTTTTAGTATTAAACTAAGGACCATAAGTCCCGGACATCTGTAGAACCGAAGTTCCACGTCCGTACTTGTTTAAATTGACCAGATATTGCAGGTGACAGAAGAGCTTTGGGGTTCTTTTTAAATTTGTATTTATCTAAGAAATTTCGGTGTTTGATTATCCATAGCATGAGCATCAAATGGAGATAATCATATGGCTCTAAATTTATGTATAATGCTGGATCGTAAATCGCGTTTAGATATACTAAATACCAGTTTGAGGGATGCTGGAATATTCATTTTCTATTTCCTTTTGATTTTTCCCCATATGGTTTTAATAGATGTGTAGACTGTCACGTCCAGCAGTTAAAATATGTGATAGGCATCAGGGCGATAAGGATAATATATTTTTACCTATATAAATCGCTTAAATGTGACGGGAGAAATGCAATTTATGTCTATCAAGAAATATGACAACTGGTTTATCTAACTTTCATTTGTATAGAGAATGGATACATTTGCAAAATATTCATAAAACTGCTAGTGCAGTTCACTTTCTGTTTTGACAAGATCCCAACCTTTGGGTGCAGCTTTAGTAATTGCTGCAGATATTATGTAATGCTTAGAGTCAGAAGTGGTGCCAAAGCGACATCTGTAGAAAATATCACCTGTAACATACAGACAAGGTTAAAAAATTAATAACCTAGATACCTATCTATCCACAAAGAAAAGGAACCTAGGATATTGGAACGAATTTACGAAATCCCCCCCATAGGCGCATCGTCACGTTTGCGGCCGCCGTTTTTCAAGTGGCAGACATAATGCTTTCCAAGTAGGCAGTTGGGTGAGAGAGCTAGCATAATGCGGAAATCTTCAGATGGTTCCTGTAGGCCTCAGAATCGGTCCTGCTTGCTTAAATATCACGCAGCGAATCAGGCATCAGTAGTCAAGTATTGGAAGCAAGTGACTGTGCTAGTGCAACATAAATAATGTTACAGATAAATACAGTTATAGAATGTACATAAATATTATTAAGTAATTTTATTTCCTGTTAGTAAAATAAATAACTAGTTTTAGTACATTTAAGCGTGTTGAACCATTGTTGAAAACAAAAACGTTACAATATTTATAGCGTGTAGGTAATTTAGTAATACACACCAATTTTGCTGTTTCTTTCTCTACTTCTCTGCCCAGGAAGCTGTAGAAGCCACGGTGGGCTCACCAAAACTTTTTTCTGAAATTTTGTTCCTGTAAGGTGGTACGGGGTATTTTAAAGGTTTGAGATGCTTTGCTGCTAGTGTCCCACTTTGTATAGATTTAATGCTTATTTCACGTTTCTTGATGAGTAAAAACTTTTTCCTGGCAAAAAGCATCGTAACTGAGAGGAAACTAAAAGAATAGATTATTTTCTAACACAGTAGTTGTAGAGAATGCATTTTAGGCCAATATTTCACCTCCTATGGTTAACTCTGGCCATAGGGAGCGTACATAAAAACACGTTTTCTCTAATGACTATCTTCTTTATTTGGTTGAGAACATTGAGGATTAAAAATGATAACTTTACTTTTATTTTTTTCTGTTTTTCCGATTTACTAAAACATCAGTATTAGCGCGTACCTTCATTCATTGGAAGAATATGCATTATAAAGTGTTAATTTGATTATTTTACCTTCTTCCAGAGTTTGGGTGACTGGGAATTAATTTGTTAGAAAAAGTTGGTTTTATTTTATTTCTTGTTAATGGTTGATTTGTCTTTGTATAGCTATTATATTGATGCAGCCTAGGGGTTTATAATTGTGTGATGTAAAGGCTTGTTTAAGTGATCAGCGAATGTTTTACTTTTTGTCTGTGTTTTGCACTGGTGTTCATGTAGGAATGGGAGAAGTTTTTTGTGGTCGGTGTAGCATCTTTTTCTAAAGGCATGTATTGCTTAACTCATAAATGCTGATACATTTTTGATATGTTTGTATTCTGTTGTTATCTAATTCCTTTTTTAATCTGATGAGTTAAGAAGTTTGCTAAATTAAAATTTATTGAGTGTTTGGTCTCATCATTTTCTGAGATGTTAAATTCTTTGGAGTTTTTACGCCATTAAAATGTTTTAGTTTTTAGTCATTTTTTTCCTTGCTAGTTATTAATATTGAAACAAATATGTACATTATTTAATAATTTAGATTAGAATTATATATTATGAATTTCCTCGATAGTAATTAAAATAGGTAAAGTTCCTCTGATACTCGCTGCGTTTCGCCACTGGATTTGAAGGGAGATTCTTTGATATAGTGTTTTTGGGCTTTGGTGTCACCAGATTCCTTAATCAATATTGAACCAACACGAAGAACACAACAAAGAAATCGGCTCCACACCATGGACCCAGTGTCTCAAAGGCTAGCGCTTTGAAGATTTTGTAGTTCCATATTTTTCATGTTTGTGTTTACAAGTTATTTTCGCTGCGACTCTAGTACTAATTGATGTTTAGCAAAATATAAGTGGGCGAGAGTGTCTACACAAATTACGTCCCAAACCATACTTTAGCGTTTTTTACTTGGTCTTTTACAGTCATCTTTGGGTAGTTCCGTGGGCTCTAAAGTGGCGTGTATATGTGCTGAAGCTAGCGCTCGTTGTATTATTTGATTTAGTTTGCTGTGCCTTCTAAATCTTCCTTTGCTTTTAGAGCCGGATAAGCCAAGTGTACCAGTCTCACTTGCCAATGCGCCACAGTCACAGTGATAACTCTTGTAAATTTGACATCCTTGTCTTAAGGCTACACATGTTTGGAAATCTTGGTTATCCATTAGGGTACAAACATTTGCAGATGGTAATATTTGTAACCACGCTCCCGATTCACGTCGTTGAAAAGCACCGAATCGTGCTTTTTCTTCCAACGAAATATAATCCAGATTGTTAATGGTGTCCCACTGTTGTTGTACATAAGACATGGGCGCGAAAATGTCAACGTGGAATAGTTTTCACAAATCTATAGCCTCGTCCAAGAAATGTATCAACCTGAACGTCCGTGTCCACCTGTGGGAGAATTTGAGAGATAGGGTTGATACAATAAGCCGAGGCTAGGAATGCCGGTAGTGTTATATCTGTCATTCTTCGAATTCCGAGTCCGCCATATCTTATTGGAAGGCTAGCTTGTGTTCACTACAATGTGGATATTCGAATGTTCAAAATATTTTTCAAACTACGATGTCAAAATGTATTCTTTTCCGACAGAATAACAGGGAACTTAAAGAAAGGGCTAGTTCGTAAAAGGTAAGTCAACTTCGGGATATATAGACACTTTTTTAAAAGGAAGTACGCTGTGTGAGAATCCAGACTTATAATCTTTAAAAGCTGGAACACTATGTATTTTGCTCCAACTATGTTTTATCGTTTCATAAATATTTATTTTATAGATTTTTGATGATTTGGTTGACATTGCACATCCGTAGGAAATTAATAGTATTGAAATTTATTTTCGAATATAAAATTGTTCAAATTTATGGAGAAAATTTATACATTTGAACAGAAAGTAAACAAACGTAATGTGGCGTTTCCTATGCCCTTGATTTACACAAGGAGATCGGTGCATAGTAAACAAAGACAGCATATATATTTGAACGGAAAGTAAACAAAGACGGCTGATATGAAATTTAGAATGCCGCGCTTTGAGCGCTTAATTTACACGAAGTCCGTCCGTTCGTGCACGCACGTTGGGGCCGCTCTCGCTTCTCTGGGCGGCTGCGGCTGTCAACGCGCCGCTGCATTGCCGTACACAAAAAGTGTGTCTGCGATGGCCAGTTGATTTGCGTAAGCCGCCATAAGAAATACGTAAACATTTGAAAGTTGCGCATGCTCAATCAAAGTAGTGGCAGCAATGTCCTTCCAGGCATTTTGCATAATTATGTTGCTTTTGTACATGTTATCTCTTTTACGGTACAGGAGTAGATGCATGTTTAAATAAATTAATTAATAGTTCTCTATCCGTTGTAAAAACGATGCCAAAATGTAGACAATACTAAAGTTAGGTTATGCAATTTTAGAATGAAAACAAAGATTCTGTTATTCTGAAAAATTAAAAACTACTGCAAATAAATGTAAGAAATACGTGAAGTTGAATCAATTTCTTACGGATGAACGTAAAACATAAAAATTACGGGAGTGCATTATGAACGAGCGCATAAGTTTTGCAATGGTTCAACTTTACGTATTTAGTATTTCTTATGGGCGATTTAATGTTATTTCCATTATGAATGGGCATTAAGTTAAATGGTTCCATGTTTCTGATCCAGGGAAAAAGCCGATCCATTAAAAAAATGTATGTTCCCACCTTGCAAAAGAACATATATATATATATATATATATATATATATATATATATATATATATATAAAATACTCGTCTACTGTCACATCGCGAGTTATTACTGGGCTCAGGGAAAAGGATTCTTAACAGGTCCTCTAAAATACAATAACTTTTACAAATTTATAATCTATTAAAATAAAAATGATTGTAAAGTAATAATATACTAAAAATCTGACTACAAATTATATATAAAATAGTTATAATAATATAATAGTAATCCTGTTATTTCCAGTATGCGGAGGATTGTAAATACCTATTTATTTTTACTTTCCTTATCCTATAATAAGGAAATTTGACCTACCCAGTTTTTCACATTTCTGGACGAATTATAGCCTCAGGACACCAAAAAAGTTGGTTTGGGCCATTGGTTCGTGTGTGTGTGTGTCTGTCGGTCTGTCAGTAAACAAGATATCTCGAGAACCGTAAGAGCTAGAGACTTGAAATTTGGTATGCAAGTTATTTGTAGGTAGGGGACGCATTGCGAAGCTTTTGGTAAAAATCGGCCGAGTCGTTTGGTCACAAGGTCGCAAAATCGGTCGCAAAGCGGTCGCGAATCTAAACGGTTGAAGATACAAAAAATTTACGAGAATAAGAATGATTTGTTATTATGAGATAAACATGAATTTAAAATAAAAGTTCGTAAAATAGGAACTCGAAAAAAAAATTGAAGCTCAGGATTTTTAATATACCGGGAAATTTATATTACAGGATAGATCAGACCGAGACAAACAAAAAATTACAATGAAATTTTTTGATCCGATGTGAAATAAATAAGTTATGCCGATTAAAAATTAATTAAACGGACCAATCACAGCGCGCTTGGAGAGCTTCCTGGTCGACTGCGGGAGGACGGGGGTGGGGGGAGTGCTTGGCCGCTAGGTGGGAGCGGAGCACGCAGGCGATAATGGGGAAGGCCGTGTGACTGAGCTCGCACGGTTACCTTCAGTGACGTAGCAAAATTTTAAGTACGAGTCAATTATTGTCTTGTACCGTTTATTTTAATCAGCTTTCGAGTGTTGGACTCGCGCCTCGTCCTTTTTTAACATAAGAAGTTCCGGGACGAGAGCAGCGCAGGGCCGAGACGGTGGACCCGGTATAATATATAATAATAGGATAAGGAAAGTCGTGTGATGTTCACACCAGATTTTTTTATAATAATTTGGTAACTTTGTTATATTACAAATGACTGCATATATTTTGTAAAAGGGATTTTCTGATTTTTGTACTAGCGAATATTTGAATTATATTGTCGAAATCCAACTGTCTCGCTAATGTCACTTTAATAGACGATTTTGGTAGATATTGGATTTTAACACATTTTTAATTCTCGCCAATACACTAAATGGTCTCTCAGAATATTTTTTAGTTGTAACTTTAATATGTCGTCGACATAACTTGTTAAAAGTGCAAGATGCAAATGAGTAGATACTTTATGTACAACTTAATATCTCCATGTCAAATGTTCTATGATAGTTGAATATTTTTATTTACAAATTTTTTTTTATTTACATATTTCAATAGGTAAAGTTGTAGAAAATTTTCAGTTTTCACTATTGTTTTCTTTAATATCAATTGTTGTACGTATTTCTTGTCAATTGTTATTTTTTAATTGATTTCTGTCAAGATTTCAAACAATAAAACTAACAGAAATAAACATTTAGAATAGTTTAAATAAATTAGAATATAATTTAAATCAGATATAGTTTTGCAGTGAAATTTAAGCATATTTTGAATTTTAATTTTAATTTATTTAAATGAATTATTTTGTTGACCAACCCGTGTTAACAAAGGATGCAATGAACATCCAATATGTTATTTTAAAAATTTTTGATCTGCAAATTTTTTTTGAACTACAAATATTGTCTAATTTTTGAACGGTTCTAAACAACAGAATTGCTCAATACAAGTTAGCATAGCGTGCAAGTTGCAAAAGTTGATAAATACAGGGAGAATATAAAGCAAAAATTTTTTTTTTCAAAAAGAAACTTTGAACATATTCGTAAAATCTTTTCACATAGATCCTGTTGACATATCTCTAGCTATAGCAATCGATTATTAAAATTTGTGTTCTTCAGGGATGTTTAAAATTAAATTGGAAATCGCAGCACCTGTTGGCTACACTCGATAGAGTTCATAATTGTTATTTCATATAAATGTTGTCTTTGACATATTTTCTCAAATAATTTGTATGTTACAGATAATAAGAAACGTATTCTAATAAAAAGCCAAACATTCGATAGTTTCATTGTGGTATGAAACCAGTAATTGTAGATGTTGTGGTATTCACAAAGTATTTGATACATAATGTATTAAAAATTAACAATTGTAGATTTTAACAATAAGAAAGGATGTCAAATATATAGGAAATCGGATATCCCACAGATCATACCTTGGAAAGGTGCAATATAAACGTAATTCTATACCTCAATTAACAGTAAAACTAATAAATAAAATTTATTACAATGATAACCTAAATACAACACTAAAAAATCACTTTTTTCAAGTTTTACAACCCCATATGTTAATTAAGTGTTGTCAACTTATATCACGCTGCATTTAAATACATAGATTTGAATAAACTTCGCCACAATTGCTCGTCGAGCAAATATAAACAAAACATGCAACTGTGTACCAGATAAGTCTTTGAACATGCACAGAATCAAATCGTGAATGATAAAAAGTAATGGAAACTATACCAAAATGAATACATTAGAGCCTGGCCCGGCACCTAGAATCTATGGGCCCTGTACACGGGCCCGCTCGTCTACAATTCTTTTAGCTCCTTTTGGAGCCTTTTGATGTTGCATCATATTTTAACAGATGATAACAGGCGGCTAGAAAATGCAGGCGCCTGTCAAAATAAGCTGTAAATATTGTAGCTCCAGAAAGTAGAAAGGAGACTAAGAGGGTTTGAAATTGGTTGTAAATGGGGTCTATAAATTATTAGAGTAAATAGAATAAGTTCACTTTAAAGTCATCTTTATAAAAAAGTTTGCTAGCTTGCTAAGGGTTCGAACTTTAAAAGGCTGTAACAAGGGGTGCATGGGTTGCAGACAAGCTTCGGGAGATCGAATAAGTTGGGTGATAACAAATATTTTTGCAATACAAGAATTTCTATAAAACAACTGCTTCGAATGCGCCAAGGTACTAAAACAATTAGCCCAGAATTTAAAAATTTTTTCGTAACAAAAGTACAAATTTATTTTGCCGAAAGCTGAAATTAAGTTTTGCTTATTTTGAAATATGGGGATAATGGCAGCTGTTTAATTTTTCTAATCAGCATAAGTTTTTTTTTTATTATTTTGATAAAAAGTTTAGCTAGATTAATTAATTTATTTTCTTGCCCAACAGAGAAGGACAATGCATTTAATATTGTAATCGGGAAACAGGTCAAGCAGTAAAAGACATTTTTGACTATGGCTTCAGCGTGGTCCAAAAATGTGTAGTGGACTTAAATTTAAATTTAAATATTGTGCGTCATAATATGCATTTGCGTTATACAATGTAGAAATAGTTTTATAACTTCAGCATTCAACGGTTGCATTTTGAAGCAGGAATATAATGTAACTGTGAAACTTGCTGCTCCATCAATTTTAACTAAATATATCAGAAGAGATTTTTTTTTGGAACTATTAAAAAATATTTATCGATTCGAACCACCAAGTTTCAATATATTTATCAGGTGAGGTCCCTTGAAACACATGATTTTTAATGTTAGTTCTGGACAACACTGTTAAATAATAGCAACGATTATGTAAGTTTCCATCTAAATTGAAATTATTTGCCCCCAGCAGAACTAAACGTTTTTTAGTAAATTTTCGTTAAAGTCCACATATTTTATTAGTTCAAAGATGTTGCCCAAAATAAGTTGCATTACTTTAGTGTTCTCCATCGCTATCTATCCATTCAATCAATTTCATTTTAATTATCGTTGTTGTCGTCGTCATCTTCACGGACTAAGCTTTGCGGTTTGTTTTCTAGGTTTCCCACATCTCGGATTGCTCTTGAATAGTATTGAATAGCCAGCTTCGGGCGTCTTTCCATTTTGTTTTTTATTTGATGATTTGGTTTTGCATTGTTGCAGCTCGTCTCTGAAGTGCTCGTTAGTAAACTTGTCTGACCGGATTTATCCTTTTACTTCTTTTAGGCATCTTATTTTCGCCGATTGGATTTTCGTAGAGTCCTTTCTTCTCAGTGTCCATGTTTCGCTGCCATTTAGTAAAATTGGTACAGCCACGGCTTTGAAAAATTTTATCTGCGTCTCCTTCTTGGTTTGTTCCTCGATGCTTTTCTTATAGTGCCGTACATTTTTTCGAATGATAGCCGAACATGTACACTATATGTGTAAAAAATAGTCGATCAGCCCAGTAGCTTGTGAGAAAAATACACGCCCGACTTGAAAAATGTCGTTTCGAGAAAAACGCGTTTAAAGTTTTCTTCTACTGACTCTGGATTTCTTCGTATTGCCAAGCCGTAGTACGTACTTAATTATTGCCTAATAGCTTCTGTCAATTTTCCTGTTCCTTTTCCATCGATGCCTTTGCATTATTTTTTTCAACGACATAATTTTCAACATGGATTCCATTTTCATGATGGATGTTCAAAGCGCAGCATAGAATAATACACCAGAAATAAATAGAAAGCCGACAAGGAATAATTACCCAAAAGAAATCACAGATTTAATAAAAGAAAAGAGAAGAGGTAGAAAGACGTGGCAGAGATCGAGAACAAGAGAAAATAAGCATACGTTGAATGCTCTTACATCACAACTCAAAAAGGAAATTCAAAAAATTAGGAATGAAGCACTGAATACCTACCTTAAAGAAATCACGGCAGATCAAAGTACTGAACACGGATTATGGAAAGCTACTAAGGGTATTAACAGACCAATAAAACATATTCCACCGATACGTAAAGAAGATGGGTCTTGGGCAAAGTCTGACAAACAAAAAGCAGACACATTCGCAGTTTATCTAGAAGACATTTTCCAACGAAACGCAGAACAAATTCAAATGCAAGAATGGTAGATATCCCATTAACCACTCCCAAAGAAGTATCTAGAGAAATAAAAAAAATATTAACCCAAAAAAGGCTCCGAGATTCGATTTAGTCAGTGGGAAGATATTTAAACAGTTGCCAAGGCAAGGCATTATGAAACTTACACACTTGATAAATGCAACATTTAGGGTACACCATGTCCCAGTTTTGTGGAAAACAGCTGAAGTTATCATGATACCCAAACCGGGAAAGCCTGTTAACGATATAAGTTCATATAGACCAATATCATTGTTACCTATAATAGCAAAGCTGTTTGAAAAGTTATTTTTAAAAAGAATGAAGACGATAATTGATGATCAACAACTCATTCCCCCATATCAATTTGGGTTCCGTAATGAATACTCTACGGTAGACCAAGTACATCGTATTACAGATGTGATAGAAAAAGCACTCGAGGAAAAGAAAATATGCTCAGCGATATTTTTAGACATTGCCAAAGCATTCGATAAAGTCTGGCATGAGAGTTTACTAATGAAATTAAAAAGATACTTCCCTAAGCAATATGTCCAGCTCTTGGACTCGTACCTAACAGACCGAACCTTTAAAATTAAGCAAGAAAGCGTGCTTTCCCACAGGGAAGCGTTCTTGGGCCAGTACTATATCTGTTGTATGCATGTGACATTCCTGAAAAAGAAAATGTTAAACTAGCTACATTCGCGGATGACACCGCAGTATTAGCTACAGGAGATAATATAGATGAAACAACGGCCAAGCTCCAAGGCGTAATTGATGAAATAAATACGTGGATGAAAAGGTGTCGTATAAAGGCTAATGAAGAAAAATCTGCTCATGTAAACTTCACGAATAGAAAAATAAACCACCTTTCAGTAAATCTGAACAACAACATAATTCCACATCAAGGAACAGCCAAATACCTAGGCCTAAATCTAGATGCAAAATTGAAGTGGAAAGAGCATGTCAAAAAGAAAGCAACCGAAGTAAAATTGAGATATAACAGCATGTACTGGCTTATGGGAAGAAATTCCCAACTATCCACCCGAAATAAAGTACTAGTTTATAAACAGGTAATAAGACCAGTATGGATTTATGGCATCCAACTGTGGGGCTGTACAAAAAGGAGTAATTACTCTTGTATCCAGAAATTCCAGAATCGAGTTCTACGAAATATGGTAAATGCCCCTTGGTACGTGCGAGACAGGGATCTGCATCGGGAACTCCAGTTGGAGATGATCGATGACGTAATCAGGAAGTTTGCCAGAAGCCCCGAGGAGAGGCTTCATAGACATCCAAATCAAGAAGCCCTACAACTTCTAGTCAATCAAGATCTTCTTCGCAGGCTCAAAAGAACGAAACCATTTGAGCTAGTGTAGTGTAAAGTGTAGTGAAAAGCAGAGTATAGTGCAAGTGTAGCCATGCCAGAGATGTGTGCAAAATGTTTCAGTAGCTAGGATGGGTCAATGGAAACATCTGGACTAACAAATACTTTACTAACTTAGGACATAAATAAAATGTTAGTTAATCTTAAAGATTAGGTGCATTACTTGAAATAAATAAAAAAAAAATAATTTTCACCATATACCATAGCACCCAAACAGATTTAAATCTAAACCTTTATATCTCTGTCAATTTGACGAATTTTATTGTAATATTTTACGGACACATTCTCAAGATCCCAAACTCTAAGAAAATGTTAAATAAAAAAAATCGATTTATGGACCGGCTGGACTATAATACTCCCTTAAATTTTTATAAATTTTAAAAAGTTTTTACTTTATAAAACGTGCAAGTGTAGTTTATTATTTACAAATGAAGACAAAAACAACAACAAACAAAAAATCTGTTTGTCTATTACACGAAAGGTCCAAACGGAGAACCTTCCAAATATGTAAAAAAAAACAGATAAACAGACAAAGGATTAGAAAAACAGATCAAAATGGAAATGGAAGTATTAGGATTATTATGAAGAATTAGAAAAAGTGATGATTGAGCGTTAAAGTTAAGAATTATAATTATTTGAGAACATTGGACGAATTAATAAAGAAAGTAAAAAGATTTATTTATTATAGGGGTGCATGCGTGTCAATTGCTCCGTAAACAAACTCAAATTGCGAGCCTTTATGAGATAAATTTTCACGTAAGTTATAATTCATAAGGAGAATACTAGATTGGGATTTGTGTTTAATAAGGAAAATAGTCATTAAGTGGGATAAACTAAGTAATAACTTGTAAATAGCAAATTATAAATAGGCAAATAAAAGATATTTAACGTCCAAAGGGTATCACCTCCTAAAGGTTGTCTTGGGTGATAACTAAAGAGCGGATTTTATACGCTAAAAAATGACAAACTATCTGCATAAATATGCACTAAAATGTAATCAAAATTTGCAAGAATATGCATTATTAAAAAAATGTGTATTATTATTTTCGTTTTAAAAATAGACTTGTATAAAGTGTAAGCATAAATATATTAAACAAACTATACAATAAATTTTACAAAACATCAAAACCAAACTTAAATACATGTTCACATTATTTACATCTACAGGGTGTCTGGTGGCAGATTTATATTTTCAAACTTAAATAAAAAACGTAATAATTGACACAAAGTTTTATTAAGAGCATTGAACGATATAATAGAAATGCGGATTTCATTTTTTAAAGAGTATGTCATCCAAATGTCTTCCGTCGAGTTGCACACACTGTTCAAAACGCAGCCTTGTGTTCTGCGCCACACGCTGCAGTAAACTTGGTTCAATTGAGCTGATTTCTCGACGAATATTTTCCTTTAAAGCCACAAGAGATTGGGGATTGTCATTATAAACCCTCTCTTTGAGGTAGCCCCATAAAAAAATCCATGGGAGTTAGATCGGGCGACCTCGGTGGCCATGGGATGTCCCCAAAGCGACTAATTAGTTTTTGGGGGAAATTTTCCTGAAGCAAATTCATCGAAGCTCTGGCTGTGTGTGCAGTCGCCCCATCCTGTTGAAACCACGTGTGTGAAGAGTACGATGGATGAGCTCGCAGGTTTGGCAAAAAGAAATCCGTAATCATGCGTCGATAATTTTCACCATTGACATTCGTCGCCTGACCTCAAGAATTTTGGAAAAAAAAATGGTCCAACTATCCCATGCGTGGATAAGGCACACCAAACAGTTACCCTGGAGCAATGCAATGGTTTTTGATGTTTCAATCGAGGGTTCGCCGAATACCGAACTTTGAACAAAATTGTCGACGGGCAATTACGTAAGAATCATTACTCTTAAAAAATGTCTCTACAGCGAACGCGCGATGCTCACTCGACCACTGCGACATCGTGACTGACAAATCCGCACGATCGGCGATTCCAATGGCGCCACCCTCACCCCGCACCGTTTATTACTTTTTGACATAATCATATTTAAAAATATAAATCTGCCACCAGACACCCTGTACGTGCAAAACAATATATAATTAAATATTTCTCAACATTTTCTGGTAAGAAATTTTGACGCTTGTCAGCTAATATATGGTTGTACGCAGAAAAACTTCTTTCTACGTCTACAGATGTTATAGGGGCATTTTTAAAGTACACATGTTGGGTATTTCTATATTAGTATCAACATCTGCAGTGTTGTCAAAATTGAGAATGATATTTACTTTTGCTAGCAATTGAGAACTCAGGTTTTTTGCTGATATTTTCTGGAACGGCAGTTATTCATTTTTGGAAATTATTTATCAAATGCATAGATGCATTTAATGGCATTCCTTCTGCTTCCAGTGCTGTAACCGATTTATTTAAATTATAAATGAATAATGAGCCTTAATAAATGCTAATTGATTGCGTAGTTCTTGTTTCCTTAAAATAGACTGAAATTTTTCAATAAAAGTACTAAAACCAGCTGAAAATTTGAAAATTATTGTCTTTATCTTCTCAAAATGCTCGGCATAAAAAAAGCTGCGTTAAGCCAAGTACCCCATCGTGTGATTACAGGCTCAACAGGCAACGGAAGGTCGGGTAATTTTTCTCTATATAACTGCACCCTCAATGGGGCCTTTATAAACACTTTTTTATGCTACTTATTAATGAGTTTACTAAGAAAAATTTCTTTCAAATTGCTTTAGCTACTCTATTAAACCATGAGCCAAGCATGTAACATGAATTAGATTTTTGTATAAAACCTTTAGTTGTTGTACAGATTTTGTCATGTATGGTGCTGCGTCGGACAGCACCAAAATAATTTTTTCTATGGGTAAAACAGGTAGAAAGATTTATTAATAAATTTTATTATTTTGTTATTTATTTATTAATAAATCTAACTATTGTCAAATGATTGATTTTTTCAAGAACCTTATAAGCAATTAAATAAGACCTACTAGATACGTTTTTTTTTTCAAACAACCGATTAGAAGGTAAGCAACATATCTTCCGCGAGTATCTGTAGTTTCGCCTACTATAAAATATATATAATATTTTTTATAATTTCTTTTATATCTTTAATGGTTTAAGATGTTTGTTGATGTATATTTTCATCAGTGGACTTTCGTCCAGCATTTTTTTGTTACCAAGTTTTTCTAGAAATGATTTAAAACTATTGTCCTGAAGTTTTTTAAGAGGAATGTTGGACTTAAATGAGAGCACTACATAATTATAAATTAAATTGTTCTCGTTCGTTTCCTTTTTACACGTATTTTTTTTGGACAGAACTAAGTAATCAAATATTCGATTTACCATTTTTCCGCAGACTTTGCAAAATACTCTATCACCTTCATCGCCATGCTTACGAAATTCGGACAAATTTTTTATCCAAGTGGACGTTGTTATTTTTTATTTTTGGCATCTTCTAAATTTGATATATTCACGTTCTCGTAACGAACTATTTATCTGTTTAATAATACCGTCATAAATATGCTTGCTAAAGAAAATGCTCTTAAAATAATCAGTGGGGGTTTTAAATTCTTCTATTTAATGTGCGTAAGTTCTTGAGAAATCATAATGAAAGTATTTAATTTGGAAATTTAGAGGTACATTATAATACTTCTCACGAATATACTTACTAAAAGCAATGTACATAATCACAACCTTAGATAATTCTTTTGTCCGCCTTCTTAGGAAACCGCAATAAAACTAGTTTAGGAAATTCCAAAATAAAACTGTTGAAAACAAAAAATATGTTAAATTATGTAGATAATAACAAAATATTCCTTTGGCATAAAATAGGCACTATTTGGCTAAATATGCAAAATTATGCATTTTGCATAAAATATACTTTCTAGCGATAACACTACATTGTTTTGGCGTGACAATAGGCAACCCAAATTTCAAAAATTGTTTAAAAGGTAGTGTATATCCAGTAGCGATTTTTTAAATTGAAGTTAAAATTAAAGTTAAAAAACAGGCGCAAATATAATAAACTAAATAAAACCAAGCAAAATTAAAGATGAATGAAACAGATAGAATTGAGGAAATGTTTCAACAAGTAGATGGGAACACGAAGCAAATTAAAAAAGTGAAAGATAAAAATGCAAATCTAAAAACTGTGGTAGCAGGACAAGAAAGGAGAATAGCTAGTCTAGAAAGAGAAATCAGGAAGAAGAATGTCATAATAAAAGGAGTGGTGGATGAAAAAAAAAGAAAATGAAAATAAGACAAAAATACTAACATTACCGCAGAAAATCGGCAACAAGGATATGAGCGAAGATGTAAACCAAATAAGAAGATTAAGAACCTAAAAGAAGTGTTAATACCTTATATGAAAGAAGCACAGAATAAGAGACATAGGGCGCAGATAAAATATAATAAACTGATAGTCAATGACGAACTATATGCATCAATAAATAATAACGGAAAGGTCGCCCGAAGGAAGTAGTTTTGAAGAGCAGAAGAAAAAAATAATAAGCAACACACGAAAAAACTAGGCACGGATAGGTTGGAGACTGATGATGTCGAAACGGCAATGAACTTGGACAGGAATTAAAAGGTTACCAACGTACAGAAAATAACAAAAAAAAGATAAACAAGCGAGACCAAAATGATAAAGAATAACCAATCCAATCAAGAGAACAAAACCTAAATGTAGGTACGTGGAATGTACAAGTAGTATACGAGGAAGGAGCAGTAATAAATTTGGTGAACGAGCTGAATAAATATAATATAGAGATAGCAACAATACAAGAAACAGATTTAAAAGGGACGAAAATACAAAAAAGGTAATAATTATAAATTATTTACAAGTGGCAATGAGAGCCGAAGTTTGGGAGTGGGATTTCTGATAAAAGATACTTCAGAGGAAAAAGTGAAACAATTTGGGTCGCAATCTGAAAAGATATGCTCCATAAGATTTAAAACAATGTATAACATGATAACAATAATTAACGTTTACCAAGAAAAAAGAAGATGAGGTAAAGGACAAGTTCTCTGAGGTTATAGAGGAAATACTCCGGAAGGTAGATCTTAAATTAATAATGAGAAATATGAACGCAAAAGTAGGTAGGGAAGAGACATATAAAGAAGCCGATGCAGACTTAGTACACTTTCTCTCCATAACGAAATTAAAACTATGTAAAACAGAGATAAAGAGAGAAAAAAGTAAAGAAAAACAAAATATAATGTAAAAGAATGTCAAAATACCAATACATCGCAAAGATATAAAAAAAGTATAGAGCGAGATCACAATGACAATGAGGCACAGAATGGAGAAGCACCATCGGGAGAATACCAAACAGAATTTTGAAAAAATGGATCTACAAGTGACCAAATCTTCACAATAAAGCAAATTATAATAATGGCATACGAATATGAGATCCCGATCCAAATGTTGTTTATAGACTTTAAATCCGCTTATGACTCCCTCATTAAGGAAAAGCTTTTTAAAGCACTAAAGGTAGTGAAGATTCCAGAAAAAATAATAAGCTTGGTAAAAATGACGCTACAAAACACTAGATGTGCAGTGAAGGTAAATGGAGATATAACGGAGAATTTTGAAGTGGAAAGGGTGTGAGACAGGGTGATTGGTTGTCTACTGCCTTATTTAACGTAGCATTAGAAGTAACAATTGGGAACAGCGAGATAAACAGAAACGTAACAATTTAAAAGATAGAAGAAAAGAAATCCACCCACTTGGAGAAGACCTGTAAATAAAAAAACACCGTAAAAACTAAAATAAATTATGGAAATTATGAGATAATGGCAATATGAAAATCAGGTCTAACATAAATCTTGAATAACCTCCCATATAATGTAACAAATTTGTCTTCGACAGTTCGATAGCGTTTTCGTTTCCAACTATTTTAAGGACAATAAAAACGTAAAAGTAAAAGAAAAGACTCTTCATGCATTTTAAAATATTTTTAAAAAAATGCCAAAGCTTTTAGAAGTTTCAATTGAAGTTAAGGCTAAGGTTTAGCAATAAATATATTCGAAGTACATACGGAGCTAAATTTCAACCAAAACTTCATAAAATCACCAAAAAATTTGTAACATAATGAAATCAATATTGGCAAATAACGTTAAGTAAGATTTTTACTGATTTAATTAAGAAAGTATTCGTAAAAATATCTGTATCCATGTATGAGAGGATGGCACACAGCTGATTACACAAAGAGCAATAAATACTGTTCTCTTTTCTATGAGATTTAAATGACCAAAAATAAATCTGCTAAAATTAATAAAGAAGAATAGTGCCAACAAATATCTAATATAGCATAAATAAATAGTATCACAAGTAATATAGCGCAAAAATTGAAAAGTAGTACTTACCACGATAGTTATGGTCCGTTCCCGCAAAGGAATTAACTGTTAAAAAGTGTTCGTATGGATTAGAAATTTATTGGGGAAAAATACGAGCTGCAGCTGATTTTAAAGAATGGGAATAAGTTTGTTATCTCCGTGTTTTAAATATTACCACTTGCTACTTTAGCGGTAATTGCAGGATATTACAGACCGGCCAAAAAGTTTTGGCATTTTTATGTACGAATTTATTTAAAAACAATGACAACTAGTCTTCATATTCAAAGCCATCGTCTTCCACGATTTTTCTCCACCCTTCCACAAGTTGTCGGATCTGATAAAAGTACTATTATGGTCGGATAGAATAGCGTTTGGACTATAGACTGGACACCGTCCAGCTTCTTAAACTTTTCTTTAGTTGAGCAAATGATGACAAATTTCGACTCGCTTGTTGACCTGTGCTTCAGCGAGTTCGTGCGAATACTGCCGTGGCTTCTGTCAACAAAGCCACATTAACGTAAGTTAGTGAGTAGTTTCGTAGAATGATACTTCAAGAACCAATGCTAGAGCAGAATTGCTTGATGAAGGCCCAGCATTCAACGCTGCCAACAAAACATCGTTGTGCAACTTTAATGGCCTACTAATATGAGGTTTATTTTAAAGCTAAAAATCGTCTTCTTCGAAGAGCTATTTGGCTACTGTTGGTTGAGCAAGTGTTCCCTCGCCACCAAAAAGTTGTTATTTTTTGTACCTTTACAAGGCCATGGTTATCGGTGACTATGGAATGCAGTATTGGTTTCCAATGTGATTATGGATTTGATCTATTGAAGAATTATCAGCAAATATCAAATCTAGCATAATATAAATGAGCACGTAAAATTAGAAAACATGCCTGATAAGAAAGGAAACTATGACGTAAAAATACTGATAGAGGATTGGAATGCAAAGGCGAATGGGAACAAATGTATGTCAATCATATACAAACATCTATCTAGCAAGCGAGTACAAAGTTTTCATATAATGATATATAAAAAGAGACGTGCATGTCACTAGATAAAAGACAAAAATCAAATAGACCATGTCTTCATAGATGCACGTCATGCTAGCAATATTTTTTATTTAAGAAGTTACAGGGGAGCTGACTGCGACATAGACCATTTTTTAGTTCAAGCTAAAAATGAAAAGTGGAAGACAAGAGAAAATAGTACTTTATAAATATTATGATAATAAGAGGTTGAAAAAAAAGGAATAAGTGCTTATAAAATGCACGAGAAATTGGAATGAAGAATAAAACTGAATAAGGGAACGCGAAAGAATACGGAAGATATAGAACAAAATTCAGAAAAAGTAAGAAGAATAAGTATAGAAATAACACAAAAAGTGGTAGGTAAAGGTAAGAAAATAAAAGAAACAAACGATTCAAAGAGAAAAGAGAACGAATAATAAAAGAAGGAAACGAGGCAAGACTAGAGGATATTAAAAAATGCTTTGAAAGAGAAAGTACACAACTTTACAAATAAAAAAAAATAGTACACGAAAAATGTAGGGAAAAGGAAACATGAACATCAGTGGTTGCATGAAATGGAAGGTGCGGGAGTGACAGAGAATAGCAGAGTATTTTATAAAAAAATAAAAAAACAAAAATTTGGCTTTCAATATTGAAATTATGTAAGGATGAGGAAGGAAAGTTAATAAAGAATAGGCTGAAAAAGACGAAGAGGTGGAAACATCTCTTTGAAAAATTATTAGACCCGGACCGCGACAATAACCAAACAATACAGGTAACGTGAGAAGATCAGAAAGGAAGAGACTCAATAGAAGCACCTATAAGAGAAGAGGTCGAACAAGTTATAGAATCACTGAAAAATTATAAAGCCCTAGGAGAAGACGGGATAGCGCAGGAGATGTTAAAATGTGAAGGATCGATGGTAACGGGAGAAATACATAGGTAAAGAGAAAACGTCTGAAAACACAAAGTAATACCATGAGAATGGCAAATAGTTGTTATATACCTGATATATAATTTATTAACGTTTGGTTCACAACTGGGTGGACATCTTCAGAAGAAAGCAGCTTACATACTCCAACCACGGCCCAACGATAGTTTGTATTAATTATCGGAGCATGACTTTACTAAACATAGGCTACAAGCCACTGAGAAAATTGATAGAAAAGAAGCTGAACAGCTGGATGAAATCAACAATAAGTGATTGTCAATGTGAATTCAGAGAGAATAGAAGGACGATTGCATTTACAGCAATTATTTTTAGACTTTTAACAAACTTACATCACAACAGTAAAGTCGTTTAGAGGCTTAGGTAAATTTAGGATACCTTGGAAGCTAATAAGATTAGTAAAAATGTGTTTAGAAAACACAGAGCTAAAGTGAGAATACAGGAGCAGCTATCAGATGATTTTGTAATCAATACTGTCTTAAGACATGGAGATACTATGTTAACTAAACTGTTTAACTTTGCATTGGAAAGTGTTATGCGAAGGAAATAACGATGAACCAACAAATCAGTGAAAGAACTAACAACTTTGAGAATCTAGGAAATTAATGAAAAAATCGCGTAGAAGAATAACTAAAAGTTAAAATTATTGAGGTAACAGGTGTTATTACGGATTGTATATATTATTGGTATACCATTTGCTTTGAGTTGATTTTTGACGAGATTTTGAGTCAAAATAATAAATACAATAATATCACAGCCCTGCGATGGAAAAATTGTTTAAAATATAATCAGTGATTTTTATAGTTTCTTGTACGCTGATTACGAAAAAATAATAAAAAAATTCCATCACGCACAGTTTAGTCAGTTGGCAACACTGTCAAATTTGTGTTGATTCTGTTGGACGTTCGGTTCACTTAAAGGAAACATAACAAAACTTGAAGTAGGTTTCAACAAACTTAGCTATTCACGTCATAAATGGACTATCGTGGCGATTTAAAATCATTTCACCGTTGCTTGATCAACAGAGTAAATACACAAAGTATCCGTGTTAATGGGATAGCCGTGACAGAATACAGCATTACATTAAGAAAGAGTGGCCAGTGAGACAAACCTTAGAGGTCAGTACAAAGAATATTGAGAGGGCGAGTCTTTTAGATCCAAAAAAAGTTTTGCTTCCTCCACTTCACATCAAATTGGGTCTGATAAAGCAATTTGTTAAGGCCTTATCAAAGAAGGAGAATGCTTTCGATATCTTTGTCAGCAGTTTTCTGGTTTATCTGAGGCGAAGTTGAAAGAAGTATTTGTTGGGCCTGACATCGGAAAACTTATGAAGGATGACAACTTTGAGAAAAAATTGGGCCCAAAAGAAAAAGCAGCATGGGTATCTTTTAAACTTCTTGTAATCAGATTTCTTGAGAACAAAAAGGACCCTGACTACAAAGCTGTTGTAACTGAAATGTTGGAAAGCTTCAAGAATTTAGGCTGAAACATGAGTATTTTTTCCACTCACACCTAGACTACTTTCCAGACAATCCTTTTTTTTTAATTTAAAATATTGCCAGATCAACAAACATTTTTGTTATACATAGCATTGGTAATAGAAATGTTAATATAACACTAAACGAAACTTGTGTGACAAAATAATGGTCACAATAATTTAACTTGTTGGTATTGGCTTATTCGTTAATAGGATTTGTTAGCACTATATCCTGGGGTAATTTGCGTTGAAGCCTGGTATGAATGTTCGTTTTAAAGAGTTCATAATGAACCGCGCCACTACACGCACTTGAGTTTAAGATTAATTTTTTCGCACATCTTTTAGCAAACTGATCGACGGGTAGGATGCCTAGCTCTTCGTGTAGCTGAGTGTTACGTATATACCACGGTGAGTTTACAGCAATTCTTAACACCTTGTTTTGAAAGCGTTGAATTTTTTGCAAATGTGTTTTCGATGTATTGCACCACACTGGTGATGCGTATAATATAAGAGGTCGTAGTAAGGTTTTATACAATAAAACTGTGCATTTAATTTTGAGACTAGACTTGCGATTAATGAGCGGGTATAGCTGCTTTAATCTAGTGTATCCTTGGGTAAGTTTTTGGTTTATGTGGTATTTCCAACTTAAACGGGTATCGAGATATACCCCTAGGTATTTGATTGCACCATCATTCGGATTCCAACAAATTGCGGTATTGTCAATGCGTAAACAAGGAGGATTATTGATTCTTCGCAAAGTGAAGATTTTCGCTTGGCATTTGTCGGGGTTTATGGTGATGTTCCAGAGTTTGTACCAGGAAGATAACTTGTTAATTGCATTCTGCATCGCAATTGCTTCAATAAGATTGTCCGCTTGGGTAAATACGGCAGTGTCGTCCGCAAAGGTAGCAATTGTTGCATTAAGCTCAGGTAGGTCAGAAGTAAATATGTTGAAAAGCACTGGGCCCAGAATGCTTCTTTGTGGGACTTCTGCTCGACACATTTTGGTTTCGGACAGTGTTGTGTTAACTTTAACTGCAAAGGTTCTATTGTCTAGAAAGGAGAAAATAAGTGCTTTAAGGTATACAGGCATGGCTATGTCTAGGATCTTTTTAAGGCCTTCGATCCACACCTTGTCGAATGCCTGTGCTATGTCAAGAAAAATTGCTGTAGTGTAATGTTTGTTATGAAATCCGAGTTCGATAAGCTCGTTGATTCTTTGTAGTTGATGGCTTGTTGAATGGCCTTTTCTAAAGCCAAATTGAAATTTAGGCAAGATGTTGAGATTTTCAATGTGTTCTAGCAAGCGGTTGTAAGCAATTTTTCAAGAATTTTTGATAACGACGTTAACAGACTTATGGGTCTGTAACTGCTTATTTTGTTTTTGTTTTTCCTGGTTTTCTGAACATTAGAATGTGCGCAAGTTTCCAGGACTCTGGAAAGTACCCTAGTCTCATGCAGGCATTGTAGGTAGTACATAGATAAGCTATAGCCATCAATGTGAGGTGTTTAAGAATTGTATTGGTGATCAAGTCGTGGCCAGGAGATTTCCTTTCGGGAGCTTTTCGATAATATCCTTCAGTTCGTTAGGTGAAGTTGGTTGAATTTCATCTGGAATTGGCACCCTTCGTTCAATATCGTTTATGATTTGTGTGTTGTGAGTAGGCGTGCAGGTAATGCAGGTGTGAATGTGTTTTCAAGATGATCAGCAAAGGCAGCTGCTTTTTCGGAGTCGGAAGTGTAAGTGACATTATCAGATACAGATGATAGCGTTGGCAATTCTTCTTTTGATTTAGAATTTTTCTAGTTGTTTTCCAAAGGCCCCAATCTCCTGGGCTGAAATCTGCTATGTGTTTTGATATGTATTAATTCGTAGGCTGTCCAGTTCTCTTTTAATTTGGTGCGTTAGGTTGTTTAATTTATTTTAAGTTGAGGGTTCCTGTTTCTCTGCCATTCACGCCGAAGCTGGCTTTTGTTTTGATTAAGTTAATGATGTATCTGGGGGATAATTGTAATTTGTCGGATGAGTCCATCTAGTGGTTGTACAAGCTAATTTAGCACTATCTTGAATTGTTGATGTAAAGTGGTCCAAGGCCGCATCAATGTCTTTGGTTGTTAGTAATCGTGTTGGGCAGTGGAGTTTACTATTGAGCTGAGTTTGAAATACGTTCCAATCGATTTTGCCATTAATTAATTTTGGAGTAGATTGTTTAATGATTAATGTGTTGGTGAATGACACCAGTACTGGGAGATGATCAGAATTTAGTTCTGGAATGACACTTTGAAAGATAGGTTTACCAAAGTTTTTTCAGGAGAACAATATCGAGTATGTCAGGCTGGTGGTCTTCTCGGTACGGGTAATAGGTGTAATCATCTGGTGCCAAAATTTGGAAGGTGTTTGCTATGGCAAGATTTTCCAGTTTAATACCTTCGGGGTTTGTGGCTCTGCATCCCCACAGGGTATTTTTGAATTCATATCTCCTAAAACTAGTACTGATTCAGTAGTGTCAAAAATTCTTTTATATCTTCCTCAGCAATTCTTGTGTTTGGCTGCCTGTAGACACAAGCAATTATTACACTACTCTGATCATCGAGTTTAACCCTTATTGAGGTAAATTCAATTTTAAGTTAACAATTTCTGGAAGTTGAATGTGTTCATATTTCGTTTTAATAATGATCGCTACGCCACCAGCTGCTACTCTGGAGTTTCGATCCTTGCGATAGATATGATAACCTGGGATTCGAAATTTTATGGTCTCATCAAGATGCGTTTCTGATATGCAGGCGATGTCCACATTGTATCTCGCTAAAAGGCAATAAATAGAGAGCGCTGATTGTTGATTCCATTTGCATTCCAGTTAAGGATGGTTAAACTTTGTATTGGTTTGCTTTGGTTAAGGTCCATTGATAAGCATTGGTAAGAGAGTGCTAATAATGAATGTTTTAATTTGGCTAAGGTACGGCGTAATAAGATTAAGGAGAGTTTGAATGAGATTGTCGGGTAATGCTGATGGAGTGGATGAGGAGGTAATATTGTTGTTCTGGGCGAGTCCGCTTTTAAGCTTATCTGCAAAGGTCTGTGTGTTATTGATGTACGAGTTTCTAGGTTGGGCTCGAGTCCGTTGTTTTAGTAGTGTAATATGGTGAGAACAGCCACGATAGTTTGCGCTGTGGTTGCCTCCACAGTTAGCACACTTTGGTGGTTCGTTTGGCCTCTTTGACATTCGGAATGTAGATGATTACCAGCACATTTTACGCAAACTGGTTTTAGACTGCAATAATTTTAGTATGGCCATACTGTTGACATCTGTAACACTGAGGTATATTCTTGGATTTTCTTCTAGCTTCAACAGTAACTACGGAGTGAAAAATTGCTTTTAGTGAGATACGACATTGTACCAGTCAGGATCAACAGATGATGACTCACGTCATAGACACGGAGTGGGTATATTAGTAAATGGACGTATTAAAAAATCAGTGATAAATGTAATAGCTTACTCAGAAAGAATAGTCGCAACACAACTGGAAGAAAATCATTAAATGTCAATATTGTACAAGTCTACGCCCTAACAGAAGATAAAGCATACCAAGAAATTGAAGCATTTTTACTAGCAATTACAAGAAGTAATCGGTTTGTTTAAATTATCAAAAAATAACAATTAGTGATAGGAGACTTCAATGCAAAAGTAGGAAGAGACCAAGTAGTGGAAAACTTAATGCGACCTTTTCGCTTGACGTGAGAAACGGACGTAGAGACAGAAAGGCAGGGAAGAAAATTTGCTAATCAGCCAAAACTTTTATATATTTGGAAATCGCTACAAGACAACTCTCAACGTGGTACAAAATTAATTAATTACTAAAAAAACTTTTAAAATATTGCAAGAAACGCTGCGTACCCAGGAGCAGACATCGGCTCTGATCATAATCCACTACTAGAAAATTTTACATTCAAAGAAAAATTATTAAGACCTAGACAAAGGATAAAAGATATAATGTTGATATATTGAGAGAAATAGAAAAAAACTCATAGAAGAACTTGAAACACAATTCAGAAGAAATGAACCAAATAAAAACCAAAATGAAGAAGCATACCGGAAAACATTAGAAACAAACCTAAAGCAACCGAGAGAGCGAAGAAACTATAGATGACAGGAGAAATTCTTGATGGAATAGAAAAAAGACGAGCAGAAAAGATAAAGTAAGACAAAGATCAATGCAATGAAATACACAAAGACATATGAAACAATATAAAATAAGACAGGTGGAGGAGGAATGGCTAGCAGAACAATGACAAGAGGCATAAATACTACATGAAATACACGACACTTTCAGCTTTTACAAAAGTTTAAACAAATTACAGGAAGTTATAGAAAAAAATATATAAGTAGTATAAGACAAAATAATAAAATAGCAACAGATAATGTAGAATTACGACAGGCTTGGAAACCTTATAAAAAACGTATACCAAGAAGATCCTAAAATGACGTTGAATCAAATCGAAGTTCACGAACTTACAGGCCCTCCAATACTCATATCAAAAGTGAGACATGCGATAAAAAATTTAAATTAAGAAAAAGCACTAGGAGGTGGCAATATACATAAAGAAATACTGAAGTTATTAAATCCAACTTATGTATTTTATTTAACAAAATCTATGATAATTGATAATTGACACATACCAGATGAATAGTTAAGGTCTACGTTTATAGCATTACCGAAAAATAATACCTATAACTGCGACGACCATAGACTACTAAGCCATGCCTTAAAAGCATTTTTAGAAATTCAAGATGCAAGAATATATACGAAATGCGAAGAATATAGTGGAAATGTAAAATTTGGATTTAAAAGCAATGACCAACGAAAGGATGTCTTTATGTCTTTTGTAGATTATCAAAAATATTTTGACAGTATAAGACATCAACTGATGTTTGATATACTACAAAAAGTTGGACTAGATTCAAAAATTTAGAATCATATAAAACCTATATTTGACCACCAATTAGAAAAAATATGGATAAATAACTTATTATCAACTCAAGAATTACAAATTACAAGAGACGCACGTCCAGGTCTATGTATTATCCCCTTATTATTTAACGTATATCTAGAAAAAATTCTTCATACAGCACTGTATAATTAAACAAAAATAATCAAGGATAATGGAACATTTTAGCAGACAATGTAGGGGATCTACAGGAATAATTAAATAGCATAAATAGAATAAGAAAACAATTTAGACTTACAATAAACATCAGTAAAACGAAATACATTGTCATTAGAAGACAACATAGTCAGGCCCAAATAACAGTTGACAACAAATCCTTCAACAAAGAGTTGAAAAGTTTAAAAATCCGAAATGCACAAGAAATAATAAAGTTGACAGTGACAAATATATATATATATATATATATATATATATATATATATATATATATATATATATATATATATAATATGAGCAGCGATGGCAAGAACAGTTTTTGTCAGTTTTAATAAATACCTGTGCTGTAAGGAAACACCTTCAACTTAATGAGGCGCATGACCAAATGTTATATATGACCCATAATAACATATGGCGCCGAAACGTGGTTACTAAAGATAAGATCAATGAACTGAATTGAGGCATTTGAAATGTGGACCATACAAAAATCACTATGAATTGCTTTGGTAGAATGAATTACAAATGTGGAAGTATTATGCGCAAACTATTACAAATAGTAAAACAACAAAAAGTTTTATACCCGGAATATAAAGTACGAGGCAAGCAGTATGAAACACTAGGATTTATTTTAATGGGAAAAATAGAAAGACGAAGAGGACCAGGAAAAAAGTAACACTCATGATTAAGGGACATAAAAAATTAGTGTAGAATTGGAAATGTAGCAGATATCTTTACGCGAGCGACGGAATAAAGATTACATATGCAGAGGAACGTCTACACGCTAGATAGCGTAAGACACTAGAAGAAGTTGGCCAATAGGTAGGCTGCCCTGTACAAATAAAACTATGGTTGTTCTGATTTATAGATTTTAATTGGGCTCTTTCTCTCCCCCCTCTCTCTTTCTTTCTTTCTTTCTTTCTTTCTTTCTTTCTACTCCCCTCTCTCTAATGTTCCATCACGATATTGTGTAGATAGATTATATGCGTAGATCACGTCTGTTGGTAAACTAAGTCATACAAATCATAACTATGCCTAATTCGTGTGCATTGATAAATGTCTGCAATTCGTAACTAGCCAAGATATTGGCGTTCCATTATGCTACCTTATGAGCATTGAAGCTTAGTAACCACGGTTGTTAATTGTTGTGGCATCATATTTATTTCGCTAATTCAACAAAGTGGATATTGTAGTTTGTACAGATATAGTTGTTTGTGCTGTATTTGTTAAGGATTTTGTCTTTTCTAGAATGCAGTAGCGTGAATCTGCAGTTTTTTGTTTTTAAATAAGTCTTGTATCCCTTATAATTCGTTGGAAGTGTACTTTTGGCTAGGACGTTTTTGGACATGGCTCAACCTTTCGTAGAATAAGGACTTTCATATTTAACGCACCTTGGTTATCGTGTACGATATGTTTTGGTGGTACTGTGGCAATTTTTTTGGTGGGGTGATTATATAGTTCCTTTGACATGTTATAGATGCTGGACTTATACATAGTATAGTTTTCTTATTGGATTTGCTAGGAACACTATCAACAAAGAACTTAGAAGTTTGATGTTGTAGTTGCTTGCAACGTTGTGACTTTGTGACTGAGTACTTCTACTTTATTCTTTAATTTATTTATTCCCGTAGAGTAGTTATTCTTTTAATTGATATGTATAGAATTATAGTTTTCGGTTCTTTAGTCTAGCTAGTAAAGTTAGATGGTTGTCAGCACTTGATTCTATTATTTTAACTTGATTTCTTCCTATAATTCTTAGATCCTTAATACGAGGCGCATTCATAAAGTAAGGGCCGTTTGGTCACAGAAAAAAATGTACTCATAAGAAACAAATTTTATTGTCATATTTAGTTAGGTACAATCTTACTTTACTTCTCTACATAATCGCCGTTCACTTCTAAGCATTTTTCGTACCGCTGCACCAGCTTCTTTAACCCCTCTGCATAGAAGCTTGCCGCCTGAGAGTTGAACCAGTTGACAACGGCGTTTTGAGTCCGTCTTCGGTTTCAAAACGTTGTCCACCCAGCCACCGTTTAAAATGCAAGAAGAGAAGTAGTCGCTAGGTGCAAGGTCGGGACTGTACGGTGGGTGGTCAAAGTTCCCAACGAAAATCTTGAATTTTCTCAATGGTTTTGGCAGCAGTGTGAGGACGCGCGTTATCGTGGGGATTATGCCAGATGACAGTTTCCGCGGCGTTTGTTTTTGATCGCACGTCTCAAGTGTTTGAGCGTTTCGCAGTACACGTCAGCTGTAATTGTTGTCCCACGTTCCATGAAATCAACCAAAAGAACACCGTCTTTGTCCCAAAAACTGTAGCCATCAATTTTCGACTTGTGTACTGAGTTTGTTTAAACTTTTTCGGTTTTGGTGAGGATGAGTGTCGCCACTGCATCGATTGCAGTTTTGTTTCTGGGTTGGCGTAGGATACCCACGTCTCGTCCCCAGTAACAATGTGAGAAAACAAATCATCTCCATTTTGTTCATAACGGGCCAAAAACTTTCGTCTACTAGACATTCTTTGCTCTTTGTGGTGGTCGGTGAGCATTTTTGGTATGCACCTTGCACACAATTTGCTGTATGCGAGGTTTTCTGTGACAATATTGTAAACAGTAGTGCGTCCAAGTTGAGGAAATTTGTCAGCCAGGCCACTAATCGTCAATCGACGATCAGATCGCAGTGCTTGGTCCACTTGTGAAACGATTTCATCAGTCTGGATACTGGGCCTGCCACTCCGCTCTTCGTCATGGACATTTGTTCGGCCATTTGTAAAATAACGGCACCATTGTCTAACCTTTCCTTCACTCATAACTGTAGGTCCGTAAACCAGGCATAACTCCCGATGAATTTCAGCAGCCGACGATCCTTTTGCACATAAGAAACGAATCACAGAACGCACTTCACACTTGGCGGGATCAACGATTTTCGCGGCCATTGTTCTTTGCATTCACTGACAACAATACAATTTCAGAATCAAAACAAATGACGCTGTAGCTTCGCAATGAGTCAGTAGATGGCGCTGCAGTGGTAAAACTGTGCTTCGAAGCGCCACTATTTATATACATGCAAACGGCCCTTACTTTATGAATGCGCCTCGTAATTGTATCTAGTTCATTTGTCAGAGATTTAATAATTGTAATACAGAAATAAAAATTGGTGGTGCGTTGGTTACTTTTGTGGTTATATATTTTTTAGAATCTATGACGTGTACGTCGTTGTCTGCAAAAATAGGTACAGCTTGAAATTTATTAGTCATATTGACTTTTCATATTTAGAAATATTTATTTTAATTGTTTTTTATGTTACTGTCATTATAATTTGATGTGGGTTACTGATACTGTTTATTAGGAAGGTTATATTGCATCATGACTGTTTTTTTTACATGCAAACCATTACATGCAAATAAACAATTTATCATAGATGAACAAGAGTTATAACTTTTCATGTGAATGCGATAATTGCAGCCGCGAAATGACGTTACAAAAGTTAAACGGCGAAAAGAATTGGAGTTAATAAAAATCAAGAATTTAGAAAGTACCGATAAGAAAGAAGCAAAAAAGTAGCTTGTTTTACCAATTTTTTATTAAACAGTAGGGACCGACCGAAGAAAATGTCAGGTCTATTTTTATTTAACTAACTGATAAGTATATGAAGATCAAGAAACAAAAGCAAACTTAATAAAATATTTATCAGAAGACTTTGGATGTAAAAAAAACAACATAAATATTTAAGTACATTGGATTGATAAAGTTAACAGCAATGAAAGTTTATTATGTAATAAGTCAAAAAATTTTAGTGAGAATAAAATAGCAAATTTTATAACTGTGATCATTTGGACATATGGTAGTAGATTATGGGACAATGACAAGAGTGCAATAAGATAAATGTAAGATATCTAAAAGGAATAATACAAAGAGGCCCAATAAAAGTATTCACTGAGAATGAGAGCAAGATGTATAAAATAGTACATATTTTAAAAATGTGTGGGATACAGATATAAGTTTGTAGAAATACACATTCATTTTGATTTAAAAGGTAAATTCTAAGTAAGAAGTTGCAAGGAAACTTGCTAAGGACAAAGTGGAACAAGATGTTGAGAAACCTATGCTTATGTTAAGAAATAATAAACCAATGGTAAAAATTATGTACTAATAATAGGCTAGTGCAAGATTAATAGTAAAGAGTGTCCCAAAATTCACGCAAGAAGTAATTTTGACAGAAAACACGGGTTTTTAATTAAAAATTGTATTTTTTTATTGGTTTATAAAGTATACAGTATAGCGTTACGTATGGACTAGAATACCGGGTAAGTGGCTTCCACGGCTTTGCTGACACATGCACACTCTTTCTGATTTTTCATAACCGTTTTGCATAAATGTGGCTGAATATTGTTGATACAGCGCTTAATTCCCCTTTAAGGCGTGGGTGGTCGTAGGCTTGTTGACATAAACCTTAGACTTTAAAAATCCAAAGAAAGAAGTCCAAAGGCGTTAAATCGCACGATATGGGCAGCCAATTCTGATCACCAAAACTGGAAATTACACGACTAGAAAATGATTGATGCAGTAATTGAATTGTTTCGTGGGCTGTATGGCATGTGGCACTGTCTTGTTGAAACCACATATCGTCTACATCCATATCTTGCAATTTAGGCACAAAAACTGGATTATCATGTTGCGATAGCAAACATCATTAACTGTTATTGTCTGCCCAGCCGCATCTTCGGAGAAGAATGGTCCAATGATGCATCCAATCGAAAATCCGCACTAAACAGTAACACGTTGTGGATGCATTTGTTGCAGCTGATGAATTTAAATTACTATTCCGACCATAATTTGTACGAAAATTGCGAACTGTAGTTGCCAAACTTTCATTATTTTCAAAATATTGCTTAACAATGAAAACGCGTTGTTCTTTCGTGCAGCGCTTCGTTTTTAATAACCCTCAACTGTTAGCTGTCGCTGTCTTCTTCCAATGGCGCAAAATTTAAATCTTGTGTGAATTTTGGGACAGCCATTATATGTACTAATAAATGCCTCAATTAAAATAATCATTTATACTATTTTCTTTAATTTGTAAACAAAATATAGATAGAGCATGCCAAGAACTGTATAAATCAGGGTAGAAAAAATAAATATTATTCTCGGGTAGGTATTTGAATTCATAGATAAATTGTTAAAAATATACTCTTCGTTCGCGAAGTAAACAACGCTTTGAGATTCTGAAATTTGATATTTCTGGAGTTTTATTTTGCCTTGTTTGTCCAGATAATTGGCTTCAGCATTTTTCTATACATTACAAAATATAAATTTTAACCGAGATGATCGAAATTAATATTAGCAGCTATAGGACTTAGTTCTTGATTAGTACTTGCTTTTCATATACACGATTTTGAACAAGTTGTCACTCCCGCATTTCTTCAACGCTTTTCCTTCTGCAATCTTTAACTCTTATAAATCTAAAAATATTTCTTTCTGTGTTACTTAGGGAGGTAAAATTGACTAGTAAAATATGAAGTTTCTTGCTTTGTTCGTATATATTATAGCTTTGATAAACTGTGCTATTTTATCTTCGACGATAAATTTAGAAAACATGTGGCAGCAAACAGAATGGTGCTTATTTGGTGATCGCTTGATGCTTACTTTCCTCTCATTTTATAGAATAAATATTGCTGACAAATTCTTATCGCATATGTAATTTGATAAAACATGTGGGTGATACACTGATTAATCCAACACGTTTTCTGAAAGTAGCATCAACATAACTGCTAATGGATCAAGAAGTAAGTCGTTCAAACTTACACCTTGGTTCTTAGTGGTAGCATGAAAAATGAGGTTCTTGGTTTGATGAGATACTAAGCTCCAAAGCGAGGAAGACAATTTTTTATATTTGTTGATTTTTAAAGCATAGTGTCCTTGTTTATCTCCAGTTCTTGTAGAAGCAGTCTCCGAAAGGCGTTTTTGTAAGTTGGTAGTAGCATTTGGTTATTGTTTTTTTATTACAGTGACATCTTAAAGTAGTTATCGATTTTCTCTATAAGTTAAATAGCACCATCATCGCCTTTTGATTTTGCATTTTAATGGATCAATTTCATCCCGAATGCTTCAGCAGAAAAATATTTATTCACGAGGTTATATACCATTGTATTTGCATTTTGATTATTTCGGATTAGATAAGCTTTTCTTACAGTGTCCCTTTCAATAAAGTTTTGTAGGAAACAGACTTATTTTCTTCTCATCCAATTCTGGGGGACTGCGTCCACTTCCAATATCGAAATTCTAGAGCGTTTCCAAAGAAAAGTGTTGCGCATGATAACAAACGCACCTTGGTTTGTACCAAACACGGTTATCATAAAGGATCTTCGTACTCCCACAGTCAAGGACGAAATTAGGCGTTACAGCTCCCAATACAGTACTCGACTTAGCGCCCATCCCAACATCCTCGCAATAGATCTTATGGATCCGCCCAGCGACAACAGGCGTTTACAACGACATGTGCCAAACGATCTGCCAACCAGATTTTGAATTCTTAGTTTACTTTAAGACTAGTTATAAGTTGTAGTTTGTAAGATTTTTCCCGTTTGTCACACAAAGCCTATAAGCTTATCTGTTATAGAAGTATTCTGTTGAGCATGCTTCTACATGTCTATTTAATTATCAAATGACTTTGCTAAATGTACTTGTACAGTTGCAAATAAATGGGATGTTATAAAAAAAAAATTTTTTCTTCTAGTGACTATGACGACGAACGAGGGCGAGAAGCTTGCTTAGTTGATCAATAATTAGCAGTGATCCTACATTAACATTCAAATTGACTGATAATGCTTCTAGATACTTGCATTTTTTTCACTAATTGGAAAGTCTGATTTTCTTTAAAGACTCTTCTACTATTGATTACAACTCACCTTAACTCTTTATCTTTAGTAGTAACATTACAAAGTAGATCTTTTCCTTTTTTAAGTTTAAGTTCGATAAATACCTCGTTGTCTAGCAGGTTTTTTGTGCTTTCGCCATTCAGAAAGATTGTTTACCCGTTTTTTAGGTTTTCCGTCGGCCACCAAAGTTTAAGTTGGCATCAAGATGTTTATTAACAAGCGACATCCAGTTAAAACAAAGCTGGGTTGACAATTAAACCGCCTGTTTACACTTTAATCTTCTCATGGTTTTCGCTAGGTTTTGTAAATTATTTTAAGATTGTAGTAAATTAGTTATTTTAGTTAATTTTTGTTACTTAATTAATTTTATTTGTTTTTTCAGAATTTTCTCACCTATCATGTGCAGTCTTTCAAGGTTGAGTTTTACAGTTTCACTATTCTTTTTTTCGTGTTAAATGATACAAGTAAAGCTATTTCCCATTTATTGGTTTCACCACTCAGCTACTGATAAAGTTTGATAATGTTTTTATTTTGTATATCAACAGCGTTTTTTAGTTAATTGTATTAACTTACAAAGGTTGACCATTCCAATGGATATTTATCAAATATTTGCAACTTAATACCCTCTTTTATATGTTACACTAGTGCTTGGTCAATTTCTTTTATTATTGCTTATAAAAAGTGTGATTTCGTTTTATGATACCACAAAGACATCTTTTGGAGGTAGGATTACAGTTTGTCTGTATAACGTTGTCTATTGAGTCGTTCTTTGTTATTGGTATCGTTATCACTATTGTGCTGTTAGAAGTCTTCGGAATCCTGTACCTCTACATTCATTATGTGGAGTTCCATTTTTTATTTTCTTCCTGTTTTTTAATTTGATTATTTTGATTTGCATTCCATTTATCTTGCTGGAAGATTCTGATAAACGCATAGATTACCTTGAAGAATAGACTGATGCTACATCATATTTTGTCATGATTTCTGATTTTTTGTTGGTCATCAATGCATCATCTAAGTCTCTTTGGTAGATTGTTTTTGTTGTTCCTTATGATCGTTTAAATTTAATCGAACGTATTGATTACTTCACTAGTTGATTCACTTTTTGTTAAGGGGGAGTAACACTGTAAACTTTTTAAAAAATCAATTATTTTTGTTTTGCCTAAATCAATAGTTTTGCAGCCAAAGAACATGTATCTTTGTTCCCAAGTAAAAATTCGCACTAGAAAGATTCGAAATGTGCGCCAAACGCTGACAAGTTATTCTAGCGCTCTTGGCGGTTTGGAGCGCGTGCGCGCATTTTTCATCAGTTATATAGCACATGCCAGCACGCATGAAGGTCTTCAAGCCCTGCAAGCTTCCCGGCAACCCTTGGAAGAGGAAGAGCTTTTATGCGGCCCAGGGATAGCAGACTAAGAGGGACAAGCGTGTTTGATATCGATGTCCAGCTCACATCAGTCGATTTTCCCTTTCGAAACTTAAAACGCGTTTTTCTCGAAATCATGTTTTTTGACCGCGCTGACAGTATAGGGCCCACAGTTTTTGTCCTATCGACCTGATTTAAAATGAATTCTGTTCAGAAAATTCTTTATTACGTGACCTAGCCGTTTTTTGATACATGCCATACTTTTGTAATAAACAATTTACTATAAAAATTTACGCGAATTTTTTTCAGTCGTCATTTTTTTTAATCTAAATTTTCTAATTTTCCTACGTTACGTAATAGTACATACAGTTAAATCAGCTACTGCCGTGGGAAGTTAAATGAGCATAGTTAAATTATTCTAAGTCTTGCCGTGAGAAGTTACATCAGCATTTAGAAACTTGCAGCATTTTCTTCTTTATGCTCATATCTTATCTACATTATAAGCATTGCTGTAGGATTACGGTTTGTTGACAATTTATGTATAAATGCGGCCAACGTTTAGAATAGTAATCAGTAAGTAACAACAGTCTTTAGTAATAACATTAAATGTAAAATATCGGCACTTTGTAATTTCAAAATAAAATTTATTTTAATAAATTATTTAGTGTTCGACTTAATTATATATTTAAAGATTTTTTTTAGTTTTTAATTTTAGATCTCTCGTTTTGCCGCAAAGCTGTCAACTCCAAAGGGGTAATTTAAAAAAGACTCCATTTTGGACTGGTCGCTGTAAAAAATATGGTGGCTAAAAAAATTAAAACTTTGTTTTGTATTGTATTAACCTCATATAATAGACTTACCAAGTTGTGTAATGATTGATCAAGTCGTTTTTTTTTAATTAAAAAAACAAAAAACACCTCGAATTTCAACATTTACAGTGTTACTCTCCCTAAAGGACGATTAATATAGGGGGATTTTCTTTTAATTTAGATAGCGTCCAATTATAACACTAATTTGTTTGTTTACGCTAATTATACTCCAAGTTGCGTCTGATAGGGTTGACGAGTTTTTAATTGAAATCAGAGTCATTTAATTTTCTACATTCGTTGACTGTCAGCTGGATTACACGCCTCTCATTCGCGATTAATTCTTAATTTAGTATACGGTGACAATTGGTTCATGTTGCTGTGTTTGACAAACTGCTACAATTAAACTGACTATTACCTACATATGCCCAAGTTTAGGAAGAATTTACAACTACGCGGTCGCTCAAATTCCACAAAGTCAGCCCTAAAGTCGTATGTGTTGTGTGTTAGGGCAACGCTTACATAACTACTACGGTATAATGTTATATTAACTAGTACGTTGATGAGCCGCAACACACTTGTAATAATATTAATCATGTTATTTTCTGGACTTTAAATAAAGAAACTTTTATTGAAACTAGAAAGTGGCCTGTGCAGTTTACATGCAGGAAATATAAAATTTGGAAGATCTAATTAAATTTTGTAGATAAGTTAAGTGTCTTTCTTGTATATATTTTTGAATAATAGACATGTATTTGTGTATTACAAAGCATAATTCTACCAAATTCACAAAATTTTACAAATATATATATATTATCATTTTAGTATGAAAACTTTCTAGTTTCTCTATAAATAATAAGCACTTTAAATTAAACGTTATTTTTTAGAAAGTATTGATGATATTAGTGTATTTTTATATTATTGCCTGCATTGTTTGTCTTACATCATAGCGTTACCTTTTCTAGATACCATTGTAACCGCTAAAGGCAACACAAAACAATGAGAACACTCCTTACTTACTTCAATTAGGGCAATGTTATATTCATCACTGGTTCGAATATATGATGGATGAACAGCTAAGCGTTTTATCTGCCGCACTTGCTGCCCTTCCATGTTACTAAAATCAACAACACCACCAATTACTTCAAAAAGCTCTAGAAATTTTTCGTCGTCAAAACATCGTGCTGCCGTCAGTACGTGGCTTTTGTGAATGATGGCTCCACCACACTTTAACTTCCCCTTGTCTTCTGCTATGTACTTTTTGTCGGAGTACTTCAGTAGGATGGCTATGAACGTGTACTCGTAGAGAGAAGCTTCGTTTCCTCCGATGAGCTTTATTGATACTGGAATGTTGAAATGTAATTCATCGTAGACTTGAAGGTACCCTTACATAACGGAGGAGCATTTGGCGACTCTGATACACTTGTCGCAATGTTTTTGAAGAATATCATTACATACAAAATTGTATATTCCTTAACATTTAGCATGATAGTGTATGACAGGTACTGTCAAAAATTAGCCGATTTTGCTACTGTTTGAGGCTTACTTATTAAAATGATCAAAGCAATTTCTGTTTGTTTTATTTGAAAGTATACATAGGCAAAATAACGTTAGAGTGGTCCAAGCGGTTGAAGGACCTGGGTTTTATTCCCGGAGCTCTGTGATGTCTGGCGGGTGGCCTACTCAGTCACTAAAAATAAACTACTGCCTGCGTTCACTACGAACAAGGAGTAATAATGGCGGTCGTCTAAGGCGTGGTGCTTGCCACATCGCCCGCATCAGAAATGGTGTGCGGCAACCGGGCAAATGAAAGCGAACATATGAGAGCCTTAACCTCTCAGTTTACTCAAGATTACCATTATTATTATTATTATTATTATTATAGGTAAAATGTGGTTGTTTGAATGTAATTTTAAATATTAAATTTGAAAGTAATCAGCCATTAACCTTACGATGCGTGTCCACTGGAATTTAAATTTTGCAAAATGTAGATTATAATTAGAAATAAATTATTTTCTAGCAATCAAATAAACATTTATTAATTATGCCAGTGTGGCCAAGCGGCTATGGACAGCCGGATGCCTGGCGAGTGGTTTATTTAGTCATTGAAAATGATTGAATACCTGTGTTCTCACTTTAAATAAGGAGTAATAATGAGGTCGTCTAAGGCGCGGTGCTTGCCACATCGCCTCGTATCAGAGATGCTGCGCGATGTCTGGGTAGTGAGAGCAAATATATGAAAGGCTTAAGCTCTCAGTTCAAAAGGCTGCGCTTCCACGAAGGGTGTTAGAGCTTCACCATGTTGGTATACAAAATATATGGTAGGTTTTTTTTACAGATCTTATTTAGTATATTTTGCATAAAAACTTTCACGTTTATCATTTGAAAGCATATTTTACTATTTATCTGTATAAGCTTAAATATTTTTACTACACACTAAAGTACTTTTCATCATCAACTTGTCTATACAAACAAATTTTTTCAATGCATTTTCGCCAAAATATGTTATCCCTAATTTTTCACTTCCGATTTTATAAATAAGAGAGCAAAGAACGCCAAAGCACATTCTTTTCTATCACTCATACTTTTCTTTCTACATACACCACACACATACGTATGCACATTTGTTAACGAGCAAAGTTGGTCAAAGGGATGGGGAAAGACGACATTTAAATATTGCATTTCAAAATATTTTGTAACTTTTCAGTCATCGCCAAATGAACTACATTTTCAATACGTCTTTCTTACCTAGGTACGGGTCAAAATGTAGATTAGATGAAGGAGAGGAAAAATATGGTCAAAAATTTGTATTGAATTCTGGTTTTAATTGCATAAAAATTAAATTTACTCGTCTCTTGGTGTTATTGCAATATAGGATATATGACACGTTAAGAACGGTGTAAAGCAGAAAATTAAGCTCCGGTGAAAAATTATTAAAACTTATAATGATGGTGCTAGATAGAAAATATCTAAATATAAAAATTTTCGGAAGTTAGTACAATATTGTGATTCCTGAGAAGGTAAACTCGACTTATTCTTGAATTTTACAAAAAGAGCATCAAATAATGTTCTTTAAAGCATCTACTACTATTTTTATTATTATTGACCCTCTATTTACAATCTGTCTATTTAGTGTGCCTGTTTTTTACAAAAATATCTGTTTCTTAAATAAGAGTTAAGGATAATGGCAAAACTACAAGGAATTTTTTTAAAGTTTGAACAGAAGTCATTTATGGTCGCTTTTAACTATTCGATGAACTTGTTTAGTAGTTATATGCTAGTTTCTAAAACCAAACCAGTCATTAGAAATTAGTTTCTTGTTACTAATGATTTTCAAATACTTTTGAAAGAACTAACAGCAAATGGTAAGAAGACACTTCGTTTGGATTCTTTTCAGATTTTGGCACCATAATTATTTGTGCTACTTTCCACTGGCTAGTAATAAAATATTCAAGCATAAGTACTGCGTTAAAGACTTACTGTATAGCTTTGAATCTTTTAATTGCAAGTTCTTGTAACAGTTTACCAGTAATTAGGTTAAATCTTAGTATTTTTTTAGGATCGATGTTTTGTAAGATTATTTGTTTAACTTCTGTAAGACCGAAGTTTCTCTATTGGGAGGTTTGTTTGCTATGGTTTATTGAGATATTCTTGAACCTATTATTTATGCTCGGCAGCAACTAAATTGTGTTTGATTTGCTCATGATTCGCAAATGATGTGTCCTTTTCTTTGTTACTTCTAGCCTATTAATCATTATGGTCTTTGATTTGAGGCCTTTTCAGTTCTTTTGTGGTTTTCCAAAAAGAAAAAACTTTCGATGGTGATATGATTTTTAGTTGGGATTAATAGATGTTTTAATTCCTTTACAGCTTTATTGGAATTTCTCTTGGTGTTTCCACTTCTTGAATTCTGCTATTTTTTCAAAGCTTTTTCTTTGCGTAAATTTTTGTTTCCTATTATTGTATAATTTCTGGACGAAATATAGTCTCAGGACACCAAAAAAGTTGGTTTGAGCCATTGGTTCGTGTGTGTGTGTCTGTCGGTCTGTCAGTAAACAGGATATCTCTAGAACCGTAAGAGCTAGAGACTTGAAATTTGGTATGCAAGTTACTTTTAGTTAGGGGACGCAGTGCGAAGCTTTTGGTAAAAATCGGCATAGTCGTTTGGTCGCAAGGTCGCAAAATTGGTCGGAAAGCGGTCACGAATCTAAACGGTTGAAGATACAAAAAATTTATGAGAATAAAAATGATTTGTTATCATGAGATAAATATGAATTTAAAATAAAAGTTAATAAAATAAGAATTTGAAAAAAATTGAAGCTCAGGATTTTTAATATATCGGTGTTCATAAAATGTCAAATTGATATATATAGATCAGATCGAAATGAAAATTACAATGAAATTTTTTGATCCGAGGTCAAATAAATAAGTTATAGCCGATTAAAAATTAATTAAACGGACCAATCACAGCGCGCTCGGAGAGCTACCAGGCTGACTGCGGGGGAGCACGCAGGCGATAATGGCGAAGGCTGTGCGACCGAGCTTGCACGGTTACCTTCAGTGACGTAGCAAAATTTTAAGTACGAGTCAATTATTGCCTTGTACTGTTTATTTTAATCAGCTTTCTAGTGTTGACTCGCTCCTCGTCCTTCTTTAAAATAAATTTTTAGACGAGAGCAGCGCAGGGCCGAGACGATGGACTTGTGCCTCATCTTTTTTGGATGGACCCTGTATAATCTAATATATATTTGTCTTATCTCCCTAACTAAACTTGTAATTCTATCTCCTCCTAGACGCTTCAACCGATTCACAACTATATTTGCTAATTCGGCTCACAAAATCAGCCTTCTAACTTTAACCGTTTTTGAATTATTTAAATATTTTGATTACAAGGGAAATTCCTCCTAATGTTTCTATTGTTCGAAGTGTTAAATGTACGCAAAACATGTGGAATGTTCTACACGACTGCCTGGCGTCTAGATCAGGCTTCGTCGATTAAGCCTGCGGGGTTCTCTGGTATATAATAATAGGATAAGGAAAGTCGTGTGATGTTCATACCAGATTTTTGCTGTACAGTATTGGTTGTGTTTCTAATATGTAAATATGTAGTGTCATCATAACCGGAGGTGAATCAAAACAAGATTTTTCTTTTATTCTTTTCATTCTTTTGTATTCCAAAATTTAATAAGTCAGGAATTCTTGTCCTGACAGTTGGCCAATAGTTGTCTCGTTGTTACTGCAGTTGGGTTATTTGTTCTTATAGTTGCTAATGTTTGTCTGCTCTTTAGTATTGTACACGTGCATTCATGTTTGGCATTTCAGTTGCCTTTGATAATAAATTTATTTCCCAAGGAATTGAAGTAGTGTTTGTGATCTTCATTTTTGTTGTTCTATTTTGGTGGCCAGTAGACAGCTGATATGTTGAAATTTCTTATGTTGTTTTCTAGAGATACGGTTGTTGCTGCTGCGCTATAATTTTGTAACTCATGATGGTAATGCTTTCGGAAGTGTGCGTCATCATCGGGGTGTAGAGTGCTGTAAATTCTATATCTTAGTATTTGTAAGTAATTTCTGAGGGCAAAGTTAAATTTACTTTATTTCTTGCGCATGTTGGCATATTACATATGTCCATTTTCAATAGTTGTACCGTTGTATTTTGTCAATTAACATTGAGATAAGATTGACTGATGAGCTCTTTTATTAAATTTTTAAATTCTGTTATATTGCTATTTTATTGTTTTGTTGTATCTAGGTTCCTTTATTAAATCTACTTATTTGTTAGGCTGTATATATCGAATTTTTTTGTGGCTAATGTTTACGCACAATGCATCCTTTGTAATTGGCTGGATGATTTTCGTTGCAATTGACACATTGTACTTGTTTTTTATTTTACTGCGACAATTTGTAGTTAAATGGTGATTTAAACATTTTACGCTTCGCAAACTTTTATTACGGACGTTATTTGTATGGACATATTGTTGGTATCACATACATTTCTGTATATCTGGTTTTGTATATGGTGCTTCAAATGTTGGACAGGACTTTATTGGCAGTTTTTTTATTATATTCATTTGGTTTCAAAGTCTACAAAGAATATGAAAATGTGTGTATCGGTACGTAATATTAAGTAGTTTTGTTTTTAACATTTTTATAATATTAGTTTGTGTTTGGCTATAAGATAACAAGTGCACCTACATCTGGGCGCACAAACTTCAACCTTACCTGCCCCTAGTGCCCCATGCTATATTGAATATTGGCGGTATAACCATATCCTACATATTTATCTTATATAGATAACAAAATTTTATATAATTATAATTATGATATAGTGAAGGAGAAAATACCATCACTGGTACACTAAAACATACAATGAACATCATGCGGAAAGCAAGGGAAAACCACCGCATAAGAAATTTTCTAGAAAGCAGCAAAGCCAATAAATATGGACAAGTTTTTAATAGTTTAACAAGTCCGAAGGTAAAACTGTCTCTCATTCGGATCTCCGGGAGGGAACAACTAATGAAGAGAGATCCAATAAACAACGCAACTTGATCATCAGCAAAGTAGAAACTTAGAATGTCAGATCACTACTAAAGTGTGGGAAACTAGAAAATATTAAGTTAGAAATGAAAAGGCTTAAAATTGGAATTGTAGGTCTTTGTGAAATAAAATGGCCACAAGCAAATGATTTTTAAAGTGATGCCTACAGAATAGTGCACACAGGAGCATATGAAAAAAGAATAACCAGATAAGGCAATACAAGAAAAAAGCAATAATGATAAAGATACGTACTAAACCAGAGGATACCATAATTGTACAAGTGTACATGCCAACAAGCGAACATAACAATTAAGAAGTGGAAGATATGTATAAATCCAGAAGTAACATGATTAACAAAAACCTTATTGTTTTGAGAGATTTTAATGCTGTAGTAGGAGGAGCAGAAGGAAATCGAATATGGTCGAGTTCTGTGAAAGACATAACCTGATACTAATAAATACAGTATTTCAACATCATCCTAAAAGACGATATACATAGACAAAGCCTGGAGATACAGGAACTTTAATCTAGTGAAACGATGTTTTTAAAATTAGATGCAGATATAGATAACAACCAGATAATAATGAAACATAAACTGACTTACAAGGAGCTGAAGAAAAACGAAACTTACAGGTGGGATATAAATAGGCGCAAGAGTGTAGAAAACTAGTTAGAATACTCAAAGAAAGTCGATATAGAAACAAACAAAACAGATAATGAGATAGAGGATACTGAGATGAAATGGAACAGCATTAAAAAAGGAATGATTAAAATAGCCGGTAACATACTGCAACAAAAGAATTCACCAGCACCCTGGATGACAAAACAAGTTATCGATCTAATAGAAGAAAGAAGGCGCTAAAACAAAGGATGGCAAAACAAAATACCGGAAAATTAGAAATAGCATCAACAGAGAAGCCAGACTAGTTAAAGAACAATATATAAAAGAAAAATGTGAGAAAGTTTAGGAAACCAAAAGAAAAAACTATTGTATGGGGCCGAAACGTGGACTATCGGATTGGCAAAAAGAGACTAGAAGTGTGCGAATAGTGGTGTTATAGAAAATACTTAAAGATCAGTTATTTTGATAGAATAACAAACGAGGAAGTATTGAGAAAGATCGGACAAAAGAAGTGTTTGTAAAAGAACATACAAAAACGAAGGAGCACACTAATGGGATACATAATAAAAAAGAAGGGCTATTAATCACAATTAGTGAAGAGCGTATAGAAGGAAAGAAAGCTTGTGGCAGACCGCGGATGGAATATATTAAACGAATAATGGAAGGCACAGGGTATGCCACGTATAAATCTATGAAAAATAAATGTATGAATGGGAAGGAATGGAGAGCTGCGACAAACCAGCTGAGAAGCTGAAGACACAGAAAGAGAGAGGCTATCTTTATGTTCTATCTTAACGAGATTATTACTGAGTGCTTTAGTCTGCTAATTTATTTATTTCTACCTTTAGTGGGTAACAAAAATTAGAGACCCAACGCTATAAGGCATAATTGGTAAACGAGTATGAAGAAAAAGAAGAATAAAAGTTAGTGGAGGTTTATTTCCTTTTTTGCTCTTTATTGTAGGTCTTTCCTTTTACCAAATCATTTTTACTAAAGCTGTTGAATCTATTATTTAAAGTAATACCGTTACTTAATCAAAATTTGTTTAGTTTGTTTTGGTTTAAGCGATGTTCACTTGTCGTTTATCTTTAACGTCATTAGCAAATGATGTTGGAAGCAGTATTGATTTTTGTAATGAGTTGTGTATTATTTAACTTTGATTGTTAAAGCAAGACAGGCTCTGAATGTTGTTGCATTATCGGGTGGAAAGAATACATATGGTGCATTTTGATTGTATATTGTTGGACCTGATTGGATACGAAGCATGTTATTGAAAATAGGATTAGCTATTTGACTACTTCCTATAGCCGTTTCTTATTATTGCAAATATAGCTTGCATAACTTAGTTTAATTGTAGGAATATAAAATATATTATCTACCTCTTCTTCTTTCTTCTTCTTCTTTATCAGCCTGTATCTATCCAATGTTGGACATAGGCCTCCCCTTTAAATCTCCATTTGTCTCTGTCTTGAGCTGTCTTTATCCATGTTAATCCTGCTATTAATTTTATGTCATCTTTCCATCTGGTTTGTGGGCGGCCCACACTCCTTCTGCCCGTCCATGGTCTCCATTGCTGTATTTCCTTGTTCCATCGTTCATCTTTTTGCCTCATGGTGTGGCCTGCCCATCTCCATTTCAATGATGCTACACATCTCTTGACGTCTATTACTTTTGTTTTTTCCCTTATATTCTCATTTCTTATTCTATCTTTCAACTTTATATTTAGCATTTGCCTTTCCATTGCTCGCTGGGCTTTGGCAAGTTTTCCCATTAATGTTTTGTTTAATGTCCATGTTTGTCGCGTAAGTAAGTACTGGGAGTACGCATTGGTCATACACAGCTTTTCTCAGTTTTAAGGGGATTGTTTGGTTTTTAGTATTTTATTTTGTTTCCCAAAGGCTGACCATGCTTGGCGTATGCGTCTATCAATTTCAGATTTTGGTTAAATTTTTGCATGTTATCAATTGACCTAAATAAACATATTCTTGTACTGTCTCTACAAGTTTGGTTGTCAATTTTATGTTTATGTTGTCTTGTTGGTTAGTCATTAATTTTGTTTTTGTTTATTTATTTTTAGCCCAACTTTTGCTGATTTGTTCTTGAGTTCTTCGAGCATGTTTTGTAAGTCCACTGCTGAGTTTGATATGATGATTAGGTCATCTGCATAGGCCAGGTGATTGAGCATTTTGCCATTTATATTCACTCCTTTGTTTTCCCAGTTAAGTGACTTTATCACATCTTCTAGTGCTGTTATAAACAACTTAGGACTCATCGAGTCTCCTTGCCTTACTCCTCTACCGACCGGGATTTTATTAGTGTTTTCGTGTAACCTCACTGTCATTGTTGATTTTTCATAGATGGAGTGGATCATTTTAGTGTATCTATAGTCTATTCTACTGTTTTGCAGGGCTTTTCTATCGCCCACAATTCAATCGAGTCAAGCTTTTTAAAATCGACCAGCGCCATATATAAAGGTAAATTGTATTCGATGGCTTTTTCTATTAATGTTCTTATTGTGAGGATGTGGTCGTTTGTGCTGAAATTTTCCTAAATCCAGCCTGTTCGATCGTCTGGTAGAATTCTAGTTTTGCGTCTAATCTGTTTACTATGATTTTGTGAAGAGTTTGTATATTTGGGGCAATAGAGATATTGGCCTATAATTATCAAGTATTGTTTTGTCTCCCTTTTTGTATATGAGGATAATTAGTGCGTTGCTCCAATCATCAGGAATCCTTCCTTCCTCCAGACATTTATTAAAGAATATTTGTAATGTTTGAATTATCGTATCTCCTCCTTCTTTTATTAACTCGCCTATTACGCCATCTTGTCCAGGGCACTTGTGATTTTGATGGACTTTATGTTGAATTTAATCTCCTCATTAGTAATTTCTGGGATATCTTCTGAATTTACATTTATTATTTTCTTTTTAATTCCTGTTCCACATTTTCGGCGTTTCGTTTTTTGTTTGTATAGCTTTTCATAGTATAGTTCTATGGTCCTTAAAATTTCGTTTTATCTCTTACTTCTTTTCCCTCATTGTCTTTAAATGCTGTGATATTTGCTCTACCTAATGATCTTCTTATGCTTTTCATATTTTTATTTTCTTGGATTATTTTTCAATTTGTGCTTCTAACTGTTTCCTTTTATCTTCTCTTATTGATTTCTTCAGTGTCTTATTGGTTTCTGTAAATTCTATCGTGTTCCGTTTTCCGTTTTTCAACAGTTCTCGTCTTATACGGAATAGTTCTTCTGTTCTGTCACTCCAACTTTTTTCTTTTTTCTTACGAGCTGCGGCTACTTTAAGGCCTGCGTCGAACATACATTTGTTTATGGTAGTATTCATGTCGTTCATTGTCATTTCCTGTATTTCAGAGGATTCTAAATTCTTGTTTAATTCGTATTCGTACTGTGCTTGTTTTTCTTTTATCTACCTCAAATGGTATTAATACACTAAAATCAGGTCACGCATTTGCTTTGCACTTGTTGCCTCAGAACACGGAGCACAATCGTACGACCTTACTATTTGAAAGATGAATAATATTTACTACTTGAATGTGGGCTTCGGTCGTAGGCATAAATTATTACTTCTAACATACATGACAGCATATGGGAATTTACATGTCCCAAAAAGCAAAGGATATGATATTTGAATATTTTGGTGCTCACGAGATCTCTTTGTTTCAGTTATGTGCTTTTGGAAAGTTGCATTTGTGTTGACTAGTTTTAAGTAGTTTCTGTAAATTTTAAGCTTTACAGTTGCTATAGATAATTAAACCATTAATACCAAAGAGGTTTTTGTATGTTAGAAGTAACTTCAATTTAAAACACAAAAATGAATTTCTTAAGATATGGAGTATTATTTTGACATAAAATAATTCTATGTACCTATTGTAGTTACCAGTAAACAATATATTTTTTGCTTACCAGAAAAATTAAAACATTAATCTCGCTTGCTGGTTTTGGATTCTAAGTTTAGGAGGTAGTGAAGCTCCTCAAAATTATAAGTTCATGTTTTTAAATTTAGATTCGGGCTCGAGTAAAATAGATAGCTTCAAGAAAACGGTTTAAACACTATTTAAGTATAGGCGTAGTTTGCTGGACACATTTATTTTTAATACTTAGAGATTACACTTTAGTTTTACATCAATATGTGATATGTATATTATGATATGTATGCAGTTTTCTCTCATGTTGCTTATTCTAGCGCTTCTGGCGATTTTACGTGCCATCGACAATCCTGCCCTGTAAAATGGCCAGAAGCGCGATCTCAAAAACATCACAGTTAGACAGTAAAATTGAAACGTTGGAATCATTGTGTGCGCCTACGAGAAGCACATCGATAACCTCTTTAGAATCCATCCATCTACCTAGGTTTAATACTATAGTATGACTAGGCCAGACAAAATCTGTCGAAAACGGCGAAGTACTACAAAATGCCTCAGCCATTTCGTGATCGTAAGGTACACCTACTATACCTGCGCTAACGAGGTTTATATGTAAATAAATATAGGGAAGTTACACGAGGCAGCAGCGACCGTGCAATGCGATGGTCAGTGAAGGGCTCCAGATGATGTTAGGGTGTCTCGAAGTAATGCATTGCGTGGAGTAGCTTCGCTTGTGCCTCGTGTAACTTCGTAGATCTTGTTTAGATTCAAAGATGCGGTCCGGGCACGTAGCAGTGCTGAGCCCGCGAATGCGGATAACTTAATGCATAGGTCTCTTGAATCCCGTAAAGCCCGTGAGCCGCTTTTCCCCAGCGGTGTGCTGGATGGAATTCTTGATTTGATCGGAGGCGACGGGGCCGATGCAGACCAGCGGATCCTTGAAATACGAACAGACCTGAAACACAAATGTGTGAATGCAAGGAATATTCAGTTTTTTGATAAATATGTAAATGGTTACTTATTTTTTGTTAGTTTTGCACACTCACGAAAATCAGCTGACACATTTTAACAGCTCTGTGCAATTTTTATTCTGTTAATATTATTTTACTACAAAATAATATTAATTCACTTATTATGAATAAATTATGCCTGTAACTGCATCAATAACAGTTTAATGTATTCAACGAAATTTTAAATTAAATGAAAATTACATGCCTTTTGATAAATATTTATTTTTTAAATCTACGTGATATTCCCTTTTATGTTTCATATTTTCTACAAATTTGTACTTTACAACTTATTGCTGAGCTGTGTTCCAATAAGTGAACATTAATATTTATTCAGTAAATGTCTGTAGTTAAATACTCCGTAAGACTTAATGCTACTGTTATGGTATTTGTATGCGAACAGTTTTCCCAAAGGAAATTAGGTTCAGATGCTGCTGGTTAATCCTAGAGTAGACCTTGCAATAAGCTTGAATTATTTGTAGAGCTAATATTTGGCTGATAATGCTACAGATTAAGTGGGGCTTAGTAAATAAATCGTTAGTTAATAATACATTGCTTACTTAAGAGGTTTTCACCTATGGATGGTCAATTCTCGAACATAATGTAATTATTCATTTTTTGTTGCATTTTTATTCATATATTATATATATTCATATTTAAGATGAAGAATTTTGACGGCATCGTGAAATGGAATGGGATTTTCTGACGAAACTCGGCAAAAAAAGTTTATATAACTTTTAAAAACCCAATTAGTACAACTAAATAAGGCAAATCGTTAAGATAAAGAGGCTATCGGAATTTCCTTCGCAAATCATATAACATTTCGATTATTTTTTTTCTAATTACGTTGATGTTTGCGCCAATTTCTAAATTATATTTATTTTGAAGTTTAAATTAGGGCCGGCTATAATTTTTGGTTCCCTCTTATACATATTTGAAATTTGTTTTATCAGCCCAATCGTCGCGTTGCAATTTGGCCGGCGGTCTGGGCCGCGGGCCGCGCTCTTGGAATTGTTTTTGTGCACTTGCATTGGCACTTCGGCTTCGTTTAGTTCGCGCGACTTGACGCTTTTGCTTTTATTCATTTAAACTTGCATTTCGCATTTCGTTCGCGGCATTACGCTTTTGCCTTCGTTCGCGTTTTGCATTTAGCCTTTTCTGGCTGTGTTCTCGCAGGCAAATTTTCCGTAAGTCGGGAACATTTTTCTTTTTTAACCGAGAGTTCGCCGGCGGCTTTACTCGGTCCATTTTCTTTCATCTAGCTCGACGAAGGAACCTTTTACACCAGGAAGACGCTACCGTTTCAGCTTCTACTGTGAAGATTGGGGTAGCTTGTCCTATTTTTTATCCATATCCTTAAATCCTTAACCCCAGGACCAATAGCAGGGAACCTATATCTGCGGGAAAGCGGCTTTTTTTGCGTCGTTTAGTTTAACTAGCCATTTTTTGGTCTATTGTATTACTTCGCCTAGGCTCTGTTGTAGGAGATTTACAGCAAAAACCAGATCTTTATATTTGACCACAATTACCTTGGCATCGGCAAAAGTAGCAGAGTGAGTGTGGATTGCTTGGCAAATCTGCTGTAAAAATGAGGTACAAGATGAGACCAAGTCTACTGCCCCGTGGCACGTCTGATTTGATTTAGTGTAGCTCTGTCTGGTCTTGTCTGAATTTTACCTAGAAGTATTGTTCTTTTAGATAGGATTTGAGGGTAGTATAGAAAGGGTGTGGCAATAATACTTTGAGTTTGTACAGTAGGATTGCGTAGTACTGTTTTTCTTCGAAGGTTTGGTTAATTGTGTCTACGAGTTTGTGGACCTGCTGAATGGTAGAATGGTTAGCACAAAAGTAGAACTAATGATCTGGGATAACATTGTGTTGCTCCAAGTGCAGGGTTAGTTTTCTAGCCAATAATTTTTTTAATAAGTTACTTAAGACGAGCAATAGACTAATTGATCTATAGGAACCAACTTTGTTGGGAGCTTTTCCAGGTTTGAGAATTAGTATTACCTGCGTTACCTTTCATTGTACTGGGAAATAGCACAGCCTCAGGACAGCATTATATAACATTGTCAGAATGACTAGACCTTTGTATGGTAATTCTTTGGTTAATTTTCTTGTGATTAAATCATAGCTTGGGACTTTTTTTTTGTTTTTAGGTGGTATTTAATTAGTGTTTCGTGCACTTCTCTAAAACCTCTTTGTCCCTAATTCCATCTTAGCCGCAATCTTGATTTGTTGGTTTGCCCAACCCTAGTCACAACTAAACGAGATTTTTACCGCCGCCCGACATTACAATTTGAACCCTTGTGAGAGACAGAGCGTAGCTAGCCGCCAGACGAAGCTGACCAGGTTTTGTAAACACGATAGCGTGTTTTTATTGCGCGTTGGCGATTGCGTTTTGTGTGTTCCGCAGCCGTCCGTAGTGCTCCAATACATCTGATCAAGTACGAAACCACCCCCGGGTTGACGCCGCCAAGCCAAAGCACGCTGATATCTGCAGCTCAGGCTGCAAGAAAACGTTAGGTGTGGTAAGTCTCTTTTAGTTGTTCCGTCGTGCATTTGTTCCCAACAGCACCTTTTTTCCCGTAGTCTGGAGAGTTCATAGCTGGCTTGCCGCCCACCGTCTTTAATTTATTTAGTCACGTTTTGTATTTTTTTTATCATTTTCTTAGTTTGTTTCATTCATCTTTAATGTTAGTTTGTTATCAATATTTATTTGTGCTAAATATATAGTTTACACTGCTCTGTTTCCTTTTTTGAGTTAATTCTAGAAGTGCTTAATATCAAACAATTAGTCCATTAACTTCTATAATTGTGATTAGTTTTATGGGCAGAGCGAATTAGTGTGAAATATCCAGGAAATTCTAATTTTTCATTTCCTCATCGACGGCTATTTGAAACGGAATAGGTTGGAAGAGATTTGCAAGATGCTGAGCCAACAGATTGACTTTCTCTAGCTTAGATCTCGCCCATAAACCATTTCGTTAGGGGGAGAATTGGTTGATTTTGATTTTGTATTCTTTTCGTCTTTCAAAGACAATAAGTGGTGTTTTCTATTGGACTTAGGTTTGTAAGGAATTCTTAAAAGCTCTAATTTTTTCTGACTTTGATGAGTGCTTTCAATTTTGATGAAACTTCATTATATTTTCTTTGGCCAGATGAATACCTGGAGTTTTTTCTCAGTCTTATTTATTTACAATTTTTTTCCTAATTGCAATAGGGCAACGCGCTTGTAGCTGTTTGAGTAAAATTACAAAGTTGCTTTTCAAGCTGCTTCTTGGATAATTCTGGTGAAATTGTAGACTGCTGAGTCTAGTTTTTCATTAGACTGAAGAAAATTTGCATGTCTAGCTGGTTATGAATAATATTTCTGTAGTAGTTCCAATCAGTTTGATTGTTAAATAATCTTGGTGTTTTTTTCCTGTTCTGTAATAGTGATGCTTACCGCTACGATAACGGGGATTTAATCGTACATTAGGTCCAGACATGATACTATCTTAAGGCAACCTGTGGCTAAGCCTTTAGTTCGAAAAAAATCTAGCAGGTCTGGCAATTTATTTGGATTAGAGGGCCAGTACGTGGGTTTATAAGTTGATAGGTAGCCTAGATTGTGCTCTTGTACTACTTGGTATAGCATTTTACCTTTGCTGTTGGTGAAATACGGGAGTCCCATAATGTGTGATTTGTATTATAATCTTTCTCTGCTAATAATCGATTAGCTAAGGATCTAAAATATTGCGTAAAGCCTTGTTTATTTGTAGCGTAATTTGAAGAACAGTATACAGCAAATATAACTAGTGGTCTATGCCAGTCTTCTACCTCAATACATAATATGTTGCCTGATTAGTATCACAGTGTCGTCTGTAACTCTTCTGTGTCCGGATGATTTGTAAGGTATAGCTGGTAATTGTAAATTTTGAAGTAGAAACTACTGCAGGATGGCCATTTCATTATGGTTTGGAAGGTCGTTGCTATTCCACTGTGCTATTTTAAGGATTGGGGCCATTTTTATTGCTTAATTCATCTCTGAGAAGTTCGATTTGTGTAGTTAATTCGTTGACGATTTTTTGTTGTGCCTGCGTTGTTTTCTGGAGTGAGACTATTATAGGTGTTAGGTCATTTACTTGTTGGCTATATATGTTGTTGAGTAGTTGAGGTGGGGTGTTAATGCGTAACTGTTTCTTCTGTTTTACACTTGATCTGAGTATAATGGCATTGTCTGGAATTGTGCCTGAGGCATGGAGTTAGGTAAGTTTTGCTGTTGGTGGAGTATTGGCTGCTACAGCTGTGACTGTTTTTGTTGATGTTGCTGTAACTGCAGTTTTTGTTGTTGCTGGGATTGAAGGCGTACAGCATAGCTAGAACTAACTTGATTTGGGTATCTTCTTTGTACAATCTCTAGGTACACCTTACAGCCTTTATAATTCCCGGGATGTTGACTTTGACACAACATACATATGACGGGGTTGCCGTCGCTGCAGTTTTTTGTGCAGGTGCGGTAATCGCGGTTTAGCACATAGCGCGGCGGTTGCAAGAGATTGATTGACATATTTGTATCAATATTCATTAACTTGACGAGATTAAAGTATGTAATCCAGTAATTAATGTCTTCTTAAATAGTATCTATATCTTTAGCTACATTTATGTGAGTACAATGAGTAAATTTACAATTATTTATAATTTTTTTTTACAATTCTATTTTGATTACCCAAATATATTAACACATAACAGTTATAATATTGTTTTCTAAATTAGTAATTGTTACTATTGCAGATATAATTAAATCTACGAACAACTAAAGGTGCTCTGTGAAATTTGAATAAATAAAAATAGAGTAAAAATATGTTAGTATACATATGTAAGAGTAATTTTTCAAAGAAAGTAATAATTTACAAGCAAATGCTATTTATTGTCATAGACGAGATGCAATGAGAATCTGATATCTTTCATGTATTTTTTGTGTTTCTATATTATTACAATATAATTAGGTTAAAAGAAAAAAAATACTTTGAGGCGTGAAACAAAAAGCTACAGTAAAATTTTCGGAAATTCTGGCGACGACTTTTGCAATGACTAGTATTTCTACGAAATCTACCTAAAAGGGCACCTTTCAGCTTATTATAAACTACTTGAATAAGAAATAGTTTAAGTTAAATGTGAAGAACAACTAATACCTCTTTATTCAATAAAATGAGTCCTGGAGGGTAGCATACTTGAAAATATTTTTTGCTTATTAAAATCACTTTCTTTACTAAATGTTATTTATGGAAATTAAAACAGTAGAATATCATTATTTTAAAGTAACTAAGCAAAAAGAGACATAAAAATGACATCTTTTAATATAATGAAATATTCCCTTAAAAAAATTAAACCACAAGTCAGTAGAAACACGAAAATCATAATAGAAACGCTAATAATTAAAGTAACCTTTTTTAGATAATTGTAATTTTGTTCTCTTATAGATTTCTTTGTTATATTAATTGACCGTTATTGTAAACTTAAAATTAATGGTTTTTAGGAGAATTGCAAAAATTGCTATTTTTATTGATGATAGACAACTTAGGGTAGGACTTTTGCCGTGCCATTTAAAAAGATAACTTTATAAATAAAATATTATAGTTACTTCGTCGCTGCATACAAAAATAGGTAATGGTTTAAGCTGTCAATGTTTTTTTTTGAAATAAATTTCTAATAGTTATTTAAAATATGTGAAAACATCTTCCTGGGCCGTTTTTTAGATTGAGCAGTTTTTATTCTGCTTTTTTGAAAATTAGAGCTAATTTTGTCAAGTTAGTTTATTACTTTTATTATAATATACGTTCTATAACTTTCAACGCGTCTTTTAAAGGTTTTCTTATTAAATATTACTAATATAATCTCCTTTGATATTTTGCTTGATTTTCATTGGTATATTCTTCTTCTTCTTCTTAGCCCGTTTCGGTCCATAACTGGACGAAGGCCTCCTTCATTGACTTCCACTTGGTCCTATTTTGAGCTTCCTGTATCCATTTCAATCCGGCCACTTTTATATCGTTGTACCATCTATTGGGTGGTCTTCCTCTGTTTCTTCTATATTCCCACGGCCGCCACTGAAGCATTGTTTTTGTCCATCTAGTTTCTTGTGTTCTGGCAAGGTGTCCGGCCCAACTCCATTTCAGATTTGCTATTGCTTCAATAACATTTGTCACTTTTGTTTTCTCCTAATCCATACATTAGTTTTTCTGTCACGTAGTGATATGCCTAGCATTTTCGTTCCATTGCTCTTTGAGTGGTTGTTAATTTGTGCAAGTGGGTTTTTGTTAGGGTCCAGTTTTCACTTCCGTAGGTCATTACAGGTAAGATGCATTTATCAAAGACTTTAGTCTTAAGATGTTGGGCAATATTTTTGGAGTTCAAAATAAAACTAAGTTTACCATAGGCTATCCATGCTAATCGAGATCTTCTTTTGATTTCTGTTATTTGGCTGTCACGGTCAATCCTGAATGTTTGTCCTAAGTATATGTATTCACTAACATTTTCAATCGATTGAAAATTATTTGTATATTAAACTTCTTTAATATGACGTTGTAATTTTAAATGTGATACTATGTTTTATTATTTTAGATCATTAACTTTTTTTTAGTATTTGCTCATATTTGTGTTATATACGTTAATTACAGATAATATGTTTTCCTTGATTTAATTCCTTGCAGAAATCCTTTTCTCTATTAGTATTACATCCTGTTTTCTTTATTAGTTAATTTTTTGTTTATAGGTAGTAGTTATGTTACGATTATTTATCTTATCTAGGATTTTTACTTAATTATTATTCCTTATTTTATTTTTTAAATTTCTTAGGCGCAGTTATTAGACATCATCCATCAACCGGTGAAATTGTGATTATCGCAAATCGTAAATTTCCCATGTTCATCAATTAAGTCGGCTGCTTGATAAACAATCCGTTGGTATCAACCCTATTGTTGGAACTGCAAGTGCTGCATTCGCGTGATTATCTGAATTCGCTTTTTTTAGTTTGAAATTGCAGCTTTGTTTTGTACACTGCTTAGATTTATTTATTAAAGATAATAAACACACGTTAGACTTGCTCGTGACGTAAACACTTCAGGCTTGTATGCAATATGGTTATATTATTTTATATTATTTATTTGGATTCATCGTTTGACTTTCAACGAGTAAGGTTGTGTTTGCCGGTGAGAGTTACGGACTTTATTGAAAGTGCGGCCGCAAGGACAAGTGTTAAAATAATGTTTAGTGGAACGGGACCTATCGGCCACTCATCGCAGCCGATAAGTTATCTACCACAGCCAAACTTCGCTACTCCAATCTTTTCGAGCCAAGGTCAACAACAACAGCTGCCTTTTCAACAAAATAACTGCAATGCAGGTATGCAACAATTTTATACGCCATCCTCCCAAGTTTATAAGCAACCCGAAAGTGCAACCACTAAAGTCACTGAACCCCAAAATGCTTACTTAATCGAAACCAGCGAAAAGATGAAGGAAGCAATAAGTATTCTGGCAAGTCGTACAGCAACAAAGAAAGCGCATCTCCAGGCGAACACCTGGAGATAACCTACAGATAACCAAACAAATAGATTTGCACCTCTCAGCCAGCTAGAAGCAAACTCCCCAAACAAACACTGACAGTATGCAACAGTCAAGTACACCTCCAACAATAACACCACCTAAACCACCTCTTATTTTTGTCCAGGGAGTGACTAATCTTGTACAAATGCTAAGAACTCTAGCTGATATAACAGAAGAGGAACATCTAATCACTAAATGTTTATCCAACAACGTTGTAAAAATTACCGTAAAAACATCTGATTTATACAAAAAATTTGTTAAATTCATGCAAAATCAGAATATTATTCATCATACATACCAACTGAAGGAAGAAAAGCCATATAGGGTTGTAATAAAACATTTGCATCCTACAACTTTAGTTCAAGATATAAAAAGATCTAACGCGAGGATTTCTGTCAGAAACATAATTAACATTAGACAAAGAACTACGAAAACTCCACTTCCAATTTTTTTTGTGGATTTAGAGCCGGCTAGAGATAACAAAGAGATCTACAACCTAAAGTATCTTCAAAATAAAGTCATTGCGGTAGAGCCTCCGAGAAAAAGCACTGAATTAGTACCAGCACACGATGTCAGCAGTACAACTACACTAAAAGCTACTGTAATCGGCCATACGCCTATGTAAAGTGCGGCGGAGCACATGACACAAAAACTTGCAAGAAAACCCCGACTACCCCAGCAAAATGTATTTTATGCGATGGCGCACATCCAGCCAACTATAAAGAGTGCCAAGTATACCGCGAGCTACAAAATAAATATCGTTTGGGACAAGGTCAATTACGCAAACGCACAACTGACTACAGACAATTCAGTAACCAGACTAAAAACAATGAAGAACACCCTCAAAACAATTCAGATATAACCCTTTCCCACATTTTGGAAGAATTTAAAGGAATGTTTACACAACTACTTAACTAAAACAACATGATACTTAATATCTTGTCAACTGTCATTAAGAGATTAGTCCATAATAGCTAAGTTTTTAATAATAGCTCTATGGAATGCCAATGGGCTCTAGTCAAAAAAATCTGAAATCAAATTATTTTTAAAACTACATAACATACATGTATTGCTGGTATCAGAAACTCACTTCACTGAGAGATCATATATGAGAATTATATACTATATCACACCCAGCATCCGGATGGGACCGCACACGGTGGATCAGCTATCATTGTCCGAGAATCTATAGCCCATCATGAATTACCAAAGTGCGACAGAGATTTTCTGCAGGCAACAACAATCCAATTAACTATGCAAGACATATCGACAACAATATCCTCCAAGACACAACATCACCAAGGACCACATTCAAACGTTCTTAGAATCCCTAGGTCAACGCTTTATTGCTGACGGGGGTTTCAATGCGAAGCACATTAACTGGTGACCACGATTAACAACTACGAAGAGACGAGAACTCTATAAATTTATTACCGAAAAACGGTATTTCACTTTATCCACGGGCGAGCCAACTTATTGGCCCACAGACTTGAAAAAAAATGATCTTCTAGATTTCTACATACTAAATGGAATTTCGATCTATTTCACGGAGGTTAGACCTAACTTCGATCTGAACTCGGATCACACACCTGCCGTCGCCACCATCAGCACATCAGTAATAAAAAAGAAAAGCAAGCCAACATTGCATAATAAGACCACTGATTGGCACCTCTTCAAGGAATTGATTGATCATAAAATATCTCAGTACTCGGTGCATATAGAAACAGAATTTGATATAGAGGAAGTGACAAACTTTCTCATCACTACTGTCCAAGAAGCGGGTTGGTCTGCTACTCTCACATATAAATTAGAAAAACGGCAGACGCAAAATATCCTGGTTAAAGAAAAAAGAAAAGCACGAGCCAGATGGCAAAGAAGTCGACATCCCGTTGATAAAAATACCTATAACAGGCTTATGACCAAACTAAAGACCAAGTTACGAGAGTTCAAAAACAACACTTTCACAGCCTATGTGGAGAACCTAAGCACCAAAGACGATACAATCTGGAGAGCAACAAAAGGATTTAAACGTCCTACCCCTACCATATCACCACTTCGTAAGCCTGATGGTATCTGTGTGACAAAGAAAAGGCGGCAGCATTTGCGGAATATCTTGCACAAGTCTTACAACCCCACAATAATGATACAAACCCAGAAGTAGAAGATTTCCTAGATGCTTCTCTTCAGCTGTCTCCACCGATTAAAGCTTTCATTGTGCAAGAAGTAGAATATGAAATAAAATATTTAAAAAAGAATAAGTCACCTGGATTTGATCTAATTACCGGAAAAGTACTATCTGAACTACCCTACTCCGGATTATTGTTAATAAAAACCATATTTAACTACATCCTACGTCTGAGCTACTGGCCCACCAAATTTAAACATGCACACATCATATTAATACCTAAACCAGGTAAACCGCCAACGGAACTAACTTCTTATCGACCTATAAGCCTTTTGCCGGTGATATCAAAACTTTTGGAAAAGCCAATTTTAAAGCGAATAAACGAAGATGACTTGCTAGCGGATCACTTACCTGACCACCAGTTTGGATTTCGACGTAATCACTCGACTATTCAGCAGTGTCATTGCTTGACGAATATTAATTATACAGCCTTTGAAGAAAAAAATTACTGCTCATCTGTCTTTTCAGTTTGGCATAAGGGTCTCCTATATAAAACTCAAGCTTGTGTTTCCGCATAACTACTACGAATTACTAAGATCTTATTTACTACATCGTACATATAAAGTCAAACATGGCGAAGAACTATCAGAGATATTTCTTATCTCCGCAGGCGTCCCTCAAGGTAGCGTTTTAGGTCCGCTCCTATATCTAATCTACATTGCTGATCTGCCTACAGCCTCGGATGTTGAAGTAGGAACATTTGCGGACGACATAGCAATTCTGACGACACATAAAGATCCAGCTCTGGTGTCTCAGCAGCTACAAAACTATTTAAACCTCCTGGAGGATTCGCTGAACCAATGGCGAATTAAAGTTAATGAAAGCAAATCTGCTCAACAGTGTCCTCCTGTTTATATTAACACTGTCGAAATACTACACTCTACCGAAACTCGTTACCTAGGACTACATCTAGACAGAAAGCTAACTTGGAAATTGCACATTACAAAGAAAAGGAAACAAATGGACCTCAAATTTAAACAAATGGTTTGACTAATCGGCAAAAAATCTACACTTTCCATCGATAACAAATGACTTCTTTATAAGGTAATAATTAAGCCCATATGAACTTACGGACTGGAACTATGGGGCTGCTCTAGCATGTCCAACTTAAACATTATACAGAGATTCTAATCTAAGGCTCTTAGACAGATCGCAGGTGCCCCATGGTATGTCACCAACCTAACTCTACATACGGACTTAGATATGCCAACTGTAAGAGAGGAAATACATCAACGTGCAATGAAACACCATGCCCGTCTTCTAGTACATCCAAACCCATCAGTCGAACCAGCCTTCAAAAGACTCAATAAGAAATGGGCTTGTGACCTACTCAACCAATAACGTCTTTAGGGTAATAGGTTAAATCCCTCAAGTCTCTTGGCAGCAAATTAGCTCATAGAACTAATGTGTCTTATATTTGAAGTATAAATATGTACCTAGTTCTGATCGTTGATGTATTTTTTCTAATAAAAAAAATATTATTTATGCGGTTAAAATAGGCTTTCTCTAGAAATAGTAGGCGAATGACCACAATAATAATTTTGTTACAATAAAGACTCAATTATAAGATCATAGATGCAATGCAAACAACTTTGGACAGCAATCTCTGTATATAAATTCTAGTATCGACCTTTTAATTTTGTTGGCAGCGTTTTTGTGTTTTAAAATGTTTATGTTATTAATTTTCAGATTTTTGAACAATTAAGATATACGAAAAGCCGAGGAAATACTTCTTTGTGTGACAAATATCTTGAATTTATTTTTAGCTTTATTTAACGGTTAACATTGTTTGCAAAGAAAAATGTTTTGTGTAGAACGCACGGATTTACATAAAATTTTAATTGTGCTGTAAACTTCCAAAAGTACTTTGCTCAACAGACGCATAATTACTGTTTCTGTAGTATAAGGAATTCTTTCGTTTTCGGCTAAAGTCTACTGGAGCAAATCAGGTTACCGCAAGCTTTTGCTTGTTCAAGGCTGCCGAGGCCTCTCTCCTTTTCAATCTTTTTGCTCAAAATTGGATTGTTTGGGAAACTTCGCCCGGTGCGCTGCAGAACGGAGCTTCGCGCAAGCAAAATGTTTGCCTTGCAGATTACCGTCCCAAATTTGTTGTTAAAGAGGACAAAGTAGCGCAACTGTGCCCCAAATTGTTCCAAATTGGGAAAGTTCGAGTTCAACTGCAAATTGTTCCCCTTGTCTGTTGTTAGAAAGGCGGCCGCGCTTTCGTACTTAATTGGGGTCGCCGGCTAACTCGGAAGACTTTTCTCAAGTAAAACGAAAGCTTAGTAGTTAGCAGAAAACTTCTCTTAGACTGTTAACATTTATACGTATTTATTATATTCGGAGATAATAAAAGTCAAACAGAAGTAAAAATTATTTATATTTATGAAAAGCATTTTAATGGTTGAGTTACTAAAAATATTTGGTGTTTATCCGTAAAGTAAGGTCTAATTATAATTATTGCTCTCATAGAGATTTTAGGCATGCGCAGTGAATTTTTGTGTCCTCATGTTTAAAAAGTTTAAAACAGTCAAAAAGGTTGCCGTATAATACGTCACTCAATAAATTCGTAGGATGACCAATAAAACAACAAGCGTTAGGAAAAATTTGACTTTATTCATTAAGATGATCTCCTTTAAGAATTATACATTTATTTCAACGCTTCTCTAACATTTTTATGCCTTTTTTGTAGAACGATTTATCTTTGGCCTCAAAATAGGCTTTTAGTTTTGACAATCACTTCTTCATTGGAGAGAAATCTGTTTTCCCGAAGCATTTTTTTTGCAAACAGATAGTAGTCGCTGGGAGTCAGATCCGGAGAATATGGTGAATGGGGAAGCAATTTAAAGTGCGATTTGTGCAATTTTGCCATTGTTGAGATTGACTTGTGACATAGTTGGTTGACTTGGTAAAAGGGCACTTTTCTTCTTCATTTAGGGTCTTTTTTTACAATTTCTTCTTAAAACGCACCAATAACGCCATATAATATTTGCTGTTGATAGTTCTCCCTTCCTTAAGGTAATCGATGAATAAAATGCCGTGCGCGTCCCAAAATACGGAGGTCAAGACTTTATCAGATGACATTTGCGTTTTTGGTTGCTTTGGGCGGCTTACGCCCATTGCTGTCCACTTAGCTGACTGCCGATTTGACTCTGGAGTATAGTGATGGATCCACGTTTGATCCGTTGTCACATACCGCATGAAAAAATCTTTTTTATTGCGCTGAAACAGCGCTGTGAATCGTCGACGTGTTGTTGTTTTTGATCGACTGTGAGCAAACGCGATACCCACTTCGAACAGAGATTTCTCATGGACAAATGTTTATACAAAATGGTGAATACACTGCCTTCTGATATATTTAAGGTGTCAGCTATTTCACGTAACCTTAGTTTACGATTTATGTTTTGTGGAAAAGCTGCCAAGTTTGGGCGACCAGAGCGTTCAGCATCATTGGTGTTTGTACGGTCGCGTTTAAACCAGCAAACCACTTCTCTACCATTTGCCCCGATGGAGCAGAGTCCGAATATCATTTGTCAAGCCATTGCTTTGCTTGAACGGCATTTTTCCCATTAAAAAGCAATGCTTTATAAACACACGATTTTTTTATTTTTTCATTGTTTTTAAAGTTACACAAGTAGCGTCACTGAAATCACTGTAACTTTTGTACTAAACGTCAGATTTTCATAAAATTTTGACACATATGATTTGAATGTTAGTACTTCCTAAAAATCATATGGATTAGTCTATAGTAACGCCATTTAAGAGTCATCCTACGAACTTATTGAGTGATGTGTTATAATGTTCTGTCTGTTACTTGTTTCGTAAGAGATTGTAAATCGGCAGAACTTTGTCATTAAATTCATAAGGTGTTTGAATCATATACAATAATCAATTCACTTTTAATGACACGTTAAAAATATTATGGAAATATACATAAAATTACTAGAGTCATACATAGTTTGAGGAAACCAACATTTTTTGGATTTTCTACTAATTTAATAATTATTTCTGCACAAAATAGTAAAGAATGGCCTGGAATTTTAAAAATAGTATTTACACCGCGTGCTAGTCACTAAAGAGCACAAATAAAAGCAACACACCTGTACGCTAACTATTTATAAATGATGTAAAATGTATTGCATATGACTCATATCAAGCCATTTTGGTGAGAAATTGCATGATACCACAAATAATATTTTTGAGATTATTTCACTGTATTTATTTGTTCAGAATTGTTGAAGTATGGAGGATATGCATTTTTTAATCTAAATTTGTGCATATATTTAATTCAACTCTGGTAACTAATTTTGATGTACTAATGTTGTTTTATAGCAATTATGAGACTTCTATTGCATATCGTACAGCCTATTTTTTGTCTAATTAAGTTGACTACTAGCATATTAGGATGGCTTTAGAAACTATTCAGATATTGGTCATTAATATGCACTATTTTATTTTTTACTAAACATAAATGGAAATTGGTGTCTATTTTTGCGTTAATAATGTACCGCCGGTACATTTTGGACCGGAATCGCTGTATTGGACGATGAAGCTGTTCTTTATATTTGTATTACGCAAAGCCAGATTTGGTTGCCGGGTTTAGAAATTGAATTGCATATTAGTGACATGTTATTCAGTGATAGCTAGAAGTTTCCAAATTTAAGGTACAGCTGCAAACGTTTTTTTACATATGTGGATTTTCTATTTGTCAAGAGATATATACACAAATATTTGACATTACCAGCAGGATTACTTGTCTATAATGTAACAAATGGACATACATCTCTACGCCTTGTAAAAGTGATATAGATGCTCAGCTTTATCTATTACTTGTTGAACCGTTTCTGTATGAGTTTTAAATTTTTTATAATTTCTACGCTGTTCTCACTAGGTCTTCATCACTGGCCAGGATTACCATATTATTGACAAAAGTAGCATTTCTTCATAGCATCTTAAGTAGATATAAGATAAAGGATCTTGCTATTATATGCATTAAATCTGTTATAATAATGGTGAGACTCTAACGCTCCGCGTAAGAGCTTAAGAAGTTTACGAACTGAAAGGTTGTGGCTCTCACGTTTGCTCTCTTTGCTCGGTCGTCATACACCATATTTGATGCGGGAAGATGTGGCAAGCACCGCGCCTTAGACGACCGCCATTATTACCCCCTTTTCGCGCGAATACAGGTACTCATTTATTTTTAGTGACTGGTAGGCCATCTGCCAGATATCAGAAAGCTCCGGGAATGAACCTGAGTCTGTTCGTATCGCAGCTCGTGCGATCACGCTGCCATCATTAAATTTGTTAGTCTTTCATATTTTATAAAGAAATATCTTTCGTGTACATAGTATTTTAGAATACATTAAAAAATATATGACATCCAAAGTTTTAATTTTTAAAGAAGTTTCTCGTGCCAAATCTTACCGAATGCTTGGTTCATGTCTATAAAGGCAGCTGTACAATATTCTTTTTATTCAAATGCAGCATTGATATGGTCTATCCCTCGACGGACTTGTTTGCTAGTAAAGTGTGCTTTCCTGAATTCAAATTGGCGATTTGGTATTATTTCAGTTTCTTGTAATAAATACATTAGAAACTTGAACGGTAATTTTTCGAAAAGCTTACTTTATATTGGAAGAAGATTTATGAACCGATAAAAAGACACTTTATTTGGGGGTTTGTCGGGTTTTATAATTAAGGTCTGTTGCAATTCTCGATATTGCGTTACAGATGTAATGTAATTCTCTTTTGCGGTAGTAAATAATATATTACTTGTTATGTGTTATTTTTATCAGCTAAACTGGGGATGATTATTTTTATTTAGTATTTCTTCATGTATTTCTGCCTGTGTTTTAAAATGTGTTCAGCAAGAACTTATGTCTTTTTATTGTCTCTCTTTGCCCAGTTTCTGTTTTTTTCCGAATTGGTAGCAATATTTTTCGTGGCTGTTCAAGGCATTTTGTAGCCTTCCACAATGGGTAGCCTGTAGATTTAATAGCCTACTATCTTTCCAAAGCGAATTTAAGTTTTTTACTTTCATAATCAATCGGAATTTTTAAATTCTCTGCAAGCTCTGTATCTGAGTTTTTCTTCATGATAAATGTTTATTCCGATTTTTTATCTCCTTTTTAGCCATATCTTCCATAATTAAAGTGGAACATTCTTGTTTACTGGATTTGCTAAATGTAGCAGTTGTGGATGTCTGTTCTGTTTTTTGGATTCCACTGTTAAGCACGTTAAATGTTTTTACCATTTCTCTGTTTTATTTTTTGAGAAACATTATTATTTGCCAGTTCTCTAAATTGTTAAACGCGTATGTAGCTGTAATCAGATTAGTGTTAATTATGATCGATGAGCTTAGAGTAAGTAATACAGAAGTGCGACCTTTAGGTTTACCGAACCTACGTCTCTAGTTATATAGATATCTAAGCCACCTTTCTCAGGTCGGTTGGCCAGTATGTGGGTTTACCCGTAAATAGGTGAACAAAATGGCTCTCTGAAAAGCATAATCTGGAACCCTAATGGGGGTGTTTAGAATTGTAATCACCACCTGAAATGAACCCCGAACGTAAGGACTCAAAGTATTCTGTTAAACATTCTTTGTTTGGTCCATGACCTGGAGGACAATATGTCACGGATAGTCAATGGACGTTTCCATTTCTAAACCGCAACAGTGGTTGCCTATAGGTAATACTCATATAATAAACTAATTTAAATTGTTGCCGTCTTATTTTCGCCTCAAATGCTTCCCACACAGATATATAAAAAAAGTAATTGTGGATTGACAACAAATTGATCTTTGAATTTGCACAGAATCAAACCGTAAAATTGGCCCATTTAAAAAATAAAATTTTATTAAAATAAATGGCAACACTTTGTTGTTAGTTGTTGGTAGTCCCAAAATCACGGGCCCGTGGAAATTTACCTCTCCCCCTCTTGATGGGCCTGGATGTGGTCAGACAATTGTGGAAGTTAAGAACGGCTAACATATATAGAAAAAAATTAAGAGAGAGACTGCGGGAGAGAGAGAAATGCAAGATAAAATAAATTTGCTAGGTGGCGTTCCAAAAATTACAAATATTATTTTCATTACATTATTCTTTTTTAACTTTCTAGTGAATAAAGTACTATTTTTATGGTTTTCGTTTTTATGTCTGTTGTACTGTTCTCTTTTTTGTTTTGGTTATTAACAGTTTAGAGTGCTCTATAGTAACAATTTTTTTGATTGTCATAATACTCCTTGGCTTAACTTTTATTTATTATTTATTTTGCATTGTTTAAATAGTTTTCTTTATTACAACTAATTGGTTAAGAATATTTCTAAATACTTTATTTTAGTTTGATCAGGTCTAGTATGATTTACTTTCATTGTCTTTAACGGGATATGTGAAGTGGTCTGTGGTAGCTATTGGTAGCTTTCTATAGATTGAAGTTTAGAAAATGTTAGTAATTTAACGTTTTTATTAAGTCTTATTATCTAGCAATAATTAGGTGTGGTATTTTTTATATCAAAGCAACTCAAGCAACTGAAAAATAGAAAAGCGCCAGGAGAAGACCGGATAAGAGCCGAAATGCTGAAAATGGGAGGTGAAATAGTAGAAAATATTGTCACGGTACTACTAAACAAATGTTTGATTGAGGGAAAGATACCAAAGGCGTGGAATAATGCTGAGGTAATTCTTCTCTTCAAAAAAGGGGACCCATCAAATATTGAAAACTACCGCCCCATAAGCTTACTCTCGTGCATATATAAAGTATTGACTAAAATCATCACAAATCGCCTCACTCAAAAATTAGACTTCTACCAGCCAGTAGAGCAGGCGGGCTTTAGAAAAGGGTTCAGTACCATGGATCACATTCAAACCATCAGCACATTAATTGAAAAGACAACGGAATACAACACCCCCATTCACTTGGCGTTCGTGGACTATCGAAAGGCGTTTGACTCAATTGAAATACACGCCGTCCTCCAAGCACTAAATAACGCAAGAGTTGACTCCAGATACTCGCAGCTAATTAAACACATCTACGAAGAGGCTACATTTCACGTAAAGGTAGATGAAGACCTTCAAACTAACAAAATAAAGGTTGAAAAGGGAGTCCGCCAAGGAGACACAATGTCTCCAAAATTGTTCACGTCGGCGATGGAGGATGTGTTCAAGCAAATGAATTTGGAAGGGATGGGTATTAACATCTACGGATGTCTGCTAAACCACCTGAGATTTGCGGACGACATCGTACTGATTTCTAGCAATATTGACGAACTTGAAGCTATGCTAATACAATTAAATGAGGCATCCAAGACCGTAGGGCTGGAGATAAATATAAATAAAACCAAAATAATGACAAACAGCGATGCAGTTGTTTTTATTGATAATCAACCGGTTGAAAGAGTGGACGAATATATTTATCTGGGTCATTCAATTAGGATTGGAAAGGAAAACCAAACATCTGAAATTAGAAGAAGAATAAGAGCCACCTGGTCAGCCTTTGGGAGGCTACAGCATATTCTCAAAAATTCCGATATTCCCAATAGCCTGAAAAGAAAGGTGTATGAAACATGTATATGCCGTGGCAACCTATGGTTTAGAGACGGTGACGGTAACCCAGAAGAGCGCCGAGCAGCTAAGAGTTTGCCAAAGAGCGATGGAGCGCAGAATGTTGGGAGTGAGTCTAAGAGAAACGAGGAAATAAGGCGTAGAACGAAAATACCCGATATAATGCAGAGAGTAGCTCAAGCAAAGTGGCAATGGGCGGGACATATAGCACGGCATGAACCAAACCGCTGGACCTCAAAACTCTTGAGATGGGGCCCGTTTAACGAAAAGAGGTGTAGGAAGACCACCAAAAGATGGAGCGACGATATCCGAGACTTTGCGGGAAGAGATTGGATCCAGAAGGCTCAAGACAGAAATGCATGGAAACAAATGAGAGAGGCCTACGTCCAACGATGGACGGTTGCAGGCTGATGATGATGATGATGATTTTTATATGATCACTGAGCTCAAGTTTTCTAGTTTTTTTTCTAAAATCTCTTTTTTTTGATATAAAAACACGAGTTATTTACTTAATTGCATTTTCATAATAGTTTATGGGTTTTCAAAACCAAGTGTATTACTCAGAATTTTCCATTTAAACGGCCTATTAATAACTAAAAAATTGTTAATTGCTAGTATTTTCGCATTTTGACATTTATTTTTTATTTTTTTAGTGTTAAGTAAATTTAGTTTTAATCTTTTAGTAAGAAATCTTTTATAATTTTTATTTATTTTAATTGTTATTTTATTTTCATTTGTTTATTCTATTTTTGTAAAGCTCTTTAATTTTGTGTCTTTTGGACTGTTATATATATGATATTAAATAAATGCAACTAAAATAGATCTTTGAAAGCAAGTAACTAAAATTAATAGTAGTAATAACGTAAGTAGCATATAGCGGTTGAGATGTATCGAGACTGTATTAATAATTCCAAGAACTAAAAATTGGACGTGGCACATTCTAGAATTATTTATTTATATTGGTTTATAATTGTTTATTGTAGTTTTTAAATTAAGGAACACGATATATGATATTTATAATAAATTGTATAATATTTCATTGAAATTTTTTGAAGTGGAGTATTTGACGAAGTAATACGTGATTAACGCGGTTATCTGACACCGTCCCAATAGCCGTGATCGTCTAGTGGTTAGGACCCTACGTTGTGGCCGTAGTAACCCAGGTTCGAATCCTGGTCACGGCAATGTGAGTCACATTGTCACGGGTGGGACAACATTTTTAAATATACACGATAAAATTTGTTAAATACTTAACAGTAAAATAAGAATAGATCAGACTGCGTGTTTCAATTTTTATAATTATGAAATATTTCTTAACTAGAAATTTCCCGAGATTTAAAAAAATTTAAGGTAATAAAATATTGTTAAAACTAAACAGTGTCTATAAAAATTGTTTTATCAAATATGGAATACCAAATAATAGCTGTTTTTATAAGAAATTTGAAATTCTAGTAAGGCGATGCTAAGAGTATGTGGAATATTGATGTTAAAGTGACCATGTATTATATGAATGGATGTTTTATATGAATGGGGATATTAGTTTACAATTACAAAAGTACATAGCTCTGTTAACAGAAAAATAATTACTTGGAGAGAAGAAAGAAGAAAATAATTCTTACAATAACAAATGATATTAAAGTGTGGTCTAAAACGGTAAAAGATGTAGCAATAGTTAATGATACAGTTAGGAAGAGAAACTTTAGAAAGGAAAAGAAAACTAAAAAGGTAACAAAAAAGAAATAATTATTTTAATAAGGTGTTATTGCCAATAAAAAATAAAATCAACAAATTTTCTTGAGTGCCTAACTTTAAGTAAGGAATTGCCCTTAATATAATCGTTGCATTAGTTTTAATTTAAAAATACAAACCTGGATTGCTACGGCCACAACCTAGGGTCCTAACCATCGATTGATCACAACCGTAAGGATGTTGCAATTTTTTTTCTGAGTACAAACTGCTTGTAAAAATTTTTCATTTTTAAAATGCTTTATGTTGATTGTACGTATTGTGAAGCTTGTTGTTTAATGGTACATTTAAAAATGCATAATTTCATGCACTACTTTATAAAAATTTAATTTTATAACAATGTTCAAGTACAATTTTGCCAAGATTAAAATAATATTTATAATACTCATACAATTAAATTATTAAAAATATGTTCCATTAATACTTTTTTCAATTAATGTTTTCACTTCAATTTGGCCATTGTTATAATTATTTTTGCAACAATAGCAATTAACATCGATTTTATAGCCATCACAGCTTTACTAATTAAAGTTTCAAGTAATTCGGATCGTTAGGAGCGGAAAATGATTGAAGGTTAAGTTTTCTAAAAAGAAAATTAATAAATAAAATATGTTAATAATTTTAAAAAACTTTTGTAGATTAGTATTGACAATAAAAAAAAATAACTTATAGAAAATATACAATTACTTGTAATATAAAACAAGATTTAAAAAAGTTAGGTAAGTTACGTTCTGTTTTCTATAAAAATTGTGGGTTTGATAGTCTTTAAAACTTAGTTTTTTATAGCTACAACAACACTGTCGTTTTTAGTATATTTTGTCCGTATGCTTTGTGTTCATTAATTTAAACGGATATAAACGTTAGTACCGTAAATTATCCCATGTGGGGTTGCTAGTCCCCCATTGGGCGCCTCCCCAGGTGGCGGATAGGGGAATGCCTCCCAGATGGGTGGTACCGAGGAAATTAAATACTCGGGGCGGACCAAAACTAGCATGACACAGGGCAGCAGTTGTAGCATTACTTTTATGGGGCTACTGAAGATTTACTTCCTTAAAGGCCCATTTTAGACCAATCTCAGGCGAGGGTCACATATTGACCTAAACGGTTGGGACGCTGCGGTGCGGAAAGCAACGGAAAACTACCGCACTAAATGCATTTTGTTTTAAATGCTTCCCAAGATAATCACATGGCTGAAAAATAAAAACAATTGGCCGTTAGTCCGGGGCACCTTCAGTGGGGAAACGGTGCGAAGAATCTCCCGTCAGCCAATCAAGGAATCAAGAGAATATGTACAGTATACACAAAAACAGAGTCAGAATTGCAACATGGAATGTACGCAGCTTATTCCAAGCAGGAAAACTGGATAACGTTGTACAAGAGGTGAGTAGATTAAAACTAAACATTTTGGGTCTAAGCGAAACCCGATGGCCTAACTCAGGGAAATGTAGTACCGAAAACGGTGTTATATATTATTCAGGAACACTGAAACAGAGCATTATAATGGAGTTGGTATCATGCTAGACAAAGCTGCAAGTAAAGCAGTAATTAACTTTATACCATATTCGGATAGAATTATGATGATTCAGCTACAAACAAACTTAGGTAAAATGAACTTAATTCAAATATATGCCCCCACTGCTGACAAAAACGATGATAAAATAGAACCTTTTACGAAGAAATTCAGAAAGTACTAAAATTAAGAAAAAACGTGACATCACAATAATAATGGGGGATTATAATGCAAAGATTGGAGAAGGAAGCTATGGAGATTACGTAGGTAAATATGGATTAGGTGAGAGAAACGGACGAGGAGAGAGAATGCTGCAGTTTTGTATAGAAGAAGACCTTGTGGTCACAAATACTCTATTTAAACTACCAAAGAGAAGATTATATACTTGGAAAGCACCGAGAGATCACACAGAACAAATAATTAGAAACCAAATAGATTACATTCTAGTTAACAAAAAGGCGAGAAACAGCGTAAAGGCTGTAAAAACATACCCAGGTGCGGATGCAAATTCGGACCACAATCCTGTAGTCATGAATATGTATATTAGACTGAAGAAAAGACGACAACAACAAAACGAAAATAGTTACATAAATACACGAAGGTTACAACAACCAGATATACGAAATTCTGCAACTAAGATGATAGAGGAAATCTTAGCGCTAATGGACGAAAGGAGAAAATTTAAAAATAAAGATGAAAGAAAGTATAGAGAAATACATAACATTATTAGAAGCAAGATACGTGCAGCAAAGGAATTCTGGATGGATGATAAGTGCAAAGAAATAGAAAAGTATGAACGTAAGTATGACAGCTTCAATGTTCACAAGAAAATAAAAGAAATCACTGGTATTGCACACAGACAACAATCGAGGATAATGAAGGATGACCAAGGTTCTTTAGTCATATATACAGAATCAAAGTCAAACTTATGGCAAAAGTATATTAAACAAATCTTTAGAGATCAAAGAGCAGAAGAACGTAGCATTACAGCAGCAGAAAACGCACCAAAAATAACATGTAGTGAGGTCAACCATGCAATAAAAACCGCAAAAGCTGGAAAAGCAGCAGGACCTGATGGTATACACTGCGAACTGTTAAAACTATTAGATGAACAGTCAGTTTCAATAATTGTTGACTTGTTTAACGATATACACCAAACAGGGGTTATCCCACGCGAATGGCTACTTTCCACGTTTGTCCCCATCCCTAAGAAACCCCGAGCGTTTAGATGCGATGAGTATCGACTCATAAGCCTCATGAGTCAGGTACTAAAAATATTCTTAAGAATCATCCACACCAGGTTATATAGCAAATGTGAAGCGGAAATGTCAAACACACAATTCGGTTTCCGCAACGGAACAGGGAGCAGAGAAGCCATATTTGCTCTTAACATCTTAGCACAAAGATCTCTAGATGTAAACCAGGATATTTACATGTGCTTCATAGACTACAGCAAAGCATTCGACAACGTGAAGCACGATAAACTAGTTGATATTTTGCAGAAACTCAACATAGACCATCATGACATACAAATAATTATCAATCTCTACTGGGGTCAAACTGCAAAAATAAAAGTGGATAACTCTCTCTCCGAGGAAATTAATATTCAAAAAGGTGTCAGACAAGGGTGTATTCTCTCACCCATGTTATTTAACATTTATTCGGAATATATATTCCGTGAAGCGTTAGAAGATGAAAGTTCAGGACTAATAATAAATGGGAAATGTATCAATAACATTCGGTACGCTGACGACACCGTTTTGATCGCAAGCAACCTAAAAGACCTTCAGACACTGGTAGATAGAGTATCTGAAACAAGTAAAGAATTTGGGCTTAGTATTAATATTAGTAAAACAAAAATGTTAGTAGTATCTAAAAGAAACACCGCAGACAGTCAGCTGGTCATAGACAATAGGATTATTGAACAAGTTCAAAACTACAAGTATCTTGGCACGATAGAAAACAAAAACATCACACATAGAGAAGAAATCTTAGCAAGAATAGAACAAGCAAGGGCAGCCTTCATGAAAATGAGAAAACTACTGACTGCTCAGAACCTATCGTTAGCATTAAGGACAAGAATGGTCCGTTGTTACATATTCCCAGTGCTCTTGTATGGTCTAGAAGGTTGGACTTTAAATAAAGAAACTTCAAAGAGACTTGAATCCTTCGAGCTATGGATTTATAGACGACTATTGAAAATCTCTTGGACCGACCGAATTACGAATCAGCAGGTTCTAGGTAGGATGCGCAAAGAATTGGAGATCTTACCTACCATTAAGAAAAGAAAATTAGAATTCCTAGGCCACATTTCCCACAATTCTAAATATGAGATATTGCAGCTCATTATGCAAGGCAAAATTGCTGGGCGAAGGAGAGTCGGACGTCCCAGAATCTCTTGGTTATGTAACCTACGAGAATTGTTCAATCTTACATCAGCCGAACTATTCCGAGCAACTATATCAAAGGTCAAAATAGCCATGCTGATCAGCAACCTCCAAGGGAGAAGCTGAGATTAAGAAGAAGACCGTAAATGATATAATAGCGTTAATAAGGCAGTTTACATAATTTAAAATTGCAACTAGGTACTGCTATGAAATTGTGGTAGAGAACAAAATTCTCACTTTACTTTTATTTTAACTATATCTTATCAACTCTCTAAGACATTTGGTGTTTAAATTTACCAATTACCTGTAACAAGTCGGTTTTAAAATTAAAACTGAAATTTTAGCTTAATGGATTTTACAGGAAGCAGAAAATCGGTGCAAAGATGTCTCTAAAAACATTTATATATTGGGGCGTATAACCTCAAAACGACGGATTGAATCTATTTAAATCTTGGTTTATTACTCTGAAGAGGCAAAAAAAAAGACCGCAATATGGTAAAGAGCGAGTGGCATCCGTAAATGCTGAAATATTACCTGCAACGACTTGATTGACGTCAGTAGCTAACACGATTACGTTAGCAACTAACTCGGCGATATCACCATCATCTCTACCACACTCGTAGGAGTATAAAAGCGAAAACGCAAGGGGCAGTTACTTAATTTTTAGAATATCTTTTTCAGAAGATGTTTCCGAATTCCGACCACGTCTTAACAACCCGAGAACCTACTACACCATGAAGAAAACCTAGCAGTCTATATTATATCCACATATTTTTTAAAAACATTTAAATTGAAACAAACGATCCGAACAGAAACACTGCACATGACATTTATTTTTTAAAAAAATTATATTACCGAAAGTGATAATAGATTAGTTAAAGTTTAAATGCAAGTGAATTTTAAAATATGTTATAACAATAATACCACCGGCGGGTTTGTTAGATCCTCAATGTGTGCCTCTTTGTCATACTTGCTGGATATAGCGGGTGTCAGAAAAATACAACACACAAGGCCGATTAAAACTAGCAACAGGAACAATTTCCAAATATTGCATTTAATAGCACCTAAATTTTCGTAAAATGACAGTAGGTGCTGGGGATGAAATGGGAATTAAAAAAATTGGAACAGTACTATACCTGAAAATTGTTGGCAGTACACTATCACGTTACAGAAGGCAATGGAAAACCATTGCATTACTACTGTTCAAGAAAATTACATGGCAATACAAAATAAATAAATTACCTCAGTCTTTAGCAGATTTTCAATAATTACAGAGTGCTAAAAATCCTCAAATGGAAAAATACTAATTATTAATTTAAAATAAGCAGGCGAAATGCTTGAAGCTTGTATGCATCAGGAAAATTAATGAATATCACACAAGACATAAAGAGAATTAATATACAAATTTTAGAAGCCAGCGAAGTAAGGTCGCTTGATTCCGGTTTTTCAGTTTTGATGATAAAACTATATCTTACTCAAGAAATCAAGAGAAAGATTATTTAAATGATGCAATAGTTATAGGTAATTAACTAAGCCAATAGGTTCAGAACTTTCTAGCATATTCTGATTGAATTATGCTTTTGCAATTTAAAAGGAAGGGCACAAATATAAATCTAATCGAAGTATATGCTGTTTAATGTAAAAGTTGTCCATAGTAAGAGTGAACATATAGGAAAATATAGAATGAGAGAAAGCCTAAGAGAAAACTAATTTAATTCTGTCAAAAGGAAGATCTTCTAATGAACAACACATAGTTCAAATTCTCATATTTTGGACTTTTCCTAACGCACTAAGGACAACGTAAAGATATTACAGTAATATACTAAATCTAAGAATCTATCCTGACACCGACATTGCACCAGGCCATAATTCAGTTGTAATGCGAACTATGCTTATAAAGAAACAGATTATAGAAAAATTGTATGTAGATAAACTTAGGAATACAGAAATACAACAAGTAGAATCTTTGGATGTATCAAACTATCTATACAAAACGATGTAGAAGAAACATAATGCAGGCTAAAAACAACTGTAACAAAACGAAATATACAAACAGAGATGGATGACAGTAGAAATATTGGATTTAATGTAAGACTTGAAAATTAACACTAAACTAATTATAGACGAACGAGAAAATTCTATCTGGAAAGACTATAATGAAAAATTATTATACAATGAAAACCTTATACAGAGTCTTAATCAACGTCAGAGATGTAGAGTTAATTAAAAATTTTAAACAAAACCAACAAACTGAGGTCAAAGTGGAAGATAGAGGAACAGATAACAGAAAATAATTAAGGTGTACGTGAAGACTTTTTATCTCCAATGTTGTTTAATATTAATACAGAAATGGTTTTTCAAAATGCAAATAATCACTAATTTAAGAAGAATCACCATTAAAACGAGACGGATGTAAAATATGGAAAGGCAACTTTAGAAAATAAGAAAGTCATACGTGTGACCTTGTAACTCGTGATTCTATTAACATTCACCTACGCCTTACAGGCTTTCTTTCGAACGTTAATAAATTTCGTTACTTTAGAATGCATAGAAAAATACAAATACTTAGGTTGCTGGCTAAACCCAAAATAAGTTCAACCTTAGAAATAAGAAGTAGAACTCAAATGGCCAGCCTAGGGTTCACGAAAATGAAGACTGGCAAAATGATGCATGTGTCTATATTATTATATAGAATCAAAGCTTGAACACAACAAATACGACGCAGACAAAAAGTATAAGAAACCAACAAGTACAACAACGTACGAATCGCGATCTAGAACTGTCATAAACAATAAAAAAACAGATAGACCGTGTATCTGAGTCATCTCCTAAGAAATAAAAAGAATAGAGTACTTTAGCTTGTAATACAAGAAAAAATAGATGGTAAAAGGGAAAAAGTACAAGAAAAACATTCTGGTTACGAACTTGAAACATGGACTGAAATGAACGTACAAGAATTATTTAGAATAACAGAAATATTTGCCAATTAAATTGTTAACTTCGTTTAGAGAAGGCACTTTAAGAAGAAGAACAATCGTACAAGGGTACTCATTTGATTGTCGGTTGACACTTTTGTACGATAGGTCATACTTCATCATCATCATCATCACGCACTAAATGGAGAAATATGGGAGAGGCTTATATCCGTAAATGGGTAGAAGAAAGCTAATGATGATGATGATGATGAAGGTTATCCTTACAAGGTGACAATTAGTATATTACAGCAGTTACAGCGCTGTTCATTTTTAAGATTTTCAAAAATCATTAGATACGGTCAAAATACGAGCAGTGTTTAAAGTGCTCTATAAGGTCATAATTAACACAATGCATATGAATATAGACTATCAAATATATGATAAAAAACTTTAATAACTATTATTTAGTGACGTCCACGACCAACTAAAAATAGCGGGTGTAGGTATCTCAAAGTACGGCCAAACTAAATTAAAGACGACAGTAAAATATCTTACATTTTTTGTAAAATTTTTTAGAGCTTGCTCTAAGCGAAATTATTTTCTTAATTAAAGCTGCTTATTAATAAAGAGCTTCTTCATGCACAAACAACTTTCTTTGTGTAAATTAATTAACGTCCAAGCTATAGTTATTTTGAGAATTGTAGTAGCTAAGAGGATTGCCTTTCATTTCGTGTTTATTTGTCGCCCACTTAAACTAGCCTCGCTTCTGTAACATTAATAAACATTGCGCTGACACGTGTCATGCTTAGGGCAAACTATTAATGCCACATTCCTTCTATTGATCTTCGCCTCAGTAATAATTAATAATAATTTACTCGCGGTTGACTGCGCTGAAAGGCGGCTTTCCGTGTGCACCCCACTATCAATTACTAAGTCATGACATGTGATGATAAAATAGAATTTATACATGAATAAGAATTTGCATGCATGATGATTTATTTAGGTTGTTTCTTATGGGAAGTATTTTTCTTTTTGCAGCAAAGTAAAAATCGATATACACCCTCAAGCCTATTAAAGAAAATAAAATTGTTTTTTTTAAAGCTCTTTTATTATGAAATCTGACCTATTTACAAGGAACAATAAGTATTTAGTGTGGTACGTATAATAATAAGTGTAAGTAGCAGTTAAAGCTGCCAATTGCTTATGGATAAGTAGAGTAGGGTAATAATAAGACACTCTATTAAAAATTTTACTAGTTTATAATACAAGTGAGCGTTTTAACATAAATTGGAAAGGAAGAAGGAAAACTACTGTTAGCTCAAATTAAAATTATTTATTAAAACGCGTTGGAAGTTCATTGGGTTTAAATCGTTTTAAGCGTTTTTGTTTATCGGATTCGTTCATCAAGGTATTCATTAGTTGATTGGGATGCACTGATAGTCTGTCTTTCTATCTTTAGGCAGTTTTTTCTATTTTTTTCTTTTATAGTAGGTTTGCACAAATCACTTAAGATTACTTTATTTGGTACGTACCACGGGATACAGACTAAAGCATGTAGCACTTTATTTTGGAATCTCTCGATTATAGCCTGGTTGGAGATGCTAGCGGTTGCACAGAGGGAGAGATCCTACGTCCAAATAGGTTTTAACGTTACTTTATAGAGCAGTGATTTGTTTTCTAGTGAAAGTGCAGACTTTCTTTTAATCATCGAGTAAATTTTTCTGTATTGTAGTCCAAGCTGTTTGCATTTGCTTAATATATATGTTTCCAAAGTTAGACGTCGATCAGATGAAGCTCCAGATATTTTGCGGCATATTTTGAGTGCAACCGCCGTACACTTATCGCGATTCATGGTGAAATTGACATGTTGGGATTTGTGTTCATTCAGCCTGGTTGGAGATTGCGGTTCCATACTTTGAGAGCCATTCGCAAATAGGTTTTAACTTTATTATAGAGCAGTGATTTGTTAGTTCTAGTGAAAGTGCAGACTTTTTTTAATCATCGGAAACTCTGTATTGTAGTCCGTTTTGCTGATGAATATATGGGTTTCAGTTAAGTCGAGTCAGATGAAGTTCAGATTTCGTGTATTTTGTGCAACCGCGACACTTATCGCGATTCATGGTGAACCTTGACATGTTGGGATTTGTGTTAATTCAATGGCATTCTCCATACTTGAGCCATTGCTGGACTTTATAAGAGTTTTGTGTAGGCTGCGTGAACCTGATGTAGCTTTTGCATGAATTGGCGTAGTTAGAATGTTTATGATAATCTCCATTTGGTGATTTCAAGGAATCGTTTACCTCATGGAATTTGCTAAGCGTGATTCTAAACAGATATTGTTTAAGAGTGTTAGCATTATGTTATTTTGTGACTTGCGTAGTTAGAATGTTGAATCTCCATTTCGTGATTAAGCTCTTTGTCATGGATTGTTTATTCGTATGTTTTATTGTTCTGCATAGGAATTCGTTGCTTGGTTGATGTGCGCAATTGTATTCGTGTTTGAGTTGTGTGAAGGTTGTTTATTGTTTTTCTTCTAGAATTCAATAGGCTATACATGCTCGATAATTAGCGGATGGTCCTCGCCACAATTTACACATTTAACCTAATCATCTTCAGTTTTTTTGATATTCTTTAGTGTAGCGAGATCCTGTACATATAACACAGCGATTCATTTATTTGCTGGCAGCAGTTTTTAGTATATTTTTGACATTTAGTACATTGCGGGATTGTTCTTTTTGCATGAGGGGGTTGAACAGTTATGCTTGTGTTCATAAATAGCTTGACTTTGTAAATCTATTTGTTGTTATTTTTTGTTTAAATTCCACTATAAATATGGAGAGCGAAATTTTCGTTGATCGTTGTTTTATGCTCCATATATTAATTACTTTATGGCCAAGTGTTTTTAAGTTCAGTTTGATTTTTTCTGCCTGTTGAATGATGGTTGTTTTTTATTACAACTTTAAATGTTCTCTCTTGCTTGGGCTTGTACGTGCGGAATTTCGTGTTTTTATTTATGAGGTTTTGAATAATAGTTGTATAAATTTCGCTTGTATTACTTTGGATTTTTAATTTGATCATTACGTAGTGCTTTTGGTGTATACTTGTCTTTTGCAATTTGGGTAAGTAGCGTTATTAGGGGATTAATGTTTTTCACATCAGATACATAAATAGGTGGTGGTTTAGGGACTTTCGGGGTAGTTACTTCATGTGAGGCATTTGCCTGCTCATAGATTTCTATATTTAGTAGCTCATATTTATTATTGGTTTGTACTGGGTCGTCTAGCCAAAATTGGCTTCTTTTTCCTTGAGTTTGGTTATTTGTAGTATCTTCGGGGCTTCTGCATCTCTTCTTGTTGTGGTTGACTAAGTGCCATTCATTTAGAAACGCTGTAGGATGCTGTTGCTTATTGGGTATATATTTCTCATCTGTGCGTGATAAGGATTTAGTTGAGGTTGTGAAGAAAAAAGTTGTTGTAATGCATTGCTGTTGTGGGCTAGCTTGATTCGGATAAGAATAAAAGTTAGGTTGCAAGTGAGCCATACTTCATTATTTGATAATTTATGTTAAATTTAATTTAAGATTTAATACGGAGTGAAAATAATAAATAACTGAATGTAATTTCCCTGCCGTATCAGAGACCTTGTGGTCAATGACAGCGATCAGCACTCGTTTACAGCCGGCACGCCAGCATTGACGGTCTTTTACGTGTAGATATTCGATTAGAAGCATACTGTGACTTGAGGGTAGCTAACATTCATAAATTAGAAACTAATAAAAATGCAAGCCTGACCTTAAGTAGCAGGTAGAGCGTTTCGGGTACTTATATATCACAAGTGTGGAAAGATTTTAATTTTGAAATTTACTTGAAATTTTGAAGTATTAAGAAAAATTGAAACAAATAATTTTTTCTTTGCTAACACGAATTTGAATGATACAAAAAAATCGCTCAAGCATTTTTTAACGTCGAATTAGATGACTCTATCAAATTCCTATATCTATATTTTTTAAGGACCAAAGGTGTACATTAAAAAATCTTATTTTTAATGCTTCTTAGAGATATATAATTTGCGAGTTATATATGCAAAAATTGCTTGATCATAGAAAAAATACATGTATATTCTTACATTGGAATATTTAAAATTAAAAACAAAATACAACAGCGTAAAATTAATTCCCAAAAAAAAGGTGTTTGTTGCGACCCTCCAAGAAAATTTTGATAAAATTCTTACTATAATAAATTCTGGAAAGTTTAAAATACTACAAACAATTTATAAATAAAGGGAAAAGGAGCGTCCGTACCTCCAAACCCATACTAACAGATTACAAAGTAAAGATGATTAGAAACTATCGGCATAAGCAAATACTTACTTAATAATACAATAAATAAGCTTAAACGATTACTATATAAATTTAAAAACAAAAGCCATCAAATATATGTCCAAAACCTGTGAGCAACGAAAGAAATAAATTATTCCTTCTGGAAGACTACTAAAAAAATCTGGTGTGAATATCACACGACTTTCCTTATCCTATTATTATATATTATACCGTGTCTATCGTCTCGGCCCTGCGCTGCTCTCGTCTAAAAATTTGTTAATTTAAAAAAGGACGAGGCGCGAGTCCAACACTAGAAAGCTGATTAAAATAAACAGTACAAAACAATAACTGACTCGTACTTAAAATTTTGCTACGTCACTGAAGGCAACCGTGCGAGCTCGGTCGCACAGCCTTCGCCATTATCGCCTGCGTGCTCCCTCCTAGCGACCAAGCGCTACCCCCCTCCCGCCCTCCCTCAGTCGGCCCGGTAGCTCTCAGAGCGCGCTGTGATTGGTCCGTTTAATTAATTTTTAATCGGCTATAACTTATTTATTTGACCTCGGATCATAAAATTTTATTGTAATTTTTTGTTCGTCTCGGTCTGATCTATCCGGTAATATAAATTTCCCGAAACATTTTATGAACACCCGGTATATTAAAAATCCTGAGCTTCAATTTTTTTCGAATTCTTATTTTATTAACTTTTATTTTAAATTCATGTTTATCTCATGATAACAAATCATTTTTATTCTTATAAATTTTTTGTATCTTCAACCGTTTAGATTCGCGACCGCTTTCCGACCAATTTTGCGACCTTGCGACCAAACGACTCTGCCGATTTTTCGCACTGCGTCCCCTACCTGCAAGTAACTTGCATACCAAATTGTAAGTCTCTAGCTCTTACGGTTCTCGAGATACCTTGTTTACTGACAGACTGACAGACACACACACACACACACACACACACACACACGAACCAATGACTAAAACCATCTTTTTTGTTGTTCTGAGGCTATATTTCGTCCAGAAATGTGAAAAACTGGGTAGGTCAAATTTCCGCCGATTACATTACTTTCCTTATCCTATAAAAATTACAGCTGCTCATGAATTTCCTAACAACTGTCCAAAACGATTCCACCATATCTCTTCGAACACGTACCAGACAGCACAAATTGACTTTGGCAATCTCTTCTTTCCATATGTCATCTCGAATTCCTAAGTTTTCTTATAAAAAGCGCTGCGCATAATCCATAATGCACTAGTTTCCAGAAAAAACATCTGATTTTAACGTAATCGCATGTGAAGTACTTCAACGTTATTTTAAAATTAGGATATTATCCAGTTCAAGGGAAACTGGTATAAACCTGGCGAAACCCCCAGCGAAATCGAATCACTTATGTTCCTGTGTTATGCAAGGTATTTGAAGAGCTGCTATTAAAAAAAATAACTTTGATTATAATACAAGACAATTTAATACCTTCCTGCCAGTTTTAATTTCAAGCAAAACATTCCGTGATCAAACAAATGCTTAGAGTGACAGCCACCATCGAATAAAACCTACAAGCAGGAAGATACTGATCTGAAGCATTTCTTGACATCTTATAAGCATTCCATAAGGCATAATATGAAGCCCTTTGGTACGAAATCAAGCAATTTTTATCTCCTGATAAAACAAGTTAAATTATATAATGCAAAATCAATTATATATGTTATAAACACCACATATTCGCAGATAACACGACTATACTGGCATTTCAAAATAGTTTATCACAGTTTCTGAAAAATAATTTACTAAAGCACAAAGTTAGTTAAAATAGTAATGAATCTGCATCCAATGAAAATATGTCTATGCACGTGACCTTTAGCAAGAGAAAACTAACATGTTCTCAAATGACTTTAAATGGGAAGACCTTATTGCGGGTTGACTTTGTGAAGTACTTCGGTATGTATATCTGTATACATATATATTTACATATTATATATAGCATAATAATCTATCTATATATTTGAACATAAAGTAAACATAGACAACTGATATGAAATGTAGCGTGCCTGAGCTCTGAGCGTACGTTTGGTTGTCTATCTTCAGGAATGTTTTGCCTTACTTTCGTAAGGTTATCGCACCGACTTATCCTACTGTTATCATTTGTAAATAAATTGCTTTACGTTCCCCCCTTGCAAACATTTTGGGGAAGGCGAGTGAAAAATTGGCAGTCTAGGACGCCAAAAATACCTTTTTGCGGGCAACCCTTAATGAAATGTAATTTCAAAAAAATAGATAAAAAAGTGTGCAAAAAATAAAAAAGTTTTCTCTCTTTTTGTATTTGTATTTTTGTAATTCTGTAATTATTTACTACATTTGTTATCAGTTATTAATAACCTGAAGCTGTGATAAAGCAGATCATTATGATAATTTGGCAATCTATGCTTTTGTAGATATCAACACAGTAAGCTAATTTTTAACGTTTTTATTGTTTACTTGACTATTTCTCTTATATCCTCTCTCTGTTCTTCCTTACTCCATTGTTTTCTGAAGAAAAATAGGAATGAAAGCTATGTAAGAATGAGTTGTTATTTTATTAATTTTGTTGAATAGCTCTAAATATTTACAATTTTTATTTACAGAAATTATAAGACTTTTCAAAATTATGATATTTAAATATTTAACGATAATCTAAAAATGGACATTTCAAAAAATAATTAAGGACAGCAAGTATTTCTATCGGAATAATTAAGTCTAATTATTGTGGTGGCTAGTAAATATCTCTACATATGGAAATAGCCACTCAGACTAGGCACATTATAAGAACAACATTAACTCGAAACTATTTGTTGTCTGGTTGTGGTGATCGTTACTAGCGACGAAGCTCTAATGTTATGCGTTTCTCATGTTTTTGATATCCATGTTGGAAATTTCTTTGTTTATAATCTCACAAAATTTCTTAAACAGAAGAGGACCATTGAGGATATTTGACAAAACAGTTATTGAAAATAATTAGAAAACTGCTACGGTCATATTTGTTTTTCATAGGTTACACAATTGTAAAAATGACTGTACGTAATAGACTATCCTACTCAAAAATAAAAGTTTTGCATTAGATAGGTATTTTTGGTTTTCTCGCTTAAAATGACTTAATAAAATACAGATTCCACCGTAAGTGGAACAAATTTAAATTATAAATTTGAATTGAATAAATCATATCAACTATTTTTTGTTTGGTTTATGACTATTTACTTTTTATCTATGTATTTTTAAAAGTTGTTTTTTTAGAAACTTTTTTTTTTGTTGAACAGGCCGTAGTCAAAGTTTTAGATAAACGTTTTGGACCTGCGTTGTGCACTTCTAGTTATGATATTAAATCGTGTACTATGCTGTTATTTTTATCATCTGCTATTGGTCAAATTTTATTTAGCAACTCAAGATAATATCAAAATTTTTTAACAATGATAAATGACTAATTTAATAATAATTTATGCATTTTCTTGTATTTTTGCATAAACCTGACCAAACCTAGATAAAATTGATTTTGTAATAAACAAAAATAAACGCAACTATACAAATTTGTTGAAAAAAATCTGGTGTGAACATCACACGACTTTCTTATCCTATTGTTTGGGTAATTCTGGCAAAAATCCTGGGCTTCAATTTTTTTTTCGAGTTCTTATTTTACCAACTTTTACTTTAAATTCATAGTTTATCTCGTGATCACAAATCATTTTTATTTTCAGGAATTTTTTGTATCTTTAACCGTTTAGATTCGCGACCGATTTTGAGACCAAACGGCTCGGACGATTTTTACCACTGCGTCCCCTACCTACAAGTAACTTGCATACCAAATTTCAAGTGTCTATCTCTTACGGTGCTCGAGATATCCTGTTTACTGACAGACCGACAGACACACACAACACACACACACGAACCAAGGCAACAACTTTTTGGTGTCCTGAGGCTATAATTCGTCTAAAAATGTGATAAAACTGAGTAGGTCAAATTTCCGCCGATTACATTACTTTCCTTATTATAGGATAAAGAAGAATAGATAAATAAAAGTGGTTTAAAATTTTTGTTTATATTACTATATTTTTACCTTATTAATGTGTAATAGAAAATATAAGTTATGTACTATAAATTTTCAGCATTTTTGCTACCATTTCATAAATACAAACACGATGCTGTAATGTAATGCCATAAAGGCGATGTTTTTGGCTAATAACGGGATTGTCGCCGAACCGCCACGGTCGAACTGCGAAATGTAATGTCTCCAATATATGGATAACTGCCATTGAGATCATGTTGTCTTGGAGATGTTTGATATATGCAAGGATATTATTTGTTATATTTTTGTATTTCTAAGTTTATCTATAGCCATCTTTTTTGTTTTTTTTTACTGTTATGTTAAGCTTAATTTATTACACCTCCATTATGGTCTGATGCGATGTTGGTATTGTGATCAGTTTTTGCACTTACAATAGTATATTACTGTGACCTCGTTTTTACATGAGTACGTAATCTGATTTTTGACTGCGTCATCTTTAGTACCACAACTTGATAATTTGTGTTTTTATTATTAAATATTTCTCTTGGCAAAATTTATTTGGTCTAACACTTCTTGGGTATTTTCTTATATTTTCAATCTTGCCTTAATTAATTTTTGCATTAAAATCTTGCTTTATGTTAAGCGTAATTAGTCTCTACGGTGGGAGTAAACATTTTCAACTTTTGCATCGGTTATTTTTCTGTTGTAGGTGCGTATACTTCTCTCAGATTTATATTCATGAGCTTCTCTTGCAGAAGCATAACTCTGGCTGACTGTAGTATAAAGTTATAAACAAATCGACTCGGAAAAATACCTACAATTGTTACTACATTATTTAGATAAGTTTTTCTTGATTGCCTGAGTAATATATAGTTTTATCATCAGACTTGAAGAGTTTGGAATCAGACTTCGCTGGCTCCTTTAATTTATATATTTATTCTGTTTATATCCTATTCATGTTCATTAATTTTCATGATGTTTATAAGCGCCAAACATTTAATGGGATTATTTTAAAAAAATAAAATTTTTTCATTCGGGGATTTTTTACATCCATTTTACTGAAACTTGCTGAATACACTATTTATTGTATTTCCATGTAATTTTCTTGAATATCAGTAATGCAGTGGTATTGCATTGCCTTTTGAAGCATCCATCGCTGCTGCTAACATTTTTTAGGGGTAGAATTGTTATAATTTTCCTTGATTCTACTTCGGAAGACCAGTTTCGTCTTCTGGAAGTTTATAAGCCATAAAATTAATGTTTGGAAGTTAGCTCTTTTATTAGTTTTGGTCTGCTCCGAGTAATTTTATTTTTTCAATATACGAGGTATTTAGCTTTCTCCTATTCGCCACCTGAAGACGTGCCCGGTTGAGAGTCTAATAATCCCTTATAGGTTGCAGTTTGAAAATATCGGGTAAATGGAGATCGGGGTATGGCAACACATTTTATAAACGCGGCCTACAAAAATACTTGATGGACGAATATGAGTTATACATATATTATAAATTAATTTTATTAATAAAATATTTAAGTTGTTGGTAAGTAATTAGTGACACATTTTCGTTAGTAAACCTAAAAAATATTTTTTTGATATAACTTTTTATATCCTTGTCTCTAAAAAAACATTTCGGTCCCAGTTTTAGAAAAATAAATTACAGTTATTAAATCTTTTAAATAATGCATATTTTTACTTAACACAAATGCAGTCACATTATGTTTTTGTTAGAAATTTATCAAATTTTTAAATAATGAAGGTTTGAGTATGTCAATAACATAATATTTTATTGTAATGTGGCTTGTTTTCAATTAATATAATTCTTTTCTATTTTTTATGCAGTCCTTTAATTATTACTTTTTAATTATATAGAAAGACTGCTTCACAGCAATTAAACGAAAAATTAAGTTAAATGTAGCAGGATACAGATTTAGCAGCATAATGGACTTTAAAAACCACATTCTGTTTAAGAAAGTAGTTCTTATGGATTAACTCAACGATAAGTCAACTTTAATGCAAAGGTAGCTGTCGGTCGCGCGGAGGTTGTTTATGCAGTGTAGGTTGTTCGAAAGAAGCTTACAGGAAGGCCACGTCAGAATTTAGATCAATTACTTTTAAAGTAAAGTTATTCGAGACGACAAGCCTGCAGAAGAATAGATGACATTCTATTTAGAGCTACTGAAAGACCGAGCAACTTTTATACTTTGTATTTTGTTATATAATATACTGAATTGTTAGGAAAGTTATAACAGCAGCATTTTAAGTTAACTTGTTGGAGATGATAAAATGGCGATGCGGAAAATTGCTGAAATGATAAAGCGTTCCAAGGTATTACACTACCGCTTTAAACAATTTGTTAAAAACGTTTTTATTTCTTGTTTGTTAATGTGATTATTTATTTTATAATTGTTCTACTTTTTAATTCAGTGGTTTGGACACTTGACTAGACAACAAAAAATTTAAAAGTAATATCGTTATTAGTATAGAATTACAACGCAAACATTAATAGTTTTCTCCTTTTGCTCCTATTTTTTTTTTATAAAATCTCAAAATATCAAAAATAGGCAATTAAAGTATGGGATCATAAGATTTTGGTAATATATTTCTATAAATAAAATTATATCTTTTTAAACTTTGTTTAGTCACCACACAGAGAAATTCTTTATTATTATTCTTACATAAATTAAAAATAATAAAAATACAATAATAATATAATGTTTAACCGCAACATTAATGTACACATTGATACTTGCACATCATTGTTTCTAGCGTGTTATCTTCAATCGGTGCTTTCTAAAATAGTTTACTTCTTAAGTAAATAATTCCCACTTTTCAAATACGAAGCATCACAGCAAAAAGAAACAATTATTTGGCCTGTTGAGGTTAAAGTTAAAAGTTTGCGTTGGAAGCCAATAAAGTTTTGCTGTTTGCACAGGAAAGTGTAATCGATTGCTTTAGTACTAAAATATCGTTGCCAAAGTTTAGGTTGTTTGGCCATTTATAAAGCAAATTATTAAGGCAAATAGCGCCAAGTAAATGTTTTTAAGTGTAAGTTTTCTAAAAAGAAATTGCTGGATATACCTAGCTATTAAAGATTTAAATTAATAGAGAATTGAAAATAAAAAATGCACAAATAATGGCAGTGCATTTTAAATGAAATTTAAAGAAAGATAACAGTTTGGGATAGTTTTAAATAACAATTCAAAAAATTAATTACGAAAAAAATAAAATATATTTTAAATTACATGCATAACGTGAAATATTGTAAATGGGTTGGAATCATGGTCAAAGAGGCTACTAGGAGTATAAAATTAGAAAATTACTTTCATAATTTTTTCTATTTGTGTAATTTGACAATATCATTATATTAACTAAAAATGAATTGACGCGTAAAAAAAAATTATTTACTTTAGTGTAATTTTCTGGGGTGGCTTTATAAGATTACTATGATACAGAAGTTATTTTAAAAAGTTTTGTCTAAATTGATGTTAAAATGAATATTTGTTTAAAGTATCTTAAAGGTAAGTATGTTTACACCTACCTTACTCATATTTTTCTTATAAAACTTTGTCATTGCTGGAAGTTGATATACAAACACAAATTTGTTTTTGCAATATATTTTAATTATTGTAAATGTTCTACAGAAGAACATTTACATTACAAAAGTTTTAATAAACTAATTGTAAGTTAAAATTGTAGTGAAGAAGTGTACGTGTGTTATTTCATCTAGTAAAGTTGTAAAATGTGGTTCCGTTATTTTCGACAAAAGTATAGTCGCGTAGGGTGTTAAGAAAATATTACACATCTTAAACTGCCTTTCGAGTTTTACAGAACAGACAATAATATTTTAATTAGATAATTTTAAGCAATTTGCATAAAAGTTTCTCTCTTCAAAACTTAATAGTTTTTTTGGACTATTTTTAATTTATTCTACAATGCCAATTATTTTACTGGATAGTAGCATTTAGATTTTATTTAACCTGGTCAGCTGAGATTAAATTTGTTTGACCTATTATGTGCATTTCGTTATTTAGTCTTTCGTTTCTAGTTGTTAAGTATTCCTGGTTTTCTTCTGTAATTGTTCTACTTAACCTGACGATTTAATAGAACATTTCAGTTTGGTTTTTATGTATTTTGCTAGTCTCGGCAAATCCCGTTTTTTGTATTGTATTATATTCAGTGTCGCAATTGGCGAATGTATGGATTGTGATGTTCGGGGTTTTTCTGGTGTAACAGTTGCTTCATAGATATAATGACTACTGTTATTAGTATATATTTTTATAAATATAAATGTCTTTTGAAATATTGAGTTTTTTTAAATATTTTAGTTTTGTTCACACTATTCCGACCTCTTAGTCAATACCGCAATTTATAAATTTTCATAGAGCAGGAGTAGACAATATGCTAAAATTCCATTTATATCGGCAGGTGGTGAAAGAGCATTTTGTTAGGACATGTTGGTATATACGTTTAATAAAATTTGTATGCAGTATAATATGAGACGTGATAATGCAGGCCATATAAACTGGACTGTTATCGGGGTCGGACAGTTGAATTTTTGGAAATGAACAAAACAAAAAGTTGAATGTATTGGACAGGGGTAAACAATGAAAGAGCTCAAGCAAAAATAAAGTTAATAGTAAACTCAGAAAAAATAGAAAGTGTAATGAAAAAGAAATGTGCCAATGGTATAACGGCAGATGTAAAAATAGACCAAACAAATATATAAATAATTATATCAGTGCATGATCAAAATGCCCTAAAGAAACCTAAGGATGCATATATTCGCAAACATGTAAAACGAACTAGATTTATAATAACAATATAATAATAATAGGAGACCTAAATGGAGTGAGCAAGTATAAGAAAAAAATATTTAAGCACCGAAGAAGAGGAAAAAAAACTAAAAAAAACAATTTAATAGTAGGGCATTCTAAATTTACGCATAAAGATATTTATAAATACACAAGAGGGAAATCAAGTTGAGGGACGACATTAATATTCGATTATTTTATAATATTAAAAAAATGGCGAGAACTAAACGTGAAGATAAACAAAGAATTAGAAATTGGAGATGATTACTTTATGCTAAAGCTAAATAAGACAACAAAGCAAGAGAAAGAAAAATAATTAAAAAAAATTAGAAGTTACATACTTAAAATAGACGATATTAAGGAAAGATATTAAAAAGTCTTCAAAAATTGTAAATAGAAAGCATATTCATAAACATAGAAGACAAATGGACATTCATGAAACAGAGTATACTAGAAGCAGCTACGAATAATTGTAGTGTAACGAAAACCGGAAATACAGATGCCAAAAGAACGTCGAAATAGACCCCTGAGTTAAGACAAAAACTTAAAATAAAAAATAAAAAATGGAAAAATATCTACAGAGCAAAACAACAGATCATGACAATTATAAAGAAGTCACAGAAGAGATCAAAGAAATAGTTAAAAGAGCGAACCAGGAATTAATTTGAAAATAAAATGAAAAGACAAACAGGGAACCTACTAACAAAGAAAGGTATAATGAATCGATGAAGAGAGCATTTTCAAGATATGTTAGAGAAAGATAATAAAATAGAACAAGGTATAAATGGACAAGAAAATTAAGTACAAAATAAAAACCAAAACAGAAAAACTGTGATAAAGCAAAAAGAGAAAACAATAAGAGAAAGGCAATAAAATTACATAAAAATGATCAAGTAATAATTATTGAATTTGATGAACAAGTAAGATGAATGGGAACTGTATCAAAAGGATGACAATTTGGAATAATAGTGCTTTTATTTAAAAAAGGAGATACAAAGGAGTGCAAGAAGTGCAGAAGAATTGTGCTACTGCGTGTAATAGGCAAAATATATGTAATAATTTTAGAATTAATAATAAGAAAGAACTTAAAGGGTACAATAGAATATACACAATGTAAAAAGATATTAAAAAAGATAAATACATATATACTTCGTAAACGAGCAGATAGTTTTTGAAATAATTAAAAGAGAACAATTGTAAAAAATATTGAAAAAAGACGAATTGATGACAAAATTGTAAAAGCGGTTATATAAAGAATCCTTATATAAAGAAAAGCACCAATTCAGTAAGATTAAGAAACAAAGAATTAATAGACTTCAGAACAACAGTAGGAGTGAAACAAGAATGTGTGGTTAGTCCACTACTGTTCACATCAGTAATAGATGAAGCTATATAAAAAAACAAGCTAAAGCATACAAAATAAGAAACTGGAGAATAAAAATAAATAAAATGACAGAACTTTTATATGCTGTTGACCTTCTGTAGAACAAAAGAAAAATTGTAGCATAACATAATGAACACAGAGAAAACAAAAACCACGATAATAAACGTAGGAAAGAAATTAGAGAAAGCGTATTTCTACAAATATTTGGGAGTGTGCATAAGCAGAAATGTTAGATTTGATTTGAACGTAAGAGAAAGAGTGGAGGTTACTAGGAGATTGTTTAAAGCAGTTGTGCAGTGACACATGATAGTCAATCGTGGATAACAATGAAAAACATAAGAGCAAAATCACAAGTACAGATATAAAATTATTTAAAAAAATGGAAATTGAAACGCGCAGGGATAAAACACGAAATGAAGTATTTAGGGAAATTTTAAAAACTAAATCAGTAAGATTGGTTGGGGGGGGGGCACATATACAGTATGAAGTAAGAATTCTAGCAAAAGAAAAGAAAGGTAGACCAAAAAGAAGCTGAAAGGATTAAGTGAAAAAGGCAATCGAAGAAAGTAGAGAAAAATGGAATAAAGAATAAAGATTAACAGGATTAAAAGAAATGGCAGTAAATAAAGAGAAAACTATTATTCTAGGGGGGCGTGTCAACTTTATACCACAAAAACTGTGTAGTTTTTATGTTTGTTAGGTAATTAAAAGTGCATAATTTTTAATTAAATGTAATAGCAAAACCTCCATAGGCTATAGCTTCAGTTTTATTATATTTATAAATTAAATAACCTGGCAATTTAAATATGTTTGTCTTCTATATGCAAGCTACGCCTGCATTATGCCTGGTCACAGAGCTTACATGTTCAAAGTGTTCTCAATTTACTATTGTTATATTATTTATGATATACAAGTTGCTTAGATCCATATTGAATAATTGTAGGGTGCGCTGTAATTAAATCAATATCAAGCGTACTGATGTAGCTGCTGTTGAATTATTAATTTGATTTATAGCTTATTGTTATATCCACCTATAGTCCTGTAAGCTCTATCAGTACTATTACTGATGTTGCACCGATACGTTTTCGGCTTTGTATTATTATTGATTTTTATGTAATAAGACCCTTTATAGTTAGAAGGATCTTCTCTCCCGCATTTTACGGATTATAATTTTTCGTTTCATTTTTTTGAGAAATTTGGTGTACATACAATTCTTTGTGCATTAATTTATCGTTGTTTGAGTTGACAGTAATTTTTTATGTGCTTGTTCTGAGATTGTCTTCTTACTTCTATAATAATCATATTACGTCCTAATTTAATAACGTTAAACATTTTTATTACCAGTTCTATTATCAGTTTTGGTTAACTCAATTGCGCAGATAGAGATTTAAAAATTTCTCTTTAATGTAAAGTCTTACAATTTCAATTAATGGCTATTCTAATTTAGAAAGTTTCGTTTTAGTGTTAATGTATGCTATACAAATTACTATATTACGAGCAACCGATAATTAACTACTAAGCTAGACTAAATATTTCTACCTGTGGTGTTTTACATTGTTTTTAAAGTAAAACTTTAAAACCATTGCTGGTAGGATTACTCAGTAGAGTTGCTCTTTTACAAACTGCAGTAAATTCGTTGGAAATAGAGTATTTGAATACTTCTGTACATAAAGGGGTGGCATTTATTTTGCTTATTACTTTCTTTGTTTATTTCCGTTAAATGGTCTGATACATAGTACGGATTAACAGGGGTTTTTTGAGTTGAGTAAACGGAAAAGTGAGCTCAATCTTTAAATAGCTTAATTATTATTAAACTCGGAAATCTTACATTCGTTGTTTATCGATGTACGTGTTCCTAAAAACATTTATATTGCAACAGAAATAATATTTTACGAAGAAATTAAAAACTTTTGAGAATATTTAATCACTATTCGCGCCTTTTCTAGCGGCGCTAAGAGTTTAGATTCTAGAACCATCTGATTAAGGCAAAGTAGATGGACATTCGCGGCAGATGAATATGAGAACTCATACAGCGAACAAAGTGATACAAATAAATTAGTGTAACCGTTGACCGCTGCGTTAATAATATTACAATTTATGAATATCGTGGAACAGTGCATTTCTTGTAATAAAGTTTAATTTTAATCGTAGTTCAATTTACATTTTATTTATCACAAAGGCAAAGATGGGGAAGATTTATTAAAAAAACAAGTAGAGCAGAATTCAGAAAATGTTCCAAATAGCATCTTGAATGGTGTGATCAACAAAATATCAAAACTAAACATTTTTTTTGACGTAGTATGCAGCAATGACAATAGTAACCATAGACTTCATTGACTTCAAGCTTAAATTGTAGCCCATCAAATGTACGGTTGTAAAAGACTTTGAGATTACGGAGCTCTGAAAATACGGTCAAAGACTCTGTTATATCGTTCGATGACCCGGCATCGTGGTGCGTAAATGATGAACTTCGTAAGTTGGTAGTCTACAGTAGCATGCAACAAAACGATGACTCTAATTTTAAAGAATCTGAATGATAGTATTTTCCTTAAAAAATATTTTGCGCCAATCAGTTGTTTTATAAAAAATTAATTAATGGAGAACGCATCAAGCAAAATTGGTTGGCTTGTTCAAAATCAACAGGATGAGTATTTTGTACGAAGTGCATATTTTACGGAGGAACGACGTTAGCAGCAACTTATGATTAAAACTAATCATTGAAATAATACCCATATAATAAACGATCATGACAACAACTCTTAAATACAGAAACTGCATTTCAAAATGTATGAGTAAAAGTGGATTTTCGCAAAGAGTAGATTGTACAAGGTACAAGTACAAGGAAAAAAGCTTTGTATTGGGGAAATGTTCTCTTAAGACTTGTTGAACTTGTAAAGGTTTTAGCTTCTCGTGGACTGCTAACTCACAGTGGTAATGAAATATTAGCATTTGTATGAATTGGTAATTTTTTGAATGTGGAGAACTGATTTTAAATTTCGATCCTTTTGTGACCAACTACAAACATTTAAAAAAATTAAAAATAAAGAGAGAGATGATGCTTTTTCATATTTATTATGTACAACTGTCAATTAATTTATTATACGGTTAGCGAACCAAGATAAGGCAGAGATTATCCAAGAGATTGTAAATGCCAAGTATTATCTCATAACAGACCAACTAGCTTTTGTTGTATGTTACGTGCTCCCTACAGTTACAGGAAATTTTGTTGAACGATTTTTGACATTTATTCCTAACTGTAGCTATAAATGTAAAGACATGGAAAATCTAAATAAATGTAGGAGATAGAGCTACTCTAATACCAGCAATATTTCTGGTTTCTACAAAGTTTCTCAGGCTAAATAAAAGAAGTAAATCATCCGGCCACATATCTCCTTTGCGCGGGCCATTCTTTACTAGTTGGATCTGCAGCTGCAGAAAGCAACAAGTACTCTGTTAAATCTTTAGAACAACAAATATACACATCTAAAACATACCATTAAATTTCAGAACAAGAGATGCACAATGAATTTTTTGTAGTAGGAGATTACGTTTCCAACAAGAAAGTGCGCCAATTCATACGTCTGAGCTTATGAAAATATGGCTTCAAGATCATATGATGGTTCTTCATTGCCTAGCAAGATATTTTCACATAAATATTATCAGAAATCTGTGGGTTTATGTAACATGTTGAATTTATAAAAGTAAAATGTTCACGTAGACCCGTGGTGGTCTAGCGAATAGGTCGATAGACTACGAAACCAAGAGTTGCGGGTTTGAATCCGCTCTCGTCAATTCGATCGCTAGATTTTTACGGCCCAGCTCGACTCAGGCTGCAATAAAATGAGTACCTGGAGGTCAAACTCTGGGTTAATAATAGGCGGTCGGTATGTAGCGTTAGCCACGTTACTACCTTGTGTACCGTAGGCTCTACTAGATTGCAGCAGACCTATCCTCTTACGAACCCAAAGGGTCCTTGAGACCTGTTACGGGGGCTATTATTACAAAGTGTTCATATTTAAAAAAGCGATCATCCAAGAATGGAATGACATGCGTCAAGAGTTTATCAAAAATTTGTATAACAGCATGCTTTTGTCTCAGACGAAAGAAGCATATTTTGTAACTTTATTGGTGGTTATAGAACACGCGCACACTGCTATGACAATTAAAGTTTATTTTGTTAGAATTTTGAAAATGAAAATGATTTTGCTAATATTCTTATACTTACAATATTTGCAATGTTTTTAACACGCGAAGAAATTTATATGCGGTCATATTTCTTTGGTCCGCAGCACCAAGTAAATAACTATGTATATATTTTGCCGTAGATACTATTCTACAGAGACTTTTTTAACAGTTCGAAAGAAGATAAAGGAATGGATGAAATTTTCACAAAGCATATATGCATTTTAACTCGTAAATGCTGTATCCACAGATGCATCTGCTGCCATAAATTGGTTGAACTCTAGTGATCTTTTTATCCTGGCATTATATTTATATTTATGAAAAATGGTAATATACAAAATTTGTAGTACGATTGAGAGAGCACATTCAGCATGGATGTGTTAAAGATGCTCAGTAGCTATAAATAATTTGTTATTCCAAAAGCACATATTGTATTGTCATGTGTTACGGTGATATACTTATGTGCAGGATTGATATAAAAGCTGTTAATTTATACAACTTTTCTTTATCAAATCAACTCCAACCATTGTTGATTATAAACCGTAAAATTTCAGTTTTATTTTACAATGCATGACCGAAAAGCTTGCAAATGTATAATTAATGTTAAAGCAACGATGTTAATGTATCTCACTGCCCTTCAAAAGTATTGTAGAAAACAGAACTAAAGCTATTCAATTGCAGAAGAAAATCTGTTTGAAAGCAAATTTTATTGATTAAGATTAAGGAATAACAAATACAGAGTTTTTGAACCTTCTAATTATCAAACGTTTTTCAAATATTTTATAAGCAGCAGAAGTGGATACGAATCTAATGTAGATGCGCTTCAGTGATTAAGTCACAGCAGGAGCGTTCTCGTCGCCACACCTGTCAGCTTGGATTTCCAAGTTGCGGATCCTGCTACTAGTCTACTAAATACCAAAGATAAAACCGATTTAAATCAAGAAATGTCGACAAACAATAGAAATAGCCCTGTTTAGGACCATCCTTGACAGTTATATCCTTAAACATAAAGGGACTATCTGCAGTAAAACAAAATTTAATCATACAGATGTGCAAGACCAAAAAATCCAATGTCCTCTGACATAGACCCATAATCACAGGTATGACACTAGTCAAAGGACAATAACATAAATAATACGGCAGTGCAGTTTTTTGTAAATCCACAGAGAATAGTCGATGGAGCGAAACTGGTCTTGACGGACGACAACATAGAACTCTATTACATGACTCCAAACAACTAAGCTTCATTAACAGTAGATACAGAGGATACAATCCATATTTACTCTTTATCAGCTACACCCTGAGAATATGTGTAATAAAACCGCACTCGACCCGATATCACACACTCAACAAATATGCTTAATGATGCAACTAAGGCTTTTCTTATGCTCAAACGAAATTCTGTTCAGAAGGAGGTTCAACTTTAAAATAACAACTAAGTTTGCTCAAGAATTGGATAAAAAAATTCCACAGTTGCAACCGCAACCCAAAAACTACGAAAAAATTGTACTTTCAATAAAGAAAGTGGCTAGAAATAATATCCCATAAAACTGCAAAACTACGTATAAAACTGGTTTTGCCAATAAATACAAAGCGCAATATAAAAATTATTGTAAGTTGTACAAAGTATATACAGTAGTTGCGGAAAAACTTGAAACATATTTAAAAATTAAGTGAAGATAAGACACTATGTTTTGCCAGTAACAGCCAACGGTATTGCACATCAGTTGTTAAACCGATGATCAGACCCAACTAGTAAAGGCCAAAAAACGTACTTTAAATGCAATGTTATCTTTGGAAATAACAGCAATGAAACAACATTTACAACTAAAGAATTAGACATACCGATCTATTGCCTAAAAAATAGAAAGGCATCTGGACCTGACGATATCAGGAACAAACTGTTAATAATGGTCCAAAAGTACGCAAATGGCTGGTTATATACCGTTCCAAAAATGACGCGCCAAGCAAAAGTAGTAGCAACATTGAAGCCCGAAAAACCAAAATAAGAAGTAACAAGCTATAGAACAATATCTCTGTTATGTAACACCTTAAAACTATATGAAAGATTGATCCTAAGTAGAATTCCTCAAACTCTGATCCATAAACAATGTGGATTTAGACCTGGAAAGTCGTGCACGGAATAAATCCTAAACTTGACTGAACATATAGAAGATGGCTTTCAAAAAGAAGAAGCCACATGGGTGTTAGCAGCACATGACACGGTAAATCAGAGACAACTGCTCAACAAGATATATAAGCACACTTTAGATTCCCATCTGGTATTACAGTACCTTTTGTCTAATCGACGATACTGTGTCAAATTTTATGGTAAAGTAAGTCGATGGGGGCATAGGAAAAATGGCCTACCACAGGAAAGCGTCTTGTCACCCTTATTATTTACTATTTTCAGTACCAACCAATTAGCCCCAATACACAAAGCTTTATTCAGATGACGTAGCAATAGTTAGTCAGATGAAGAATATCAAACAAATTGAACAAAACCTGGACAACTCTCTCCAAAACCTTACTTTCTATTGCCGCAAAAACCAAATTAAACCAAATCCTACTAAAACGCAGACACGCCTATTCCAGGTTAACAACAAACAAGCTAACAGATTCATATTCATTGGGAGTCAGTGCAACTACACCACTGTTTACACTTACTCTACTTACGGGTAACTTTTGATCGCACTGTAGCCTATAAAAAGCATAGAAAAAACTAAAGTCAAAGTCAACATATGAAGGAAATTCACCATTTCAAAATGGGACGTTAATCTACAAGTTCTTAAAACTACTACATTGGAAGTGACATATGCCACATCAAAATATACATGTCCGGTATAGGAACAAAATAGATCTAGTATTAAATGAGAGCTGTAGAACAATTATAGGCTGCCACAAACCTACAACCGCTGATTATTTGCACATACTGGCCGAAATCGCAACTCCATCTATATGGAGAACAACAGTTAGTACGGCAGAACGCATCAAATAACAACAGGATGCCAAGTATCCGCTACATAATCATTTATCAATGAATAAAACGCCTCAAATCAAGGCGCAGATTGATTCAGAAGGCTTTCAAAAATGATGCAAAGAGTACAACACAAAGAAAGGTATGATACAGACAATTTGGAGATCTGTTAAAGTGATCTACGTTTTAGAAAACTAGCAACAAGTAAAATACTGAAACATGTTGAATGTCTACAGGATATAGCCAATAAGGGTCGCTGACTGGCAGATCGAGTACTAAAAAATAAGTTGGGGATTTCTAAAAACTGTTGGTTTGAAATGTGTCGGGGAAAAATGCATCCCAACTTGCTTTAGACTATTGGCAATGAACTAGACATTTAAAAAAGGTCATAACCGGAGATGAAATGTTTATGGCTGCGATATATAAATAAAGGTTAAATTGTCTCAATTGTTTCAATAGAAGTTTCTTGGTTCTCTTGGAACGCAATAAGGTCAAGATCATAATCTTTGATGGGAATAGTGGTACCCATCATCAGTACGTTGCTCCAGACTAAACAAAATTAAGGAGTACTACCTTAATAATCTTCGTCAAGTGCGAGACGCAATAAGACAAAAGTGGCCGCAGTTCTGAGCAACTGATGATTGGCAACATCACACTAACATGACTTTTTATCATTATTTTTTTGCACAAATAATTCAGTCAATCTACAGCACAAAATACATAAATCCAGAAGAATGGTTCTCAGAAACTTAGACTTGTTTTGTTTTTTACGTGACTTATGGGAATAATTTAAATGAGATAACGTAATTTCTTCATTTTATCAAGTGTATGGTCTAGCAAAACAATCATCAACATTTTACTTGGGTAGTTTTGGCAGTTATTTTTAATAGGCAACTAAAATAATGAAAATGACGTAATTCCCATTTTGATTTATTGAATAAACTTATTCAGAATTTATTTCTTTTTGTTCTTCGTGATCTTTACTGTTTTCTACGTTATTTGTTTAATGTTGTTCCTCTTTCGGTGTTTCTTGTGGTTGATCTAACGTTAAAATGTCTTCATCTGTTTTCATCTTATTACAATATCCTTTTGTGTCCCAATGTTTTTCCATTTTTGGTTTTATGTGGGTAATTTTGTGTGATTTTCTTTCTGCAGCGATCTCAGTACTCTATAAAATAGTTTTTGAGTTCAGAGACAGTCGTGTTTCATCTTCTTACCAAATTCTTTCCATTTTTTTTTGTTTCGCTTGTTTATTTCCTTGACTTTGGATCTTAGTTCTTTGTATCTATTGTAGTTTTTTGCATGTTTTGTTTCCCAAATATTCATTTTATTTTTGCTTTTTAATTTTATTTCTGTTTTTATTTCATCGCTCACCAACTTGTTTGTTTGTTGTTCTCTATAATTTTGGTAGTTCCACATTCTTTTACTGTCGTTATTAATATTTCTTTGATACATTTCCCTATTACTTTAGTTGATGCTTCTTTATGTTATCGTTGATTTTACTCATCTTCATTTCCACTCTCACGTTATATGCTTTTTCCGTCTCTTCTTCTTTTAATTTTTTCGATGACTTCATTTTTTTCTTTTCCTTCTCTTGTACTTTCCTGTGACTTTCTTTTCTTATTACTAATTTTAACAACACTAAGTAGTAGCCAGAAGACATTTCTGTTCCCCTTTTCACTATTGTGTCCTTTATTTTATATTTAAATCTTCTGGTTATTATTATGTAGTCTATTATCGATTTTTCATTTCTGCTCACTACTTCTCTTGTATACTTGTGTATGTCTTTATGTGCGTAGAAAGGATTTGTTACCATAAGATTATTAAATATACAAAATTATTCAATTTTATGCCATTATTATTAGTCCTTTGTTGGTTTTTCTATTGTTTTTGCTAATTGATCCCAGAAGTCGTCTTTTTTTACCACTTCATCTTCATTGGGCCCGGAAACCACTACTAATGGTGTTTTTGTTTGTCTTTCTATTTTCATCTTTATCTTTAAGATTCTCTCCGAGATCGCAGTCTATTTGTTTATGTACTTTGGGTTCTCCTTTTTAATTATACAGCTCATCTCTTTCTTTGCTCGGTAGAACTTATCATTTCCGTTGTAACTCTTCTTCTATCACTTCAATTTTTTCCTTTTCTTTCTTTTTAGTTTTTGTTATTTCTAAGATATTCAAGTCTGCTTTTCAAAATCCTCTTCTAACTCTATGTTTTTTTCTGCTAAATTTTTATGTATCATATAGTCATTTTCGAGGTAACTTTGTTTTTCTTTGTCTTTATTTTTTATTTATATTCTGATCTTTTGTGTTATTGCTTTTTTATGTTATTAAATCTATTTTCGTATTTATCTTTGTTGTCCTGTTTGTCCGTTTGTGTTCAATTCTTGTAGTTGTTGCTAGTTCTTTGGATAATTAACAGTTTTCGTCGCTTTATGTTCCATTTATTTGAATGTGCTTTCTGCTTTATTCCATTTCCATTCATTTCCATTAATAATCAACTTCTGGTAACCGCTTTTAATATTTCTTTCTTGTTTTTTCTCTTTCTAATCTGTGTATCGGTTTTATTTTCTTTTTTCGTTATATTGTTATTAATCTATATCTTGTCTCCAATTAAATTTTTAATTCCATTAAGCACATCTTTGGTCCTATTCTATATGCTGTTTTGATTCGTGCATCAACTTCTATTTTGTCACTAATGAATTTCTCCATTTCTTTTTTATTTACATTGAGTTACTGTAGTGCCCCATTATACCTTGTACTACTATATTGTTTCGCATATTTTCCTTTTCAAGCCATTCCAATCGCACGTTACCTTCATGTAGCTCTTTTTTAATCTTTACATAATATTTTTTTATAATGATATTTTCATTTTTTAATTTATCATTTTCTTCCTTCAATTCTCTTAATTATTTATTGTTTTGAAACTGGTCTAGCTTTACTTGGTTTATATCGAGGTTAGTTGCAGCAATTTTACAACTGTAACTAATTTGTTCTCTTTCCTTTGTTGCTGTTTTGGTGGCGATCTGCATGTCTTTCTTTATTTGGCAAACATTTTGCTTTAACGTCATTGTCCTCCCCTTCTGTTGCTCTCTTTCTTTTTTAGTATTGCTTAAACCGACCTTGTTCTTGGTTTGGATGCGGCGTAATCAGTTCGGGTCGACCCCTCGGAGACCGATAAGTGCTTGGCTTGGCTTTTACGGTATCCTCACAACATTAAATAAATAATCGTTAAGATGTAGGGATAAGACTAATGATAATTTTTTAAAAAGCATAAAAAATGTGTAACCATACAAAAATGTAGAAGCATTGCTTTGCAAAGCAAAAAAGCTCTTAGAATGTTTTAAATAAAATATTTATTATGTGGAAAAATGTTCTGTCTTTAATTGTAAAAAAATATCGGCTTTATAAGCCAAAAACCTATACAGCGTAGTTTAGAAAAATAAATTTTCAAATAACATACTTGAATTCTCATTAATCTAAACGAATTTTTGTAATTTTAAATATAATTTTCAATTAGATTTCGTACAGTAGCCTTAGCGTTAATCTATGTAGTAATTTTGTTGACTACTTTTTTACTTTTGTTTTAAATGTATGATTACAACTCTTTCAATTTAAGGTAGTTAAGAAAATTAAACTTGTTCCAGACAAAGTTTCAGCTGTTATTATTTATTTTTTGTAATCTTTTGTAAGATTTCAGACGCCTATTTTTATAAATAATTTAATAACGATTACTTTCCGTTAGAATTATTTACGAAAATTATTGTTTTGTCAGTGTTTTTTATTTTTTTCGCTTGGTATTCCTTACAAATTCAATTTAGCTTTGTATTATTTGATTATTGGTGCTAACGAGTAGAAGCAGATCAGTCTTTTCCACATCTTGAACTTTAATATTTTTTAGCTGCCTTTAAATTAACTTTTATAATCATTTTACAATAGAAGTAACATATTTAAGCAGTTTAATGATAATTAGTATATTGTGTTGTTACCACAAGATTGGTTGGTTATGATTTATTTACGGTTACGTTCTATATTTTGATAAATATACAAGTGACAAGTATTAACTAAGAATTTTAACGTAATAAGTAAACAAATTTTGGAAATGCAATTAATTTTCAATAAACGAATTATTTACGTTACAGAACAGCCTGTCGGTAAATAATTCCATACAATTAGCTTACTTAATAATCATTATAGAATAGAAAGCTTAATTGTATACCGAGGCTATTGCAAAAAGATGAATAAAATAAAGGTAACATTTTTTATGTGAGAAAAAATTAAAGAAAATATTAAAAGCACTAAAATGCAATTATTTCAATTGTTGAGGTGCCAAAAAATTACTTAGGAGCACTTATTAAAAATCTATAAAGATCGATATAAAAATTCAGTTAGAAGTTAAGGAGTTAATCATAAAACGCCAAAAAGGGCAAGTATAGAATTTTTTTACTTTTATCAAAAGAAAAAAGGTTAATTTTGTATGGACAGAGTACAAAATGTAGTAAATGGGAAACAAAAATAAGTAATTCTTTAAAGTTGAGCAGAAATAACAAAGAATACAGCTTTATAGAGATAAGACATAAAAATAGAAATGTATCGTAACGGCTTCGGGTATGTCTAAGAAGTACGTTTAATCAAAATGTTTAAGAGACATTTCTATCAGTTTCTATTGTGTAGTATTTTGACTTATTTTATTATTTCAGGTTTGTGGACGTTACAGAAGCAACATATTTTGTAATTTCATCAAACATTTGCTATACGAACGAAATTCCGGAGGGAATATTGGAAAATAAATTTCAGTAATGTAACAAAGTTAGATTCAACGCTGTGCAGTCCCGCGGGAACCGTTTTAAAGGACGCGACTGTATTTTCATATGTAACATTCGTTCGATTTTGTAAACCTTCATTTCGAAAACTGACCTTCCTTGGAGCCTGCCTATGTCGGCGCTGTAGCTGGCAGCACAAACCCCTGGAGATGTCGCACTCGCTTGACATGTTGCAGGGCTCTGAGTACTGCTTGTCCTGCCTCACGGGCGGCCGGCACACCCTGGCAGATCCCCCGGACTCGGGCTCCGCGCACAGCAGTCCGGACTCGCAGTCGCTGTCCCTCCTGCAGAGCTCCCCAGCCCGCCGGCCGTACGCAAAGAGGCAGGTTCCCACCACTGAAAGCAGGGCGCAGAGAGATTAATGCTTGCAACCACCTGCTACGTTCGGGTGCTCGAAATAAATTAATGTTCGCTTGTAATCCTATTTGTCTCTTAATGTTGCACCTGCTCGCGGGGGAGATCGCGGCGCGACACCGTGCCGAAATAATTCTGCGAAAGTTCTGGGGATTATGCTATGTAAATGATAAACGAATCTACTGGCTGGAGCTTAATCAGCGCAGCAGCGGTGTTGGATGGTAACGCTCTGCTAAAAGCCCCGGGGTGTAGTCTGTTATTTAGGCGAATGTAAATGCACAACGTTGCTCATGATTAATGTTCATAATTTTCGCAGTTGTAAAAGTTCAGCTTTATTTTTGCCGTGTACCGTGATTCCCCACAGACAACTAAAAGACTAAATATACAAATATTTTACATTTACTTAAGGCTATCGCATCCTTAATAGTATATTTTTATAAAGTTTGTTTTCCAGTTTTGATATACGCATACATGGATCAACATTGACAGTACTGATAAAAATAACATTTTTATATTTATTATGTAAAAATTTTTAGTAATTTAATTCTATAATACATTAGGTAAAATTTTATCAAACTGAACCATTATTTATAAAGTTTTAAGAGTATAATTAAAGGTTTTATAAAATTTAAATTTCAAAGCGGTTTTAGGTTTTATATTCATATGGATTTTGGCATTTTTTGGGACTATTTAGCATTTGTTGGTATGGATTCAAAAAAAAAAAAGTAAAATACGAAACGTAACAGAACTAATTTTTAGTCTACATTACATATGTTTTATATGCATCTGTATATAATTGTACTTGGAACAACATTGATTTTTATGTACAAGTTTGAAAAGAAGTCAAACATTTGTTGAAAATGATAAAACCTTGCGACATTAATACAAGGTACGTTCAAGTTTTAAGGTTTCCAAATAGAAAGATTCAAAAGACGCCGAAAATATTTCTAAATTTGTAATATAGATGGCAGCACAATAAAATGTACACAGGTCGAATAACCGCCATTGCAGTGAGTTTTGTATAAAACGTCCATCTAAATTCATTGTCAATTGAGTGAGACATGCGATAAAGGCATTATGAAGGTCGAGCATTGTATGACAATGAACCGAATCAGCCTTGGCCACGAACCAGCCGGACTAAAACTATGGTTGCGCGAGTGGAGCAAGCTGTTATGGAAGATCGTCGATTAGGTGTGTGTGATATCGCCTCGAAACTTAGAATTTTCGTAGAATCTGTGGAGTATATCTTACCTAAATATCTGAAAATATAGAAAGTTGAGACTCACGGATGCTAACCAACAAACACAAGGGTGCGCGGGTTGCAATATCTCAGGATTTGTTAACACGTAATGCCCCCATGACTTTTCCACCATAAAGGACATTCTCCGTGGCTGCTCATTTTACAATCGAGTCACTTTTGCATCAGCGATTTTTCAGTGGGCAAAACACACCTCTAAAGAAGTGTTTCCAGCAGAAACAGAATCATGGCGACGACGTTGTGAAAATGTGTACGTGTAGACGGAGAGTATGTTGAAAAGTAACAGAAGTTTCAACTTTATTAGGTTTCAAGTACTTTTTCAGAAAAAAATTTAGAGACCTTAGAACTTGAATGCATCTCGTATAATAATAGCTTGCCATGTTGTACATAAAAATTTGGGTATATTGATGGTAACATATGAAAGCTGTATAAATACAATTTAGCTGGAACTAAGAGAGAATTTGTGATCAATCTTGATAAGACATATTTTTATGTAAATTGATATAATAGAAAGAGAAATGTTTACTGCGGCTATTTTTAAAAAACAAGAGTAAGTGTAATAATGTTTTGTAGAGTTTATGGTGGTTGATTGTGTAATAGACAGAGAATCCTGTCTTTAACCAGAATGTTAAGCAAGTATTGGAAAATGTAAATTACTCTGTAGACTGTATTTTAAAGCTTCTATTAAAAACTGACTTATCTGTTTTGACTTTAAAAGCATTTAAAAAAGCTTATTTCAATTATGACATAGCAATTTCAGTAACTAGAATAATCCGCATGCAAAATAGTAAGCGCATATGAAGGACATAGATCCAATGGATTATTTTGCCTTTGGCTGTTTTAAACGATCATTATTTAAACATAAGGTGTAAATAATTAAAGTTTGCAAACAACGCTGTGCGATTAAATTATCTAAAACAAAGTGTGTATATATATCATCAAAGCGTATGTTGAAACGTCGAGATTTTACCCAAAACCGACGTGGTTCAATCACTGAATTAAGTTGTTCAAATTTAGGTAACCGCGGAAACCTATCCGAATATATAAAAGCAGGCAGAAAAAGCCAGGATAACAAAATAAGCGATAAGGATATAAATAAAGCTACTTGGCAGTTAGAAAAATAACATATAAAGGAATATGAAAGAAAAATGAATGGAAAATATACTTCTTCTGGCAGTGCCTATCCGTTTCGGATGTTGGCTATTAACATGGCTATCCTAGCTTTATTAGCTGCTGTACGGAAAAGTTGAGTTGTTGTTAAAGAGAACCATTTCTTTAGGTTCTGTAGCCATGATATTCTTCTACGTCCTGGGCCTCGTTTTCCGTAGACTTTCCCCTGCAAGATGAGTTGCAGTAGGCCATATCGATGTTCGTTACGAATTATGTGCCCCAGGTATTCCATTTTACGTTTTTTGACAGTGATGATTATTTCACAGTCTTTCTGCATTATACGCAGTACTTCTCTATTTGTAATCCGGTCGGCCCATGAGATTTTCAGGATGCTTCTATAACACCATATTTCGAACGCCTCTAACTTCTTGGTAGTAGCCTCGGTCAGCGTCCAAGATATACTAATAAACCTAAATCGGAGAAGACTATGGAAAATGTAATTGTTAAAAGGAGAAAGTTAAATATGAGATAAAAAAAGTAAAACAGAACAAATGGACGACATTTGAAAACCGGATGAAAGATAATTTTAACCAAAATCAGTATCTTAAAAACAATCAAAGACAAATAAGAGGAAATACTCACAATAAAAGAACATATAATAAAAAGATTGAGACCGCACTTCAATAAGTTATTACAGCAATGAAGTAGAAATAAAATAAAGTGTCGATAAAAATGAACAAAACAACACTACGACGAATGAAGATATGAATATTGGTCCGATATCAGAAATGGAAGTAGAGAAAGCGATATAAAATATGAGGATAAGAAAAGCAGCAGAGAATAATACCAGAAATAATAAAAGATATGTAAAAATAGCAAAAATACCAGGAGAAACAAAAGTAAAGTTGTGAAAAAAGCAATGTACGCGATAATGATTGACGAAAGTGAATTGTGAGGGGTTACAGATAAATAAAAAGAAAAGGTGACAAGTACAAAATTAAGCATTGACAAAATGGCGAAGCAAACATTTAAAGTGAAACTAGACAAGAAGAATAATTAGGAAAATTTAAAAAAAACCCAGGCAGAAAGGGCAAGAAAAGCATTACACTAAAGAGGTGTAGAGTGAAATTTATTGAGACCAAAAGCACAAGACAGAAAAGACTAGAAAAGTGGTATCAAAACAGCAAATAAATGAAGGATGACAACTTACTACTTCCGAGTCTTACGCAATATCGTAAAAAGACCTAGAATTACATATGGTGTTGTCTTAGATATACAAATGTTGAGAAGTGAGAAAAAGGTTTACAGCATATTAAATACGAAGTATAAAAGAATTATTGAAAAAAATTAAGTAAACTTAAAGTCCATTTATGAGACATAACATATACGACGTTATGACCACTAAATTAATTAAGTAAACTGTTGAACAATCTAAAGAACATAAATTATAATGTTTCCTTTTGACATAGTCTCCACAACTAGGTAATAAAACATGTATAATTGTAGTTATCCATCAGTAAATAACGCAGGTAGTTTTATAATTGCAACCCTTTTATAATATATGTCTTCTATCTATACAGACGCCTGACATTAAATTTGGTGTGGCGGTGCTCTGGTTTTTGATTGATACGAGGAGGTCCGTGCGTTTGTGCACGCAAGTCGGGGCCACTCTCATTTCTTGCCGAATGGCCGGACGACCGCAGATGTCATCGGGCAGCTGCATTGCCGTACGCAAAAAACGCGTCTGCTATGGCCATTTGGTTTGCTTCCGCCGAGCGAACTTTTGATTGTAAGCGCCCATTCATAATGTACGTAAGCATAAGTCGCCTATAAGAAATACGTATAATGCACATAAGCCTTATATAAACATTTAAAAGTTGCGCATGCTCAAACACAATAGCTGCAGCAATGTCCTTCCAGACATTTTGCATAATTATGTTGCCTTTGTACCTGTTATTCCTTGTCGATAATACTAAAGTTAAATTATGCAATTTCAGAATCAAAACAAAAATTCTGTTACTGCTCCCAGCATTAATCTAGGGAAAGGGCTGTAATGGCTCAGTGGTCAAGATCATCGTTTCTCTGTCCTGAGCCGGCGCAGGCGAGTTCGAGTCTCGCTGGAAACTCATGGGTGTATGTGATGTTCTAGCTTTAAGTGTGCATGTTAGTAGGCACAATAAGCCATTGTGGTTGCAGTGGCGGTAAGTGCGTTAATAATAATAATAAAAAAAAAATTTAGGAAAAATTAAAAATTACTGCAAATGAAGAAATACGTAAGGTTGAACCGATTTCAACTTTAGGTATTTGAACTTAAACGTAAAAATTACGGGAGTGCATTATGAACGAGCGCATAAGCTTTCTTAATGGCGGCTTATGCTTACGTCTATTATGAATGAGCGGTAAGTTAAATTGTTCCACGTTTCCGATCCAGGAAAAAAGCCGATGCAATTAAAAATTTATACGTTCCCATCTCGCAAAAATTTGGGGAAGACGAGTGAGAAATTGTCACCCAAAGACAAAAAAATATTTTTGGTGGACAATCCCTAGCAATATAATATATGAGCAATTGTAATCTTTCCAAGTCAATTTACTTGCTGTGAATCTGCATTCGCCCATAAACAGTTTCGGAACAATTATAGTATTTATAAATCTCTACAACAATTGTATGTAGCGATGTTTGTGTAAATAAAGTGATAAATAAAGCATAGAAAAGTGACCAAGTGAGTTCCCTTTCTAAAAAAAATTACCAGATTTTAAAAGAGTTTCATAAATAAAAAATCAAGACCTAGAAGACTTTGATACGGCCAAGCCACACACGCTGCTCTTAAGTATTTCGGAACTATCCCAACCTACAAGAAGCTAAACAATTAGAGAATTATAAAAACAGAGTCCAGTACGATAGTGCAAAACCACTGGAAAATACTTAATACATTTTAGTTACAACTGTAAGTAATTTGTAAAATTATTACCAAAACAATAGGAAAGAAACAAAAGATCAAAATGCTGATTAAAAAATATTTTCTGAGTACCTACTACTCATTTGGACATAATTTTAAGAAAAACTACGGTTATCTACATCAATTTTATTTCACGGCATTGGTAGTCCAAAAAATTGCTTATAATATCAAAAAGGCAACAAGTCAAATGTACTTATTTTAAGTATGCCTTGTTAAGGCAACTACAACGGTTTCAGCTCTGCGGAACGGTAAGCAAAAGGAAACTATCTATACATTTTCCTATAAATACCTTTCATCATTTCTTTATCCAATCATTAAGATATGAATATAACAATGGCCTCGACAATATCCTTTCAATGGGATAGAGATGCAACGAATCTCCGGACTTGATATAATAAAAAGTAAATTAAAAATTGCAACGTGGAATGTTCGAAGTCTGTACGAAGCAGGCCTAATTCTGGAACATTTTAGATAAATATAAAACAGCGATATATTATCCTGGAAACAATGATGCATATTATAGAAATGGACTCGGTATTGACAAGTCGCTTATTGTGTTCTTTTTCAAATAGGATAATCCTAAATAAATTAAAAGGAATACCTAAAGGTATAGATTTAAAACTACTAAAAAATGTCATGCAAAATGTTAAAATTATTAACAAGCGAAACAAGAGCTGATTTAAAGTGTTGGCAAAGAATGAGAAATTGTAAAATATAATGTGTTGGAAGTAACAAAAATACTAAGGAAAGACAAGCAGAGATAGAAAAGTACCAGATGGATGACGGATCAAATTTTAATTTAATAGATTATAGAAAAACGTGGAAAAATAAGAATAAATCAACTTACAAATAGATAAACAGACAAAGAAAGAAAAGGAAAAATGGGTAGATGAGAAATACAGAGAAATTGAAACTTGTATGGAAAAGCATGACCATTATAATATTCATAAAAAGATCAAGAACACATATATCGACAAACTTTCCTTGCGCTATTGTTTAATGTAGACAACAGTCTAATGAAACAGAAAAGATAGCTAATCAATGGATTAAATATTTAAAGGGTTGTTTGAAGACAAACGGGTACATAGAATTTTAAGAGTGATAATTAGATTGGAAGTGAAACTTACTAAAACTAGAAAACCTTCCGGCCCAGGTGAAGTATATTTAGAAATCATTAAGCTTAGCCGGGAATAAAGGATTGCAGTGCTAATAAAACCTGAACAATCATTCGGCGAAACGCAATTTGGTTTTCGAGACGGAATGGGCCCAAGGAAAGTACTGTATGGTAAGCAAGTTCTGGTTCAGAAATGTTTGGATTATTGCAAAGACTGCTTTATAAAGGTGGATTTATTGGAAATTCATACAGATATAATGGAGCATGGAAACCGATTTCAAAGATCTACGTATTGTTAGAAAATTTTATTTAAAACAGAATGCCGCCGTTAGGATAAACAATTGTCAAACAATCTCAATATCGATTAAATGTGGTGTACGACAGGATTGTATACTGTCACCAGCACTAACTGACTACTCAGACTATGAGGTCAGAACTGCATTAGAATGGCGATGATAAGGTCTTACTTGCAATATCTATTCAACAATGTCAATGAGGATTTTATCAATATTGATTTAAATATCAATGTAAGAAAATCAAAGTAATGACAGTAACCAAGACTATATACTCACATGTTGGATGGTAGTAAATTAGAACAAGTTTCAAACTATAAATATTTTGGGTTTCATTTAAATGACAAATAGAATCTCGACAAAGAAATAAAAATCAGAATAAAGAGAGCAAGAAACATCTTTATAAAAATGAAAGCCAATAGCCAAGTGGGCTATGGCACTTAAACTTTCTAACTGAAACCTTTGTAGTACGTCGACATTGGAAAAACTCGAGTAACTCCACAGTTTAATTTCGTATGTTGATGTACGTTTGATAATAGTTTTATTAATTAGTGAACATGGATAAACTATGAGGAAGGGTAAGATTATTTTATTTTCGTAAAGTAATTGATTTTTAAATTTATCTAAGAACTTGGTCAACATATTGGCAAGTATTGTAATATTGTTTATCTTGTTTATTGGTTTGCTTCATTCTCTTTTGCAAATTATGGTAGAATCCTTCACATAATACACATTTTGCAGTCGTGCGACGTAAGCATTACTTAAGCACAATTGTTCATTTTAATTGTTTTTATTAATAGTAAAGTAGAGAAACTGTGTCCGCACAGATACGTTGTAGAAAATTGAAGCAGAATTGTAATATCTGCATACAAATTTGCTGATATTTTTTCTTGATCAAAACAATATCTAGTGGAACTTTGTTGATTTTAATCTCAATGTTCCATCGCTTCTTAATTAGAAACATTTTTTTCGAATCTGCAGACGGTTCTGTTGATTTTTCAACATTAGGTGCAAATAAATTTCAGATCCAATTGTATTGCTTTGTATTAATTGTGAAAAATTAATAGTCATATTTCTGCTATAGTAACATTAAATGTTCTTAAGACAAATCAAATAATAACTGTTTGTCAATTCGTGCTTAATTTTGATGGTTCTCTTTTGGAAACATATCTAGTGATCCTTACTACTTATTTTCCGAAAGTACTATGTTTTGTTTGAATCTGTTGAAGTTCTTAGAACATGTCAGCAAATCTTTATTTCTGCCTTCCATTTTTATGTTTTATTTATATGCACAAATGTCGGTCATGTATACAAGTTTAGCGATCCCATGATTGCTTTTAAGATGTTTATGTAGTTTGTACTTTTTTTGATTTAATAAAAATTGACTAACTTCGTCTTGAAGTTCAGATAATCTACCTAAACATTGCTTCGAGAAAGTCAACGTATAGCCGTGTAGAATAGCGATCATTGATGTTCCGATCCCATTTTTTGCGAAATAATAAAAAAATTGCGATTTTAAGGTTCTTGATTTATTGAAGCTTCCGACAGTTCCTTTGGTAAAATTTTGAATGTAAGCACTTTTCTATGTATGTAGCAATGTCTAATTTGTATTGATGGATTTTGACGTTTTATCCAAAAAATAAATCCTTTATCTTCGCTCATCACTGCTGAAGCACGATGGATGCAAATGTTATCACAACTAGTTCATTGAATATCATGAGTTGTAAAACAACTTATTAGTTATTTGACAAATTTCTTTATTAGTAGTTTGATATGCAAAAAATAGGCTTCTATGAAGTCAAGGTCGACAAAACGTACAACACTTAACAATTGTGCTCGTTTGTTAATGTCTGTTGTTTCATCTACCTGAAGCGAGAACTTATTGGTTAGTTGCTTTTTTAATTAGTGTTTCCAGAATATTACATAATATATTGTTAATTGGCCTTTTAATAAAACAAAACTTTGCTGACTTCCTTAACTTCATTTGTATTGGACTAAGCATTAATCGGACGATTTTTGGAATGCTGATTTTATCAGTATTTTACCAATAACATGCGGTTTTTCCAACGTAGAGTTAATTTTAAAAAGTGGTAACTAGCTTTTAATTGTTTTTATAGAAATGACAGGCTTCCTCTGCTTTTTATTCTGATTTGAAATTTGTTGAAAGTAGGTTTATCCTTGTGGGAATGACTGGCATGTTTTGATAGTAAAGAGTGAACTAGTTTATTTGGAACAATTTCTTAATTTTTAAGATGTTCTCTACAACTTAAGCATAACAAGCTTTTTCATTCAAAATGCATTTCGAATAAAATCTTTATTGTATTCTCTTTTAGTGATTTTTATTTTTTATGCCACTGCTTGTGCTGGCTACACACTCGCTTCCAATATCCCTTGTCGTTCTAGAATTTATCCATTGTAAACAGGTTGTTGAATGTCTTGCAACCATTTTTCAAAATTATCAAGCTCTGAACATTACAATTGTTCTTGAACAAGCAGACCGACATCCACTGAATTTTCATTCAGATAACTCGTATATTGCCAAGTTTACGATGGAAAAATTGATTTCTGCATTGAAGGATTGTCACGATACATTCCATGGGCTGCATAACATCCTCTGTTAGTTCCTAAAGCATCTACCTCATTACACACTTCAATATGTGCTTCAAGTATACAAACTCATTTGGTGCAGAAGTCAGATTTTTGCTCCTTTTTAAACAGGGTAAACAGCGCTTAGATCTAACTTCTTCTTTCAGCCTTGTGGCGCCCAGTATTGAGCATAGGCCTCCCCTTTGATTCTCCAACTCTCTCTATTCTGTGCTGTGTCCGTCCATCTCAATCCTGCAATCTTCTTGATGTCGTCGTACCAGCGTGCACTTGGTCTTCCTCTATTTCTTACTCCTGTCCATGGTCTCCAGAGTATAATTACAGCGTTCCACCTATTATCCGTTAATCGTGCTACATGACTTGCAAAGCTCCATTTCAATTGTGTAATTCTGTTTATTATGTCTGTAATTTTGATTCTTTTGAGACAGGAGACTTATCGGTCTGTAGTTCTGGATTAGTAATATATCTCCTTTTTTGTATAGAATTACCACTACTGCATTAGTCCAGTCCTTTGGCATTGTTTTTCTTTAAGGCAGATGTCAAAGAGCTGTTTTAATGTAGGTATTAGTATTTCTTGCACTTCTTTTAGCATTTCTACCAGTATTTCATCTTCTCCCGGCGCTTTGACTTCAAGGCCTAGCTTATCTCATCTTCCGCGATTTCAGGGATGTCTTCCGAGCCAATATTCATTACTTTCCTCCCCATCTGTTCTTCGGGTTTTTTAATTTGTGATGCATACAAGGTCTTATAGCATTTTTCAGGAATGTTCAATATTCTAACTAGTTACCGACATATTTTGCTTACAAGCTGTTTATGCAAACGATTGATAAACCGACGGTTTGTTTGGTTTCTAGAAATTAACAATCTACTATATAACCAATAATCTGCCTTAACTACAAATAGCTGTATGTAATGCCTTTCGGAGAAAACAGAACCTTATGACGGTGCTATTTGATATCGAAAAAGCGTACGACATCACTTGTAGGCATGCAATTTTAAAACAGTTATTCCAGTGGCACCTTTTTTGAAAAGATTCTTGTCTGATCGTACGTTTTAAGTGAAAGTTACGGGTGTTAGATTTGCTGTTCATGACCAGGAAAACGGTGTTCCTTAAGGATCTGTACTCAGCACAACACTCTTTGCAATAGCCATCAACGGAATTAGTAGTTGTACAAGTTCGGCAATAAGCAGCATGTTATATGCAGACGATATAGCTATCTACTTTACTGGATCATCACTTACAATTATTGAGGTTGAACTTTAGCTTAATATTAATGACATTGTTGCATAGGTACCTAAAAACGGTTTCTGTCTACCCGCAACTAAGATGTAGTGCACTGTTATTTCACGAAAACGTGGCATATATCCAAATCCACGCTTGTTTCTGAAGGAAGAACTGATTCCTGTATAACAAACGTGCCGATTCCTTGGCATGATCTTTGACAGAACATTCAAATGGATCCCTCATTTTAAAGACGTGATAAAGCATTGCTTTGCAATTTTGAATATTTTGAAAGTACTATGTAATGTTAAACACCATTCATCATACAGGAATCAGACTAGCCACATAAGCCTTTCATACTAGCCCCGTAGACAGTCTCTATTTAAAGTTTAGAGACCAGGCGTCAACGTGCTTTAGTTTCTTACATAGCGAAACTTTCTGCATTACCAAAACATCCATGCTTTCGCATCTGCTGCTGGCCATCATATGTAGCGCTATATCGAGTGCATACACGAGCACCACGTCCTATCTGTATCTGGTTTATAGAACTTATGAATGATTTACATATAACGTTGCCTTGATTATATAATGCCGTTTTTAACGCCGTACCTCCTTGGTTTACTCTTTGTATGAAAGTAAATACGATGCCTACTTATTTTGACAAATATGGAACTCCAACAGGCATTATCAGGTCGGAATTATTTAAGATATTGCAGTAATATCGGAAATATAATATAGTTTAAGATTCTCAGAAAAATTGATCACGTTGGTGTTGCTTTTATGGTGAAAGACTAGAAGAATTGTACAAACTTAATTCAATCAGCAGTAATTTTATCATTGAGCTTCTTGCTATTATAAAAGCTTTAACTTTATTTTATAAAGACGCTGAAGTAATATTCTCAGACTTGTTTACTGTCCTGAATTTTAAGTCAAGATACGTTTTTTTTTCATCCGATTGTTATAAAGATCCACCGACTAATATATAATTTTCATCGTTGAAAATTACTAGGCCAATTGGTCTGGGTTCCAAGTCTTATAGGAATCAAAAGCAATAAGCAAGCAATGCAGCGAAGCGTGCTGCTCAAAACAGAGCTGATCTCGATGCCATAAAAGCTGATGATAAGAAATCCTACCTTAAAATCAGAATATTGGGGCAATAGACGAATTATTGGAGAGACCTCTAAAACAACAAGCTTGGAGCTATCAAAGAAAACATTGTAGAATAGCGGTCGTAGGTAGGAGGTCGTTCTGACTCGAATTTGCATTCGTTATTGTCCAATGACACATAGATATCTACCTTTTACAAAGGACCAACTGATACACCACTGACAGTGGCTTAGCTCAGAATATCTCATCGATTTTGAGGGATAGCTCAGATGGGGTTGACAATCCATTTCGTTTCTTAGATAACAGTTTTAAAAAACTCGTGCTTAATTAACCTCGTGCTTAATTAACCTTTTTTGTCTTCCTGGTGCTAATAGCCCTAAGGATTAAAGCGTCATTAAACAAATCTAAATTCTTTCTTCTCTAAAAATATATTCAAGCTACGTTGCGGCATACCTAGCACCATCTTGTGACATACCAGTGTGTCGTGTCGTACCAGTTATAGAGTACTGATAAAGATGTGAACGGAAAATTATAATTGTTGGGGTAGTCCTTGTTCATTAACAACAAGTTTCTTTCTTGTTAATAATAGGTGCTATTTTTGTAGTGACGTTATACTGAAGCCAGGAGTGGGACCGAAGCTAAAACCCGGATTGTGACTGAGGCCGAAGTCGGAGCCTAGGTCCAGCACGCGATCAGGACCGACATGCTGCGTACTATTCAATTTTAGAACGATTGATGTCAATTGACTTATGACTTTATGAAGATTATCAGCTGCACTTAAGAATTTAGCAAGCTTGATTAACACAAAGTTGTCCTATGAAACTCAAAATAAATAAACTATTAATTTGAGTATATTTCTGATATAAATTTTTAAATTTTTGGTTTTGAGAGCCGACCCTATTCTTCATTTCTTAATTATTTCTGTTTTAGTACTAATTGTGCTTTTTGCTATTTTGCTACTCAAGTACCTTTTAGTAGTATTTTTGTCTTATTATTCGTTCACCAATATAATATAATATAAAGTTGTTTTGTTGTCTTCAAATAAAGGTATTTTTCAATATTGTTCAAAGACAAAGTTAATATAAATTTTTGTTTTACTTTATAAAATAATTTTATTTAAAATATTTAGAAAGTCTATTTATCAAATAAATTATAATATATGTGAGTTTTCTTCGTATACTTCAACAGTCATATTATGATATTGCTTGGCCCATTAAAGCCAATTTTTCTTAATGATTTCCCAAAGCCAAATTTTTATATATATTTTTTATATATTTTTTTATATAAATAAATGATAAATTATATTTATATTTTTAAGTGTATTAAATGAGTTGAGTGGTTTACTCCACGTTAATAAGATTATTAAAATTTTATTGATAGTTTTTCTTCATAGAAGTGTATCGTACATTGGTAACTAGAAACAAATTAAAAATAATAAAACTTTTAAATTAATCTATTTTAGTTATTTTAAATCTGAATTTCTAAATTATAAAAAATAAGCAATGAATGTTAATTACAGCAGTTATTCTAATTAACTGTAAAAATTTTAAAATTAATTAAACCATAAAATTAACCAAATTAAAGTCAAAAAATTATGTAGAGTTTGCAGACGAGATAGAAGTAATTGCTGAAAATTTACTTAACGAACTTTTAATTAAAGAAGCAGAAAGTTATCTCCAGTATATAAATTATAGGTACTTAAATATCATTCTTTAATAGATGCAAAAATAAAAACTTTTTTATAAAAATTTGAAAATATTACTCCTTCAAAATTTTTCATTTGTCATAAAAAAGTTGTAAATTATAAGGATACAATTGCTCAAAATTTTTCTATAATTATTAGAACGCGTATTTTTGTTTTTTTTTTTAAACGTGAACTTTTGCATTTTTACAAAAGTGGAAAACGTTGTAGAGAGTAGTTAAATCGAACAACTTAACTTAATTTTCGATTTCGGTCACTATTGTTATTTCGCCGTACTTTTGATGCGATTACTGCACGAGAGCCGCCGTGATTTTTACTCGTCTCGCCCTGATTCCAATTCTATTCAAACCTCCGGTAAAGCATTGCGAACTTGGGTTTGCCAATTTGCGACAAGCTTCGAGCCGCACAAAGCGCACGAATTATTTTTCGGCGTTGTTTTTACCGAATTCGGGGGCTTCCAAACGACGTCGTCCATTACGCGCTCCTGTTTTTGCACCCTTACCTCCATCCACGTCAACGCAGACGGATCCCGGGCAGCAGTGCTCGTTGGCCGTGCAGCGCTTGCCGTAGCACGGCTCCTCGTCGCCCTCGCCCTCGAACTCCTCCAGGATGCCCTCGTCGCCGGCTCTCTGCAAGGTAGAAGAAACTTTTATATCGAGAGGTTATAAGTCGTAAAATGGGGATAAAATCTCCCTCCCTCTCGCTCAGCTCTCAACTTCTCGACGGGTTTATATTAAGGTGCTTTTAAGCTTTCGCGAACAGCTGCTTGAAGAATGTTATTGCAGATCTATGACACTTGTAAAAAATTTGTCGCGAAGTTGGCGCGTTACATTTTTGGACATTTCTTTGCAGTTAAAATAGATTTACGTGCAACGAGAAGTTGGTTTCTCATTTTTAATCAAAGATAAAGAAATAGAAATAAGAGTATGCTTATTACTAACAGGCAGGTTTTTAAGATTATTTCTTTCTCTTTCATTTTATATAAAGAGGTGGTTTTACAATTTGTATTTTAATTCTTGCTACAATTTTTAATTAGAATTTATATATAAAAATACGCACCGGAAAATTAAACTTTTTAAAGAACTTTTGTGTTACTGGTATTTTTCCTAAAAATAATAATTTTTAAATAAAAAAGAATAATTTTAATGCTTGCTCTAGTTTTGTGAAAGATCGAACTGAACATCTAAAACAATAGGCGTTTCTGAAGCAAAAAGTGTTCCACCAAAACAAAACATAGCTCAACGTTGTGCGAATAGATACTATATTTGAAATTTATTTTACAACGGGTTTTTGTTATTCACTAACGTCACTATTGTTCTTTTAGTTTTCTTATATATAATATAAATAATATATTTTAAAAGCCATGAACCTGCGGATATTAATGGATAATTTGTGTTTTATAATAAGACAAGTGAATTTTTGCACACAATTAGAAATCTCGCTCGGAACAAAAGAAACACTGATAGAACTATAAGAGGAAATAAAGAAAATTAAATAAACAATAATAAGATCTAAAATGCGGAGAAAGAGAGAAACATGCATCACATTAAATAATGGACATAAACTTTTCTATAAAAGAAAGAAAGATTAAAAGATAGGAAGAGCAGGATTACTAATAAGCAAAAAAAAAAAAACTGCTAACACCACCCAGAATAAAGCAGTATTGGAAAACATAATTGCAATAGACATTAAGATTACTAAAATATGCATATATAAAATCATTTAGGTATATGTCTCGACGTCGGGACATGCGGAAGAAGAAACAGAATAGCTATATGAAGAAATAAATAAAGGACTGCGAATCAATAAAAAATACCGAATATTAATAAGAAATTAAAGATTAGAAGACATACCCTCAATAACATAAGTTAAATTAATAAACTCGAGGATGCACGAGGGTGAATCAAACATAAACGAGACTTATTTTTTAAAATATTTTATTTGAACTTGAAACAAAAGATTAGCAGATTATTTTTCTACATAATCTCCTGATTTAGAAACACATTTTTCACAACGTGTAGCTAATTTTGAAATGCCTTCCTTGTAGAATGAAGTTGGTCGTGTTTCCGGCCAATTGCGCACATAGACCTCAACCTCCTCATCGCTGTCGAATCTATGCCCTCCCATGGTTTCCTTGAGAGGACCGAATAGGTGATAGTCGCAGGGCGTTAGGTCAGAGCTGTAAGGAGAGTGTTCAACTGTGAACGATGCCATTTCTGCTCAGTTGTCAGAAGGCGAGGCACCCGCCTTGCGCACACCTTACGAAACCCTATCTCCTCTGTGATGACCGAAAAAGTGCTGCCATAACTTATTCCAATCTCAGATGCAATCTCATCGATGGTCAGACGCCTGTCACCCTCAATAAATTGTTGAACGCGGACGACGTTTTCGTAGGTGATGCTGGTGCGAGGTCGGCGATCATGGCTCTCATTTTCAACATTCTCACGACCCTCCACGAACTTTTTGTGCCATGCGAACACTCTAGCTCGTGACAGTGTCTCTTCCTTGAACTGCGCAGTCAATCTCCTCAGTATTTCAGCCGGCTTTACACCTTCCGTGGCGAGAAATTTAATGATAATACGCTGCGAAATTGAGGACGGCACCTCCTGCTCAGACATTGTCACGACGGGTACTGACAGGAACGAACGAAATCGCCCGCGTGCTTCCCCCACTCCCGACATCCCTACCCAACACCTGACGAAGCGAGAACTCTCGCGCGTTAATATTGCGCGCCCGAGATCAAAAGTCACGTTTATATTTGATTTACCCTCGTATATGTTAAACAAGAAAGTCTCAGGGAAAGATGGTTGAAATGGTAAAGTACTTAGAAGAATTAAGAAAACTATTACAACTAATATACAACAAATGCTTAGATGAAGGTAAAATTCCCACATCTTGGATAAATGCTATAGTTCTCATATTCAAGAAGGAAAACTAACGTAAGCGTGCTATTAGCCGTTTATAATTTTTTTCCAAGATATTAGTATATCGATTAACAAACAAATTAGATAACAATTAGCCATAAGATCAAACTGGCTTTAGGAAGGGATATAGTACTTACACTTATAGACACTAACTGAAAAGTCATATACCATTGTGGAGAACTATGAAAAAGGATTTAACTCGGTAGAAATGAGGAAGTTTTAAATGATGTAAGTTATTGACGAGTGGATATTCACAAATCATCGAATATATATATATATATACAAAAAATGCAACAAGACAAATAAGAGCATAAAAGAAACGCACAAAATAACACTAAACTTGCCTTCTGAGTCAAGAAGATCTGCTCTCTTCAGAGCTATTTACATTGGCTTTGGAGGAAGATAAAGGGGTGACGATAGATGGAGACTGAGCCATTTGAGATTTGAAAACGATGTCATCCTAATCTCAAACGCCAAGATTACAACGAGATTAGACGAAAATCGTAAATTATGATGTGGTATAAACTCTATGTACACTGAGATGGAATTTCGCGAGGCATAGCGGGAACGACAAACGACCGACAGACTTGTAGAATTATTGAGAAAATGATATAAAAAGAATTTATGGACACGGCTAGGTATCAAATGCAAATAACAGAGAATAGAGACAAATCAGGGAGGCATACATCCGATAAGCTGATAGATAGAATTAAAAAATCAAATTTATTGTTAATTTTACAAAGCAAGACTATAAAAATTTGCAATAAATTAAGATTAAATGACTTTTATCAAAATAAAGATATACATATTAGTATTTAGAATATTTTTATGCTCGCATAATAGAAAAAGCTGACTAAGATTATCTTTTTAAATAATTTTAGTAAGCAAACTTTCAACCTGAATATATACCAAGGTAGTAGTACATTAAATTTTATGATATTATATAATAAAAGGTTAGTGACAATATCTCAATAAACAGCTTGTATTTTTGTAAACTATACTAATTTAATTGCTATGTTAGTTATCTTTATGTAACAGATTGACTATTTTTTAACATTTTCACTATTGTAATTACATTTAGGTATTTATGTAGCAATGCATTTGAAATATACCACGGAGCATTTGTTGTAATGCTGAGAATTTTGCTTTAAAAATTTCAATGTTCAATGTGTTGGTGGATCTCCAGAAGGGTATTCTGTATACTTAAATAGACTCTAAGATTGCATTATTTAGTAATAATTTTGTTGTTTAACAATAGTTGCCAAACTTGTCTTAAAACAGTACATCTAGAATTGCCCTTTTTTCGTTTTATAAAAATATACGTGTGATGCGTGATTTTTCTAATCAGGTATAATTTAAAATATTTGACTTCGGTTGTTTGAGCATTCAAGTGTAACTAAGGGCAGTTGTGGTGTATTATTGTAAACATGATATGTAAGAAGCTGCCTTTGTTGGCCTTCATTTACAATTTTTTAAAAACAGTTTAAGTTTGTTGCAAGTCAAATGTATAGATACAAAGATAGGATTAGGATACGATACTAGTAATGACGTATTATCTGCATGTGTTGCTGATATAAGTTAAATCAGTGAAAAGTCGCATTTACAGATTGAGCGAAAATGATGTCTTAAAGCACTTTGACAGTTTATTAGACAAGTCTTTAGTATTTATATAGAAATATCTGTATTTAAAAAAGAAGTATATGGAATGTAAAAGTAATAATTTATAAAGTGATATGTCACAGCAACATCTTAACTGATGTCGATGGATAATACTGAACAATATTTTTCTGTTTTAGAATAATATTGATTTGCTTAATTGGTCTGCTCAGTGGTTTCGTGTTATTTTAAATGCGAACTAATAATTGAGCATGAGTCTTTTTGTCTTAGATAATAATATTTAGTCGGTTGAGGAGCAGTAATAAGAGTAGTAAGAGGTCTATATAATGTAATTTATGTAGGATTTCACTCTGGTTTGTAATATTACTTTAAAGTTTTGGTTATGGCCGTGAAACATGTTTTAGTACATTCTTTTTCAATAAGTCATAATCGGAGGCCTTATTTAAATTAGAAGAAAATAAAGACTGCAGTTTCTATTTGACTTTGTGTTACTTTTTAAAATAAATAAAATATACATTTGGTTTAACGTCTTTAGAACTTTAATTATAAATTTTCGTATCTTGGGGGTGTACTGTAGATCGACAAGGTTAAACCGCAAGGTATTCTCCGAAAATATCTGCTTAGTATTGATTAGTTCTAGCCTAAGTTAACTTTTGTAAGAGACATTGTTTGTCGAGTCGTTTAAGCTTTCTTATCGTGTTTCATAGGAGATATACAATTTTAGGTGCCATTAATTTGCTAGGGTATTCTGGGATGTGCCAGCGTGGTCCCGTGGTTGAGGGACGGGCTGCGATGCTGACGGACCCGGGTTCAATTACCGGTGCTCTCTGATGCCTGCCGGGTGGCTACTCAGTCACTAAAATAATTGAGTACCTGCGTTCATTCGAGCAAGGGGTAATAATGGCGGTCGTCTTAGGCGCGGTTGCATCGCCCCGCATCAGAGATGGTGCGCGACGACCGGGCAGAAGGAACGTATGACTTAACCTCTCAGTTAGCAGGCCGTGCTACATTAGCTTACCATTATTATTATTCTGGGATAATTTTTGTAGATTTTTAAAGTCATTTCTATATTTGATGATAGCTGACTTCTGTCGGTTATCATTTTATTTGAGTTTTTTTTCAATTTTTGTTGAATCTTTTTAACGATTGTTGATATATTTTTTATTTCAGGCCATGCTGTAGTTTAAATAGTTTTAATTATGTTTTTACTGCTGCTTTAATATCAATTTCATTCTTTAAAATGAGGTTTAAGTTAAGTACTTTGCTTACTGTCTCTTGAAATAATTCTCATTTTTTCCTGTAGAATGAGATTTTTTGGCAAAGTAAAAGTAGAATTTTTAGGTAGCTTTGATAATATAAAGGTAATATTTAATTTATGTGTCAGTTTTGCTTGGATTTTAAAGTGCTTTACCTTATGTTACGAGTAAATAAGGTCCCCATTGTGTACTAGCTATCCATTATTGAAAGTTTTGAATAATTTGTCAATGCCTTTGTTTTGTGTAATATGTTTTCTTGTTTGGTTATCTGATTGTAGGTTGTCTTCTTGGATTGGTGGTACAAGTGCTTTTTTTAGTTTAATTTATCGTTTCTGGGAGAACTTTTACAGTGTTTCTCAGTTATTTGGCGCAGCTTCGAGCATTATTGCAATAGCTATTTGTAGAGCCATACCTTTGGAATCTGATATATTGAAATTTTTCCTTTTAATGTGTAGGCGTTCAAATTGTATCATAGTGTCCTTTAGTTTGATGTCTATGGGAAATAGTGTTAACGGTACGATGGTTTTTTTGTTACCTGACTTTTTGGGCCTGTTTTTGTACTTTGTTTAAAGTCAAAATTACCAAAAATTTAGTAGAGTGTAGTTTCCTAATGCACATTTTTTTATTTAATAACAGCAACTATATGAAGCAAATTAACATTGTTATGAGTGTTAAATTACTGCTAAAAAGTATACTAAAGGTAATAGATGTTTAACCTGATAGTAAGCCAAATAATAATTTAAATATTTACATTAGAAAAGTATTATTTTGTTAGTAACTTAAAGGCAAAGTATATTATACAAAAAAACCTTTTACAACATAATAATTTAATACGTATTTTAATATAGAAAACTGTGCTAATGAATATTCTGAACTAATAAGCACTTTTTGTTAAAAAATATTACTTTTTTTCTATAGTCTATAAAGGAAATTTAAAAAGGTACCAAATGGAAAATGCGTTCGGAAATATTCATTTTTGAAAGGTTAGCCTTCATGTAATATTTCACTTTAAAAAGTAAAGATTGGTAGTATTTTTTATGTTTTATTAAAACTAAGTACTTTTTTTATTACGAAGTATTTTAAAACAAAAGTGAACTACATTATTTTATAAAATACCATACATTAAGATTATTAGAAAATAAATTAATATACACGATAATTGAAAGACGGAAATATAAATTTATTAGCCCTTAAACATTCCTACAAAATTTATAATTTTTATTTTACATATTTTTTACTGGAATTAGCAAAAAATAACTATAAAAAGTTTAAACAATAAATTTCTTTTAAATGTTGTATTAGAAAAAATTCGTTCTCAAAAATATTTGTACACTTCTTGATTATTCTTTGATACGCAGTTTTATGAATCGTGTGACAAATCGTACCAATTAGCTGGAAAATCTATTTAAAATTTACTGAACTCATAGTTCAGTTGAAATTTAAAAGTAAATGTTTTCGGACAGGAAACAATGTTGATCAACTCCAATAGCTTTACACTATGGGTGAAACATCTATAAATCAATCTTCATTTTATTTCTCTGGAGAATCGTAGAACAGAAAGAAGTATATGATGCTTTTGCCTACGTCATGCATAAGAAAATCAATAAAAAAATTTGCGTATATTATTTAAATAAGAATAAAAATGTCGTTACACGTAGTAAACGTATAACAAAACTGTACTTTGTTGTTGTCTCAAAATTTTTAGTTTAAACATTTTAATACGTTTTGTAATAAACTGCTACACATAGAAATGGTTTTTTAAACGGATATTTTAAATATTTAATTTTTGAACAGGTACGGTTTGCTGAAATCCTACAACCCATAACGCGACCATTGAAGTTTCTTATTTTATGCTTTTACGTAGGAATTTTATGGCAGAAAATGAAATTTTCTGGAAGTTGTAACATGAAAGTTTTGCGATAAGTAGTATTTTTACATCTATCTAAAAATACTTTGTTATTAGTAAACCCGTTGAAGACAAATAAAATAAATTGTGAAGAGACTGATAGCTCTACAAAAAAATAATTGAAAAATAAGAAAAATTAAAAAATGCAACAAAACAATTAAAATAATACGATAAAAGGGAATAAAAGTGACAATAAATATAATGTAGCATAAAGTAAAAGAAACCTAAAAAATGTCATCGTAAATTTTAAATACTTCACAGGAAAAAATACTGAAAATAATAATTGATAAAATAAAAATAAAAAGAAAATTGTACTAAACCCAGAATAAAGAATAAATATATCCTAATACATCTTTTACGGTAAAAAACTAAATATAAACAAATAATATGGTTACAGAATGATTAAAGGTATGGAAGCCAACCTGGGATTAAAGAGAGTGGATTAATTAAAAAAGACAATTAGGAATAAGCTAAGTAATGCTGAATTAGTAGCGAATTAGAACATAAGATAAGGGTTTAAAGGAACGCTGGTATATCTAAGTAACAAATGTAAAGGGCTACGTTTAAGATAATCCAAAATACCGAGCAACTTAAAGATAAGATAACTATATAATTACATTTTCTCTAATAGTGGCGATAAAATCAAAGTTTTTGAAACGAAATTTTTAAAAATAGAATCAAGAATGGCTACAGTCGAGTATAAATTAATACCAGAAAAATAAAATATCTGGTAACTTCAAAGTGAAGGCGAGACTATGTAAGAAAATCCACTATTAATATTTCTCTTTAACTTTTGATTGGAAAAGACATGTTCAAATAAACAGAACTGATTTATTATACTACAAAAAATAATGAATGGTTTTGTGTACTACAGATATTTTAAACAGGAGGAAAGTAAGATTTAGAATTATTAGAAAAGAGCAACGGTCATGAAACAAATAAATTAAAAATAAAGTACGTAGTCTATACAAAAAGTACATGTAATATAAAAAATTACAATTAAAATAACAAAAATATATAGGTATATTTAATAAAAAAGTACAAGATACAAAAATATTGTATGTAATCTCAACTTTTCTCAAAGTAAATACCTTGATGCTACTAAGTCTTTGTTTCTGATTTGTAGACGTAGATCCAGAAAGGTCATAACTAGTAATGATGTGGGTTTTGACCTTTCTGCAAAAATCTGGTTCATTGATACTCATTAGTAATTGTAACGCGGTGTTCCTTATGTTCTGGTAATAGTAGCTGCGAAACAAATTTTGCCACGGTACATTTTACAATAAGATCTTTTGTTAAGATCTCCCATACTTTAGTTTTGGTAATGTCCAGCTTATTTTTTAGTTCTTCGACTCTCATTTGCCAAGTCTTGTAGATTGTAACCTGTACACCTTCAAGATTTCCCATATTTTGCTCGTTGCTTGTCTAGTAAAATGTAAATCACATTTGAATTATTTAAAAAGTCTTTATAAAACATCTATGCTAGTTTGCGCAGCACTTCTTACTGCAGACGAAAAAGCAAACAAAAATTTAACATTACCAAAATATTTCACTCAATAGTTACCGTAGAACCACAAAAAAATAGTATAAAACTCCTCAATGCCATAGATGACCAGCGTATTGGGCATATTAAAAATTAGTATAGACTAGAACCAAGATGCGTCAAATGTCAAGGTAATCACTTATATACAAATTGCGACAAAACGTCTTAAAAGTCCCTGATTTGTATCAACTGCGGAGAAAATTACCCAGCCAACTTTAGAAGATGGAATCTCACAAAACAACAAGAACGCAGAACACCTACGTATTCGCAAATAACATGAAAAATTTTTCTCAACTCCCACGCAATATTTCACAAATCAACTCACCGTGACAATCCAAAACAAACACCCAAATACCTGAAATCTCATCCTTACTTAATAACTTATTATTATCTTTTATAAATTTAATCCAAATCTATATTGAACAAATCAAACAATTCATATTATCCTAATCTCTTGCCCTCTTTTTTTAATGGACCTTAAAATTACCACAATTTCTCAAAAATCCTCAGCTGGAACGCAAATAGCAGCAAAACGCAACTAAACCTATTCAAGACATGGATGTAGCATGCGTCTTAGAAACGCACCTATATCATCCCAAAAAAACTAAAGATAGCTGAATACCAGATCTATAGCACAGACAGCATCATTATAGTCATCTAATCAACACTAATCTTGAAACGGAATCAAAATTAAAGCGCAAGACGGCACTACCCTAAACATTATATGTGTTTATAAGAAACCCAACAAAAGACTATTAGAATAAGACATCTCAGAAATTTTCACCACAAATAAACCTACTCTGCTCATTGGAGACCTATACTTCAAGAGGTGATCCTAGTTATCATTTCATTTCTAATAACACCTGCAAAATTTACTTCGAGACCAGATTAATTAATAGAATAGTAAACTGGAACTCTATGGCGAGTATCTTGAAAAACAACTCAAGTACCCTAACAATCTCCAATCCCAACCCATGTAGAAGAAACAATTATACACATAATAAAAAACATTACTGATAGCGTCCATATAGCTACTAAAGAAAGGTAAACATAAACGTACAAACGATAACACATCACCTAAACATATACTTGATTTAATCAAGCAAAAGAACTCGTTGCGAAGAGAATGGCAGAGAACCCGAAGTCTCGTAACAAAAAACATCGTAAATAATTTATCTCACCGTATCAAACACCAACTCAAAGAGTATCAAATTTACTCCTATCAAAAACACAGTAGTAATCTCGAACTAGGAGATCCAGAACTATGGAGAACAACCAAACGGATACTACGCCAACCTCACACTAGTTTCTACGGGTGCTCAAATACTCAAATCTGACGCCAAAAAAACTTTTAGTTCTCACAACCACACCAACCCAGTTTTCAATAAAATAGTGACCAACTATATTGAAACATACCAACCAATCCTAGAATTAAATTTTAAACCAACCTCATCCAAGGAACTTGCTTTAATTATCAAAATTCTGTCAATTAAGAAATCGTTGTGCAACGATAAAATACCCAATACCATATTGAAAAAATTCACCAAAGAAGCATACGTGTATTTGACAACAACTTTCAACGCAAGTCTACGATTAGGGTATTTCCAAATATATGAAAATATGCAATTATACTTATGTTCTCTAAACCGGGAAACAATAAGAAAGATATTAACAGCTACAGACCAATCAGCTTAATATTAACTATTTTAAAACTTCTAGAAGAAGTTATCCGTTATCGGCTTAATGACAAAGTCCAAAGACTGAATATTCTATCAATCTTTCAGTTTGGTTTTAGAGAGGGCCGCTCCACCTGCTTATAAATCTAAACAATACACAGTAACCCTGTTTATGGACATAGCTCAAATCTTCGATCGTGTATGGACCAACGGCCTGAAATACAAAGTCTCACTACTTCAAATACCCAACTACATCTAATCCATGCTTTTCTTCTTCCTCGAAAATCGCACTTTCGCAGTCAAAAATCACACATCCCTGTCATCCACCAAAAACATACATGCAGGGGTGCCTAGCACTATTCTCAGCAGATGTTTCAAGAAATGGAACCTATCCATCAATTATGACAAATGCGCCACAAAAATCTTCACACTAAGACAAATTAATGACCTACGAAAATCACAATTAACGGGCACTCCATTCACTGGAACGCCAACGATGAGCCCGTTAAATACTTAGGTATTTATCTTGACATTAATCTCACCTGGAAATATCATGTCCCCAAAAACTAAACGAAATATATATAAGACTAATCTCTTCTAAACCGCAAGTCCAAATTGCTCACTCAATGTTTTATTCTCCTGTAAAAATCACTGATTTGCCCGTTAATCCTGTGTAGGTGTGTTATATGGGGCAACACATCCAAAACAAATCTCCGTAGAATCCAAGTACTCCAGAACAAGATCTTTAGAATCGTAGTCAACGCTCCCTGGTTTATCACAAACCAATGGCTACATTACAAAATTACCAGAAAATCTCATGCCAATCTCATCAACTGCAGCGGTGCAGCCTACTACACATTGGGCCAACGAGGTATCCATGCACGACCGAAACGCAAACTACCCTAAGATAAATTTCTCAGTGACAATAGTGATGGACAATTAAGTGATCAATTTCAACATACCTAGTGCTCTCGTAGTGTTAACAACTAAGTAACAATTAAAACTTTCTTGCGGTTATATTTATCGCTTATGTTATTTAATATATCTTACATATTTTGTCATCATATATATTGTATAACAGTGTAAATTTCTGAGCAGGCAAACACTTAATAAAAAAAATAAAATGGGTTTGTAACTTTTAACTTGATAATACTTGAGCTTGTTACTCTTAGATTCACTTGTTTGTATATGGCACTCGGAACTTTCAAAGATGATGGAGCACTGCACTCACTCGTATGTATTCTCACACTTGATTTGAAAGCTAATTTCATTATTATTACTTAACAAAACATGATGCATTATAAAGTTTTCTGCAACGGCTTAGGGAACTGTATATAAAATATTTTGCTTTTTTTTTGAATAAAATTAAGAAAAAAGTTGCTTATAGTTTCTTATATGTAACTATGTCAGAATTAATCTATAACGCAGGAAGTATTGAGTTTACAAACATTTTAACGTTTCTTTTGTTAGATTTTATATTCAACGAACTTAAAAAGTTCGTTACTGAATTCTATATGTCTGTCGGTCTGTCGGTCCGTCGGTCCGTCGGTCCGTCGGTCCGTCGGTCCGTCGGTCCGTCGGTCCGTCGGTCCGTCGGTCCGTCGGTCCGTCGGTCCGTCGGTCCGTCGGTCCTCGTCTGGTCCGTCGGTCCGTCGGCCGTCAGTTTTCGTTCCGTCGGTCCGTCGGTCCGTCGGTTCGTCGGTCCGTCGTCTGGTCCGTCGGTCGTCGCGTCGGTCCGTCGGTATACGGTCGGTTCGTCGTCGTCCGTCGGTCCGTCGGTCCGTCGGTCCAGTCGGTCCGTCGGTCAGTCGGTCTGTTCGGTCAACGTCGGTCAGTCGTCGTCGTCCGTCGGTCCGTCGGTCCGTCGACTCGTCAGTCGATCTCTGTCGCTCGGTCGTCTGTCGTCTGTCGCCTGTCGCTCTGTCAGTCTGTCGGTCTGTCGGTCTGTCGGTCGGTCTGTCGGTCGGTCTGTCGGTCTGTCGGTCTGTCGGTCTATCTGTCGCTGTCACAAAATTATGGATTTTTTAAAATTTTAAAATGGATTCTTATAGGAAATTTTACGCTGATTTCAAAATCGAAATCAAAAAGTTTCTATCTCGAACAGTTTTCGAGATATTCGATTTCGAATTTTCCCGAAATTCGAAATCGAAATCGAAAAGTTTTTTTAAGTTCGTTCTGGGATTGCTTACAGAGCAATCTCTTCGCCGGACCCATGTTTTTATTATGCACTGTTTTCTACTTACTAAAAGCGCGTTTTTAGTGATAAGTAAAAACCGAATTAATTTCGTAATTCGTTTTTATCTTTCTTGAAATAGAGGTTTTTGTATAAAGAATTTTTTGTTTTGAGTACACACCACGCTTTTTATCCGAAACACCACAACAAAACAAACAAAAATGCTACTAACAATAGGAGGCAAAATAAATGTTTTTGTTTGCTTTGTGATGCTGTGGCTATCGTTATATTTTACAAAGAGAACGTTTGATCTGCATTGAAAGCAAAACTACGATGCCTTCTATTCTTGTAACATAAAATAAAAGGAATGTTGTATGTTACACAACGAATTTACTGAAAATTATTTAAAAATGACAAGATAGTTATAATTTGAGTTATTTATCGCAAACGTGGGGTAAAAAATTAAAAATATTATGCTCTAGATGGAATAAAATTAGCTAAATTGTAACTTGTAAGTTAAATATTAAATTATTTATTTTATGATTTAGACTTATTTATTGTTTAGGCAAATAAAGTAATATTTATCTCAACATCTTTTAAAATAAGAATAAGATGCTATAAAATTGCAAAAATGTACAAAAGTAAAAAATAAACTACTGTACTTGTTTTTAATGTAGTATTATGGAAACTCTGTTTTAAAAAAAGATAAACGTAATTATGAAAAGGTAACAGTACAAAATTTAAAAATAAGATGCTACTGTAAGCAATCCCAGAACGAAAAAACTTTGATTTCGATTAATTTCAAAATAAATCGTAATATCGAAAAGTATTCAGACATAAATTTCTTCATTGAATTCAAGAATTTCCTATAAGAATCACATTTAAAATCGTATATGTTCGAAAATTCCAAATTGAAGTCGAATATCTAAAACTATTCGAGATAGAAATTGATTTATTTTGAAATCAGCGTAAAATTTTCTTTAATTACTCATAAAATCGAATGTAAATTTTCAAATGAATCGAATATCTCGAAAACTATTCGAGATAGAAACTTATTTCGATTTTGAAATCAGCGTAAAATTTCCTATAAGAATCCATTTTAAAATTTAAAAATCCATAATTTCGTGACAGCGATTCAGACGTGACAGACTAGATTTTGACAACAGAATTTTACCTGACAGACCGACAGACATATAGAATTCAGTAACGAACTTTTTAAGTTCGTTGATAAATTAGTGTAAAATCATATTTATTACCAACATTTGTTATTAAATCACAAAGAACAAATAATCTAGAGATGCCAGACTTTTTCTGACTAGTTATCTAACAATTCGTGCATAACAAATAGTATGTAAATGCAAGCTGATAAATAAGATGCCAGAGATATTTGTAAAATTTGTAAGAATCCCAAAGAGACCTATTAAATTTTTCTAGCGTTCATAGTGCATATAGTATTTTAATATAATTTTTATTTGCAAAATAATTTTGAAAAATTTAGTGAATGAACTAAATTACCAGCAGTATCCAATCAAATAAACGGATAGTTGATATTTTGCGCTGTTTGTATTCCGGCTATTAGATCATTTAAAGTAGTCCAAGGCATTTTGTATCAGATTTTTTGGCAAAAAGTAATGTCATAAAAAACTAATAATATACCAGTAATATACAGGGTGATTTATACCAGGAGGCGAAAAAATTTGTGTTTGGGATTGGATTGTAAGCAAAAAATGGGAAATATTTTTTCTGATCGGCCTTTTGTTTTAGATATATGAAAGTTTAAATTTTTGAAAAATACAATTTTAAGTTTCACAAAAAACTAACAGTAGGCCCCATGAACACGAAATGATTTCTTTGTTCAGTCGCCATCTTGACAAACACTGAAGTGGCAGATGAACGAAACGCGCTAGTGCTACCTATCGACAACCTGAGAATTCTCTCTTTCTAATAATACATTGCTCGACCAAAACGAATTAAAAGCTAAATAAAACACGATGGTGCCCCACCGCATGTTGCAAAGGTTGTTGTAGAATGGCTAGATAACCATTTTAATGGAAGGTGGCTAAGTAGGCGCAGTCTAGTTCAGTGGTCTACTAGGTCACCATATTTAAATTCCGGGGCTACGTAAAACAACTGGCTTAGGCAACGGAACTTAAAAATTAAGAGCAATTACGAGAATTGTAAATGCTGTACTTAAAATTGAAAATGAACAAGATTTTGCTGCAGTTTATGATTCAGTGGTTTTACGTTGCCACGCTTGCATCGTAGCTGGCAGTGGACTTTTCGAATATGAGTTGTAAGTTAAAGTAATGGTTTTCCTTTCTGAATAACCGTTACAGTAATTAAATAAAATTTTTATGTGGCCTACCATTAGTTTTTTGTGATATTTGAAATTATATCTTTCAAAAGTTTGAACCTTCATATTTCAAAACAAATGCCGACCGGAAAAGAAAATTTTATATTTTTTGCTTACAATCCAATTCCGAATACAAATTTTTATTTTTCATCTCCTGGTATACTTAGAGACAGACTCTAAAAAAATTAAATACTCTTAGTAATATCAAGAATGACAGAATTGACACGCCTTCGGAGAGAAGTATGCCAACGTAAAACTAGGCACTACTTTATATAAATTAATAAAACTACATGTATTGTGGGAGATTTGATGGTTTAAATGTTCTTATTAAGAAATAATTTAGATGTGTTTGTTCACACACATATACCTAGTATTCCCATAAGTACTGTTACAAAATCAAACTTATCCTTGCTTTACACAGCATGAAGATATCTTTAACCTTCACATACGGTTTCAATTGTCAAGTCTTACAGTTGTAAGTTACATTGTGTTTCTTGTCAAGTTTGGTTATTGCGATAATAGCATAAGTGTGTAACTGAAGAAAGTGTAATCTTTAAGACCCTGCGTCCTATTGGCATTAGCCGCATGTTTGTGTATCGGGCTATAAATTTGTTTTATGAGACTGGAGGTGTTGAGGATCGTCCAAGATCTGGAAGATTTATTTCAAACTGTTTAGAAAGTCAAAGCCGTAAGTGTCCGAATTAAACGAAATCCTCTTCATAAGCAGAAGGTTGTGCCTCAGAAAATCTAATATCCAAAATTTTGATGTCTTGCATTATTAAGCAAGACCTGCTTGTAAAAGATATACGGGACATTTGATGAAACATGCTTTAAAGAAATATAGAAGATAAAAATGTAAAGAGGTTTTTCACTGAGTACGGGCATGATGGACACAGGAAGTCTCTGTTTACGGACGAAAACATGTTTACAGTGGTGATATCTTTTGGTAAACACATTGCTAGGGTACACGCTAGGTCGTCTAAAGAAGCATCTCAGCTAGTACCAAGGGTTTATAGAGGTTATTCTCTGAATCTGCAATGGTTTAGTGGGGATTGTGTTATGATGGAGTAATTGACAGACATGTTTGTGAAAAGGGATTCAAAAGCTAGAGTGCTGTGTATTAACAGAATACTTTTAAAGATGTAGTAAAACTTCTAAATCATACGTTTTTTTTTTGAGGTGAGCTTTGGATCTTTCAGCAAGACTCCGCACAGAATCACAAAGCACAGGGAACTAAAAGTTTGTGAAGAAAAATATGCCTCATTTTCTAACAGTAAATAATTGGACTTCTAGTTGCTCAAGATCTCAACCCATTAGATTATAAATTGTGAGCAGATTTAGAAAGAATGGTTTACCCAAAGAACACGCTAATATTTTTCAATAAATGTACGCGTGAAGCCGTAGACGAGTGGCCCATAAGGTTTTCCAAATAGGGCAATAAGACAAATAATTTATTTCTCTGGATGGAAATCTAAACCTCACAAGGAGTGAGCGTCATCGGATACGGGAGAGTATAGGGTCAGTTCTGCTTTGAAATTTCAAAATCCGGTTTATTTAAATTTTAACCAAAATAAAGCAAAGGAAAACAAAACCATTAATAAGCAACATGGAATATATAGGGAGAACTAGGGACAAAGAAGAAGAATTCAAAAGAATGAACTTGGTCAAGCTGATAATCACAGAAAGGAAGAAGAAAGAAAATGGAATTAAAAAATAAATAAAAGATTGTTGAATTGATGTCCCCAAAAAGAATTATTATAGAAAGATTTTAAGTTTGGGAATCTATAAACAAAAAAAAATTAAAAATAAGTTTAAAAATCTACAAAAGAAATATAAATAGAATCTATGGGCCTACGAATAACAGTCCAGAAACACTTATAGAAAAAAAAAACATAGACACTTTAATAGAAGAAATAGAGAAAGTGAAAACAACGCAAAAACATAATTATATAGGAGTTCAATGGAAGAACAGGCACTAAAAGAAATGGTGACTCAGTGGGACGGTTTAGTAAAAATAATATTAATGATAACGGAGAATAATCAATAGAACTGTGCCAGTGCTATAATTTAAAAATATAAAAAGGCTTTTATCAACACAAACAGACCTAAATATACTTAGGTTTAAAACACCAGACAACTTAAATCAACAATTAACTACGTCATAATTTAGAAAAATACCGCAATAACAGTAAAGAATTTGACAGAAGTACAACAAACTGCAAGAAAACAAAAACGCAATGTTAGTATCGGGACCAGAGAAGCTTTAAGAAAAAGAAGGAACTTGATACGAAATAGTAAAACAAAAGATTAAATAAAAATAAGTAGAAAAGTAAAGAAGTAAAAAGGCTTGTCGTAAGAGAAAAGAATAAGAGCTGGCAAAGTACGTGTGCAAACATAGAGAAACTTTAAGTAATTAAATCGTTAAAGAAAACTAGAAAAGAAAATGTATGTATAGATTATATAAAGAAAGAGGGACTCAAACGATTAAAAAATGCAAAACCTTAGTTCCTAAAAGCACACGAAGAAAATATCCAAAACCAAGAAAAATGAAAACTTTATCGATCATGCAAAAATACTCAAGACAATAAAATTTGTTAAAAACGACAAATCAACGGGATTTAAAGAAATTTCGCCTGGATATATATATATATATATATCTACAAAAATTCATCGTTCGATAAATAAAATGTTCCAGAAAAACATAAATGGCAAAGAAACACATCCAAAGAAGACAAATTTTTAAAAAGAAACATTTAAAAAGTTGTGATAATTCTAGGGGAACAAATGTATTATTAACAATGGGACGAATCTATAGTAGAGTAATAAGAAATAAACTGGAAAACAGCGCAAAAGGAAAAATAGAAAAATAAGCTGGATTTACACTAAGAAGGTCAATCGTAGATCATATATAACTTTATAGAAACAGTTAATACAGAAAAAAGCAAAGGACAGAGCACTATATTTAGCTTTTGTATATTTAAGAAAAAGCCAGTGTGGTCTCGTGGTTGAGGGGCGGGCTGAGATGCTGACGGACCCGGGTTCAATACCCAGTGCTCTCTGATGCCTGGCGTGTGGCCTACTCAGTCACTAAAAATAATTGAGTACCTGCGTTCATTCGAACAAGGGGTAATAACGGCGGTCGTCGTAGGCACGCGATACTTGCCACATCGCCCAGCATCAGAGAGGTGCGCGACGACCGGGCAGAGAGAGGGAACGTATGAGAGCCTTAACCTCTCAGTTCGCAGGCCGTGCTCCCACGCGGGGCGTAGAGCCTTACCATTATTATTATTATTATATTTAAGAAAGGCTTATTATATTCAGAAGGAGTTATGAAAGACCAAAAGTACCTTATAAAGTGATAAACGCAGTCAAAAAGCTATGCAATGAAGTAAATCCGTCATAAGAATTTAAAAAAATTATTAACAGTTTTCCAATTACAAAGGACCTTTTACAATGTGGCTCGACATTATCTACACTATTTAAATTATTTATTTAAAATGCACTAAAAAACTGGGAAACATGTGAAGGCATGGGAATCCAGTTAGAATGAAGACCTTTATACTTTGCACAGGATGAAGAAAACCTGAGATACAAACTCCGAAAATTAAAAAAAATGTGAAAAGGTAAATCTAGAAATAAATTTTAATAAAACATAATAAATAGCAATAGATGAAAACTTACAAAATGTAGAAATTGAAGAAAATCGTAAAATAAAAAGTAATAATAAATTCAAGCATTTAGGATCTATTATAAAAAAAGAGAAGAAGAAATAAAAAGTAGACAGCGACACATAAGAACATGCATAAGACAATTAAACCCTATTTTGTGAAATAGACGCAACAAAAACTAATTAAAACAAGAACAGACAATACAGGGTGAAATATGTAATTATTAAAGTAGAAGTGTATTATTGGAGGAGGATTTATGAAATATTACAAAGAGACAGAATGATGAATGTAGAAAAAATGTAATTAGTTGCATTAAAGAAAAAAGAATAATTTGGTACGGGTTACGTAAAAAGAGTGGAAAATAATAAATGGATAACAAGAGTAACCAAAATGGAATGCAACCTAAGCACAATGAGGTAAACCAAGAAAATTTGGCGAAGTGGGGTGGATGAGGCTACAGAATCGTGAAACTTGTAAGACAGAGAATTGGAACATCGTGAACAATGGAAGACAGATTTAAAAATTATTATAAAATATATATAAAAAGAAATTAAAGATGTTTATCTGGATTTAGCTAAAGCCAAGTAAGAAAATATAATACGTATTGGACATTTTGGACTTTGGACTGAATCCCAACTTCAATAACGAAATCTGCTTTAACACAATCTACGAAATACAACTGAATATGACAATTTCTGCACAATTAAATCAAACTGAACATTGATTTCATGGTTTGCAATAATAAAAAAATAAATGAGAATGTCTCAGTTTTGAATAAATTTTGTTCAAGAAGGAAATGCAGACTAAAAAAAGATAATGATAGTAATTGACAAGCGAAGCAGAGAATATATCGAAACTTAATAAAGAGTAATATTAGAGTAAGCTTTACAGAGTTCTAATAACTATAAAGAAATTACTATCACAATACAAGTTTAAAAGAAATACTGAAAGAAACAGATATTTAAAATTATAATATAGCTGTTAAAGGACAGAAGAAATAGAACAAGTAATATAAGTTACAGTTTCAAAGTGATGAAGAACCTGGAAGCAGAGAAAAATCCATACAAGCCTCAAGCGGATCTCTTAATGAGATTACTTAATTATAACTTCGAACTAAATTTGCTCCTCGTCGCAGCTACGCCGCGCGAATTAATAAAAAGCTAATAAACCGCCCCACATAACTTCCAGTTAAAAATTCAATTACGCTGCGAAGTCGCACAACTCCTTTATGCCATCAGCTAGCGTCAAGTTTCCGCGCCAGCAGGGCGAGATCTGGCCGAAAAATGGTTTCTCAATTCAGTGCATTCATTATTTCACGCTCGCATGACGGAACGGTTGTCAGGAAGCAGCGCCGAATTTCAGCTTGGAGAGTTACCATTCTTTGAGAACGCAAAGGTTTACACTCAGGAACAAATTAGCCACTTGTTAAAAAATTGACATTTTCCTGGCATTTTGCCTTCGGCCGAGAAGGTTGGTGTCGCGCGATTTGTTTCTTCTGAAACTGCTCAAGTAGGAAGAGTTTGCTACAGCGGTTCAGTTCTTAAGGTAAATCTATATAAAGGAATACAGAAAGTACAAAAATGAAATAAATAATAAGTTCAAAAATATACATATGGAGTATGAAAGTTCTAAATTAAAAAAATTAAAAGATTTTGGCATAAACTGGCATTCTGGAGATTATATTAGGATATTTAGAGATTGAAATTGTTTTCTTGGAAAAATTGTTAAAGTGTGCAGAACAAAATAGGTGCGATGTTAGAAAAATAGAAAATAAAAATAAAAATGTTTTTAAGCTGGAACACTATTTAGCATTTTCGATAAAATAGAAGTAGTGTCCTCAAAAAAGGATTTAATAAAAAAAACATTTTATTTGTTTATTAGTTGCTTTTACTTTAGGAATAGTTCTTATTTCCGTAGTATAAACTATAAAAATCGTACGGTGTGAGTTTACTTCGCTGTTTTGGGACATAAGTCACATATTAATACTCGGGGTTTGAAATGGTCCTCTTGTTTTAGTTCCTAAGTTACCTGAAAATTAAATGGGTGCAGGTGCAGATATTTTGTTAAAATCACCTCATGGTACTTTTTAAATGTTCAGTTGCAGTAAATGATGGCGCACTGCGGTTCCTGGTCCTTCACACTATCGTTCGCAGCAGTAGCATTTTCAGTTGAGGGGCCGATACTAGGTTTCCTTTTTTTTGGTGTCTGAAAACTGAACCTGTTTTTTTAAATTAGTCTACAGTTGCTGCATTTTTCTTTTTGAAACTCGCATGTAATTTTCGCACAATCTCGGCGAAACATTCTCCGTGTTTGTAATAAATTTTAACAATCGTCACTCGTTCCTCTTTTATATAGCGCTTCAAAATGTTACCAACCAGAATGGCGCCAACTTCGCAAAAAATAGCACATAATTTAAATTCTGCATTTTTTGAACACCCTATATAAAACCCAATATATTGTTTAGTTTTCTGCTAGTTAATTATATGATTTTGTAAATTGTGAGATTTTTAAAAGAATGGCAAAACAAAGAGTTCTTGTTTATTAAATGCTCATTCAATTGCTATTATGGATATTTAATAGTTGACTAATCGTGTTTACTGACGCTTGTACATGGTACTGTTTACAAAAAGCGCAACAATTTGATGAATTCGTTGTCATTTTAATTAAAAATTTCTTTCTTTTAACAATTAATATTAAAACTTATCAACGAACTTAAAAGTTCGTTACTGAATTCTATATGTCTGTCTGTCGGTCAATCTGACGGTCCGTCACAAAATTTGAGATTTTTTAAATTTTGAAAATGGATTCTTATAGGAAATTTTACGCTGATTTCGAATTCGAAATTAAAACATTTCTATCCCGAATAATTTTTGAGATATTCGACTTCGAATTTCGGGAAAATTTTCGACGTTACGATTTTAAATGTGATTCTTATAGGAAATTTTACGCTGAATTCGAAAATGAAGTTTCGAGATATTCGATTTCGAATTTTTAAGTTCTGGGATTGCTTACAGAGCAATCTCTTCGCCGGCCCCATGTTTTTTAATGTAGTTTATTCTTTGTAGCTTCAGGGTAGCAATAAAATTTTCAATATTTTTAATTTTTTTTTAATTATGTTGTGTTGTGTGCCAGCGTGGTCCCGTGGTTGAGGGACGGGCTGCGATGCTGACGGACCCGGGTTCAATTCCCGGTGCTCTTTGATGCCTGGCGGGTGGCCTACTCAGTCACTAAAAATAATTGAGTACCTACGTTCATTCGAACAAGGGGTAACAATGGCGGTCGTTTTAGGCTTGCTTGCCACATCGCCCCGTATCAGAGATGGTGCGCGACGACCGGACAGAGAGAGCGAACGTATGAGCCTTAACCTCTTAGTACGCAGGCCGTGCTCCCACGCGGGGCGTAGAACCTTACCATTATTATTATTATTATGTTGTGTTTATTAAAGATCGTGAAAATTCCAAGTAATTGTTGTGTAAGAACGTATCTTAAAATACCGTTATATTTAGATAATCGAGTTATCTATATAATGTCAAAATACTTTTCTTTACATTTGTGCTAATGTGTCTGTAGTGTGCGAAGAAATCAATAAGTGCAGTAAAAAAATACCTAGACAAACTGTTCTTTCACACTAACATCTACGCAGTAGGCCTACTTGACAAGATTGGACAAACTCAGAGACTTAAATGAATTAAACCACTTGATTTACCATATAAATTCAGATAACTAATTTAGATTTTTTAATTGTAAACAGTAATGCTAGAGTGGCTTTTGCAGGATAGCACCTCCTATTTGTAAATAAGCCATTTTTATGCAGTGTTTCCATAAATCTTACTTATTGTATTTTAATACAGTTTGTAAATAGTTATTCTCCGAGGCCCGAGGCGCTCAACGCTGCTCGAGGTATTTAAAGTCAGGTTTGCACTTTTACTACTAGTATTTATTTCAAAGATAAAGTACGACCTCCGGGTCAGTATCTGTGCTATCAGAGCACAAGACTTTAATCAGCAAATTAGTGTTGTAAGCACTAAAAATTTCTTAAAATTTCTTATTACTATAATCATCTATCCTGTACAAAATAACCAAAAATTTGTTCTGATGCAAATTGATCCAAACATTCAAACCCAAATGCCATATGCTCCACAAAATTATCAGTATTTACAGCAAAACACAGCCAAATATTTATACTCGAGATTTAATGTACAAGATATAATGCAATCATCAAATTCTTTAATTCCTACACAAAATAGTATGCTACACCAACAAACATTACAAGCTCAACATTCTCAACTGATTGGCAATTAGCTGAAAGTAGAAAACGCGGACGCAAAGGCAATAAATAAGATGCTACCAAAACAAACTAAAACCAGCACTAAGAAACCATTATGATCCCTTAAGTGACAAAAACTCTGATGAAAAAGAAAAACTGTACCCGAACCACCACCGATATTTATTTCTGGGGTTAAGATCAATTAATATTTTAGAACTGATAGCAAAGAATAAATATGACATAAAAATATTAAATAGTTAAAGTTCAGTCAAAATCTTCTTACAAGTACACCAAAATAATCAAAGCTTTGTCGGAAAAAACTGAGTTCCATAAGTATCAAAAAAAGAAGAACGAAATTTTAGAGTAGTTTTTAAAAATATTCACCCATTCGTTAATACAGAAGAACTAAAACAGAAACTCCAAACACATGGGCTATACTGTCACAAACATTGCAAACATGAGACAACGAATAACCATAATACCATTACCACTATTTTTGTTGAGTTACAGCTATTAGAAAATAATAAAAACGTTTAAAATATCACTATAGTAATCAAATTTGAACCACCAATAGCAAAGCGTCAAATACCACAGTGTGCAAGATGTCCAAGATTTAGTCATATAAAGATTTTTGTAGAAGAAGAGAAGTCCGAGTTGCGTAAAGTGTACCGGCAATCACGCAACATCTCTCTGCCTACGTAAGAAAAGAAATAATCAAGTAACTTGCATTAACTGCAATGGTAACGATTCTGCAAACTAGATCGCAAAATGTTTTCATCACTCAGAAACAGAAATTTGGATCAAACAAAGCAATATTTAACACAACATACTACACAAAATCATGTTACTTATGCCCGAGCAGTTAATCAGCAAAGTTTTGCACAAAATCCACCAATAAATGAAATAAATAACGACATCAGCGAGTTAACAAAAATGCTTAAAACCCTGATAGAACAAATGGGCACTATGTTAAATCTTTTAATTACCATCGTCTCTCAAATTCTTAATGAAACAGTTTCTTAAACTAGTAATATGGAATGCCAATGGCTTATTAAATCATACCAATGGAATAACATCTTTCTTGTTAAATGAGTCTATTGACATAATGTTAATTTCTGAATCGCATTTTACGAGCAAAAGTTACATAAAAATACCCAAGTATATAGTCTAGGCTACCCCACATCCTGACGATAATTATCAGAAATACTGTCAAACATTATGAACTTCCAAAACATAATTTAAACCATCTCTAGGCCACAACTGTAGCCATTGAAGACTGGATTAGACCGTTAGTCATCTCAGTGGTATGCTGTCTCCCAAGGCACAATATTAAGCAAAATCAGTACCTGAAGTCACTAGGAAATATATTTATATCTGGTGGAGAATACAATGCCAAGCATTTAAATTGGTGTTTAAGGCTAAGGACCACTAAAGGACGTGAACTTCTAAAAGCAATCAACACTACAAGATCGCAATACATATCTACAAGGAAGCCAACACACTGGCCGACAGATACGACAAAAATGCCTGACGTACTAGATTTTTGTATTGTAAAAGAAATCAGTTCAAAGAATCTTAAAGCTAAATCCTGTCTAAATCTTACAGACGAACATTCTTTGTTTATAGTAACATTGTGCAGTCAAGTGTTGCCCAAAATGCGACCTCCTACTCTTTATAATAAACACACTAAATGGGGTCTATTCTGGAAAGTTATTGACAAAACCCTCACACTGGATGTGCCCTGAAAACAGAAAAACTACTTGTTGCAGCAGTAAAAAACTTTACCAATATAGTTCAGCAAGCTGTTTTTTGCGCACTTACAGCCTCAAGGGCTTATTATGCCGACTAACATGCACTTATTCTAGGACATTCACACACACCCATGGGTTGAGCGAGACTCGAACTCGCACGCGCTGGCTAGAGGACAGATCCAACTGGTTGAGCCATCTGAGCCACCGCGTCCCCAAGCTGTCTGGTAGTCGACGCTCAATAAAGTTGATAAAAATGAATATTCTAAATGATCCTATCATAGTAAAAAGAAAAATTATATAAACACTCAAATTACGCAAAAAATGGTACATTACAAGGCACCCAAGCGACAAACAAGTACTTGGTCAAGCAATGACTGAACTAAAAAGTCTTCTCAGTTATATCAAGGATCAAGAAGTGCAATATTTTCTACTACACTTTACATCTACAGAGGCCTTTGACTACTCACTAGAGAAAGCCACCAAAAGGCTCAAAGGACCACAGCAGTATAATTGACCTGTTCGGTTAGCGAGCAATACTTGGGCCAGAAATGACCACAAAAAAGCTCCAGGCATTTTCTAATTACTTAAGTGAAGTATTTAACCCATTTCCTCCTAAGGTTACCAAGGATGTTGAAAATATAATTACAGGATATCTACAAGCACCATTTCAAATGACTCCACCTACTAAACTATTTAAATTTGGTGAAATTAAAACCATAATATAAAAAAATCTAAATTTTCATAAAGCACCAGTTTACGACCTGATAACGGGAAAAGTGCTTAGGGAACTACCAGAAAAGGGACATAGGTATATAACCTATTTATTTAATGCAGTACTTTCCAGAACAATGAAAAGTAGCCACGATCATACTAATACCCAAACCTGAAAAGCCCATTAAAGATGTGACATCCTACAGGCCCAGTCTTATCAAAGGTCCTAGAAAAATTACTACTCCAAAAACTAATACCAGTGCTCACTGCTAACAATCGAATACCTGATCACCAGTTTGGCTTTCGAATACAACATTCCACAATTGTGCAAGTACACCGACTAGTAGACACAATTCGTAAAGATTTTAAAACAAACGCTACTGTTCAGCGATCTTTATTGACACATATAAGGTTTGGCACGAGGATTTACCCTACAAAGTTAAAAGAGTTCTGCCACCAGATCTCTACCAAGTACTTAAGTCAATGTTTTTCAACCTTCTTGAATACGCAACCCCTTTAAAAGTTAATAAATTCTGGCGACCCCCAGGGCTGTAATAAAATTATGTCAGTGATTTTAAAGACTACGTATTTAATTTTTTTTCGATAAATTAAGTGTACTGTGCAAGGAAGTCGCGAAAGCTCTGCGAGTAGTACTTCGCCGCGCTGGGGAGGCGCGGAAGGCGAGAGACGGCCAGCGTTCCGCGCCGCTCCCGTAGGAACGTACGGTCGCTTTCTTTTGCTTCCGACTCGAATACCGAGTCGCTAATGCAGGGAAGCCGCATGCAGTTGCCGAAAATCTTATTTTGCCAGCGGCGCTAGATATGATTGGAATTATGTTAGGGAAGCAAGAGACAAGTAAGCTGCAAAGCATACCACTTTCTTACAATATTATTGAACGTAGAATAAACGATATGGCCAGTGACATTCGAGAACAAGTAGTCGAAAAATTAAACAAGAGCCCACATTTTGCTTTGCAGTTTGACGAATCTATTGATGTTTCAGATTGTGCTCAGTTTGTGGTATTTATGCGCTTTGAAGCAGATGAAAGTATCACAGAAGACTTTTTATTTTGCAAAGCACTTCCAGCAAACACTGCAGGCCAGTGTTTGTACGACATGTTTTTAGAAAGCACTCGCGATTATGAGATTAATTGAAAAAAATGTATTGCCATTTGCTAAAGGCATGACTGTCAAAAAATCGGACTTGTCAAATTAAAATCAATAATGCCAAATGTTTCATAGACACAATGATTTCTTCATCGACAAGCTCTGGCAGTCAAGATTTTACCTTCTGATTTATATCAAGGGAAAGAAGAAAACATTCTAACAGCTAAGGACAAAATCAGAGGATTCCTCGCAAATACATATGAGTTTTTCCCTTGTGTTTAGAAGATTGTCGAAAAACTGCAACAAAACAATCGTTGGTAGTAAGTTCTCACATTACTTGCATGATATAGAGTTTGCATAATTAGGAAGAGAAACTATCAACTAACTATTCCAGAACTGGATTCTGAAACTGACTATGGGCATAGATGGATACTAAATCCGTTATTGGATATGTCAGTACAACTGGCTGATTTAACCACAAAGATAAAAGAATATCTTATAGATTAAGCTGCTGAAGGCAATCTTAAAATGAAATTTCATTCGCATAGCATTGACGTCTTCTGGATGAAGAGGAAACAAGAATATCCAGAGCCATTCGACACTTCCTACCTATGTGAACTAACTTTCTCTTTAATGGTGAACATAAAAACTAAAAATAAAAATAGGCTCCAATTAGAAGATGATTTGGTCATTTAGTTACTAAAAAATAAACAAGCACAGCGTTCTCACTGAAATTGTAGTTTTTTGCAGTGTAGAACCTATAGACACTTGTCTTTTTCTTTTACCCGCGGCCCTTGGAGTAAGGCTCCCCCTGGGGATACAAAATCACCTGAACGAGTTTGAATACTGGTGTAAGAAATGGCGCATCGAAGTGAACGAGACCAAATCAACACATGTAACTTTTACAACCAAAAGGGGAACTTGTCCTCCAGTCCAGCGAAACAACCAGTAGAAAACGTTAAATACCTAGGAATCCATCTGGATAGACGCCTGACTTGGAGGAAACACATCTGGATGAAAAAAGCAGTTAGGTATCAAAATATAAACAATGTATTGGCTCTTAGGCCGCAAATCTCAGTCGTCACTTGGAAATAAAATATTATTATATAAAACAACCATTAAACCAATATGGTCATATGGTACACAGCTCTGAGTACAGCTAGAACCTCAAACATTGACACGCTGAGACGTTTTTAGTCCAAAGTATTTCGATGCATAATAAACGCACCGTGGTATGTTTCCAATGAAGTCATACGCAGAGATCTAGATATTCCATCAATCAACGCAGAAATAAAAAAAAATAGTATTTGCTATAAAGGCAGGTTTAGCACCCATGCGAAATCTCTGATAGACCATCTAATGAAAGAAGACACTGAAACGATTTAAGTTTGTGGATTTACCACCAGGATTTGTGTAATGTGTGCTGTGCAGTACTCAAGAGTAGACTAGACTAATAGTATTTTTTAGATTTCTAGAATAAGCTATTATCATATTTTTAAAGTTTGCCTAGAAAATACTCAATAGATTATTCCTGATACGTTATTTATATATTGTCAAAATATTTATTTAATATTACTAAGTAACAAATTGTGGAGCATTAATAAATTAAAAAATATATATTTTTGTTAAATCTAATTACACCTGAGAAGTACTTATACAAACTTATTTTTATTTTCATTGTTGTAGATTTTGTTGAAGAGAATAGAGCTTCTGTTGGATAATTTAAGTACACCATTATTTTGCAAAACTTAAACTAGAAGTTTTAACATCTCTGTGTCGTATGCAAAGTAGATACCGGGATTGGGCGCCTATAAAAAGCGAGCTTACAGATGGTTGCTCATAACCGCGGGCGAGCGAATGAAAATTTAAAATCTTGTATGTGTAAGTGCAGGAGGGTTGCGATTTGAAATTGTACAAGTAACTGCAAAAGCTTGCTCGTGTCCATCTTTGCAAAATGGCAATGCGCTAAAAAGAACTCTTTCCATTATAATTGCATGCTGGGCAATTACTTAAATAATTAGTACTATATTATTATTTACAGTGTATCCAGTTTAGAACGGTAGGACTATAAAAGGCTATTTATCGTTTTTCGAAGCATTTATCGCGGGTAGTAGGTATGGTTACATAGAGTTTGAAGCTATCATGCCAAGAAATATTTATTGACTGACCAAATGCAACAATGAGGTAACTCATGTCGTATATTGAATCACTTTTGCATTCTAACTGTTTTTGGTAGTTTTTTAGTGTAGCTTTCCATTTAAACCAAAATTTTTGATAAAAATAGAAGAGAAACCTACCAGGGATGAACTATATTTGTTAATTACAAATAAATCTATACATGTAACATTTGTTTTATTTATTTTTAAATTATTTATATTTAAGAGAAGTGGATAAAAAGTAGTTAGGGATTAAAAATGGGCTATAGAATTTGTAATATCGCTGAACTAATGATAAAAGTAGTCTCTAAATAGACGATAGAAAATTGAATTTTATATTTTCCCCGTCGATATTACGGACATCGGTTACGAGGGGCACACATACAAAGTAAAGAAATATAGCCGACCTCTTGACTGTTCAGGAGTAAGTGAAGATCGCAGCGCCCTATGAAGTACAAAATTCTATTGTTCACGTGCAGAGATGGTGACATACAGTAAAGAGATGAATGCAATGCTAATCTGAAGATTAAGGAAGTGGTCATCTATAACCCGGTATGCAAAGAACGTGACGACAGAGCATCCCTCAAGAAACAACACTCCAGGCAGAGCGTAAAAGTAGACTAAATCTGAAGACCGTAATTGCAAAATGGAACTTGGGAAATTAAAAACTGGGTTTCTTCAATAGTCATAACTACCACTGGGAGTCACGGTTAGAAAGATGCAAACTGAATCGAAAGTGACCATATGGTGGATATGACGGAAACAATACGTGCCAGTTCATATCCTGTGCGCGATGCCATTAACACAAACTTTTACATTAAAATGCTTGAAGATCACATATGACTTACAGTATCTGGCTATCATTCGCGACCTTATTTTTGTGCAGGTTGACGCGTGCTTGGTTAGACCAACATTTTTCAGTACGTTGGTGAGAATAATGCGGATTTCATAACGGGCCTTCAAGAAGTTCTTATGTCATACCATGTGATTTTTACCTATCAAGCTACATAAAAGAGGAAATGTACATGACAAAACTTCACACTTGCAGGACTTACAGACTCAAATTTAGGTTTTCAGCAATAATTTAAACGACTGTGCATTTAATTTCTGGCCATTGGGAAACGGGTTGATATATAATAAAGTACATGTACTATTTGATTTAATAAATTTTATATTATAAATATGGACTTTACTACCAATTTTTAATGCATAATTAATGTTTACTTCTTCTGTATAACTAAAACATTTTTTATATTATTTTGAACCACAGTCTATTACATTATCCTTTGAATAACATATTATTTAAGCGTCTACCTCGACTTCGTGTACGAGAACATTCGATAAATCTAACTTTCGATGGCTTTGTGCAATAACTTGGGTCTAATGTCACGAATGCAGTGTTTGATGTTCAATCTTAATGTAACAAGGGTTTGTAGTTTGGTTGCATAGACTATACATTTTAAATAACCTCACAAAAAGTAATCTAAAGGAGTTAAATCACAACTTCTTAAAGACCAATTAACAGTTGCATTTCTTAAAATTAGTCTTTCACTAAACTTCTCTTGCAATACATCAATAGTGGAATTAGCAGTGTGACATGTGGCACCGTTTTATTGGAACCACATATTCTTCAAATCCTTTTTTATTTAAACCACACTATACAGTGACGTTTTGCGGATGCAAGGGCTTTTCATGAATCTCTTGTAGATTGTTTTCACACCAAAAACGACAATTTTGTTTGTCAATATATTTACTTGGCCAGAAATGAGCTTCATCTGAGAAGATAATTTTTTGACCAAAATTATCATTGGCTTCAAGTTGTTCTAAAGCTTAAGCAGCAAAGTTGCGGCGCTTACAATGGTCCAGTGGCTTCAGTTTTTAGCTCAACACAATCTTATACGGGTGCAAACCCAAATCTTTTCGAAAAATACGCCAAGTTGTCGTTCTTTTAAGCCCTAATTCTTGAACACAACGAGCAATCTATAAATTTGGAGCTTTTGCAACTCTATCTTTTACAGCAGCAATGTTCTTTGCGTTCCTTTCATTTTGACGTCTTGTTTGTATTTTTGCATTGAGTAAAATCTCAAATTTTTCAACGGTTCGATGAATAGTTAGCACAGAAGGCCGATTATGTAAACCACGGATTTTGCAAAGAGCACGTTGGAATGTTTGTTTTTATAAAATTTTTGGACAATAACCAAACATTTTGGAAGCCTGTATTTAGCGTATATTAAATACAGCTAATAACATCTAGTTGCAGATATAACATTTTAAGCATGGTTGCCATTTTATTATAAAATCATATTCTGTAAAGAATGACATAGCTGGATATGATAAGCATACATAAAATATTGTTAAGGATTTAAGACAAAGAACTACAAGATCTACCAGACACCGGAAAGAGAACATTGATTTCTGTTTAGTTTACCTTATAAAGGCTTAATGTAGTTAGCAACTCAATATAAAGCAAAGTGTGAAATTATATTTGCCACTTCCCAGCTTGCAGAATACCAAATATGATGGAATGCTTCTAAAATTGACGAGTTTAGTCGTTACTTGCAGAAATCTGAAGCGACTATATGCACTCTGTTCAGTTGCGTAATATTATTGCGTAATATTACCTGCCATTTTTATTTTTAAATAATTGCAAATATCTTTCATTATGATTCGTAATTGTTTACAGCCTTCGATAACTCATGTGGAATTCTTACAGAACCTTAACTACTCCAGGATTATAAGCTAGTCATAAACGAGTTCTTTCTGTTAGTGTCCGAAATAGTTGGCATAAGTCTATACAGAGTATTGAGTAAATGTGTTAAATGTATTAGACTTGTAAGGGAATTATCCACTGATGTTTCCCCTTGTAGATTGTGATTTCTTCGTTACGCTAGGTCTTGAGGCCGGGTTCTGCGTAGTCTTCTCACAGTGGGACACCTGTTGTTTAGTTGGTTTATTAGGTTGTTCTCGTGGTTTGTTACTTTATCTTCTGTTGTAAAGGGGATCTTTAGGTCGTTATGGAGCGCGTTGGTGATATACCATGGAGCATCACCATTGTTCTCAGCACTTTAGATTGGAACATTTTTGTGTGATTTTTAGGTTTGTTGGCTTGGCACATCCCCACAGCTATAGGTGAACATTTATCGGAAGAGGCACCATCTCACTCGCTATTATTATAAATAAAATTGACGATTCCTTGCAATAATGTAATTCTGCGATTAATAAACTGTTACTGAAGTCCTAAGTTTTACATTTTCTGTGTAAGTTCTCGTGTTCTGCTAGTCAACGCAAGCAAAGTTTGCAAACCCCCGTAAACGCCTGTAAGTACGCCGGCATAAAATAATAAAATTAATGCAGATTGAACGTAAATTATTAGAAAATATTAGACATGGGTATGTTTGATGGTTTCCTTTGATAAATCCATTTAACTACTACAATATTTATTAAAAAGAAAATATATTTTAATTAAATAAATTGATTATACGTATACTTTTTGTGTAAATAATTTTTCTTTAAATGTCATATTTTTTACTCCATAATGTTTGGGTATGGTAGTTTTATTTTAACTACCTTGGAAATGGCATTTGTGGTTATTTTTTAAAATTATCTTTTTATTCTCTCTCTCCACCCTCCGTTCCTCCCCCACCTCCCGTCTCTCCTCCTCCCTCCTCCTCCCTCCCTCCCATCTCTCTCTCTCTCTCTCTCTCTAGATTTTTACTCCCACCTCTTTATCTTTCCCCTACCTTCTTGAAAACATGAAGATAACTTACTTTAGCTAACAAACTTAAAATAACTATAAATTTTATATTTAATATTATAATTAACATTTTTAAATATTGTAGTTTGCTACGGTAATTGTTTATGCTGTAAGAAGTGAGATAAATATTAGTAAATTACCAAGCAGTAATAAGGAAAATACTAAATTGAAAAGTATTTAATGATAGTGTCGATTGAAGCTTCTTATAAAGGCAATTTTAAAGCGAATTTTGTTATGAGATGCAATCGCTTGAACCGAGGCTAAGTATAATCGAATGCGTTACCGGGTAATATAATAACAAATGTATCACAACAGTAAATACAGTGGACTGGTTATTATTTCAGTAGAATCATTAGACTAAATTTTGAACAAAAGCATAATTCTCAGCAAAGTCGAAACAAACTATGAATTCTTGTTCTAAAAGAGTTTCCTTCAATTGTTTAACGAAAGTTGATTGTTTATAGGCAATAAAATCGTGAATCTTCAATTTCATTAATTTATCTGCCAATATATCTAAATAATCATGCGTGTTCATAATTTGACTCGCTATTGTATATCGATCGGTTTGCATCCATGTGTCGAATTTCACCTCATTAATATCATTATACACAAATGATTGGAGAAAAACTTTTTTAGTGATGCTGTATTTGGACAGTCCAAACAGTCGCCTAAAAAACAAAAATCCGACGGTGTAGCACATACTATTGCACGAATACAAAAACTTCCGATGAAACTTTTTTCCTTTCTTCTCAATGTGACGTCTTTCCGAAGATAAAAAGCTCAAAAGTAAAGACAGAACCTAAGAAAATAAAGGCTACTTTGTAGAGGAAACAATCATTTACTTCAAAATCATCTGAGAAAAAAAATACCAAAAAGATAATAAAGAACAAACAAACAACAAAAACAAGAATGAAATGTGTATAACACTTATATATAAACAAAAAAGTTTAGAATTTATAATTTATTTTAGTAAAAGAATTGTTATCATTGTTATTTTTTATTAAAACAATCCAAATAAGTCTTTTAATAAAGAAAACGGCACTGTCGAACCGTACGAGTGCTCCGCGAGTAGGCTTTACAACACTAAGAAAAAATTCATTTTCGACGTAAAAAATCCGGCTTTTTCTATTGGGGGTGTTTTATAAAATATTGAAATATTTTTTTCGAGATATAAAAATATAAAAGTTGCCGTTTTTTCAAAAAACTGATCATTTCGTCATTATTTTTTATTTAAGATAATTAAGTATTTTGTAGACCCCAATCTTCTTAATGTGTGCATCAGTTATACGGTTATATTCTCGAAGAATAGCATTTTTATATGTACTTTAAGAGATAATCGAGTGAAGGCGTAATTTAATATACTTTACAAATGTTTAGTAGAGTTCAGATCTGGAGACTGTGCAGGGTAGTATAAAACCACAATTCTATTGTCATGCATTCAGTTGAATACGCCTCTAGATTTATGGTAAAGAGCATTGTTCTGTTGAAATTTGTCTCTATGCATATTGGTGTCCCTAAAGACTTTTAAAAATGATGGTTTTAAAGTCATTTCCAAGACTTTGGTGCATTTTGTACTGTTAGTTCAACATTTGCAGACATATTTTCTCATTCCGCTGTCTGCTACCGCGTATTTTGAGCTATATAATCAACAATTCGCTGCCCAACAAATGATATATCAGGAGTGCTAAATACCTAGATAAATAATAAAAATTACATACTTTTATATTTAGTGGTGGTATTTTTGGGTCACTTCAGTCCAGATTTTCTATTTTTGTTCAACAGTTACAGGTTTTTTCCTGGTTTTGTAACCCTTAATACTAACACTTACGAGTCTTATCACTGTAACTGATATATCTTTCTGTCTGTTTTGATATGACAACTAGATGCAAGGATGAGTGTCTGACATATTTTAAGTATTTTTTGATTAAGCTTCAAACTTTACTTGCGTAATTACTCATTTGTTGCCTATTGGTAGCTTATTAACATGCCAGATGCTATAAATTCTTTCTGCAAAAAAATATTAAACTTTACCAATTTATATTATATATGGTAAATAATTCAAACACGATAGTAATATAATTTATATATATATATATATATATATATATATATATATATATATATATATATATATATATATATATATCTTTAAGGCCTACGGCTTTTTATAACTTTTTTCCATTCGTTTCTGTCTGTGGCATGTGCTTCCCAATCAGGTATTTCCAGTTCTAGCAGATCTTCTTCAACGCACTTTCTCCAGGTTTTCTTTGGTCTTTTTTTTCTTGTACTTCCATGCATTTTCTCAAAAGTTACTGTTTTTGGTACTCTCTCATCTGTCATGTGTGCTAAATGTCCTATCCACTTAATTCTGGTTTGCCTAATTAATGAAATTATGCAGGTGTTGTTGTACAGGTTCAGTAACTCTTGGTTTGTTTTTTCTCCATATTTCACCTTGTTTTATAGCCCCATAAATCATCCTTAATATTCTTCTTTCCCAAATTTCAATTTTCCTTATATCTGCTATTCTCAAAACCCATGTTTTGCTTGCGTATAGTGCCACTGGTCTGATTACTGTTTGGTAGTGTCGAATCCTTGTAGCACATGATAATTATTTTGCTCTCAGTTTCTTCATCAAAGAATCTGCCATTTTTGTTCCAAGTAGCAACCTTCTTTCAATTTCTTCTCTGGGTCCAATTCTACTCCAAGGTAAACGTATGTTTTCACACATTCAAAACTATATTTGTCTTCTCCTACCATTAATTTTAAGTTCACCCGTTGCTGCTGTTTTCCTGCTCCCATTACCATAAACTTTGTTTTTTCAGTATTTAGCTTTGCTTTGACTTTCTTTTCCTCTATTATGTCTTTTAGCTCTTCCTGCGTTTTTGCTGATGATTGCCAAATCATCTGCAAATGCCAGGCATTGGTGTGAATTTTTGGATATTGTTCCTGATCTTTTAAACTGACATTTTCTTATCACAGTTTCTACTACTAGATTAAAGAGGGTTGTAGAAATTGGGTCACCTTGTTTTAGCCCTACGTTTGTTGGAAATTCTTCTGATAGCCGTTAAATTTAACTCGAGTAAATGTTTCCTGTAGTGTCATTTTTATTAAGTTTGTTAGGTTTCCGGGACATTCTAGTATATTTAGTGTTTTGATTACTGCCGTTCTTCGTAATTTGTCATAGTCCTGTTGTAGATTTATAAAAATTACATAGAGTTGGATCTTCTTTCTTTCTGTTTCTTCTTGTATCATTCTTAATGAGTGGATTAGGGTCTATTGTGGATCTATTTCTCCTAAAACCGCACTGGTATTTACCTACTTTAATAATAATATGACTAACGCGCCACGTGGGAGCACGGCCTGCAAACTGAGAGGTTAAGGCTCTTATGTGCCCTCAATGTGCCCGGTCGTCGCGCACCATCTCTGGTGCTGGGCGATGTAACAAACACTGCGTCTTAGACGACCGCTATTATTACCCCTTGTTCGAGTGAATGCAGATGCTCAATTATTTTTAGTGACTGAGTAGGCCATCCGCCAGGCTTCAGAGAGTACTGGTAATTGAACTCGGGTCCGTCCGCATTGCAGCTCGCGCCTCAACCACTGGACCACTCTGACGGTATTCACCTACTTTAGTTTCTGAAAAGTCTCTTTTCAATTAATTTCGCTGTAATTTTATGCGGTACACTCAGTAAGGAGATGGGTTTATAGTTTTTACACTGTTTTGTGTTTCCTTTTTTATGTATTGGCACCATCTCATTTTTATTCCATTCTTTTGGTATTTCGTACTTTTTCCAAGTCTTTGTTATTAGTTTATGCACCCTTTCTGCCTTTCTGCTGTTAACTCCCCACATGTTCCAGGTTACTATTACTATTTAATTTTTTTTCTGTTCCTTTTTTGTTTGGTTTTGGTTTTTTCGAATATCATATCTTTGTTGCCGTTATTCCGTTCTCTACTATTTTATTTAGTTTTTTGAACCGGGATCTTGGATTCTTTTTAGACTTCCTTCCTCTTCATCACTCCATTCGTAGTTGATTCCATTTATTACAATTTTCCTGTATCCTATTTTTATCTTTTTACCTTTGTTCTTTTCTTCCCTTGTTAGTTTTCTGATAGCCGCTTGCATTTTTTGTTCCTCTTGTGTCATATCGCAGTTTATATATATTTCTTGACGGCCCAATCTATTTTTCTTCTTCAGTATCTCAAATTTCTGTTCGTAATTTTCCAAATTTACTACTGTCATTATCATTTCTCTTTTTTCAACTCTGTATGCTTTTTCTATGGCCGCATCAACTCCGATTTCTTTTTGCATGAATTCCTTTATTTTTTGTTTGTTATTTTCCCTATTGAAAATTTTTCCTTTTATTATTATATTATTTTCCTTGTGTAACTCGTCTTTTTCCTTTTTCCATTCCACCTCCTTTTTTATTGCTTCTTCCTTTAGGATTTGTATTTTTTCTCCATATTTTTTTAGTTGCTCATTTATGCTACCTATGGCTTTATTTATGCTGCTGGTGTCTTCTTTGATTTCGTTTATTTGGGCAGCTAGCCCTATTAATATATTTTCCAAATTATTCAATTGCGGTGGTTGCTTTTCGCTTTGCTCTTCTGTATAAGTTTTTTTTTGTGGTGTTCTTACTCCTTTTGAATGCTTCTGCTTCTACTTTTTTTTTGTTTGGTTTCTTTGTCTGGCCTTTTTCTTTTATTTATAAATTCTACTATTGACATAGTGCTGCTAGCTCTATTTCGTGGTGCAGACATTAAATTTATCTTTCACGTCCGGTGTCAGAGACATTTCACAGATCAACCTGTAAATTTCAGCTGTATGGTATGTTGTCTGTTCTTTTCCCAACAGCTTAATGTTTTTTCTATGTAATATTATTTATTTATCTTTTTTTATCACTTTAGCGCACATACAAATTTTGCTCTTATTGACAGACTTTTAACCTCTAATTTAATTATTTAATTTTTATACTCACATTTTTTTTAGTAATTTTTTCTGTTTTCTTAACCTGTTCTTTTAACCCACTAAACCATTTTATGTGTATTTTCCCAACTTGATAGTGCCCAAATTGCTATAAAATATATGAAATTACCAATTCCAAATATATATTAACCAGATGCTTTATGATTTCTGTTTACGTGGACTGTAGTTTATATATAGTTGCAATTATTTTAAATAATTTAGTTATATAGATATGATGTCAGAACTACGGTTTCTAAATGTCAGTTATGAAGGACTCGAATATACATATTTTGACTTATTGAATCTAGAAATTTAGCGGTGGTTTGTGAATCATATTTAGTAACCTAAGACTGAACGGTGTAAAACTTTTTTCAGCTAAAAGACGTTTATTGATAGAAAGTTTTTAATTTTTAAAATAATGATTGATATAAACCTAGAAACTACCATTTTTTAAATTCTGGCGTTATTAGTAATGAGTTGTAAACATATTTAGTTTTATTAATTAAATTTTATTACAAAAAAAACTTAGAAATTCAGCATTTTAGGAACTTTTTCATAATTTGGTACAAACTGGGAAGCACAAGGCAAATGTGATAAAACACGGTAGATTTTATTTCAAATTCCGGACTAATAAATTTTTAGTGCTTCAAAAAGCTTTCAAAGAAAAACACTTTAGTATTTCTAGTATGAAGCGTTTCTTTATAAAAACAGTTTCTTGTAAATGTCTAAAAAGGCTAAGGGTGATAACATTAATTTGAATTGCATGTATTTCACGTTCTGTAAATATTTGTTTACGTTTGTACGGCTAGCATCTAAATACATGACAAAGCTAAATTTATTACAAAAACAGGCTATTGAACTATGAAGCTTATTTTTCTTTAAATGTACGCTATCGGAACATACTAAACAATTTTTTTTTAAATAAAATCAACGATTTGAACTTGAAGAACATGTGGATTCAATAATATGGAGCCATATGTCGTTTAGCACGTGAAACGAGTGTTTAAAGTAAAGTGAGTACTTTACTTTAAACCAAATTTTCTGATCGTATTATCTCACTGAAAAGTTACATTGACTAGCCACCACGGTCTTGCGATCTAATCCCGTTAGACTTGATTGACGTGAAAACGTCTTTAAGTTCCGTACAAATACTGAGTGTCATTCCAAAATTTCGGCGCGTTAACTTTGGCGGGATTCAGTGGTGTGGGAATTTACACAAACGGATCAGCTTCCAATGGACGAAGACTATTCTAAAGAATCCGACGTCCCTATAGATAGTTAGCTTGGAGGGACACTGCAAAGACAGGCGAAATTCAGTGAATGTACACGTTTATACTATGCTATTGGAAAGCGGCTGATATACAGTTCAACAAGACATTTGTTTCAAACGAGTTTGATTATAAATGCAATATATGTGATTGTTTATGGTTTTATTCTGACCCAAAGGACACGCAGGAGACACATTACGGGACCTTAAGGTCGGTGTTTCCTAAATGTATTATGGTATCGTTCAAGTGGTAGGAGGCCTGTAAATAATCTCTGGATGGTAGAAAGGTGCTCACCATGTCTGTCACTAACAGCTTTCGGCATTCATTGAAACTCGGTCATCTTCTTCCGTTGGATTTTATATTTTTGGTGTCATATTTATGGAAACCTCACTACCCACCCAAATATTTTTTTCTTTAACGGTATTTGAAAGAAAATGTTTGTATTAACAGACTTGCTACGATTCGAGAACTAAATAAGACATCAGATATGCAATTACTGAAACAGACCCTCATTTATGAGAAAGCATTATGGAATATTTCCATAAAAAATGGTCGCATGTCAGCAGAGTAGTGGAGAACATTCGGCCGACATTATGTTCATACGTAACCGCTAAGTCTGTACTTTATATTTATAGTAATAAAATTCAGATGGTTCTAATATTGCGTTACTTATTTAGGAAAAACTTCCTAAGGTTGAACTTGAATCACATGGACCATAAGTTCTAATAACTTTTGGTGTTTATGTACAATCTGGTAATTTGCCGTAATGTGAAATTAAAATATTACTCCTCTGTCATTTTATTGTAAGGCTTGTGGTAATATCTGTAGCATATTTACATATTCTGATAATAACTTTTTATCTTGGATTTACTGTTGTAATTTTCTTAAGTTTTTTTGGAATGGTAAATGTAAATTCAGTTGTTTTGGTTTTTGACACTTGTCATATTCAGTATTCAAGCAAACGCAAAACTTACTTGTATAAAGCCGCCGTGTCCTCCATACCCCATGTTCGCTAACATTTCCGGGGAAAATCTATTGAATAATCCTCCCCAAGCGTCGGTCTGCTTTTGTAGCAAGCAAACTGCCATTAGTATTATCAAGCCCTTCATTATGTCCCCTGAAACAAATAATCGTTTATTAACCGGTTATCTGATGGTAGAGCTACTTTCTATTAGGACTAACATTTCTCCGCGTTATCTTATCTAACGTACCTTCGCTTAAAATCTAATTTGGTATTCAAATTCGGTTCGAATGACGGATGAAGGTGCAGATAAGAAGCGCCCACGATTCGGTATGTGAAAGACGTAAATCGGTTATAACGGGGTACTGTAAAATTGATTAAGCCAGTGAGCCGCGATACTGTTTGTAATAAAGTGTTTCTTTATATATAGCCGGCAAAATCGACTGTAAATAATGGGGCTTTATTTTTAAACGGCGGCGCAAGGCGAAGCAAGAAACTCGGCCCGAATTAAATATGGATATGAATAACCCTTGATGAATTTTTGGGCCCTATTAAAATTTATGGAGCACTCTTAATTCCAGTTCCACTCAAATTTATGTTTCACAATACCTGCGCGGAATTCACAGCAGGTAGCACGCCCGCAGAACGAGCTAACTTTATTGTTTATTTAATCAACACTTGTTTTAGGAATATGCGGAGCCTCAGTTGGCCGTCGGCGGCGACCGCAAATTTAATTTGGCAGAAGTTTGAACAAGTCTGGCGAAGAAAATTGCAGCCGGGGTTGTAGCGGAAACGAAATTTTCTTTATTGCGCTCTCGAGTACTGCTTTGGTGAGTTCCAGTCTGCAAACTGCCGTTATGAACACAACAGAGAGCTTTAACAGCAACCATTTGTAATCTCTTAGTTTTAAATTGCTTTTGTGTATTTGATGCTTGCGCAAGGCGCGTTGCCTTGGAACTATTGCGCAATACATAGATTATGAATTAATTAAACTATTTTTGGTAATTGTTCAGTTGGTTCAATATTAATATGGAACTTAATTACTCATAAAACAAATAAATAAAATAAACTAAAAAGCTCCTAAATAACAATAGAAGGACCGAGTTAATAGTAATATTTTTTACGTTTCTAATAAAGGGAAAATAAACATAAAGGTTAGTTTAGAAAACTTGTTTATTCTTATTTAATTACAACTACACATATGAAAGTGTTTTATATCAAAATGTTAAAAAGTTGTAATTTTTTTAATTGTATTTATTGTGTCTGATACGAGCAATTAATATGAGATTTCGACAAAATATATGAATTTTGACAATTGAAACTGGGAAAAAGAAGCAATTCTCTATTGCTTTCTGTTATATACAGGGTCGTCGGTGTAAATTCAGAAAATAAATAGACATTGAAAATAACATTAAAATACAAGAAAAGTAAATCTTAGGGCAATTAAGGTAAATGGTACTGAGAATAATATTATTCTCTCATCAGCTGCTACGACCTTTTCGAGCCAGAACTTAAACCTGCTGCAGGTCAATACGAATTTTTCCTTGGCCAAATGTGTCATTACCCCCACGATAGATATCCTTAATCTGTCCTGGCGTTATAATGTCTCTTATTGACCTTCACCTTAACCATGGCCCACAAGTAGTAGTCAAGGGAATTGCAATTGGGGCTGGAGAGTGGCCAAAAGTTAGGGGATTAGTGGTAATATAAATTATTGTATAGCCATTCCCGAGTCTTTTTTGCCTTGTAGGCTAAAACAAAGTGATGCTGGAACATGTACTTCTGCCCAGCGGCCACCTCCTTTATTCTGGGCTTGACAATTGTCTTCAGCACGTTGATGTAGCTGTAGGCGTTCACTTTCTCTGTTCACAATTCCCATCACCATCACAGAGGCGGGACACAGTATTTATGACAGTAGGCACTTCATAAAAGCATTTTGGAAGATTCAATGATCATTTTGACAATTCACTTGTTTGTCCTGGATGAAGTTATTTTCGTTCGAAACGAATCTCGGGAAATCAGCCCTATTGTATTCGATGTAGTTTAGTAGTGCTTGGATCTTTAATTTTTTGCCCATTTTTTCTCACTTAACGTTTGGCGGTTTCCCAGGATAAAAGTCCTGAAGTGTAAATCCTGGTGTACTGTTAAATCGACCGTCGACCTCGTCACGCCCATGTTTTTGCCAGATTAGTCATGCTCCGTCCAAGATCCTGATCAATCTTCTCTTTCAATTCGCAAATAAATTTATTATTTCTCTTCCGATCATATTGCTTGCTATGAATTGTCCTGTCAGCACTTATCTTCTACTGGTGATCAGATTCTCTGTATTTTGTCGTACTATGTCGTAACGTAAGTTTTTTTTTTGTAGTAAAATCTCGCAATAACTTTTTTTTAAATTTTAGTTTGTTGATTATGTGTTATCTAGTAGCGGATTGCTTATACAAATAAAGATGTTTTTCAGATTATCCATTAAAGCGCATTGTCATTATCAAAGCAGTGCGATTCCCATAGCCTGCCACAATTTTTCAGAAATTGTTATCCTTTCTCGGCATACTCGGACGGAGTCTAAAGTCTAAAGGAGAACCCGTTGTGTGTATATTGTACTCAGAAAAGATTTTTGGTACCCATAGACACAGAATTTACGGTATCCCAAATTTTCTGGCATTACCTGGTATAAAACAGTCCTCAAAAATTGGGAAAAGTGTACGGAAAGTTCAGATATTATGAACCTATAGACTTTGCACATATTGCATATTGACCTTTAATTGATCTATTAGAAGAGTAAACTAAAACACAACCTTCTTCTACTGCGCAATTCCTACTGAAGTACTGCGTATGGCGCCACGAAACGGGCATTATTATGCGCAAACGGATCTTTTTGATGTGCCTTCGAATTTTCATACTATGTTAAGACTGCTATGTTTTCATTCTTAATCTTTTCTTGCTACTATTTTAATACCAGTTCTTAGAATATTAGTTATACACGTATAGCTGCCATTATCCTGTTTGGTGTTTATTAATATGAGAGACTTTTGGTAACTAACTGGTAAATGTAATAAAAAATATGAGATACTTTAAGGTAGAGGTGGATATAAAATGTTATTAAAAATAATAATTTCAATAAAAGTTTTATTTATTTTAACTTAAGCAATAAATACTCAATAATGGATTGAATAAAATTAATATCTTGTTGTAAGGACTTCTTTTTGTTTAGTGGAATTCGATGTTAGAATTTTATGCACTGGCTACCGAAGAAAAGCTTTTGTATTTTAATGTGCTAGTTACTTTCTTTTTTCTAGCTAATTTATTTACGTTTTGATTTGAATTTTATTACATGTGTATTTCGTCGACGTGATATAGCAATCTTTAATATTTTCTGTAACTTTTTTGCTTATGTTATTTCTCTCCGGTGTTTTATTTCTTTGCTATTGTTTTTTTTTTGTTTCTGGTATTGCAGTATTTTATAGATAAATAAAACTTAATCATCATATAATTGTCCATCAAACTTTTATTACAAAAAAATTACATGTTTCTTTTATATCCAGGCAGCCTTTTTTTTATCCTCATCCATACTTTTAAACTGGGGTATTAGAATAAAGTAAGCAAATAACAATAAAATGTAATAACACTAAACTCATTGAAATGTTTATCTAATATCTCCAGTTAATACTTATTTAAACTTTATTTTCTCAACATATCAAATGGAACCTCACACCATTACGCCAATTTTCACATATTTTAGTCTAGTGAAGGGATTTATTATTCAATTGATTGAATAAAGGCCTCCATGCTCAGGCTTTACTACTATCATTAAATCGGCTTTCATTAGAAAAAATGACCGACTACTAACGTCATCTGATCCTGAACCCATCTCTATTGTGTATTTTCTAAAGGGACATCAGCAAAGGTTTCTTTTTTTTTGGCAATGAGTTTGTATAGTCTCACATGTAAATGACATTAAATGGCGTTTTTACTTTTTTCAGATACTTGTAACAATTTTTGTTTGTGTTATTTTAAATTTAACCTAATTTACTGTTTGCAAAGATGCATTTAAAGGGAGTACAAATAAGTCTCCGCCGTTTTTTATTTAAAATTGGACATTTATTGTGAAAGAATGGAACCTTATGTTTTATTATCAAAGTATTGTCCATCGCTAGCCACTACTTTTACCCATCTTTCTGGCAATATACGGATACCGCGTAGGAACAACGCTTCGTCTTTTGAGGCTATCTACGAATCGACCTAATTTTTGGTATTCTCATATGATGTGAAGTGCTGCTCAGAGAGGCCATGTGCCATCAATCGACATGTCTGGTGATTACGGCGGGTGGGTAGGACTTCCCAATTGAGTGTTTCGAAGTAGGTTTTGACCGGCGCCGCAACATGTGAACGAGCACTATCATGCAGGAGAATAATTTTGTCGTGTTTGGAGTAGTAGTGGGCGCGTTTTTCCTTGAGTGCTCGGCTCAATCTCATCAATTGTGTTCGGTAGAGGGTCCCAGTAATGGTTTCGTTCGGTTTAAGCAACCCATAATACGCGACACCAAGCTGATCCCACCAAATATACAACATGAGTTTTTTCCCAAAAATATTCGGCTTGGCTGTCGATGTTAAAGCATGGCCGCGTGATCCCAATGATTTTCTCTTTTTTGGGTTATTGTAGTGGATCCATTTTTCATCACCAGTGACTATACGATGCAAAAATACTCTTTTCTTTATGCTTGGCAAACAGCATTTTACTGTGAAAAATCGGCGTTCAACGTTTCTCGGTTTCAGTTCATATGAAACCAAATTTCCTTGCCTTTGAATCATTTCCAACGATTTTAAACAATGTGAAATTGCTTGTTGAGTCACTCCTAATGTAAGTGCAAGTTCTTCTTGCGTTTGACAGGAATCTTCCTCCGATAATGCTTCTAATTCCGCGTCTTCGTACACTTTTGGCGTTCCGCTACGTTCTGTGTCTTAGACGTCAAACTCATCGTTCTTAAATTTATGAAACCACTCATGACAACTTCTTTCACTTAAAGCAGCCTCACCATATGCTTCTACAACCAATAGATGCGCAGCTGCAGATTTCTTCAAATTAAGGAAGGAAATCAAAAGTTCCCGCAAATGACGCTTATTCGGTTCAAAACTCGACATTTTCGCATAAAAAAATTATATGATGCTGAATACAAAATTGCTAATATTTTAAGGTTATGGTGTTGCCAGATGTCCAACCTTACGATATAACGTTTTACATTTGACAATTTCAACCATAACTTGCTGGTGGGGCCATCTTTTGTCAAACGGCGAAGACTTATTTGTACTTCCTTTATTTCTCGTTACGATGTATCACGATCAGCTTAACCTATGATAACCTGCAGCTAAAATTACCTAGATCTTCGTGTTAAATAACATTAAAATGGTTAAGACTGTTATGTAACTGCAAGTAGCTTATAGTTGTTGTATAAGTTTATCACTTTGAGTTACCACTTTTCATTTTTTGTGTATTTTACAGTGTATAATTGTAATTTTAATACAGCCAATAAAAAATAAAGTCAAACGTAGAGTTTATTTAAGAATAATCCGACCAATTTTAATGTTAGCATTTACAACATAGATTTTCAGAAAGGAATTAAAAAAATGTTTAGTGACTAATTGAGTCAGTAAAAAACCGAATCATATTTCTTATTAGACACTATAAGATGTGTTTGTGTATATTAGAAGAGCTAATGTTAATTTCTTGGTGATCTTTTTCTTGTATCTGATTTTTCTGCAAGTGTTATATATTTAGTGAAAAAACTAAAACATTAAATTTATAGACAATTTATAGACAAAATAACAGTGGTTGTATTTTATGTTACATTTCGTAATTTTTAGATTCTGGTTTATTTCAATTAAACTCTTTCTGTAGGTAGGTTAGTACACAATTAGGAATACGCCATTTTACGTAATTCGATCGCTGGCATTTTTACGGCCCAGCTCAACCCAGGCTGCAATAAATGAGTACCTGGAGGTCAAACTCTGGGGTAGTAATAGGCGGTCGGTACGTAGCGCTGGCCACGTTACTACCCTTGTGTACCGTAGGCTCTAGATTGTAGCAGATCTATCCTGTTACGACCCCAAAGGGCCTTCGAGGCCTATTACGGGGAACTATTATTATTATTAATTTAATTTAAGTATATTGAATCTGTTTATATCTAGAGATTCTATGTCTACAAAATAACTTGTACAGCAGTTACAAAACAAGTACAGCTCTTGAAATAAACATTGCATCGTTATAATTGCACTGTTGTTGGAATTTGGTATATACGATTAGTTGTTTTTAGTGAATTTACTAGTTTCCATGAAAGACATCTTGTAGGCTTGTTTAATCATAACCGTTCAATATACTGTTTCTTAAATGAGAAATTAAAGCATTATTTTATTTATAGTTATACTTCTGTGTGTAATCATAGTGATAGTGTGTTTTACATTGCTATACGGGTGTTGTAAAGAACAAATGCAATAAGGCAGTGATGCTTCTGACTGACAGAACATAGTTATTGCACGAAATGGGAAAATTGATTAATCTAAACAGCACAGTAAATAGCAAACTAAGAACTATGTAATTTATACATGCGTGCCAAAGTAATAATGAAACAAGAATGAAATTGAAAAATGTAGAATGTTAATTAGCAACAAGGAGTAACAGATTTTCAAAAAGTAGATGTCATTTTTAAATTAAAATAAATAAATGCAGAACTACCATGCGAATGAATATAGTGAAAATAAATGAAACGTGAATTCCTGATACTGATAATGGTTGTATTTTAAATTAAAATGTATTTTTATTTTTTGATTTATTTTATATTAAACAGAAGCGATAATTACTTATTTTACTTAATCCGATTCTTTTTGCTGTTTGGTTATATTTGATATTGGATGTGCTCTGGTAAAATTTCTCTTAATCTTCTTATTCTTGCTCATTTCCAAAGCTTTCGATTAAGGAATATTCTTTTTTTGTATAATGATGCCTGTTGTTCTATTTCAGCTTATTCTTAGCCTATCGTTAGGTTCTTCCGTTTGCATTTTAGTTTTTCATGATGTGTCCAAAGACAAAGATAATGGTATGTGGAGAACGTGGGCATAGACAGACTAAAATACGAATAGAGGGTGAAAGGATAGAAGAGTTAACGAAAGTATTATAACAACGGGCGGAAGACGTATATGAGATATAAATAGTAGAATAATACAAGCAAAAATAACTTTCAATAAAGTGAAGCAACAGCTGGCATCAAATAGCATTAAACTGGCAAGACGAATCCAACTAATGAAAAGATATTTATGGAGCACAGCTTTGTATGGGTGCGAAACATGGACCGCTGAGAAAAAGAAAATGCAAAGACTAGAAGCACTAGAAATGTGGTATTGCAGAAGACTATTGAAAATAAAATGGACGGATATGATATCCGACAAAGAAGTGCTCTGAAGGGTTAAAGAATAATTAAGTTTTTGGACACAGTTACAAAGAAAAGAGTCAGACTAGTGGGCCATGTTTTGAGACACAAAGAAATATTAAAAATTATACTGAAAAAAAAAGAAAGAAGAAATGTGAGAGAGAAACCAAGAATAGAATATATACAACAAATAATGAACTATGCTAGTTGCCAAAATAACGCTAAAGCGATTATCGGAAAACCGGCAGAAAAAAAGTCTGCGACAAATCGATCTAAAATTAATGAAAAGAAGAGAACGTATTCATAGTTATCGAAACCATCTGAGAATACTTTTTGCCGCTATTTGTCATACTAATTCAACTCTGAAATCATGTTTTTGTCTTCAATTCTCAATACGATTACATTTCTAAAATGTAAAAATCAGCTGCATTGTTAAACAGCTATCTCTTTTGTTGTTAAGTCAAATCTTCTTTTTAGGTCTGCGTACCAGTATTTCTTCTGATTGTATCCTATGACTTTCTGATAATTGTCTGATAATAAACATTAGATCACTTGTACTTCGTTGATTCACATAAATCCACATCTCTATCCTTGTAAAAAAAAATTCAGTCTGTTTTTTAGTATTTTTTATACAAGCATATTCTTCTATAATTCTCGCACTGTTTACTGTCTTCTTTTTTAAATATGGACAATAGCGCTGCTATTTTTCAATCTGCAGGAATTATTTCTACATACTGTACTCATTTTTAACGTTTTTAAATCCATTCTTCTAATTATTTCTTGTGCTTCTTTTCTACTGTTGGCTCTTTGTGTCTTGCGTTGGCTTTTTTGTTTTTATTTTTTGCTTTATGTTAAATCTGTACCATCAGGTAATTCCATAAAATACTGTCACGACCTGTTTATAATATTGTAGTTTTTTTGTTAATATTTTCCCACAATTATCTTTAAGTTTGTTTAATTACTTTTTTCTTTTTCTTAAGCTTTTTTCTAGCATCTTACAAAGCAGGTTTTAATTACTTCTATAGATTTTGTTTAGTTTTTCAAATTTTTTATATATTGTTTTTGGTTTCTTTTTTCTCTGATTTTAACTTTTTAGAGCTACCACGTGATCTGTTTTCTGCGTTTTTTTTATGCTTTTGCTGCAAACCTCTTCTGTTACTGTTTTAAATGTGTTCTCTTTGTATTAAATGTCTCTTAGTTTATGGACTCTAAGTCTATCTATTACTTTATTATCATCCTCGTCTGATGTTGGTTAATACTATATAATGTTAAGCTCCAACTCCATTAGTAAAGTGAAGAAATTGCTGGTAATTTTTGGATTTCTTTTCACTCTCGTATCTTTCAGGATTATTCTAATATTTATAGTAGTATTGTATTAGCCTTCTAGATTTTATGTTTGAATATTCTGTTTGTTATTACTAAGCTATTTAAATATATAATTTTTTCAATTTTATTTTCTACCATTAACATCTTCTGTTTTATTCTTTTTCCAAATTGGAATCAAGTGACCACTTTAATGATTTCTTTGCCTTTCCGCTCCGTCCAATATCGCTCTTATATTAGTTTCCGTAGATTCGATTTTTGTGTGTATATTTAGCGTTTGATGCTTCTAAGTTCTCTTTGTTTTCATCAGAACATTTATAATTAATTCTTGTAATTTGCATCTCACTCCCAATATCTTTCACTTTTTATTTATTTTTCTTCGAACCACTTGTACATTTTGTTTTTCCCTGGAATGAAATTAAATATTATTGGGCAATTTCCGCTTTCATTTTAAAATTTTCCGGCCATCATACAAACACCTTTGGCGGTCGTAAAGTACATTCTCCTTCTTCTAACGGGTCAGACTAGCCACCTGCCCGGGGTACGTCCAACATGGCTCATAGTACTACACGAAATGTGTAGTTAGAAACAGGCTAATAGCCTATATAAAGAGTAGAAGAAGAAGAAGAAGAAGAAGATTTTAAAATTTTTAGTTTTTGCACTTTGTCTATTATTTTTGATTTTAGATTTTTTATTTTGTAATCATCCTCTATTTACAACCAATTGCTCCTTTTTTTTAATTTTTTACTTTTTGTTTTATATTTTGATTCTCAGTACTTATTTCTTTAACTATTAGATTGTATTTTTTATTTTCTCTTTCAGACTTTTTAGTTTTGATTTTGGAATTGCATCAAAACTTTTTCCTTTATCTTTCTCAGTTTTTTATCAATATCCCGTTCATTGCTCTAATTTCTTCTCCATAGAACCTCATATTCAGCGGTTTAAAATTCAGAGATTTAAAAAATTGTACAAAATAATTATTTTTGTATAAATTTGATATAATTACTTACATTACATATTTTTGATTACTAAATTAAAGATGTGAGAAAAAGCAAACACGGAAGAAACAATAAATAATGTCAAAGTCGGTTTATAACATTAAATATTTTTTAACTTTTGTATATATAAGACGTCGTGGCGACTCTAACACTTTTAAAAATGAACAATAAATTTAATTTTTAAATAAATCTGAATAGTTTTATTTTACTTTTTTATGAAACCTTTTTTAAGGAAAATTAATTTTTTCTTGTATATATCTTTTGCTCCTTAAAAGTACTGGTTAATGGTGTTATTTTCCCTGTTCGACTTTTTTCTTTTTGTTGTTTGTTATTAATTAATTAATACAAAGATATTTATACAAAAAATAAATTACCCCAGTATAAGAAATTGCCAAAGAAGTAAACTATTAAGGTAGAGATAAATAAACAGCTTAGCAATTTTTTCTAAATATATAGATAATTAGAAACTAAAACAGAGCGAGCAAAACGGGTAAATGTTTTCGATGTAGTACATTACAATGACAGCAAAAAAAAATTAGGAGTACTAAGATTGGATGAAAGTGGTTGTAAATTACAGTGAACGGATACTGTAGTAGGTATAAGTAAAATTGAGAGTGTCCTTAATCCACCTGATCGAACTAATTAACCGGATTGAGTGATTCGTTCTTCGGTTCTAAGGCCGTAGTCGCAGTTCAGAAACTCTAGACATTTTTTTTATTTAAAGAATTTAATTTTTAGAAGTTTTTTTCTGAAGATGACCGCCGGAGTTGTGGACGAAACATCAAGAGTTTCTGAACTCCGACCACGGCCTTATAACTCGAAAACCAATTACATGATGCACCATAACACCGACCGTGAAAGGCTTTGCATCTATTTAATCAACCGGATATTATTCTCAATCTGTGGTTTTTCAAACCTTGACAAGAAAATTGATAAAAATTTATTATACAATATAAATAAAGGAATGCTAATTTATGACTCGCGCAGAAGTTTGCCTAAAACTAAAAAATATTTTATAAAATATCAATATATCCAAGTAAAAGGAAAAGGAAATACATGGCTGTCCAATACCTAGAAAAAATTTAGATGGTCAATAGTCTCTTAAGATAACTGAAAAACAACAGCAAATATTAAATACGTTCTAAAAAACTTTTAAGCCAAATTAGTTTTTTGTAGAAATATGTTGTAGTCTTATATACGATGTAAGTCTTTCAGGTCGGGTGCATGTCTAGATAAATCCACTAATTCCTTTAACCTATGTTGTTCGCAGTGACATTCAATATAAATGATGGGCAAATTTCCTTGCGAAAAGTAAAAGTCACTTCTTCGTTCTTTTAAATTTTGCTGAAGTTTTAGTGATGCTGCTTGTGGATTTCTGTGTGATGCTAGTATTGCAGCGTCAACTGTATACGTAGCTACTAACTTTTGTGGTGTTGTTGGCAAGTACGCTGCGTACAGAAGGTACGAGTATAGAACTGCAGTGCTGCCCTGGGGTACACTTGCTTGGATTGTCCGAAATGATGTTTGTGCGTCTTTAAATTTAACATGTAAACTCCTTTCCGACAGATATGTTTTCAATAGTTTGTAGTATTTTATTGAGTTCTTCATTTTGTATAACAACCCGGTATACCAAATCTTATCCAAGGCATGCCTAACGCTAATTAGCACAGGGAGTGCCAAACAATGTCGCGCTACAAACGTCGAACTGCCACTATCAAGAGAAAGTCGTGCAATAAAAAAATTTGTTAAAAAATGCTAAAATTTGCAAGAACAACTTTTATCTTTAATATTTTTAAAAATGAAATTTGTCACGAATTACATTTTCATGACCTTTGAGCATTTTTAAAATAGCTGCTGAATCTGTATAACTTGAACGTGCACTGATAGAAACTTTCAAATTAGGCATTTACAGGATGTGGAAACTTCAGTAGATAAGATGGATATTTGGACCAAACTGAAAGTTATCATGAGATAACAAAACTGCCCATGCTGTTTTTAAAATTCTTTAAGTATTTACTTACGTTGTTAGTGCTTTATATATTAAATAAATGGGGCAAATATGGACTAAAAATTAAATAATAATAATAATACGTATTACAAATAAACCCTAGCTATTTCTAAGGACAGCGTTATTATTTCAAATTTTTTTGTTTTTTATTTAATTAAAAATTAGTATTACTTTCAAGTCCTTGTTGTTATATCATTAACATTATAAGTAGTTACATAAATAATAAGTTATATGGTTATATAAGTTATATTTTGGCCCTTTATAGGAAATATCAATTATAACCGCTCTAATTTGCTGGCATGTCGATTTACTTCAGCAACGCGAAAATAGCACCCCAAGAGTTGCTTTATTGCATTACACGACTGATTAAAGTTCATTAACCCTTCTACCTCACAAATAAAGGGCTCCGCTACGCCGAAATAATATGGTGTTAGTTTACGGGCAAAACAATTTTAATTAACAATTTAATCACGTGCTGAATAGTAATTCATCAAATACTGAGTTTGCTTCTCTTCCAAAAAATAAATTTCTTAATGCTTTTCTGAAAACAGCAACAGTGCAGGGTAGATAACGAGCGCTCTTTGTATGAGTGAATAAATCAGTAAGTCGCATTTGCAGGGATGAAAAGCAGCTGCGTCTGCTGTTTTTATATTTTGCGGGAAACCTCCCCAGGGCAAGAGAACTTTGCGGGAGTTGTTTACTTTTAATAAGTAAACGTGACTTGGAAATACGAGACCGTGATCTGTTTATTTTAAATTAAGCAAAGCGCTAGAATTGATAAAAAATATTAAATTGCAGTAGTAAATGTTCATAAATTATTAATAACTAATAAAACTGTAAAAAACATATGTGTAAATTTTTCCATATTTTTAAATACAACTTTATGCGATAATGGGTATATATATATATATATATATATATATATATATATATATATATATATATATATATGATATATAGATTAATATACTTTTAAGCACCATTTGTATTTACCAATTTTTATCAAATTGTTAGAAAAAATAAATTACCTCAAATATTAAATATTACTGTAGTTAAGAATGAGATTAAATTGTTAAATTTATTACTAAAACAGTTTCACTAAGTGTAAAACTACAAGGAACTTCAGGCACTTTTTGCTAACAATAGGCTGATTCTGATCTTTATATTTTTATATCGTTATATAAACATTTCTAATGTCAAATAAATCAATTCTGGTGCTAAAACTCTTTTGTGTTATCGATAAAAAGGCAATTAAATGAGATAACAGGTAAAAAATACAAAAAGTTAGTGTAAAATTTTAAATAAAAATTAATTCAGTTGTTTTAGGTTATATATTATTAATGCAAATAGAAATAAAAATATGTATTTTAATAAAATTATACTTAATACAACAGAAATCTTCAAACCGAAGTAAATGAAAAGTAAAGTTGTAAAACAGATACATAAAACAATTCTATTTTTGCATTCTTTTTATAACCAAATTTCAAACTTTAGCTCATTCTTGCTAGTGCCTTCAAGCAGACCGAACGTGCGAGCCGAGCTATACCTGAGTTATCTCAACGGCGGAGCCGCAGCCGTAGCCTCGCTTAAGGTCAGGCAAATTTATGTATTTATTAAATTAATTTCAACGTTTAACCCATTTTTAAACAACTGTTTCACCTTTAAAAACCCAATGACATCAACAAATATTATGCAACACCAGCCAGCTACGAATACGCAAATGTCACAAACGTTCCTATCACAGCCTAATACATTCCCACCTAACCAACAGCAATTACTACAACCTTACATGCAAAATCTAAACCCTCAACAATCTCAATATTTTCTACAATCACAGCACGCCCCACAACAATTCATTTATGATCACCCACAGCAAATTAACAACAAAAGAATGATATCAACCAGCGATGAAGAAATTGCAAATTCATCAAACGACAATCCATGGCAAGTAATTAAAAGTGTCAAGAGAAGAAAAACATTCACAAACAAAGAAATAACACCGACTAACATACAACTATCTAATAAATTTAGTGCCTTAAATCCTAACCCAGAAAGCACCGACAACCAAACCGCAGTTATCATCCCTAGACCTCCTCCCATTTTCGTATACGGAGTTGCCAACTTCCCAGAAATGATAATAAAATTAAATGAAATAATTGAAGAGGAGCAGTTCTCCTCTAGAAGTATGTCCAATGATACAGTAAAAATAAATTGTAACACCCCTGACACCTTCAGGAAACTATCTAAGTACATGAAAGAAAACAATATCATTCACCATACTTACCAACCTAAAGAGGAAAGAGCTTTTCGAGTGGTAATAAAATACTTACATCATTCCATGGTCACTCAAGATATAATAGATGATCTCGAATCGCAGGGGCATAAGGTAAGGAATATCATCAATGTGCTAAGCAGAAGGGACAAAACACCGCTGAATATGTTCTTTGTGGACCTAGAACCAGCAGACAATAATAAAAGAGTCTACGATATCCGTACGTTATGTCATTGCGTTGTACAAGTCGAACCTCCAAGAAAACAAAACAACGTAATACAATGCACACGATGTCAATTATATGGACACTCCAAGAAATACTGTAACAGACCCTTTAAATGTGTAAAATGTGGCAATACGCACAGTACCGCCCGTTGCAAAAAAACTAGGGACACCCCAGCTACATGCGCTTTATATGGAGGTCCACACCCTGCGAATTACAGAGGTTGTGAATATTACCATCGTTTATACAAAAGAAACCCTGTTTCAAACAACAATATTAATCCTCATATTACTCCAACATTATCAAATCTTAATCAACAAACACATGCACCTATTGTTAACAACCCACTTCAAAACTACAACTACACTAAAACAGCCAACAATAATACTAATTACATACCACAATCACAGAATGTTAATACAGAAGATAACATCAGCGATCTGTTAAATAAGTTTCTAGAAGAATTCAAAAACATGTTTAACCAGCTTTTACATCAGAATAGCATGGTACTAAACATGCTAACCACGTTAATTGGACAAAAGTAATGGCTAAGTTCCTTCGAATAACACTTTGGAACGCCAATGGTATCTTACAACATAAAGAAGAAATAAAAACCTTCCTTCACTACAACCTAATTGACATTCTTTTAATCAGCGAATCCCACCTTACCAACATGTCATACTTTAAGATTCCCGGATACAAATTCTACCACACTAACCACCCAGACAACACAGTCCACGCAGGATCTGCAATATTAATAAAATACACCATCGAACATTATGTACTACCTGAATATGCAAAAGATTACTTACAAGCCACTTCGATAAAAGTTAAAACTCTACCATTTGACATAACCATAAGTGCTATATATTGTCCCCTCGCCACCAACTTAAAAGAACATTTTGAAGAATTCTTTAAAACGCTTGGCACTAAGTTTCTCGCTGGTGGCGACTACAACAGTAAAAATACCCTATGGGGATCACGGACTACTACCACGAAAGGAAGAGAATTAGCCAAGGTCCTACACGAAGCGAAATACAATTTCTTATCAACGGGCAGTCCAACTTACTGGCCAACTGATCCCAGGAAAATTCCAGACCTCCTGGACTTTTCGTCACTAATGGCATTTCAAACTCCTATTTGGACATTGTCCCCAACTTAGATTTATCTTCCGATCACTCACCAGTAATAGCAACAGTCAGCACAACTATAATAAATGTTAAAAAGCCACCTAAGATATATAATTCAAAAACTGATTGGGAAGACTACAGGAATAAAATCAACGAAAGCATCAATCTAAAAATAATACTAAAAGAACCCAATGAAGTAGAGGATGCCTTAAATAACCTAACCACAACATTATTACAAGCCGCTCACCAGGCAACGCCGCCCTCGAAAATTCATGTTAGTAACATTAATATCCCTTTAGAAATTAAAAACTAATAGCAGAAAAAGAAAAGCCAAAGCAAAATGGCACCGTAGCCATTCTCAACCGACAAAACAGCTTATAACCAAATAACAAGGAAACTCAAACGCCAAATAAAGGAATCTCAACATGTATCGTTTAGAAACTACATATTAAACTTAAATCGTTATGATAATTCCATCTGGAGACCCGTTAAAGCAGCTCTCAAACCAAGAAGCAACAAGGAAACAGCCGACCTATTCGCCCAATATCTAGCAGAAGTATTTACTCCTCACGATAACACACCAAATCAAGAAGTTTCCGATTTTCTGAACAACAATCCTCCTCCCGCAAAACCTATAAAACCATTCATTCCTAAAGAAATCATAGATGTAATAACTCAATCAAATATTAGAAAAGCTTCAGGTCCTGACCTGATTACACCAAAAATGTTGAAAGAACTCCCCAAGAAAGGTATCGTAATGCTCACATATATATTCAATGCGGTTTTAAGACTACAGTATTGGCCCAAACAACTAAAAGTTGCTGAAATAATTATGATCCCCAAGCCTGGCAAAATCCAAATCATGTATCTTCCTACAGACCAATAAGCTTGTTATCAGCTATCTCCAAACTACTGGAAAAACTAATCCGCAGCAGAATGAACTCATTTTTAGATGTTATCCCTGACCACCAATTCATTCCGGTTACAGCACTCAACGATCCAACAATGTCATCTAGTAGTTCACAAAATTAACACATCCCTGGAAAATAAAGAATATTGTACATCAGCTTTTTGGACATAGGCCAAGCCTTCGACAAAGTTTGGCATGATGGCCTTCTTTATAAAATCAAGCTCCTTCTTCCTCTCTCTTCTACCTACTTAAATCCTATTTAAAAGACCGTCAATTTAGAGCTAAAGTAAATGGTGAATTCTCCGACTCATACGATATTAAAGCTGGAGTACCACAAGGCAGCGTTTTAGCCCCCTGCTATACTCATTATATACAGCAGATCTCCCAACCACAACAAATACCTTAATCGGTACGTTTGCTGATGACACAGCTCTTCTGGCTAGTCACGAAAATCCCATAATCGCAGCTTCTTACCTGCAGGACCATCTAAACCTAATTGGAAACTGGGTCAACAAATGGAAAATAAGAATTAATGCATCAAAATCAACTCAAGTAACCTTTACACTGAGAAAAGGTAGATGTCCTTCGGTCACCTTCAACAATGCTCCCATTACACAATCTTCTTCAGTGCGTTATCTAGGACTACATCTTGACGAAAAATGAATTGGAAAGAACACATAACCAGAAAGAGGAAACAAATAGATCTGAGGTTCAAGGAGTTACACTGGCTGCTTGGAAGAAAATCGCATCTACCACTCGAGGAAAAATTTTTACTATATAAAGTAATATTACTACCCATATGGACATACGGCATTGAATTGTGGGGCTGTGCCAGCAAATCAAATATTTCCATTGCCCAAAGATCCCAATCTAAAATCCTGCGTGAACTCACTAACGCTCCATGGTATATGTCTAATAATACACTGCATAATGACCTCCGCATCCCATACATCACTGAAGTTATCCAGCAAAGAAGCAACAACCATCATACCAGACTTACAACACACAGCAACCCTCTTATACGCCCACTTCTATATCCTCAAGACAACAGAAGGCTAAAACGTCTCTGGCCAAACGACATCCGATGAAAACGACGAGGACTCTTCGATGGTAGAGGCCTCATCATGACCGATAAGGATTTTCATATTTAAGATCCTATGTTAGCACATTAGCCTATAGAATACATATTCTGATTGCTAATTTATTGTACAATAAAAAAAAAAACTTTAGCTGTGTGAGGCTACTGTAAATAAACTCCTGATATACAGAATGATAATTAAACCAACCTGGTCATACGGCATCCAACTCTGGGAAACAACATCGAAATCCTTGAACAATTTCAAGCAAAAGTGCTGCGAATGATAATGAACGCACTCTGGTTTGTGCCTAACATAATGATCTTCAAATCCCAACTGTCAAAGAGAAAATCAAACGCTTCAGCGTCCATATAGTGCTAGACTTAGTGCCCATCCTAATACTTTATACAGATTGAAAATGAAGAGGGTTATCACAAAAAGCTTTGCGAGGGAGAGCTTTTAATCGAGTTTTTACTATATTTTTTAATGTTATAAATTACTATACTGCTTTTTTCTGCAATAGTTGCAATTAGGTAATAACTAGGTTTATCTATCTATGACAACGTGACTTCAGGCATATGTGCAATAATAAGAGATTTTGTAATCTTTAAAATAATAATAAGCTATATAAGTAAAAATAACATTTTGCTTGGTGCTAGCTAAAAGCTCTAGCTTATTCTAGTCAGTTTTCTTGTTAGTTTGTGTTAGTTATACGACTATTTGGTTTACGCTTAGTTTGTAACTTAAAGCAGCGCACATAAAAGGTCTATAATAGATTATAGATCGACTGAGTTATTTTACTGAAAATACTACAAATAAATAAACACAAAAAGGAAGCTAGTTTGCACTCAGGGGTCTTTTTAAAAATGACGCCGTGTTTTGAAAATATAAAATTTGTATAATACTTTTTTTGTTTATATTTATTACTTTATGCGTGTTTTACTTGCGTGTGGCTGATTGATATTCTTTGTGCAACCCGTACAGATCATTAGTAGGATTTGTATGTGAATGAAACAATGTAGATTTAGACAAAACATAAAATGAGTCATTGCGTTGTTGTCTAATTAAGATACATATAAAATAGCTAAATAATATTATATGTTCGTCTGTCCCAAGACACTATTCTGCTGTAGTAGCTTATGTGTACAAATAAATTTACTGATAGTACACAGTTTATTTATTTATAAGTGATATTTCATCGTCCATAAATTTGAAAAAATGCTTGTTATAATTAAACAATAAACCTTTTGAGTAACTGCACTTATATTGAAGTAACAGCCTGTTTTTATACGTTTGTAACTGCAAAGTATACAGAACACTCATGTAAATATGAATTTACAAATAAGAGATCTTCAGTCTACTAGATATTTTGTTTATTGAAAATTTCAATCCATTAACTGATAATTTTTGCAAACAAGGCGCGATTGGACACAATAATAAACGATTTCAAGCAATGTCGTTTATTTTATAAAAAGTCGAATGAACACACAACAAGAAATACTATACACAGTAAAAAAGCGAAAATTAAAATATCTGAGTCATGTTATACTAAACTCAAAATTTGAACTGTTGCAATTGATAATTTTGAGCAAAGTAAATGTAAAAAAAGCCCTGAACGTAGAAGAGAATATTGGCTGAAGAACGTTAGTAAATGATACAATCAATCAACTACAATTATTTTCCGGGTTACAATATCTAAAGTAAAAATTAGCCTTTTGGTAGCCAATCTCTGAAAATAGAAGAAAAGAAAATAAAAAGTAACCTTGATCAGAAAATATAAGAGACTAATTTGTAGAATTATAATATTATGATATAAAGTAGTAATAAGATTCAGTTTCTTAACTGAAAACTGAAAAAAATGGCAATCACAAAAAGAAAAGAAAATGATGAAAATGTTGTATTAAATAAAAGAAAAAAATACAAATAAATTTTAAGCCGGCTGTAGAATATTCGCCAAAGCTGGTAAGCTCTAACAATTCAAAGCCAGCAGGAGCAGACGATTTGAAACCAGATGCTGTATCCGCTTTAAATTCGACCAACATCGTCTCTAAAGCAAGATGAACAACTGTAAAGCTTTTGTTGGTGAGTCTAAGGCTGGCACAATATTAATAGTAGTCAAAACAACATCTACATCGCATCTTACAAAGGGTAGTGAAAGGCCATCGTTATAATGGACATAGACTGGTTAAAATGGAATACTCTTCTGACCGAGTCCAATGGTGGCAAGCTTGAGTTTTGCTAAAAATTCATATATGTTTGTGATGTAGGAGTATTACAGGTGCAATGAGAAGCACTCCAATTGTAATTTTACTAAGTCTTCCTTTTTCAGACAATTTAGTTAAAATGGAGACAAAAAGAAAACGAAATGTATTAAGGTCAGTTCTGCTCATAATCGTTTAATAATAACTATTTTCACAAATCTGTTGAACAAAAAAACTAATCCAGTACATAGATGAATTTAAGCTGGTAGTGGAAATCTTTTCAGTTTAATGCATATGGATCTATGGGTAAATACCACCCTAGCGAAAATTTATGCTATAAGTGTGTGATTGTATGTAGGTCACAAAAAACTTTAGCTGGTTATCATATAAATTCTAAAATAATATTTAAAATGTTTAGAATACTTTTAGGCAAAGATCAGAAAATAAAGAACTGTTGCACCAGTGTTTGGAGAAAGTTGCAGTTAGCTAAACGATTTGATATATAAATTACGCCAAAATTAGTGGTACTAGGTAGAAGAATTAAATATTTAGAACTTCGTTTAGAGCAACGGCCGATAACATAATATGACTAAACAAACGGCATGTTAAACCAATGATAAATACATGTATACAATGGATTTTTATTGAAAATAATCTATTTGCAGATATTATAATAAAGAGAATAAAATACAATTATATTTGAATGTAAAGTTTTTCCTCGATGAGGACTAATTCTGAAAAGGTCCTAATTAGAGGAAACGCAATCGAAAGCCTATTAGCTTAATAAATATTACAAACCTTTTCCCTGAATAAATAATCAGTTAAGTAGAACAATAATCCTGAAGCATTGAAGATGGTTGTAAAATGAAGATTAAGGATTCTACAGGCTGGATCATTGATAGTTACAGTAAAATTATATATTTATATATACTAACTAAGGGACTTAGGGATAAATGATTCAAATAAAGCAGGAATTAAGGTAGAAGTAGGATACAAATAGATCTAAAAAACAATTTAGTAAGGAACAAAAATCAGCTGTGGCCCAATGAGAGCGAGGTCGCGACAGGTAAATAAAATACAGGGACGCTCGTGAAATTATTGAAAGGAGAAATCGTCATGACAAAAACAAGGAAGTAATGTTAGTGAATATCATGACTAAACTGATACAGATGGAAAGAAAAATAGAAGAGATAAATAAAAGCATGAATCAAAAAGCAGTTAAAATAATAAAATTAGAAGATACCATAAACCTCCAGACAATTAGGATAGAAAAGTTAAAAAACAAATTAAGAAAATAAAATTTAATAATCTTTGGAATTCCCGAAGATAACAGAAAAGACACAATAAGTTGAAAGAAAATTTAAACGATATTGACATACAACGAGATTTTATAAATAGACTACTAGGAGTGCACAGAGGAAACGAAAACAGACCAACAAAGGTCAGAATTACTACAAAATTGAAGAAACTGAAAATACTACGAAACTGAAACAGACTGAAAGGTACTAAATTAAAAGTGAGTGAGGATATGGACAATTACTTTTTCACATGATAGAAGCTATGCAAAGAGTAATGAGAGCAATAAATGTAAGAGATAAAATTAGTGGTAAACGGAGAAGAGTAGAATATCGAAGCTATTGAAGAACATAGCAAAGCAAAGAATAAAATAACAAAATCCATGGAACAGGAGGAAAGGAGGAAAAGAGAAAGATCCGCAGATAAGGAAGAAAATAATTCTCTTCGAAGAACAATACCTGAGAAGAAAAATTGGATACCAATTAAATCAGCACCCCCCAGAAGGAAAAGACCAATGATAGAAGAGGATCAGTTAAATGAAATACCCAGGGACATCACAAAACAATACGGCAAGAATATATCCCAAAACTAACAGAAATTACAAATCAGACGAAACTAATTATAAAGAAAATCAATGAAAAAGGTCAACAAAAACATAGACATGGAGTTAGAGGAGGGGATAGATGCCAATAAAATCTACATATTAGGCATGAGCAAAATGAAGGAAAAAAGAGACCGAATAGTAAAAATGACAAATAATCATATACTATACTGCTTAGAGTGTAGATTTAAAAGTAGGACAAAAGAAGGAGTAGGAATACTAACGACAGATGACTAACATACCATAATACAAATCTACAGACCAGTATAAGGCACATCTGAAGAGGAAATTCTATAAAATACTTTAGGAAGTACTAGCTGAAGCAAGAGAAAAACAGAAGCATCAATTGTATTGGTTGCCTGTATTGCAAGAGTCAGAACGGACCACAATATTGAGTGGATTGTACAGGAAATCAAGAAGAGCAAACATCGAACAGGAACGGAACAAAAATGATAGATTTATGATAAAGCAGCAATCTAAAATTAGGTAATACAATATGCAGGCAAGAAAACGAGGACATAAATATCTTAGTAGCAGAAGAACACAATGCAAAAGGCCCAATAGATTATACAGTACATTCACGAAATCTCAACGAGGTAATACAAAAAATAGGAACAAGTGATGAGGCAGAACTAGGCACAAATCATAGACTGGTGGTGGCACAACTTTTAACCGGAATAAACAAGACGGAAGAAAAAGTCTGTAGCAAGATAGCAACTCACAAACTGGAAATACGAGATAATCAGAGAGAGTAGTAAGAAAATATAAACTGACTGTTCAGCAAACAAATAGACGAAGGGCAGAAAGAGAACTTGGAGGCAAAATGTAAAACATTTAAGGAAAAAACTTTAAAGGCGACAAAGAAAACAAGCAGGGGAAGAAAATTAGCAAACATTTAAAGAAAAAGTGGTGGAATGAAGAAATAACAGAATTAGTAAAGAAAAAGAAACAAACATGGATGAAGTAGATCCAATCAAAAGCAAGATAAACTACACAAAAAGGAAACAAAGTAAAGAATATAATCAAATAAGCAAAAAAAGCTGGTGAGAGTTTCAAATAGAAATTAACGACAGTTACAAAGCAGATACAAAAAAATTCTGGACAACCGTAAAAAGGCTACGGGAATCAAACCAAAAAGAATTAAAAGCAATATACAATATACATAATCAACTGAAATTGGAACTGAAGGAAGAACTAGAAATTTGGAAGGAGTTTTACCCGGAAAAATATGGGGACGGAGTTGAGAAAGAAAAAAAGGAAAATTGAAATACAAAAAAATTCAAGAAATAACAAAAGAAGAAGTACAGGAGAAATCCAATAAATAAAAATAGACACAGCAGTAGGAGAAGGTGAGATAATCCAGGAAATGATTATAGAATCTATTTAAAGAAGCCTAGAACCAGGAACTAATTTAATCATCCCAATACACAAAAAAGATTAAACATCAAAATGCGAGAATTATAGAGCTATCTACCTTGCTTAAACTACAAATAAAATATACTTCTAAAGTATAATTCTAATGAAAAGACTAAGAGGTTACGTAGAACATAGGTTAGAGCAACGGCAAACGACAAACGAACGAAAACATCTTCATACTAAGAACCTAATACCTAAGACAATAGAAGAAGGAAAAGAGCTAACATATATATAGCCTTCATCGACCTAAAAGCGACATTTGACAAAGTAAACAGACAATCATTATGGAACACCTTGGTTAAATTAGAAATACCAATTAGTACGATTAAAAAAGTAATTTATAAAGTACAAATAGCAAGACACAGATCAGAGAAATAAAGCAGGAGGGGGGTAGTTTAAACCCAATGCTATTTGTGATCATGATGAATAAAATACTAAAGCTAATCAAGACTAAAACAGGAATAAACACCGTGATAGGATACTAGAACCTAAAGCCCATATCCATAAGCAGCTTGGTGTACTAGCCGACTCTAGAGGAGAAATGCAAAAACTTCTAGATAACTGGACCAATTAAATAGAAAACATAAAGATTGAAGTTAACACAAACAAAACAAAAGTGATTATAATTAACGAAATCCAAGGAATCAACAGGGACAGGGAGATTTTATATAAAACTCATTACTAGAAAAAGTAACAACCTTTGAATATCTGTAAATAATACTAACAATAGGGCTAACAAATCAACAAAACGATTTTAGGTCAAGGACAAGGAAATCGAAATAGATGTTAAACTAAAAATTCACAATACAATAATGCCACCCATAATTACCTATGCAGCAGAAAACTGGATCTTGCAGAAAAAATATTAGAGAAAAATAAACGCAACGGAAACAACCACCACTACTAGATAAAATAAAAAAAAGTGTTAAACTGGTACGGGAACATTACAAGAATAAACAGTAAAGGAGTAGCAAAATGAATAATCTAAATAGAAAACCGATAAGAGGCAGGAGAGGTAGACCAAGAAGAGGATGGTTGAACCAGAAGATATAGGAAGATGAAAGGAGAAATCATTAACAGAAATGAATATTCTAGCAGGGGACAGGAAAGAAGGACGGGACCCACAATCCGACGCCTGAAAGGGCAGAAGAAACCATGAAAGAAGAAGAAGTATTTCGTTACAAGGATATATATTTTTTCTTATTAAAAAATAATGTAAAACGAAACCTCATAGAAGCGACAACTAATGGTTTTAGTTGTATACAACTCTTCGAGCAGAAGCGTCAATAGTTTTGAAATCGATTTTGGGGCGAATATATTCCCACCTGCAACGTCACAACCAGTGAAAACCATCGTTTACAGTTGCCATCCGTCTCCCAGTATTTTTGTAATATATATGTAATATATGAAAGAAGAAAATATGTCGTCATTATATTGGCCTAGGAGTAGAATTGCTAGAACCTATCCGGAAGCTATTTTGACACCAATTTTATATTTTTGTGTTGATTTATGTTTTCAACATTTTTAAATATTATTCGAGAAACAAGCTGTATTTGTTTTCTTTACTTTTTGTTGCAATAGTGGAAACCATTCCAAAAACACGAAGAAAGTGGTAGACAAGAACAAATTGAAAAGTACACCACACATTTGATTCAGATTCTTGAAGCCAATCTGAAAGTAACTTTCTTTGAAGTCCTCAAAATATCCGTTAATTTCTAAAAATAGTGTTTAACATTAATTGAATTTTATTTTAGAAATGATTTTACAATTGCTGGTATTTCAATTTTTTTTAACGAAAAATACAAAAATGTCACTACAGTACTCGGCAACACTTCTCGCTACATGATAGATCGGTTTAGGATTTTCCTTGTCAAAAAAAATTAAGAAATATTTTGGAGTTTTAAAGGATTTACAGTTTTTTAAATTGATGTAAAAATAATTTTGAAAATATTGTTGAGTTATTTATAAACACTTTTTATTGTTAGTTAATAAGTTGAATTCTTAAAAACTTAGATTTATAAAAAATTTACTAATAAAGTGCTCATATCTATATTCATATTTAAGATTCATAAAAATATAATAAGCTCCTAAAGAAAATTCTTATAAAAAAGTTCTTGTTATTTGAATTTATTTGGTATTCAAAAACAATTTTTATATGCTTTGTTTGGCTCTCATATACATAACGTATATCTGTAGTTTTATCACAAATAAAGTGTTTTGTTGTATATAAAAGCAACATCCCTTTGTGCCTATCCATAAGCAATACGGTTTCAATTCTGCTCGCTCCGCGTTGGCTCAGCATGCCAAAGTATTTCCAGCAATGTATTTTGCCAGATGTTTGTGAGGTCATGTCGCAACTTGCCTGTATTTTCCTTCGAAAGCATCATTTTGATTGCGAATTATCTTCTCACGTGCACCAGTCAGGCGAAAATTATTCCCTGGAGATGCTTTGAGCCAGGAGGAAGTTGCAGAAACAGCCATTTAATGACATTGCACCTGCAGCTGGCTACACGGCAATTTCCGGGATGGCTTCATTAAACTTTAATTTTCAGCAGAGTACTCGGGTGGAGCGATCGGATGTCACCGTTACGCAGTAATTTCAGCGGAAATTGGACAGATATGTGATGTAAATTGGATTTCCGTCAACATTTCCATCTTTCTGTCGGCATATGTTAATATTCGACGAACTTGTATCGAACACAATTCCAAATGTAGCAGTCTATGTAATTAGGTCATCCGTGTATTAGCTTTAACGCTTAATGTAGGTTTGATTATTTTTGGAATTAAGGTCACATTATAATCAAGTTTATTAATAATTTATTGAAGACGCTGAGGCGATAAACACCGCGTCCTTTATCGAGTGCTCATTATCTGACACGTAAATACTTTTTTTGCTCAGGGCAGCGCAGCCCACATGCTGTTAGTGCGCTGGGGAGTGGCATAAAAGGCTTTCCTTCGCCCACGTGAAAGTGCTGTCAGGCGTGTCGTTAATCAGAAATAATAGAAAAATGTTATACTAAAAGGTCTTTGGATGATTAGCAAATTTTGGAAAATATTCCGTACTAATGGCATCTACTAAGCTAAAAATTAATTTGCATTTTCAATTTGAGTGCAATTCCCAGAATTTTAAACCCCGCTTCATTTATTGACAAACGCTTCACGCCGCATTTTTCAATTTCCTGCAGTTTCCGCTCGGCCGAACGCATTTTCTACGTCTTAGCTTGTCAACACTTAGCAAGCTTTCTGCGAAAGGGTCGGGAAATTAATCAATTAGTGGAATTTCAGCGAATTTCGTACGCTACTTCGGAAACGAAGGCGGCGGTGGAGCTGTCTTTTCTGCTTCGCTGAGCTAGCGAGTTCATTTCTGTCCCGTATTTTTTATTTTCGTGGACGTGCAATTTTGACTCTCCGAGTTTCGCAACACATGTAGTTTACATACAAATATTGTAGCTGTGGCGCTCGTTTCCTGTTACTTTGCATAAATATTTGCACCGCAAAAGCGGTTTTATACGGTTTAGAGGGTTTCAAATGACGTCCGATGGTCCTTGAAAGGCCATATAGAGGAAAGGGTAGTCTGTATGGGAGAGAAATAGCATAGTATAAATAAAATTGTCATTTCGCTAAAATGTTATGTAAACAAAAATGTGTGCCACCTGTATAGGCATTTAAAATGAATTATAATAGTATTTAATGTGGAACATTATTATATTAATAAAAACTGTAACATTTCTGTGTTTCTGACATAATTAAGATGAATATAGAATATAGAAAAAAAGATTAGCAAAAACACATTCGAAGGAAGTTCACCACGTGACGAATATCAAATTAAATATTTTTTGTAAAAAGTGCTGCAGACAATAGCTATGGACTGTTACAAAATGCTGTTGAACGATTGTCATGTTGAATGTTACTAAGTACATTTTAATAATTACAGCTAATCTTCTCTTTTGCAAATAACCTATAATTGATTTCAATATGTTCCCTTAAAATATCATGTGTCTATTAGTCTACTACGCCCGCTTAGCTGAAATAAGAACAGGCCCATGTTTGATACTTCTTTAGATGCTTCTCGGGTGACCTACTAAATCACTAAAAATAAGTGAGTATATCTGCGTTCAATTAAAGCAAGGGTTGTCTAAGGATGCGGAGTTTGTTATATTATTATACATCGGAAATGGTCTGCGAATTTGGATAACATATAAGAGCTTTGACTGACCTCACCAATTGGTAAGGAGCAAAATTTTTTCCAGTATTATTATTGGTTTACTTTCTACTAAATGTTCTATTTGGTGACATTGCGGTTAGTGAATATAGAGCAATATAAAAACGATTGTTAAAATTGATTATAAGCACGGAGAATGTTTTGCCGAGATTGTGCACAAATTACATAGCATTTTTGGAAGGAGAAATGCATCAAATGAAACTGTGAAAAGATTAATTACAAAATTACACAATCAGGTTCGGCTGCAGGCAATAAAAATACAAGCCGACCTGGTACCAACCATTTAACTGAAAACACTAGGAACGATAGTGTGACGGAACGTTCAGAAATCTTAGTGTTCCGTTGGTCGCTGAAAATCAACATTTTAAAAAGCACTATGCACCAGATATCAACAAAAGATTTGCATCTACACACAATCAAAATTCAGTTAACCTAGAGACTAAAGTTATTGCCAATTATATGTTAGAGACTCAAGAATATGGCGGAAATTTTGCTAAAAAAATCAACTTTAGTGACGAGATGCATTTGACGTTAGGGGGTATAGCATGTTAAGTAAAATTGTTGCAGTTGGAGTACAGAAAATCCTCGGGTCGTATGAATAGATAAAGGGTAACTGTGTGGTGTAAATTTTATGCTAGTGGAGTGATTAGATCGGTTTTTTTGAAAGTGGGACTGAAAACGATTATTAGTAATAAAAGTTATTGTAAAATAATAGTAATAATCTGGACGACTTGTTGTTCGAGCAGGATGGCACCACTTGTCATACGACGCGCGAAACAATCCGATTATTAAAGCAAACATTTAATAAGCGACTTTTCTCCCAAAACAGCGAAGTAAACTGGTCGCCAAGATCTCGCGGTCTCACGCTGTGCGATTTTTTCCTTCGAGTATTCGTGGAGACCGAAGTTCATGCTACGAAAATAAGGACGATTCCTGAATTTAAAGCAAAAGGTTTCGTCCACATCATAGTCCGCAACTCAATCGCTCACTCTGGTAATAAATAAATAAAATGTTTTTCTTTCTAAAATTAAATCCCGAGTTTCTTTCAAGACACCCTATATATATATATATATATATATATATATATATATATATATATATATATATATATATATATATATATATATAGGAAAGAAACTCGGGATTTAATTACATATAATATTATATATATAATATATAATCTTAACCCATTTACCTTACGGTGTAGGGTGTTTGTAAGCTTACATACATTTACATTTCCGTGAAATCAATTTACATTCTAATAATTATTGTCAATACCGTTTTTTAAATTAATTAAAAATAAACGAAATTAAATTAATTTAAATAAAATTAAATTAAATTGGATTTACAATACATTTTATCTTACAGTTCCTATGCAAGTTGTTCTATTTACTTCACTTGCATTTCACTACACTATGTTTCGTATGACGATCTTCAGTCATTCTCAACCGCACCAATCTATAGTTCACTCACACGCTTCACTACATTGATTACTCTCTCTTTTTATTGTGTATTTATTATGTACGTACCAACCTTGCCCATTCCTTTTTGTTCTGTGCCAATGTTTTGGCCTCTTGCCAGTTTTCAATCTTCCTCTTTAGGACTCCCGTTATTGTCTCATCCCATCTCCTTCTTGATCTTCCTCTTGTTCTTTTTCTTATTGTTTTGGTTTGCCAAATTATTTTTGTTTGTCTGTTATTCCCCATTCTGATCAAGTATCCAAACCATCTCATTTGTTGTCTTTCTATATCCTTCTTTATTGGTTCAACTTTTAGCGCCGTTCGTATTTCTACATTTCTTAATCTATCTCTTTTAGTTACACCCATGATTCCTCTCAGGAAATTCATCTCACATCCTTGTATTTTATTTTCTTGTCTTTTCGTGAGCGTCCAGCTTTCGCAACCAAACATCAATATCGGCTTGAATATCGTGTTGTATACTTTTAGCTTTGTTTTATTGCTTATCTCTTTTTTCCTAATTAAAGCATTGTTTAGGGCGTAATACACTTTATTAGCAGTTTCAATTCTGCTAGTTATTTCCGTTTCGTTTTTCCCATCTTTCTGTATTGGTATTCCCAGATACTTAAAACTGTCTACTTGTTCGATCTCTTTATTATTAAGTTGTATTCTTATTTGTCTATTGTTTCTTCCTAATATCATCACTTTGGTCTTATTAGTATTCATGATTAGTTTTCGTTTTTGTAGTGCCGTGTTCCACAGTTCTAAGTTTCTTTGCAATTCTTCCTGGTTTTTTGCACAGATCATCAGATCATCCGCGAATGCATATTCTGTTATATATACTAGTTCCAAATATCTATAGTCCACTAACAGTTTTTTAACTTTATGTTTAACTTCTTTTATTACTTCATCTAATACAATATTAAAAAGTGTTGGGCTTAATACTCCCCCTTGTCTCACGCCTTCTTTTGTTACAAATTCGTCTGACTCCATATTATTTGTTCTGACCTGATTTTGAGTTTTATTGTATAAACTAGCTATATTGCTTCTTAGTCTGTTTCCAATTCCTCTTTTCGTAAGGCTATTCCATATAACTTTTCTGGGGTGCTGTCGAAGGCTTTTTTAATATTGATAAACGCCACATATATGTCATTGCTGTGGAACTTCTCTATCAGCTGTTTTATTGTGAATATGTGGTCCTGTATTCCTCTCCTTCTTCTAAAACCACTTTGCGATTCTTCCATTTGGTCTTCTGTTTTGGCTAGTAGTCTCTCGTATACTTTATATGCATTGTTGAGTAGTGTTATCCCTCTATAGTTGTTGCAGTCTTTCTTATTTCCGGACTTGTATAGTGATAATATTATACCAATTTCCCATTCCATCGGTATTTTGTTTTCTTCTGCAATTTTGTTAAACAGTGTTGTCAATACCTCTAAACCGTTGGGCCCTAGTAGCTTTAACATTTCTGTAGTTATATTATCATGGCCTGGTGCTTTGCCTCTCTTAAGCTTCTTTATAGCTTCTCCTACTTCTTCCAGACTAAATGTTCTTCCTTGTTCCACGTCTTCTTCTTCTTCTCTATTTTCTTCTTCGATGTCCAATGTACTTGATGTGTTTGCGTTTAGCAACTCTTCGAAGTATTCTTTCCATTGTAGCATTATATCGTTGTTTTCCGTTAATATTTCCCCTTTCTTTGAGTTAATATATTGACATTTTGTTTCTTTTCCTTTCCTTAATGTTTTCAGTACTTTAAAAAAATAAGTTTCTGGTTACCTATTCTGTCCTTCTCCATCTTTTCGCCAAATTCTTCCCATGTGTGTATTTTTGCTCTTTTCACCATCTCTATGACCTTTAGTCTCTGTTCTTTGTAATTTGTATATTTTTCGTTATTTTTGTTTCTTAGATATGTTTTCCATGTCATTTTCTTTAGCTTTGTTTCTTCCTTTATCTCTTCATTCCACCAACTCGATTTCTTTCTATATTTGTTATCACTCGTCTGTCCACATATTGCTTTGGCTGTGTTTATTACAGTTTCTTTGAATTTTATCTAAAGCTCTTCTATGTTATAATTCATAATACTTGCTTTTAGAGTTCCCATTTCTTTTTTTGTTCCTTCAGTATATTTATTTGCTATTTCTTCTTCCCTTAATTTGTATGTTCCTATTTATTTACCTTTTCTTGTGTGTTAATCATTTTATCCTTTTTGTTTCCCTTAGTTTCTCCATTTTCATTTCCGATACTACCAGGTAGTGATCCGTGTATAATTCGGCTCCTCTTTTTACTCTTGTATGTTGTATGTCTGTTCTATATTGCTTATTTATTATTACGTAGTCAATGATTGACTTCTCATTTCTACTTACTATTTCTCTCGTATACTTGTGTATATCTTTATGTTTGAAGAAGGAGTGTGTTAGAACTAAATTATTCAATATACAGAAATCTATTAATCTTTTCCCATTTGTATTTCTTGTTTCTTCTCCATGTGCCCCTATTGTCTCCCCTGATTCCGCATCTTTTTTCCCTACTCTTCCATTTAGATCTCCAATTATAATTATTCTTCCATTTAGGCTTTCTATTGTTTCTCCTAGTTGCTCACAAAACTGTTCTTTTATTTGCGCCTTGTCATTTTGCCCTGGTCCGTATACAATTATCATCGTGCTTTTAACTGTGTTACCCGCTTGTATCTCTATCGTAAGTAATCATTCTGTAATTGCTACCGATTTCGTAATATATTTAGTTATTTCCTTTTTAACTATACACCCTACTCCCTCTCTTGCTCTCTGATTTCGTTCGACTCCTGTATATATTAGTAGGTTTCCACTTGGCAGAACTATCTCTCCACTCGCTTTCTTTTTAGTTTCAGTTATTCCTAAAATGTGTAGTCTTGCTTTGTTAAATTCATCTAATTCATGTTCCTTTCCTGCTATACTTCTTATGTTCCATGTTCCTATTTTCCATCTCTCAGTCCTTTTCATTGCCTTGTTCGTTATCCCATAGATCGGTCCATGTTCTTCGGCTTTTAGTTTTTTCTCCAGGTTGTGCGTGTTATTTTTCTCATTTGTTGCGTAAAATTTTGCCCATCAGGGGATCTCTCAGCTACTGTTCTCTTGTAGTTAGTATTTTGTCTCCCTGCGGATTCTACTAGACTTTCTTGTTGTATTTATTTATGCGTAACCATTTTGTTGTATATCTTTAATTTATCTTAACTTAAATATGCCGTTTGTCCTTTTTCTCTGGCTTCTTTTAGCAAAGGTATTAGTCTTCTTCTTCCTTCTTGGACCTTTTTCGTATAATCTTCATATATCCAGATGTCTGATCCTTTCAGGTTTTTTGCGTTTCGTATTATCTCTTGCTTAGTACTCGTCTTTGTTAGTTTTACTAATATTGGCCTTGTTTCTCCGTCCATGGGTTTTCCTAATCTTTTTATCTGATCTATATCGACTTTTTCATCTAGGGTTACTCCTATTTTATCTATTACTGCACGTGCTTTTCTTCTAGTTATTTCTTCGTCCTCGTTTGTTTCTTCTTTGATATCCTTCATTACCAGATTTTTTCCTCTTACTTCTCTTTCTAGCATTTTTATTCTGATGTTTTGTTCTGCCACTTGTTTCATTAGTTCCGTGTTTTCCTCTTTAACTTGATTTAATTTCTGAATTATCTTATCTAACTTATTATACGTTTGGCTCGTGTTTTCATTTATAGTGGCAAACATTGCTTCAATTTTTTCCATATCCATTTTTATTTTTACTTTTTTTAACAATTTTTATTCCGTTCGTAAGTTTTGTATCACTGTAATTATTCGTATTTAATATTTATGCCCGTGTATAATTTTAATTTTAATTGTGGCCAATACTGTTATTTATGATACTATTTTCGCCGCACGAATTTTTATTGTTGGCTTAACAGTCCGGCTCGACCTCGCATCAGCCAATATGGGGTACACTTGCGAGTTTTGTACAAACGCCTCTTTCTGCGTTGTTGAAGTTATAACATTCGTAACAATAAAAATAATCAGTTTCTTACCAGTGTCTGCTGTACTTTGTTCACTGCTATCTACTCTACTCACATGCAATTTTTTATAAATTTTTATCCACTTTCGCCGTGTTAGCAGTAAGAAATTTATATAGCGTGACGGAGCCGATATGTTCGGTTACCCGTCGCCGCCGCGAATCCAAGACACCCTTTATAAAAACAAATAAATGGTTTTTTATAAATTGTAACTAAAGTGAAAATCTATAAATAATATAATAGACCATATACTAAATACTAAATAATATAATATACCTGATACTTTATGTGTAAAAAATAATCTCTTAGTAATAATTTCAAAAATCTTTCAATGTGTTCTTGTGAATTATTAAATTCAAATATGTAATGTTTAAATCACTAAACCATGAAACGTCTTCTTACGGATTTATATATATATATATATATATATATATATATATATATATATATATATATATATATATATATATATATATATATATATATATATATATATATATATATGAGAGAGAGAGAGAGAGAAATCATTTAGGGATAGTACCTTTATACTCGGACTCTAGAGTCGTTCTGAGATACTGGTACCCAAATGACTCCCAACTCTCACTTATGGTTTCAATAAGCTATTCACATAAGAGTATAGCGGCCACAACCCGGTAAACCGTGTCGATACACATACAAAATTAAGTGAGGGGTCACTAGAAGCAACAGCTTTTGCAGTATCAACTGCAGGTGGAGATGAATACATTCGTACATTGGTACAGCTGCAGGTTGAACAACAGCAGGCGTAGGTGGCATCCATCTAACCGGCTACTGAACTGCGATTTGGAAGGAAAGGAGAAGCCACCACATTATCTTCTCATAGCAGTTTAATATTTATGAAGGAAGGATGTCACAATCTGGGACGAAATTATCCGGAAGTAAAGCAGTCCTTCAATCGGATTTCCGGAAGGAGGGACAGCTTTAGAGAAAATCATCATTGGTTAGAAGAGAAATAAATCCAAATTTACTAATAAAAATAAAGAAAAGGAAGGAGGGTAAATACTACAGAAAAACTGCGACATGGAATGTGAGATCATTGAGCATATATGAAAAGTTGTAAAAGATAAATATAAAAATAGAAAGATTAAAGATAGTAATTCTGGACATGAGTGAAATAAAGTGGAAGGATGAGAACGACTTTTGGAGTGGTAATTACCGAATAATATACTCAGGCAACGGGATTACCGGGGTAGAAATAATACTAGCTAAAGAATGGGGGCTAAAAGTAAAAATTACCTAATGTACAACAATAGAACGATTTTAGTAAAGTTGAAAGCGGAAACGAAAGACATATTTAATACAGGTATAGATGCCAACAACGGAGTACAGCGACGATGAAGAACAAGTTTACGAACAACTTGAAAAACTAATACAATACGTAGACGACAAAGAATGTTTAATTATATTGGGTGATTGAAGTGCTGTAGTGAGCGAAAGCAGCAAAAGCAGGGAAGGAGATACAGTGGAAAAATATGGATTGGGAGAGAGGAACACTAGAGGCCAAAGACTGGTATAATTCTAAATTGAAAGGTAACTAACATGGATAAAGCTGAAAGATACTGGAAGGTACCAAACAGACGATGCAAGTACAAAAAAAATTAAACAATGTAAAACTTATCCTAACACGGACATAAACAACGATCATAACGTAGTAGTAATGACTTGTAATATAATATAAACGATGTTTTAACCCTAAAACAAAAACTAATAGTTAGGCAACGAATAAACTAAAAATAGAAGAAACAAGAAAGAAATACCAAAGAAAAGTGAACAAAACCTTAAGAGGAAAAAGGAAGGTACAACAGCAAAAGTGGAACAACATAAAAACAGCTGTAATAATTGCTGCCAAAGAGAGTCTAGGACAACTTCACAAAGAACCAAGGAAGCCGTGGATCAACCACCACATAATAGAAATAATGGAGAAAAGAAGAAAGCATAAACAAAACAAAACTAAACATAACAAAATAACAAAGTAAATAGAGAAGTTAAAAAAGCAAAGGAAGACTGGCTGGAAGGTTGCTGCACAGAAATTGAAGAAAATTTAAAAAACGGAAATACTAAAAAGCGCAAATCTCATTAAGAAACAGTTTGGAAGATTTAAATCCAGAAATTGTAAGCTAAAAATAAGCGAAGAAAAGTATATTTTAGGAAACGAAGAAAAATGTAAATACCGGAAACAATATGTCGAAGAGCTCTACAACTTCACAGATGACATGTCAGTGTTAGAAAGTAAAGAAAAAGTAACAGAGGTGGAGCTAGGCTTAATGTAACAAGAGAAAAATTTGAAGATGTCCTGAAGAAACTGAAACCAAAGAAAGCGTATGGAGCTGATGACATTCTAATAGAATTGATACACGCATTAAGTGAAGAAGGTAAAAACAGAATTTAGGATCTAATAAATGACATATGGGGCATTTCACGATAGATGTCCCAGCTGCGAGGAAATCTCACTTTTCAGCCTATGATTGCGACCTCATAATGATTAAAAAATAATGAAAATACATAATCGACGTGTTTTCCTCAGCTTTTTGATAAAGTAATTGGTTTTCAAAATATGGCTATTAACAAAAAATACAAAACGTTTTATATCTCGAAAATATTTTAATATTGTTTTGATAGTCCCAATCGAAAGAGGAGGTTTTTACGTCGGATATGATATAAAAGTTTTGTATTTTAGGTTAAATAAGCCATATTTTCGAAAACCAATTACTATAGAAAACTGAAAAAAACACGTCGATTATGATTTTCATATTTTACAATATTATGACATAAAAAGGCTGTTTTGATGGACATCTATCGAAAATACGGAAGCTATCTGAGGATTTCAAAAAAAGTAAAATAGTAATGTTACCAAAAAAAAAATAACCACAGAATGCTCTGTATAGTAGCACATGCTTCTAAAACCCTTACGGGTATAATACAAAAACGAATACAAAATAAAATAAACATAGACTTAGCAGAGAACCAATTCTGATTTAGGAAAAAGAAGGCTACAAGGGAGGCTATATTACGTCTCAGAAGTTTAACTGAAAAAAAATTATAAGAGTGAATAGAAGTATATACATATTATTTATTGACATAAAAAAGGCTTTTGATAATGTGACGAAAATACTGGAAACTGCAAAAGGGATAGAAGAATAATAAAGGAAATATACGTAAACCAAGAAGCAATAATAAAAATTGACGATTGCAAAGATAAAGCGAGAATAAGAAAGGGAGTGGGACAAGGGTGTAACCGGTCACCTAGAATATTTAACGTATATATAGAGCAAGCAATTAACGAATGTAAAGAGATGTGTACCGGCATTAAAGTCAACACAGAAAGGATATTGATATTCGCAGATGACATTGCTGTTTTGGTCCTAGATGAACGAAACTTAAAAAGAATAATAGAGTGAGTACATAGAGAGTATTCTAAAAGAACAATATAAACTAAAATAAATAAAATAGGTTAAATCTTATAAGTATCTAGGTAGTAAAATTTCAGAAGATGGGAGAAGTACAAAGTATGTGAAAAGCAGAATTAGAGAAGCAAAAATGATGTTTGATAACAAAAGTAAACTATTGACATCAAGAAACATTAGTCTAAAAACAAGAATTAGGCTAGTAAAAATATGCATCTGGGGCGTAGCACTTTATAAGTCTGAGGCGTGGAGAGTGGGAAAGAGAAAAGAAAAGGCACTAAAGGTCTTAGAGATGTGGCTATGGAGAAGGTCATTGAAAATTAAATGGACGGACAGAATAACGAATAGAGAGGTACTAGATCGAATAGGAGCGCAAAGAAGCACAACAAAAATTCCTAATTAGAAGAAAACAGGGGGATTCGACATCTGTATAGAAACAATCAATTTGTAGTAAACATTATACAAGGATTAATAACGGGTAAAAAACAGGAGTAGACCTCGTCTCCAGTTTATGAAGCAGGTAATGAAGAATGCTGGTGCAGAGAATTTTGCAAAATTCAAAATCTACCTGCGACAAAGTAAAATGGAAAACTGCCGATCAATCCAAGGATTGAAGAGTAGAAGAAGAAGATATCGGACTTAGAAATACATCTATATAATGGTACATCGTGTAGTTGGTTCTTGGGTTGCAAGGCCGTGATCAGAGACATCTTCAGAAGAAAATCTAAAAAGTAATAGTTTTTGAACCCTGACAACGGTTTTGCAACACGAGAACCAACCACACGATGTACCATAACAGCCGTGAAAACTTTTGCATACATCTGTATAATGTTTAAAACATTACCTTAATTTAATAATTCTAGAACACTAAAGATTTTATTATGTGATATATTAAACTTATAAACAAATATTGTAACAGCACCTATTTTAAAAATTATATTTATTCGAAGTTTTTTGTAGTGAAAAAGTTAAACGCATAATATAAACAATGTTTTATAAAATATACTTATATATAAAAGGCGATGTGTTGGTTCGTCACACTTGCACGGCCGTGTGCAAAAGCATTGGCTGCCAGAGTAACGCGTTCGGGGCCACGCGGAAATACACGAACGATCGTCGTATCTTTAAAGCACACTGCAATTTTAAAAACTTAAATTAAAATTAAATTATTTATATGCTATTGTTTTAGTTTTTCTGTTCTTTTTTGTAAATAAGCATTCTTTGGTATGTAACGGGTACAAACAGCTGAGCACCACAGAAATTACATGCGAAAACGAAGAAGTGAGCAGACTGCGGATGAAAAGGCAGCAATAAATGAAGCGAGGCGACGTAGATGTGTCGAAAGAACTCCGTAGCAAGTTGAAGTAGAGAACCAAGCAAGACGACAACGACGTTCTCAAAGAACACCGGAAGAAATAGCTGCAGATAACGAAGCAAGGCGACAGCGAAGTTTACGAAGAATCCCGGAAGAAATAGCAGCAAGAAACCAAGCAAGGCGACTGCGACGTTTTCAAAGAACACCGAAAGAAATAGCTGCAGAATAGCAACGATTGCTACAGAAAGTTCGTAACACTTGCATTCTCTATAGCAGCCAAGCGTAGCTGGCTGGATTTTCTAGTTATTTTATATAAGTAGATTGTTTAATATAATAGTTTGTAACAAAAGCAAAATTCTAATAATCGTTGTAATTTGTAATTACTACTTTTCTGCTAAAAAAACTGAAATACAATACGTTATGGCTTTATAGTTTTATTAAGATATAGTAAATATAACAATGTACAGTTTAATAACAAAAACGCCAAAATAAATTATATGGTAGATATAGCAAAAGAATGAGTTTTCAATAAAAAGCCAAGAGTAGGAGACGCAAGGAAATTAAAAACTTAAAATACTATAAATTCCCAAGAGTCAAAAAAATGGGGGTGAATTAAGTGAACATAGAAATGAAAACAAGATTTTACGAAACCAAATTACAGAAAACGAAAGCAAAAATACGAAAACTAAGCAAAGAAAGGAAGTTACAATAGAAATCGATAGCAGAAAGATTACAGTTAGAAACTAAAGTTAAATAAAATATAAATTGAAATTAGAAGAGAAGAAAAACAAAAAAACAGGAAATAAAAATAAAAGAATAATAAAAGACCGTTGTTTCTAAACTTACACAAAACGATTTATTTTGTCAAATGCATAATGCATTGATTTCAAGTAAAGTAAATATTTGCCTTTATAATTTTACATTCTGTTCTGGTGGTGCTTTTTCTTTGATTATTTTCCATAGGTATTAAAGTGGGTTATTCTTTATGGTACCCTGTATTTACTATTAGAGATATACTAGTGTATTAAATTTTAAAATAACTGATCAAACAACTTCGAAAGAGCAGCTTTATAGTCTCTGGTCCCTTCGCTACAATACAATAACGCTGTAAGAGCTTGGATTTATATAGGTATTTGTGCAATAGGTGCTTGCATGCATGCGTATTTGTGTGCGTGAGTCTGAAAGAAAGAAAGAAAGAGACGGAAAAAGCGAGTGTGGGTGCGTGAGAACGTGCGTATGTGTGTATTTTAAGGGCGTGTCTATATGAATCCTACCTTACTAGTAGACTAATTATTAGTACAGGTTCTTACATATTTATGAGGTTGGAAAATTCAAACATCAAATGCTTTTCATAAATACATATAACAAAAGGTAATTTCCAGAAATTACAAATATATTTAAATACAAATTTGTAGTTTCAGCTAGGTTGGAATTACAGCAATATAATTAAGAGTAAGCTTAGGAAATTTTTTCTACAATACTTTAAAATATATTACCCCGAATATCATAATTAAAGAATGTTTTAAAAACTGCTTAGAATTCCAAAATTTTAAAACTTTATAACTGGAAAAAATATAAGATTAGCAAACCAAATTTAATGTTGCTAAAAATTTCTAAATGCCCACGACCGTATATGTGTTTAAGTAGGTGATACATGCCTTCTCCTTTTAGGTTCAATAAGTGCTTGGCATTCGAAAAAGTGATGGTTTTATTGCTGTAACAGTTTTTTAAATTAAAATTAAAAGTGTTTTAATTTGTCGATAAAATGTCATATAGAGTGAATTTAGAAATATATGCACGAGAGTAGCCAGAAGGACTTAACAAAATTGGCTAAGGGTCTCAGGAAATCGTAAAAGGAATGTGCAATCCAATTATAGGTAGTAAAGAAAAGGCAACTGATTTATCTTGTATCAAATTGTGCTACATTTACTAAACGAAAAGCAGTTCACATATGTGTAGATTCCGCGCTCGACTGTTGGCGCGAGCAGAAGTGTTTTACCTGAGCCATCACTGCGAGCGCAGCAACCAAGTTGTAGCGATAACCGCAAGGCCGCAGGGCCTAGCGTGCACATCCTCAAGTAAGTGATATCACTAATTAACTCGAGTTCGCATTGAAATCGAAGCGTAAAGACGTGTGTTCTGAAACTCGAAAGATAAGTGCGCGCTCGGTGACCTCCCGCCTCGTGCGGGCAGTGATAAAGTTAATCTTAAGTACAATTAAAGTTTATTTTAAACATAAATAAATTTCCACGTAAATAAATACGCAAATAAATATTGTTACTCAATAACAGTGCGGTTTAACCGAACTTTAAAATGTTATCAGCAGGAAACGGCCCAGGTATGGGACTCGTCCAAAATCCAATGACACAAAACAACATACAGGGTCAATAGTATGTATTACAACCATCAAATAATACACAGAGTCAAACAATGTTCAATACTAATATGCCATCACAATTTTACTATTCCTCTCAACCACTACAACAACAAATATATCATTCACAACCTACGAGCCAGTACTCTTTTCCGCCCAATCAAGAACAATTTATAATGCAAAATAGCACCCCTGAATACACAAGAATGACTTCAACTAGTGATGAAGAAAATAACACCTACTCTACTAAAGAGAACCCGTGGCAAGTAGTAAAAGGTACTAAGAGAAGGAAGAAAAGGAAATCCATAAATCATGAAGAAGAAGCGATACCACTAAATAACACATTCAATGCACTTGCAAATAGCCAGATAGATAACAATGCAAGCAAGGGCACACCTAAACCCCCTCCCATATTTGTGTACGGAGTTGCAAATTTACTACAAGTGATTAATAAACTAGCAGAAATAGTTGAATTAGAACAATACACAACTAGGAGCTTGGCAAACAATACTGTGAAGTTAACCTGTCAAAGCCCAGACAAATTTAGAAAATTAGCAAAATACATGAAAGATAATAATATAATTCATCACACCTACCAACCGAAGGAAGAAAGGTCGTACAGAGTTGTAATTAAATACCTACACCATTCGATTGACCTAGAAGATATAAAACAGGAAATCACACAACACGGACACAAAGTGAGAAATATAATAAATATGAAACATCGTGTAACAAAATATCCCCTTAATATGTTCTTTGTTGACCTGGAACCGTCAGAGAATAACAAGGATATCTACAAAATAAACAGATTACTAAACAGTGTCATCCAAATAGAACCACCAAGAAAAGACAACAATTTAGTGCAATGTACCAGATGCCAATTATACGGCCACACTAAAGCCTATTGCAATAGACCCTACCTGTGCGTTAAGTGCGGTGGCCAACACATTACATCAAGTTGTAAGAAAAGTAAAAATACGCCAGCTATATGTGGCCTATGTGGAGGTGGACATCCAGCTAACTACCGGGGATGTGAGTATTACCAAAAAATTATAAAGCTAAAACAAACAATTACCATCCTAATCATCAAAACAACCTAACACATCAAAATAACATAACACAACAAAGTCAACCGCAACCGCTATCGACAAGACCCCAAACTAGAAGCTATAGTCGTGTAACTAAACCCCAGAATACAACTCAAGGCGCTGAATCGACCATGTCACTAAATAAATTTTTAGAAGAATTTAAAATAATGTTCAACCAACTGATACAGCAGAATAGTATGGTGCTCAATATGTTAACAATGCTAATCAATAAACAAAACAATGGCTCTTAGAATAGCTTTATGGAATGCCAATGGCCTTGCTCAACACAAAGATGAAATTCAGTTATTTTTAAAACAAAACTTAATAGATATCCTCCTGATCAGTGAAACTCATTTCACTGAAAAGACATATTTCAAAATACCGAAGTATAATGTATATCACACTAATTACCCGGATGGCACTGCACATGCAGGCACAGCTATAATAATAAAACAAACAATAAGTCACTATGAACTACCAAAGTTTGCTGAAGACTATCTCCAAGCTACCTCAATTCGTGTCCACATTTCCCCATGTGAAATAACAGTTAGTGCAGTCTACTGTCCACCAAAACATAATATAAAAAAACACCACTTTGAATCCTACTTCAGCACTTTAGGCACCAAATTTCTGGCAGGAGGAGATTACAATAGTAAAAACACGGCATGGGGATCCCGACTAACCACCACAAAAGGAAGGGAGCTATTCAAACTCATTCAAGACAAAAGATATACATACTTATCTACGGAACTCCAACATATTGGCCGACAGACAGAGATAAGTTACCGGATTTACTAGACTTTTTTGTCACAAACAATATTTCGCCAACCTATATGGACATTACACCTAGCTACGACTTGTCCTCAGATCATTCACCGGTAATAGCCACCTACAGCACATACCCATTATATATTCAACCTGTACCTAGACTACATAATTCGAAAACTGACTGGGACGAATATAGGCGCAATTTGTCAGATACAATAAATTTAAATCTAAGGCTTAAAAACTCAAATGAAATTGAGGAAGCTACAAATAGTCTTATAAATACCCTTCAAGAAGCAGCCCAACAAGCTACTCCAATAGTAACATACAAAAAAGATATCACGAATATTCCTCTCGAAATTAAAAAACTGGTAGCTGAAAAAAGAAAAGCACGAGCCAAATGGCAACGAACACACACCCCAGCAGACAAGAAAATATTGAACAGACTTAGTAATAAGCTGAAATCTAAATTAAAATCTCTGAGAGAAGAGTCACTCAAAGATTATTTATCTAACCTTAACCGTTATGACAATTCTATTTGGAAACCGATCAAAGCTAAAAGCAAACCAATAATAACTCTTCCCCCTTTAAGAATGGAACAACCATCACAAGAACAGTGGGCAAAAGTGATAAGGAGAAAGCAGAAGTATTTGCGAAACACCTTGCCGATGTTTTTCAGCCGCACGAAAATGACCCGTACGAGGAAATAATGGAAATATTAGAATCTCCCGTTTTAGCAACGCAACCAATTAAACCCGTCACATCTAAAGAAATAAAGGAGGAAATAAAACGCCTGAATGCAAAAAAAGCCCCGGGCATGGACCTTATAACAGCAAAATGCTTAAAGAACTGCCAAAAAGGCATAGTATTACTGACGTATATCTTTAATGCAATCCTCCGAATCCAATATTGGCCTCAAAATTAAAAACTGCCGAGATAATTTTAATCCTTAAGCCTGGAAAAGACCCAAATAGCGCAAAATCATATCGACCTATCAGCTTATTACCAGCTGTTTCAAAATTGCTTGAAAAACTAGTTCTTAAAAGAATCAATACTGAATTCGATTTCGACAGGCTCACTCGACCACCCAACAGTGTCATCGCATATCGCAAACTATCCTCGCCAGTTTAAACAACAAAGAATACTGCGTATCTGTATTCCTAGACGTAAGCCAGGCTTTCGACAGGGTCTGGCACCCAGGATTACTGTTTAAAATTAAAAAACTCATACCAGCGTTTTACAAACTACTTAAAACATACCTAAGTGATAGACACTTCAGAACAAAAGTAAGACAGGAAGTCTCAATTATACTCCCAATCAACTCTGGGGTACCACAGGGCAGTATCCTGGGCCCGCTACTTTATCTCTTATTTACATCAGATCTTCCAGTTTCACCAAACATCACAATGGGCACATTTGCTGACGACACTGTCATACTGGCTAGCCACAATGTAGTCCTCAAGCACACACTCTAATACAAGATTATCTACATGTTCTAGAACACTGGCTTCAAAAGTGGAATGTAAAAGTAAACGAGACAAAATCTACTCATACCACATTTACCCTGAGAAAAGATCCGTGTCCACCCATATACCTAAACAACATAGTAATACCACAAACTGTGACAGTAAAATACCTGGGAATACACTTAGATTCCAAATTAAACTGGAGAGAACACATCTGCAAAAAAAGAAAGCAAATGGACCTAAAACAGAGAGAGCTATATTGGTTGATCGGTAGAAAGTCTCCGCTATCTATAGAAAACAAACTATTGTTGTACAAATCAGTAATCAAACCCATATGGACGTATGGAATAGAACTATGGGGCTGTGCCAGCAAGTCCAATATCGAAATAATCCAAAGGTGCCAGTCCAAAATACTAAGAACGATAGTTAATGCCCCATGGTATATTGCAAATGAAATGATCCACAAAGATTTGAAGATACCAACTATAAAAGAAGTTATCCATGAGAGAAGCATCACCCACCACCAAAAATTGGAAGCTCACACAAATCCTTTAATACAGCCCTTACTAGAAGACACAGCAATAAGAAGACTAAAAAGACAGTGGCCAGCTGACCTATAAATAGACTTAGAGAGCTCATCGCTGGATGAGATCTCATCATGTTATTAATCGATCTAAATCCTAAATTTAGATTGTAGGTTAACAAATTAGCTTATAGAATACCTTGTATTTTGATTGCTAATTAAATAAATAAAAAAAAAACATATGTGTAGTTACTATAAGAAGAAGCAAGAGAAAATCTTTACCTAATATTACGTTAACGTTAGTAAAAGAAGTTGTTTCAGCTTTATTTAGATTTTTAAAAAATATGTAGCGATGATGTCTTAGATTTCCAAAAAGAACAAAATTGTGTTACGTCTGTTGTCTGCAACAATCACTGCTATTTCTGGAGAAGAAAAAACCCAGAAATGCTTACTTTTTACAATAGCACTAAATCTGGCATAGATCTAGTTGATACATTGTGAACTTAGCACACTTAATACTTTACATAGTAGCCAAAAATAAAACACCATACTTGGCCAGTGACAATATCTTTGTATTGATTAAAGTGGCGGTAATAAATGCACAAATTATCCATTTTTCCTTAAAATTAACAAAATATTTTCTGCACCAGGAAAGTGAAGCAGAAATCAGAAATGATAAAAACGACCAAACGAAGAATTAACGTTATGAGTATTGTGGTAGGAAGAACAATTACGTGTTTTAAGTGGTAAAAGCACTAGAGCATACAAATTTCACCTGTGGTGATCAAATCATCTATTAATGAAAAAGTATTTAAAGAAAAGTAAATTACCTTTAGACAGTAATGTAAAATTGCTAATTGCAATGTATGTTTAGTTCACTCTATAGAATTATAATTTTTTGTTATTTGCATTTCACGATTTTCCGCGACAAAACTTTATCTCTTCCTTTAATTTACATCTTAATATATAATTCAGCGCACTTTAGAAATATATTTTTTTAAATTATAGATATATATATATATATATATATATATATATATATATATATATATATAAACCATTCGGTGATGAGAAACGTTATATAAGAAAGTTGATGTGGCACGCCAAGGGTTAAAAATTTGATGGGGGTGATTTTAGACCGAAATTTAGTAGAATTCTTTCGTTCGGCTCTTTACACTAATTACTTATAACTTTGTATGTCTACCATTTGTTGCATTCCCTAAAAGCAGGTCGACCTTTCGTAAAACGTGACATTCACTCATTCATGAGCGTACCCGGCAAATTCGGCGTGGTTGGGCAATCGATTGGTGCCGCGGCCAACTTCTAAATTATTCCCTCCGCGGCAGGTCGTCCAACTCACGCAATTAAAGTTGCGAACTGCATTCATAATAACTTATTAAGAGGATTGGTCTAGGGAATATGTCGTTCGTGCGACAATAGCTCGAATTCTCGGGCGGCGCGTTAAATGTACAAACGGCGTGGGTCAAAATGAAAAGGCCGCGATCGATTTTATCATTTAATGTAATAGCGCCCGAGAGCACAAAAACGATGTGTGGAATTTCCAAATATCGGAGGAACTTTGTTGGGTTTCTAAATAAATAGATGCGCGATCGTTGTCTGGCCGTTTTGAAAAAACATTTCTTGTCTAACGAATGTAAGCGCTATCTACAATTAGTATCTACAGTACCGACAAACTTTTAGAACAATATAAATAGTTAATCTTTTATTTTTTTCCTCTCTTCTTTTGTTTTTTATCTTATCCAACTTTCATTATTTTTTAGTTTTCTTTTTAAGCTGCATGACACAAGTTGAGTGTAGCAATCTTTCTTATATTGTTATACCATTCTTATAGTCGTCCTTTCGTGCTAATTTTCGCTCTTAATAATCTCTGCCCTAACAATTTTACTTAACTTTCTTTCTTTGTTTCTTATAACATGTTTTACCTAAATTCATTTCGAGAAACACATTATTTTAGCCATTCAATGATTCTTAGTTTTCCTATAGTATTGCTAAGTTTTTGTTTATTTCTCTTTGGTGTACTTATACTTTTTTTATTTAATTTTTAAATCGTATAGGGTAACTATTAAGATGCATTCAATTATAGTTTTAAATTTTTAAAAAAACATTCATGTTTAAGACTAATATTAGTTTATCGAGCGAAAGACAGCTGCAGTTTAAATTTGGACTATGGCGAGTAGATAAATGATAAAAAATAGAAATATTGATTAGAAAACCACTACCAGATGCAGACAAAGGGGGAGAAACTACATAATACTTAAAACTGTAAGTAAATAATCCCCACAATTAACATACTTAAGATTATGAGAACTAGCAATAAGGAGGAGAATTACATACAATAATAGAGATTTTCAAAGCTCAAGAATTTCAATTTAGTCGAGTTTGATAGATGACCCAATATACATGTAGTAGAGAGGTCGCATAAATATAAAATAAGAAATTTACAATATAAGGAATAGACTCGGACGAGTACCTTACTGACGAGAGTAAAAAAAGAAAGAGAATATTAATTTATTATTTAAGAAAACACATAGGACACTAACAAAAAGTTAAATCCCAAAGATTATATAAAAGATCAAATAAAATTAATTATAGATTTAATGAGGAATCTGGCGGGCGACATAAAAGAAATTAAAAAAGAACAGCACAATAATAATAAAGAGACAAGAATATTATAAGAAGTTAGAAAACTAAGGAATGAACAAAGAGATTTTAAAAAGGGTATAAAAGAACTAAAGCACACCAATAAACAGGGCACGAAAGAAATTGATGGCAATAGCAAATGAGAGAATAGAAAAATTAGAAAGAGAAAAGAGAAGAAGGGGCATGGTTAGCCAAGGACTAAAATTGGAATCAACTAACCCAAAAACGTTAAAGGAAAAATAGAAGGATAACACTGAAAGCAGAAACTGTAAAAAAAACTGGAAAAAAATACTTGTTTGGTAGAATTAAATAGTAAAGGGGATAAGAGTATGGTGATGAACTACATAGCAAGCTTTAAAATTCTGGAGGAAAGTGTAAATAAACGATGATTTGGCATTAAATGAAAGAAAGATACGAGCGGTAATACGGAAAATAACTAAAGAAAAATAAACAAAAAAAAACAGTTAAGTTGGGATACCAGAAGTTGATAAACGACAAAGAAATCTAGATCTGGAACAAAAAATTCCAAAAACTTCAAAAATGCTCCGATGAGCAAAGTAAACCAACCCAAGGAGCACCAAAAAAAATTAGCAAAGAAATGTATAGGACAAAATAAGGAGAAAATGACAGACCCAGTGAAAATGGGAAAAAATAAGAGTAAATAGCAAGGAAAAGAAACTAATCCAAGAAATTAAGAAATATAAAATAAAAATGCTAGTAATTACAGAAACGAAAAAGCAAGGGGCAGGAGAAATAATTGTGAAAGTATATGGTTTATTTTATAGTGGAGTAAAAATGAATAAAAGAGCTGAAGCAGGGATAGGTTGTTTGATAAGTCTGAAGTACACGAAGAAATTAGTTGAATGGAAAGCAATAAGCAAAATATTAATGAAAGTAACATTCGCACGAAGTAACAATGAGAAAATGGATGTAATAATAATATATGGACTGGGTGAAAATGATACGATAAACGAAAAGAAACAATTTTTGAATGAGCTTTAAATGGTGGACAACCCCACTATCATTACCGGGGATTTCAATGTCAGAATAAGGAATGGCAGTTACGGAGAGGAATAAAAATATAAACAGGAATGGAAAGAAACTAATAGATTTTTGTATTCAAAACGGACTGGTAGTACAAAACTCCTTCTATCAAAATAAAGACTGCTACAAATACGCTAGACAACGAAGAAGAGATGAAAGATTAATTATGTCATTACAAAGAAAGCAAATAGGAGAATTATCTAGGATGTAAGTGTATATAGGGGTACCAAATTAGCGACAGATCACTACCTGCTAGCAGCAAAAACGGAAAATAACGAAGGAAAAGATTATGAGAGGGTAGCAAGCGAACTCAACAAAAATGAAACAAAAACTATTAAAATATACAAACTACAAGAACAGCAGCTAAGAGATGTGTATGTAGAATGGATATCGAAAGAGATATAAAATGCAGCAGATGAATTGCAAAATATGATAATAGAGGAAAAATGGGAGAAATTCAAAGGAATTATAAACTAGGCTGTCACTAAAGCATGCGGGTTAGCAACAGCAAAAGGATCTAAGAGGAGAACAACTTGGTGGAGCAAAGAAATTAAAAACATAATTAAGATGAAAAAGACAGCGTGGAAAGTTTACTTAAAACAGAGAAATGAAGAAACCTATGACAATTATAAAACAGCAAAACGAATGGCAAAAGAGAAGGTTAAAATACGAACCAAAGCCAAGGAATAGGAAGTTTCTGGAAACAAGATGGAAAAAGACAGTAAATCAAACCAGCAGCTATATTATAGAATCCTTAAGAATATGACAAACAATGAAAGAAAAAATTGGTTGGGACAAATTATGGACAGAGGAAGAAAAATAATTACTAAAGATAATAAAGTTATGGGCACTTTGGTACTTTCAAGATATGTTGAATGTAGTTGATATTAACGAAGAAGAAACAGAAATAGGAACACAGGAGAGGGCATTAAAGTTTACAATTTGAAAAAATAGAAAAAGTGGCAGAAAAATTGAATGGGAAAGCAACAGAAGTAGATGGCTTAAAAGCAGAATTAATCAAATACATTACGACATTAACAGTAACCAAAAACTAAAAAACTTGGGTAATATTTCCCATCTTCAAAAAGGGAAATCAGATAGTATGCTCCAATTACCGTGGAGTATCATTGAATTGCTCAGCCTGTAAGGTGTACGAGATGACTAGAAGAAAAATTAAGAAAAAATGTAGAAGATAAATTGCATAAGACTTGGACACTTTACCCATGATTACATATTCACAATTAGAAATGTAATAGAGAAATCACTACCCTACAATAAAGAGCTTTGCTGACCTGGAAAAGGCCTTCGACAAGTTGATGAAACAAAATATTGGTATGTTTTAGAGGGTAATGGTATTGCAAATAATATGATAGAAGCTATTAAATAATTGTACAAGAAAACAGAAAATATAATTAGAAAGAACAACCGAGAAACCGAAAAATTCAGAACTACTCACGGAGTTAGACAAGGGGGCAACCTTAGCCCATTGCTTTTCATTATATTTGTGAACGAAATTATAAGAAATGTTAACAGCAAAAGTAAGATGATTGTGTCGAATTACAGATTGAAACCGGTAGAAGGGGGCGATTGTGTATTTACAGACGACGTCGTAATAATAGCTAATACAGAAAGAAGTCTGCAATTTAATGTTAACCTGTGGGCGGAAGAGTTGGAAAGAAAAGGAATAAAAATCAATATTAACAAGACAAAAGTAGAGTGATATTAAACAAATAAGGAGAGAAGAGTAAGCATACAAATCAACAATCAGATAGCAGAGGAAGTGAAACATATAAAGAAACAACTATAGATACTGGAAAATTAGCTAAGAAAATTAATAACAGAATCACGAGAACGACAAAAATGTCCCATGGTATTAATAGAGGATTATCAATAAAAAAGAAATCAGTAATAAAACAAAAATGATAGTCTATAAAATCATATACTTACCGACATTACTATAGGGATGCGAAACGAGGGTTTTAACCGAAAAGTTACACAAATCTGACAAAAGTAGCAAAAGTAACGATAATGGCAAAATAAGGAATGATGATATAAGAGAAAAATTAAAAACCGAGTGTTAGGAAGTATATAAAGAAGGCTGAAGGCCCCGTTACAGTGGTGAGTACATATGAAAAGTATGGGAAGCGAAGACTACTGGCAGAAGAAAGAGGGTCAGACCAAGCATGACGTGGAATAAGAAAGTAGAAGAACCAGGCCGAGAATCTAGCAAGGGACAGGAAAATTTGGAGAAGGGTGGTGAAATAAAGATAAAAAGAGTAGAATGCACAAGCTATTATATGATATTATTTGGTTATTAATTGTAATAATGAAGTACTTAGTTATGTATGAAAAGGTTATTACCTCCTACACTTAATATTAGGCGAGGAATAGATTATATATATATATATATATATATATATATATATATATATATATATATATATATATATATATATATATATATCTTATTTTATTGAGCGAAGGTCAGCTGAGTTTCATCCCCTTTGAACTTGAACTTTCTCTTTGAACGTTTTCTTATAATAACTGTTTGTCTCAGATTAATATACAAGTCAATCTTTCCTATATTCTGTCCATTTATTCTTATTGATTTGCGATTGTTTTATCAATTTATTATATATTTTATTTTCAACTTTTTCAACATTTTCTTTAATTCCACCAAACCTCAAGTTGTTAAGTGCTTTATTCGCCATATTTATTTTCTATTAAGTTTCTCTTTAGTGATCGCTAATCATAGTGATAAATTGTATTCAATTGTATTTCGATTATATGTCTAACTGTAACAAGATGTTTTGCTGTACTGTACTTTCTTCTGAAGCCTGCGCGCTTTACGGTTGATATAGCATACATTTTCTTTTTAATTTATTCGTGATTGTTTCAGTCAATATTTTGTAATTTTTAGTGTCTTCTTTCCTTGATGTTCGAATTATTACTGCTCTCTTCTATTTCAAAACAACACAAAGTTCTTCCTTTAGATCTTTCGTATTGTTTTTATCATTTAGGTTAGCATGCTACTTTATTTTGTTATATTATTGTTTTTCAATTTTCTTAAAGCACACTCGGTTTTTTTATCGTCCTATTATTTACATTCTATCGGAGTTAACAATTGTTATTAATTTTACTTGTTTATTAGACTGTTCTTCCGTTGGGTTATTATTTATTTCTGTTTTATATCGGTCTCCTTAGAAGGCTCTAGTGAACTTTAACAAACTGTTTTTATCCTCTATACTATTTCTCCGTCTGTTCTTTAATTTTATATTTTTTATTTCTTTTTCTGAATACTCTTAACTCTTATCTTTTTCAATCATGTTTTCACTAATTCTTTTTATATTTAAAAATATCGTTTGTTGTACTTTTTTGAGTTTAATTTAATTGTATAAATTTTGTTGTGTTTTCTCTCTAGTGATTTCCTTTTTCTTAAGTTGTTTAGTTTATGCTAATTTTTTTTTTAAATTTTACGTATGATTTTATCTATTGTTCTAGTACGTATTTTATTTATTTGATTGTCATCTTTGTTTATACTACTTTCTGATATTTTAGGATGTTTGTCGGATTATTTGTATAAATGTTTCTTAAATACCTCTTTCTTGGCCCTAAACTGCTCTATTCGTGTCTCTTAGTTTTATTTTTTTAATTAATATTTTTTCGGCTATTCTAATTCTACTTCTCATCACTCTTTAATCACTACTATTTGCAAATTAGTTCAACACAACTACATCTTAAAATGTTTTTGTCTTATTAGTTAGCAAGAAGTTGATTTTATTTTTAGGCTTCTATACCTGAAAGGTAAACCTAATGAAATCGTTGCGGATGTCTGTCGCGACCTGCAACTCGAGAATTACTGAACCTTAAGACATAAGGGGATTATCATTTGAAAGCATATGGCCTACCGGCTTCAAATCCGCGAGCTGGCATGTCCTACAACAATGCAATAAGGGTTTTTGGCGGACCCAGCTTTCAATATGTCATTCCCTATAATTTTTGGTTAAGCCAGCTTTCAAGCTGGAGACAAGTTTCTATTTCTGTAATTTCTGACATCTGTCAAGCCTTATAATTTTGGATTTGTGATAGAGAAATAACGTTTTTAATATTCAGCTAAAGACCATAAGTCAAGTCCAGACGCCAAAAATCATCCTGATCGAAAAACCTCGAGACCGGTCTGACCGAAAGTGACCGCAAATTTTTGTTTATTAATAGAAGCCTCGGAAATTGGTGGAAAAGGAGTTCCACTTCCGTACTTGTTCTATTCATCCAATGCGACAAACCCAAGTCTTATCTTGTTGCTGGTTTCGGTTTTGTAGAACGTGTTTGTTGGCTGATATATTACAACTGCCATTCCAGTATCTAATTAAATTTGTCAATGTAGTGTGTCTATTTTATCAACGAACTTAAAAAGTTCGTTACTGAATTCTATATGTCGGTCTGTCGGTCCGTCACAAAATTTGAGATTTTTTAAAATTTGTAAATGGTTTCTTATAGGAAATTTTACGCTGATGTCGAATTCGAAATTAAAAAATTTCTGTCTCGAATAGTTTTCGAGATATTCGACTTCGAATTTCGGGAAAATTTTCGACATTACGATTTTAAATGTGTTTCTTATAGGAAATTTTACGGTGAATTAGAAAATGAAGTCGAACAAATTCTATGTTGAATAATTTTCGAGATATTCGATTTCGAATTTTCCCGAAATTCGAAATCGAAATCGAAAGGTTTTTTTTTGTTCGTTCTGGGATTGCTTACAGAGCAATCTCTTCGCCGGTCCCATGTTTTGTTTGTTGTCCTGTTTTCACATTACAATTGCCTGCTGCTATGGTCAATTTTTTTGTGTAGTATATTTTGTTTTCTTATCTTGGTGTTGTATCTACAGGGTATAAACCTGCGTAAACTGCAGTATTTTTTGGACTCATCGTTTGTAAATTCAAATTCCGTTCTTCCAATATATAATTGTTTCCTTTATAATAACACTGGCCTGAGTTTAGTGTGACACACAGTTTGTTTTGCCTTTAGTTTCAGATATTCTTAAAATATTTCATTACATCTTTTTTAGCCAGTGTTGGAGTTCTTTTAGCCTCTACTGTTAGAAAATTTATATAGCTGCTGCTTTGGCCAGGATTATTAAAACTGCTAGAAACTAGAGGCCCTGTTGTTCGTTGCATTTGTATTCAAAGAGTAATTTTTTGTAAGACACCACGTTGGTAAGATATCCTGGTGAAGTTAAAAATAAATTAGGTTATGAATGGGATTAAGGTCAAAATATGATTGTATAACATTTCTTAGGTTGCTACATGATTTAAAAAAATATTTTACCAGTAATTACACTAACAGATTTTTAAAGTCTTAATTTAACTTTAAGTATCTGCAACTTGTACAATTATTTGTAGGAACAATGCATAAAATAAATATAAAATGTGGTAGATAGATTGCAATAATATAAAACAATTGAAAAAACCTTTTTGTAAAAATTTATAGAATAACAAAAAATTTAAATCAGTGTAGCAACAGGTAGTTTTTATATCAAACTTATAAAGGATTATCCCAATTGAACTTTAGAAAGAAATCCGAATTTTATTGCTATAAGTGTAAAGTACATACTTAGCGGTTAAGTATGACATATATACCACTGATAATAACAGCACTACCAGTTGCCTCCTGAAAAAAAGTACGGGCCAATGATTTCTTCTGCTCACGATGCACACCAACCAGTGAATTTTTGTGGATGCATTGGGTTTTTGTAAACAGAATATGGATTTTCACTATTCTAGATGCGACAATTTTGACAATTCACAAAACCATTTAAATATGAAAATAAGGAAAATAATCTTCATCACTCAATATAGCTTTTTTGCAAAAATTAGTATCAGTTGCTGTGTTCTCTAAATCCAGTTCACAAATTTACAGCGTTTCTAGTGATCATTTTCTTCAAGTTCTTCAGTCAAAAGAATTTTATAGGTATATAAATGCAGATCCCATAATTGTAATTCTGTTTTTATAATAAACTTGAATGATATTGATGCGTTGCTGCACAACATGCGGTGCTATAACGACTTTGCCATGTGCTATTAATTTTTACGACTTTATATGTCCCCTTTATATATATATATATATATATATATATATATATATATATATATATATATAACTCTATTTTATATATAAAAGTTTTTATTATATATGAATGTTTCTTAAATTAAAATTAGAGAAACTTTTTATTTATTTTATTTTTAATGTATTGGGTGAGCCATAGGGTACGTCGGATTTAAATTTCCGGGCATATTTTTAATATTTAAGGTGGCAACTCTAATGTTTGCCATTGTCATCTGTAGTCGTTGAGGTGATTAAAAATGACTCGCTATATAAAAGACCAACGTATTGTTATTGTTAAAACACATTACAAATTCGGCGAAAGTTTTGCAGAGACTGTTCGAAAGGTGCTTGGAATTTGTGAAAAGTGGTTTGATTATGGACAAACAAACTCTACCGCGTCCTTCTTCTGTGCGGTCGGTAGAAATATTGCAGTCGTCAGTGAGAGTATCGATGGAAATCCAGAAATATCAATACGTTATCGTTTTCAACAATTGAACATTAGCAGAACCAGTTTGCAACGAACTCTTACTAAAAACCTTTACTTTAATTCTTACAAAGTTCAATTAACTTAGGAGCTCGAGCCACGAGACCATTTGCAACGGAGACAATTCGCTAATTGAGTAATGGAAAATTAAAGAGTGAATGACATTTTCTTAAAAAACATCATCTGTACCGATGAAATTCATTTTAATTTAGATGGTTTTGTTAGTAAGTAGAATTGTCGGATTTGGGTCAATGAAAATCCTCGTGTTACTTATGAAAAACCGATGCACCCACAAAGAGCCATTGTTTGGTGCGGATTATGAGTTGAAAGTGTATTTGGTCCTTTCTTTTGGAGAATAATTTTGGACAACCTTAACTGTAAATAAAGTACGAAAAAATGTGGTTTCAACAGGATGGTGCCACATGCCATACAGAAAGAGAAACCGTCAATTTATTAAGAAAACGTTTTCTTGATCATGTGATTTCCAGAAATGCTGACGTTAATTGGCCGCCCAGATCTTGAGACTAGACGCTATGTGATTTTTTCCTTTAAAGTTTTGTAAAGTCCAAAGTCTATGCTAACAAACCACAAACAATTTCTGAAATTAAAACAGGAATCCAACGGGTTATTGCTAAAATTGAGCTAATTGACTTGGATAAAGTCTTCAAAAATTTTATTAAAAGGATCGGGGTATGGCAGCACAGCTGCGGCGGCCATCCGGCCGACATCATATTCCATAATTAATCTCAACATTTCTACTTTATAAATTAATAAAAATCGCTCAATTAAATAATAATTTATTGTTTCATTTTAAAATTAAATTCGGCATACCTATTATAGTGGGTGTCTCAAAATTCACGTAAGATTTAAATTTTGCACCATTGGTGCGGTAAAGTGTTGCCAACGAAAAAAAAGACAGCTTAACAGCTGACCGTTGAGAATTATTAAAAATAGAGCCCTACACGAAAGAACAACGCGCTTTCATTGTTGAGCAATATTTTAAAAATAATAAAAGTTTGGCAGCCACAGTTTACAATTTTCGTACAAAATATGCAGAGATTAATTAGAAAATTTAGAGAGACTGGATTAATCATTGACAATAGACACTCTGACCGCCCTTTAACAAGTCGTTTAACATAAAACATAGAGCAGTTCGTGAGAGTGTTGCTGAGAGTTCATGAATTCGGCACCGTGGTCAAAAATTGGACATGACGAGAAGCTCTCTACATCGTGTTCCCACGAAAGATTTGCATCTTCATGTTTACAAAGTTCAATTGACTCAAGAACTAAAGCCTACTGACCACTCACAGCGAAGAGACTTCGTTCATTTTTATCTTGAGGGCTTCGTTAATCGTCAATATTGTCGCATTTGGGGTTTAGAAAATCCATGAGTGGTTGTTGAGCAACAAATGCATCCATAACGTGTCACTGTTTGGTACGGATTTTGGACTGGAGGCATCATCGGACCATTCTTCTTCGAAAACGCGGCTGGTCAGGCAATAACACAGTTAATGATGCTCGCCATCGCGACATGATAATCCAGTTTTTTGTGCCTAAATTGCAAATATATGGATGTAGACGACATGTGGTTTCAACAAGACGGTGCCACATGCCCTATAGCCCACGAAACAATTTAATTGTGCGATTTAAAGCCGTTGGATTTATTTCTTTGGGATTCTTTGAAGTCTTAGGTTTATGCCAACAAGTCCACGACCACCCACGCCTTGAAGGAGAAAATTAAGCGTTGTATCAACGATATTCAGCCACATTTATGCAAAACGGTTATGGAAAAATTCAACAAAACAATGCGCATGTGTCAGCAAAGCTGTGGAGGCCACTTACCCGGTATTCTATTCCATACGTAATCCTATGCTGTATACTTTATGTATCAATAAAAAATTACAATTTTTAATTTTAAATCCGCGTTTTCTATCAAAATTGCTTCTTGCGTGAATTTTGCTCTTTAAATTATAAATAAAATTTGATAATTGTCTATAATTTTTAAATTTGTTTTTTTTCTCTTTTACTTAATGAGAAATATATAAACTACATAAAAAACATTGATTTCAACATCTAACTGAACTCTAAAAAGAAAATGGGAAGTTATGTCAATGCTGATCTTTATTTATTTATGTTAGATTTATTAACTAATATTATAAACTATAAATAATTATAAAAACAGTCTATCTGATTGAAGTGTGAAAAAAGAAAGTATAGTAAAGCTCAAAGTTGTTATTTCTTATCATATTAGTATTATACTTGTCACAGATGAAGGCAAAATTATTGAAGTCACTTTATTTAATATTTAACACAACAGCTTAATAGAATTGTTTAAAATATATTATTTAAAATAAAAAATAGCTATTTGGGTAATGGCTTTTTAGAAATACGTAATATTGTAATACAAACAAAACAAAGTTATGTACAATCTATAAAGGTTAAAGTTTCCTTGAAGCCCATAAATTATTACAACAATAATTTAACGTTAATGGACAGATAAAAAACTAAGTATATAATAATGTTAATAGCAGTTTGTAACTATTTTTTTGTGCGCTATCAAATTCTTTTTTCTGATATGCCGCGCACTAATGTGACAGTATGCTTTTAAGTTAATCATAATGCTTTGTAGCATTACTTTACTTATTTATTGCGAAGTAAGTCATAATGCTAAACAACTTTTTTAGTAGTGTACATTATTTCAATGTACCAATAATGCTTTTAACATGCAATATCATTAAAATTGGTAAAACAGAAACAATGTAGAGCGTAGTGTTGAGGGGTGGAAATGGATATTTAAAGTATTGAGAAAAAAAACCTTTTGAGGTGTATCTTATCGAGTTCTTTAACGTTTTCATTATTCATATCTTACGCCTTTTTTCTTGTGCTGGAAGGTTAATAAATATTTACTGAGCTCTCACTTCCTTACGCTTCTATAACGCCCTCCGGAAAATATATGGAACGCTTCCTTGCGCTATAGCTCGCCTTTTTATATATTCCAATACTGTATGTGCATAGAAAGCTCAAGCGATTTGTTTGAATTAATTATATAGTCAATTATAAAAAAAAAGTATTTCAGTTTTAAAACACAATTAGTGTACGGAATCTATATTAGGAATTAAAAATGCATAATAGCCTTGATGAAAACTAATTTAAATAAATTAAGAGTATTGTAACGCTAGAGTTCGACAAAAAAGTGGTCTGAAGCGTGCTTTAGTTTGGCGTTAGCGTGTTTATGCGTACAATAAAACTATTTTTGAGAGATATTTACATGCAAGTGATAGAGTTTCTGTTTCCTTTTTGAACTAAAGTGCTGGGCGATTGATAATTTAATTCTGTTTTTAAGTGTACTACTAGCAACTACTACTGCGCTCTATTTAAAAAAAATCTTTGCAAGATTAGCGATCAAATATTCGAAAATTAATGATGTTTGTTGCATTTAAAAGTTTTAATAAAAGCAATGGTGATCTTTATTTTGTGTATATAACATAAGTGGCTGTGGAATGATGTATTTAACCAATGAAATAAGATTCTCAACGCTTCGTTCAAAACATCCTAGGAGTGCAGTACCGTAAACGGTTTACTCTCAATTGACGTTTTGATGTCTCAAGTTACACTTCCTGCCTAATTGCTAGACGTTCCGTGAGACGTAAACTGGACGCTCAACTTCTACTAATACTTTATTCGTTTCACGTGCAGTACCGTGGAAAATTGTATTTCAAACCAACTAAGTAATAGTATTTAGATATGGAATTGCCTAGCGTTTGACATAAAATTAATAATTAGGGAAAAAATCCGATTCAGAAAGAAAATTGGCGTTGATGCTCGAACACATGTAAAAGATAACAATAACTAAGATACTTGAGATATGTATATTGTGCGAATTTTAAAAGACATGCTATAAACAAAGTCATATTAGTAGTAGGATAAATTAAAATTAGAAATTATATAAGATTTACACATGAATGAAATTACCATGAACAAAAGACACAATTAACATTGGAATATACTAGAACTACAAGTTTATAACAAAAAAAGTAACAATAAATACACACGATTTTGTAAATCAATACTTTATAAAGTACCCTTTAAGTTTATATGAAGTATTTTTTTAATAAAATTAAAATATGAAATAACATGAAAATGGAAGATAATTTTGCAAAATGCAAAAACCACTTGTAGTTTACTTGTTCGATAATCAGATGAAAACACCCGCCAAATGTGAAGTGCATGCAGTAATACGATTTCAGTTTGCAAAAAAACTTTCGGCAGCTACGGTGTACCGCTAACTGTGTAATATTTACGGACCAGATGTGATGAGTAAAGGTATCGTGCATCAGTTGTGTCGCATGTTTAAAGATGGACGCAATAATGTGCACGATGAAACAAAAGTGCCCGCCCATCTGTAGCCAGCAATAAACTTGTGCAGGAAATTGACAAAAAGTTCGTGAAGTCCATCAGTTTACGACATTTAAACTTTGTGTACACTTTTGTTAACTTTCTGGGGCTGTTTTGTACAATGTTGTGACAGAAAATTTGGGATACTACAAGTTCCATGTCCGTTTGGTATCAACGCTCCTGTTGAAAAGCATAAAACACACTGAATTAGTTTTGCTTTTGACTTTCTTACCCGTTATGCAAAAGGAAGAAGAATAATTTCTGAACAGAATTATTACCGGCAATGCGACCTGGGTATCGCACAATATGCTGTTCTAGGGTAACTTCATTTTCATAGGGGAGAGTTTTTTTTGTAGAAGGAATTTCAAATCTTGTAAGACGTTACAGCAAGTGCCTCAAATATATCGAAAAGTAATGTACTGTTGCAGGTTTCTCATGTGTATGTACTCGCCATTAATAACAAAATAGAGGTTTTTTTTCCGAATTGCCTTCGTATACCAAATATATTAAAATGCTCACAACCTAATAGGCAAAGTATAAATTCGAATAAGTCTTTTCAAAACTCGTTTGCAATTTTTTAAAATTAATATTCAAGTTACAAGAAGTTTTTTTGTGTCATTCAAAATTTGCACATTTCCTAGTATTGTCCCGCTCAGGGTATTATAAATAAATAAATTAAGGAGTACTTATGCTCAATATTAAAAGTGTCAAGTTTTTACTGAATATAAAATCTTGTTAAAAGTTTAGTAACTTTAAAGATTTGCAGTTTCTATAATGTTTAATTTTTGTCGTGAAGAATTTCTATAGAATTGTCAAATTTGTTAACATACAAAATTTTATTTCTTCAAAAAGATTTGAATAATAATGGTGTTATCCAAAACAATCAAATTGTTGTATTGAATATCACCATTTACACTGATTTTTTAATATATCACTCCAAAAATAAAGGCCACAACTGGCCTTCTTGTACAATGTCTTATCAAAATATTATTTTTGTCGAAAATTTTGACTTTTATATTATTTCAAATTCTGTAGGCGGCGTATGAACCGTAACAATTAGACCATTTCCAGATGAAGAAATTTCACTTACATCAATTGTTTTATTCTATTTATTATAACAAAAACAATTTAGACCCTAGAATATTTAGACACTAGAAATAAGAGTTTTCTTGTAGTAGAATACTCTTTTAAACTATTTCTAATTATCTGGAGTATGGTATTTAAATTCATTCTAAATATAGCCTTATTATTCTAGCAATTTAAAAATCAAGCAATTGCACATACGAAGGAAAACTAAATAGTCTACCCGTATAAGATCAAACAACAATAAAATTAAAACTTGTAATAAAGATAGAAATCGATCAGATAATATTTAAGTATTAACTAAAAAGACAAACGTAAGAATAGATGAAACTGCAGCGAAGGATTATATAGACGACTTTAATATCTCAGAATATAATTGTAGTAATAAATAAATATTCCATAATATTTCCGCATAAAAAAGAAATAAAAAAAGTTGAGCTTAAATAGGAAACTAAGAACTTTAAAAGTAGACAAGAAAACTACGTGATTACAAAAAAAATATTAAATTGTAATTAGTATGTAAATTAAAAAAACTGTAAAATAATGTTAGAGAGAAAACCTCATTAGAGAACGTACAAAAAAGAATAATAAACTGCTTAATTATATCTGCTCTACTTTTGATCAGAAAGTAAACAAGAACAACCGATATAAAATGTGGCGTGGCTGAGATCTGAGCGTACGTTTGGTTGCCTATCCTCAGAATCGTTTTGCATATCTTCCTTTCCCACTGTTATCATGTGTAAATAAATTGTTTCACGTTCCACGCTTGCAAAACTTTGAGAGAAGGCGGGTGAAAATTGTCAGCCTAGGATGCCAAAATACCCTTTTGCGGGCAACCCCCGTATATAAATAAGGAATCAAATAAAATGGTTAGTAAAGGCATAAAAATAAAATTATTAAAATACTAATAAGTATGCAATATTATGGAAACTAAGCAGAGTATAACGCGAAAAAATAAACAAATAAAACAAATAATGCAGAAAATCGCTAGGGTTTTCAGTCTTTATTCTTATATAGTTATACAAACACACTCGCGCGCGTGAAAAGAAGCTTTACAGTAAAAAAGTAATAAAAATGTTGAAATGTTCAAAGAAAAATTATAAAAAATAAAAGAGCTTTGCAATATGTTTTTAATTTTTATAATCTTCTAAAATATTTTTTACCACACTACGAATTTTTGCCATTTTCGAAGCCAGTTATTAAACCAACCTTCTACGTTTTATTTAAAATTTGAAAACTATCATTCTCTTCTTCACAAATAAAAAACTTGTTATATATTTTTTAATATGTATTTTGAAGTATTACAAAAGCCATTGCGTTTATCGGTTAAGATATGAGGTATCCAGAGAGAATTTTTTATATCTGAAGGTGGTAATGTACAATGACAACTAGTCATATTTTTCTGATTTGTATTCGAGGACAGAGATATTAATAATAGCGATGTTCTTTGCAACACAATGATGGCTATTTTAATTTTGGGGTGTTTTCTGGACTAAAATTTGATCTCTGGAACTTCCAGTATCACAATAATCTCCCATTACAGGAGTAATTTCTTTTAAATACTAATCAGCACTTATTATATTACAATATTATTATTGATTGCACGCAAAAGGATATTTTTGGCGTTCTAGGCTGACAAATTTTTCACCCGCTTTTCCTCAAATTTTTGCTAAGTGGGTATTTTTTCCCTGGATCGGAAATGTGGAACAATTTAACTTAGCGTCCATTCATAATGGACGTAAACATAAGACGCCCATAAGAAATACGTAATACGTAAAGATGAATCAATGCAAAACTTATGTGCTTCTTTATAATGCACTCCCGTAATTTTTATGTTTTACATTGAAACGTAAGAAATATGTAAAGTTGTAAAGTTGAAATTGGTTCAACTTTACTTATTTCTTACTTCATTTGCAGTAATTTTTAATTTAAATTAAAGTTGGCAGCAGTAACAGAATGTTTGTTTTGATTCTGAAATTGCATAATCTAAATTTAGTATTGTAAACTTTTGGCTTCATTTTTACAATAGCTAGGGAACTATTAATTAAGTTAGTAAATATGCATTTGTGTCTACACCATAAAAGAGATAATAGGTACAAAGACAACTTAATTATGCAAAATACCTGGAAAGATATTGCTGCCACTACTTTGATTAGACACGCGCAACTTTCAAATCTTTACATAAGGTTTACGTGCATTATACGTATTTCTTATGGACGGCTTATGCTTGTGTGGAGTGTGAATGGGTGCTTACAATCGAACAACTGCTCGGCGGATGCAAATTAAATGGTTGTCGTAGACGCGCTTTTTGCGTACGACAACGTAGCGCCCAAATGACAGCCGCGGCCGATCGGACATTAGGCAAGGAGCGAGAGCGGTCCCAACGTGCGTGCACGAATGCACCAACCTTCTCGTGTAAATCAAAAGCTCACAATCAGAGTACCGCCACGCCAAATTTAATGTCAGACGTTTTCTTTACTTTCTGTTTAAATTTATAAGCTGTCTTTGTTTATATTACACACGGACTTCTTTGTGTAAATCAAAAATTACGCCACATTTCTTCGTTTACTTTTTGTTGAAATGTATAGATAGATAATAAAATAAATCAATGTTTTGTTTTCAAGGAAATTTTGTTACTGTTGCAGTTTAAGAGCAGTTAATAGCAAGTTTAAACCTGTCTTAATATGTTCAACTTTTACAACGTAAAAATGTTGTTTGTGTCATATTGTTGTAGAAGAACTAAAGGAATAAACAAAAAATAATTGTGATCAATTTGTAAAAGAAGAAATAGTTATAAAGGGACACTTATATAGAAGAAGTATATAAGCAAATACAACAAAAAAAAAATAGTTAAAGAAAAAGAGGAAATAAGATAATGAAAAAAGCTGGGGTTAGGAAGAAAAATATTTTCTGTGCTAATTGTTCAAACTGATTGGAATAGGAAATAAAATTAAATAATTTTCCTCATTGTTTACAGTTATTTTGCTCGATCTTTATTAAATAAACACATTAAAATAATTAGGTACTAGTAGTACTAAAAATTCGAAATATAAAAAAAATTTAAAATTCCAAATGTAATAAGATAATTGACTAAAGCAAATTTACAAGCGTCTTTTTATATCCTCAGGATGTCCTAAGGCTAACAAACTGCAAGCTGGGAATTAACCTTAGTAGTGCACGATATTAGGCAATTTAAATTGAAGAGAGATAACTATTCCTGAACATGCAAGAAAATTTTACGACTGCATAAATCAGGCAAACAAATAGGAAAACTAAGCATGAAAGCGCTGAATGCAGTAAAAGGTGTGATCCTAAAAATTTTAATTTAATGAATGGCAAAAATAGGCAATGACAGAAAATTTTGAATTTGTCAAATAGAATTGCTCAATTATGTATCCCAGTTTTAGCTGTATGCGACTCAATGTCTCTAATCGTCCCTGAATTGCAGTTCGGCATGTTATAGTTGTAATTAAGCTTAAGTGAGCTATTTTCAGCGCCGTTGCATGGAAGCCTGCCGAATTTAATAATAAGATTAATATTGTTATCTTTCAAATCAAACTTAATGATAAAAAGATGTTCAATTACTTTTTAAAAATATAATGTATATGAAAAATAAAAAATTGGAAATGGCCAAAAATTTACTCTCTCGCACTTATCTTGGAATTTGTAAGTGTAGAGTAACATAAGTATAGAAACCAAGAAATAATCTAGGAGATAGTTATAGCATAACACGGATTCAGTAGTTTAACTATTAGTTTCTTTTTATTGAAGGGCACTGTGAGTAGTACAGAACAACGTCCTGCAAAAATCGTTCTGCCTAGCTGAAAATGATGACTCTATGTCAGAGTCTGAAGACTAAAAGTTAAAAACTTAGACTATATTATGCTGGGTTAAAAGAACACGCTGTTATTGAGTTCTTAACAGTTGAGGATTGAGAGTCAATTGACATTCATCGACGAATGGGTGCTGTCTATTCCAATATCTATGTGAATGTTAGTACTGTTAAGGAAGAAATTTAGCTACAACAAATTTATAGTTAATCTTAATGTAGTCGGCCCTCGACTTCCACTGATGAACAGCATCAAGCGCATGTAGACGAATTGATTCGTGTTAATCGCTGCGGAAAGCTGTTGGGATTTCTGTTGAACAACAGAAACCTGACATGTTCTTGCAGGGGATGAATAAACTTGTTTAGCGTTGGAGTACGTACGTAAACCGGGATGGTAAATTCATAGAAATTGACAGAGAACATTCTGAGCTTACAAGATATAACTTAATTATATATTTATATAGTAATAAAGACACTGCAAATGAAGCAAGATTTTTCAAAACATTCTAGTAGTTAGTGTTGTACGTGTTTAAACTAAAAAACCAAGTTTTAACAAAGAGGGTTACCAAACTTTCACACACTGTATTAAATTCCTTAAACAAATTTCAAAACATGTATACCGATTTCGATTCATTTTATGAACGTAATATTAGAGGCAACTTTACAATTCCCTGGTTTTAGGCATTCCATTTAGAAAAAATTGCTCTAGCGTTGATAACCATGAACCGATCTTTATAAAACATAATACAGAAAATAAGTAAATCATACCCTCTCTCTATTCATATTATTAGTTTTATAAACCTAAGTTCATATGGTTCATAAACTTTCCTTTTACGTTATGCCAAAGCATTGAATTTTATTGCAATCTATGCAAAAAACTATCCGAATTATTGTAACTTAATGGCGAATATGTTAGAAAGAGGTTTATAGACAAAAGAAAAAGATCATATTACAAAATATATAAAATAATGTTGAATGGTAAATAAAAACGCTAGTGATATATTGAGGAAAATACACGATTCCATTTTAGACAAACTTCCATGGTTAACATGCAAAGGAAAATAAATAAGTAAGAAGGAAATAGAAGTTTACATACACTGCACAAATTAAACAATTACTTGAATTAATTCCTAACTTACAAACTGTACAGAGAAAAAAATAAATAAAAATTGAAAGATTTAAAAATATAATAAATGTAACTAAAAAAGAAATAGTAGCAGCTTTAAATAATTTAAAAGTAATAAATAATATTTAGGAAAAATAAACTATGGAAATAAAGGAGATATTCTTTACAAATTATACTAAAAGATTAAAAATTTTAGAAAAGTTGAGTGGAACAGACCTGTTTACGTATGTTTTATACAAATATGTAGTAAATGGCTAATATCTTTAACATCTGATATGTATATACCCAGAATGAGACAAAGACACTACCAACCAAAATAGATATTAAAAAACAAATTATGAAAGAGAACTCTTATGCTCTTGTTTGTGTAAGATAATAACTGAGTGTGTCTTAGGAGTAGTAACATAAGAAATTAAGAAGTTAGTTTGGTAATATATTATATTGTTGATTGTAGTTAATGAAAATGAATTAACAGCATCAGAAAAAAAACAATAAGAATATCAAAAATCTGCTCCGGTACAAACAAAAAATAAACTTTAGCATTGTAGAGTAAATAAATTGTATTAATATTTAAAACAACTAATATTGAGATAACTTGGTGCAATAAACACCTCGATAGAAAAGCAAAAGCAAAAATGTACAAGGTGATATCAGACCTTATAATAACATACAAAATTCAATCAAGGTCAGATGTGAAAATGAAATAACTATTATAATTATTGAAATTCAAAAAATAAAGTCGAAAAGTAAAGAAATGAAAGAATTTTAATGGCTAGATGTGAAGAAAATCATATAATAACCATATAATAAGACCTCAGAGCAGATTGAAATCGAATCCCTTCAAATAAACTCAACAAGTTGTTGTCTATTTGATATTCTATTTTTAACTGTTGCTTAAATATACATGTCTAAGAAAGACATCTTAAACTTTAAGGCGAGTTGGATCAAGAGCATTGAAGGCATTAGGTTTTTTATGGTCTTTTATGTGCTAATTTTAATTTTGTTTTACATCTTCAGCCTTAGTGAAGATGAAATGTTATAGAAATATTTTAAGATGTATTTTATTATATTATCCAAATGGCGCAAACGGAAGTTAACAGCATGGTTTGAAAAGCTAAATTATACTTTTTCTGGAAAATACTTGTCTTGTGCGGCATCAAAACGATTAAAAATTCTATGAAAATAAGTTTATAGTAAGTGGGTTAGAGAATTATGTATTCTTGTTCGCGTTCAATAACTTTTTCAAGCTTTTATTGATCATTGTAAATCAATTGAATGAACTGATCCAGTCAGAAAAATAATAATAGAATTTTTAAAAATCAGTTCTGATTCTATTTGAACACGTCTTAGTTCACAAACACCTTTTTAAACATAATTTATTCTTTCTTCAGTTAAAATCTGCAGATATTATGTATCGATATAGAGTAGAGTAGTAACTCAGATTAAATAAATCAAGGTGATGACATCTTCTCTGTCTGTTAGTAGTTTGTGCTCGGTTTCGGTATTCTTTAGTCAACTGCAGATGAAACGGCTTTATTTCTCAGAGATATGGTTTCTTTCTTGGTCTATACCTTAATGCACAAGCAAACAATTTTCGCCTTACAGTACATGTATATGTATGCTAACATTGGTAACTTCGTAACCTAATTCAGTTCATTCAGTGGAATTAAGACTTCTATCGACTTCTTAAAGCAGCATTATCGCAAACTAGTGGTTTATCGGTTCGCTACGTCTGTTTCTGTGTTTTCAAAGAGTTGTCCAATAAGAATGAAATTATTAAACTTTTAGGTAACTTTCTTAAAAATATTGCCTAATTACAGTCTTTATGCTACGAGAATTTCACTGCAGTTTTTTGTTTCATGTCTTCAGATTTTTAAAACTATATATCTGTCTATTTATCTATATAATATATAAAACAGATTATTATATTTTATTATAGACGAGATTACTTTTAATTATTATCAGGTTATTTGCAAATATATTCTATGGGTAAATATTCCGATCGGTTAAATAGGCGAGGGAAATTAATCTTCATATACTTTCTAATTTTTTATTTTTTATTCGGTGGCATTGCTCTATGGTCGAGTGTCCTTTGCGAAATCCAAACTAGTGATTTGGAATCCATTCTTCAAGTAGACTATTTTCGTTTATTCGCTTTAATATTAATTTTTCTAGGAGTTTTGACACGACAGGCAGTAGACTAATTGGGCGATAAGACTGAGCTTCATTTGGTGGTTTGCCAGGTTTTAATATTAAGACGACCTGTGCAAACTTTAATTGTAAGGGCCAGTATGTTAAGCGTAGGATCGCATTAAAGAGTGCCAATAAGAATTGTTCTCCTTGTCGTGGTAATTGTTTAAGTACAATGCCTGTAACGAGATCATAGCCCCGCGCTTTCTTATTATTTAACCATTTTATTTCATTTTGTAATTCACCAATTGTAAATTTTTTTATAGGGGGTGATAGTTGTAGTGGTGCTTCGAGAAAGTTGTTGACATCTTCATCAATTTCATTAGAGTGAGGTGTGAATACGTCTGCCAGATGTTGGGCAAAAAGTTCAACTTTTTCTTTGTCTGATCTTGCCCAGGAGCCATCGTTTTTGCGTAACGGCGGGACTTCTTGTTGGGGTCTCTTAAATCCTTTAGTGGCTTTCCATATACTGTGATCTTCTTTGGATAAGTTGGTTATGTAGTTATGGAATGTTTCATTACGCGCCTCTAACATCTTCCTAAGTTTATTAGTAAGTCGATTGTATGTGGTTTTATCATTAACGTTGTGTGTACGTTGCCAGATTGACCTTGCTCTCCTTTTTTCTTTTATTAATTCACTTATATCTCTAGAAACCTATTAAATGACTCGATTTTCTGGATATTCATTGGTGTAGCATTCCAGGCTGCCTCTTGGACTGTTGTTATAAAGTGATTAACTGCGATCTCTATTTCTTTCGGTGTTTTTAAGCTTATATTAATATTTATATGTCGGTGGACGTGTACTTTAAATTTGTCCCAGTCAGTTCGTCTATTGCAAAGTACTGGCTTAGGCTGCTTTTGGATAACTGTAGCGCTAATGACAGCTAACACAGGGCTGTGGTCTGAAGATAGATCGAAACTAGGAGTGACGTCCACATAATTTCTTGAAATGCCCGAGGCTATATAAAAATCTAATCAATCTGGAATCTTGTTCACGTCAGTCGGCCAGTATGTTGGAGTACCGGTTGATAAATGCATGTAATTGTTGTTAGTAAGAATTTTTTCAAGTTGTCTACCCCTTGTAGTTATTAATCGAGACCCCCACATTGTATGTTTACAATTAAAGTCGCCACCTACTATAAATCTCCCTCCAAGGGTGTTGAAGAATGGTTGTAGTATGTTCGTGGTTAGTCTATGTCTTGGAGGGCAATATACAGCGGCTAGTGTGATTGGGCTAGGAAGTTTACTGATTTCGATAACGGCATCTTGCAGGAACGGTTCTTCGTATTTTGGTAATTCATGATGAACTATCGAGTTTCGAATAATAATAGCTGCGCCACCATGGGCTGTATTATCTGGGTGTACAGTGTGGTAGATGCTGTACTGAGGTATTTTTATAAACGTTCTTGTTGTAAAGTGTGTTTCACTTATGAGTAGTACACCAATTTTGTTCATTTGAAGGAAGACTTCTACCTCCAATTTTTTAGATTGGAGGCCGTTGGCATTCCATAATGCAATACGTATGAATTTAGACATTATTTAACTAATTTGGCAATTACTGTTGTGAGCATGTTGAGGATCATGCTATTTTGTTATAGCAGTTGATTGAACATTCCCTTAAACTCGGCAAGGAATTGTGCGAGGGTGAGGTCATTAGATGAGTCTGGTTTATTTTCTGTAACGTGGCTATACGTATGCATCGGCATATCAGCGTAAACATTAGGTTTTTGTAGAGGAGGAAAATTTCTTATATCTGGCTTATACTGTGCAGGTTGTTTCTTTGGTTGCTGTGTATTTGGGTAAGTCTTGTTTTGTAATTCTCTATAGACCATACATCCTTTGTAGTTGGCAGGATGAGGTCCATTGCATAAGATACACGTTACCGGCGTATCCCTACTTTTGGTGCACGTTCTTGTATCATGGTTACCGGTGCATTTGACTCATGCATATGGGCGATTGCAGTATGATTTCGTGTGGTTAAAGTTTTGGCATCTTGTACATTGTACTATATTTTTATTTTGCTTAGGTGGTTCAACCGTTATCTTTAGGTTCTGCAGATACTGCAATTTATAAATATCTTTGTTGTTATCGGCCGGTTACAAGTCCACGAAGAATAACGGCAGGGCTTCTTTAGTTTGTTTGTGTTTGATGTTGCTAATATTTCGAACTTTATGATTTTTTGCTGCCAATTCTGCTATTATTACATTTATCGGGATTGTGGGGTGTAGATGCCGTACAACTACTCTATACGCCCTCTCCTGCTTGTTTTGATGTGTGAAATATAACGTTGGTATCTAAAAATGGGCGATCAATTTCCTGTATGAGTCAGGCGTGTGAACATTGATTTTAACGACATTATTGGCCATACATTTAGAGGTATATTGTTCCTTTTCGACTATGTGCGTGATGCTAGCTACCATTTGTTGATAGTTTTCGACACCTTGAACAAAGATTGGCGGTGGTTTTGGCAGTTTGACCCGTAGTATTAGTGTTGCTGCTAGCCCCTGGTACATCTGTTTCCTCTGTTAACGTAGAGTATTGGTTTGTTTGTGTTAAGTTGAATGTTAAAATGTAAACAATCCTAGAAAATTTCTTATTTGTAATAAGGTTTTTGGTTAATGAAGTAATAAAGGTTTTATGGAAACAATAATTCTGTAGAAAAACTTATGGATGGCTATTTGGTAAAAGAAATTTATTGAGAATGAGTGAATTATTTAAGTTCCGGAAAGTAAAGCAAACACTTAACATTTTCTGTGATTATCTATGTCTTGATTTTAGTTACGTAATATACTATATCTGGTGAATACTTAGGTTAGTTCTACACACACAACTGATCGTTTTTCAATAACATATTTTATTTTATAATTTGTCGTAAAACAAGAGAAATTTAAAAATACATTGAGTTCAGTGGATTGTAGTCAGAAATGTATGTAATCATTTATGAGATTATAAAGAAAAACTGAGTCTAAAAATATACCTATTAAAGATTTAGATAAAAATATAAAACTCTGTAAAGAACAATAACATATTTGATCTTTTTGAATTGTGAACAGAAATGCAGTTTTTTTAGAAAAACTCGTTGAATGTTTATAATCTGCTGCGGTGTACAGCATAAAAACGATACCAAATAAACCTGTAAAGCTTGCAACGCATAGCGAAGTGGCGAAGCAGTCTCCCAAATTTTTGAAATCGCTTTTCCGGGTTAAAGGTCACGTAGTATTTCAAAGTTTTATGTTTAAATTAATCAGTGTTCAAAGACGCGTTGAATGATATGCTACATGTCCTATGTTGCTATTTTGAAAATTTGAAATCGTAAAGATCACTAACGCTGACCTTTGACTAAACAGTTTCAAAATCACTAGCAAACAAGCGTTTTTGGTCACCTGTCGATTGGTGAAAACAGAATTTGGAAATTCCCAGCCGTTCTCGAGTTTTTGCTCGGACGGACAGACAACATGAAGTTAGTAAGTGACTTCGCTTCGCTTCGCCACTTAATAATGGAAGCAAATTCTAAGAGAAGTATAAAAGTTTTCTGAAACAGTCAGAAGAACAAAAATGTTCGTCTTACGTAAGATGATTTTTAAAAATTTAAAGGCCTTTTATGAGCTAAAGAAAACATGATAATCAAAGAGGAGCTGGATATTAGAATAGACACCTAAATCACGAATAACGGATAACTTTTTCATTATGTTTTTTATTTCTCAAGAGGGATAAAAATTTAAAAAATTAAATATGATTTTGCTGAAATTTATATTTAATTAAAATAATGGATTTGGTGTAGATTGGGAGTAAAAGTTAGAAAGCATAGACTTAACAACTAAAAACCATATATAGGTAAATCTGTAATCAAAGAACGACTGCAAAAAAGTATTTTACCAGAGAAATTAGCAATATGATTTGTTTGATTTAAATTTAAAAAGTCCAAAAATATTGTAGTTATTAGACCGACGAAATTATTAAGCGATTGCTAATATAAAGGTTTGTTGAATTTTATAGCACTTGAATGTTAAAGTCGCCTATATGATCAAACCATGTGTAAATACTGTTTAACCATTACAGTACGTAGTGCAGACAGTGACTCATAATAAACCAGAAGTTATCTTTACTGCATAGTACTCTACAGATTGGTAATTTAAAGAATGATAAATATTATTACTGACGGCAACACTTCATAATATAATACAATTAATATATTAAAGCAGATAATATTTACCGGGCGATGGAAAACAAGATTATGTCATTCGATAAGCCTAAGGATTTTGGTTATTCTAAATGTTGTTGCATTACTTCTTCGCTTACTTTAAATTATTAAATTATAGTGTTTTGCTGTCTATCTGTTAATTCCGCAATCATGTTTATAAAACTAAAACCAAAAACAAATTCTGTTAATTTGATAGCTGATACATAAACTTATGTGATGTCGTTGCAAAGAGCTTTTACCTCAACCTGCATTTTAGCGATCATTTTTTCAACAAAAATAGCTCCTCAATACCAAATTGATGATCAACACAGAAACCTAGTCAACGTTTCTTTTTATTGTAGTAATTGGAATCGATTAAATTTATCTGTAAGGGTTAAAAATCGTTTGTTACATACAGACTCTACACTTAGATTGTTTATTTTATTTGAATATATGTTAGGAAATATCAGATTTTAAAGAAGATGAGTTAAGCGTGCGTATTGCAGATTATATAGGTTATAAGTTCAAAATTATTAGGCTAGAAGAATTATGCCAGACAACTTTTTACAGGCGAAAGCGAAACGAGTATATAAATTAAAAACCTTCAAACCGGTTTTATAATCGAAAGAGAGGAACTAATGGCAACGATAAAGTCAAGTAAATCACCTGAAGCTAATCGACCGGATAATGTTCTAGAACTATTAAGACAACAACGATTTAGATGGTAGAATTGATTTATTTAATGCTATGTATGTACGAGCCTTATTTTATAGAAATAGATGTTATCCACCTTTGTTACAAATCTTAAGAAAAATAATTCCAAGGCATTTGGTGATTGGAGAACAATTAGCTTAAAATATTTCTATGCCTTCTACATAACAGAATATATAAAAATGTGGAATTAATACAACAAATAGTTAGTTTGGTTTATAAAACAGAAAAGATGTTTTAGTATATAGGTTCGGTAGAAAATACAACTAAAAAATAAGTTAGGAGATTTTTTTGAAATCAGACAAACTCCTCTGTCGTTTAATGTTTAATTTCAGATTTTTTTTGTTTAAGACAATTTTAGAGATACAATCGAGATGCTTTAGGACAAAAATATCATTTAGTTTTTCTATGACTTTAATGTGCATTTGGATAAACTGTTTGATGAAACATTTCAAAGTGAAAGTTGATTGAGGTAAAATCACAAGCCCAGTGAGTCGATTTCTAATCTTGAAATTGTGAAAATATGCAAGTTGATAGTCTTTTGAGTAATACTAGTCATTCTTAATTTTGATCCACAGTGCTTTCAATCAGACGAAAAACAAATCGAAAATCAAATGAATACAAGTTAATAAGATCACCCGAAAAGAAATCAGAAAAGATAAAAAGATCTCACAATACTCAAATGGTAAAAGACATCATAGAAGACAATTGCAACTTGAAAGTTCTAAAATCAAAAATGACAAGTGGAAAAACATACATTATCAAAATGAAAAATCTTGATGGTACCTTAATAACAAACAAAACAAAGATCGTTACCTTTATTGAAACATTCTGCAAGAATATAATTCAAGGATTTAAAAATCAAAAGATCGAGAAAACATCGTTTTAAACATAGGATCCGAAGAAATACCCGAAATAAACAGAACGGAAATAAGAAAAGCCTTACTACAGATGAAACATCGAAAAGCTCCAGGAAAAGAAGGTATTACTTACAAAATGTTAAATATGAGAGGTGAAACAATATTAAAATCTGTAAAAAATTTACTAAATAAATACCTTGAAGAGAGAAAAATACCAACAAACTGGCAAAATTCTGAAGTCATTTTATTGTTCAGAAAAGGTGACAAGGCAAACATAGAAAACTATCGACCAATAAGTTTGCCATATTATTTATATGAAATATCAACTAAAATAATAGCTAACCGCCTAACAAACAAGTTCGATTTCTATCAACCTGTAGAAAAAGCAAGTTTCCGAAAAAGCTTTAGTACGATAGATCATCTACAATCACTCGAACGCTTATAGAAAAATGCACCAAATATAACATCCCCTTCACCCAGCATTTGTTGACTACCATAAAGCATTTGACTTGATCGAAACATGGGCGATCCTACAAGCAATGGATGTAACAAGAATCGATTCACGTTATTTCAACCTTATAAATTACATATACGAAACCTTTTCGTTCCATATAAAGATAAATGAGGACAGGGTCACAAATAAGATTCACGTTGGAAAAGACGTATACCAAGAAAATACATTCTTACCGTCATTGTTTACCTTAGCAATGGAAGATGCATTTAAAAAACGTTTATGTGCAACAAAGGGCATAAACATCGACGGTACCTACTTACGTCACCTACGCTTTGCAGATGACGCAGTCCTTATTAGCACAGATATAAATGAACTAAATAATTGAGAAAAGAAACCAAAGAGATAAATGGAAGAATAGGAATGAGACGGTAGGTAACAACTGTTTTTGAAAAGCAACGGACAGAGAGACATTGAAGAAACTGAGAGAGGCCTACATCCAGAAGTGGATAGGTACAGGCTGATGATGAAGAAGATGTTTTCAAAGTAAAAATTATGTATGGTAATATCCGAATTTGGATTTTTGACTTCACTGATTAACAAAATATTCGTGTTCATAGATAGTTTGGTTGTTTGTAAAGATTTCGCTTTGTCGTTAAATTTAACGAATTTGAGGATAAACCAAATTTATTCAAATGACCAGACTAACAAAGAGTTTGCACTGAAAAATACATTTTTTAAACACAAATTAAGCCCATATGCGTTCAAATAAATTACAGCACATATTCTAAGTCATTTCAGCATCATATTGTATTTTGTATCAAGAAATATTTGTTATATATTCACAAAAATACATATGCAGAATTTTTCTGATATTTTTGATTATAGTAATCAATAATTACAAGCGGATTAAGGTGTGTGTGGTTTTCATATCCTTTAAAAACCTTTGATATCTTTAAATGTTAATAATTAAGAACAAAATTGCTACTGCTTCAGAAACTTAGAACCAAGAGCTCATAAAAAGAAAAATAATGACAAAAAATTCACTTTAAAGCAAGTGATTTTTCAGCAATGTTTAAAAATAATTCGATAGCATTTGATCGGCTTATAATTTTGACAAATATGTCAAAAAACTGTTTACAATTTTTAATTGTGGATAATAAAATTATTCTTTCAGTCGCTAAATTGTATCTAAAGTACGCGTAAGGATTAGATTTTTGGATGACTGCCATTTATGGGCAATGGCTGTAGGAGTTAAGACGCCTCCTTTATGATTAATAAGTAGTTAGTTTGACGGTAACATGGTAAATAATAATAAAGTCAACTTTAGTACATTAGTTGCATTATTATACAAAAAACATTATAAGCATGGTTACTACATTCGAACGTAATTTGACCTAACTACATTGTAATTAATTTTTATAGTAAACAAGAATTGTATTTACTATCACTCCGATTACAATGAACCAACAAAATTATTTATTGAATTGTACTAAAAGCTAATTTTATATGTAAATGGTGTTTGCAAGTTTTTTCTCAAATCCAACTTTAATTATTTTTTTAATTAAATATATATTTTAATATAAATAATTACAATTATATAAACTTTAAGTTTGGTACAATAAATACTTATAGATTAAAATAATTTTGATTACAAATACACAATAGCAATATTACCAAATTGCATAAAAGCTGCTGTTAGCTTTAAAATTTTACTTTCTGACTAAGCCACAATGTTGCTCGCTTGCTCCAATTTTTAATCTCGCGGCCATCTGATGGCTTTATTTAAAAACAGGCACCGCTCGCCGAAATAATTTTCGATTAAAAGCTCCTCCCGTTCCAGCAGACAGCGGTGTCCGCAAATATTTGCCCCGAGCTTTGATTATGCGAGCTTTGTACAGCAATTTCGTTCGAGCAAAGGGCGCTTGCGGGCCGACTGAAAAGCGGCAGCAATAGAAGAAAAAGCCAATGAGGGCGGTTACACGGCTTGCGTCAGCACGCCGCCCTGAAATTTTCGGGCGTTTAACTCGCTAGCTTTTATCGAAGAAGGATTCGGACGCAAACTCTTTGGTGGCTGAAATTGAGCTTTTCTATCTTTCAGTTCCGTTTGCGAGCCTAAACTGAATTGATTCGGTGATAAAGCACATCGGTTATAAAGCGTGTGGAGAAAGCTTGCGTGTTGCTTGTTGCGCTATGTATGTCTACTTCTTAGAAATATTAAAGGTCGCTGCGGATAAAATGGTTTTTAAGCATGCAACGCATGATTTAATATTTTACACACTGCAGCTATTCTGTACTTTTTGTTTTCAAATATTGAAAGTTCCACAGTGAAAATAATTAAAAAATGATATGGTATCTTGAAAAATTCGTAGAGAAAACGTTTTTTACGTTCTACAATTGGTGCATTTGATTTTTCTAACCACAGCCTAGATAATTTCTTGCAAAAATTTTTCAATCTTTTACAAAGCAAGCCTTATTATTAGAATCTCGTGCCATTTTCTATAAATAATCGAAACTTTTCCTATACGTGGATTATTTCAAGGTCAGCTTTAATAATGTTTTCCTTACATTTATTGAAATAAACGTACAATATAAAGAACGACACCTTCTTCTTAATTAACAATTGCCTACTTTACTTTTTAATATACATTTTATCTGTGTTTTTATGGTTTTTCTACTTTCATCTGATCACAGCAAATCTTTTCAAGATTAATTCTGAACCAAAGGCACTTCTACTTTATTTAGCTCAAATATACCAATTGGATATGTTATGCTGATAATAATTTAGTTGATTGGCTTCATGGACAGAATACATTTCCAAAATTTCTTTTTCGCCTAAATGAAATTTACACTAACCATCAAATTTCCAATAGAAACTAAAGAAAACAATTTTCTTTATTTTTATAGACACACTTGTAACAAAATCTTTTAAACGACAGCTTTTCTCAGATTGTCTGTAAAAAACCTACTCGTACTACCTACCCGCTACCTAAATTTCAAATTGCACCATTAGCTTTCCGATCCATTCGGTTGCAAATTTCTGAAATGCGTAACTAAAAAATAGAACTTAAACCTATTATCACAATTTTACTACAAAAGGGTTATTTCAAAAATCTGTATCCCATATAATTAAAATATTAACAAAAATTACAACTCCCAATCCTAAAACCATCTCGATTAAACAAAGTGTTCTCGTCTTACGTTAGAGGCATTCCCGATAAAATAAACCGCTTATTAATAAAACAAAACGTATGTACGGATTTTATGATTGATAATAAAATAGCTGTTTTTAGTCGTTAATTTGGTTATCACTTTCTTATTTAGAGTCCAAATTTCATATACATGTAGTACTGTTGATCTTATTATTGTACCATATACTGTATTGTTGGTTTTACTGTTTTGGATAGATGTTTTTCTTGTGTTGGGAGCATTTATGGAGTTTTGTTGATTTTTTTATCGTTTTGTTGAGTTTTGCATCTCTTTTGTAATGATTCGTTAATCTTGAGTATTTGACTGCGTTACTTTTTTATAATCAAACTTTTTATTACTTAAATCATTTGTTTTAATGTAGTGTATTTTAAGTTTTGGTGCTGTTTTCTTATCTGTATAGATAAATTTTTTCTTTGTTTATTAGTAGTTTATATTTTTTCACTTAAACTTTTTTTTGTAGTTACTTTCTGTTTCTTACCATTAAGGCAACGTCGTCAGCACAGGCTACACATTGCTGATTTTTATTGTAGATTAACTGATTGTTTTAAATGTCACTTTCTCTAATTATTATTTCTGGTGTTAGAAGGTCCTTTTATCAAGGTCGCCTTATCTTAATCCCCTCCTTATCTTAAAGTCCTTGGACATGTTTCTGTCTATTGCCGCATCATCTTGTAAAGAGCTTTTGAGATAGGTGCAGTTAAAGGGCATTTAAGTACGCAATCGAATTTAAGTTTTTTAACTTTATTTTTATTTAAATAATTTTGGGGTCTACAACTACATAAATTACATATTTTTGGAATTTTACAGTTTTAATTTGACTTTTAAATTTTGTACGCAAACGTCATATATAAAATGTTCCTTACAGGGAACGGCTTGGGGCCTGCCTTTAATCCGTACTTACAAAATATCACGCTAAATGCACTTGATAACTATATAGAAATGCCACAATATCCCAGTCAACCTAAACAAATTCTATTAAATACACAATTCCTTCCTATGTCCATAATCAAGCGACGCCCAATTTTATGCTTCCTTCTTCTTCTTCTTCTTCCTCAGGCTGCTTCTCTCCATTTTTGGATATAGTCCTCCCTATTCTTTTTCCATATATCCCTATCTCGTGCTAGTTTCATCCAGTTTTTCCCTGCTACATTTACAACATTTCCTTATCACCCAGAAATAAACTAAAAATTTTCCTACGTACAGCATACTAATAATTCTAACACAAATAACACAGTAACATTATCATCAAACAAAACTAATAATATAAATTTTAGATAAGTCCAGTGAGAACAAAAAAGCCAACAAAGGTAATGACGAAAAATAAACCAAATAAACGCTTTTGGTGTACTATCAGCTTTAAAAAGTATTTATCAAATAGAAATAGTAGTACTCAATCCTCTAACAGATATGAAATCCTATTAGATTCTCACGATGGAACTTCAACATATAAAAACAAGGATAACAAAATTGAGGAAATAACTACAAGAAATGTTGCAAAAGAACCTCTAATTTACATAAATGTTTAAATAACTATAATGAGATGCTAGAAGATCTAGCACTGGTCAGCGAAGATGAAACATATATTGCTAAAACTGTATCAAACTATATTTTCAAAATAAACCCCAAAACATATGTAACACATAGAAAACGTCAGTAGCAAAGAAATTATTCATCACGTTTCAGGCCAAGCAAGATTTGTAATTCGAAATTTTTATCATACTATTCCAATCACCGAAATAAAAGCTTAAACAGAAAAACATGGACACAAAGTAAGAAACATGTGTCAAATGTAGTGGATCATATAATACTAACGTCTGTAAGAAAACTAAAAAAAACATTCTGGCAAAATGTGTAGTATTCAAAGGCGATCATCTCGCAAATTACAAGGGGTGTAGTGTCTATAAAGATTTAGTTAAGGCAAAGCAGGGTAAGCGGCCGACAACGACAAGACATATCAACGGACCCCCAATCTACCCTGTCCAACCTCCTTTAAGTAACTTGTACCTAAACCCAACTAGTTATGCTTAAGTTACAGCTGGTACCTAAATAAACCAAACCAATAATAACAATGATCCTGGCATAGCAGACAAATTGGGCAACTTTCTCAACAAATTTAAAAGCATGTTCTCGCAATTATTAAACTAAAACAGTATGACCCTTTCAATGTTCATTGCTGTCATAAATAAATTAGTTAAATAATGGCTACTAAGAATAGCAGCGTGGAATGTAAATGGCAGCTTTAACCATATCCAAAAGACAACTGTATTTCTTGAAATGAAAAATTGACACTACACAGACTACTTCGCAAACCAACTATTATCATTATATTATTGTTAAAACTTTATCTTTCGAATTATATATTCCAAATAAAATGCAAAGCCTAATTATAAAACTTAAAAGCTTTTTTTTTGGGTCATGGCAGTTGCTGCGATCTACAATCCACTTAGACAACGTATAGAGGAATATAGAAATTACCAAATAATCAAAAAATACAGCTTGGAGATCTAAACTCAACAATCCAAAAGATAGAATAATATTTAAAGTGATAGGACAAAACAATATAAATTTATTTTGATAGAAAAGCCAACGTAATGGCCTAAATAAATTACCTTACTTACTAGATTTTTAGTAATTAAAGGGATATTTGTTATAACTAGTGCTATTAAATCCATTTCTGACTTTAGATTATGCTAGAGACTTATTATTATAATACTGAGTACAATTACAATCTGGAAAGAACCATCTAATCGACTATGTACTAAAAATACAACCTGGGATCTATTCTAAACTTATATTAATAAAACTATTAGACTTGATGTTAGTCTAAAAAATTACCAATATATTGAGGAAGTTGTCCAATACTTGTCGCAAATAATCTAAAAAGCTGCTTGGAAATCAACCCCAACTAAACCCAGGACGATGCAAGTTAATCATAACTTTCCATTCCATATTAAAAATCTTATACAAAACAAACGAAAAGCTAGACAAAGATTCTAAAAAACAAGGAATCCTTTGGATAAAAGACACATGAATAGATTAATACATAAACTATAAAAAGTTTTACACGATGCTAAAAACAAATGCTTTCAAACAAACATCACTTGCAGTAACTATTCTACCGATTAGAAAACCGCACAGAACACGGGCACGTTTAAATCTTGTTAAGGATGACACATTACCGAGCACTTATGAAATGTATTTTCCTACCTGAAATAACCAACGATAACCTAGAGATTAAAGATTTCTTAAATACACCTTGCTAGTTATCTTTACCGATGAAATCATTTACTAAAAAAAGTTTTTAGAGAAATAAAACTCTTAAACCTACCCGAAGATTCTAGGTATGATCCGATTGTTGCACAAATATTAAAGAATTTCCCAAGAAAAACAATTGTCTTAATCACGACAATCTATAATAGCATATTACGCCTTTGCTACTTTCCAGAACAATGGAAATATGCCCAGATCCTGATAAACCTCCGATGAAATCTAGCTCTTACAGATCTATAAGTCTATTACTTATTATGGCTAAACTCTTTGAAACATTATTTCTCAATAGAATACTAAAAGACAATTCCTTGAGCAATACTATCACCAACATACAACAGTGCCACAGAATAGTTAATAAAATCAAAGATAGTTTCTTCGATTTTCAATAAGCTTTTCATAAGTTCTGGCCCATAGAACTACCTTCCAAAATAAAATATTAACTTTATTGATCAAATATACCTTATCCTGAAGCCTACCTTAGCGAGCAATATTTTCAAGTAAAAAGATATGATGAATTCATTATCTGACTATTACTGTATCAAGTCTTGAGTGCCGCAGGGTAACGACACGGCTATTTTATCAACCGATGCAGATCCACAAAGAGCATCAAAAAAGCTACGAAACCACTTAACACTATACAACAATGGGAAATTATAGTGAATCCGAACAAACCCATGCAAGTAACATTCAACAGCACGCAACTTAGTATAAACAAAGTACCTATTTCTTTCAAAGAAGAAGTTAAGTATCTAGAAATGCAACTAAATTAAAAAACTTAATTGGAAAGCTCACATAAAAGCCAAAAGGGAACAATTATATCAAAAATAAAAAATATGAAGTGGCTAATTAAGATAAAATCTCAGTTATTCATATAAAATAAGCTCTTTGTCTAAAAAACTATTATAAAACCAATTTGTTTATACGGAATTAGATTCAGGGGGTGCAATAAACTATCCAATAGCAAAATATTGCAAATATTCCAGTCAAAAACTATTCAAATAATTGTAGACGCACCGATCAAATGCTAAAAAACGATTTGGAAATCCATTCATCCCAGAAATAATTAAACCAAAAGCCACCAATTATAAAAACAGATGTATAGGACATAGTAATTAACTTACAGACGAACTATTAAATCAGCTACCTGTCTAGAAAAAACTGAAAAGATTATGACCAGAAGATTTTCAAATTAAATCCCAGCGAACCTGTCAATGGGCGATTCCTGACATAAATCAATTTACTTATATACTATTTACTTACTACTTTTTATCTTGAAATAGATAGGTAGTATTAAATAAAAAAAATTGAAATGTGCACATTAGAACTCTTCATTTGATAGTGAACACGATACGTTAGTCTAAATTAATTTTTTCATGATACGCGGAACATCAAGAGAATTGAACGGCACCTCATTTGTCAAAATGTGATGAAAGAGAAAAAGTTCTTATCTGGTCTAAGAATTATGTGAATCAAATTTTTGAGTATACACAATTTCTATAAATGTATTTATAATACCGAAAAACTAATTTTAGAGTTATAAGTATTAAGGCAAAAGATAATTTATAAATTAAATTTAGTTTCCATTTATCTGTATCTTATAGCTATTTGCTTCTTTATTAATGTACGTAATATACAAATGTTAAAGATAAACGGAAATAAAACGAAATTTGTGCCAACAAATTTGCATTTACATAGAGTATACAAAAGTTGTTACAGCATTGTGTTGTTTGAGTTTAAACTTTACGTTTATCTGCATAATTTTGAAGTTTTGCTCTTGGTCGCATGTATTTAATATAAAAGCAAACTAAACAAAGTTTCTTTCATTGATTGTAGCAAACTTAAGATTTTTTGAGAATAATTAGCTTTAATAATATAATTTTAATTATTACATATTAAAACATTTTCGCAAAAAAATCATTGGAATAAAATTAAGATCTCTACGAACAACTCGATGTTAATGTATTTAAGCTTCTTTCAACTGTGATTTTAAAGCGAGTGGACCTGCTGATTAAGGCCACGCCTAAATTATTTAATATTAGTCGACTTGAGTTTCTAAAAGTAAGATCGTTTTTCGGTCTGCTCTCCGAGATAAATAAGTGCAATGTAGTAAACCAAAACTATAAATTATAAGTTTACATTCAAAAATGTGTAAACTTATTAGGTGCCCTGATTGTTGCCTATAAATGTATAAGGCGCCGAATTACGTGCAGTATGCACTCCCACTTCCAAATGCAAACGCATATTTTTCATGCATTCAAATATCAATAAGTAATTCGCCTGGCAAGCGTTTAATTGCCAAATCCCCCATGAATTTAAGGGAGGCATATGTCCTGCAGTGGACTGCAATGGCTGTGTGATGATGATGATGATATCTTTTTCATAACCAGCCCGGGCGTAATCACGTTCACAAAGAGTAAACATATACAAGGTGCGTTATATGACAATAAACCGAAGTAGCCTCGGCTGCGAACCAGCTGGACCGAGTGCAGCAAGTTGTTATAGAAAACCGTCGATCATGTGCGCGTAATATCGCTTCTAAACTGCTAAAATGCTGACTGACAAACTCAAGGCTGCGCGAGTGACAATGTCTTAGGACATGTTGACACGTGATGTCGCCATAAATTTCTGACCATGAAGGACACTCTCTGTAGCAGCTCATTTTTCAATTGAAACACTATTTTCCAGTAGGTAAACACACCCCTAAACAAGTGTTCTCAGCAGCCATGGCAACGGCGTTGTAAAAAATTTATACGTCTAGATGAAGATTATGTTAAGAAGTAACAAAAGTTTCAACTTTTTTGGGTAAATACTGTTTCAGAAAAAAAATGGGGACCTTAGAACTTGAACGCACTTTGTATAGCAACTAAGCATTAAACAGTTCTTTAATAACAAATACAATTCAGCAGAAAATCTCGGAATATGCAACTAATCCACATTCTGAGGATCAGTGGCAACAAGTCACAAAAAAAGAGAAGCAGAAGTCAAAGATCAGCTATTATAAAAAGAATAACTACTGAATCGGACTTAGTAACAGATATAGTCCATAGTCAAGCATGCGACAGATCATATAACTAGTGTATGTTATGATACTGACACATGAAGGTATAACAATAACTGTTAGATAGAACATTAAACATTAAGAAAGAGCTGAATACAAGCGTAACAAAATATAAGCCACCAATATCACAATCGTAAACAATATAGGAAACACAAAATATTAGTAATCTATTGTCTACCACGTCACAACAACAAACACGATGATTACAATAATTTCTTTAGAACTTTAGGTATCCGATTTACTTACAAACTTACTTACTGGTCCATAGATATGAATAAAATACCGGATCTGTTGGAGTTTTTTGTCACTAAAGGCATTGCTCCAGGATACTAAGATATCTTCTCGTTTCTAGATTTATGTTCTGATTATAATAATAATGCTAAGGCTCTACGCCCCGCGTGGGAGCACGGCCTTCGAACTGAGAGGTTAAGGCTCTCATACGTTCGCTCTCTCTGCCCGGTCGTCGCGCACCATCTCTGATGCGGGCCGATGTGGCAAGCACCGCGCCTAAGACGACCGCCATTATTACCTCTTACTCGAATGAACGCAGGTACTCAATTATTTTTAGTGACTGAGTAGGCCACCCGCCAGGCATCAGAGAGCACCGGGAATTGAACCCGGGTCCGTCAGCATCGCAGCCTGTCCCTCAACCACAGGACCACGCTGGCACATGTTCTGATTATACCCTTGTTATATCTATTATAAGTGCTTCTATTCTTCTTAGAGAGCAGCCAGTTGAATTATTCAGTAATAAAACAGATTGATCTTACCAGACATCTAGTTGATTTCCAACTTAACCCGAGACTTTCTCTAAAAACTATCAAAGGCATAGAAACGGCTGTTCTAAATTTCACCACAATAATTCCAGAATTAGCCTGGGCGGCAAGAGCTTAACTTTCTACAAAAAGCGCATAAGAATTCAGAGACGGCTTAGATATCCATCAGACAGAAAGCGATATAACCAAGCTTGTAATGAATTAAAAACTCTAATCAGAAATTTAAAAATCGGTAGTTTTTAAGAATATCTCGAAAACCTAACTGCTACAGAGGATACGAACTATTCTCTTTGGAAACCAACAAAAATCATCAGAGACAACCGGTTCTTCTCTTACACAAAATAAATGTTAGTTGGGCGTCCACAGACTCGGATAAAGCTGTCGCATTTGTGCAATATTAAGTGCAAGTGCAATCTCGTTCACCATCAGTTACTCACGCAGAAGTATTGAAAATTAAGAATTTATTAGAAACTCCTTAGCAGATATCTTCTTTACCAGATTTTTTGACATTCAGGAAAGTTAGAACTATGATTAATACCAATTTTCATCCAAAAAAGACTCCTGTCTTTAACTTAAATACAGGACAACTCATCAAAGTACTACCGCATAGGGACTTTGTTTTGTTAACAACTATCTGTATAATGCTGTTTTGAGACCAGGTTACTTCCTAGCACAATAGAAGGTTGCCCAAGTAATCCTAATTCCCAAACCTGGTAAACCATCCAGTAAAGTCAGTTGGTACAAACCTATCAGTCTCTTGCACATCCTTAACAAATTCCTCAAAAAACTATTTGTCAAAAGGCTGCTGTCTAACGTAGGACACCTTAATCTTTATACCTAACCACCAGGTTGGTTTTTGGAAGTAGCATTGTAGAATACACTAGATTTATCGAGTGGTGAACTTTATAAATTAATCCTTTGAACAAAAGATCTATTGTGCTGCAGCCTTCCTTGATGATAGCCCGACTTTTGATAAAATGTGGTACGATGGTATCCTCTTTAAATTAAAAACTGCTTTATCTCACTATATCATTCTTATGTCTTATTTGGAAAATAAATTTTCCAAGTTAAATATGAGCAGCAGCTAACCGATCTTTACCCATCCGCTCTGGTGTACCTCAGGGTAGCGTATTAGGGTTTCTCCTATATCTTTTCTTTACCATTGATCTATCAACCAGTGGTCAAACATTCACAGCATTTGCCAACGACAAAGCTAATTTGGTTAAACATAATGACCTCGTTTCAGCTGCTGAGATCTTGCAAACTATCCTATGTGATATAGAGCAGTGGGCCAAAAAGTAGAGGATAAAAATTAATAAAACAAAGTTGCAGTATATTATCTTTACAAAAAGTAAAGAAAACGCCGCAAGTTTTTATGGTATGCACCTAGACAAACTTCTCACATGGAAAGACCACATATAGAAAAAATGGAAACAACTCAAATTCAGGAAACATTACTGGTTTTTAGGAAGGAAATCCACACTTTCTCTTTGCAACACACTGCTCGTCTACAATGTAGCATTCAAGCTTATATGGACCTACGGCATACAACTGTGTAGTACAGCCGCCAACACTAATATTCAAATTATTGAACGATTCCACTCTTAAAGTGTTACGTGCTATGTGTAATGCTTCTCACTTTCTCAGAAACGTAGACATCATGAGTGATCTAAAAGTGGACTCTATTAAAAATACTATAGTAAAGTACAGTAAAAAATACCCAGAGAACTTAGAATATCATAGTAATCATCTCGCTTTAACCCTACTTGATAATAGTGTAAACGTTCACAAATTTGGTAGAAGTAAGCCGTTGGATTTGAAAAAGACTGCCGATAAGAAAAACTGAGTCTAATTTTAAAATTTCAAAGAAAACCCAAAGGTTTGTTCAGCCTGGCTTTATACATTTATTTACTGGTTTGTCATTATATAGATTTGCTCTTTTTCTTTCCCCATTTTTTTATAGTCATATTTTTTGTTTTTTCGAAAATAATTTGCTATGTACTTGACGTGATTAAAGAAGATTGTGTCCGGTTAACTCAATTTGAAGTTTCCCAGATTAAAACTATTTTTATCCTAAAATTTTCTTATATGTTGAAATATTTATTACAAAAAATTTAACATTAAAATAATTTACTGGGGTTAATTCTGAAAAATTAGAGATAATTTAAAATACATATATTATTCATTACAAATTTTAGTTTATACACAACTGTGATAAGAGTAATAAAAATTATGTTGATTAATATCAAATTATGTATAAGAAACTATAATGCCCCTAAAACAAAAATAATTATATTAAAAAAAGAGTTTTGAGTTCTTATTTGAAGTCAAAAGCAAAATATTTGTTTTTTAGATTATAATAAAGTAAATAAACAAATATTTAAAAAGCAATTATTTTGTTTGATATACAATTTGATTAAATTTTAAGTCAAAGTATGGTGTTTGCATTACGGATCGTACGACCGTTAAGTTAAAATCCTGCTGACTATGTAAGGATCAGATTAGAACACAATTAATTCTACACCTGAGAGCAAAACAAGCCACTCACTAGCTGCACGCGCATTTTCGTCTCCTGTTTCAGTCTAAGAAAAATGTAAATAAAAATAGTAACATGCAAGGAGTATCTTTATTGTTAAAATTTAAAAAATGGTTGCTAATCGGATGAAGCATTAAAAAATATGTATCACGAACGGAGTTTAAGAATCTCGCTAATTGCTTATTCCGAAGTTGACGTAAGTAAATGACGTAAGTGCTCGATTGATTCGCAAGAAAATGAATACCACAGCCGTCGAAGCAGCCCAGGAATTTATATTGATTGATTTCTCGTCTCAATATCCCTCAGAAATCGGCATATAACTAGCGTTGAGCTCAAGCAAGAGCTGAGTGCGATCAGAGGTATGACTGAAGGTGGTCAACCTGATTTCAAAAAAGGCAGCTGACTGAAGTCCAAAAGCAAAGGCGAGTGGAATTTGCTCGCGCACATCTCGGGGAACATCGGGCATTGGAGTCAGATATTATTCACCGACGAGTCTAGGATGTGCCTACATGGCAACGACAGGAGACTTTGGGTCTGTAGAAAGCCAGGGGAGTGATTTGCTCATTGCTGTATTCAAGAAACTGTCGCATATGGATGTGGCTCTTGCATGTTCTGGGCGGGCATTTCCAGGAGTTGATCTTCGTACCTACTGCAGGACACGGAGGATTAACAACGGACCGCTACATCAGGGACATTCAGGAGGAACATATTATTCCGTTTGCGAGAATTTTTGGTGAAGATTTTATGTTAATGCACGACAATGCGCGATGCCACACCGCGCGAGTGTATACCGAAAATAGACTGGTCTCCGTGTAACCCGGACTTTAATTTAATTGAGCTGGTTTAGGATGAGCTTAAGCGAAAAGTCCGTGCCAGAAATCTTGCACCAGGGAGCGTGGTGAAATTGAGAGCGGCATTGATTGAAGGGTGGGAATCAATCCCTCAATACAGCATAGAAAAAGTCATCCGATCTATGCGTAATAGCTTGTAAAGTGCAATTACGAGTATGAGTTGAAAAAATTATTAAATTAATTTCAGCTGAAGATTTCATTTTCTTCGTTTCATAATCTCCTTGTCCCTTTCAACTCTTTTGTGTTACACATATTCTTAGGCCCATAACTTTATCAGAACAGGTCCGATTCCAATTAAAGTGGTATCATTTGAAACCACAGTTTTTAAGCTTTCAAACTGTACACTGAACTTTATGAAGTACTATCGGAGTAGATACGCATTCTTTCAAAACTAGAGCATGTTGCTGAGTCGATTGTTTTGCTCTCAATTGTAGTAAGAAAATGCATATAGATATAGCTAGTTTAAATATTATAATTATTTACATGGACTTTGATTATTCTAACAATTATTATTATTGAGTAGATAAACGGGTTAGAATATTTCGAATGTTTGTGGAAATAGCATTAATTTTATAAAAATAGAATAATACAAATTTCTCAAAAAGTACTTAGTCCAAAAACACATTTGCCTTCAGAAGTTTGGATCGTATAGCGGAACCAAGCAACCGCGTTTACGAATCACTCTGTACCTGTACCGCCGCCGCATAATTAACATTTATAACGTTCATCAAAAAACGATAAACAAAACTTAATAATTTGTATATAACTGTATATAACTCAATTGACAAAAATTGATTTACAATTGAATATCAAAGCCTTATTTGAAGGACCACACCACAAACGTGTAGTATTTAGTTTGTGCGTTGTTAATTGCGAGGGGTTGCCCGCAAAAGTATTTTGGGCGTCCTAGGCTGACAATTTTTCACTCGCCTTTCCTCACATTGTTGCAAGATCGGAACTTGGAACAATATTTATTTACAAATGGAACAAGGTGTGGTGACCTAACGAAAATAAGATCTGCGAAACAATCCTGAAAATAGACAACCAAACGTACGCTCAAAGCTAAACCATGCCACTGTCTTTGTTTGCTTTCTATTCAAATGTAGATTTAGACACATCAAAATTTATTGCAGGAATAATAAAAAATGTATCAAATGCATTGGTAGTCACATCTCTAAAAATAAAAATAAAAAATAATGTATCCGGAATTGCGAGAAATAATAATACCAGCGTGAGTAGTTCATCTATAAGTAACGTACGTCCAAGCATTTCAAGAACGAACTGGAATATCCGTGTTAAATGAGAACTATTGATATTTATACATTACAATACAATTTTCAAACAATTTATCAGAAATTAAACTAATTACTAGACCAAAATCTAATGTCATTTTTTATTAATAAATTTTAATCCCCTCTGCCAACGTCTGTAAGAAGTAAAGTTATTTATATAAATATTTAATCTGAACATTATATTAATTTTGCAATATCTATTATTAGAAACAATATCTTTCCTTTTTTATATAGTAGTCGTGTGGTACTATGAGGCATGTTAGGTGTACCTTTTAGTCGTTAATTTATAAGAAGGAGAATGTACTTCGTGATTACCAAAGGCGTTTGTACGACGACTGAGGAGCATTTTGATATTATTGTCCGGGAGTCAAATCCAGGATCACCGTGCGCTAGAGTGGCAAAACAATATAGAGATATAAAATTATAATATATACAACACTAAACACCTAAATGAAACAGCACTTAAAGATATCACAATAATAATAGAACAGAACATCAAGCATTACGAGATAGCACAATATAAACGAGATAACCTATCGCTATTGAAGATATTACAGAAGAAACTACAATATCCTAAGTCTTCAAAAACATAATAAATATGATGATTATGATAAATACATAAATACATAAATAAACATTTAAAAATTAACTACGACTAAGTTACGTTCTGGGTGTCTTTACAATAGAAAGACAATTACTATAGACGATGACAAATACTAATTTAAAGTACCTATTTACAAGTGGTTTGATCTGAATAAAATATTAGACTTTCTATATTTTTACATAACTGATGCATTAACAAAAAAAATGCGTAATATTATGTGCTGTGTTAAAATCAAATCATACACAAATTTTTAGTAGCTATATACAGCCATATATTAAGAAAACCAAATAAGGAATAGTTGTTTAAAAAAAGAACAAAAATAACTATTTTAGAGAAATATTCGATTAATAAATGGTTCCAAATTTACCTCTAAAAACCGAAACGAACATGAAGAAGTTATTGAAAGCATAGCGTTTGAAAAAATAAACTCGGTACAAAAAAAACATTTAATCATCTTTAAAAAGAAACTAGTAGAAAAACAGCCTACAAAAAATGGCAACTGACAAGAGCTCCCTTGCATGAACAATGATACTAGGAACTAGCAAAGAAACTCGAGAAATTATTACAAAAATTAAAGAATCAAACTGTATAAGAACATCTTACAAAATTCACACACCAACTCAAATCAATGACAGCTCTTGGCTTCATAATCGCTTTTTTATAAACTTACAAAACCATCTGATCAACTAAATTTTTTTTAAAATAATCTCATTAAGAAAAAAAGTTAATGAGAGCAAATAAATCCCGTTACCTACACATTAAAAAGAACAAAAGCGCTTTCCGCAGATTATGCTGAATAAAAAAATATTAGAAAAAGAATATCGACAGAAAATTAATAGCCATGTGTTCAAAAAAAGAAAGCTGTTTGAATTTAATTTCTAAAAAATATACTGGATTCTAGGAAGATAATCAGAATTATCAACAAAAAATAAATTTTTACTTTACAAAACCGCACTAAAAGCTATCTGAACCTATGGCATAGTTCATCGGAGTTCAGTCGCTAACTCAGATTTCGAAATTCTTCAGCGATTTGAAAATAAAGTACTTTAAGCTGTAGCAAATTTACCTAATAAAATTTTACAGTCTCAGTGAAATGATCGTCAAGGAAGAGATAATAGAATATAGTATCAAATGTAAAGATAGACTAACTCATTTTTCCAATGTTTTTGCGATCATGCTTTTTAATAAAAATGAAGAAGGCAGAAAATTGAAGAGTTTTAAACTTCTTACAAAATCATTTAGATCAATTAGAAAATGGTTAAAATAATCTCATACTGTACCGAGCCGTCGAGGAAAATTTGGATTTTTTTTGGTGGTGTTGGAAGAAAGTTGAAAGGCCGTTTTATGCGCACGCGTAATTATTATTAGTAACACAATAGTAGCGTGATATAATAAACAATCTACGGCCGAAAAAATGAACTAGAATACGACTGCAGGGTTGCTATACTTGATTTTTTTCACGGCAGAAAATCACCGACAGAAATGGTTTGTCTACAAAAAAACCCAGGTTTAGGATGTAGCCAAGAAGTACAGGGAATCTGACCACCAGAAGGAGGTAACTGCTGACAGCTAAGGATCTGATTACTAGAGTCGTTGTGAATTTATCCGTGAATTGAAAAAAAAATCATGGGCAAAGCATGACTGATCTAGTAAAAGAAATGGGGGTGGTTAGGTTGAGGGTTAGTCTAGTAGTAAACCAAAAACTGCATTATAAGTCTTTCATTCTGAGGAATCTTCAATTATTGACTGGTAAAGACAAGGTTAACAGGAGATTCAAACAGAACAGCGAGCGCTAGATTCTTGAAATTCGTTTTGAACGAAAAAAATTTATCCAGGAGAGGAAGATTACTCGTCAAAATGACGGATCTGCCAAGATGTCTCTAAAGCGTTTATTGTTATGGATACAAAGTTTCCTGCTTCTATGATGATGATGGGGTTTTGTGAGCAGCTAAGGGAATGCTATAGAGCCTCACTTTATTAAAGAAATCCTGAAGGTAATCGTAGATATAGTTCAACGTGCTAGAGTTATCAAGCCTTGGATGGAATAGATGGCCGCTTGGTGGAAGTACCGTTTCCAGCAAAACTACGCTCCAGTCAGATACAGGCATAGCTATACAACCAATAGTCTTCCAACTTATGTCTACCCTCCAGCCTCAACTGCAATCCTTTTGGCTACTACGTCTGGGGCCTACATAAGAAGAAACATAACCCCCAAGAAAGGTTTAAGAGAAAGTTGCGTTAGCCTGCAGCAGGTTAGGTCTCGACTCGAGAAGGTCGTGGTTGCTATTTGGGGCTACATTGAATCATACGATTCTCAATACTATTTACTGTAAATTTCATGTAAATACATTTAATTTTCTTCTATTTAAGTGTTTTTTTAATTGTTTATTTATTTCTGGATTTATCTCGATTACCTTGTATATGTTGGTAGAATCAATAAAAAAAATACTTTTGAAAAACATAATACAAAAAATCTGGTGTGAATATCACACGACTTTCCTTATCCTATTATTATATATTATACCGGGTCCATCGTCTCGGCCCTGCGCAGCTCTCGTCCCGGAACTTGTTATTTTAAAAAAGGACACACAGCCTGCGTGCTCCCTCCTAGCGGCCAAGCGCTCCCCCCCGTCCTCCCGCAGTCGGTCCGGTAGCTCACCGAGCGCTCTGTGATTGGTCCGTTTAATTAATTTTTAATCGGCTATAACTTATTTATTTGACCTCGGATCAAAAAATTTCATTGTAATTTTTTGTTCGTCTCGGTCTGATATATCCGGTAATATAAATTTCCCGAAACATTTTATGAACACCCGGTATATTAAAAATTCTGAGCTTCATTTTTTTTCGAGTTCCTATTTTACCAACTTTTATTTGAAATTTATGTTTATCTCATGCTAACAAATTATTTTTTTCTCATAAATTTTTTGTATCTTCAACTGTTTAGATTCGCGACCGCTTTGCGACCGATTTTGCGACCTTGCGACCAAACGACTAGGCCGATTTTTACCAAAAGCTTCGCACTGCGTCCCCTATCTACAAGTAATTTGCATACCAAATTTCAAATCTCTAGCTCTTACGATTCTCGTGATATCCTGTTTACTGACAGACCGACACACACACACACACACACACACACACACACACACACACACACGAACCAATGCCTCAAACCAACTTTTTTGGTGTTTTGAGGCTATATTTCGTCCAGAAATGTGAAAAACTGGGTAGGTCAAATTTCCGCCGATTACATTACTTTCCTTATTATAGGATAAGGAAATTAAAAATGGTGTTTTATTTGCACTTCGTTGAAATATAAAGAAAGACAAAATAAAAAATGCTTTTTTAACAATTTTATTTTCAGAATAATTTGAAAATAAGACACAGAGAAATTGTCATTCTATGTTTAAGGTTGTACTAATCAATAAATGAAGAAATGATGTAAGCATATTAATTTAACTGAAAGAATTGCTGTTTGACAATATTCAGTCATAGATGTACATTTTAATTAAATTGTGATTTAACTGTTGTACTGTAATTGAAATTTTTATGCATAATCTTCTTTTTCTTTTATATAAGTTTCATTAAGCAAAAAATTTTATTTAGCTTCAGTACAGATACTATTATGTACGCAAAGTTAAAACGAATCAAATTACGCGGAAGATAAATTAATTTTTTCATTTATACTTAAAGAACAAGATAATCAAATATAGTAGTGGAGTATGATTAGAATATTAATAAATTCCCGTACCGCTTAGCTTTTAGGGTGAATTTTTAAAGTTATACATTATAAAACTGACCAACAGTAAAAATCGTTAAAGTTATGAGACTAATAAAATAGTAAAATTTAATTACCTTCTAAATTATACGAAACTAATTTCTAATATTTAGTTCACAGCAATGATTTCCTTAAAGAATGACGACCAGCAAGCTTTCTTGAGTAACACTGATTTTACGAACTATAGAAAACCCCAAATGCCAGAAACATTCACTAGCGATTTAAGGCTTTTCGCTGACTAACTTTAACTTGGCTTTCGCGTTTGTGTGCGATGAAAGATAATTTGGGCCATTTGTATGGGAGCCCTTTGGGGAAAGGTCCGGTTTTATTTTCTTCGGCGGTGGCCAATCCTGTTTCTTTGATTAGGAACTTTACTGCCTTCGTATCTCACAGCCTCAGCGCATACTAATCGCGAGCTGCCGGGAATACCTTCTGTATCGCTTCTACCTCCCGTTTAATGTAGTTCAGTTTGTAAAATTCAATGTTTCTGGCGCTAAAGCCCTTTAGCAGTATATTTACTAATTTAACAAAATACAATTTAAATAATGGCAACCACAAAGTTATTTTTGCGCTGTTATTTCTATGTTTTTTAATTTAAAGTTTTGTCGCAATTGGCTATTAACAAGCTTTATTTATATTTTTTGCTTTTATATTTATTTATAGTTTCTATTGTTTACACAAACTAAAGATAATAGTACAAAATGCATTTAAAATAAATTTATAGTTAAAACCTAAAAAAATTAAATTTTCAGTAACACTAATTCAGTATTGTGTTAAAAAGGTAACTTAAATGAATTTTAAACTTATTTTTCTGTTTAGTAAAATAAATAATGTAGTATAAAATTACTTTTAACTTAATTTACTTCTTACGAAACTTGTGGTACGAAATAACTAGGTTTAGAAAAAAAGAGCATTTTACAATATAACAAATATAAAAAATGTTTTTAATTTTATCATAGATGCTTCAAAGTTATTTTAAAAGAGGACAACAGCATAAGGTTAATGTGAAAATAAAAAATTTCAAAAGTGTTTTAATAACTTGATTGAAAGAGGAAAGAGGTAGGAAGACCATTGAGCGTGTACGGCAAAGGGTTGATAATCCACCTCAAACGTTCATTAGTAGAAAGTCCTTTTAAAAAACGACTTTTAATGTAATAACTATGTTCTTTTGCATATAACATTCAGTTGATCTAAGCTCTTCAACTTGATCACCGACGAGCGCGTTTTGCAATATGCTCAGGAGTTTTGTAGAAAATTATACAAATTTTGTACAAAATTTAATGAGTGAAGAACTGAATATTCACAAGCGGGTTTGGTAATAAACAAAATTGTTAGTTTTGGGTGAGATGAACATAAAACACCATAGAAGATGCCATTGCATACATTTTGTGTAAACCGCATTATTGGATCATATTTATTCAAAAATGAACAGATCGCTGTGCAGTAAGAAACAATATGAAGTAATGCTAAAACATTTTTTTGCCACAGTTACCTGATGACTATAACTTCTGGTTCCAGCAAGATGGCACCGCAGCCGACACCGCTAAATTCACCATAAATTTTTCAAGGCAGCACTTTCCATCTCAAAATGGTGATTCGACGGCTCCAAATTTTTTTCTTTGAGAATCCACCCAAACGATTAAAACTTTAAAATAGAACATTTGCCAAGGATTCGAACCATTGACGAGTATTTTTGGAATGTAGTTAAAAGAGCATATGCTTGTACTCAAGATAAGGGGAGGCATTTTCGGATGTTTTCCACTTATTATAAAACACTAAACAAAATAAAACTTTTATTTTAAGTTTGTTTTGTTTATTTATTTTAAATTATCTAGAAGTTATATCACAGATAAAATGATAAGGAAATTTTACGACACCTTGTATAAGTACATGATTTAAAAAAAAACAGAAATGCACAGTAATATTAGAAATATTTATGTGATTCTATTGCAATAGCATAATAAGTGAAAGCGTTATTTAAAAAAAATGCTAAACTCCTTAATAAATTTTACAAAGTCGCATAATATTTTTAAGTTGTAAATTATTATAAAAATATTAGGTTATCAAAAGCTTCACGTACGACATGTGATAAATCAGCCAGTAGTTTTCACAGAACTTGAATAGTGTGTTTAGAATAGATTTTTCTTCAACATCGTCATAGTGGCAGAAATTTTTTCGATAAAAAAATTTGAAAATATATCTGAAAACAGATTCAAACAGAAAACTGTTGATTATTCTCTTTGTAGATTGCAGTTTTTTTGGAAAGGCGTAGACATAGTTACTTAATATGTCAAAATTTATATAAAACTCGTAAACTGAGTTAACAAAAGGCAACGTTATTGCAAAGATGTGGACTCTTAAGAGTATTTTCTTCCATACAATTAAAAATGCAACAAAAATATGGTTACACAAAAGCCGCACTGCTTGTAGTTTTCCGTGGCATTTAAATAAAGCGACATATTCTGGAATGATAATAAATTCAACTACACCGTGCTTTGGATTATAAATTTAGGCTGCAAAATATTTGATAGGTAACCTTTTATACTACAGACATGAAAACTAGCAGGACACTATATTATTTTGCAGCGTTTCACGCTGATAAAATCTCGCAAAACCATTTTCATGTAAGGAAAGTTAAATATTTTTACAACGAAAAACACTTTTATATTTGAATATAAAATTTAAAATAATTATACATGAACCAAAGGGTACCTAAAAAAGTAACCAAATAACAAATCGGCGAGCGTATCAATCAAATTTATATTTTTCAGATTAACGCTTAACAGGCCGAGAGATTTTCATTTATATTAGAAGCAACACTTTAAGTGTTTTGTGTTTGTAGAGCAACGTTAAGCCAATCTTCAGTAATGGGATTCACCCTTGCCGTCTATATTTTGCTACAATAGTCTGTTGGCGAGGTTTTCTCATAATTACATTTATAACGCGGCGGAGTAGTTAGTAGAGAATTTTAAATTAACATTTTAGATAATTTTGTACACAGCATAATTTAATAAACAAATATTAAAATACAGAAATAATAATTTAATTATTTGTTGAAAGTTCCGCACTTAATTAATCTGGATTTAATTTTTTTACATTTTTGGCAACTTGAACATTAAAAGAAAAATTAAAACCGTATCTTGTAGAACTTAAATTTTTTCGCTGATTGCGGTATATGATATAAAAATAAAATTTTACTATAGGGGAGCAGAAAAATAAAATATATTGCAATGACTGATTAACAAGAAACATAAAAATTGACATACAAAAACAAATTATAATTAGAGCTACAAATTGAATTAATAAAAGTTAAGTAAATGACACTGCAATTTATTTTAATTTACTTAAAAGTATATTAATTAATTTATTTTGTATGAACAAATGTAAAATCCATTTATTTTCATATTTCACCAAAATCGCACAATTTGCAGAAATTCAAATTGCAGCTCTTTGGGGATAGCGCTTAAATTCCTGAAAATTTTAAAACATCGTTTCAGTATTATCGCCGAAATATACGCCTCGATTCATCCGCTATTTTTAAGAACAAAGGAAGCAGGAAAATTACGTTTGTGCGAATTCGCCTTTTTGTTTTATAATTGGCCGCTGGCGGATTCCGCGCTTCGAAATGAGCCGGATCGCGGGCGCGTACTTTTGGTTCTTTTTATCTTCAACTCCCAAAATCAACAATTTATTAAAAAGTTAGAAACCCGCAGTTTGCGCGAACAACAAATGTAGCGCAATAAAGCTCGAGAAGAGCTTTCAAGTTGTTGCGCTGGAACTTGCCCGGAATAATGCAGAAGTTAAGGCAGAAATCGCTCACCTGAAGTTTGTCCTGAAGTCTGGCGGCCGCGGGAGGCTTTGTGCTCAGGAGCGTTCGTCCTTATTTCAAGGATTCGGGAATAGCGGCAGGGCACTACTGCAGTTTCCACGATCTATACGGAATTTAATTTCAGCTTATATGCGCTGCAGTCGTCCCGACTCGGCGCGGATCGGCCAGGAACCGTCTAGGTCGTGGGCGGCCGGGTCGGCCCAGCAGCGAAAGCTCCCCATACTCCGCGGCAACGTATCAAGCACTGCAAATGAGCACAAATTTGTATTATTTAAAAATTGTTCTGTTGGGGGTTTTAGAATTTTTGTAGCTTTACATTTTAGAATGAAATAGCACGCACTTCTCTTATAATTGTGAGTATTCAGATATTTTTATTCACTACTCTCTATTTTGTATTATTCTCTGTTATGAACATACACTTAAAAATTTTAAAATAATTATAAAATTGGCATATGCTTGAATAAAAGCCATTATATTTAGATTCAATACTTTTATAAGTGTTCTAGGCACAACCTTCGTTATGTTCTTATTACGCGAGCAAAGTAAATTTAAAATTGGTTTTTGTCTAAAATTTGATACAGCTCAATTTTTTACATACAAAGGGAGCAACACGATCAAGAAATAAATATTTAATAATTACAATTTATGTAAATTAATACACAAAAATTCGCTTTATGAAAACGTTATTTGATAATCAACACTATTTATTACTAAGTGTTTATCAACGTATCTTCGTGCCAAGTTAAAAATAAAAATAATTTACATTTTTTAAACAAAACGTACTTAGTGTCTATGAAAAATTATTATCAAGTATTAGATGTATTGTAACATTTCAACATAATGCCATAATCATTCAAAAGTTAAAAAATAAACCGTATTAGATTTAATGCTATACGCCCCTGCTACTTTTGGTGCACATTGTGAAGTTAATTCCTTATTCACTTGTTATTGCCTACTTTTGAACATGGCTCGTCTCAAACTAGATTAGCTCCCTATCTGTCGATATTAATTAGATAAAGTTCGAAGAACCAGAGATAAGAAATCAAGAAAGAGAAGAGTAATGTTTTACTTATAGTAACATTACATAAGAAATTTAAGAAAATAATTTATTATATCTTATAAAGGATACTGTATATTTCGCTATAGTTCAAATTACATTTATTCTGGCTATATGCTCTAGGAAATAAAAGCCAAAAGGTATAAGAAAAATTTATCACAAGCAGCTAAACGATGAAATCAATAATCTACCTGAAGATAAAATCATATTATTAATATTGAGAGACCGTAACGCCTAGAGAAGGCAATACTCATATTCCTGGCATTAAACAAAACTTTAAGGTAGATGCTCTAAATCAAAATGGCAAATTACTGCTGCACCTTTGGACAGAAAATAACTTAAATATATAAAACACATTTTTTTATTTGAAGCCTGAGTATAAATATATGTGGCAAAATACCAGAAAATTAAAATATACAATATATTATATAGTAATAAATTACAACAGTTGCCTTCTCAGATAATAACAGATAGAAGATTAAATTCTGAAAAAATTAGACTTAATCATTCTATCTTATTAGGAAAGTTACAATCATATACACTGCGCATTCATAAACAAAGACGGCTGACATTAAATTTGGCGTGGCGGTGCTTTAAACTTTTGATATACACGAAGAGGTTCGTGTATTCATACACGCACGTCGGGGCCGCTCTCGTGCCTTACTGAATGGCCTGACAATTGCGAATGTCATCGGGCCGCTGTATTGCCGTACGTAAAAAGCGCGCCTGCGATGGCCATTGGATTTGCTTCCGCCGCCAACAATACTAAAGTTAGGTTATGCAATTTTAAAGTCGAAACAAACATTCTGTTGTGGATGCTAACATTAAGCTAGAGAAAAATTAAAAATTATTGCAAGTGAAAGTAAGAAATACGTAAAGTTGAACCGACTTCAACTTTAAGTCTGTTATATTTGAACGTAAAACGTAAAAATTACGGATGTGCATTATGAACGAGAGCGTAAGCTTTGCATTGATTCAACTTTCGTATTATGGACGGGTTATGCTTGCGTACATTATGAATGGGCGCTAAGTTAAATTGTTCCACGTTTCCGATCCAGAAAAGAAGCCGATCTAATTATAAATTTATACATTCCCACTTTGTAAAAATTTGAGGGAGGGCGGGTGAAAAATCGTTAGCCTAGGACGCCTTTTGGCGGGCAACCCCTTGTACTGTTACAAAGTCAAACCTACCCTTGCTTAATCAGCATTAAATATTTATGTTGCAATAGTCAAGTCTTAAAGTTGTAAGTTATATTATGCTTCTAGTCAAGTTTTATTATTTACTATTGGAGTGGAATGACAAAGAAAACCGTAGTGTCGTAATAGTATTATATAAGTGTGGAACTAAAAAGGTATAATCTTTTCTCTTGCTATTAGCCATATGTTCGTATATCAATCTATGAAAATGTTTAATGAGACAAGAGGTATCGAGGATTATTCCAGATCTGGAAGATCACATTTAGTTCGGACTGTCAAAGCTTAGGACTAGTTGCTTACGAAAAACATACGGCACAATTGGTAATAGATGATTTAAGAAAAATAGAAGAGATTATGGATGAAAGGATGTTTACGTTGGAGAACTCTTTCAATAAACAAAATGATAAGCTATACGTTGGGTTGTCTAAAGAAGTACCTCAGCGAGTACCAAGAGTTCAAAAAGCCATTATCCAACAACTTAATTAGATAATAATTTGGTAGAGAATGTGTTATAATAGAGCAATTGATATTAACCTAAGTGAAAAGAGAGTCGAGAATTCGACCGCTATGTATCAATAAAATGTTTTAAAATATGTAGTAAAACTTCTGAATTACACGCTTTTCGAGGTGAGCCTTGGATCTTTTACTCTACACTCGCATATAAAGCACGATTAACTCAAACTTAGCTGAGCAGCAATGCGCTTTATTTCCTAATAGTAGAAGATTAGCCTTTGGTAGCCCAAATCTCGATCTATTAGATTACAAATAATGTGCAGTTTTATAAAGCACATTTTGCTAAAAAAGACATCATAATGTTGATTCTTTAAAGCGAACTTTAAAGCCTACAATTAATACTTTTGCAACGGAGTGCTGTGAGAGGGACGAACTTTTTAAGGATTCTGTAGAAACTAAATGTAGCCATTTTGAATAAATTTTGTGTAATTATGTTTGCCAATCACCATTTAATAAATCCTGAAAATATATAAAAACAGTTAATCGTGTCCTGGTTTATCTACTCAAAGAATAAAGACAAGCTTTTTAGAATTACCAATCTACAATAACAGAACAGAGTTATGAAAAATATAAAATCGCATGAATCGAAGTAAATCTCAAATAAGGAAAGTTAAAAGTTGCTAGAAAAGATTCTCAAAAACTCTTGAAAAGATTTTTATGGCCGATGAAAACAAGTATAGTGGGTAATACATAACAAAAAACAAGAACTCCAAAAATCTATTAAAAGTTCTGCGGGCATATGCCCATGACAAGCACGATAAAATAAAAAAGCAGCAATAAATTTAAAAAATGGTAATGGTAATAGTAAGGCTCTACCCCGCATGGGGCACGGCCCGCAAACTGAGAGGTTATGGTTCTCATATGTTCGCTACTGCGCCTAGTCGTCGCGCATCATCTTTGACGCAGGGCGATGTGGAAAACATCCCGCCTTAGACAATCGCCATTGTTACCTCTTGTTTGAAGTGTACTCGGTGACTTTTAGTGACCGAGTAGGCCACCCGTCAGGCATCAGAGAGCTCCGGGAAATAAAGCCTGGTCCGTTCGCAACGCAGCCCGCTCCTTAACCACGGGACCACGTTTGCGTATAAATCTGAAAAATGAAAATCATAATATTATATATAAGGTATCTCATGAAGATGTTCTAAAATAAGACTTCGTGTATAGGTTCTGTAAAACATTTTAAGCAAAAAAATCGAAAATAGCACCTACATTAAAACATACGGAACATACGCGGGACCAGTGCAAATAAAATGCGGAATACGACAAAGAAAATGTTTGAGTCCATTACCGTTCAACCTAGTGATAGATAAATGAAGCAAAATGTTACAAGATGGAACAAGGTAAATCAAAATAGTTTTGTGCTGAAATGATGTACTAATAACATAAAGCGAAAATGATTTTCAAAGTCTAATAAAGAGATTTAAATTTTGTTAACTTTATATTTTGATAATATCTAATAACAGGAGAAATACATAAAACATCAATTAAATATAAATTAGAGATCAACGGAAGAAAATACAGCAGGTGTCAACTTTAGATACTTGGGGATTGCAATAACTAGTTTAGCAGCGGTTAAAGGTCAGATAATTTTTGAAGCTTAATCAAGTATTGGATATCTAAACGTAGTATAATGGAGAAACATATATCTAAATACCGAATTAAAAATTAGAATATACAAAACTTTAATTAAAGCCGTATTAACGTATGCCGCAGAGACACGGTGACACCACTGCAATCCTTCTTCAACACAATTAAATACTCCATTGTAGGATATACGGCACATCAAAAAATCACTATAATGCAATAATCTGGCTTATAAATCCAGTACCAACAGCTATGTTTAAATGGTCCATACATAGTTCATAGGATGAGATAAATTACCTAAAACAAAACTTTAGATTTTAAATACGATGCAAAACCATTTATACAGGTCGATAGACTAATTTTCCTTTTTAAATATATTTGTTCAGTTCCTTCAACCCAGTAACCAGATACCCTGCTAATAATTGATTTTAAGATACTTAAGGGTGAACTATTTTTGGATTTGAGCGGTTCCTATAATAAATACAAGGATTACCAATTCTACTTTCGGCATAAAACCTTTCGCAATTGAGAGAAGTTCGCATGGACGGATTATTGTTAACTTATAAGTAAGTAAGCAATAGTAAATGAAATCCAAACAAGTGTTCTGAACGCGCAGAGGCGGAACGCAATTACGCTAACGCGAGGTCCTTGCATCACTTTAGGTTCTTATATTTGGTGGTCACGTTTATCCCACTTGGTCACCGACCCTTGGGGATGACCAAACGGCCGCCAACTCGAGTTGGCTCGGGCGCTATCCCTGGAAGGGCCACTCGCCCTGTCGACTTCCTTAGGTGCACACCTGGCCTAGACTGATGTTCTGGCCCGTCTACTGGGTACGACCGTCTGAGATGATTGTTCTATTTCCTAAATCTAAAGTTTGCATGACTTATGCGTTTTGTTTAGTTTATTTTTAGTCCGACTGTTTTTGATACTTCATTTAGTTCTCTGATCATGTTTTGTAGTTCATCCAGGTCGTTGGCAAACACTACTATATCGTCTGCGTATCGGAGGTGCGAAAGCTTCTCCGTCGATGTTCAAGCCCTTTTGGTCCCATATTAATGTTTTGAAGATATCTTCAGTGCTGCTGTAAAAGCTTGGGTGAGAGAGTATCTCCTGTCTGACTCCTGTCTTTATTTCAATCGGATCCGTACATTCGTGGAGCTGTACTTTGAAGCTGCTTGATTTGTAAAGGTCTTCAATTAAAGCTATGTAACGTTAATCTATCCTTACTCTTCGTAAAGCACTCGCACTAAGCCTTTGAAATAAAGAATAAATAGATCAAGAATAAGGTACGCACATATAAAACAATAGCGCCTATAAAAGCAATTAATGACTGGCTATATCAAGAACGAACAGACCGAGACAAGCATGTGTTGGGAATAGAAGATAATAGAATAGTCCGAATAGGATGAGATAAATTACCTAAAAGCAAAAAACTGTTAGATTCTAGATACGATGCAAAAACTCTTTATACAGAGTCCGATAGACTAATTTTCCTTTTTTATAATTGAATGCCGCGCTCAATATACTTGTTCAGTTCCCTATACAACCCAGTAACCAGATACTGCTGCTAAAGTTAAAAATTGTTAATTAAGATACTGTAAGGGTGATATTTAGTTAAGGATTGAGTGAGAGCAGCTCCAATCAATAAAACACAAAGGATTACGCGAAACTTACTACTTTCCTAGGCATAAAACCTTTCGCGAATTGAGAGGAAAGCCGGGACAAGAGGAGTATTTATTCGTTGATACAAAACTTATAATAAAAGAACAATAGTAAATGACAATACAAACCAAAGGTGTCGCAACGCCGCTAGAGGCGCGAACGCAATTACGCTAAGCCGCGAGGTACCTATACGCACGCAACAAGAGCTCTCTTACCTGGATGTGTGTGTGCGCCGCACCGTTTATCCCGCACGGTCACCGCACCGCCTGGGGGGATGACCAGCGAGACGGTCATGGCAGCCGAGGGCTCGGGAGCGCTACGCCGTGGAAGGGCCACGATCGCCCCGTGGACTCCTTCCCCAAGGCACACACACTGCCGCCCTTGGACGTGTGTGTGCGCCGCACCGTCTATCACGCACGGTCACCGCACCGCCTGGGAGGATGACCAGCGATACGGTCATGGCCGCTGAGGGCTCGGGAGTGCTAAACGCTACGCCGTGGAAGAGTCACGATTGCTCCGTGGACTCCTTCCCCAAGGCACACACACAGTCCCCCTTACAACACAAGAGGACGCATACACAACAATCGTCATGAATCCGCACTGACCTGTTTTCTTGTCACGCAGTCCTATTTCCCTTAAAAGCAGCGTACTTGCGATAACGTCTGCAAGGCTCAACGGACTCTAGCCAAGTCTGGCGCTGACCTGTCGCGCGCTCCTAATTCTCGCTAAGGCCCAGCGGCGGCGCATCCGAGAGAGGGGGCCAGCGTCTCTAATGCAGCAGTAGCGCTAAGTTAAGTAACTTTTGTAAAGGCGCAAGAGCGCCCGGTATAAAAGTGCTCGAACAATATTGCTATGTGGCGCAAAGTCGCACATCCTTCAACACCACAAGACGTCTATTTTAGTTCCTATTATGGCGTGGAGTGTTAAACACCGCACGTTGTGTTGGAGACTCACTTTAAAAATGGTGATTTTGTGATTGCGACGCAGTGGTTATTTAATGGACATTTCGGAGTAGGTCGTCACAGAAAAGTTGTGAATACATAACATACGATAGACTGCTGTAGCATTAAAATGGAAAGCACCTGATAAATGGCGTAGTGTTCGGACACCCGAGAATATCGCAGCAGTGAGGCAGGCTGTTCTGACATTATCACCATTGTCCACCACTAACAATATGCATGCTATCTCCTTGGAAATATCTGACCGGAGCATGCGGAGAATTCTACACTGAGATCTCATGTTCCATCCATATAAACTTTTGCTGACCCAGGAACTTAAAGAATGTGCGCCCGACAAGATGCTTACAAGGACATGTTAGTAAATGTTTCAGCTCATGCTGTTGTATTCAGCAGTGACAATGTTTATTTTCATTTATTGAACTATGTCAGTAAGCAGAATTTTCACTATTTGGCCCTAGAAAATCATTTATAACTCTCCACAGTTAACGTGTAATTTTTTCGTGTGCTGTTATGGAATTTTGTATCATAGGGACGTATTTTTTAAGGAAGCAGTGCTCGTGGTTTCTGCCACACATATTCTCTATGTTGCAGTGTTACACGATTTTGTAATCCTCAAATAACACTAATATGAAAATGCGCCATTATAGTTTCAACAAAATGGCGCTACCTCAAATACGGCAAAAATTTTCGAGAAATTCTAGCATAAATGTTACATGTTGACATTCTATGGCTGGCGATTTCTTTCTGTGGGATCAACAGAAAGCTGAAGTCTTTTAACACAAACCGGGGACTATTGAGGATAAACAGTACCAGTGTGGGGAAACATTGAGACGATATCATCTTAAAAACCAGTTGATGACTAAATTATGAGCATTTAGTTGTTTAGCATACGTTGTTCTTTTTATTGCTTCTTCAAAACGGAAAGGTTATTCTGCAGGACCTTCTGGTAGATAAATCTGAAAGAATAGGCAGAAACCTAACGAAGAAGATATAAGAAGAAGCTAATCATGTTTAACCTTTTGAATATTGTCCAACACCAAATAGTATTTTTGTGCCATCTAGTCATTTTATTTAAATAAATTATTCTTCCTACAAGCAAGTTCTAATTTATTGTTACATATTACATATATTCCAAGTCATCAAATCAGTTTATTTGTGTGTAGATGTAACTGTGTATTTTATTTTTGTCCTGGGGGAGTAAACTTCTGAAATATTTAAATACCATTGGGATCAAATTGTAAGCAAATTTATTGTATTGTTTAATCCATTTCTGATAGATTACAAATGACATATCTGTGAAGTCACATTTTACACCTAATTTGATGTCTTAATAAGTAGCTACGTTAAGTTACACGATTTTATAAAAGCACATAATCGTCTCGTCAGGAGAACAATTTGAAGTTTATTCCAAAATTTGAGGCAATCCGATAGGTTTCTAATCAAGCAATGTTTGAACGTTAACAGACCATATGTTTTGCCACAGTTCATTACAGCAAACACGAAAATGCATCGAATCCGGTTATTGGTGAAGCACAAGAAATTGGCGTTTATCGATCATAAGTTTAGAGATTGTGCATCTAAATTTAAAGCATTGTTATATAAAAAAACTATAACTTAAAAGCCAAAGCTCAACAGTCCTAAAATATATATTTACTGCTGAATTTTGAAGCAATTAAAAATTGACCCAGATTTTACCGAAATGTCATATAATGGTGATAAATCTTTTTTTCTAGATATACGATTTGTTAACAAACAAAAGTATGACAGAAAATTCAGCAATAAATGGAATATTTTTGGGTTTATTATTAATTTTGCCTAGATAAATTTACAATTAGGCGATAAACGAAATAAAACGAAAACAATGGAACAAATATGTATGAAGCTATGTTGCAGAGAAACCTACGATGTCACGCTTCAGACTGATTCAGTCGAGAGTGTTCTGTACAAATTAAATCGGAAATAGACGATACCAGGCCGAAGGTCGTTGAGTATTGTGTGAACACCTTCCGTGTCAGTGGCGCCGTCCAAAGTTTTTCTGAACTTATTCTTCCATAACGAACTGTCTTCAACTTCTCTTTCAGAAACTGCCCATCCCGTTCCAAAAGACACTACGTGCTGGATGGGGTTTGGTCAAACTAACTTTGCTCCGTGTATCGCCACGGCCGATAGATTCTATAGCAATATACCATCATTTTGATACAGCTGGTTTCCCAGCTTACCCTCATCGAAATAGGTGCGAACAGCAGTTGAAGCTCGGGTAGTTTGGATTCTTGGCACTGTTAATTAAATCTTGTTTCCTTAAATACTCCTCCAACATTTTCTCCCACAGGACTGTGTCGTGGGATGAATCCACACCAGATTGTTGGTGCTCCACAAAGCGGACTGGGTAATCCCTTTTGTATTATTTACTTGTAATAGCTTTTAAGTAGGTGTAGTGAACGCCAGTTCAACTTGCAATAATGGCTCCTGTGCTGATATGACAAAAAAATCAAACAACTAGTGCACGTTTTTGTTCGTTAACTCTTTTAACTTTCTGAGCATCTTGATTACAAGTAGACCCCAAATTCAACCCTTATCGATCTACAAAATAACCTAGCATAACAAACGTTTCGTTTATAATTGCGTACACATCGCTATCATTCATCTGCTGTCGAACACGCAAGAGTAGTTTTATTACTCCCCTATATACAATGTAACTTTTAACTTCAGGAAACTGCCTCGCGTGTTTAACTGGGTTCTTGATGTATTCAGATTTCGACTGGCTGCTTTCAGTAGACACCAATAACGTCAATACATTGCTGCTTTTCGACGTAATAGAAGACTTTGATGCAATCGGTGGTCTTCTGTTTCAGCAAAACTTCCTTTGTTTCACTTTCTTTCAGTTCCATTTTTTAATTTTTTATTTATTGCCAAATTAACAAATCTTTTTGTGATACATAGCATAGGTAAAATAAACAAAATATAAGAAGATTAGACTATAACTTTAGTGACAAAATAATGGTCACAATGAGATTAAATGTTGGTATTAGCTTAATCCTCAATTTGATTTGTTAGTACAATATTCTGGGGTAATTTGCGTTGAAGGCTGGTATGAATGTTCGTTTTAAAGAGTTCATAATGAACCGCACCACTACATGCACTTGAGTTTAAGATGAACTTTTACGCACATTTTTTAATAAACTGATTGACGGGTAGGATGCTTAGCTATTCATGCAGCTGAGTGTTACGTATGTACCACGGTGCGTCCACGGAAATTCTTAACACCTTATTTTAAAAGCGTTGAATTTTTAGTACGTTTGTTTTTGACATATTGCACCACACCTGTGATGCATATAATATTAGTGGTCGTAATAGTTTTATACAGTAAAACTGCGAATTCAATTTTGAGGCTAGGTTTACGATTAATGAGTGGGTATAATTGCCTTAATCTAGTGGTAATCTTGGGTAAGTTTCTGGTTAAATGTGGTATTTACAGCTTTAGACGGATATCGAGATATACCTCCAGGTATTTGATTGCACCATAATTTGGATTTCAGGATATTATATTATTAATATTCTACAGCGGAGCTTATAGTAGAAAGTTAACGAGATTATCATCCTATCTGTCTGTCTGTTTGTTTGGAGACAAGATAACTTCCGTTCTATCCAACGGATTCACTTCAAACTGGGCATACATCATCTTAGGTCAGTACTTTTCATGGGATTGATTTTCACCCAAATCGGTTAACGGCAACCGGAAGTGACCGTTACGTTTTCGCACCGCTGTAGAAAGTTTCCTTTACGGTATTACACCGTTCTTGTTGTTAATGCATAAGCAAGCAGAATTGTTGAGTTTTGAGGTAAAGATTTTCTCTTGGCATTTGTTGAGGTTTATGGTTAATGCATTCACGAATGATATCAAAACAGGGAGGTGGTCCGAATTCAGTGCGGTTATGTCTGTTTGGAAAATTTGTTTATCGAAGTTTTTCTGGAGGACTGTGTCAAGTATATTAGACTGGTGATCAGCCTGATACGGGAAATAGGTGTAGTTATTAGGTGCTAGGATTTGGAATGAATTCTTTGTAGTCAGATTTTCTAGCTTGTTGCCTTTGGAGTTTAAAGTTTTACAACCCCACAGAGTATTTTTGGAATTTAGGTCGCCAAGGACTAGCGTTGGTTCGAACTTGTCAAAAACTCTAATGATGTCTTCCTCAACTATTATAATGTTGGGCTGTCTGTAAGAGCTGGTTATTGTGATAGTATTTTGACCATCGACCAGGTTTTCGGTCCTGCAGAGAAGAAATACCTGCTAAAAAGAAATCTGCTGCTCTAAGTATTTTTGGTTATGAATAACGCTCCTGCTCAGCCGTCAGGCTTTGAAACGACCTACTGCAGGTAATCGAGTTTATTAAGATCAAGTTCTTTCCTCCCAATACCACTCCAGCCTAGCAAGTTATTTTCAATTTTAAAAGCTTTACATAAAAGCACTATTTCAGGATACTTTAAGGTGACCGAAAACAAATTTTATCTCCAGAAAGTTTTATAGAAATAATTACCACATCGAAAACTGCCTTAATAGCATCAGTAAAACTTGGGAAGTGATCACTAAAAGAACCCTCAATTCTGTTTGCGTCTTTAAAGGTGACTTTGAGCGGCTTGCTCATAAACAGAAGCCACCAGTTGTGTCTTAGGGAGGAGGTTATGGAACTGGAAGTGAATAGTTGTGGAATGAATCGTCCAAGTTTCCACCGTATAGTAAAATTTAAATCTATCGTTATATATTTTAGTTCAAACCATCGTGTAAGGCACAAAAGACGAATATGTACCTAACAAATCTTAAACAAAGCTGTTTGTAAGAAAGGTTCTTGCAAGTGTCTTTATTAACCGAACGAGGTTACAGCCAAAGTAGTCTAGTGGTTGAAGCGCGGGCTGCAATGCGGACGGACCCGGTTTTCATTCTCAAAGCTCTCTGATGCCTGGCAGGTAGCTTAGTCAACCACTAAAAATAATTGTGTACTTGCGTTCATTATAATAAGTGGTAATAATGGCGATCGTCTAAGGTGCGGTGCTTGCTGCGTCGCCCCGTATCAGAGATGGTACGAGACAACCGGGCACAAGAAAGCGAACATATGAGAGCCTTTACCTCTCAGTTTGCAGACCGTACTCCCACGCGAGGCGTTAGAGTCCTACCATGTTATTATATAACCGAACAAGATACAATTAATGCTCAATACTACTGTAATCTGCTGATCAAAATAAAAGCCACCTATCGCGAAAAAATGCAACATTTCAATCAGAGGTATAATTTTTCTCCACTTTGATGCCAACGCCTACATCGCTGAGCCAAAATAGAACTTATAGAAAACGTTGGGCCATCATAGTTAAAGCTCTAATTTGTAGCCTTATAATTATCATTTGTTTAAGCCTCTCAATGATATGGAAACAATATTTAATAACTTCAGGACAAACTTACATATTTATACAAAAGTGGCTTTAAAATATTGCATATTCACTGAATTAAGAAAACGAGTGTTTATATATATATATATATATATATATATATATATATATATATATATATATATACATACATAACAGTTGGGCTGAAAAGTTCGTAGGCTAACATAGAAAAAAATTTTTTGATAAAATTGGATTTTAATATCAGAATAAGTGCAAGTTTCCAGGACTGTGTAAAGTAACTTAGTCTCATGCAGGCATTGTAAGTAGAACATAGATAAGCGTGTGATGTATTAAAGAATTATATTGGTGATTAAGTCGTGGCCGGGAGATTTCCTTTCGGGAAGTTTTTCTATGATGTCTTTGAGTTCATTAGGCGAATTAGATTGAATATCGTTTAGGATTGGCACTCTTTGTTCAATATCGTTTGTGATTTGTGTGTAGTGAGTGGGTGTGCAGGTAGTTGCAGGAGTGAACGTGTTTTCAAGATAATCAGCAAAGCAGCTGCTTTTTCTGCGTCTGAAGAGTAAAGAGCATTACTAGTTTCGAATGATAGCGTAGGAAATTCTTCTTTTTGATTTGGAATTTCTTCAGTTCTTTTCTAGAGTCCCCAATCTCCTGGACTGAAGTCAGCTATGTGTTTTTGGTATGAATTAATTCGTAATTTGTCAAGTTCTCTTTTGATTTGATGCGTTAGGTTGTTTAATCTTGTTTTAAGTTGGGGATTCCTGTTTTTTGCCATTAATGCCGAAGTTGGCTTTTCTTTTTAATTAAGTCAATGATGTATCTGGGAGGATAATTATAGTCTGTCGGATGGATTCGTCTAGGAATAAAACAAGCTAATTTAACACTTTCTTCAATTGTTGATGTAATGTAGTTTGTAATGTTAGGTACTTGAAGTCTTGTAGGGCAGTGGAGTTTGTTATAGAGCTGGCCTTCAAAGACTTTCCAATCCCCTTTGCCGTTAATTAATTTTGGGATAGGTTGTTTAATGGTTAATGTATTGGTAAATGACACCAGTACTGAGAGATGATCAGAGTTTAATGTGGGTATGACACTTTGAAAGATAGGTTTATTAAAGTTTTTCTGGAGAAAAATCGAATATGTACGGCTGGTGGTCTTCTCGGTACGGGTAGTAAGAACAGTCGTCAGGTGCCAGAATTTGAAAGGTGTTAGCTATGGCAAGATTTTCCTTCTTAATACCTTTAGGATTTGTGACTCTGCATCTTCACAGGATATTTTTAGAATTTACATCACCTATAACTAGTATTGGTTCGGTTGTGTCAAAAATTCTTTTGATTTCTTCTTCAACAATTTTTATGTCTGGTTTTTTGTAGACACAAGCTTTTATTACGCTGCTCTGATCATCGAGTTTAACCTTTATTGAAGTCAGTTCAAGTTTTAAATTAGCGATTTCAGGAAGTTGGATGTGCTCATATTCGGTTTTAATAATTATCGCTACTCCACCTGCTGCTACTCTGGAGTTTCGATCCTTACGATAGATATGATAATCTAAGATACGAAATTTTATGGTTTCATGAAGGTGCGTTTCTGATATACAAGTAATGTTCACATTGTATCTTGCTAGGAAAAGCAAGAAATAATGAGCGCTGTTTGTTGATGCCATTTGCATTCCAGTTAAGGATAGTTAAATTTTGTATTGTTTTTCTTTGCTTATGGTCCATTGATAATTATTGGTAGGAAAGTGATAATAATGAATGTTTTGATTTGGCTAACGTAAGGCGTAATAAGATCAAGGAGAGTTTGAATGAGGATGTTGGGTAGTGCTGAAGTTGTGGATGAGGTGGTAGCATTGTTGCTCTAGGTTTGTCTGCAAATGTCTGTGTGGTATTTATATATGAGTTTCTAGATTGGGTTCGTGTGTGTTGTTTTAGCACTGCAATATGGCGAGCACAGCCACGATAATTTGCACTGTGATTGTCTCCACAGTTGGCACGTTTTGGTGGTTCATTTGGTGTCTTTTTACAATCAGAATATAAATGATCACCAGCACATTTAATACAAACTGGTTTTAGTCTGCAGTAATTTTTAGTATAGCCATACTATTGACATCTGTAGCACTGTGGTATATTCTTGGATTTATAGTTTCAACAGTAACTATGGAGTGAAAAATTGCTTGTAATGAGTATATTCGTTTTGCTTGCTTGTTATTGATTAGTTCCAGTGCACAGACGGGTAAAGGTTTTCTATCTGGTGTACAATTGTGTTACCATTATCACTGCTACCTGCTAGTTCAGTTTTGATTTCTTCGTCTGACAGAGAAAGTGGAACATTTTTAATTACTACGAAAGTTGGTTTGTCATTTGGATTTTGGTTAATATGATGTTGAATTTGATTTTTAGTAAAATATTTGGTTAGTTTCCTAAAATCTTCATCTTTTGTTAAATTAATGCGTAATGTGATTATGTTATATGTTGTTGTAAAGGTTCCAGTTGTTAGTGTTTGAAACAGAAGAGTGTATTTTATGTTTTTTTCAATTTGAGATAGCGGGTGACAAAAATTTTAATAACTCAGTTAATGGGTTGCAAAATCAATATTTTCTTTTGTCCAATTTGCACACTATTTCTATTATCAATACTGAAAGATGTTGCAACTTTTTAATCTTCTTGATCGCTTCCGACAATGAGTATTTAATAGCATCTGTCGGTGACAAAAATTTTAAATAATTTTGAACGGATCTATCAAGTTCCGACGGAATCCGATCTTCAGATAATTTATAGTTATTATTTTTAGTATACAAAGATGTCGAATCCGCGGATCAATAAATATGTAGGTTTGGAGGTAGATATTTAGATAGTGTGAATTACTCCTAGTAATTGCTTTTATGTTCTAATTTTAATTAAAGTCATGTTAGATTTCTATTGCACATATTTAGCATTTATGTCGCGCCCTGATATAAATCTTTCTCCAACCTATTTAAGTGCTAATATATTGCCTAAATTGTTGTCTGTTCAGTCTTTGATTATGGCCGTAGTTTTGCTTGGAGGTAGACCTTTTCGGAATGTTTGTAATGTTTAATTGACTCTTTAATAATCACTGCCATACCAGCGTGAGCTCTACGATCAAGATGTTAAGTTCCATAAACAGCACATCCTAGGATAGCTTTTGTGTGTAAATGGTGATGAAGCTGTAAGCATGACATCTATATGTTAATTTGTGAGAAAAGATAGTACTTTGTGTTGTAACAAGTCACTTTGTTTTATTTTAAGAATCTAATACGCGCTATTGTTGTTTCTATGACGAAAGTACATTCAGCATAATTTACTGTTTCATGTCTTTCTGTGTGTCTGGAGACAGGATAACTTCCGTCCTATCCAACGGATTCACTTCAAACTGGGCATACACCATCTTAGGTCAGTACTTTTCATGGGATTGATTTTCAGCCAAATCGGTTAACGGCAACCGGAAGTGACTGTTACGTTTTCGCACCGCTATAGAAAGTTTCCTTTATGGTATTACACCGTTCTTGTTGTTAATGCATAAGCAAGCAGAATTGTTGAGTCTTAAGGTAAAGATTTTCTCTTGGCATTTGTTGAGGTTTATGGTTAATGCATTCACGAATGATATCAAAACAGGGAGGTGGTCCGAATTCAGTGCGGTTATGTCTGTTTGGAAAATTTGTTTATCGAAGTTTTTCTGGAGGACTGTGTCAAATATATCAAGCTGGTGATCAGCCTGATACGGGAAATAGGTGTAGTTATTAGGTGCTAGTATTTGGAATGAATTATTTGTGGTCAGATTTTCTAGCTTGTTGCCTTTGGAGTTTAAAGTTTTACAACCCCATAGAGTATTTTTGGAATTTAGGTCGCCAAGGACTAGCGTTGGTTCGAACTTGTCAAAAACTCTAATGATGTCTTCCTCAACTATTATAATGTTGGGCTGTCTGTAAGAGCTGGTTATTGTGATAGTATTTTGACCATCGACCAGGTTTTCGGTCCTGCAGAGAAGAAATACCTGCTAAAAAGAAACCTGCTGCTCTAAGTATTTTTGGTTATGAATAACGCTCCTGCTCAGCCGTCAGGCTTTGAAACGACCTACTGCAGGTAATCGAGTTTATTAAGATCAAGTTCTTTCCTCCCAATACCACTCCAGCCTAGCAAGTTATTTTCAATTTTAAAAAGCTTTACATAAAAGCACTATTTCAGCGATACTTTAAGGTGACCGAAAAAACAAATTTTATCTCCAGAAAGTTTTATAGAAATAATTACCACATCGAAAACTGCCTTAATAGCATCAGTAAAACTTGGGATGTGATCACTAAAAGAACCCTCAATTCTGTTTGCGTCTTTAAAGGTGACTTTGAGCGGCTTGCTCATAAACAGAAGCCACCAGTTGTGTCTTAGGGAGGAGGTTATGGAACTGGAAGTGAATAGTTGTGGAATGAATCGTCCAAGTTTCCACCGTATAGTAAAATTTAAATCTATCGTTATATATTTTAGTTCAAACCATCGTGTAAGGCACAAAAGACGAATATGTACCTAACAAATCTTAAACAAAGCTGTTTGTAAGAAAGGTTCTTGCAAGTGTCTTTATTAACCGAACGAGGTTACAGCCAAAGTAGTCTAGTGGTTGAAGCGCGGGCTGCAATGCGGACGGACCCGGTTTTCATTCTCAAAGCTCTCTGATGCCTGGCAGGTAGCTTAGTCAACCACTAAAAATAATTGTGTACTTGCGTTCATTATAATAAGTGGTAATAATGGCGATCGTCTAAGGTGCGGTGCTTCCTGCATCGCCCCCTATCAGAGATGGTACGCGACAACCGGGCACAAGAAAGCGAACATATGAGAGCCTTTACCTCTCAGTTTGCAGACCGTACTCCCACGCGAGGCGTTAGAGTCCTACCATATTATTATATAACCGAACAAGATACAATTAATGCTCAATACTACTGTAATCTGCTGATCAAAATAAAAGCCACCTATCGCGCAAAAATGCAACATTTCAATCAGAGGTATAATTTTTCTCCACTTTCATGCCAACGCCTACATCGCTGAGCCAAAATAGAACTTATAGAAAACGTTGGGCCATCATAGTTAAAGCTCTAATTTGTAGCCTTATAATTATCATTTGTTTAAGCCTCTCAATGATATGGAAACAATATTTAATAACTTCAGGACAAACTTACATATTTATACAAAAGTGGCTTTAAAATATTGCATATTCACTGAATTAAGAAAACGAGTGTGTATATATATATATACATACATATATAATCTCGTTTTTTTTTACTTTAACAGTAATTTGTTAAAAAAGTTTTATTTTATGTTTTTTTTATAATGTAGAAATTTCTGACCACTCTATAATATTGTGAAACTATAAATTATGCTGAAGACATCACAGAGGCAAAATATAGTAAAGCTAATGTTTGACCAATCTAAAATACCACTGAGATAAAACAAACTGCATTTGAAAAAGAAAATTTAAAGATAATCCCTAAAAAAACAATTGTTTAAAAATAAAAAGAAATTGAATCTGTAAATTACATTTTTGGAGTAGAATAAAATACTTGAAAGTTATTTTCTATAAAAACCTTTTTTGGGAGTGTATTGATAAAACGATAAAAAAACACGAAACAGCCGTAGGTATGTGCGGAAGCTTTTATAATAAAATATTCTTTTGACTTCCAATATTTATTTAGTTTGTTTCACAAAAAACAATAAGCAATCAGATATTTACAAATTAACAATAGGAAATTTCTCCAACGAAATATTTCTGCTTAATACCACTTAACCAGTTGTTAACATTAACATATGATTATTAAAACCTAAATAGCTATTCAATTATAATCTATCCATTAACTTACGTAATAGTGTGCACTCTTTTAGTTAAAGAGGTTTTAATCGTTGCCAGTAATTTACACATACGCACTTCATTTTCTCTTTTACTGTTTTGATGCCGAGATCTCAATAAATTATTTTATTAGGTACAAACCAGGGTACCTTAATTACTGTTATTAAGTTTTTAGAATGAAATATTTGAAGTATTTCTAATTTTAAATTGAATGTCGTCTCCTAAAGCTGCTGTCGATGTTGACTTCAGAATAACTTTATAGATGAGTAGTATATTTTTCAAGAGAATTTGAGACTTTTACCTGATTAGCTGCTGTAGTTTGGTAAATTTTAAGCCCATTTGCTTGAGTTTGATGAATGTTTAGGTTCTCCGTGTAAGATGCCTGCTTAAATACGTTTCGAAGTACTTCGCCACTTCAAATTGCTGTAGTTGGATATTTTGATTAATCTTCAAGAGCAGGCCTACGTGTTAAAACCTACCGAAATCTTGAAAGACATCAAAGAAAGCGGCTCAACAGTGCTCTTTTCCTCAAATGTTTAATAAATTTCTTCTACAATCCTGTGTTTTTGTTCAACAATAAAATGTTTTTTTCTAATGGCGCTCTAGATTCTCCAAGAAGAGGTTTTAGTCGCTTAAGTATGAACTTTTTAGAGAATTTAGACAAAATAGGTAACGTGCTAATAAGGTGGTAGGACTAAGCATCTTCTACAAGTTTTTACTTTTTGTCTACCATATTGTCTGCGCCACTTTTCACTAAGTTTTACATAAAGCTGTAATTAGTTTTAGTTCCTTAAACGGCAGTTTTTTAAAGATATTTTCTGTGATAAAGTTTCTGAGGTTTTAGAATATGCTTGGTCGCTTCGACATTTAGTGTGGAGCATCTACTTTTTGTTATATTTCTTCTCCAGCAGACGTTAATTTTGTTGGTATTAGTTGAAAGACTAATGTAGAGTAAAGCAAAAGTCTAAATTTCTTCTTTTGCATCTGTGCCTCAACTGCCGTTCGCCTTGCTGATTGAAGGTATTATAGTTTGTGAGCGCTTTAGTTGTCTTCCACAGAGAGTAACCGGTAGCTTATGTGGGAGAAAAGTTTTTTAAGTCCGTCTGTATGCTTGGTTTTTCATATCTTAAAGCATGCATTTTAAAACTCCCTCTTATTTTCCCTCTCTTTCTCTGATTTATTGAGTCTAATTTTGTCAGCAGGTATTTTGATATAAATCTTTGTTTTTTAATAATTACTTTTTTAATATCCATAGAACACTTCGTATAAATTTCTTTATTTGTAAGCTCAGACGTTGACCCCCGACTAGCATTTTGTGTAATACAAATCTAATGTTGTATAGCAGTATATATTTCCTTTCTTTTGGTTTTTAAAGGTTAGTTCTTTTGTTATTAGACCCTTAAATAATTTTTAACCCGTATCTTTATTGCAGGTGGTATTCCTTGATATTGAACTTATGAATGATACTAATACAGGCATGTGATCAAATGAGATTGTTTTTGCCTTGAAGACTTTTCATGAAATTCCTTTGTGACAGAGAAATCAAGTAGATTTCATAGCTAATAAGTAGGTCTCTCTCTCTCTCTTTCCTCCTCTCTTCCCCCCTCTCTCTTTCCCCCCTCTTTTCCCCCACCCCTCCCTAGCAAGTATTAGAATCGAGTCCTAATGTTGGTTGAATGTCGAGAAGAGAGTGAATACCTCTGTTCGCGCCAATCTCCAATTACTTTATTTAGATTTTAAATTAGGGCTGGTCGTCTTTTGGCTCCCTCCTGTATACGCGCTTTAGTTTTGATTTGAGATAGCGACGGCCAATTTACCCGCGTGCGCGGATATATGAAAGCGAAGCAGCTTGGCCGCGGCCTTCCTTCCTGGCTCTTCTCTCTTCCACTCGCTTCGTTTTGAATTTGATTTGTGATGGTTTGGAAAGCGGGCGACGGACTTTAAATTTTCCGTGGCCGAGAGCGTTTTGACTGAGAGTTCGCCGGCGTGGTCGTTTTGTTAAAGACTGATTTTGTGGTCTTTCTCTCCTCCCGAAGGTCATTTTGTTTTCCAATTGCATTTCGGGAGTTGGAATTTTGTCGATGAGAAAACTCGGTCCGATTTCGTTTGTATCTGACCCGGCGAGGAACCAAGAAGGAACCTTCTTGCACTAGAAAAGACGCTCCTGATCGCCTCCGCTGTGGAGATTAGGGTAACTTGTTTTATTTTTTCACCCATACTCTTATTTCCTCTTCCTAGGTCTCTCAGGATTACAGCTCAAGGAACCAATTTCTGCAGAGAGCGCCGTTTCCAAAGGTTAGTGTTGTAGCTTGGCTTTGTTTGAAGTTCTTTGTTTATATTTAAAATTACGATACAGTGCACTTTTGGCCGTAAAAAGCTATAATTTTAGCTTTTTTGTATATGTTCTTGCTGTAATTTGTTATCTCGTAATATCTGATAGAAATTTGAATTATGATGCAGTGCTTCCATGAACTTTTACATAGGGATTTTGTGTGTTATAAATAGTATGTCTTGGTGTGCGTAAATAACTTCTGTTGATGAATTGGGTTTTATAAATTTATATCTAATTCGGGTATATTTCTAAATGTCTGCAACTTTTGGCTGTAATTAACCAGCCATTGACGTTCCAATATGCCATTTTGAGCATTTTAACCATTTATAAAAGTTAGTGGCTACGGCTATAAACATATTTTTACCTAGTTCAATCATTATTTTTTTTAGTTTAACAAAAGTGGTTGTTGTATGTTGTTACTGTACAATTATTTATACTGTGTTTGTTACGGATTGTGCAGAATTTATTATAGAGTTTATTTGAGTTCTGTATTCTCAAAGGCGCAGTGGCGGGAATTTTAAGTTTTGTATTTTTGGTAAACCTTACGCCCCTTATAATTCATTCATTTGGCACAACTTTCTATAGAACGGGTACTCTCACATTTAAAGCACTTTGGTGGTTGTGTATATGTTTTGCTGTGTTCATACTTTTGACATATTGTAGGTATTAAATTTCGTACATTTTTTTTATATTAGTTTTGCTAGAGGTAAGGTAAACAAAATATAAAGACTTCTGAAAATATGTTTTACAATTACGATAGACGTGATGTAAATTTAAGTTCAAGTGCTTTGTCCGATAACGTGGTCACATTTGCTTTATCGCTAACACGTTTAATAGGTCTTTTAATTTAAATAGTTTGACGAAACCTCTAAATGACAGATATTTTCCTATTAAATTATTACAATGTTACCGGCAAGAGATTAGCTGAGCTTCAACTGCATTTGTTCAACTACTAACTCAAAATCTACAGAGTCAATCCCAACCTAGTTTACAAATGTTACCAATTTCAAACTCTTTTCATAATCAGTCCATCACAAACGGTCAAGTTTTAGTAAACTATAACACACAGATAAGTCAAATTGTACTAGAACTCAGCAATTAGTTCCCTCCAAACCAGCAACAATACGTTGTAGTGCAACCTTCTTAATATAGTTTCTACTAGCGACAATTAACTAGAAAATACTATTTCATCTCAATAGCACATTTGGCAAACGGTTATGTCCACAAAACACAAAAAATAAGAAAAAACGTGCACTAAAATCTAGTAAAATATCACTTTCTAATAAAACTATACACTAAACAATTTGCAAAAACACAACTCCAATAATACCACAAAGGAATTAGAGAAAATACCCCAACCTCCTCTAAAATTTGTTTACGGAAAATGAAAGAAAACTTCGCTGAAGTAATAGCAGATGAGCAACACGTCACTAAAAACTTAATAAATAACACAGTAAAAATTTCAAGTGATATTCTGGTACATTCAGAAAATTAGCTATTTCTACGCAGCAACCATGTAATTTACTGTATTTACCAACCAAAAGAGGAACGAGCGTATATGGAGGACATTAAACACCTAAATTATTAAATTCCAATAGATAAAATAAAATCAGAATTTACTGAGTGCGGACACACAGTCAGGAACACTATCAATGCAAGACACAGAACCACAAAAGATACAATAAACCTATTTTTTTTAGACCTGGAACCATTCGCAAAAGTCAAAGAGATCTACGAAATACAACATCTTCAATAGAACTGTATATTAATGAAACCAGAAGAACCCTAATGCATTGCATGTGCTGCCAACTGTATGCCCACATTAAAACGTACTGTTGTCTATTATTAGTTTGTGTCAATTGTGAAGGCGAACACAGCACAGCGAGTTATAAGACTAGCAAGGACACGCCAGTAACTTGCGCCCAACCTAAAAACACTGTTGGACTGTCAATTAGTTTCACTTTCAGCTGGATGAATTTAACTCTATGTTTTTACAATTGCTTCAACAGAACAACATGGTCTTAAACATGCTTACAATGCTACTCAATAAATCAACAAATAGATAAATTTCTTATAATTGCTCAATGGGAGGCCAATGGTCTATTAAGACATAAAGACAAATTTACCCTCTTTTCCAATTATGAGAAACTACATTCCAGGCCACATGCGTTAAATTGGTGCCTTTACACTTTGAACTAACGGTAGCGGAGGTTTATTGTTTTCCTTAATACAACATCAAAAAAGATGAAGAACATAATTCCAAAACAGATGGGAAACATTGTTATATCCTTCGTGAAAATATAAACCTAAAGCGCTGTCTTGAGACTTTTATACTGGCGTACAGAATTCAAAAAACTGGAATAATCTCGCTTTCAGTGACCTTCAAACTTATCAAAAGGCTAGTGCTACAAACTCTTGACCCTAAATATACACCAACAAACTGGATACTAAACTATCAATTGGTTTTCCTAAAATGTGTTCAACAATCCAATAGTCTTACCGGATCACGTCTTAAGGAAAAATTCTACTTGATTGCTATATTTCTAAACGTCAGCCAAGTTTTCGATAAGGTTTGACATAAAGAACTCATCCACAAAATCCAACACATCTTACCCCCTTTCTTCCATAAGGTGCTAGAATCCTATCTAACCTATCGGCAATTTCAAACACGAGTCAGCAACGCAACTTTAGCACTATACCCAATAAATTCGGGTGTAACTGAAGGCAGTGTCCTAGATCCCTTCTTCTACCTATTATATATTTCAGACTTTCCAACCATTCCTAGCACAATGATTAGTACATTTACTGACGACACTTGCGAAACACAACGATGTTTTCTCAAAGACTGACTGAAGAAGTCGAAGATAAAAGTAAACGAAATAAAATTAAACCCCATGACGTTTACCCTGAGAAAAAACACCGAGCACTATTTTATCTAAACAATATAGAGATTTTCCAAACTACCTCTATAAAATATTTAAATCTTCACTTCGACAACAAACTCACCTCGCGAAGCCATATTAACAAAAAATAACAAAACATAGAACTACGACTCAAGACTTTTTGTTAGCTTCTTAAAAAAATCACCCCTCTTAATGAATAATAAACTCCTAATATACAAAACCATCATCAAATCCATATGGACCTATTTAGTGGTCAAACATCTCTATCTTACAACGACGCTAGTCTAAAATACTACGAGTACTAACCAACGCAGCGTGATACATAACCAAATAGATGTTACATGCAAATCATGGTATCTCGTTTATAACACAAGTTATACAGGATAGAACAACAAATTATCTTAATAAAATCTCAGTCCACACCAATCCCCTGATGTTTGACCTCCCACAAGAAGAAATAATCAGAAGTCGCAAACGACGTTGGTCCACTGATCTTTACTAACGAGGATCCATTACTGAATGGGTCAGTTATCAAGTCAACACATTAGCTGATAGAATACTATTCTGATTGCTGATTCTGTTTAATAAAAAATTAGTAGAAATGTTTTATTACTGCTGAAGTTGTGTTCTTTATTTATTGTATATTATTTATAATACGTATGGAGTTGAATCTTTAGGTCTTTAGTCTAGCTGCTACGGTTTTGTAGTTACCTGCAGTTTACAACATTCTTTTAATTTTATTTCTTCATATTATTCTGAAAGTGTAGCTGTTCTTCTGTATCCAGTTTATGTCAGAGGTTTAAAATTTAAAACATTAAAAATAAAAATTGGTGGTGCTTTGATTAAGTTTTATGCTTACAGATTGTTCAGCATTCATCATGTCTATATTGTTGCCTTCATAAGTAGGTAGAGCTTGAAATTTATTAGTAATACTGATTTTTGGTGTAGTTCTAGGTAATATATAAGACATATTTAGGAACCGATTTTCGTGTCATCTCTGGCTGACATAATAAATAATTTTTGCATGCAGCACGAAATATTTCTGTCACATGCAAATAAAAACTTATCATACAAAAAGAAGAGTTATCACTTTTAATGTGAGCACGATAAATGCAGCCGCGGAACTACCTTATTTTACGAAAGACGAACAGTGAATCATAGTAAAATATGTAAATTTAATTTGCAAGCAGTTTTTTGGTTACATAAAACTGTAGTTGAATCTATAATTATTATTATTGTTATGTTATATTAGCGGTGAATGAAAATCTTACAAAATAAAAGGCAAAGTTTGGCATGTTGACGCAGATTACGTAGTGACTGAGCAAATTCCACAAATGAGCAACCTTTCTTCAATTGTAACTACAGTAGTAATGCTTAATGATTAAATATTTATATAAAAAATTACATCTACTAATATTTTGCTAATATGATATAAAGAACAAAATTTGCTTTTACAAACGCAAATTTTTGACGGATAAATCTAACTTTAATCGACTCGGCAGCATTGAGCAGAATTTAGAATTACCGTTATACTATCCAGTATTCCCTTATTCAATAAATCTATTACCACTAGGCAAAACATTTTAACGAAAAGTAGCAAAAGAAAATTTTAATGAGTTTTAGTTTATAAAAAAATAAAATTACAAGCGTTGTCTCTTCGTAGAGTTCCTTTATGAATCTTGTGCAAAAAATATTGCACATTATGTTGTGTCGTATTTGTTATTCACTGTATTTTTGTCAGAAATAAATAAATAATAAAAGCAAACTATGCAAAACATAAATGGAATATTATTATTATTATTTTTTGCTAAGTAGCTACAAAACAAAATAAATGATTTATGCTTTAGCATTTTGGCGAAAAATTGATAGTACTGTTTATCTTTAAATTAATTGTATGTTTTAGTATGTCCATTATGTACATTTTACAGAATATCTTAAGCATCTCTTTACATACTGCATTAATTACTTACTGCTCATGCTTTCATCTACGCAAATAAGTTTTTTTCTTGAAAATATCCATAAAAGAATAATATTAAATAGTACTAGGTGTACTGCTACGATTACATTGTTTACGAAACAATACTCAAGTATCTGTTACTGTATTTGTTTTATTTTCTTAAATTTACATTACATTCTGCCTAGTATTCTCGTATTCAATAATTACTGAGGCATTGAGTATTATAAATGAGTTTTGAAAATGGAATGTTAATTAATAATTTTTCGATAACAGACTTAATTCGTTTTTCTCTTACAGAAAGATATACGAAGTTGTAAAACCCCCATTTTTTTCTCAGTAGTGAGAGTAAGTAGGAAAAAGTGGGTTAATTTTAAGACTTGTAAAATATTTCTATATTTGTAATATAGATGGCAGCAGTATACAATGTACATAGGTCGAATTACCGCAATTATAGTGAGTGTCGTTTTGTATACTTCAAATGGCGTCGTTTAGTGTTTAAGAACAACGTGTAATCATCCATTTTCCCCTCTTGTGGGATGAAGCGCTCAATTGAGTGAGACATGCGGTGAAGACGTTATGCATGTTAAAAATGTGCATTCCTGGGTGTGAAAGTTTAAAGAACGTGGAGAGTTGCGTGACGGTGAACCAAAGTAGCCTCGGCCACGAACCAGCCGGACTGAAATTATGATTGCGTGAGTGGGCAAGTTGTTATGAAGACGTTGATTAGGTGTGCGTGATATCGGCCCTAAACTTAACATTTCCGTAGGATCTGTGGGGTCCATTTTGCATGATAAAAATGCAAAAATTTCTTCAAGGTGAGTCCCACGAATACTAACCGACGAACACAAGGTTGCGAGGGTGGCATATTCACAGAACATGTTGACACGTGATTGCACTATGAATTTTTGACCAAGAAGGACACTCTATGGTCGCACATTTTCTAATCAAGTTGCTATTGCATCAGCAATTTTCCAGTGGACAAAACTCACCCCTAAAGAAATGTTCTCAGCAACAATGGAATCATGGCGAGTACGTTGTAAAAAATGTGTACGTTTAGACGGAGATCATAGAAGTTTCAACTTTCTTGGACAAGTGGAAAAATTTGGAGACCTTAGAACTTAAGCGCATTATACATCGTTCAAATGCACAACTTTGATCACACAAATCTGTTTATTAAATTTGCAGGTTTAAAACCCTTTATTTATTATTTATTCCTTATTATTATTTTCTATCAGATACTCTGCTAAGTTATTGAATGACCTCTAAGCCGATTACGATAGCGCATATTGATAGAAGCAATTGTAACATTACGTTCTATAACTATGTTAGGGATGTTCCACGGCGCATTTATGATTTGTTTTGGCACATTATATCTCGGTAGTAGAACACTTGGCTATGTTCCAAAGTTGTATACCACACATTTATATGAGTTTTGCGTGACTTCATATAACAACAATTTATTTTCTAGAGACACTTACGACTTGCGATCAGGCAGTGACTTTAGACCTAAATACTTTTATTTTGGCCGCATGTACGTTTTCCACGTGAGCCTTCGATCTGAGTAAATTCCTGGTTAATTAATACTATAAGTTGCAAAATGTTTCGCTCTTTCAGGAATTGCAGTTGAGTGTTGAGTCTTTTTTGGATAACAATTGTCTGTGCTAATTTGCTTTTATTAATTTTGTACACTTTGTTGCTTTTAAGGTGTTATACTACGGTCTATACATGTTGCAGGAACTGCCGTGCCATTGGCAAAAGTGAGTCATATTTAGCGTGGATGTCGATAGATCGACTGTGAATATTAGATATAGTATTAGTTTTAGTACGTTGCCTGGGAGACACCAAAATCAGTAGAGTACTAGGTTTTGTGTTCATCTGCATGTTTTATAAAAAAATGTCGGTTAATTAATTAAGAGTAATAATTTCATAATGGTTTAGAGGTAGTATTTTCTTAACTTTATAAAGAAAATTGCCATGCCATACGAGAGGCTTGCGCAACGTTTAAAAATATTGCAGAATAATATTCTTTATATTCATATGCCTTGATGATTCATACAATCGACGACTTTATAGACCTGTTTGATTGTAACGTTATTATTCAATTTTAAAAATTCAGGTCTTTTTCTTAACCCTGTATCATACGTTTATAAAATTAGATAAAACTACAAGATCAGCTAATCAGTAAAAGCTAAATATACCAGCTGAAAAGTGTTATAAATTATTTTTTCTTTTAATGTTAGTTAAAGAGAGTGGAGCTTTTCTTATTTTATTAGATGAGTTTGCAATTATAATCCAGCCAATATTAAAATAAATTTGTTATACTATTTACGATATTCTTGGCGAACACACGAAATACTGAATAATTGGAAAGTTACGACCTCGAGTACGAAGTATTTATATTTTTTGTGGCAATATGACGCTGACTGTAATCGCGTTTAGACAATTTATTTTGCACTGTGTCTGCAAAACTTTATTGGATTCGTTTTCATCAATCAGTTTTCCAATTCTCTATATGTTCACAACAAATCTACGGCAAAACTTCTTCGTAAATTCAAAGGGAAAAACAATTTGCATTTGAGCGAGTGTGGGCTATCTTGTCTTTTTAAAGCCCAAACTTATGTGGATTTCTACATTTGCATTTTTATTAACGTAAGTATAATTTACTTTAAACATGGCAACTAAAACTCCTGGTTAATGGATTATATACCTATTGTATAAATCATTTTTTTAATGTTGCAGACATTAAATGTTTTTTAATGTGTAATGTGTAATCCAACTGCAAAATAAAATATTATAAATTCCCAATCACACCTGTCCAAACTATAACATCTATTCTTCACATCACAAACGAAATTAAATTTTTTTATATTAATTTACAAAAATAATATCGTAACCGAAATGATTTCTCGTTTTCACCTGAAAATCCAACAATAACTGTATGTTGCTTGTATGCCGAAGTGACACCAGCAGACAACTAAATCAGGTTTTATTTTTACACAAATTAGTTAAGTCAGCATTACATGATATTTTCTACAAAAAACTTAATTTTCAAGAAGTCCTATTTATTTTCAGAATAACACAAAAGTTTTTATTTAAAGCTTTATATAGTAAATATAAACTTCTGCTTGAAGTTTTTACAAAAGTCGAACTACATTCATATTTGTGTTTTTTATAAGCGTATTTTAAAACAGCAGCTTTTTAAAATGCATTTCCCTTATTACATGGTGCAAAAAATTAAATCCGTTGATAAGGTTAAATATGTCTGCCATATATGCAATTTTAGTTTTTATATAGCAAAAATTCTACTAGGTCAGAATTTGGTTTTTTCATACAATTATTTTGCTTTTCCTTCTGTTTTCTCTTGGCACACAGCTTACTTCAATCTTACAAAGAAGCTTCTTCTTCTTCTTGTCGTGCCTTCTCTTGATAGAGGTTGGCGATTACATTGGCAAATGTTTCTCTTTCTGCAGCTGCTCTAAATATTTGTTGAACATTCATGCCTGTCCATTGCCTTATATTCTTAAGCCAACAAGTTTTCCTTCTACCCCTTCCGCGTTTGCCTTCAACCTTACCCTGTATGATAAGTTGGGGTAGGTTATATTTTTTATTTCTTAGTAGGTGTCCCAAGTAGGCGGTTTTTCTTCTTTTTATGGTAGTTATAATTTCTCTATTACAGTTCATTCTTTGTAGTACCTCTTGGTTTGTAATCCTGGCTGTCCATGGGATTTTAAGTATTCGTCTCATCAACCACATTTCAAAGGCTTGCAGTTTGTCTATCTCGTGTTTATTTAGTGTCCAGACTTCCGTTCCATATAACAATATTGACCATATATAACTCTTTACCATTCTCCATCTGATTTGTAAATTTAGATTTTTATTTGTCAGGAGTGTTTTCATTTTTATAAATCCTTGCCTAGCTATTTCTATTCTACTCCTTATTTCTATATTTGAGTTTAGATCTGAGTTTAACCAGCAACCTAAATATTTGAATTTTCCAACTTTTTCTAAAGCGTTGCCATCAATTGTAAAATTTATACCCCTAGGATTTTTACTCACTTGCATGATTTTTGTTTTCTTAGTATTGATTATAAGGCCCATTTGTAAACTTGCTTCGTATACTTTGTTAATTAGCTGTTGTAATGCTCTAGGGTCGTCTGCAATTAGTACGCTGTCATCCGCGTATCTTATGTTATTTATCGTTTCCCCGTTTATTTTTATTCCTAAATTGCAGTTGTGTAAGGCGTTCTGAAAAACTACTTCCGAATAGAGATTAAATAACATTGGGGACAATATGCAGCCTTGACGTACCCCGCGTTTAATTTCTACATTGTTTGTTTCAGTGTCTTTTACCATTACTTTAGCACGTTGGTTCCAATAAAAAATTTTGATTAGTTTTATGTCTCTTTCGTCTAAGCCAATGTTTTCCAAACATTCTATGAGTTTGATGTGCCTTACTTTATCAAATGCTTTCTCATAATCGAGAAAGCACAGATACACATCTTTTTTCTGATCTCTACATTTCTGCATCATTACTTGTATGCAGAAGAGAGCTTCACGCGTTCCCATTCCATTTCTGAAGCCGAATTGGTTGTCACTCACTACTTCTTCACATTTTCTATATATTCGGTTTTGCATTATCTTCAAGAGTATTTTAAGGGCATGGCTCATGAGACTTATTAATCTGTAATCATTGCAAGATTTCGCATTTGCATTCTTAGGCAAAGTAATAAATGTTGATTCCAACCCGTCATTTGGAATGTTACCCGTTTCATATATTTTATTATACAAATCAACTAGTATCTTTAGGTTGTCTTCGTTTATTAGTTTAATTAGTTCCATATATATGTTATCCGGTCCTGGGGTTTTTCCTATTTTTATTTGGTGTATTGCATTCTCTACTTCTCGCTTGAGAATTGTGGGTCCTTTTTGTTCTTCTCCTCTGTTTTGTATAATTGTTTCTGGTCTCTCGTCGTCAAACAATTTTTCTATATATCGTTCCCAGATTCTTATTTTCTCAGTTTCGTCCATTATTATTTTGTTGCTGTCATCTCTTATCATCATTTGTGTTTTCTTTCTGTTGGTGCCGACAACTTCTTTTATTTTCTTATATAGACCAAACATGTTGTGTTGTTCGTTCAAGCTTTCTATTTCTGTACATCTGTCGCACATCCATTTTTCTTTTGCTTCTTTAATTTTAATTTGTATAATTCTATTTATTTGTTTGTATTCTGTTTCATTGCTATTTTTGACAATTCTCCGTCTATCCATTAGGTCTAATATTTCTTTCGTCATCCACTTCTGTTTAAAGTTCTCTTCTCCTTTGAATTTCAGACTTTCATTTCCAACTGTGCGTATCGTTGTTTTCAATTTTTGCCATAAATCATCAATATCTTCTTGTGTGCTCCCTGTTATTTGTGAGCCATCACTTATCAAACTTGCTATTTCTTCATTTATATTATTTCTTACTTGTATTTTTGTTTCTGCATTTCGGAGTTTATCCACGTTTAGTTTTTTGTTTGTTTTCTTCTTCTTGATAATTATTTTCAGTCTAACTCGCATTTTGATGATTATGGGGTTGTGATCTGATCCAATGTCTGCGCCCGGGTATGTCTTAGCACTTAGTATATTGCTTCGATATCTTTTATTTATAAGCACATAGTCGATTTGATTTCTAACTATGTTGTCCTTCCTGTTTTGAGGAGAAGTCGAAGTATATAGTCTGCGAATTGGCATTTTTAACCATGAGTTGCTTATTACGTAATTTTCCTCTTGGCAGAATTGGATTAGCCGATCTCCTCGTTCGTTTCTTTCTCCTATGCTGTATTTACCTACAATGTCATTGACTTCCCACTTCCAATTTTGCGTTCAGATCACCCATTATGATGTTTATATCTTGTTTTTTTGTCAAACGTGTCATGTCTCTAATTTGCGAGTAAAATTCTTCAACTTCAGCATTAGATCTTTTCGTTGTTGGAGCGTATACTTGAATGATATTTATGTTGACAGGATTACCTTTTAACTGTAAGAGCATGACTCTGTCAGAGTATGGTATAAAATTTTGGACATGTTGCTTTAGTTTACTGTCTATTACAATTGCTACTCCATTTGTATGTTTGTCTTGGTTTCCTGAGTAATATATGGTTTTGTCATCAGATCTTAGAATTCCGGAATCAGGCCATCGTACTTCACTGATTCCTAAAATTTGTAAATTTATTCTTTTCATCTCCTGGATGAGATTTGCTAATTTTCCAGGTGAATATAGGCTACGGACGTTCCATGTGCCTATTTTAATGGTTGAATTAATATTTTTCCACTAGGGGATTCTTAGCACCCCCTGGTTACTTAAAACCTGCCGAGGACTGGGGGCCATAATTAAGTTTCGTGCTGCCATGTAATTTTCTTGGAACAATAATACAGTGGTTTTCCGTTGCCTTCTGTATCGCGGTACTGATTGTCGGTTGTAGCGTCCATCGCTGCCGCCATCAGGTTCCATAAGTGAAGCTGTTCCAATCTCCTCGATTTCCACCTTCACTTACAGTTTTTTTTTGAGAGACCCGCTTCCATCTTCAAAAGTTATTTCAACCAGGGCCATTAAATTCAATACTTGTAAGTTGCCCCTGGTTGCCCCTCATTTAGTTTAGCCTGTATGTCGATACAGTTTACCGGTGTGTGGCCGCTGTTTTATCTTTACAGCTACTAGGAGCCATAAATGAGAGTTGAGTGATTGTTGAGGACCAAAACCCCAGTACGACTACCCAGTTACCCGGATAGCCCGACAGTACTGGAAGTAGAGGTGCTACCTCTAACAATCACCCTACACACCTACAAAGAAGCTAACATTGTATTATATATTCTTACATAATATTGTAGCTTTGAGTCATAACTTGACTAGATATATTGTGTTTATGCTCTTTATCGTATTATTCATCACAGTCTCTAGTTCAGTCTAAAGTTGGTGTTTTTTATAAGTCAATTTATATTGTAATTTCTATTAGATTAATGTGTTAGTAAAATTGTCTAGGCCGGAGAAAAACAATTTAAATTGTTTATGATTTAGATTCGTGACCTTAGAAAGAGTCCTGATTAGATACAATTAACATCTAATGTGGCTGAAAACTCAATAAAATTGCTAGCTGTTCCTCAAAGTTGTTTTGAAGATCACTAGAAAAGCTTTAACACACCAAAAATACAAAATTTTCATCGTTTAAAAGAACCGATTTTCAATTTACAGCTTAAATACAAAACCGCTTCCAAAAAAATGTAGGGACATCATCCTGAAAAACCTTATTAAATATAATAGTTGTTAGTTTCTTTCAATAAGTTCTATGGTATCATAATAGTTAAAAAGAAAAAAATATGTCTGGTTATAGGTACATTTGAAGGTGCCTTCTTTTAATTTACTGTTACAGTTGTGGTCCTCGCTACTGAACTGATTAAGATATAGGCATTCCAAGTGATACCAATAGATGGTAGCAACAATACTAAACAATGGACATAATTACCGAATTCTAAAAATAGGTTGTTATTTTTCCATCAAGGGTCAAATTAATTTATTAAACGCTGCTTAGCTGCCATATTTGTTTCTGTTCTTTGATAATAAAAAAGCCACCTTTTTTGTTAATATTTATTTGCGCAATATACCGATTCCTATAGATTAATGGACAGGTATCTCTATTATTCAAATCTTTTCTCATATTGCATACCCGCCAATAAGTTGTACGCAGTTTCCCAACGTTCAAATACCCATGCCTTACCTATGCCTTAAATGATATTCTATAGTTGAATAAAACAGTTCAAGTTGAAGGGACCAAATAGATACATTAATTGGAAAAATTAATTTGGTTATGTTATTCACTATGATATATGAGTTTTATATAGTGTTTTATTATAGTTAAGAAAAAAATACTTTTTGACCGTATATCAAAATATGAACAGCAACGAAAGTGTTTTTGAAACATATTACAACAAATTACGGAATACAAATACTTTATAGTAACGTATAATAGAAGAGTTTATCAGACGAGCCAAATAACCACACACTAACTATACCAAAGAGTGACATTAATTTAAAGAAGTTAAATATGGTGAAAGTGAAAAAAAATATTCAACACAATTTATATAATTATACCAGAACATAACTAACAGGCATCTAGAATTAATCAACAAAAGTCATGTTGACGCGGAAGAAGGCAACGCGGATCAGACTGAAATAAAATGGGCGAGATTTACAGGTCCATTGCAAGGATGAACGCTAAAAAAGCTCCGAAGCATGATGGCGTTATTGAAGGCTTTTGAAATTGCACCGGGTATCTTAAAAGCATCTTTAAAGTTTGGAGCTTACTATCTTTCCGAGATGCTGGAAAATTCAAACGGTGCGATTTATTCCGAAACCGCAAAAAAATGATCCGATTGATCCGGGCAGTTTTCGGCCGATAAGTCTGCTACCAGTTGTCAAAAAACCGCTAAATCCAATTGTGACAATGCACGTCAAGTATGTAATACGACAAAACGGCGGATTTTACAAAAGACAGCACGGTTTTTGTTCGGATAAATCTACGACGGATGCGATCGCGTATGCAGTCTCTCAGGTCCAGGGGCGAGGAACGCAAAGAAGTATTGTGCGTTAATCGCATTAGATATCGCGGGAACGTTCGAAAACGCGTGGTGATCATGAATTATCGGAGAACTAGCTGAGAGAGAAAGTGGCCAAGAAATCTCTTGCTAGTAAAACACTATTTTAGTAAACGGACGGAATCACAATGCGATAGTTAACGTTAGGGTGCCCCCAGGTCTTGTACTCTGAACCGGTATGCTAGAAGCTGATATGTAAAAGTATATTTAGAATGGGATTTGCGGACGACACCCTATCAATAGTCTATTATCCTGTCAATAGGACGGCGCAATTCAAAACGTTGAAAGCTCAGAGCGCTTAAAAATTGTGATTTAATGCGAAAAAGACTAAGACGGTATTTTTTGGCATGCAACCTGGGCAAGAGAGCTCGATTTTTTGTTCAATGATGAGTGCGTCTGCTACAATGATCACATCCGGTACCTTGGAATAAAGATCGACAATCGGTTGTCTCGGAAAAGTCACATATGCGCAGTTTGTGAGAAAGAGAAACAAATTTTTCATCGGATCGAAACGGCGGCGTGATTAACGTGGGTTTTCGCAAAAAAGCGGCGGCGCGAGTTTTCGAGGGGGCAGTACAGCCAGCTATGTTGTATTCTGCTGAAATATGAACGGAAGGGTGCAAACTCAGAGAAAGCAGGGAGTTACTAACCATACAAAGAATACTCGCGATTAAGGTGGCAGGTCCTTACCCCACTGTAGTCACCGAAATTGAGTTAGTGTTGAGCCAGTTACCGTCTTTGCATTTTGTTTTGGAGGAGGCGGCAGATTGCAGAAGGCTGACGACCGGGCCGAAGCAATAACTTTGAGAGGAACCGGAGTTGTGGCAGGGCGTTATTGAACAGAAGCGGTTTATGGAGGAGATGGGGCACCCGGCCTAGCGGGATGACTTCTCATTCAGAGCGGAAGAGTCGCATGCGCGACAGCTGTGCTGACACGTCGACTAATATCAAGCTGACACCGGGAGAACAAGGGTTGCGTTCGTGGTCATGTGAGGAGAAGATAAAGTCTACTGTAAGCTAGCAAAACTCGCAGTGCAAATTAGCAGCCATCCGATAAATATGTGATATATATCCAGATGTACAGAGCCATTATCTCAAAACGCTGTGATACCAAACAGTAAGTTAGCACTACTTGCTCTTAGAAGTAAAGATGCTGTCGACCGTGATTAAAGTACGATTCCATTGCAACTCTAGGCAACGAGTATGTGAACCAGTTGGTCAAAGACGCAGCGTCAGAACCAGGACCGCTAAAATTCAAGATGGTTCTAATGGGGCTCGTAAAGAATTGATTGCGAGCTGCGACAAGAACAAGATAAGAGCAAAGATGGTAAGCAGTGGAGAATTCACGGTTGACACGGCGCGACAAACTGCGAAGTGCTTTAACTAGCACACAGTTCAGATCATCACATGGCAACTTCTGGTCTTACCTGATAAGAATCTGGAAGTTGGCGCAGGACCAAGACATATGCGTATATGAGGAAGTCGACAACGCTATGGACGTCTTACTAACCTGCAACGCGGGGAAGGAAACTAGGGCCAGAGTAGAGATGATCACAACCGTGGGAGGAACTTTTGGGAGTGCGTGTATGGTGGACGGCTCTTACGCTTTTCATGGAACGGTGTGCGAGATTACGTGTTGACGCGAACTTGTAAAGGACGCGCGGGGATTGGGAAATTAGTACTGGTACACGATACGAACTTCTGGACAATGAATAACAGACAATAAGTGCGGCGTAGGTTAAGGTACATTAGTCTATTTTTTGCGTAGAACTATAAATGCTAGAAGGACTCGGAGCCATTAGCGCCTTCAAGTCGCTTGCTTTGAATCGGGTTTTCATGGTTTTCCCAGGTTCTGCACTAAGGCAGATAAATTTGCGGCCACATTAAGTTTAAGAATTTTTGAGTATTGTTAAACACAAGTTTTGCGTAAAATTGTCAACACGGTAGTGCTGGTGTAGTGTCGTAAGGCAAAACACAACTCATGTTATCCTGTAATGTTTATATTTATTTGATTTAATAAATTGTGTAGTATGTGGAGGACATGACCACAGCTGCATAGGTAGCTTTTTAAATAAGACATTTTTTGTACCTATAACCTTCAGAATTTAGCATTTTTTAGTACTAGTTTACATCATCATCATCATACTTATATATAAAAAGCGATGTGTTAGTTCGTCAAACTTGCGCGACCGTGTGCAAAAGCATTGGTTACCAGAGTAACGCGTTCGAGGCCACGCGGAAATACACGAACGATCGTCGTATCTTTAAAGCACACCGTAATTTTAAAAACTTAAATTAAAGTTAAATTATTTATATCCTACTGTTTTAGTTTTTATGTTTTTTTTTCAAATAAGCATTCTTCGGAATGGAACGGGTACAAACAGCTGAGCACCACAGAAATTACATGCGAAAACGAAGAAGTGAGCAGACTGCGGATGAAAGGGCAGCAATAAATGAAGCAAGGCGACGTATATGTGTCGAAAAAACTTCGTAAGTAGTTGAGGTAGAAAACCAAGCAAGACGACAATGACGTTCTCAAAGAATACCGCAAAAATAGCTGCAGATAACGAAACAAGGCGGCAGCGAAGTTACGAAGAATTCCGGAAGAAATAGCAGCAAGAACATCGAAAAAAGTATCTGCAGAATAGTAACGATTGCTACAAAAAGTTCGTATCATTTGCATTCTCCATAGCAGCCAAGCGCAGCTGGCTAGATTTTCTAGTTTTATTATATATTACTAGACGGCTCGAGTCATCTTCGGCTTTCCTTCTCCGTTTGGCCCTGCGGGGATGCGTTTTTATTTAAGGAAGTGCATTCTTTAATAATATGAACCCGCAATTAATAAATTTTCTGAAACACAAGTTCTCTAATTTTAACTATAGATTATTTCTGTCAAATATATTCAATAAGTATATAGATGGAGAATATCCCTCTGTTTAAAGAAATTAAATAATTATAGGGGTCAAGAGATTACCTGTCACGACTTAGAAGGTTACACCAAACCCAAATACTGCCATTTATTTTTTTTTTGAAAGTGAATAGAAGCAAAAATTTAGCGGCTGGAACCGAAAACTTTGCGGCCACTTCTGGTTAAACCGGTCTCGAGGTTTTTCCGATAAGGCTGATATTTGGCGCCTGGACTTGACTTATGGTTCTTAGTTGAATACTGAAAACGTTGTCTCTATCACAGATAAAAATGTCAGAAATGACAGAAATAGAAGCTTAACTTTTGACCCTTAGTTTAGCTCCTGTGGGGGCCAGATCAAAAATTCCTAAAATATAGGTTCTTTCCATTCGGCCGAAGATCATTTCTGCCGAGTTTCACGTTTCTAACTCGAACCGTTCTTGAAAAAGCCTAAAACTTTGGATTCCCATTAGACCCCCTTTGAGGGCAAATCTCGAAAAATTGTTTTTTAGTACGTCTCCTCGTCATACAGAGAATAAAACCCTAAAGTTTCAAGGTTCTAGGTTCGGCGGTTTAGGCTGGGCGTTGATAAATCAGTCAGTCAGTGAGTCTCTAGTCCGAACCTGCTGCAGGCCAATACAATATCTCCCTTGTCCATATGTCATTACCTTCATGATGGAGTCTCCTAAGCTGTTCTTGGTATTATGATGTCTTTCACTGACTTTTAGTTTGACCACGCTCCACACGTAGTAGTTAAGGAGATTGCAGTCGGGAAACTCGTGGTAATACAAATTGTTGTATAGCCACGCCTGGGAGTTCCTTGCCTAGAGCAGAGTCTTACTGGAATACGTACTACCGCACAACGGCCACCTCCTTTATTCAGAGCTTGAAAATTGTCTCCAGCACGTTGATGTAACTGTCATCTATTATCTTCTGCACTTATTCAAAAATGTAAGGCGCATCGGCATCCTCTTTACTATCAGAGAGGCGAAAAACTTTATATGCACGACTGTAGACACCTAAGGAGCATCATGGTAGATACAACTGTCATTTAACTTCCTGCTCAACTTGTTTTTCTCAGCCAACAGTGGCGGTTTCTCTAGACAAACGATTTATAATATAGTGAAAGTTCTGATATACTACTAGACTCGTCGTCAACTTCGGTTTGCCCAATTTCTTTGGCAGGTCAGTCATGCTCCGGCCAGGACCTTGATCGACCTTTCATTCACCCGTGAACGAATTGATTACTTCTATTGTGGTCAGATAGTTTGCTATGAGTTCTCCTGTGTGTAGTTGCCTCTTTCTGATGGTCAGATTCTCAATCCTTCTTGGCCACGTCGTGGTGTAGCCAAACTACGCAATAATTTTTCTTGGCGACTTTAAGTCGCTAAGGGAGTATTTTTGGCTCATTTTGTTTATTATGGAAGACTGTTGATTATATGAAGCTAACTTATTGTGTGTAGCTAACAGGGAATTACAGATACGCATAAGATAGCCTTTCAACTTTCCCGTAATACAACCTAAAAAATTCGGATTTACCTTGACGATCTTGTAACACAGTTATACTTATAAAAATTAGTGCGTCTTTTAGTGCAACAGTTTCCTATGTGCTAGGCAATTCTAATTCTTCTAGGACTTCCCTACTTCATACTATACAGTTTACGCATAACATTATTGTTCTGTTACTTATAACTGCATCTCGTACATAAATATCATGAGACAAATAAATTTGTTATTCATAATAATAATGGTAAGGTTATAACGCCCTCTTCGAAGCACGGCCTGCAAACTGAGAGATTAAGGCTTTCATATATTTGACTTTACTGCTCAATCGTCGCGAACTATTTCTGGTAGGAAAAAATTTTAAGCCGTTACACTTATGACGAGCTGTATTCTTTGAATTTAAAATTTACGCAGCAATGCAGATTGTATAAACACACAGGTGAAAATTTGGAAAGAAAAACTCAAAAGTGTGTTATAATTATATATTACAATTGACAAAACTGAATGTTAAGGTGTGTTAACAAAAACTAATATCTTAATTTAAATTTTTAAAACAACTAACCAGTTAAAACAAATATATATATATATATATATGTGTGTGTGTGTATCTATAAATTTTTATCGATAATACTGGGAAACAGAACTATACAATCTCAAATAACGTGAAAGATAGTAAGAGTCATCGGATGACTTAATGGTATGTTTTGAAGCTAGGGTATATTAAAAGAAAAAGAAAATAAAATGTGTAGAATCTAATTAAAGTATTAAAATTTTACAACACACGTTTGTTGAGAAAAAACGCATGAATACAATGTCATTGAAGTGAGTATTTTTACGGAGAACCAACGCCATGAAGAACAGTGTTGTCATCTATCATTGAACACGTGCCTATTCAGACACATGATTACATAAATATTTCTGTTTCTCATTCGTGTAGATAACATTTAATATCTATAAATGCCGTAAAAAAATTTGTAAGAAATATAACATTGGAACATTAACCTTTATATGTAGCATAAATCGATTGGTAACATGTACTTTGGCCCCTGTGTAGTCGAATTAATTTCAGCATAATAGCATTAGTAGCACCTAAATGCTGGTAGTAGGTTCGTTAAAGAATGCAACAGTAGATATACATTTATCCAATTTGAATAATAATAATTGAGTTATTGCATGCTGAAAAATAATTTGGTGACAAAGTCATTAACTAATGAGGTGCCATGTTTTTAGATTGTGGAAATTTAATCCTAAAATATGTTCTTTTTATGGTAATGTGTAATGCACCAACTGTTGGTTTTTCAGTTTTATTATTAAATGGCGTAGTTATTATTATTTATATAAAACCTAAATAAAAATATGTAAATGTATATTTAGAAAACAAAATATAAATTGTTTTGATAAGCATGACATGAACAGAATCAATTTATATAAAGTGAGAATTATTTTTTAGCTAATAATACAACAATTGTTAATTATATTTTATAGTGTCTGTTTCACTGCAATTTTTAATTTAGAAAAACTAACTGCTGTTAAATTACAAATCAAAGAAATTTTTTTTATTTTTTAACAAAATGTTTATTGTTGTATATCATACACATACATTCAAAAAGTAATGTACGCCCATGACTAGTAAATATTTATTTTTTACAAATCTTTTTCAACTGTTATAATTTATGTATAGTGCGTGTATAACAATGTTATATAATAATAATAGTTCCCCGTAATAGGCCTCGAAGGCCCTTTGGGGTCGTAATAGGATAGATATGTTACAATCTAGAGCCTACGGTACACAAGGGTAGTAACGTGGCCAGCGCTACGTACCGACCGCCTATTATTACCCCAGAGTTTGACCTCCAGGTACTCATTTACTGCAGCCTGAGTCGAGCTGGGCCGTAAAAATGATCGAATTGGCGAGAGCGGGACTCGAACCCGCAAATCTTGGTTTCGTAGTCTAGCGATCTATCCACTAAGCTACCACGGCTCTCTAACAATGTTATAAATTTGTATAATTGTAAGTACAATAGTACTTTTAAGTAAATTATAGTGTATTGGCTATTATTTTTAGCACTTTAGGTTGTCATTACATTTATTAGGTGTATATCTAGAAAACTTTTAAGTAAGAATGTTAATACTCTTTAATCGGCAAAACAATCTTCTGCATTATCTATATATTTTTATTAATTTTTTGATAGATAACAAATCACCCAAGAATGCTAGGCCACCGGTTAGAATCAATGAAGTTAATAATATATTCTACAACTTATTTTATTATTATATTTAAAGTAATAATCTATCAAATAGTATGACAGAAACAAATAAAAATCTAAGGGTCGAAGGTCTAGTAAATAAATAAATAAAATGAATAAAATAAATCTAGTGCGGTCATAGCCGCCTTTACTGTCTATGGTTTGACGAAATATTCTGTTATTGCTGCCTACATTAATCCAGGGAAAAAATAAAAGTTACTGCAAATAAATATAAGAAATACGTAAAGTTGAACCGATTTCTCACGCATGAACGAAAAGAGCAAGAGTACATTATAAACGAACGCGTAAGCTTTGCATTGGTTCAAATTTACTTTTTACGCGTTTCTTATGGACGTCTTATGCTTACGTCTATTATTTTTTTTTGACCTATATAATTTTTTTTAATTTATTAACTATTTGCAATCTATAAAGACTTACAATAAGCAAATTTAATGTGTGAATTGTGGGTTGAGTAGTATGCATGTGAGTTAGGGTCCAGTGACCTTAACTCAGTGTTATCTTAAAATATAGTTGTTGCTTATATTTATAATAATAATAATAATAATTAACTACAACTAAAGTCTATTTGGCAGGACAAGGGGCTTTAATCTGTTTAGTCTTTGGATGTTGTCACTATTGTCCAAAAGGTTGATCACTAAGATGTTGCTATGATATTCTAGTTTATTTAAATATTTTGAACTAAACTTTCTAATAGTTTCTTTAACTGTGTCCACTTTCACATCACTCATTATGTCAGCATTCCTCACAAAATACGGAGCATCGCACATAGCACGTAGGACTTTTGACTGATATCTTTCGATAATTTGGATGTTAGTGTTGGCTGCAGTTCCCCATAGTTGGATACCATAAGTCCAAATTGGTTTGAACGCGACGTTGTAAACTAACAATTTATTCCTGAGAGACAATTTGGATTTTCTGCCCAGTAGCCAGTAGTGTTTGCTAAATTTGGTGCCAAGTTGTTTTCTTTTATTCCAAATATGTGGCTTCCATGTCAGCCCCTTGTCAAGGTGCATTCCTAGATATTTGACCTCTGTTACTTGAGGTAATGGATTGTTGTTAATGAAAACTTGTGGTGAGTTGCCTCTACACTTTGTGAACGTAATGTGGTATGATTTAGACTCATTTATTTTAACTCTCCGCTTCTTGGTCCAATTTACGATATCATTTAAGTGATTTTGTAGCGTTCTTGCAGCTGTTACAGGGTCTTCATGTTTCACCAAGATTGCTTTATCATCCGCAAAAGTAGTTGTGAGCGACTGATCATTGGTAGGCACGTCAGCCGTAAAAAGGATATACAAAAGGGGTCCGAGGACGCTCTCCTGTGGTACCCCTGATCTAATTGGATGTATTTTAGTGAGCGTTTGATCATATTTTATCTGGAAGTATCTTTCTTCTAAGTATGATTGAATTATAATATAATATGAATGTGGTAGCGATCTTTTCAATTTATACAGCAGGCCATCGTGCCACACCTTATCGAATGCTTGGCTGTCGTCGAGGAAGACTGCTGTGCAGTAACTTTTTTCTTCAAAAGATTGATTTATTAAGTTGACTACACGATGGGCCTGCTATATGGTTGAATGCTCCCTTCTAAATCCAAACTGATACGCTGGAATCAAATTCATCTCTTCGATGATTGGCGTAAGTCTTTTGGCTAGCAATTTTTCTAATAGTTTACCAAGTATGGATAGTAAACTAATTGGCCTATATGAAGCAGTTTCGTTGGGTGGTTACCCAGGTTTTAATATAAAAATCACTTGAGCCACCTTCCAGAGTAACGGAAAGTACCCTAAACGCAGGACTGAATTGAATAAGATTGTAATCATAACAAAGCCTTTGCGAGGAAGTTCCTTGATTATCTTTCCTGTTATTTGATCAATGCCGGGGCCCTTTTTTGGATGTAGATCATTTGTAATTATATCTTTAACTTCTTTAACTGAGAAGAGCTTTGGCAGTGGGGCCAATTGATATGGTGTGTGGAGATAATTCTTTATTTCAGCATCTTCTTCTGGTGTTAAAGAAGAGGGCAAAGGTTGAAAAACGTTACTAAGATACTGAGCAAAAACATCTGCCTTATCCGAATCAGTGCGTGCCCAACTGTTGTCTTCTTTGCGTATTGGGGGAATTTGTTGATGCTGGTATTTAATCCTTTTGGTTGCTCTCCACAAAGCGTAGTTTGTATAAATGGTAGAAGTTAAATTTTTCAAGTACTCTTGAAAGCTTTTATTCTTTAAGTCTTTGATTAAACTCTTGAGTTCCGCAGATGCTTTATTATAGCGTGTTTTATCAGAGGGGTAACCAGTGTTCTGCCAGATTCTCCTCAGCCTTCTTTTTTCAGCAATTTTCTTTTTGATGACCATTGGACAGCATTCCTGTTTCCTTGTAATTGGGATATCTGGTGTCGCTTCCCTAGCCGACTCTTGTAATACTTGGGTAAAGTTCCATACCGCAGCCTCAACGTCATCAGTGGTTTTGAGCGGTATTCTCATATTCAGTTTATTATCCACTAAAGATCTAAAGTGGTACCAATCTGTTCTGTTATTAAAAAGTTTTGATGGCTTTTCTTTTTCAATAATTGTTGCACTTATTGTAGCTATAACGGGAGTGTGATCGGAGTTAAGATCCAAGCATGATGAGATGTCCAGGTACCCAGGAGCTATACCTTTGGTAACGAAGAAATCCAGCAAGTCCGGAATTTTGTTAACATCTGTGGGCCAGTACGTTGGTTCATATGTTGATAAATAATTTAGCTGTAGTTCTTGGACAACTTTATATAGTACTCTTCCCCGTCCTGGTGGAGATATACGGGAGCCCCAGAGAGTATTTTTAGCATTATTGTCTGCGCCTGCTAGGAACCTGTTGCCCAGGGAGCGAAAATAGTTAATAAAACCTTCTTTGTTAGTAGGGCGATTTGGCGGGCAGTACGCTGGTGAGAGTGTGAGAGTACCGTGCAACACTAGTTGCTTGTAGAAAGTCCTCTTTGAATTTTGATAGCTCATAATGTTTAATACTATTCTTGATCAGTATGGCCGTACCTCCCATAGCATGTCTCTCTGATTCTGGATGTTCTGTGGAATATATGTTGTAGTTTTGTATTTTGAGGTAACTTGAGCTTGTGAAATGAGTCTCTGAAACGAGTAAAATATCTACATTATGTAACTTAAGAAACATTTCTACTTCTTGCTTGTGTTTTGAAAGCCCATTGGCATTCCATAAGGCGATTTTATATATTGGAGCCATTTTTATTATTTGACAATTCTTCTCTTAGGAGCCTGATCTGTGTTGATAATTCATTTATTGTTTGCTGTTGCGCCAATATAGTTTGTTGCATTGATATAATGATGGAGGTTAAGTCCCCTGTTTGCTGACCTGGTTGTTGTCGATTTATTTGATTATATTGACGGCTTGCTGTAACATGAAAATTGGCATGACGTTTTTCCAACATATCTGTATTAAGGGAGTGAGGGTTTTATGTTGCATACTGGCCATCGTTAGATTCTGAGGTTGATTTTGTTGTTCTTGATTAGGTTGTACTTGTGTCATTTGCTGTTGCGTTGTTGGTTGAATTGACCGCTGTTGATTACCGGAGGTAAGTATTTTACAAGCTAGACCCGGGTTTCTTCTGTTTAGGATGTCGACATAAACTTTACAGCCTTTGTAATTAGCTGGGTGCGCACCGTCGCATAGTACGCATTTGGCAGGTTTACCATCATTACGATTTTTTGCACACGTGCGATAGTCGTGCAGCCCTGCACATTTGACGCATCGGGCTGGCCTAGTGCACCTGTTCCTTGTGTGGCCGTAGCACTGGCAATTTTTACACTGAGGTATCTGCGTTTTCCTTATGGATTCTTCAAATTGCACAATTGCATTTTCAATATTTTTAATTTTAAATATGTCCTTGTTATTTGCGTTACGCTTGATATCAGTGAAGAAGAAATTTTTTTTCTTCTTAGTTACTCGGTTGATAACATTCATAATATTTACAACTTCGTGCCTGCTTTCAATAGTACTTCCTTCATTAGGACAGTTTCTGTGGAATGATGCATATTCTTTAACACGACTCTGTAGGTCTTCTCCTGTTCAAGGCTATATGTGTGCTTTGCTACTTTATTTTTATCAAGAGCATCCCTTAATACTTTATAGTCTTCTACTTTTTTTACTTGTAATTTGACTTTGTTACCTTGCAATAATTGATAATTGTAAGCTGTTTTATCTATGTGGTTATTAACTAAATGTAGCAGGGGGTTTATTGCTGTTACATAGTGAATTATGAAAGGAGGAACTTGAATCTCTTTTTTCTCCTTTTCTGTAGCGGGTATCGATCTAGTGGATTGCTCTCCTGCATCATTTGCGACTGATGCTAGTGCATCGTACCTGTTGGAGGTGGATGTTCCTGTGTTAGGCTGCTTCCTTAATTGTGAAGGAAGATCACCGCTTCTCCTTCTTTTATGTCGTCCTACTTCTTGAAATTCATTTAATGTTATAACTTCTGATTTATCACTGGCGACTGACATAATATCATCGTTGTTAGAAGAATTAATCAATTGGTACCGTATTGTATTCATAACATGATCTGATGGCACCTCATGTTGCACCGCTTGCGAATATAAACAACCAGAGTTTATCAGTGCTGTACTATTTGGAACACTTTGTTGTGAGGGATACGATTCCCGCATAGGTAAATAATTAGGTGTTTGTTGTATGAAAGTATTCATCCGTGTTTTATTGGCCTGGGATATATTCCACTGTGGTATAAAAGTTTGTTGAGATTGCTGTAACTGTATTGTTTGTGGTTGCTGTGCTTGCGCCCGCCACTGCATTTGAGGTTGCGAATTATACATGAAGGGAATGTTGTTATTTGTTGATTGTTGTGAATAATATGTGTTTGAATTAGCCGTAAAACCGGCATTATTGTTGTACATAATATTACGTTCTGCCAACGATTAGAAATTTGATTAAGATTACCAGAATAACAGCTAGACCCAGCAGATAAGTGGCACGGGTTCCGATACCGCGCCTGACCTCTGTCTGGATATCACACACCACGTCTGTTCGGCTCTGTTATTCAAATATCGTACACATAAATTCAAAAAGTAATGTACGCCCATGACTAGTAAATCTTTATTTTTTACAAATCTTTTTCAACTGTTATAATTTATGTATAGTGCGTGTATAATAGTGTTATAAATTTGTATAATTGTACGTACAATAGATAAGTACTTTTAAGTAAATTATAGTGTATTGGCTATTATTTTTAGCACTTTAGGTTGTCATTACATTTACTAGGTGTATATCTAGAAAAGTTTTAAGTAAGAATGTTAATACTCTTTAATTGGCAAAACAATCTTCTGCATTATCTATATATTTTTATTAATTTTTTGATAGATAACAAATCACCCAAGAATGCTAGGCCACCGGTTAGAATCAATGAAGTTAATAATATATTCTACAACTTATTTTATTATTATATTTAAAGTAATAATCTATCAAATAGTATGACAGAAACAAATAAAAATCTAAGGGTCGAAGGTCTAGTAAATAAATAAATAAAATGAATAAAATAAATCTAGTACGGTCATAGCCGCCTTTACTGTCTATGGTTTGACGAAATATTCTGTTATTGCTGCCTACATTAATCCAGGGAAAAATAAAAGTTACTGCAAATAAATATAAGAAATACGTAAAGTTGAACCGATTTCTCACGCATGAACGAAAAGAGCAAGAGTACATTATAAACGAACGCGTAAGCTTTGCATTGGTTCAACTTTACTTTTTACGCGTTTCTTATGGACGTCTTATGCTTACATCTATTATTTTTTTTTGACCTATGTAATTTTTTTTAATTTATTAACTATTTGCAATCTATAAAGACTTACAATAAGCAAATTTAATGTGTGAATTGTGGGTTGAGTAGTATGCATGTGAGTTAGGGTCCAGTGACCTTAACTCAGTGTTATCTTAAAATATAGTTGTTGCTTATATTTATAATAATAATAATAATAATTAACTACAACTAAAGTCTATTTGGCAGGTCAAGGGGCTTTAATCTGTTTAGTCTTTGGATGTTGTCACTATTGTCCAAAAGGTTGATCACTAAGATGTTGCTATGATGTTTTAGTTTATTTAGATATTTTGCACTAAACTTTCTAATAGTTTCTTTAACTGTGTCCACTTTCACACCACTCATTATGTCAGCATTCCTCACAAAATACGGAGCATCGCACATAGCACGTAGGACTTTTGCCTGATATCTTTCGATAATTTGGATGTTAGTGTTGGCTGCAGTTCCCCATAGTTGGACACCATAAGTCCAAATTGGTTTGAACGCGACGTTGTAAACTAACAATTTATTCCTGAGAGACAATTTGGATTTTCTGCCCAGTAGCCAGTAGTGTTTGCTAAATTTGGTGCCAAGTTGTTTTCTTTTATTCCAAATATGTGGCTTCCATGTCAGCCCCTTGTCAAGGTGCATTCCTAGATATTTGACCTCTGTTACTTGAGGTAATGGATTGTTGTTAATGAAAACTTGTGGTGAGTTGCCTCTACACTTTGTGAACGTAATGTGGTATGATTTAGACTCATTTATTTTAACTCTCCACTTCTTGGTCCAATTTACGATATCATTTAAGTGATTTTGTAGCGTTCTTGCAGCTGTTACAGGGTCTTCATGTTTCACCAAGATTGCTTTATCATCCGCAAAAGTAGCTGTCAGCGACTGATCATTGGTAGGCATGTCAGCTGTAAAAAGGATATACAAAAGGGGGCCGAGGACGCTCCCCTGTGGTACCTCTGATCTAATTGGATGTATTTTAGTGAGCGTTTGGTCATATTTTATCTGGAAGTATATTTCTTCTAAGTATGATTGAATTATAATATAATATGAATGTGGTAGCGATCTTTTCAATTTATACAGCAGGCCATCGAGCCACACCTTATTGAATGCTTGGCTGTCGTCGAGGAAGACTGCTGTGCGTAACTTTTTTCTTTAAAAGATTGATTTATTAAGTTGACTACACGATGGACCTGCTATATGGTTGAATGCTCCCTTCTAAATCCAAACTGATGCGCTGGAATCAAATTCATCTCTTCGATGATTGGCGTAAGTCTTTTGGCTAGCAATTTTTCTAATAGTTTACCAAGTATGGATAGTAAACTAATTGGCCTATATGAAGCAGTTTCGTTAGGTGGTTTCCCAGGTTTTAATATAAAAATCACTTGAGCCACCTTCTAGAGTAACGGAAAGTACCCTAAACGCAGGACTGAATTGAATAAGATAGTAATCATAACAAAGCCTTTGCGAGAAAGTTCCTTGATTATCTTTCCTGTTATTTGATCAAATAATAAAATAAAAATAAAAATAACATAAATAGTATAAATAATTAATTGATTAGATTCAACAAAAATCAATACCAAAAATTAACAAAATTAATAAAACAATTAAAGAAAACGTATCAAAAATCAATAAAAATAATACAAGCAAAATGTGCGATACAAAACCCCAAAAAATAAGCCATACAAGAAAGCTAGTAAACTATGTGCACTAAATTACTAAAGTTACATGAAATTTGTATTTACTTACTAATATAAGAAATATAGAAAGAAGAAGGCGTGTTTTAAGAATAATAAATTAGATAACATTTTAAAAATACTTTATAATTATAATAAATGTATATATCAAAATCATAGCTGCATAATTTTTTAGTGTTAGAAGAAATTTTATTTTCAATAATTTAAAAACACACATTGAAAAAAATTGGGACGAAAATTTAAAAATACTCAGCATGAAAAATGGGTTAAGAAATCTACGCAAGCAGATAAATATCAATAATTACCTCGTAAAAAGAATGGAAGATACAAAAAATATAAGCAGCCGAGAAAAGAATAATAAAGGAAAAGGGATCGGCTACAGAAAAACAATGATAAATGGAAAGAAATGGGAATGGGGCAACAAAGGATAAAAGTTTATAAAACAAACCAAAACAACCAAACAGGGTGCCAAAAAACTAGCGAAAAAAAGAGATGGATAAATATGATGATTAGGCGACGAATAAGGAGGAATGAGGAACAGAAATAAAAAAATTACTCAAATAAGTGAAGAAAAGAGGTAATGGAACAATTAAACGAAGGCAAAAAGAAGTGAGAAGTGAACATCGAAACTAGCAACATTGAACTTAAAAGAATAATGGGAAAAAATTGAACTTGAAAGTCATAATAGAAGAGAGCGGAATAGATATAGTGGTCACAACGGAAATAGAGAGAAAAAAGGAGATACTACGATACTGTTAATATACAAAGAAGTAGAGAAAGAGGAGTACGATGCATCGTACATAAAAAAACCTTTAGAACGTAAAGGAATGGAAATGTATAACGGAAAGTGTAATGAAGCTACAATTCCGATGGGGTTAGAAAATCACAAAAATTTTAGTCAAAAAATATATAGCTCAAACGAAAAGGAAGTTAAGAAGAAGGCTGAAAAGTTTTAAAGCAGGAATTAAAAAAAAAGAAAAATATAATAACACTCAGAGACTGAAATGGAAGCGTTGGTAACAGCCCAATAAGTATAGAAAGCAGTGTAGAAAAATCCATTGCAAATCCAAGAAATTACTTAAAATTGACGGGCAAAGCCATCTATTAGTGAATTAATAATTTTGCCAAAAATGTTAAAAGAAAAATATTCCAAATTTTTGGTTTCTTAATCGACAATATATTTTTGTGATCAAATTCTCTAATTTTATTTTCAGTTGCATTTTTTTTACATTTATCAAGAATTGACGTCCATGTTTTCCTGTTGTTTTATATCTTTAATTAAGTTTTCAACATAATTTTTTACAGCCAATGTTGCTTTACGAGATTCGATTGATTCAATAACACTAGTATTTTCAACCAAACTATAGACATAAGGACGCATTCAGATTTTAAAATTTTTCAAAAACATAAATCTATTTGTCTACCAATAGGAAGGCTTCTTAAATAGAGTTCATTCAAAACATACTGCAAACTTCAAATTTAAAGCCGCTTGTTTCATTGCTTCTAGTCCTGTTAACCATCTTATTTTTGAAATGCCCAATGTATATAAATCTATATATTTTTATAAATTTTATCATTTTGAGAATATCTATAGTTATATTTAAATATTGGGAAGATTTGTAAAATGCTTTTAAGAAATAAGGAAAGAAACACAGAACGAAAAAGGTTATTTACTGACCGATAAACATAGAAAAATAATGCTAAGGTGGTGCTAAAGTTACCAAAAGTAATGTTAAAGCATAAAAATAAAAGAAATGGAGCAACGACAAAGTAAAACTAGCAGCAGATACTGAATTTCTTTATTGTACACATTCTTATTTTACCTGTGATGAAGGCTAGAGCTAGTCAGCAGTACAAAAGTGGGAATTTAACTTGTGTGCCGGACTCGACGGTCAAGATGATGAAGCTGTCCTAATTTATGAATTCTGTAGCTAATATGAACGAGAAGGGTTTAAACCCAAATTTGCAACTACCGAAAGCTTTAACTAACATAACAGATTTGGCGCTGCTTTGGTCTGAAGTACTTGTGTACCAAATTTGGTGTCAATCAGAGCTTTAGTTTTGTTTAGTTTATCGTCATGACAGGCAAGATTGTAATGTCATTAACTACCTCCTAAGCGTTAACACGCTTTCAGTGGTTAATAACTTACTATGTACTTATGCAATACTTTACTTTTTTCATTTTAAGTTGTTCAATAAAGAACAAAGTTTTTGTTGCCACATAATTTTTTCTACTCTCCCTAATTTTTGTTTAATGATTAATTTAAAATTTGATACTCGGTTCCGCTCCGCCTCTCTCTATATTTTTGTCTAACATATTGAGTTACTAAGTTGAAGTTTCTAATATTTGAGGCCTAATGTAGCTGCAGCTCTTGTCTCTCCTCCCTCAATATATCCTGTGCATATAAAATGATAACTGGACTACTAAAAATATATTTTAAAAAAGCTATGACAATCCTTAAAAAAACAATTTAAAAGTTAAATATCTGATAAGAAAATAATAAAGGAATATTTAGTACAGCAACAATCTTAACATAAAGCTAAAATAAATATTGGAAATACTGCAAAATTAGAAGAAGAAAATCCTTAATAACTGGTTTAAAGAATAATAAACCATATAGAAAAAAAATGTTAAAAAGGTATCTAAAAAGTATTTTAATTAATAAAGAATATAAAATAATCAAAATAAAATATGGCTAAATAATACAGAATTATCTTCAATAAATAGAAAACATTATTTTGAAAACAAAACACTGTAATGTAATACGTTGTTTATCTATAGAAATATTAAACACCACCGAGAATAACATTAAGCAATGACTTACCATATCTTTGAGCTGCAAATGTCTGGTTTGCTTTATGAAGCAACCTTACTAATTATCTCATTATGCAAACATATATCAAGTGCAGATCGAGCACAGCCATTTCCGCTCGCTTCCAAGACTAGAGAGCGGGCGTAATTGCAACTGCATCTTCTAATCTCCACGGATCGCCCGAAACGCAATTTTGAGCGCAGTCTGCTGCAGTCAGGGGGAAATAAAAAAGCACCGTGCTACCTCGGCCCCCTATGTACACGTGCAATTTCCCTGCGTTGCCGTGTAATTGAGTTTGCTCAAGTCCATTTATTTACTTTTAACGGGAATTTAAAGCAAACAATAAAACGATGAGGCCCGGACTTGCAAGCGGCAGGAAGTGCGGCTTATACAAATGCCCTGGAAACAGCGGTAATTTGATAATAGGAAAAATGGCCGGCGGTGGAGCCGGGGCAGACCGAAAATGAATATAAACATGCGCCGTATTAGTGGCTAATAAGAAAGGACACCGAGTTCGATGAAGAAAATAAAGATTTTGAAGAGGCGTTTTTTAAATAAATGTTTTTTGTGCCAGCCAATTATTTTTCCAAATCTCACTTTTATAGTAGGCATAGATGATTTTATAAAACAAGGATTAGTAAAAAATAAAAATTATATTGTATAACGAGTAATTTAAATTATTAAATATAGTTATTTGTAATATCTAAATACTATCTATTGCCTTTTTACGCCACCACAATATGTTTTGTTTTCAACTACATTTTCTATTTATCCTTGTGGTAAAATTGTATTTTTAAAAATTTTAAAATCTATAAGCAAATAAATTAGTTTAAATAAAATCAGAGTTTTATAATCATTTAAATTTATATTTGATATAAAAAACTAAAAAATTGATAAACTATTATAAAACTTGAAAAATTCTATTATATATATATACAATATATAATATACAAGTAAAAATTTTTTCCTTTTTTTTCTTCGGTTTACTGCCCTTCTGGGGTTTCCGTTTTCGTTTCCACATGTCCCTATCCAATCAGTCCCCTCCTTTCAGATCTTTTTCTTCCATTATCTTTCTTAAATAGGTTTCCCAATTCAAGGCTGGTCGCCCTCTTCCTCTTTTACCTCTTGAAGACCATTTTTCCTTAACCATCCATCTTAAGGCATTTGTTTTACGTGACCATACCAACGTAGTGCTCAATTTTCTAAACTCTTAGTGATTGACTGGGTTACTTTTATTTTTCCCATACTACTTCTGTTCTCATCTTATCTCTTCTGATAGTTTTTAGATATCTTATTAAGTAATCATATTCTACTGCTCTAATTCTATCTCGAAGCTATTTCGTCATTGGCCACAATTCTGCCCCATAGAAAGTGATATTCTTTACTATACATTTTTTTTGTAGCTTTACTTAAGTTGTCACTCCATAGTAACCCGTGTAGATCTTTTATTTGTTGTTATTCTTTTGAAGATACACTTCTCACATATAGACGTTTCTAAGTAAATAAAATTGTTGCAGGGTTTAATATCCTGTCCGTCATCATTTAAGTTCTCTGTCGCTCGTCCCACCAATGCATTCTGTTTTTGAAATTAATCTTTAATCCTCCTTCTCCAAATTCTTCTTTAAGTTTCCTTAACATGAATTTCATATCTTTCTCATCTTGTACAAATATAATTTGGTCATCCGCCATAAGTAGTCAGTGTGATTTATTTCAAAACCCATTGTTGCGCATGTTTCTAGCGTTTTGTCGATATAACAGCGGGGACAGACCACTCTCTAAATCTGGCTTCTTCATTGGGTTGATCAGGGAGCCGTTCGAGGTAGTTCCTTGTTAATCTGATAATTTCTTCTTACACAAATTCCAGAATCTTCATGTAAGGTTTTATTACTAACGTAGCATGGTGCATTGAAGATCGTTTGAAGTATCTTAAATTGGACTCTCTGCATAATTTTAGTATTAGATGGCTTAGCACACCCCCAAAGCTGGACACCGTACGTCTGGATAGGTTGTATGATGCACTTGTAGAGGCGTAATTTATTTGCGACCTAGGAGCCAGCTCATTTGACGAATTTTTTAGGTTTATGTGGGTTTTCTTAGCAGAAACGTGTGCCTTTCATGTAAGTCTATCGTCAAGTGTTAATCCCAAGTATTTGACTTGAGTAGATACAGGTAACGGCTCGTCGTTTATTTATCTGCTGGGCAGATGGTAATCATGTTCGTGAATGTGACTTGTGTGGACTTTGTATGGTTTACTTTGACTTTCCATCGTTTCAGCCAAACTTGCAATTGATTAAGATGCGTTTGCAGATTTTCAGGTGCAATTTGTGGGTGTTCGCTTATGGATAATAGAGCGGTGTCGTCGGAAAACGTAGCGATTGTAGTAGTATTTGTAGTTGGGATGTCAGCCGTAAATATCAAATAAAGAAGTGGACTAAGGACACTACCTTGAGGGACTCCTGAGCTGATGGGGTAATAGTTGGAGGTTGCTGTACAAATTCGTTCCTGAAAGTTTCTGTCTGTGAGGTAAGATTTTAAAATAAGATAATGAAGGCGTGGGAAGGAAGGATTTAAGTTTGTATAGGAGTCCGTCATGCCATACACGGTCGAAGGCTTGTTTGATATTTAAGAATGCGGCTGTACATAGTTTTTTCTGTTCAAGGGTTGTGAGAACAGTTTTGACAATCCCATGGCATTGTTGTATTGTCGAATGACTTTCTCGAAAGCCAAATTGATGAGGTGGTATTAATGTGGGTATTTCAGTATCTTCAAAGATTCGTTTAAGTAGCAGCCTTTCAATAATTTTGGACATGATCGGGAGCAAACTTATTTGCCGATACGAAGTAACTCTGTTTAGAGGTTTATTTGGTTTATTGATCATAATTATATGTGCAAATTTCCAGGTGATAGGGAAATATGCTTAGTCTTAGGATACTATTATAAATTATGGTTAACAAAACAAATGCTTTTCTGGATAGTTGTTTTAAGATTTGACCAGTAATCAGATCAAAGCCAGGTGCTTTGTGGTTGTTGCATCTTGAAATCATAGCTTTAACTTCTTTTGGAGTGAAGAATTTAATCGGCAGCATCATCGGGCAAGGAGCGTCCAAGGAGTTTCTAACGAGGTCGTCATCATTATTATTACTATGTTCAGGTGCACTAAAAACTTGTGAAAGATGTTCAGCAAACGTTGAAGCTTTTTCTTGCTCTGTTTTTCCCCAGCTTTCGTCGTCTTTTCTTAAAGGTGGAGTGCTGAATAGGTCTCTTAATTGATTTGGTTGCCTTTCAGATACTATGGTCGTTTGTTGATAATTTAGTTATGTACGATTCGAATGTGGAATTTCTGGTTTTGTGCAGAACTATTTTTAGTTGTGTTAATCTATTGTATTCATTTTTGTCTCTAGGGTTGCGGCTACTTTGCCATATACGTCGTACTCCTCTTTTTTGGGCGACAAGGTGTTTTATATGCACAGGTATGTTATTCTCTGGTAACTGTCCCAGTTTTTCAGGGGATGTGGCTATACTTGCTGCTGCCTGTATGGTTTGTGTGAGGTGATGTATTGCGTTATCAATATCTTCCGGTTGTTATAAGCGAATATTCAGATTTAGGTTGTTATATACATAGTTTTTAAATGTATGCCAGTTGGTTTTTGATAATGTTAACTTTGGAACTTTAGGACGGTTTATTATGTGAGTGTGGCGATTATTGGCGAATGATCAGTGGAAAGGTTCCAGGATGCTTCTATGTTGATATAATTAGGTGCTATACATCGAAGGATAAAAAAGTCAAGCAGATCTGGAATTTTATTTGCGTCTGTTGGCCAATATTGCTTTGTAGATAGATAAAAACAGTTTAAGTTTGTTATAGCTTGTCTTAAGATTCTTCCTTTTGTCGTATATAATCTTGAATCCCAGTGTGTATGCTTAGCATTCCAGTCTCCTCCAATAATGAATTTACCTGCTAATTGCCTGAAGAAGTCTTCATATTCAAGTGTGCTTATTCCGTACCTTGGTGGGCTGTACATTGCAGCAATGTTAAAGGACCATGGTTGAGCAGTAATATGGATTACTGTAGCTTATATCTTGCCAGTTTGAAGGTTTGTTTTCTCATGGTGTGGTATAGTATTACGAATTATTATGGCCGAGCCACCATGAGCCGTTCCATCAGAGTGGTTGGTGCAGTATAAGCAATAATGTGGAATATTGAACATTGTTCTGTCGGTGAAGTGTGTTTCCGATATAAGAAGAACATCTATTTTGTTTTGTTGTAGAAAAGTTATTAATTATGCTTTATGGTTGGCTAAGCTATTTGCATTCCACTCAGCAATTCGAATTGATTTAACGTCCATTACTGAATTTATTTAGCGCAGTGGAGAGCATGTTTAAGATCATGCTGTTCTTATTTATGAGCTGTGAGAACATTGATTTGAATTCATTCAGGAAAACACTCATTAGAGCTCCCTAATCTGTAGTTTGATTGTTTGGATTTGCACCACTTACTTTTTGAGCGTAGGACACATGATTTAATGTTTCTATATGTGGTTTATTCCCTGGTGTATTTTGTTGTTGCAATGGTTGTGGGTTATTTGGGGTATGCAGTGTCTGCCCTCTTGCTTTGTTTTTTGCATTGAGTAAGTCCCTGTAGACCGTACATCCTTTATAATTAGCAGTATGGTCTCCATTATAGAGTGCACACTTAGTAGCTGTGTCTTTAGGTTTTTTGGAATCGGGTGTTCTATGATTTCCTCCGCATTTAACGCATTGATATGGCCTAATGCATTATGTCTTAGAGTGCCCATATAATTGACACCTAGTATGAATTATATTTCTTTTTTTATGTGGTGGTTCTATAACTATTTTCATGGTATTTAAAAGCTGGATTTTGTATATTTGTTTGTTATTTTGCTTTGGTTCGAGGTCTACATAGAACATCATTAGTGCCTAATGTTTATTATGTTACGCACCCTGACTGAGTAATGTATATTACGTATCACCACTCTGTACGCCTTATCCTGTTTCATTTGATAAGAGTGGTGAACTATTTTATTGTCATTTAAATGTCGTACAAATTTTCTGTAAATTTCAGGGTTTGTAATCCGGTGCATTGGTAAATTTCGGATTCTGTCGCATCTGTTAGATTTTTGATCATTTTATTATAATCAGTGACACCATAAATAAAAATCGGTGGTGGTGTAGGTATTGCTGGCGTTTTGTTATTGGATGCAGTACTATTGATGTTATTATTTTGTATATCTTTTTGTAAAACGCTAAATTTATTGCTAGTACTCACCTGTTGAGTAGGTGGGTTAATTGTTGGAGAGTTTGCATTTCTTTTCCGTTTTTTGAATGGATGACAGTTTGCTAATCATGAATTTCTGATGCTTCTGTGTCGCTATTTTTCTTTGCAGACTCATCATTTAGTGGCAGAGACGGTAAGGTGATTGAATGTGGGGATTCGTTTTGTAGGTGAGGTTGTGGCGGATTTATGTTAAAATTTGTGTTGAATGTTTGGAAATGTTTGTATAATTGGCTGATATTGATTAGGAGGCAAGTTATTTGATACATTTTGTGAAAGTGGCAGTGGATTTGGTTGAGAATATGCATTTGAGATTGACGGCTGGTATTGTTATTGTTGTTGGTAAGGGTATTGGTATAGCGGGGGTAAAGGCTGACCATTGTAATTAATAATTCCGGTGCTAAAATTATAGGATTGTGAATTATTCATTTCGAGCGCTGAAATAGATTATTTAGCATACAGTTGAACTGTTAAAAATGTTTCTATTAAACGTACACACACAATATCGCAGGCGCGATAAGAGCCAGGCCTTGCGGCCTTTGCTTCAGCCAGAACCGCTACGATGTTTACAGGCCGAAAGTCAAATCCGTTTTAAAATAAGCGAGATTTTGTCTCTCATTGATTTTTTTTGCGAAATCGTGCAATCTTTGTACACGAGTGAAAAGCGTATGTTTTTTTTGGATTTAAGATTTTCAAAAGATTTTCTGCCTTCCCTTTGTCGGTCATCAATTTTTAATAGCCAACAATAAACCAAATTTACAATTTTAATAAATTAAAAAATCAATAAATTTAATTCAACCAAAATAATTTACTTTCACAAAATTTGAAAATAACCAATCTCTGAAACGGGTCTATCCCAAGCGATTAAGGCTCAACGTTTCAACGCTTGGGCGTACGATTGTACGCGGACACGATCACACGGAAAACCCCCGGACGAATTCACCCGGCTGGAACAAACAACAAAATGGCTCAAATCAGTCTCGCCAGGACCAAATGTTTCGGCCACAAGTGGAATGTATCGTAATTTTAAATTTTAAACAAAGGAATTTTAATCAAAAGCCAAAACTGGAAACTTACCTTTGAAAATCGGACGCTTTGCTGCAGAAGTCGGAATGTATCGTAATTTTAAATTTCATAAGCAAAGGAATTATCAAAAGCTACAAGTTACCGCAACTCACCTTTGAAGAATCGGAACGCTTTGCTGATAGTGGGTCTCTTCGTGCTGTATTGTGTGCGGAAATTTTCGAAAACTAGGTTACCGCAATCTTGGTTCCTTGCCGGGGTCAGATACAAGCGTATTTCCTGATGGGTCCTTCAGCTGATTGTGTCCGAAAATTTCAACTCCCGAAATGCAAATGGCTAAACAGAACACGCCGGTAAACTTTCGGTTAAAACGGCCTAGGACACGGAAAATTTAAAGCCGATCGCACGCTTCTAAACCATCACGACTAATTTTAAAAAGAAACGAGCGAAAGAGGGCGAGGTCACGGACGAAGCCGCTTATATATCGACGCACCGCAAATGCGGGGAAATTGGCTGCCGTTATGTCAAATCAAAGCTAAATCACGTATACAAAGGGAAACAAAAGACGGCCGGTCCTAATTTAAAATCCAAATAAAAGTAATTGGAATTTGGCGCGAACAGATGCAACAATGCAATTTCTGAGTTTCTCAACATTTTCAATGGGAGTCGTATAAACTAGTGATTTAAGGTAGCTCCAGAGAAAAATCTGCGAATTTAAATCTAAAGAACGAGAAGGGTACGGTTGTGAACCTCCTCACCCTATCCACCTATTTGCATACGCACCGTCCAAAAACTCACGAGTAATTAAAGTGAAATATGCCGAAGTACCATCGTGTATAAAATATATTTATAATCTCAATTGATATGGGACTTCTTCTAACAAAAATAGCAGTTGCTCTTCAAGAAAATGGTGTTATACTTCCCCATTTAACCTCATCGGCAAAAAGTGTGGACCTAGCAAGCGATCTCCAACAATTCCGGCCCACACATTAACTGAGAATTGGTGTTAATGACAGACAACCAATGTTTCGCGCGGGTTTTTTTTTTGGACCATATGTGATTATTACGGAAATTAATAATAGCGCTTCTAGAGAGAGGAGCCTCGTCGGTGTAGAATACTTGTGCCAAAAACTGAGGATTTTGTGCGATTTTATGTTGCATCCATTGACAAATACAAGGTCAATCTTTGCCAGAAATCGATTGGCAAAAGTGCCTGTACTGGAAGATAGGAATACATCTGTTGACTCTTTAATATTCTCCAAACTGTGGGCTGACTTATTCTTAAGGCAGAAGCAATTTTTCTAGTGGTTGTATGTAGTACGATGTTCTTAATTTCATTTAGCATCATTTCTTCAACTTGTGAATTTTTAACTATTTAAAGGTATCCGTTATCAGCTGCATGTTTTTAAAACTCCTCGTTTCACTAAGACGTTGGTGAAGACAACCAAATATGGAATGGTGAGGGATTACACGGTTCGGGTATCGTTCTTCGTAAATACGTGTAGCTGCACGTGAATTTCCATTGGCAAGGCCGTAAACAAAATGCATATCGCACATCTTAGCATTTTTTAAATTTATTTTGAAGAACAGAAGCTGGAAATAAACTTTCATAAACCAATGCTTTGACACAATAATGTTGAAATAACAAATAAATAGTTTTATTTCAAGTTACACTATATAAATTCTTAATTTATTATTAAACATCGTTTAACTTTAAAACTAAGCCGTTTTGGACATTTATTTATATAAACTTTTATGATCAAAATAACCCCAGGAATCAGCCTTTCAAGTTTGTCGCATATATTTAGAATTGCCTTGCATATTTTAGATTATATATATATATATATATATATATATATATATATATATATATATATATATATATATATATATATATATATATAAGAGAGAGAGAGAATTGTTAAAATATTATTTTCTACTGATAAACAAATAAATATTTACAACAAAGAACATCCGTGATCAATAAATTTTTAATTAAAATCCCGCTTACACTTGAAGCTTACGTCTAAAAAGTTATTACATCACGAATTGCTTTTTGCTTGTTTGCAAAAGGAAGCTGCTTCGTTAGTTTTATACATGCGCATAGCTTATGATTCCATTTTCTCCTTTACGGCATTTTGGTTTGATACGTGTCGGCATTTACATATGTATTTCAATAAAGCAAGCGTCGCGTCGGCGCGCTTTATTGCGAGAGCCGCTACGTTCCCAGGAATAAAAATACGCCTGCAACAATGTTTTCATTTTCCTCGCGTTCGATTGATTGCCGTTTTCTGAAACCCGCACAATGGAACTCAACTGCCTTTGTTCGCACTTTTTTTACGAAATTACAATGCCTCGGATAATCAATCAAATACCTCTAACTATTGTTAGCGCAGTACTTAAATGGCATATCCAACGTATTTCCTCGGAACCGGATTAAGGATTTTAAAGTTTTGTTTTTTACAACAGTATCATAAAGTTCCAGCATTAAGCCCCCGGCACCGAACCTGCGCCACCCTTTTCGCTAGATAAGTTTTGGCCGACACATTTGCGGAATTTTAATGGCCCTTAGGCATCCTTCGACGGAAATTTTCTTTACAGCAAAATCTGATAAATTAGAAAAAATAGAAATATAACCAGAGGGTGAAAATTGTGATTATCTCTTGCCTAGAGCTAAGATTGCTGCTGGTTTAATTACACACTTCATGCTTTATTTCCTGCCAAGAGAGATTTAATATGGTTGAACATAGTTATGATGTATTTTGAATAGAGGAGCTTTCATATCTCAAAGCTTAAGATTCTTAAGCTTAGATGAAAACGTTTATATATAGTCTGTTTAAATCTGACGACGTCATTCAAAGCTAGAAAGATTAAGCATTACTTGAAGGAGACTAAGTTACATTATATTTAGGATTGGAAGCTTTAAAAGTATATTATTGCAAAATTGATTATTTTCAAAGTTTGCTATATGAAAACAAACAAAACAGAACAAGACAAATGTTCTTTACTGGTTTTCAAAATAAGGATCATAATTCACAAGACACTTTTGCCAACGTTTATAAAACTTCTTGAAACTATCAACAATTACCTCTTTAGGAATCGATGGCGGAACCTCCGTCATACATTTTTGGATTGTCCGCAAAACACTTTTTTACGACGTTTCAGGCGGGAAACCAGAAAAAAGTCGGCTACTATCAGATTAGATGAAAGTGATGGCTTCTGGTCACACATGATAATAAAATCTCCAGAAGCTTTCATTCGTTTTGTTTTATATTTGCTTGTCAACTTGTGCGGCATATAAGGTTTGTATAAAAAGTATCGGAAACAATTTTTTCCTGACATGTCTGTACGTCGGAGCGCGCTTTAAGATGCGCCAAGCGCCGGTCGCCTGCGAGCGTTTGTTCAGGCTAGATCGTGTTTTTAGTGGACTCCTCTCGAGTGATTCGGTGCAAGCGCAAAATGCAGCAAACGATTGAACAGCGCTACGCCATCAAATTTGTGTTGGCTTAGGGAAATTGGGTACGGAGATGTTGGGCATGATTCGCCAAGTATTCAAGGATGAAAGCGTGTCACAAAATGTAGTTTTTAAGTGGCACACGCTTTTCAAAAATAGCCGACAGAGTGCTGAATTCAAACAGTCGGTTAAATGTGAGCATGGTCTCAGATAAAATTGGCATTGATAAAATGACAGTGCACAGCATTATCACTAAAAAAAGGAAGCCTTCGAGTCGTGGAAAAGCCGCTGGCAAAAGTGTGTCGACGCTCAAGGGATGTACGTTGAAGAGTTTTGAGGTATAGTAGCAATCTCTCAAATAAATCTATTTTTTCAAAACTTTTCCCGATACTTTTTGTACAAACCCTGTAAATCAAGAATAAATTTTTCGCCTACCCAAATTTTCGTGGACGATGGTGTGCTCCATACACTCTTATGACGACTACGTTTGTCTGCTTGCAGCACGTTTATTCTGACAGTCACGTGTACTTCTCGATAGGTGGCGCTTTTTAAAGTGCTTCTAAATAACCATATACATGCGTGTGCACCTGACCAATTTGATCGGTATTTGTACTTCCACGCATGGTTGTGGAGAACTGATGTAGTCATCATCAAGATAACTGCTGACATAACTGGGCTAGCTGCTGCAGTAAATCTTGTTGCTTGTTGCAGATAATATATCGGTATTTGCTGACGTAACTCATTTTTTCACTGCACAGCGGTCTGTTTTTTGCCATTTAAGAACGCTGAACCAAGATTTAAGTAAATAAAATCTAAATATAAATTTCGTTTACAATTGTTTTCCTTTGCTCTAAATATGTTTTCTCCATGCGAGGCGGCGATTAAGGCAGATTTCCAAACAGGTATTTAACATTTTCTTCTTGGGGTATTTGTTAATGGTTTAGAAAGACTGGAAGACATGTTTCGTTGTGTAAAGTGAAAGCCATACGTGTAGATTTCGACTCAGATACAGCATTATGGAATTTATTATTATCGTTGGATTATCAACAAAAATTGCTACTATTGTTAGGTTTGTAGTTAGGAGATCTGTAGTGTACAGTAAATACAATATTGGGCACATTTCTCTGAGTAATACCAGAACTGATTAGTAAGAATGACACATTTTTATATTTCATAAGAAAGTTTTCATAACCCTGATACGAATTGATATAATTTTGTAGAAAAAATAACACAGGTTAGATTTTATTTTGAATGGATGGCCTTTGTATAAAACTTTGTCAAATGCGTGAGAGATATCTATGAAAGCAATACGGAAACCAATATTTTACTTTTATTTTAAATTTTGTTAACTGTTTTATAGTCCTGCTAATATATATTGTAGCGTGTTGATCTGCAAATTCAAATTACTGATTTGGGACTAGACTTTTTATGGCAAATTTAAGTTTTTTAGAAAAAGGGTCCCAAAGATTTTAAATTCCACTGGAAGAAGACTTATGAGGTTGCAGGAAATTATTTTCTCTAAGGTTTTCTGCGTTTTTTTTATAATAATAAAGTGTTAAATATGTGCTTGATTAAGTTGAGACATTTATCTGGCAGTTTTTTCAGAATAATATCTTTTTTTAAATCACAACAGGTTTTTTATTTGGTAATTGTTCACTTAATAATTGTTTGCTTTACTGCTTGTAAGGTCTTTCCTCTATCACTTTTGCCTAATTTCTGTTTGATCGTTCGAGTGTATGAATAGATTGTTGTAATTGCTTTAACTTCTTAGTTGTGTCTTCAATCACATTATTCCTAATATACAAGTATTACTTAGGAGTCTTTGTAGCATATGTTTCTCTAAAGTTTTTTACTGTAGTTATTTGAAACATTTTTATGTTTGTCTTGTTGGTGTAAGATAGAGTTAGCTTGTCGGATAATTATAGTAAGGTGTTTTAGTGAGTTCAAGATTTTTCTGTTTTTAGAACATTTATAATATGATGTTTCTATCCAACCCACTTAGTTGTCACCTTATTGGTTAAAGTTGGAGGCTTAGTGAAATTATAATGGAAGAGTGACCTGATGACTTAGCTTCGAGGTAGTCTTTATATATTCTTTTTTCTGCACAGGAATCAACAAAATCTGGTAGTTAATTTCTATCATTGGGCCCGTAGGTTGGTTGGTTAGGAAAAAATGCGTAGACGTTATTCTTGTACATTTTTCTCTTTATTTCATATTAATTACTCTAGAGCCCTAGTAATATTGCTTAGCATTGCTTCAACGTGTTGCTGGTTCTTGGGCTGTTAGGTCATTGTCGAAGTTTGAAAACTGTTGACGTTTCGTCTACAACTGCAGGGGACATCTTCAGAAGGAAATTTTGTAAAAATTATATTATTTTCCTGTGCGCTTTTGCTTTTACACTCGTGCGCGTGTAGCAGAAATTGTGGTGGGAGATTTTTAATTATTTGCAAATAAAACATTTTAGGTTTTTTCTGGCAGTTTTGAGTGGATAATTAGTTATTTCGTGGCGAGTTGGATCGGCGGTTGGTTATTTTTTTCTTTAACTTAGAGTATCTATTGTTTTGTGGTTTTTGCACCCTACAGCCCTTATGGTTGAGCGAGTGTGTTGGCCAGTCAGTACATATGATGATTTCTCCAACGCAAACTTTTGTTGCAGAAACTTTTTGCACCACCATATTTCTTGTATTTAGTACACGGTGGCTTTTAAAGTGTGGAGGTTTAAGTTTTTTATGACATAAATTGATTTACAGACACTGCTGTCTAAAACAAGTTTAATAAAAAATAGTGGCAATTGCTTTTAGGTACTTCTTAGTCTTATGTTAAATTTATTTGTTACCTTATGTCAGTATCTACTAGTCTTCTTGTTTATGTTTATAGATATGAAGTTTTATTTTATTTCAATTTGTGCTTTTATTATGGACGTGTGTTTTCAAGGATCTTGACTTGATTTTTTGTAAAGTTTTTTAAGTATTTTTTTAATTGTTTCCAGAAAAACAACTAAGAATATTGGTGGTAGGTTGTCACTGTTTTATGTACTCATAAATGTTTCATTGTCATCAGATAAAGCTTCATACTCGTTTGATATTATTGACTTATATAAATAACATTCATTAATTTCCGTTTGCTCGAGTGTATTTACGGTTTTATCTACGATGTTTGTTCTACTGATTTTCATGTTTTCTATGCACTGTGTGATGGTTTCTGGTTTAGAATTATGTTTTGATGAGACTGTTGAATTTCAAATAAATACTGCGGCATGTAGACAAAATTTGTACTTGTGGTCTTTAACGCAATGGTGTTAACTAGCGCATAATAATAATAATGTTCGCGTAGGAGCATAGCCTGAGAACTAAAAGGTTTACCCTCACAGCCCGGTTGTGGCTGTTGAAGGTAAGCACAGGTATTTAATTATTTTTAGTGGCTGAGTAGACAACCCGCCGGGCATCTGGATTTAGAATTAAATCCGGGTCTGTTTTCATAGCAGTCAAACGTCTCAACTGCTTGACCACATTGTTGCTAAAAGGCAAACTGAAAAAATGTGTTTAAACATTCAGAGCACACAAGAAGCAATTGTAATCTACTTCAGAATCTTGCGCATCTAAGTTTTTATTACAAAAAAGTTTAAAGTGTAAAAATCTGCTGCAAAGATACAAAAAGTGCATTAAAACAATTTTTAAAAAAGTATTACAAAATCAAAGTATGAAAAGCTTCATTAACTAACTATTACATTGATTACCACTAACCAAAACGAAGGTACTGATGAGAATATCTATGAGAACTATTTAAAGTTTTTGCAAGTAATATTTATTCAAAAGGAAAATGATTTTATAAGATTATTTATCAACTGTAAGAAATGTAATGTTGTGACAAAAATCTTCAAAAAGCAAAAGTACATTAGAAAGTATAGGAATTAAGTGGTCTTAGCTACTGAGTTACAAAGGTGAATTTTTAGTAAATTATGTGCAATAAGAGGAACAAGGAAAAACAATGTAATATTATATTATAGGATTATTTGATAGACAAACTATTTTCAAATATTTAATAGGATTAGCAAGAGATCTTTTTTTATTTTTCCTTGTTAGTGTCCACTGAAACAGCTTTTTGGGTGGTCGGTCTTTTAATATTTGAAAGCTTTAAATGTTTTAAATATTGTGAAAGTGTTTCAGAGATCAAGATTTACCAACCTTAAACTAAATAATGGCAAAACGATGTCAATACGTTAATGAAGAAACCATGTTGATTAAATTTGGGTCACATAACGGCTTTATGTAAAATAAAGGTATTGAAAAAATTTGCTTCCAGCTAAAATGTTGCTTGTATTTCACTCCTGAGCTTTCAAATTTTTGTCATTTTTATTCTTTTATTGTGATTTTGTCTTATATTTTATTTTGTCATTACAGTAAAAAAGTATGTTTTATTTTATTTTTGTATATAACAGATTGTTATTTTTTTAATTGTAAAGAATATTTAGAATTTGTTACAATAATGCATAACATTCCGTAAAAAATATAACAGAGTAATTTAGAATGTAATGATGCTTTCCAACGATAGTACCCTTTTCTAAAATAACTTGTACAGGTTGGTTACATATATTAACACAACTATTTAAGTAAAAATATCACTAATCAAATCTGGTGGGAAGATCTAACTGATTAATTTTTTTTAGTCTACAATGTTTGGCTTTCTAATAAATTCGAAGTCATGTTGTTGGCATACCCTGGTCATTTGTTCTGATGTTTCAAAGGCTTTTATTTCATCCCTAACAGAACTTAGACTATAGTTCTTATGACTTTATTTTAAAAATGTTGTAGGATCTGCAAGGTGGAGTTATTGGCCGACACCTACAACTGGTTACCGTATATCCATGTAGGTTTTATGATGCATTTGTATAATAAAAACTTGTTTTTAGTGGATAATTTAGATATTCTGCCTATTAACCGGTAGAGTTAACAAAATTTTAGTTCTAATTGTAGTTTTTTTTACACATTACAGTTAAGCTTTCTGCCTAAATGTGTTCCAAGATATTTGACGCTATCTTTTGTGAAATTACATTGCCATTTAGGTTAACTCGGCTGCCTATTCCTTGCTACAGGGTGAAGGTAACATAAATAGATTTGCTTGCATACGCCAGGTCTTCTACCAGTCTTCATTCCAGTTTTATTAGAGTATTTATAATGCAGTGTTTGGATTATTGTAGAAGGATAAAACGTTTATTATTATTAGAGTAAGTAGCGATATAGGACTGGTCAAAGTATACTACCCTGTGGGACTCTTGACCGAATTGGATGGAGATGGGATCAGTTCTTAACATTTAATTAAAAAGTATCTGTCGTTCAGATTTGATTTTAAGATTCTGTAAAAAACTGGAGACTCGTTTTGATTTTATATAAAGGTCCAGTACGACACGCCGTGTCAAATGTTTGTGGCAAGTCTAAAAAGACTTCAGAACTATCTTTTTAGCTGAAAATCACGGTTAACTTTAGTGACAATCCTATGGATTTCTTTGCTGTTTTTTTGCGAGGGTTGATTTAATCTCTTTTAGAAGTCGTTTTTTAAAAACTCTTTCTATAACTAGAAAGAGGTTAATGGATCTATATAATGTCGTTTACTTTGGGCTCTTTCGGGTTTTGAGATTAAGATAATCTGTGCAATTTTCCATTGCGCCGAGAAGGATCTCAATTTTAGGATGGTGTTGAATATAAAAATGATCATTTTCGCTTCTTTTTCCAAAAGTTTCTTATTATTTAATTTTAGATTTGTTATAGTCCGTTTTGTTTCAGCAATTTTGATCATCTTCAGTGGTGTGAAGTCCCTTGTAGTAAATTTCCGGATTATTCCATTTTTCTCTAGAGATCAAATCTGAGAGAGGGATGGAATATTTGTCTTAGGTGATTAGCAAAATACACCTACCTTTTCTTTGGGAATTTTAGCCTAGTTTCCATTTAGTAGTCCAGAGCGTGAAATTGCTGGTTGATTGCAGTAGTTTTAGTTTTTTTGCAACTATCTATAATGTGTACTGGATGTCTTCTGTAATGGTAAGGTTTGATAAGTATTCTTGGATTTCTTGAGTTCTCATTTTGTTAAATTTTGTCATATCTTGAAGATGTTTGTATATTTATGATATTATCCTAAGTTATTTCTTAGCTATCTTTTGTTTAATAATGAAACGAAAACCTTTTGAGTTTTCTTGTTTTTTATTATTTATAATAAAAGTATGAGTAGCACTTTGTAGGGCTTGGTTTAGATGTTCCACCGCGTAGTAAATGTCGTCTTTGCTGTTTAATAGTATATTTAGATGAATCGTATCATTGATTAGTTCTCGAAATGTATACCAGTTTGTGTTGCTGTTATGTAGTGAATGGGATTTTGCTGTTTTCAACATTTAGTTGCTATATTTCAGTTACGGAAAAGTAATCTGACAGATCGAATTACAATGTTTCTTTTATGTTTGTTCCTATTTTTTTGTTATGCAAAAGCCCAGAAGGTTTGCGATTTTGTCCGGATCTGAGGGCTAATGAATAGGTTCACCAATAGATGCATACCATTTATTACTTTAAGCAGCTTTCTACTTTTGAGTAACGTTAATCTGGATCCCCAGTGTTGATTTTTGTGGTAGTCATCTCCAGTAATAAGCGATGTCCAAATGTGCAGAAAAAGAGTTCAAAGCTTTTTTCATTGATCTTGGGTTTTTTTAAAGGGGGATATATTGATGCAAAGGTTTTGTTTCTATTGACTTCGGAAACTACAATACATGTGGCTTAGATACGTTCTTGTTAGTATTGATAAGTAACGTAGTGCCGAATTGAGTTCTTAAATATCACTGCTGTGCCGCCATAACTGGTGTCGTGTGGATGGTTTGTAGTATGGGTGGAATTTAGATATTTTCATCTAGCTGTTATAGAAGACATGCGTTTTTTCAGATGAACATGATGTCGACGACTATTTATTATGACTGTTCTGACTTCTTGGCTATGCTGAGCCAAGCTGTTATTTTAGTTTAGAAATGACGGTGGTGAGTAGATTAATTATAATGTCCATCGGTTCAATTAACTTTAACACCATTGCTTCAGTTTTGTTATTTGTCTGCTGGTTATATGTTTGTATTTGCTGCCCACTTGTGGAGGTTGTTGATTTTTATCGGATATTTTTTTGGAATAAGGTACACCTACATAGTTGAACTAATTGAAAATTTAGTTTAGATCTTGTTGATGGAAATTTACGCTTGTGGATTGTTATAGCTACCTGATATCATCGGTAATTGGCGGGATAGTTACATTGGCAATTAGCACACAAAGATTTTACCCATTTCTTTCCTTTCACAATTTGTGAACACATCTAGGTGTCCTATGGTAGTAGCTTTTCGAGTGTCCAAGTAATTGTTGGCATTATATTTATTAATTTAACTTGTGGGGGTTTCAAAGCAATATTGGTAGGGTGTTTTATTTAGCTTGTGTTTGATTAATTAATACCTACTGTAAAATGCATGTTGCCTAAAACTATTCTGAACTATTTGTCTTGTTTGTGTTTGAATAAGTAAAATTAGGTATCTTTGCCTTTCACTACTTTAATGAGTGTACTATAGGTTTTGGTATCGGTTAAAAGTATTATTATATATATAGTGCCTATAAGTATTACAAAGTATTTATCTTTGACTTTAGTATTTAGCATGTTTGTTAGTAGAAGTTTTAGTTTGTGGACTACATAAACAAATATTGACGGAGGCTTTACCTCTTGCAGTTTGATTGTTTTATTGACTATCTTATTTTTCTGACAGAGCACTTAACTAATAATCCATTATATTTTCTTGTTTCGTATAGGTTTGTTTTGAATTATTTTTCTTGTTTTTTTTTTTATTAATTTGTGTTTGTCATTTACGTTCAGTATTGGTTTGCATTTGCGAGTTTTCTCCTTGCTGATATAAACTGCGATGAGTGCATAGTTTGTATCAGTATTGAGATAAAGGAGATAAAGACTACGTTGGTAAAACATTACTGTTTATTCATATTACGTAGATATGTTCTGTTGGTACGTGTCGTTGTTCTATAGTCGATGCATTTTATGGTGCTGATTTTAAACTATTTATGGGTGTTTGTTGTAAAGTAGATACCGTAATTTGACACACTGTACATGGTCTACTTTATTTATATTGCACTTATTTCTTACGTAAATAAAGTACATAAATAGATGCAATTAACTTTTTGTTTGTAGCGATAGTACAGGTATTACGTCTGCTCCTCTTGAAGGCACAACACTGACATTTAATAACTGACACTTAATGTCTAATTCCTACAGCTCTCTTTTATAATCTCGGGTAGCAGTATTTGGCGCACGATAAAAGTTGTTGTCCCAGTTTTGCTGCGACGGCAAGGAACTTACTGCAACGTTTCTTCCTCAAAACAGCGACTATGGCGACAGTAGTTGTGGCGAGAAGCTGAAGGCTACATCGACGACGGATGCGGGGCCGTATCAATACGCTGGCGGATCGCATGTCGCTACTTTTTTAGATAAATTTTGTCATTTTCTATATGAAACACGAACTGATGACACAAGACACTAACCGAATTCTCTGCTTTACTCCTGAGCCATTTTTATTTCTCTCTAAATTAAGGAATTATGTTTTATTTTATGTTTTTGTTATAACATTGAAATAGTATACTACTTAGTCCCAACAAAGAAATGTTTTATATGTTTATTAAATTTTTTTAACCCGTTTTTACATCTTTTACTTTTTCTTTTTTTTGTTGCATAATATGATTTTTTGTTCTATCTTAAACAGTTTTCCTAAAATGCTGACATTTTTTACTTATATGCTTTTAAAATTTGGTGACTATTTTAAAAAAATCGCGCTTGCAAAAGTTACAAACTAGCTTCCCCTTTGTGTTTATTTATTATGTTCAATTGGCATCCTAGCCAATTACACTGCTACGTACAATTCTCTGTGAAGCTTATTGTGTGCGTTGCTTCAGGCTACGGAGTAGGCGTGAACCAAACAAGCGAATAAGAACTTTAGGGAAACCGACTAGCGCTAACTAACTGGTACTAAGCGAAGCATTATAATTGCGTTTGTAAATTATGATAATTGTAAAGGTTATCGGTGCCTACAAATCTTTTACCTAAAAGCTGGATGTGCGTCGAAAGTTACACCGTGGAAGATAAATGTAATTATCATGTATTTCAGGCGATCGAATTATATTATATAGCACTACAATTACATTTCCTCTAACATCCTTCACGTGTAATCTTCGTAAATTTTTATTAATATTTTTCGGTTTTGATTTATTTTGAGAATTTTGGTGAGTTTCTTATATCTTTTAATTACAGAACAAATATAATAATTAAAACCCGTAATGCTATTATAAAAAATGCTGGTTCTAAGCTACTTTTATCTAATTTTAATGTCAATTTCGATTATTGAATTAGTTTAATAGATTTCATTTTGAATTATATAAAATATACATGAGATTATCATAAATAGGTATATCAACTCTTCAAGTGGGGGTATCCCTAAGTTCACATAATTAAAGTTACTTATAGCGAAGTATCAAGTGTCAGGTAGTTTAGCGCAACAAACTTCTAATGAGCTTTATTATAACCACACTATTGTAACATATATATATATATTATCTGCTACTTAACATTGTCTATTTTATCTTTTAGTGCTATACACTTCAAATAGTGCTGCTTCTTTGTTTCTAGAATTTTGGTAATTAATTAATTTTTTTGTGTCCTTCCTTTCTTCTTCTAACAGTGTCATATAATTTTCTAATATTATCATAAAGTTCATTTGTGTATTCTAAATAAAAATTTGTATTAACCGTTTCTAATAATCTCCAGCTTTCAAACAATTATTCTATTTGCTTATTTTTTATTAGAGTGTGTGGAACGACTACCTTGACTTTGACTTCATTGGCGTGAATGGGGTTTTTGAAACTGTGGGTTGGTGGTGAGCCTTGGATTTGGCCGCCCCTGTACCGCCTTACAAGGGAATCAGGATTTTCGGATGCTTATGGCGGCCACCTCTATCTACCTCATATTGGTAGAAGCCACGAATGGATACCCGTAGCCTTGAACGCTCTGGTAGGGTTTTCCAGCGCTCTGGGGTGGGACGATCCTAATTAATTGCGAAATTTTTGATAGTGTTTTTAAATTGTTCTGTTTCTCTTAAACCTATAATATTTTAATTATCATTAATATAGTTCCAAGGGCCTTTCCTTTGAGTCCGTTACTGTTTGGGCGTAATTATATAATGTTCTACATGGTGTAACTTGACGCAATCCTTTAGAGACGTTATATTAAATCGATTGTCCGTTATAATCTTTTTTGGTATGTTGTGGGAGTAACTTAATGCAGGCGTCCCAACTATATGTATGATTTTGTGATTTTAGTTCTTGGTACATAAAGGGCAGAGAAATTTTTTATTCAACAAAAATACGTCAATATCTGCTGGTTGTAATTATTTGTACTGGATAATGTTTTGGTAATCTTTTATACTAATTTTATTTTGAAGCTGCAATGCTCTTTTGTACCCTGGGATTTGGTGTCCTTTTAATAAAAGTTGTTTGTTAGTTCTTAAATTGTCCTGCAGTTATTTTCAGATTTATCTTCTTGCTTCTTCTCGTCTCCACTTTTTTTCTCTCTTTCTTTTCTTATTTCCTCTTCATATCATCCATCTCGAGCTCCATATTTATGTTTACCTAAATATCTCTTAGCATGCATCTGATCTTTTCTTTTATTTGAAGGTTGCTCTCATTTTCCTCTTCGTATATTCCGTATATTACTAATTTCTTCTTTCTTATTTCTTTATCTAGGTACATAATTTTGTTTCTTGGCTATTTGCTCGGTTAGTTTTTTGTTTTTTCCTTCAATTTTAGATTTTTTGGTTTTATTTCATTCATTTAGTTTATATTTTGTCTATTTTTTCTTCTATCCGCTTTTCAGTTATCTCTACTCTTTCTAGTTCTTGTAGCTTCTGATTTATTTCTTTTAATATTTCTTTCATTTTACTTGTCTTTAGTAGTATTTCTTGTTTTTACGTTTATTTTACACTTTAACTATAACACCGTCTTTTTCTTTATTTTTCGCGTTGGTGTAAATGTTTTCTTGTAACACCGTCCCGTATCTTTGCCCGTACCGAATAATGTGTCGACTGTAAGCCGTCTTACTTTTGTTGACGTGACGTATTCGCTTATCTTTATGGTTGCTTTGCTATTTTCGGCCTTATAAATGGTTTGTTTAGTTTGTTTTATGTTATCTAGCTTCTACACTTTAATTTTATTTTTCTATATTTTTCCTTTTTACTTTTGATTTGTTTCTACCCAGTTTTTTTTCATTTTATTTACACTTTTACTTAATTTTTACTTAATTTTCATTTCACAATTACAATCACAGTACATACACTTCTTCCTACCAACAGAGAAATACTAACACTTTATTTATTTGGCTAAATCTTCTTATTTTTATCGATTAACGTCTGCAGTATTATTGAACAGAAAGTATTCTCTGTCAAGATTTTCTGCTTACAAAGGGTATGATTCTATACTTGAAAAAAAGTCTGTATTATTATTTTATGTTTCTTTTTTAAAATATATTTAGTAGTTAAATCCATGTAAATAATTTTCAATAACGTCCTTAGATATTAAATAATTATTATACTGGTTTACGATTTGATGTTCTATACAAGTAGAACCTAAGGATTATTGTTGCCTGTACTATTGCCTAATATTCTTTTTGATTGCAGAGTAATTCATATTTTTTTCAGTAAATGTTTTGCTTGAGAACTATTAGTCTATTTATCCTCATTCATCTCATAATAGCTCATTCCAATATTGGATGCGTCAGTGGTAACTATGAATGGTTTAATGAAATTTGGGTAGCTTAGTGTTGGCGGATTCATTAGTATCTTCTTGATGACTTATATCTTGACCTTATGTTTTAGACATATTCCCAATGCTTTTGTTATAGCAACGTAATTTTTATTAAATTTTTTATAATTATTATTAGTCCTAGAAATGATAGTATTTGTTATATCTTGATAAATAAATAAATACATTTAAACATTTTTAACTAATTTTGGGTTTATTCTGCAGAGAGTTATTAAGGGTGCTAAATATTCAACTTTTTTATACAAAATTCTAAACTTTTCTAATTTTATTTTAAATTTATATTAATATAATCGTTAGAATACTTTTCAACGTTTTCTGTTTTTTGAAGTTTCCGTCGTAAATTGTAATTCATCTAAATATACCAAGCAAGTTTTGTCTAATAATTCTTTGTGAGCGTTCTTTAAAGCAAATGTTTTCTTAAAAATTTGTAGTATATTATTTCGTTTTTATGTTAATTTGATGGTATTCACTTTTTAAATCCAATTTATGAAAGTACTTCGACTTTCTTAGTGCGTCTAAAATATTATTGATATCCGGAATTGGATATTTGTGCTAGAGTGTTTTTGTTTCTCAAAGTTTACTGCAATTTGTTATTCTAAATTAATACTTTTATTAAGTTCTTTTTATACTAAAGTGATTGGTGAGTTGTAAGTGTGCATCGCTTTTCTTAATAATATTTCATCTTCTTGGCTCGAGGATTTGTTCTTCTATTCTTTTACATTGCAAATAGAGAAGTGTATGAGACTTTGTGACCATTGGATTTTGTGATTTAAAAGTATCTTCAGTTTAGTCGCCTTACTAAATCTTAGAATATCTTCCTATCTGTAAGAAATTTAATTGTGTTTCGTACTGAAGATTTTAATTGTCTTGACTTTTCGGGTTCAAGTGCGTTAATAAATTGATTACATATTACATTTGTTCTTTACTTTTTAATATTAGTTTATTTAAAAGAAGAAGAAAAAGAATATTAATTTAAATTGCATTTGTCTGTTGAAGTTTAATCAATAGTCTGTGTCTTCGTTTCCTCTATTGAGATTTTTCCTTGATCTGATTAAAATAAAATTTTTATTATCTTGTCTTCTGGCTTATCTTTTAACTTTAGTTATGTTCATCGCGTTTTTTTATTGTTAACGTTCTTATAACAATTTTATATTCTGCTTTCAAACTACTAACAGGAAAAATCAATACCTTCCTTCATTTTTAGGAATATGTTTAGGGTTGTCATTATAAAAATTTATTTGTTATGTATATTAGTATCTCTTCATTTCTTTACTGTATGATAATTTCTATTTTCCGGATTCATATTATGTGTTTGGTCGCGTAGTTTGATGCTGCTCTGATTGTTTAGGATAAAATTTCCTTTTTTTTAATATCCAAAAATTTTTGCAATAACGAAGGACAATTACTTACAGCTACTAAAATTTTTGTTGGTTTATTGATTTTTATCTGCCAATATTTTCGAGTTTAACTTTTTAACTCTTTCAATGAAGTATGATTTGTTATATTCTATTAAATTCTTGAGTTGCTTGACTAAAATTCTTGTTTAATCTTAAATTTTAATATTAAAGCTTCCTTTAATATAAACATTTTAATGTTTGACCTAAATGCTATTAAATTGCTAGAATCTCCTTATCTTTTACTACAAATAAGGCAAAAAATATATTATTAAAATTTTATCTTCAGTAATTTCCTATCATTTATAATATTTGTCAATTTTTCATAAATATGTGTGTTTAAATATTACCGTCAAATTTTGTAAAACATCGTAATGGTTGGTTTCTGTAACAGCTTGCGTAGTTAAAAGCATTTAAGTAGCTTAGAATGTCACAAATGTTGTGGCCTGTCGTATTTTGCTACCAATTTATTATTATTATTCCTGTTTTAATTATTTTGCATATAAATAAATTGCGTTTACGCAATTCCACATTAACTTAATTACCTTATTATGCAATTATATATTGAATACAAATGTATGCCGCTTTTAGGTAATTTGCTTTTACTTCTACTTATTGTTATATATTAATAAATTCCATTTATATAAAAATGCATGCTAGTAACTTTATAAATTTCTTACTTTGCCTACGTCTTTTTACCTTATCGTAATCTGCTAGAAAATTTCGCGGTCGTTGCGTGGACTTATAATTTGATAAGAAGATTTTTTTAGTTTAATACGGTTAAATATGGCGGGTGTAGATTGGCAGCGATTTTTGACTATGGTAGCTTTAGTGACGATGGACTTTTTATACTTTGTCACCCTATTCACCACGCCAGTTATATAATTTCAAAACTTGGTGGCCTGTTTAAAAAAAGCGCTAGCTTAAATTACGGTCTTTTTGTCTCTCTCTTTGTTTACTATAGAGCTTACTATAGCTTTGCTATAAGCGCTATTTCAAGCTGAGGACTTGGCGTGAACGGATCAGACGAATAACATCACTAACTAGCATTAATTAATTAACATTAAGCAAATCATTACAATTGCTCATATAGAATGTAGTAATTCTGCAGGTGGGCAGGAAGCTTCTATCTAATAAATGAACGTACGTCGTCCATAGAAGATAAACACAGTTATCATCTATGATTACAACAAGACACAGCATCGTAATTCCTAAACCTTTTTTTACAAAAAAAGATAAATCAGGGTCTATAAAGATTTTACTTATATATAAATTTTTTTTTACTCCACTAAAATTATACAAACTGATAACACGATACTACAATCGCATTTACCTTACAGAAGAAAAGAGATTACAGAAAGAAAGAACCCTTGAGGTTAAATGTGTGAATTTCAGTAAAATCTACTCTGCTAATTATAAGAAATCACAGCAAAAATTGTTTTCCCCGCTAAAAAACATTTTTTATCTACTCGTTACAATACACAGCACAACAAACACAGTCAAACATTAGTTACGCTCAACCTACAAGCTGAAGCAATCAGCGATATGAACCTAATATAATACCAGCCCAACCAACATCTGTAAATAAATTAAATGAATTGTCTGAACTTCAAGACATTTTAAAAACCTTAATACATAAGCAATATAATACCTTTTTTGACCACCATTGTTTCTAAACTATATAATAGACCAGCACCTTAAATTAGTAATATGGAATGCTAACGGATTAATACAACACAAAGACGAGATTATAACTCGGAATGTTTTTAAGAAATTACTGTAGCAATTGAAAATTGGAAACGCTTACAATGATTTCAGTAGCTTACAATGCCCAAGTACAACAATAAATTAGTCACTACAAAACATTCAAGCACTGAGCAATAAATTTATCTCTGGCGGTGCTACAATACAAAACATGTTCAGTGGAGTTCGCGACTTACTACCATTAAAGGCAGATAAATACATGCGATAATTAATAATGGATTGCATTATATATCTACAGCTAAACCAAAATATTGGACATCAGACATGTCAAAAATACCAATATCCAAATCATTTTAAAGCAGCATCTTTCCTCGATCGTTCAGCTGATCACCCACCAATTATGCGTAGGAACCCAGCTGATGTTCAAAATAAAATCTATTCTCTGCAATAAACAGACAAACTGAGCTCTCCTCAGAACGACAGTTACTGGGACTCTACTTAATATATCTTTAAAATCAAAAGATGAATTAATCTCCGTTGCTGAAATACATAATAAATTTGTCCAACAAGTTGAATGGCTGGTAACACCTTCAAACGCCGACTATCCTATTATGGTAAAGAAAAAATTGCCGAAAATGTAAATTATCTCGAAAATGGCAAACAATAAAGCATTCTGATAATAAGCGAAGGTTCATCATGCAACTGGAGAGCTAAAGAAACTGCTGTCTGCTATCAAAAATACATCAGTCAAACTTACCTGAAAAATTTGTCACCGACGGAAGCCAGCGACTACTCCCTTTGGAAAGCTAATACAACCACAAAGCTACATAATACCTCTGGGTTTTGAAAATAATATTTGGGCCAGAAGTAATCTGAAAAAAATGCTTTGCTTTTGCAGTATTTGGAATCCATATTTTGCCCATTTGATTTTGGAACAAGGAAATAAGGAGAATAAATTGTTCAATTTCTTGCTTACCTACTTATAACTTCAGGATCAATGAAGTCAAGGCTATAATTATAGATCTAAATTTTCACAAATCATCCGGTTATGACTTAATTACGGATAGAGTGTTGCGAGAATTGTCAGAAAAAAGTTTCAGGTTCCTCACCTACTTGCTGTTTTAAAAGTGAGGTATTTTCCGGAACAATGGAAATTTGCCACAATTATATTAATACCTAAACCTGGTATACCAACTACAGATTTAAATTTATGTAGGCCAATATAAACAACGCATTATACCAAAGATATCTGAGAAACTATTAATACGAAGATTAACACCAATATTAGAAGATAATCATCTGTTATCAAACCATCAATTTGGGTACCGAAATAACCATGCTACATTTTAGCACCGTGTGGTAAACAGAAGTGCGCAAAACTTTAAAGCCAAATGCTACTGATCGACTGTCTTTTTCAGTATTACGCAAGAATTCGACAAAATATGGCATCAAGGTCTACTATTTAAAATCAAGAATGCACTGCCCTCGGATTGGTAACAGACATTTTCTTGTAAAATGCGAAGATAGTCACGTATCCTTGTTTTTCATTGACTCTAGAGTCGCAAGCCGACCTCAATATAGCCTCTCAATATCTCCAGGCTCATTGACAAAAATCGAAAGCTGGATTAATAAAGATGAACTTTTATTTTGCGAAGAGGTACCTGTCTACCTTAATTACTCAGAAATAAACAAATACCGCAAGATGGTCATGTTAAATACTTAGGCTTACAATTTATTATTTTGAAAATAAATACAAGACGTTACAGGAAATGTAAAATAAAGTGGCTGGTGCTCCACCTTACGGCACTACACCAGCGCTATTGCAACCACATTAACAATTTTGCGCAAACCTGTATTTTACATTGCTCAAAATTTTTTAACATTTATCGTGGCCGCAAGTTTCTCTGTCCCGGCATCGCCTTAATGCAGGACCCGGGAAAACCACGAAGACCCGAGTCGGGGCAGGCGATTCGAAACCGCTGATTCTACTCTGATTACCAGACTAACCTACTTTAATCTACGCTGCACTTAGTGTCTGTTAACCATTGTCCAAGAGTTCGCATCTCGCATCAGCACTAATTTTCCCAACCCCCGCGCGCCCATCACAAGTGTGCGTTAACACGTAATCTTGCGCACCGTTCCGCAAAAATCGCAAGAGCCGTCCACCATTCTCGGCACTACCGAAAGTTCTTCGATCTCCTCCCGCCTTCGTGGTCCTTTCCTATGTACCTAAAAAACATATCCGGATGAGAAGAAAGCAGCTTGGTTTCAAAATATAGAAAATGCACTGGCTCCTAGGAAGAAAGTCGCAGCTATCTACAAAAAGTAAAATTTTATTACACAAGGCCATTATCAAACCGATCTGGGCATATGGCGTACATCTGAGACACATCCAGTTTAAAGCATTAAGGTCTGTGATAAATGCTCCTTTGTTTGTTTCCTACAAGGGGTTGTCCGCCAAAAGGTATTTTTGGCGTACTAGGCTGATAATTTTTCACCCCACTTTCCTCAAATTATTGCAAGGAGGGAACGTATAAAATTTTAATTGGATCGGATTTTTTTCCTGGATCGGGGACGTGGAACAATTTAACATTCATAATGAACCTAAACGTAAGTCTCCCATAAGAAATATGTAACACATAAAGTTTATGCGCTTGTTCATAATGAACCCCGTAATTTTTACGTCTTACGTAAGTTGAAATTGCTTCAACTTTACGCATTTCTTACATTCATTTGCAGCAATTTTTCATTTTTTTTCTAAATTAATGTTGGCAACAGTAACAGAATGTTTGTTTTGATTCTAAAATTGCATAACCTAACTTTTGTATTGTTGACATTTTGGATTCGTTTCTACAACGGATAGGGAATTAATAATTAAGTTAGTAAATATATATCTCTCCTACACCATAAAAGGTTAACAGGTACAAAGGCAGCCGCGACCGTCCAGTAGAGCGAGAGCGGCCCCGACGTACGTGCACAAACGCACGGATCTCGTGTAAATTAAGCACTTAGAGCGCACTACGTTAAATTTTATGTCAGCCGTCTTTGTTTACTTTCCGTTGAAATGTGTAGATAGATTATGTTAAAGACTTAAATATCTCCTCATCTATCGAAGAAGCTCAAAGATACAGTGTTCGTTATAGAGATCGACTCGGTACCCATCCAAATGTGCTAGTGGTATCCCTACTACAAAATAACGATTATCAACCTAAACATAAAATATTTAAGTATATTATTATTAGTATTGTTAATTTAGGTCAATATAAATTTACTTCTATTAGTGGAAATATTTATTTCGCCTTAGTTATTGTAAATAATGTTTGAAAATCTGATTTGCCTGTGGGAAATGCCTAACCCAAATCATTTTCCGTTGCTATTCCCAAGCGTTAGCTTTTTTTAAGTACGGCCACAGCTTGTTATTTTAAATATCACGTAACGTTTGAGTCATTTCAAATGACTATTTAATGTGTTACCTAAAAATATAAATACATTATGTGCAAAACAATTGTTGTATTTTTCAAAGTAAAAAATAAAAAAAAATCGTGGTATAAAGTTTTTTTGGTGCGCTTCTCTTTGCTTCCTTGCAATATTATTTATAGTAAAATATTAAAAATCGGAATTGATAAAACTCCGCTGTTACATAAATTGAAAGTTCTAGATGCGTAATCTCTCGGGAAAGTGCGCTATTATTAAAAACGAGTTTTTAAGTTGGAACGGCGCTTTTGACAAATCGCTACTAAAGAGCCAGATTGCATCATTTAATAAAAAACCGCGCCGCCATAAGTTACCCGAAAAAATTCATGAATGCAAACCTAAAATCGATAGAGCGAATTACGGAGTCTGGGGCCCGATAGTGTAGGTACAGACTTTTTGTTTTAGGCCTAACCAGGATGTAGGATAAAACTTTTTTGTGCTTCTGGGCGAAAAGCGCGAAAATAATAGGCTTGTTCCGAAATCCCCCCATTATATGACTTATTTATAGTCCTAAAACACGTGTAGTTTCTTGCGCTCCTCCTTCGTAGGACTTTCGGGAATATCTTGAGCTACTTGTTTTGATCTCGCGCCGTGACCTAAATTTATATTCTAATGTTCCATTTGCAAGTATAAGCACCGCAAAAGCGGCAGAATTGCGAGAAGGTCCATAAAAAAAGTAATACATTGTGTACAATGGTGCGGTTATATTTGCGATGTGTGTCTTATTGCAATAATAATCCCTATAAGTTTAAATTTCATATAATTTAAAGCAACAAGTAGCCGTAAGGCTGCTATCATGAAATTAATTGAAGGTTTTTAAATAAAATATTTTTCTTTAATATTTATAGATGTTTGTAACCATTTTTAAAATAGTTTATTTTTAATATTATATATATATATATATATATATATATATATATATATATATATATATATATATATATATATATATATATATATATATATATATATATATATATATATATATATATATATATATATATATATGTGGATATCTCCAAGTAAAAAAATTGGTAACCAGAAAGACAATGAGCTGGTAAGTAGAAGAAAATAAAAAAAACCGGAAAACAGAAAAAAACTACTTCAAACACTATTAAAAGCAACCCCCTTGGAAAACCCCAAAAAAAAACAAAGCTAACAGAAGACGACTACACTACTCCCCACGCTCTACAGGAGGTTGAACGAGGAGCTAACTATCCCTTTTCAGAAAATAAAACCGGGTGTAAAGGCTCCACAAAACAAAGAACTAATAATTTATTCCTGGAACGTGAAAACACTTACTGCAATTCTAAATAAATATAAAATAAACGTAATAGCAACACAGGAAATGAGGTGGGAAGGAAATTAAATCTTAGATATCAAATACTATACTATATTTTATAGTAGCCATAAATAAAAACATGGTAATAGAATTAGATTTCTAGTAAACAATTGAATAAAACATATAGTACTAGACTTCAAAGTAATAAATGACAGAATAAGTGTAATCAGAATAAAAAGTGTTTTTTCAACTATAGTTTGGTATATTCATATGCACCAACTCAGGGCAAACTTGATGCGACAAAAGAAAAGTTTTCGAACTGGAAACAGATTTTAGAAAGTGTCCCACAAACGATATAAAAATTATCTTAGGAGACCTAAATGCTAAAGTAGGCCAATACACCAAACAATAGCAAAATACAGGCCACACCCTAAAAGCAACGACAATTGAAAAAAAAACTAATGCATCCAGCAAGTTCACTAAGTATGGTTATTGTAGACACAGATTTTAGTATAAACTGGTTTACAAATTCATATTCAAATCATCTGATGGAAAAACTTATTGCGTTATAGATAAAAGACATAACTCGAACGTGTAGGATGTCAAAATGCTCAGAGGGTGCAACATTTACTCGGACTATTTTATGGTGATGATCAAGACGAAAGTAAAAGAAATGGATGAGCAAGTATTAAAAGAAGACCTGGAAAAAGAAAATCGTCGGGTACCATTAAGAAATAAAGTTAGAAAAGCAACATAACAACAGAGGAGCAACAAATCGTAATCATACACAACAAATCGGATCATACAACCTCCTAGCTGAGCTATTCAAAATAGGTAAACTAATATATAAACTATAGAGAAACAAATATATCGCATAATAAAACATATATGGGAACAAACCAAAATGCCTAATAAATAAAACTTTGGTATTATTGCCCATTACATAAAAGGCAGCCAACTGAAATGCAGCAATTACAGATCAATAACTCTTCTTAATATAGTATGTAAAATATTTACAAACACCCTCATAAGCAGAATACAACCACAAGTAGAGTGGCTTTCGCAAGATGAGCGCATATAGCAGTATACTCAGACAAGAACTATATACAGCAATGAAAGAACTTGGAATAAGAAAACACTTGATTAGACTAACTATGCTAGCAGTAGACGGGGTAGAAAAAACAAAATAAAAATTCAAAACGACCTCACGAATATGATCAGCACAAACACAAGAGTTTGACAAGGTGATGCTTTATCATGCACGTTATCTAACATAACCCTAGAGAAAGCTGTCCGAAAAGCAGGAATCGAGACTATAGGAACTATTCTTAATATGTTAATCCAAATCCTTGCGTCTAGAGACGACATTATTACATCAATGTCAAATTAAAAACATAACAAACAGACAAAGTAGTAAAAATAGTGCGGAAGTGTTTGCGATTAATAAATATCGTTTTGAAAAGTTCAAGAATTTGTTTACTTTGATGAGCTAATTACAATCAATAATAATAATAATGTTAAAATACAAAAAAGGATAATGCTAGTCCACAAAACCTACATTGAACTGGCAAACCAATTACAAACGGAACAGGATACCCAGAAAAACTTTCAAAATGTATAAAACTGTCATTAGATCAGCGTTAACATATGGAGCCAAAACATGGACCATGATCACCAAAGATAAAAACAGCTTGGAAACGTTTGAGAGGAAAATGCTTAGAAAAATGATAAGACCCATACAGAAAAATAGAAGCGCTGAACCACATAACAGAGAACCAATGATAATTAATATTATCAAATGAGCCAGATTACATCGGGTAGGTCATATGGTTCGACTGAATAAAAAACTACCATTCCAAAAATATTTAAGAATAATCCTGAAGCAAAACAAACTGTTGGACCTGAAAGCATTACAGACAAAACACTCGAAAGATAAGAGGGTTAAGAAGGCATAAAATAGAATTATGGAGCAGGCCAAAGCCCACAAGGGGTTGTAGTCCAAAAGATGATAAAGTGAGATTAGACTAAGAATAAAGTACAGAACGAAATATAGAAAAATATACAAACATACAACAAACCAAAAAAATGGCAAATGCAAAAACTTCCATCTACAAATTTTATACTACTAATTGGTATAACCAAAAATGGGACATATAAGCTTAGTAAATTATTCCATTATTTTATAGAACTTATTTTCCCAATATTTATTTAAATAATTAAATTAATTTTTAATTTTAAGTCTTCAATGATTATTTTGCTATTGGATATTTTAAGTCTTGTCTTGAGATAATTCTATATAATCATTACATTACATTGCAAAGGTTATCTGAGCTGCAAACTTACCATGCATTAATTTAATTCGCTTTGTAGCTTAAAGTACTTGTTTGCTTTGGTACATAAAGTGGGCTCTTGAGCAGCGCCAGCTGAAGAACTGTCGAGACTACTTAGATTTCGAAATTAATGAAATGAAATAGGTGTATAATTTGTGAGGACTCGTTGCACAAACGTATTGATATCTTTCTTTGTATTATACAAAGTACAAGTGTTGTTTAAAATTGTAGATGTGAATATTGTGAGTAATGAAGTGATTACACTTGACTAAATACGTATTTAAATGTATAATATGGATTTAAAGTTTAAGTTTGCAAATTTTTGAGAGTTATTTATTATTTGTGGCTTAGCAACACTGCTTGGACTGTGTAATTCATTGCTTCCAATTAAAGTGATAAATTTTGTTGATATTTTTATGTAAAAACTGTATTTATGCTTTTTTTTAACTTACTTGTAATTTTGCAGATTTAAAGTTTTACTCATAGAGAAATTTTTTAAAATTGGATAACATTTTTCTAAATATGTTATCAAGTCAATATTGACATTCGTTTTACTGCAGGTTGCGATTACCTATTAGTTGCTTTGTTATGGATTACTTAAATCCATAGAATGGTAAAAGGATCTGAGAACTAATGTAAGAGGTATTATTTGCTGTTTACTTGTATAATTGAAAATTGCATCGAAAATATCATCGTATACTATGATAAACTATTAAAAAGATCTACCTATTTTGGGTTCTCTAATTTAAAGACATCCTTTAAAAGATGTAGTTTAAAAAATCATATTAACTAATCTGATAGAATAATGACTTTTATTAAAATGTCGCCAGATCCATGTGTAGATATTTAAAAAGACTTAAACTTAAAAAAAATTAATTTTTGTTCTGTCTTCAATAAAAGTTACTCCAAGTTAATAAGTTATTTTTGTCTCTTGTAAAGTTTAATGGTTGACTAATTTGTATATTTAACCTACAAAATTAAGCCTATTTTGAACCTTTCGAAAATCGATCATTGGATGAAATCATATTTGTTAACATAATTGTTATTATATCTAGCACAACGAAGTGCCGTTGATTACTATGTAATTTATGAACAAAAAAAGTTTGTTGCGAGCTGAAAAACGTGGATTTTTGTGATCGTGCGGCCGCTTACAAGCCCAACATGAGTACGATCAATGACAAACGTAGCTTCAGTGGTATAAAGTTTGCCGACATTGGATTGTGGAACGAGTTTCGTGAGGAGATAAATCTCGCTACACGACCTGACAATCCGATAAAGGGAAAGGTTTTTACCCGACTGTACTGTGCTAACAGTTAATTTTTATGGTAAAGGTATAATGTTTTGGAGTTGTTTTTCGTGGTTGGGTGTGGCTTCTTTAGTTCCTGTAGCCATAGGGGTAAATACAGATGTACCTTGATATGCTTGTGCTTTCAACTCTCTGACAACAGTTTGGGGAACTTCCTTTTCTGTACCAACAGGATGTCCACACAGCGAAAGATATTCTGTTGTGGTTTGAAAAGATGGATGTTAAAAATGTAGATTAGCCTTTACAGACCCCCGATCTCAATCTGATCGAATAGCTCTGAGAATAATTGGAAAGCAGATTACGCGCCAGACCAAATCGCTTATCTTTAGTAGCTGGACTTGCTGTCGTTTTTATAAGAGAATGAAATACAACTTTTACGGACATATATTAAAGGCTGGTGAAAAGTTTTCTAGACAAGTGCAGGCTATGAATGATGCTAAAGATGGATCGACATTCTTTGTTAAAAAAGTCCAAAAAGTAGAATCATAAAAGTTCAATTATTTAACTTAAGAATTAGTGGTCTTGCAAAGTAGTGTATCGTGTAGTTGGTTCTCGGGTTATAATGCCGTGATCGGAGTTCATAAACTTTTGAAGATGTCCGTCGCAGTTGTGGATGAAACGTCAAGAGTTTCTGTTCTCCGACCACGACCTTATAACGCGAAACCAACCACACGATGCACCACAACACCAGCCATAAAAGCCTTTGCATCTATTTGTCTTGCAAAGTAGTTTTCTCGACTGTCTATGTACAACTGTCACCGTTTTTGAATCGTAAAAGCAAACAAAGATACTTTTTAACACATCTGTCACAACCGTTTGGATTGCTGCAATATTTTCATGACGCTTTTAGAGACAACATGGTAAAAATAGCGGATATAGTAAAGTGCGTATGTCATGTTTGAGCTAATATTTCTGGACTAATAAACCAGAGTTGAGCCTTACATTATATTGTATAATAAGAAAGACTGGCCCAGATTCCGCAAATCAAAACAGCGCCGCCGAATTGCTTGATGCAAACGTTTCAGCACATCAATGTAGTGTTTGGTAGATATTGCACCACACTTCTAGTATTAAAACTGCGATTAACATTGTTTTATTTTCAAAAGCTGTTGCTTCACTATTTTAGAGGCTTGCAAACGTTCGCACAGTTTAGCAGTAATAGTTAGTCTGGCTTTTCTCAGTTTCGCCGCCAGTGTACAAGAGACTATTTTACATTAAGTTTCCGTTTAGTTAAATTCTTATGTAAAATTTGATGACACACATTCCTACTGTATTTTGGCCTTTCTGATATCATGTGTACAGCAGCATGACGATTTTCTTGCAGTAACTGCCTTACATGTTTCATATTTGCACCGATATGTGATGTTGACAGACAAGCACTCGACTTAAAACACAGCTTTTCGTTAATCATATATCATATTTCACTAGAGGTTTTCCCTACCTTAATACAGAGTTTAATGTTAATTCTGCTCGAAATCCGCATCTATCATGTCACTCGCATAATTTACAACTAAATGTGTCAACAAGCTGAACAGTGGGTAACTAAGCACAGCCCTAGTATTTAGTGAGTTTACCTAGTACTTCCAAGGGCATGTTTGTTCTGACTAAATAATACGCCTTTGTTATGTTTGGGTATCATAGGTAAAACAAGTACGGACGTGGAACTCCGGTTCTACAGATGTTCGGGGCTACTATACATAATCAAAAATTTGCGGCCACCGGTCAAACCGGTCTCGAGACTTTCCGATCAGGCTGATATTTGGCGTCTGGACTTGATTTATGGTCCTTAGTTGAATACTGAAAACGTTATGCCTCTATCTATCACAGATCAAAAATTATAAGGCTTGACAGATGTCAGAATTGACAGAAATAGAAACATGTCTCCAGCTTGAAAGCTGCCTTGATGAAAAGTTGAAAAATAAAAAGACGGACAGACAGGCGACATTACTTTCTACATATGGCTTTTTTAATGTATAGAAGACTAAAATTAAAAAATTAGACCTGGAACTTTTCTAACATATATTATATATGCCACATGAAGCTTTGTTCTACACTAATGGGTGTATAAATATTTTTATTTTAATATACCTCAGAATATAATTTTACCAACTGATTTTATTTAAATCATTAATAATATTTAAAAACATAACTAAAGGCTTATCTTAATTTGAGAAAATATTAAAGCTTAATATTCTTGAAAACTGGAAATGTTGTTCTTAAAAAACTTGTTAAAGTAAACCTTTGTTAAATGAAATCAAGTATTAAGTTTTACTGGGTACAATTAAAAAAAAATTTCGGTTATTTAAAATCAGTTTTTACTTACAAAATAAACAAGTAATTTTATTTATTTTACGTGACGCTACCTTGAAACCTTGTATTTTTTAAAACATTTCATTTAAATAACCATTGAACTTTGACCTTAATTTTCGCAACATTTTCTGTAGTCAAAAATATAAAATAAATGTATTTAATATAGCATACATTTATATCATTATTTGGGAAGTTTCAGTGAAATCATATACGAAGTAATTAAATAACATAGGTCTGCACTGAATTGTAAATGATTTAATAATAAAACTGCATTACTAATTTTTGATTGCTGATTTAAAGTCAGAAATTTCTTTTAAAAGCCAGTTAGTTAATTCTCAGCAAAATAATTCCCAAGTTTGTACTAAAAATTCAAAAAATAAATAATTTTTGTATCCATTTCTTATTTAAAGATAGGTAAAGTAATTGATTAAACTTTATAAAATATATCTGTTTTTTTTTATTACAAAGATCAAGTTGAGACAAAATCAAAATAGAACAAATAGATAGAATAAATGTTGAATAATTGATGAGTAGGCGAAAAATAAAAATAAAGGCAATTGTATTTTACTTGTGTTTACAACAAAGAAAATCAATGTATTTCTCACAACAATCTAAGAAAGCAAAGCGATCTCCCCTAATGATGCTTCAAAGTTCTTTTTAGTATGTAGTCAATTTGTTGGCATAAAAAAAGATCTCATCTAGTCAAAGTAAAACATCTTATGCTTCTCTGCTTCCTCTCTTAGAGACTTTCCTCTAGGTGGATCACATTCATTCCAAAAAGTTTGGACTAAATGTATTTATTAAGAACAAGCCAAAGAACTGGTACTCTATTGGAGCTTGTCGAAGTTCCTACATGACATTAGTGAATTAGTTCAATGGTGTCAAAAGTGCTACATTAAGGCTTTCTGAAGATTTTCTGAACCATACATTTGTTCGGACTATCCAACTGTGTCACAGTGTTGCTTCTGTGCAAGTGTGGTATCAAATGTTTAAAACATTAAGGATGCTATCGCTACTGTGTCACAGCTTCCAAACCAGTACAGTACCGAGGTTCAATGCTTCCACCATCGACAAAACACTCTGACAATAGCAAAGAGGGTGATAAGGAAGATAAAGAATAGAAAGAACTTGAGGTAGCGATTATGATGTTATGTCAACCAGTTTTCAATAATCAATGATAGCCAGTCAAAATCACTTCAACAAAGTTGTGAGTTTAGTGGGTTTTTTGAAGTTATCAGCAACAAAAGTAAACAGCTTTTTTAAAAACATGGGTTTAATTGCAAGACTTATTAGCGCAATTGTAATACCAAATTCAGTAAATGGTCCACTGAAAAATCTATTTCTATTCGAATTAACAAAAGTATAAATATGAATGAACAAGAAGACAATGAAGTTTGATGAAAAACACTTAAAATAAGTTTAAATGTCAATGAATAGTACTCACTTCTTTCAGAATAACACTGTCGATGATGCATCGAACCATAGGTCAACTAAAGACAAACAGACCAAAAAACGACAATCACAGAGACTCGTAAAGTAATTTACCGTACTTCCATTGATGCCTTGATTACCGAGCATAGTATTGTACCTGATCATTAACAATGGCGGTTGTATTTGGACTCGGATTTTGTTTTGCTTAAGTGTTTTATTACACAATGAGATTGACATTCAGAAGAGAAAACCAGCATTAATAAATGGATACTTGAAAACGTACGAGGCAGTATCCCAAGTCTTTAATCTCATCTACTACAACTCTTACCAGTAGGGCGTTTCAGCAGATTTCAAGTGAATTGCAGTCATCTGTGTAATTATAAATCATCCTACTGTACCTTTCAATGCTACTGTACTTTCCAATGCTTTCTTTGCGTTTTCAACCCCCCGCTAAGCACTTACAATATATCAGTCATTAATAGGAACGCGAAACAGATGATAAAACGGTAGTTGGAGCTTAAAATATCGTGAGAGAGCCACTGGTTTCAGCTCTAAAAGAATTATCATGCCTGATCTTCATGTGTGTCTTGTCATTGCATCAGAGATCATTAAGGCAATGAACAAATCAGCAATGGTTTTAAGTTTGTGCGATTCAAGCTTCCTAGAAAAGTTACAAGCAGACATTTTAAACGGAACAGAGATTAGATCCTTATTCAAAGACAATAGCTTTTGGTTGTTGCCTGAAAGAAAAAAGAGCTATGTGTGGATAGCTTTTAGAGCAGTCGTGATAGCTTTCTGGAAAACCATCGATCTAAAGATTACAAGGAAAAGGTTCTAGCACTTCTTCAGTCACTGAAAAAGATCAAGGTAAATATTACCCTTAAAGAAAGTGATAAAATGTTGTAAACAAAGACAACAAACAACAACACTTCCAGTAGATATAAATAACAAATTCAGCCTATTTGATAAAATAGCGAATAGCACAGACACCAATATCTGAATAAATAAAGTGACACAGTAAAAGTCTCAAAACCTTCACCAATATTGGTATACAAAGTATTAAATTTTCTAAATATAATTCAAATAAGAGGTATTTTAGAAAAGTAATGGTTATAGGTAGCATCAAGATCAGTATCAAAGACCTAGGTAAAGCTTTAACGCCCCGCGTAGAAGTACAGCATGCAAATTTATTAGCCGGTCGTCGCGTACCATCTCTGATGCAAGGCGTTTTCGCAAGCACCGCGCCTTAGAAGATCGCCATTATTACTCAATTATTTTTAGTTACTGAATAGGCCACCCTCCAGACATCAGTGGGCACCGAGAACCCGGGTCCTTCAGCATCGCAACCCGCTCCTTAACCGCGAGACTACGCCGTCCCCAAAGTATAGAAAAAATTAATAAAACATATGAAATAACATAACGTCATAGATCATACATATCAAAACAGAGAAAGCAGGACGTATGTAATTGTCACTAAATACTATTAATATAAAATATACGTATAAACATTAAATTAATATGTTAAATGTGTGAGCACATTAAGTATTACAACAAACCATATGTGTGCATAGCATGGGAGAAGAAAATAAGTAAAGATGGAAGCGCTCATTTGGCGAATTACATACAAATGCTATGACTACTTTATCTATGCATAATGGTAATAATAATGGTAAGGCCCTAACGCCTAGCGTGGGAACACGGCCTACGAACTGAAAGGTTAAGGCTCTCATACGTTCGCTCTCTCTGCCCTGTCGTCGCGCACCACTTTATCGATGTATACAAAAATAATAAAAATGCTTTTAGCAATAAATGTTAACAAATTGCACAAGGAATTCTACAAGGTAATAATACCAACCGCAATCTGGCTATGCTGAAATCCTAAAAGGCCGCCCAACTAATTCATCACAAATTGAAAAAAAAATCAATACCGTGCTAAATAAAGGCTAACAGACGGTTTCCTATATCCGGACATGTGACTTCTCGGGATTGTAAGATCTTGATCTTTACTAATTAGGATACGCTGAACACAATGGCACAACAAGTGACCTTGTTTATGCATATTATTTGTTGGTGCTCATTAGCGCGTGGCGAGCAAAAATTGCACATTGAATACGCATCAATGCACATTGTAATTTCAGCATATCTCTATGTAAATGTCACTAGGTCACTTTTTGACCTGTTCTCGACCTCGTAGGTCAAAATGCTTGGTGCCGTTGTGTTCAGCGTGTCCCAATTAGTGAAGATCAACCCTTATCTTACAATCCTGAGAAGTCACGTGCCCGGGTATAGGAAACCGTCTACTAGCCTCTTAGCATGCTTAGCTAACAAAACAGCATAGTTCTGAACTAAACCACTAACAGAAAATCGAAAATCAAAACTGTTACACAAAAAACTGCTTATTGTTATAAATAGATAATTTAATATATTGGCCAGGTAATCTCAACAAGATCCCAGATCTTTTGATAATTTTCGTAATCAATGCCATCTCCTCATTATGAAAAAACTATGATCTGTTATATAATCTTCTTTTTCTTTTGATTTCGTCTGATGTTTAATATTCAACTCGTATCGCCGCTTTTGATATCAGTATAATTTAGTCATGATGCGTAAAACCTTCTTGTTTAGTCCAGCTGATTTTAGTATTAGTATTTAGTATTATTTTATCGTGATGTACTTTATCTACTAAATCTATTGAGTATAAGTAAATACCATAGTTTACGCCTCGACATCTCTGAATCAGCACTTGGGTGCTAAATAGAGCTTTTCTAGTCTCCAGTCCATTTCGGAAACCAAATTGGTTCTCGCTTATTTTTTCTTTCACCTTATGATATATTTTATTGTATATCACCCTCAGAAATATTTTTAATACATGCTCATCAAGCTAACAGATTAAAAGTTGTAACACTGTTGTTTCTTTGGTATCATACATAGTAAATGTACATTTGAGCCAATCAGTTTTATATTGTATAGTGTTAAAAAGATTTGTCAATGCCTCTATTCTAATTTCTCCTAATAATTTTAGTATTTCACTGCTCACTTGGTCGTTCCCGTCGCTTTTCCGTTTTTTGCTCCATTGCGTTAACTACTTCTTCTGTATTGATCGATGGATTTGTCATAGCATTTGTTGGGTTATAGTCAGATCTACTGTCCTCGAATAATTCTCAAATGTCTATCTTTTCTGTCGTTCCACAAGGTAGCATCCTCGGACCCCTCCTATACCTAGTGTACACAGCTGACCTACCTGAAGATACAAACACAGTTATCGCCACTTTTGCCGAAAATACCGTTATCCTATCGACACATGAAAATTCCTACCTAGCAGCCGCAAATCTCCAATAACATCTGAACACCATAAACGAATGGCTTACTAAATCACGTATTAAAATCAACCCAACTAAATCAGTGCAAATAACGTTTTCCACTCGATTCAACGTATGTCTGCCAGTCACCTTGGATAATGTAGAAATTCCTACAAAAACAGAAACTCAGTAGCTGGGATTACACCTTGATCAGCGTCTTACATGGAAAAAACCAAAACGCCAGCAATTAAACCTGAAGTTCAGCCAGATGTACTGGTTATTAGGAAGAAAGTCAAAATTGTCAATATCAAATAAGCTGCTGCTTTATAAAACTATCCTGAAGCCCGTTTGGACGTACGGGATTCAGCTTTGGGGATGTGCCAAACCTACTCGTATTAAAACGATTCAACAATTTCAATCAAAAACCCTTTGTGCCATAGTGAATGCACCATGGTATGTAACAAATCAGACACTGCATGAAGATCTCAGCATTCCCTTTATTACTGAAGAAATTCACCGATTTACTCAGAATTATCAAGAAAAAATTAGTAATCATCCTAGTGACCTAGTCCACCAACTGTCTACCAACGTCCTCCCAGTGAGACGACTAAACAGAACCTGCCCTTGCAACCTGAGAACCACTTACAGCAATAGGATTACTGCAAAAGTGCCACTGCTGGGTAGTTTCTCTTAACACTGCTTATTTATTGTCATCACATTTACTTAATACTCCATGTAGAGTAAATTGTAAATTTACAATTGTTAATAAAAAAAATGTCTATCTTTTAAGTTGTTTTGTGGTATCTATTATTATATTTCTATTAGTCTTCTAGTTTACCTAGTGTTTGTGTTCGTTTAATACCGTTCATGTTTATTGATTTTTTATTAAGTCAGAATAGGTTATATTTTGTGTCGTATTGTTCGATTTCTGTGCATTCTTTAGCATGCCAAATTGTTTTTACTCTTTTTATTTCTCTACGAATCTCGTTGTTGATTTTCTCATGTTCCATATTATTTTTATTTTTGTATATTTGTGTTTCTCTCATAAGGTTCAGAGTAATTTTAGTCATCCAGTTCTGTTTGTCCACCCTTCTCTTTTTCCTTTAACTTGTTGTGCGTGTCTCTCCGTGCATCTTTCAGTTTGTTCCATGTTTTTTCTATGTTGCTCTAATAGTACGTATATATTATTCTTTTTGTTTTTCCAAAAGGTCGCTTTAAGTTTAATGTTTTTATCATTCAGTTTTTCTTTCTTCTGCTTGCATTCTTCTTAAATCTTTTTTAAAAGTATTCTTAGTTTCTCAATTAGGACATTATAATTTGTTGGTATATTTCACAGAGATGCTTTTGCTGATAATATAGTAGTCTTATATCTTCTCCAAGTACTTATGTAACCAGTTTGATTTTGGACGATTTTATTGTCTCTATTAGCCGAAGATTTAAAAGTATACAAACGTCGTTTGGAAGTTTAAAAATGCGTTGTCTATTACGAGTTGTACTTCCAAAGAAAAAGTCGCGAGACTGGCGCCCCTTTTGCTTCCTACAATTATGCAGTGGTTTCCAGCAATGTCTTCGGCTTTCCTTCATCAACCTTGGCTTTAAATTATTATAATAATTTTAAGTTGGAGCGTATACTTGCAATATGTCTACATTCGCAGTATTAGTTGAGTTCTGCATCATTATTATTGTGTCTGAATACTGTATTACATTAGCAACTCCCATTATATCTTGAGACACAATTGTTGCGACTCCATTTTTGGGCCTTGAGTTGTCGTCTTCTGAATAGAATATAGTGCAATTATCTATTGATGTGTTATCGGAGTAAGCCAACGCGTCTCAATTATCCCCAATACGCTAAATTGTAATTTTTTTGTTTCTCAAATTGTGTTATATTCCAAGTTTATATTTTTCTCATTTTAGATGTTTTATACTTGATTTTGGCTGACCAGGACATTCTTTGCATCCTTTGTCTCATTTAAGAGACGCCTGTACTCGGAGCTGGTGGATTAATCAGTTATAATCATGATATATTGCCTGAGAAAAGTTATATTACACATCTTGAGAGTTTCCCGTTACTTTCCAAGCTGAAGGAAGATATGGAATGGATTAGGTATGGTATATGTGGGAATTTAGGTTGAAACATACAGTTTCTCGTAATACGTGAGCTGTTCGATATCTATTGCGAATTGACTACCTTGCATGCGCTAGGTATCATCTGACGTTTGGATCATACAGTTTGAAATTTTGATGGCATACGTACTCAAAACGTTTTATTATAAGGACGCTATTTGCTTTATCTTCATAAAGCTTCCTCTTGACCAAAAAAATGAAATTAATTTGTGAACATTTCTTATGAATTTCTACATGGACTACTTCAACAACAGTGCGTCGACCAAATCGCTTCAATTTTTGGTGATCAAAGCCCCACACAGAGCTATTGCATATCGTTAGTTGAATAAATTTAATTGTGGTTGTAATTCGCTAGCGGATGAATTTAAAGAAAACCATCCAAAATCGGCTATGGCAAACATAGATGCCGTGCGCGAGCTGATAAAGCCAGATCGTCATCTGACTAATCGTAAAATTCAAGCATTCTTAGGCATTAGTACATTATGATTTGCATACATTTGATATTGCATGAACATTTAACCGTAAAAAAGCTGTGATAAATCCCGCGTAAGTTAACGATTGTTCAAAAACAGATTCGTGTCGACTGATGGAAAGAAATACCTAAGAAAGACGTGATGCTTAAAAAACCGTTTATAACATTATTATAGATAACAAATCTTTGATTTTTACGCATGAGCTCAAAAGCAAACAGTATTTGACTGTATGGATCTTCCAAGTTGAGCCAAATCCAACGAAAGTAGTTCGCGGTCGAACCAGTTTGGAGCAAATGGTCACCTATGTTTTTGGAAATACTGGAGATGTCACAATTTTAGAACATCAAAAAAGGGAAATTTTGAATGGTACACAACCATTTGTTTGCCAGAAATCTTCGGAGGAATAAGGAAAATCAAACGCGCAATATCGGATCATTTTCCACCATGGCAATAAGAGCTCAAACACATTGACGTAAATAACTGGCTTTTTGAACATTCAAAACGTCGAATTGATGGGCCATCCGTCGTACAGTCCTAATTTCTCCTTGTTCCCACACGATAAGAACAAACTGCATGGATAACCATGTTTGACACCGGAAGAGGCGTTTTATGCAAATTGGTTTCAGCGTATGCAACAATGTATTGACCGTCTGTTAAAGTATTTTGAAAAACAATAAAAAGTTTCCAACATTAAACATTTCCTGAAATTTAATAGTCACTTTATTATTGCATTCAAAGTTTTTAAACTAAGTGAAGACCTGCACCATAATAATATTTTGGACATTGTTATCTTATTTTGTTACCATTTTAACAGGATGCTACCCTTGATTCACACTCACACACGGTGCAGGGAACATTTTTCTGATTTTATTAATTATAAATAATGGTTGCTAAACTCTCCTGATATAAATCCTGTGAATTATAGCGTTTGGTCAACTTTGAGTCCAAAATTTGTGCTTTATAGAAGTTTAAAATTGTTAAATCAGTTTCTTCTAGCAAAGTGGAAAAATCTTGACAGTTGATGAGGTGTGGCGCATAATTAATATTTTCCCACATCGTTTAGTGCTGTGACCAAAGGAGAACATTTAGAAGTGTAACAGTGTAATTAAATTTGTTAGTCCTATTGCAGAAATGTTTTGTGTTTACTGCTATTTAAAAGGTACAATTACAATTCTTGTGTCTATAATATGTTGTCATTATTATTTTTTCTATTATTATAATTACTTCTCTTTTTCTTTTCAATTTAAGAATTATGCATAGGTGCTTACTTGATTTTAAAATGTGTTTTAATCTTAAATTTTTTCTATTGATTTACAAATACAATGTTTTTCTAAGATGGTGCTTTTTAGTTTTAGGAATTAAGTGTATTTTAAGTAGGGCTCTTATTTTTTGTTGTGTTTATTTACTTGTTGTTACATTATGTTATTCTTCACAAAAATGTACTCTTTGTTTATTGAATTATTTTTCTTATTGTAAGCCGTTTCATATGTCACTAGTGATCTATAAATGCTTTTGCACATTATGTTAGATATAATTGGAGTTTTATTTTCAAAAACCATAACTTTTATTTCTGCAACAAACATCATTACATAATAGAAATATTATTTACCCATTTCATTTAACTTTAATATTAATTTTGCCACTTGTTTATGTCTGTATTGTTAATTGCTCATATGTAAATAATAATATTATGTTAGTACAATTTTTGTTGTTTGTTCAATACTTAAATGTAAATATATTTTTTGCTTGTAATTACAAAGTCTATGTTACAGGCTACATTATACTTTTGCCGTGCGATGTGAAAAATTAATATTCTTGTAATCAAGTTTTCTTTAAATTTTCTTAAAACTAGTTTTTATTAGTTGATTAACCCAAAATGACTTATATTTTTATCTATAATGCAACGGATTTTGTTGCTTGTATTTATTTGTTATAGTAATATTTATAAAACAATTGTCCCATTATTTTGCCTTCCTTCGAAACATCAAATTTATCTTTTATATAATTTTTATATAATATAATTTTACAGTAAATATTATGTTAATACACCATTGTAAATTATGGTGTAATTGTAAATATCTTTATTTTATTTTAATTTAATATGCTGCTGTTTAGTACATCCTTTGGCTTATTCGGTTTTCAATATCATTATCTTTTTTGGTATTATTCTAAAAATCCACTTTATAGTTTTTTCCATTGTATCATTATCATTATGTAACATTGAAAATTATTTTTATGTTCTTGAATAAATAAAGTTATAATGCAAATCACTATACTAACAAGTCGTAGGTTGTCTTCAAGTATTTGCTATTCTCTGAAAGATGGATCACTGTTGTCGTTGCTTTTTTGAGAATAAATGTGCATTACGGAGAGGCCTAGGAAAAATAAAGATATCAATTACTTAAATGAAGGTCAAGTTGTTGTTAACTGCGTGAATGTCAATTGTTATTTTTAATTTGTTAAAAATTTACTTTAAAGGGACGGCGATTATTTTAACGATTAATTACATGCATTTTGAACATAAATCTTTTAGCAAAGAGAACTTTCAACTTTTAATATGAGGGAAACCTCCTACAATAGTACTAAAAATAAAACTATAATTTCAAGCGTTTTTAAATTTTTACTTTCAGTAGTTCCGATATGGAGTTTTGCGTAGCTTGTGCCCTTTAATTTTCAGTTTTCAATTTAGTCCTCAAATACTCTAAGGGCATTGCGTGTGTAATATAATATTGCGTACGCTTTCTGCATTTCAATCTGTTCGTATTACGTTGGTGTGTCCAATATAGTTCTATTTCCGTCGCCGACAATCACCGTTGAATAAGGTCGCCAATTCCTATCATTCATTTAAGAGGCTGCTTGCTCTGTAGGATTCATAATTGTAGATTGAGAAGTAATTTAATCGCCCTAAGAAACTACTTCAAACAGCAGAGTTCCTCCAAAAGGTCAGTACTACATTTATTATTATTGTTAGTTTAATATTTCTTTATTTACTTCTCCATTGCAAAACATTTTATATAGTTTAACTTACTTTTGCTTGTGTTAAAATTGCTTTTTATGTCAAATACAAAATTCATTAGTAGTTTTAGATTAATACCCTACAAACTTATAATAACAAAATTTTTAAAATAAGAGTATTTATACAGCCCCAGTATTTATTTTTATTTTTTATATTTTTAATTTAATTACTAGCGTCGGCTCCGCTGCGCTCCGCCGACGCTAGCTCCTGCTGGAGGGGCGATTGACCCACTACAGTTAGTGTTTATGACCCATTACAGTAGTGTTGGACCCATATTTTTTGACGCATTATATTACGTTACACCTAAGTCTGCACCGGGAATGGAACCCAGAACTCTCGTCTCATAACTCTCCATTGACTTCCATAGCCTCTTCCATCGACTCCTGACTTCTCCCCATTGAATCCCATTGCTTCTCCATCGACTCCCCATTGACCTCACCATTGACTTCCATTAAAAACAACGGCTTTAACTAATAAATATCAAACATTTATTATAGCGCTGATGAGATGATTATATTTACAAATATACAAGATAATAAACATTTTCTTAGCCACGGTTTGCTGGTGTCGGGTCGCATATGGTTCGATAGAACAGTTTCAATCCTCATCCGTTGAATCATCCAGGTCGGTATATACCAGCGCTGCCGGATCCTTGGGAACGGATCGCTGAATCGCAGGGTTAGCGGCGGGACGGAGAGGCTCGTTTGGGTTGATGAGAAATGCACGGTACACCTCGTTTACGGTTTCAATCGTCTTGTCCGCAGGAACAACGTAGTGCTCGCCAGTCATCCGATGGGGGTCAATCTGATGAAAGAAGTTGCCTTCTCACAAAAGGAACGCAGCAGTCCTCTTCGTTGGTGGACATGTCGATGCGAGGGATGGCTACGAGTTGATCGCTATTCGCCAGCGGTCCTGTCAGAACTTGGACCATAACGAAGTCGGGGTGCATTTGTCGAATAACAACTCGAGTTCCGTTGTTCAGGCCGATAGCAGAATTGAGATTTCGGCAGATGATACAGACAGTGCCGACCTTTAAAATGAGCTTGTGAGGCGGCATCCCATTTGGAGTGAGCGAGTTGAAGAAGTCTTCGCCCAATACTTCGCTCATGCCTCGTAGGCGTTCGTCTTCTTCATTGCGGGCATTCGCACCTTCTTCTCTCTGGTCGTCTTCCTGATCGTTGTTGTTCTCGGACTGTTGCCGAACATGAGTTACCGCGAAACCGTCGATGCCCTTAACGAAGCTGTAGAAGGAGACCCTCGCCAAAGCCATACTCGCCGGCAGTGAGTAATGAGGACGGCAAACAAAGGCCGAGGTGGCTGAATGCGGAAATCGTTCAGGAGGTTGTTTTCCGGAAACAGCGAGCCGCACCCAGGCATGCGGTACACCGTTCGATAGCCCCTGCCGCCGTGCATATAGCTGAGTTTTTTCTTGGCGATCCGTCGCAAGCCTCGGGCGCCAGCGGGCAAAACGTGTTTTTTCGCATGTTTTTTCGAATTTCTTCGAATTTTTTTCGCACTTCCACTCATTCGCCCCCCGAAAGTGTGGCGGCTCTGTTGCGCACTCGCCGCGACGCTCACTTTAAGCCCACAACCGTTACCGTACGCTGACCCAGTAGCAACTTCGTTATTATTTTATTAAGTGAATTTTTAAACATAATCTATTGCGATATGTTTTAATTTTCTAAACAAATAAAAGTAAAATTGAATACATTTAATATTTTTAATATAATTAATCATTTAAGTAAAAGTTTAAAAAATAAAATTATTATTGAAAAATCAATGATTAATAAAGAAGAAATTTTTGATTTTGTAATTTTAGAACAAAAATATTTAAATTTAAAAGATAGAAGCAATATTTGCAAAATGTGGAGTTTAATATTTAATCAATTTAATAGTGACATTTTTACAATTTTTTTCAAAAATGCGTGGATTTGTTTAGAAGATAATTTAGAAAAATATGAAACTTCAAATATTTATAAATTATTATTTTGATTTAGATGATAATTATTGTAAATTATGTAATTCCCCAGCTATTATTAACTGCAGTTATTGTAAAACATATTTATGTTTTAATGATTTTTTCATTAAATATCATTATCGTTGATTTTATTCTTAATTTAATAAACAATCTAAAAAATAAAAATAAATACTGAGCAAGCAGTATCGAACTCACAACTATTATGTTACGAGTCCTACACTCTACCACTGACCACTGACCACTTGACAAAAGTCCTCTCTTAAATGCAACACTAACTAAACTTATTAATCTTTAATATTTGATTCCAAAGTTTACCCCCTTAGCCCCCGCATTGGCAAAAAAAACCTTTCACAGATTTATTTCAGCATGATAATTAATTTTTAAAACTAATATTTGAAATACAAGGGCAACAACTGAATATATCACATCGTAAGAAAAAGTTTAGCTTAGAAATTTTAATTTATTATTATTATTATTAATATTATTAATATATTCAATCCTTTAACAAATACTACAATATATCACAAAAGGGGAAGTATTGATAGTGGTGTAATACTGCAGCTTTCTGGGTCCACTTGTGCCGTCTACAGAACTTCAAATGTGTGTTTTTTTGTTTTACTTTTTGTTTTTAATTTTAGTTTCAAGGAAAGATTTTATAACTAGCCAAGGTTCTTACAATAAACATGAATGAAAGATTAGTCTATTAATTTTACGCTGATTTATTTGTCACTAAAAAGACTAGAAACTCTGACAATCGATAGAAAATAGTTGAGGCAGATATTCGAAAAATTAGTCGCTAATTGCTCGACCAGATCGTTTTGGAAATAAAGTCATAATCTCAGTTTTGTGAAATAGTGGGAGTATTGCACACTTTGAATTGATTGCAAATGAAAAATATAAAATGTCGAGCTGTACAACAAGCAACTAGGATACGTTTATGAAGGTCTTGCCGAACCAACTTATAGCCACACACTTTTGCCCGGTCGTCATTTTGAATCGAGTTTAAAGAGCATGTCAAAAATTCTGTGACTCAAATTGGTAGCTTAGTATCGTGGGAAAATTTGAAAACTAGCATAGTTGTGGAAAAGTCATTTGTTACTTTTGATAATAATTCATACAGAAATATTAAGTTCTTGCAAATTTTAAAGAAATTTTGACTCCTAAGTAGAACAAAGTATTTTCAACTAACTATTTAGTCAAAAATAATCGAAATGTACCGGAAGAGTGTAGAGTGTAGAGAAGAAACGAGATAATGAAATTAACAATAACCATATATTTGATACATTAAAAAACTGATAAAAATTAAAAATTCTGAACATGTTCAACACAAATAAAAACGTTTTTATCAACAATTAATTAATTAAATAATAGCATAGACAGTTCCACCTACAAAAAATAACTTAATCATATAAAGGTATTTGGTAGATCTCAGCGAAATATAATAAAATAGCAAAATCTATTTAAGAAAACATAAAATAAGAAAATATCACAAAATAAGAACATTATATTATAGTTCAGCAAGAATTAACAATAGGAAGAAAAAACACATAACTGAAAAACTATAGATACAAATCACGTACACAGATATTGGTGCAAACAATTTACAAATCTTCACCAAGCACTTGTACAATATATACATGTAATTACACAAAATTCAAACAGTCTCACACTTTATTGATAAAGGTAAAGCTGATAAACAATAACACCAAAAATCTAGAGAACTATCTATAATAAATTTTTATATTTTATACTAAATTATTACAGCTACCTTCAAAATAAACAAACAGTTAACCCAAAATTCCAAAAAAGAAGAGAAATAATGCAAAAATAGTCAAAATTATTAAGAACAACTAACAATAGTGTTATACTTAAGTAAACACAACACAAGTAGACAATCATTATATTTACTTTAGCTTAGAAAAAGCATGGATTGAAAAAATGCTGCACGATAGACACCCACAAGTAAACAATTTAAACATATCAAAACATATTTTTCATATCTGATTAAAAAAGACCAATTGTTCTCTAAAATTAAATGTTTTTTGTTAACTATTTAAGATGTAGTAGTTTAAATAAATATCCGTATACAAATTTAAAGACCCCATTAAAAAAAAACCTTAGCACTTATTACCAAAGGATATAAAATGCTAGCAGGTATCAACTACACTGAACGACATAACACAATATCAAAAATAATACATAACGCAATGGCATAGATACATAAACTCATAAATAGAAAAACTTTATGCCACAAATATATTGCTGCCTGCGATATTTGTTGTGTATGGCGATGATGCCATAGCTGAAAGAATGGATGAGAAATTCGGGTTGCAAAAACAAAAATTTTGGCCTCCGGAACTAAACGGTCTGAAGATCGATTAAACCAGCTGATCCACGAAAATCCGCGTCAAACAACAAGAGAATTAGCCGAGCAGATGGATTGTGACCATTCAATGGAAGCTTTCCATTTGAAATCAATGTGTAAGTCCAACAACTCGGCGCATGGGTACCAAATGCCAATGCAAGTCTTGTTTTTCTCGGGATGTCACTTGCTTGTCGTGACTCAAAACGGCGAGCAGCTTTGACGGCTTTATAATCTTTATTAAACGTGAAGAGGAGGTGTAGAAAATGCCCATTTTTGTCAACCTGGCATTCCACTTTAAAAGCTTATAAAAATAAATAAACGATACAAAAGACGAAACACACTAAATAAAAGCAAAAAATTCTCCATCGAATAACATATAACAAATTTTCAAAAAATTTAATTTCATTTGCGCAATTTTTCATCTAAGAAAACCGGACGAAATTATGCAGCAAAGATATCACATTCGAGCAACTATTAGAAAACTAAAATATTAGCTTTTAGTGCTATTGCGCAATATTTGCAGACAAAATAGTAACAGCAAATAGACACTTAATAAAAACGTCAAAATCAAATAACCATAATTAGCTGTAGGGTGTGGTTGGTCCTCGGGTTATTAAGCCGTGTTGTCCACAACTGCAGTGTACATCTTCAAAAGAAAATCTTTTAGAAAATTTGTGGCATCGTAAATTTTACCACGGTTTCTTAGAAAGTAGTTTTCTATTTCTATTCGGTATTTGTTTTGGGGACCTTTTGCTTCCTTCGACTCGAATATGTTTCCATTCTCTACACGTTTAGCAATGCCATATATGCTGCTCTATGGAACTGTCATCTATTTAAAATAACACAGTATATGCTTTATCTTACTCACTTTGTTTTCCATAAACTCACCAATGAGTTTTCTGCGAGTATTTTTTCTGTTTCTATACTGTCTCACACAAATATTAATAACATATAATTTTTATTTAACAATAACAATTGCTTTCTCAAAGATACTTAAGCAACAACCACAAGATATCAATATTTTTAATTGACATAGTACGATTTATATGGTTCTATGTAAATTATATTTTAGAGTTATAAATATAATTATATAATAATGTATATAATAATTATTATAATTATTATCATAAAAAAATTGAGGAATGAAAAACTATCAATGGCAGTATGTGTACTTTTACCAAGATCTGTAATGTTTGAAATGTCCAGATTATTATTATCCTAATTGAGAAGTGAAAAATTGTATTTACCACAAATAATGAAGTATTTTTAGATACCTTTCGTGCAGATAAAGTACAGTAGAACTAAATTGTTAAAAACATTTGGAACTGTTATTCTTTTTGAAAGTAATAATTTCTGAACTGCTATTAAGACAGCACCTTTATTTCATATAAAGTGGTAATAAAAAGTATTTGCAGGACAACTTTAATCAAATGTCATAATTTAGACCCAAATCACACGTATTTTGATAACACGTGCTTGTACATTGAGAATAAGGATCAATCTCATTTATATATTAAAAAAAAACTATATTCTTGATGCTAAAGTCTAAACATTTCATTTCAGCTGACTTTTACTAAGATGATTATATCACACATTTTATTTTTAAAAGTGAATGGAAAAAATAAGAGAAAACATTTATGTAGGTGACTTTCGGTTGATATTCCTTTCATCTGGGAATTAAGGTTACATAAATTGGGTTTAGTTTTCATTTCATTTTACAAAAGAAAATCTGTCTAGCTATCTTATAAATATAAAACCGTATTTTTTACAGGAAACCTAAAAATCATTATCCACTATTGTACTTGTGTTAGTCCTAAATATTATCAGTTTATTTCATTTCATTTTGTAGTGAACTGTTTTAAATTGTTCACTTTGGTCTACCTGTGAGGGCTGTTTATTACAGTATTTATTTGTTGTAGTGTTAGTCTGAAGCGATAACTTAGAAAGAATTTTAACGATACTCTGTTGGTATACAGCTTGAATGAGGTGAAGATTTGATATACGTAGTCTGTCTCGAAACTATCAAGTCACATAATACAAGAAATTGCAATTACAATAACAAAAAATATATAAATTTAGTAAAAATGGTATAAGATTTAAGAAACATTTACGTAAACTTATACCTCTTAAACTTAGCACATTAAATTTTTACATACTTCTTCCAGTACAGCTTTTAATGTTTAAAACATTCTACAAAATCCTGTTGGAGAGGCAGGCGTGTAAATAGCCGCTCTCGTGGTGCGGTGTGGGATACGTAGTACGGCCCGTATTGGAACGTCAACCGATAAGGCCCAAATCGTCCCTTAAACAGCCGTCGCGTAAGCGGATGGGGGCGACTACCGATATCAATCGAAAGTAAAGCCAAATCGCTCACCTGAATCGGCTTCGGCTTCGTCGGCGATGGTTCCACGGTGGTCACCTTGCTGCGCTGTCTTCTTGTATGTTGCGGGGTATTAAAAACACACGACCGAATTGGCCGGCTGCGGATCGCGTATGTGCGGGGTGTTAAAACACGACCGAATTGGCCGCTCTGCGGAGTGTGTATTGCGGGTTGATAAGACACGACCGAATTGGCCGCGCTGCGGATCGAGTATGTCTCTTGCGGGTGTTAAAAACACGACCGAACTGGCCGCACTGCGGATCGAGTACATCGCCGGGCTTCGCGCCTAGCTTAGCGGTAGGTCTTTTGCGGGCAATTTTCCTTCGACAGCACCTTTCATATCAAAAGGTGCCGCCGACGGCGTATGCAGACTTGTCGGCTGAGCAAAAGCCCATATGCCGTTTTGTGTGCGACGGCAAAACGTAGCGGCAGACATCACAGCCAGCATGCGCCGCCACGATATACAAGCCGTTCAAGGGCGAAAAGGCCGCCACACCACCTGTGCTGGAAGCATATAATATAACTAGTAACAGAAACGGCAGAACGAATTATGTCGCAATGTGTGATGGCAAGATTTTTCGTCAAATTTTGTATTTTCCAGTGTTTTGTTTGTTGCTAGTCTTCAATAACGTGAATTACTTTAATTTTGAATCATCTATAATTTTTTTATTTTGCTTTATTAGTGCTCCACTTTTTTTTACGAACAAATGTGCATAAAATTTTATATAGATTTGTTGTTGATAGTAACCTTGTGGTGGTGAAACCCCCAGAACACACTTACAACGGCTTCATAGGTCACCCAAATGTTCTTGTCATCTTCAAGGGCATTCTCATACAGTAGATTGGATAGCGTTATGCTCACCTTAGAAATACATGACGAAGTCATTTTTCTATCCATAGTCGTATTCCTGGCATTGAATGTCCACCTGAAACAGACCATGGAACTAATTCCTGTCATCCGCTTTTAGAAAAAACTTGGAGGAGGTGATACACCACTTCACATCCGCTTCGCCACTAATCCCATTCGCCCCGAAAATTAAAGAGATCAAGGTGAAGAGCTGGGAGTCGGCACGTGCAGCAATATCATAAACCTGCGGACAAGCAAGACTACAGCACAATCGCTGTGGAGCTCAAGACCACCATTGTGGAGCATTGCAAAGCCACCAGCGAGAGTAAGTAAAAGGCACTCGATGTAACCGTCAATAACCCTTGCAGATTAGTTAAAGTAACCGCCATATCTCGCCACGGCTATTCCCCACTTTATTGATAGGATTGCTTCATAAATCTTAAGATCTTTATAAGAAAAATGCCCTGGAAGGAAAAGAATAACCTACTTTGGGGTGATTCTGGACAGAAAATTGATCTGAAAGTTTCCCATTAACAAAGAGATTACCAAAGGGAAGGCAAAGATGTCAACACTAGGCTCCTTCCTACACCCCAGGATCAGATTGTCGTATGCAGCTCTAGTTTGGGTCTCGGTCGCAAACTTTTATGCCAATAAACTCTAAATGGTTCAGCCATTTTCTGACATCACAACGCTGATGATCTCACAACCCAAGAGTTTATCACTTCAGGGCTTAAAAACTATACGATAGCATATAGGGTTAAAGCAATTCTATCGTCAGTGGTTTTTGGAACTACGAGACTGACAATCGGTTGCGATAAATGTTCGATTTGAATTTACGTTTTTACGTTTTAACACTAACCATATAACTTTGAAGTGTTATTTGTTAATAAATTAAGAGTTTATTATTGTATCATTTGTTCCATATTTTTTTAGAAACGGATAGAAATTTTCAAGCTTCTGCAATAAGTTTTTTTCTTTTTAAAACTAACATTTAAAGATTTTTTATTGGCTTCTTTATTTGTACAATCAGGTTTGCGATCTATGAGTACATTTTATGCATGCTTAACCTAGTGCTTAATACTATATAGTATATTAATATGTCATGAAGATAATACTTCAGTGAGCATTCTCTATTAACTATATACATTGGTTTGTAGTTTTGCTATACAATATTTATATAAAACGAGGTGTTAAGTCATCTGGCTTAAATATTTTGTCTTCTGGATTTTTCTTCTTCATCGAACAATGTGGCTGCAAGTTCGTTCTGATGTACCAGGATTTTATTTTTGTGTTTATCACTGATTTTGATGATTTCTTTACGTATTGTGGGTATTGTTAGATCAACGTGTAATTGTTTATTTGGTATGTACCACGGTGCGTCAACTATTATTCTGACTATCTTATTTTAAAGTCTTTGTTAGAAGAACTAGCAGAACTCCAAAGGGCTGGTCCCGTACATCTAGACAGGTTTTACATAACAGCATTTTATTTTCAATTGAAACTTCTGACTTTCTGTCTAGTAACCAGTACATCTGACTAAATTTTGCTCTAGTTCTTTTTTTTAATTATAAATGTGTGTACGGCAGGTAAGTCTTTTATCTAAACTAAGTCTTAGATATGTAATTGTATCTTTTTGTAGATTTTCTTTTCCATTCAGCATGATAGGAGGGCAATTTCCACGCTTCAATGTAAAATTAAAGTGAAAAGATTTATGTTAATTGCCTTTAATTTTCCATTGTTCTAACTATTCTTTAAACTTGTTTAAGTAGGTTTGTAATTCTCTTGAGGCAATTATGGGGTCTGTGTGTGATACTAGAATAGCCGTGTCGTCTGCGTAGGTGGCTATTATTGTCTGACTGTTTTGTGGTATATCTGCTGTGTATATTGAGTGTAAAAGAAGTCCAACAATACTTCCTTGTAGTACCACGGATAGGATTTGTAATAATTTGGCACATTCTTCTTAATACTTAACAAGAAATGTTCTGTCAGTTAGGTATGACTTTAATAAGGAATACATTGGGTGTGAAAGGACACATTTAAGTTTGTAAAGTAGGCTAGTGTGTCAATATTTGTCAAAAGTCTGACATATCTACATATATTGCAGAGCAGTATTTTTTATTTTCAAAGTCGTTATGGAGTTATTTGACCAATCGATGTATTTATTCCGTGGCTTTATGTACTTTTTGGAATACGAATTGGTAAGCAGATATGAGCTTATAACTGTGGAAAGGAATGTGAATAAACTTATAGGCCTATATGATACTACGTCATAAGGAGATTTTCCTAGCTCATAATTACTATCTGTGCTACCAAAAATTGACAATAAAAGTATTCGAGTCTCGTATTGCATTACAGATGTATGTTAAAACTTTTAGTCCTTTTTGGGAAAGTTCTCTTAGTATTTTGCCAGTAATGGTGCCTGTTTGGGTTAATGCAGTGTTTATATCTCTGCTTGATTGTTTTTTTTTAGTGGATGAGCTATTTGATGTGGTGTTTCAAGTTGTTTGCTACTTTCCTCCTCTTCTTTTTGGATTTGTAACGGATGAGGTTTGAAAACTGTGGTTAGGTATTAAGCAAAAGTACTAGCTTCTCGTTGATCAGTTTTATCTCAACTGTTATCACTGCTTCTTATCGGTGCAATTTGTTGTACAGGCCATTTTATCTTGGGAGTAGCTTTCCATAGGGAATAGTCTGTGGCTTTTGTAGGAGTTAGTTCTCTGACATATTCTTGTGTCCACTCATTTTATAATTTATGTAAAAATTTTTAAGTTCTTTTGCTACTTTATTGTACTGTTGATGGAGATGGAGCTTTTGTTAGCTGCCAACGTTTTCTTGATTTTTTTTTCGGCAAGTTCTTTTTTTACGATTAAAGAGCATTTCTGTCCAACACGCTCGTTTTAGCTATGCGGAGTTGGTTGCCGTGCTGGTGTTTGTATGGCTTTGGTTATATTTTTAACTGCATTTTCTATATCTAATTCGGTTTTTAGGGGTATTTCCAGTGTTACTAACTCATCTAATTTTTCTCTAAAAAGGCTTAACTCTTTTGTTATTAGTTAGTGGCGTTTTTTTTTTGGTTTTCTAGCACATAAGCTAATTACGTTACGATAACTGGTGTATGACCCGACGTAAAATCTAGAGATGACTTCACTAACATTTTTTTTGCATAAAATTCTTTAATTATAAAAAATTTAATAGGTCTGGTATCTTATCAGATGGCCAGTATGAGACTTCTCGCGTTATTAAACAGATTAAGTTGTTACTTTTATCGTTTTTAGCAATTTCATTCTCTTGATAGTTGTAGTTTTGCCCCATATTGTATCTTTCGTTTCCTCTAACTACAAAACGATTACCTAAGGTTTTGAAAACACATTAATATCCGCTTATTTATTATTATGCTTGGGTAGGCAGTAGATTGCTGAGATTATTATTTTTCCTAGTTTGTTTTGTGTGATAATCCTAGTGACTTGTATATTGTCCAGTTTTTATTCTTCTTGTTTATGGTGTATAATTTTGTTATTAATAATTATAACGGTGCCACCGTGTGGCTTATCATCAGGATGTTTGGCACTAGAAAAATTATGATTAGAAATTTGAATGTGATTTTTATTAGTAATGTAGGCTTCTGAGCTTAAGAGTATGTCAAGTCTTAATGTTTGTATAAAAAATTATATTCTTGAGCACATCTGCACAGGCCGTTGGCATTTCATACTGTAATGTTTAGCCCACAATCTATTATTTTATTTTACTAGCGAGCATTGACATGATGTTCTTGAGTGTACTCATTTGATCCATTAAGTTTTTCATCATATGGCGTAGTTCAGATAATAAAATGGAGGGTTGTATGATGATGGGAAGGCTTGGGTTTTTTAGAGTTGGATTGGAATTGAAATGACTTGTTGCAGCTCTCAAGCAACTGAAAAATAGAAAAGCGCCAGGAGAAGACCGGATAACAGCCGAAATGCTGAAAATGGGGGGTGAAATAGTAGAAAATATTGTCACTGTACTACTAAACAAATGTTTGATTGAGGGAAAGATACCAAAGGCGTGGAATAATGCTGAGGTAATTCTTCTCTTCAAAAAAGGGGACACATCAAATATTGAAAACTACCGCCCCATAAGCTTACTCTCGTGCATATATAAAGTATTGACTAAAATCATCACAAATCGCCTCACTCAAAAATTAGACTTCTACCAGCCAGTAGAGCAGGCAGGCTTTAGAAAAGGGTTCAGTACCATGGATCACATTCAAACCATCAGAACATTAATTGAAAAGACCACGGAATACAACACCCCCATTCACTTGGCGTTCGTGGACTATCGAAAGGCGTTTGACTCAATTGAAATACACGCCGTCCTCCAAGCACTAAATAACGCAAGAGTTGACACCAGATACTCGCAGCTAATTAAACACATCTACGAAGAGGCTACATTTCACGTAAAGGTAGATGAAGACCTTCAAACTAACAAAATAAAGGTTGAAAAGGGAGTCCGCCAAGGAGACACAATGTCTCCAAAATTGTTCACGTCGGCGATGGAGGATGTGTTCAAGCAAATGAATTGGGAAGGGATGGGTATTAACATTGACGGATGTCTGCTAAACCACCTGAGATTTGCGGACGACATCGTACTGATTTCTAGCAATATTGACGAACTTGAAGCTATGCTAATACAATTGAATGAGGCATCCAAGACCGTAGGGCTGGAGATAAATATAAATAAAACCAAAATAATGACAAACAGCGATGCAGTTGTTTTTATTGATAATCAACCGGTGGAAAGAATGGACGAATATATTTATCTGGGTCATTCAATTAGGATTGGAAAGGAAAATCAAACATCTGAAATTAGAAGAAGAATAAGAGCCACCTGGTCAGCCTTTGGGAGGCTACAGCATATTCTCAAAAATTCCGATATTCCCAATAGCCTGAAAAGAAAGGTGTATGAAACATGTATACTGCCCGTGGCAACCTATGGTTTAGAGACGGTGACGTTAACCCAGAAGAGCGCCGAGCAGCTAAGAGTTTGCCAAAGAGAGATGGAGCGCAGAATGTTGGGAGTGAGTCTAAGAGATAGACTGAAAAACGAGGAAATAAGGCGTAGAACGAAAATACTCGATATAATGCAGAGAGTAGCTCAAGCAAAGTGGCAATGGGCGGGACATATAGCACGGCATGAACCAAACCGCTGGACGTCAAAACTCTTGAGATGGAGGCCCCGTTTAACGAAAAGAGGTGTAGGAAGACCACCAAAAAGATGGAGCGACGATATCCGAGACTTTGCGGGAAGAGATTGGATCCAGAAGGCTCAAGACAGAAATGCATGGAAACAAATGAGAGAGGCCTACGTCCAACGATGGACGGTTGCAGGCTGATGATGTTGCAGCTTGGGCGAATGTTACTTTTTTTGTAGAGGCCTAATTGGTATTTTCCGTTTTTCTTGGGCATTCATTTATTAAGTGTTGTTCCGTGTACTTGACGCATCTAGAATTATTTCTGCAGAAATTTATTGACAGCTAAGCCTTGGGATTTGGTCTATTTTATAAATTTCTTTTTATTTGATTTAATGTCTACAAAGTGTATCGGTAGTGGTGTTTTTGTCTCTCGTTGTTTAACGTTCCATATGTTGGTTACTTTATGTTCTTTTTGGATTAAACTTTGTTTCATTTTGTTTATATCTGTTGTTGGATAAATATTTTTGAGTACTACTCGGAAGGTTCTTTATTTTTTTGGTATATAAGTATAAAATTTAGTTTCTTTTTCTACTAACGCTTTTGTAATTTTAGTGTATGTTTGGCTTCCTAAGGATTGTACTTTCACCTGAACATTCTAAAGTATTTTTAATATGTATTTTCAATTAGTGTTTTTATATTTTTTCATCCATATATAAATATTGGTGGAGGTTTTAGCTCCGTGTTTTGTATATTGTTCCCTTCTTTATCGTCCTATTCAGCAAGTGAATCATATTTATTATTTACTGTTATCTTTTCTCGAAACCAATATCCTGGCTTTTTTAAGTTTGAGGTTTATGTGTTTCAATGATTTTGTATCGTTTGTTGTTATTTGTCTGCCATTGATTCGCTGTATTTAAATTTGATATATGTGTTGATATTTGCGTGTGCATTGGAATTATGCTTGGTACTTAAAAGTTATTTTGTGGTTGGATGTTATATATGAATGCAATTTGTGAGTAAGGTTGTTGTATTGGTGTATAATACACTTTCATTGGTACTTGAAAATAATATGTGTTTTGTTCTTTAGGAAAATTTCTATTATTTATTGTGTGATGCCTAAAATTAAGCGTGTAAGCCATTAAAAACGTTTTATTTTGATGTTAACTTTAAATTAAAAATAAAAACATTTGCCGATAAAAATTTATACTAAGGTCAAGTATTCATGCTTGATAACTCCAGCGCGCGATTGTATACAACCTTACACTTTGAATTTCAAATGACAACTCAACATTTGAAGTAAACCTTTATTTTATTAAAGAAGAAAGTTAAGAGAACTTGCAGTAAAATAATATATTGTATTGTATTACATTATACATGCGTACATACATACACATAGTGATATACACTCACTTACTCACCCACCCTCTCGCTCACTATATTGTACGGTGGAGAATTACAGAGAAATTAAAACTTGTAAAAATAAAATTAAAACTAGACATCCATCTATTTGTTTACAAAAATTGCCAATAAATTCATCAAATCTGTAAAAGGTTGTATCTGAACATTAACTTATAAGTTAAAGCAAAAATTTTGTCTTTAAAGTTACATTGTACCTAAGTTCGGAAAACCCAATTAAATAGAATACAGGAATTAAACAAAAGTTCCAAAACCTACAGAAGCACGATTAACAATATCGCAATATTTTGTGATTTTTCAATTATAAATCATCATTCTGGGCGATGAATATTACCTCACTATTTTAATTTAATTATAACTAGAGATGGCAGTTTTTACACATTTCGACAAACCTGGATAATGTGAAATTGCAAGATGTTCTTAAATTTGAGTCTAAAATTTTAGTTTGGTATGCAGCATTCGTAAGGGTTGAGGACCAAGTTTATGCAACTAATTATTGGACAAAGTTAAATTCTTTCAGTAAAATCATAAAATGACAAAATTACATTTTAGTGGAACTTAATGTCATGGAGTTAATTAAAAAAATTAATTTAAGTATTGTCCAAAATATAATGGGAAATTAAAATCAATTTTAGGGTAGATTATAAAACACGAAACAACTACATTTTTAATTAATTTTTTATAATTATAATGTTCATAATAACTGAAATAAATAACTGGTTTTGTTTAGTTGTTTGTTATTTTTTCTTATTGGTATTTCAGTTTGTGCTAAGACCTATGAGGCATGCTTCAGTTTAAGCAGTTAAGTTTGAACATAAGATTTTCTTAAATGTTGCTTTAGACCATCTTACGTATTTGTAAATCGTGTTTTTAGTATTGAATAAAATGTGCAAACGCAGAGAGAATATATTGTTGGGATCTTTTTTTGGACTGTGAGAAGGTCCTTCTTCGTTCCGTTGCCATATCTCTAGCCATGGCAATTAACGATTTGAATTTTGTGTTACTTGATATTTTTGAAATTAAGTTAGTAATTATATGGCCTCTTTGTGCACATTTTCAATAAGGAAAAACGTTAAAATAACGGTACTAACTCAACTCCTTCGAGATCTTGCTAGTAGCTGAAATGAGATAATATAAATAGCATACATGTAATTATGCTTGACCTTTAATTAACAAGCAGTTAATAAAAAGTATTACAACATTCAAGTTTCACCATTTTTAATTACATCATGCTATACACCAATGCATAAATGACGAACACATTTCACTTTGCTTTTGCTTTCGCTAAATATAAGGAAAAAGGAAACAACTGTGCATTGACATTAATCGGCAATTTTAAATTGTTTCAAATGAATTGCAAACTCTTGAAGTGTTTTATTAAATTTTATTAAATTTAAGAACAATATGTTGGATTTTGCTAAGAACTACGGGCTCGGGGAATTCTATCCCCTCTTCCCCATCCTTTTGATGAACCTGACGGCCACAAAACGACGTTATGGCGCAGCTCTTGACTCTTAACGATGAAACTTATGGACCGGCTGATTCCTGCAATTACATCATTTATTAATTAAAACATTTAGATGGCCTCAAGTTTTGTAACGACGACGAACTGAAAATATCAAGTGTTTATATTTAAATAAAGAGTATGTAAAAAATAACAACACTCAAAAATAAACTCTTTTTTTACATCCGATTAAAAAATATAGGAAAACTTACTTTTTAGATAACCCTTGCACAATAGCAGACTAGGCATACATGCTTAAATAACATAAGTCAATTTGTTAAATTAATTAAAGTTATAATAAAACCTTGATCAAAACAATAACGGTGCGCGTCCATTGTGATTAAAAGTAAAAGTAAAAATTCAGTCATTAACACGTAAAAGTATTTGATCGAAATCCCCCTGCAAACACTTTACTTTTGAAACGGAAAAGTAAAATCAATAGAGGATTCAAGAAACTTGTACTTTTTTGCATCCGTAGCGAGCACACGACAAAAACTTTGCCAAGAAACTTGTTTAAAAGTTTAATTGCCTTTTTAGATTAAAGTTGCTTAAAACTGCGTGCCTTCCTAAACTAAACCTTCTTCACAGATGTATTTTCAAGTTGCCGTGGTCGGTTTTAAAGAATGATTTAAACACGTGCTCCTTAATTTCAAGCATTTGCGCTATAAAAAGTCTACAGTTTAATATATTTTATTTTCGATAAAAATACGCGCAATATTAGAAATTTTAACGTTGTTCCTGGAAGTGACAGGTAAAATTTCCGTTACAATTGTTATGTCGTATGCACAAAAGATAAAACACTTGTTATTTGTTTTTGAAGTAGACTTCAACAAAAATAAAGGAAGTACAGGAACCGTTGAAACTTGGCCCGTTTAGACTCAAGGCCACCTACAACAGTTCGTTCGTCGGGATAACTCCAGATAAAAATGAAAAATTGCTTTTTAGATTGCGTCGAGGATTTCCACAATGAAGTCCTGCATAAAGGGCGACCCAGCAATTTAATTTTAAAACGATGTTTTATGCTCGGTAACGAATAAAGCGGCTTCATTTTAATATATAGCCCGGTTAATTACGCTCGTCTTCTTTAGGTGTCAATAAATTTAGTAGTACAATAGCCAGAGGCCGTAACTGCAAAGTTAAGTCGACAAGAATCTGCCGGGAAATTAACTGTAGCCCGGCGATTTATTGTTTTTCCATATCTCCACACATAAATTTATAGAGGAAAACTTATATTTCGCGCTTTATTGCTCCCGCTAATTCGAAAGGGGAGCCGCCGCAGTTCGACTGCTCCCAGGGGGGTTTTTAAATTTTTGCCCCGGCGGCGTCAACGGTTACAGAATAAATTGCGTTCCCACCTCGTGGGGTCTATTGTGTTTAATTAATAAATAGATACTCGCAACTACATACACATACATACATAACAACAATTTACAGTAGGTAATAAAATTAACTTTTCAGGTAAATTTACAATCACATCGGCACTGCTGCAACAGGACGGAGGATGCGGTTGTGTCAGTGCACGCCTGTGATGGATTCTATCCAGGGCTTGTAGTATGCCGTTCGCATGTATACCCCTGGGAGATATGGGGCTGCGCATTTAATGCCGTGTGATACGGTTCCTGCTAGTTGGTACCTTCCGTCTGGCCTTTGTAGCACTAAAGGCCCTCCCGAGTCACCCTAAAATAAAATAAAATTTTTACAACAGAAACAAATGAAGTTGTACGAAATAAACATAGAACGATGTATAAATTATATTTTTATACCCCTTAGTGCAAATTTAATGATCCTAAGAATTGTAAAAAACAATCATAAAAACATTTTTGGAATAACTTGTCTATGGTTTGAACCTAAAAGATGGTGTAACATCCTGAGTACCTAATATAATTAGTTCTAATAATCTGATTTATACAAATTTATTACTACTGACTACTTTTTTATCCAAATCATTTTGTTGTTGAAATGGCCATTACCAATTTGGATGTTACTAGAAAGTAAAAATGTTGTATCTAGGTAACATGTAGTTAAAGATCTAAAAATGCCAGTAAAAAAAATAATTTTTAGGCCAAATTTAAATCAGTTTTGATACATTAACCGATTGAGAACTTTTTAGTTTTATTTTGTTGTATATAAGCAATAATATATAATAAAAAATAATAATGTTTAAGTCATTACATAACATATTTTTTTATTATACATTTTTTACACTAAAATATCTTTTAAGCGCATTTTATCTTTTGCAAATTACATGCACAGGGTTGTCGAGGTAAATTCAGAATTTTTTTAAGTTGTTGAATTATAAAAGTTCGCCGTTTGCTCATGCGCAATCCGCTGTTAGGTAATACAAGTTATCTTCGTACAATTAACAATTTACGATTTCGACAAAATGAGCCCGGAATACGATCGCAGAGTTGCTGTACGCAAATCTCTTCGTGTAGGATAAGCGCCGACAGAAATTATTACGTGGCTTGGCTACAAAAAAATAAGGTTATCATATAGTACAGACCACCAGGAGGAGATAACTGCTGAAAGAGCAAACAAATAAATGGTCGTAACGAAGTCGTCGATCAGTCTAGCAGTTGACCTGCACTACAAGTCTTTTGTCATGAAAAACCGCCAACAGTTGACTGAGAAAAACAAAATTGCAGAAAGTTAAAGGTCCAAGCTCTGCCGAACAACATCAAGCACAACAGCGCTGGTTTTCTGAAATTATTTTTGGGCGAAAAGAACTTCATTCAGGACGGAAATATGAATCGCCAAAATAATCATTGAATCTGCGAAAATATCTCTGAGGTGCCTATTGTCGTGTATATAAAGTTTCCAGGCTCTTTGATGATGCTGGGGTTTGTGAGCAGTGAAGAGAAAAGCATAGTACTTCACTTTCGAGGAAGACTTGAAGGTGACCGCCTGCTATATAAATGTGCTGGAGATAGTTGTCCAGCTCTAAATAGAGAAAGTGGCAATATGTGTTCCAGCAAGGTTCCGATTTAGCCCACAAGGTAAGGAAGATCCAGACATGACTATACGACAGTTTATATTACCATTGATCGTGCGACTTGTGGCTTTCCTTTCTTCCAAACTGGAATCTTTTACTACAGCGTGTGAGGCGTGGTCAAAGCGAAGGTTAATAAGAGGAATAATAACAGCTTAAGACCAAAAACAGCTTAAGAGTCTACATCAATGAAGTAATAACACATATAGACAAAGAGGAACTTGTGCTGGGCTATAGCAAGTTTAGGTCCTGGGTACAATAAATAATATGGTTTTAAATATTATATAGGTAAATTTCATGTAAATAAATTCAATTTTTTTTTGTGTCTTAATGTTATTTTCATTGTATATTCATTTTTCGGGTTTATCTCAACGACCTTGTACAATACTTGCCTAGTAATTTATACATTATACTAGTATCCAAAAAACTAACTCCTACAAATGCAAATTGAAAGGTAACGTAGATTAGTAGTGACGCTTTTGAGAAAAATTGTAATAGAAGTGAAAAGAAGCGTAAAAGTTAATGCTTAGACCAGTTATTAAGTGAACTGAGAATATTGCAGAATATTGCGGTTTGAACGAAGAGAATTATAAACATATATAATAAGGATATATGTAATTCTTGCTGACGTGGCTTTTTATTAGCCTACTGAACCACTTTTTTAATGAGGTCTACTTTAATTCTCTTTTTGGTTGCCTGGTGAGTATCTTCTAAGCCTTCTATTAAGCTCATGTTTACCAATAGCTGAAGTGTATCACTTAAGTGATATTCTAGCTTATCATAGTGCTGTATGCTCTTTTCTTTAATACATAAAGCACATTCGGGTCTGTATGTCACATTTAATTGGTACATACCATAAGGCGTTTGTTGTTATTTGGAGTAATTTTGAGTGACTTCTCTGGATTTGATTTGCTTGTACAACTCTAAAGCTTGACGCCATAAACCCAAATAAGTATAATTATTGTTCAGTTTAGAAGGGTTTCATTTTTCAAAAGCATGCTGGACTTTCTTCTGATTATTCAATATAAATATTCTGTTTTTAACTATATTTGTTTACGTTTTTCGACTGCGCGGTCTTTTTAAATAAGTTTACTGTCCAGATGAACACCAAGACTGCGCATTTAAAGTTACTTTTAAATATAAAGATCACATGGACAAATTTAGTTTCATTAAACTTAATTTTTTATTTATGTTTGTATTTCATTTAGATAGTCATTGCTGGTTTTTCATGTGATGCAAAGATGTCTTCTGCGAAGGCTTTAATGATCGTATTTCTGTCAGTTGATAGGTCTGTCGTGTATAATAAATATAGTAGAGGTTCAATTACTTTACCTTGAAGCACCCCAGATTTTATTGAAAAGTCATTGGATACAGACTTATTGATCCTAACTCGAAATTCTCTGTTACTTAGATAAACTTAATCAGATTAAAATCAGTGTTTGGAAGATACTTTTGAATTATCAAAGATTTGATTAATATTCAAAGATACTGAGATATAGTATTATTGCGTTTGAATGTTTTGTTTATAATGTGACATATTCTGTAAGTTTGGTGCACGGCTGAATGGTATTCAAGAAGACTAAACTGGTGAAGTGGTATTCATTCTTCAGTGTTGAGATCGGGTTTCATTTATTAAATTAGAAATGTTTCGAGGTTCTCTATTTTTTTGGGATATCAGCATTTATTAGTTTTCTTTAAATATTGCACTGGATATATAATACTTCTGCTGTAATTTATTTATGATTTTTGGTTTAACTCTGTCTATACCTGGAGCTTTTCGGATGTTTAGATAGTTATTCTCTTTTTGTACTTTTTTTGGGCTGAATGCTTTAATTCCATTTTCAATATTTAAAGGAATATTTGACAGGTCTTCTACTTTATTATATATTTCTTTATTGATTGGTGTAAATACTTTATATTATAGCAATATGTGCAACAGACACCAGTGTCTTTTCTTCATTCCTTGTGGCCCATTATAAGATGCGTACCATTTTATTACGTACTTGTTGATCTATGTTTAATTGGTTTTTAAATTAAGTTATCAAACTCGTTTAATCATGAAATAATCTGTCGTGTTCTTTTTTGATTTTTACCTTTAGTTGCTCTATTTAATCCATGCTTTGTAGAGCATATGTTCAATATCATTTAACCCTTCTATTGACTGCTATAAGTTTTTTTATCTCGACTGAATTGTTATTGTAAGTGAGATTTTATAATTGTAACTTATGTAGGTGTGGCGAGTTAAACTTCTAGAGTAAGAGTGTCAGTTAGGTTTATTGACATCTCGTCCACTTGAGTTCGATTTTGAAGACATTTAGATTTATGTTTTCTTTTATTTTAGTGCAATATTTCCCCCGTTTTCTTAATTTTAATTTTTATTCAAAACACCAAGTTTTTGTGAATATGGTTACTAATCATCGCTATTGCTAATGTATGGTCAGAGGAGAAGTTGTAACTGGGTTCCACTTTCATGTATAAGGAGAAAATGTCATTTGTGATGAAATAATCCAAAAATTCAAGAGTTTTGTTCTGGTTGCTTAATCAGTAAGTTCCAGTACCAATTACGAGGAAGAAATAATTATTCTTTTGAATAAGTTTTGCAAGTTTTTCGACTTTTTTTATATTAAACGTCACCTCCTGCAATAAATTTCGTCCTAGTGTTTGAAAGAAGTCTTTAAAATACATTGAAGTAATTTTGTTAACTGATATGGCATTATTTAATTTTTACTACTACAGCTGGCAAGCGATTTACTTTATATTTAGAATAGTTTTGTATGACAAACATCATTTTTAATTATTACAAAAGTACAAGTATTATCAGTATTAATATGTACTTAAATACTTCCAAAATTTGCTTAAAATATGGTAAACTTTATATATGTGATTTCTGTTTTTTTTTGCGTCTGCATAACTTATGTCTTGTTGATAATGTTGATGAAGTCGCCGTACTGGCATTGTCATGCTTCTTTGTATTATTTGGTTATTGTAAAATATTTAGCTTATTATTGTGGGACCTAAGGATATTGTGATAGAATTCGCAGCCTTTACAGTTGCCTGGGTGTGCACTATTACATAAAGTACATCTAGGAGGAGTATCTCTAGTTTTTTTTTACAATTGAAAAAAATTCACGAAAACATTTGGTCTCTTGCAGTATATTATAAGATGTTCATACTGTTGGGATCTAATGCTCAGAATATTTATTTTCATTTTTCTTGATAATTTTACGACAGCCGATTTATTTTAAAAACACCCTATTTTATAAATACTTTTGTTTTATTGAGAGATTTAGGTCCACAAATGATAGATTTAGAAGTTGTTTTGTCACTATTTATCTCCAGTTAATTGTTTCGAAATTCGTGGGTTTTATTTGTCAATTTATTTTCGATTTCTTCTATTTCGGTGGTATAATTTAAATGCTTTTAGTTGATAGATGTGGTGGATCATATAGTTTTCTTTTATAATGTTACTATTTTTCTATAAGTGTCAGGAATGTTACAATTTATTTTTATGGTATTCTCACTTAGGCATTTGGTGGTATACTCTTCTACCTCTATCATTTCCATTCCCATATTAGTGAAGATTTGTAACTCCAAATTAGTGAAAGTTTTGATATTTCATGTTACTCAGACAAAGCATTGAATATATTGTTTAAGTTAATATTTTCAGTTGGTTTGCAGTTTTCCTTTCTTTTTTCCAACTTTGGTAAGTTTTGCCTTCAGATAAGGGTTCTCATTTTCCATTTTCAGTTAGTAAATGGCATTCTGGTGTAAAGGTAGTATTGTTGTGGTAAATAATAACTAGTATTTCTTTTGTTAGCTGTTGTTAATTCCAGGTTTATTATAAACCGATATGGTTTTCATAATTGTTGTTTATATTTAATTTATTTTTGTGTAGTTTTTTTCTGTTATCACTACCGATATATTAACAGCGGTCACTTAGGTACCTCAACGATATGGATAGAATAAACTCTGGACCAAATTCTATACGCTATTAAATTCAAATTAATACTCTATAATGATGTATGGATTTGTAAAATTTAGTGCAAGTTAAAACGCAATGAGAGCATTATTGTGTGTAGCAATACTGGACCGGTCAGTAAAAGACTCCACAACATCCAACTTTCGGTCGGCTCAAAATTATCAACTTCGAAAAGAGCCTACTGCTACACTATTTATTCTTGTTTGCATCGTCAAATGCATTAATTTAAAAACCATAAATATTATTCTGTGGGTTTTTTTAACCCAATTTGAACTTGTATCATTGCAATGTGCATTGTCTACATTTACTGCAAATTTGTAGAACTTTTATTTATAATTGCTGTATTTATGTTTTGTAGGGAGGATTTTTGGTAAAACATTTCAGCAAAATAATGTCCGTCCACATATCGCTGGTCGTAAGATGACTTTCTTTTAAAAGCAAAACATACAAATTCTGATGTTTATTTCAAATTTATGGCCTATCAAATGCAGCTCTGCATATATTACGACTATAACGATCATTCCTGAAATAGAAAAAAATAAGTCGGGTCATCCAAATTACCATTTAAAGCATGTTTAAGTTAATGGAACGATAAACATAAGCTGTCATTTATGTATGGAGTAGGCACATCTCATATCTAATTGCTGTTTATTGCTTTTAATAAATATTTTCTTCAAATTATAAGACTTTTATCTTTATTCTTTTTGGGTGTTGTAATTTTCTGTCACTATTTTAATTGTATTATGCTTAATTAACACAACACAAAAAAGATAAGTGAAAACAAGTAGTTAAGTAGGCTTGCAACATATTCACATTGTAAGAAAAAAATTTAGGTATTAAAAATGTAATGTTTCTTTTACTGTAAACAATTTAATTTGTACACCACGTTTATCTACATTATTTCAATTTAACAAAGAAAATTATAAAGCATCTAAGCTATTAGAAAGAATATTATTATTATAGTAGACAGTCAATCAGCAATCAATAAACTCATGCACCAAGATTTACGAAACTGCACGCAAGTGTTAAATACATTGAAAAACCATAATACATACAGTTGCCTTTCATCGAATCACTGGTCACATAAGAATTTTTTTACTGATAGAATCAAAGTTTTTCTTAGCAACTAATTAACTTGAAAGTCAAGTGATTGGTTATATAATAAATAAAGCAAAACCAAAAAAATGCTCAAGTGTGAGCAAATTCCAAGCACACTTTTTATTTTCATTTAACAAGAAATCTAAATAAAGCAGCAAAAAACCAATAAAATATTAATTGAATTTTAAACAAGGCACTATACTTTAATAAATCAACCACTCAGGGAAAATAAAATAAGGACTTAATTGGGATATTTTAGTACAGGGCGAGGTATAAGTTCTTAAGTCGCAGTACACTGTACTTCAGATACCTGTCTAGCTATCTATTTATGCAAAACCATTATGCAAGAAGATCAATTGAACAGTTAACAATAATGTATAATTAAAAAACTATGAAAGGAACTATATAAATACTACAAAACGTACTCAATTTAATTTAGAGAACTATTCAAACTCATGGGAGACAGCAATTTTAGTTTCCTATCAACGGCAGCCCAACATATTGGCCAACTGACCCCAATAAAAACCAGATCTGCTTGACTTCTTCGTCACCTACGGTATGTCTTTAAACTACATGGACATCGTTCCCAGTTACGACATTTTATTTGACCATACCCCTGTAGTAGTCTCAGTAAGCGCAACTATACTTTACAAAGAACCCACATCTACTCTCAGCAATATAAAAACCAACTAGGAAACTTTTGAATCACATAAATGAAAATCTTAACATGAACCTGGCATTAAAAACAAACGAAAAGTTAGAATATGCAACTAACCACTTAATAACAATTATTCAGAAATCCGGTTGAAAATCAACACCTCAGTCCTACAGCCACAAAACCAATACATCTAACATCCCAACTAAAATAATGGAAATAGTAAAGAAAAAAAGAAGAGCCACCACCACAAGATGCAACAGGGTTATGTGCAAAACCGATAAAGAAAAGGTTGAAGCTTTCGCTCTGCACCTTCAAACTACCTTTGAACCTAATTCTAATGAACCAGACCAGGAGGTTGAACATTATTTAAAAACTTCATTGCAGTTATCACCCCAAATAAAGAGTTTCACTATCCATGAAAATGAAGCATTCCTAACACAAAATCTCCAGGACATGACCTTATAACAGATATCACATTAAAGCACTTACCTGAGAAAGGACTTCGTTATCTCCAAATCCTGTTCAATAGAATACTGTGTCTTGCATACTGGCCATCATTACTCAAATATGCCCAAATTATCTTAATCCTTAAAGCGGGTAAACCTCCCATCCAAATAAAATCCTACCGACCTATTAGTTTACTTCCGATAATCTCTAAGCTGCTAGAAAAATTAATATTAAAATATATTAATGAAAGTGAACTTCAAAGTAAATGGCTACCAGATCACCAGTTTGGATTCCGATCCCAGCATTCAACAATTCAACAATGCCATCGATTAACACACATAATACGCGGTGGACTTGAACAAAAAACTTACTGTTGTACAGTATTCTTAGATGCAGTTGTGCATTTGACAAGGTTTGGCACAGAGGTTTATTGTACAAAATAAAAAATCTACTTCCATACCATTACTACCTTCTTTTGCGCTCCTACCTGGACAAACGATTCTTCCAAACCAAACTCGGTAACGACACCTCCCAGATATATAGAATTAATGCGGGTGTCCCTCAGGGTAGTGTGCTCGGCCCTCTATTGTATCTGTTATATACAAGTGACTTTCCTATCACAGAGCAAGCAAGTACAGGGACGTTTGCTGATGACACAGAAATCATGTCGTGGAATGAAGACTCAAACACAGCAGCCGAACTACTCCAAGAATATTTAAACCAGATGGAAAAGTGGCTAAACAAGTGGAAAGTAAGGGTAAATGGAAATAAATCGGTCCAAGTCACGTTTACAACAAAACACTCAGCGCGTCCACAAGTCTACCTAAACAATACACCGATCCCTCAGGCAGACGAAGTCAGATATCTGGGTCTGCATCTCGATAAACGCTTGACGTGAAATCTCATATAAGAAAGAAAACGAAAAGAAATGGATTTACGTCTAAAAAAATGGTATTGGCTCCTTGGGAGAAACTTAGCACTTACCATAGATAACTAACTGTTAATATACAAAAGCATAATTCGTCCCATCCGGATCTACGGCTCTGAATTATGGGGATACGCCAGTAAATCATCAATAAAAATAATACAACGCTTCCATTCCAAGACCCTGAGGATGATATCCAATGCTCCCTGGTTTGTGTCAAATGCAACCATTCACAACGATTTTAACATCCCATTAGTAGCCGATTTTATAAGAACAAAAGCTGAAAAACATCATTGCACTTTTGAAAATCACCCGAACATAACAGTCAACGTCCTAGTCCAGGAACCCGAAACCAGAAGATTAAGGAAAAAGTGGCCAATAGACTTAGTGAACTATAGTAGAAGATTCAACAGTGGGTGCTTTTTCCTCATGACTTTTATTAAAAAATAATAACATAAAATTAGCTCATAGAATTACTGTATTTATTCTGATTGCTAATAAAATGAGTAAAAAAATATAATTTAAAAATGAAGCATAAATGACAAAATAATCAAATGTTTATATAAATATAAGAAAACAGAACAGTGGGTTGAATTGAAAAAGAGTAAATATTAAAACATTGAACAAAAAATTAATTGCATAAGATCAATGCGTCTTATTAAAAAGCCTGACGATCTACAGATATATATATATATATATATATATATATATATATATATATATATATATATATATATATATATATATATATATATATATATATATATATATAGTAAAACCAGGAAATTTAGAGATGAAGGAAAGCACATAATAAGATTATACATTTCTATATTTTCTTTTACCTCTTTTTTGAGGCAATACACACAAACGTAATCTTATGTTTATTGAATCTTATGGAACTTCAATAAACTTAGTCCAGTATTGTTTTTAGATTATCAATTCCGTTTTGGAAATGATTTCGAGATCGTCAAAATAACAATCTACAGCCTTAATTATGTCTTCGTTTTCTCCATAGGCAGGACTATTTTATATTTTAAGGATAGGCACACAAATAAAGTGGAAGACTAATAATTTCGACTTCAATTTTGGCAAACAATAGCACTTAAATGGGCAGATGCATCGTTGCTGTCGAACAATACCATCTTCGTAAACCTTCCAGAGGAAGGTTGAGGGGTCAATTTAACTTAAACATCTGTTTGGTTTCTTAAAGTAATATTTATACGACAGGTATTTTCAAACACGTTTTTGACGGTACCAGAAATTCTTTTATTTTACGAATGTTAGCTGAGGTGTAAATCAAAATCACTTTCAAAAATAAGTGTTCTATTCTACCTGTAATTTTGTCTCCTCGCTTGTTTAAGATATAAATTTTGTATTTGACGCAAGCGTCGCTCGCAGTAAATCAAGAAATAAATGTAAAAACTGCGACAGAATAAATTAGAATGCTAAAATATGTAGCACTTCAAAAGATAATAAAATAAAATTATCTTAAAACAATAATTAAGCTTCATTACCAATGAATAAATAAATGATTTTGAAGAGAAAAAATATCTCCAAGTCTCCGTTAGTGGCCTTTGGTAAGTACACTTGCAAAGCATGAATCATTAACATCATTCGATATTAAACTTGGTACTACAGCGGTTCGTTGTTAAGTGCGGCATTAATAATGAAAAGTAATTAACCTTTACAAGGCAAGGAATCGTATCGCAAGCCCAAGCAAACATTAGCGGACGAAAGCAAATCCGTAATAATCTCACTTCCTAGCTAATCAACTGGGTAAAGGTAATCTAGGATTATTTTTGCTCGCTAATAATTAATATCCTGTATTTAGAGCGATCGCCCCAACTTCTTACCTCACACGAATCTTTCTGCCCGTTCGCGTAGCCGGCGCACAAGAAGGATTCCAGGATTACTTTATTGTGGCCGGCGGTCCTAAACATTTCCTGGCAGACCTGGTTCTCCATAATGGGCACTTGCACCTCCTGCAAAATTGAAGGGACTCCTCCGGCGTATTTGAGCCGCCCCCAGCCGGTGACCGTTGCCATCCGTCCCGTGAAATCTTCGCCCTCCCTGGGCAAACATATTGGCACTGAAAATGATTCAAGCAGAACGAGCTTTAGCAAGCTTTTCGAGGTATAAAAAGGGCAGAATATTAATAAATAAATATTTTTTTTGAAATAATGGATTAATAAAAAATATAAAGTACTATATTAATCAATGTAAGTATATAACGTAAATTATTATTAGATAACAAGAAAATTGCAATTAATACAATAATCGATTTTGCCCCTGGAGTAAGAGACAGGTGCTCATTAAATTAAAATATGGTCAAAAAAACTACAATAATTATTTAAATAAGTCGTAAACTTTTTTATTGGAAATAGAAAATTATATGTTTTATTACGTTTTCCTTTTTGGTTTAATACAAAATTTGATTTATATATGTTTTTAGAAATAGTTTAATAAATAATGCTGTTACTTCAAAAATAAATCAATATTTAAACGAAATAATCGAACTCAACTTTCACAAATTTTCGCTCTGTATGTAACTATAAAGTATATGCTAATAATGTGTTTTAGAACAGAAACATTGGAAATAAACTGAGAAAAATTATTAGAAAATACACCGTCAATAATGATAGTACTTAATATTACAAAATTAAAACAAGAAAACTTACGGCAAGCTTAGGGCTTTAAATTTTTTTGCCTGTTTCATTTAAGTTGGATGAATAAAGAGTAGATTCTAAATTATTATGTTGTTGGTTCTCGGGTTGTCGGACGTTGTTAGAGCTTGGAAACTCTTGAAACTTCTTCCGTAACTGCGATGGACACCTTCAGAAAAAAATCTTCTAAAAATGTTAGAAAGATGTCCGACGCAGTTGTAGACGAAACATCAAAAGTTCTCAATCTCCGACTACGACTTAACAACAAAGCAAATACAAGCAACTAGAAATACCTGCAATAAAAGAAAAAACCACAAGGTATAGTGTTAGAGACAATGCTAAGATTTGAATCGCCAAATCAACTTGCAACCACACTAGTAGAAGAGCTAAGAAGACTTTTCAATTCAACGGACTTAACAAATTATTTTACCCAAATCATCATCATCATTATCAGCCTGCAACCGTCCATCGTTGGACGTAGGCCTCTCTCATTTGTTTCCATGCATTTCTGTCTTGAGCCTTCTGGATCCAATCTCTTCCCGCAAAGTCTCGGATATCGTCGCTCCATCTTTTTGGTGGTCTTCCTACACCTCTTTTCGTTAAACGGGGCCTCCATCTCAAGAGTTTTGAGGTCCAGCGGTTTGGTTCATGCCGTGCTATATGTCCCGCCCATTGCCACTTTGCTTGAGCTACTCTCTGCATTATATCGAGTATTTTCGTTCTACGCCTTATTTCCTCGTTTTTCAGTCTATCTCTTAGACTCACTCCCAACATTCTGCGCTCCATCGCTCTTTGGCAAACTTTTAGCTGCTCGGCGCTCTTCTGGGTTACCGTCACCGTCTCTAAACCATAGGTTGCCACGGGCAGTATACATGTTTCATACACCTTTCTTTTCAGGCTATTGGGAATATCGGAATTTTGAGAATATGCTGTAGCCTCCCAAAGGCTGACCAGGTGGCTCTTATTCTTCTTCTAATTTCAGATGTTTGGTTTTCCTTTCCAATCCTAATTGAATGACCCAGATAAATATATTCGTCCACTCTTTCAACCGGTTGATTATCAATAAAACAACTGCATCGCTGTTTGTCATTATTTTGGTTTTATTTATATTTATCTCCAGCCCTACGGTCTTGGATGCCTCATTTTATTGTATTAGCATAGCTTCAAGTTCGTCAATATTGCTAGAAATCAGTACGATGTCGTCCGCAAATCTCAGGTGGTTTAGCAGACATCCGTCAATGTTAATACCCATCCCTTCCCAATTCATTTGCTTGAACACATCCTCCATCGCCGACGTGAACAATTTTGGAGACATTGTGTCTCCTTGGCGGACTCCTTTTCAACCTTTATTTTGTTAGTTTGAAGGTCTTCATCTACCTTTACGTGAAATGTAGCCTCTTCGTAGATGTGTTTAATTAGCTGCAGTATCTGGAGTCAACTCTTGCGTTATTTAGTGCTTGGAGGACGGCGTGTATTTCAATTGAGTCAAACGCCTTTCGATAGTCCACGAACGCCAAGTGAATGGGGTGTTGTATTCCGTTGTCTTTTCAATTAATGTTCTGATGGTTTGAATGTGATCCATGGTACTGAACCCTTTTCTAAAGCCCGCCTGCTCTACTGGCTGGTAGAAGTCTAATTTTGAGTGAGGCGATTTGTGATGATTTTAGTCAATACTTTATATATGCACGAGAGTAAGCTTATGGGGCGGTAGTTTTCAATATTTGATGTGTCCCCTTTTTGAAGAAAGAATTACCTCAGCATTATTCCACGCCTTTGGTATCTTTCCTCAATCAAACATTTGTTTAGTAGTACCGTGACAATATTTTCTACTATTTCACCTCCCATTTTCAGCATTTCGGCTGTTATCCGGTCTTCTCCTGGCGCTTTTCTATTTTTCAGTTGCTTGAGGGTTTGTTTAACCTCAAGTCTAGTTATCTCGGGTATTTCCTCGGAACCCACGTTAGAAATAGTTTTATTAACCGAGCTCTGTATAGATATGTTAGATGAATATAGCTTTGTGTAGAAGTTTTCTATTGTATGTACTATATCTCTTCTGTTTGCTACTACAGTACCTTCTTGATTCTTTATTTTTATTATTTTCTGTTTACTCTGTGATCTTAATACCTTCATATTTCTGTTGTCCTCTATTGCTTCTTCAATTTGCTTATTTCTATGTGCTCTTATGTCCTTCCTAATCATCACTTTGACCTTCTTGTTAATTTCTTGAAAATTTTGAGCTTCTCTATTTGTTCGTCTTCTTTCTTCTATTAAATTCAAGGTTTCTTGTTTTAGTTTGCTACCGCTAGGTTTCTTATTGGCACATATTTTTTTAACTGATTCGTGGATACTATTTTTAATTTTTTAATTTTTTCATTTTACCCAAATACTCATATTTATTGTAGTTACATATTTTTAAACCTGCCGGTGCAAAGTTATAAAAGCAAAAGGGTAAGGACTAACAACAGCAAAATAACAGAGTTACCAGATAATAAGATTCAAGTCAGCAATTCCAATGGAAGAGAATAAGTAAATTCCAACGACAAGAAGAAGAGAAAGATTTATATACAGGGTAATTCTAAATATATGCAACAAACTTTAAAGGTTGATTTCTGGGGTTATTTTGATTATAAAAGTTTATATGAATAAATGTTCAAAATGGCTTAGTTTTAAAACTGTAGGATGTTTAATAATAAATTAAGAATTTATAAAGTAAAGGTAGGTAATAAACAAAATAATCTTATAGAAATTGTTGAAAATGATAGTCGCCAACTACAATATAGGCTTCTGTTCTCCGTCGTACTGAATGACGAATACGTTTAAAAATACTGGGGTTGTTTCGAATTGCCTTAAATGATGCAACAACGCAATTTCTGAGTTTCGCAACATTTTCAACGAGAGTCCTATAAATTAGTCATTAAAGGTAACTATAGAGAAAAAAATTTAAAGAATTTAGGTCCGGAGACCGAAAAGACCACGGTTGTGGACCTCCTTGCTCTGTCCAAACATTTGGATACGCAACGTCCAAAAACTCAAGAGTAACTAAACTGAAATTTTCCGGAGAACCATTGTGCGTACGATACACTTGTAATCTTAATTGATATGGGATTTCTTCTAATACAGTGGTGGTTCCTTTTCAAGAAAATGGCGGTATACTTCTCCATTTAACGTCATCGGCAAAAAGTGTGGACCTTCAACAATTCCGGTCCAAAAATTAACTGAGAACTGGTTATGATGACGGACAACTGATGTTTGGTGCGGGTTTTCTTCGGTCCATATGTGATTATTATGTAAATTAATAACAGCGCTTCTAGTGCAAGTTTCCTCGTCGGTGTAGAATACTTGCGCCAAAAACTGAGGATTTTGTGCGACTTTATGTGCATCCATTAACACAAAGCCATTTTTTGCGAATAATCAGTTGGTAAAAGTATCTGTACTCGTAGAATGTGATAGGGATACAACTGTTGACTCTTCAATATTCTCCAAACTATAGGCTGACTTATTCTTAAGGCAGAGGCACTTTTCTAGAGCTTGTAGTACGATGTTCCTTGATTTTATTTAGCATCATTTCTTAAACTTGTGGAGTTATAACTATGCAAGGGTGTCCGTTATTAACCGTATGTTTTTTAAAACTTTCCGTTGAAAATATGGAACAACACGAGATTACACGGTTCTGGTATCGTTCTTCATAAATACGTGTGGCTGCACGTGAATTGCCATTGGCAAGGCCGTAAACAAAATGCGTATGGCACATAGCAGTATTTGTGTAATTTATTTTAAAGAACAGGAGCTGTCAATAAACTTTAATGAACTAATGCTTTGACACAATAATATTAAATGATAAATATGAGAAAAATTTTACTTTAAAATGATTGTTTTTTGCTGATTCAACTATGACATTAGATAAAGCAAGTTATGCTATAGAAACTCATAATTTATTATTAAACATCGTATAACTTTAAAATTAAGCCGTTTTGGACATTTATTTATATCAACTTTTATGATCAAAATAACCCCAAGAATGAAATTTTAAAGTTTATCTCATATATTTAAAATTATCCTGTATACACAGAGAACACTCCCAAAATTAAAGTCCCTTCAGGGCCTTCAATCTAACTATCCGTATAAATAAACCAAATTAAAAAAAAACGACAGACTGCAGCCCTGTAATAGATAGAACTACGCAACGATGAAAAAGGATACAGAAATGTGTAATATAAAAGGTATTACGAATATAGTGCACCAAATAAGAAAATTGAATATCGATATCATAAGATATCCTAAAACAAAGAAGAAAAGTCAGAGTAACAAAAAAATAGATGACGTTATGCCTTTTTTGTAGTAGAGTTCCAAATAATAAACTTCCAAAAAAGATCTAGCATTACTAATTAAGAAGGAAAGAAAAGAGACATTTCTAACTTTTAAAATATTAACGATGAAATAATAAATTCCCATTAACATAATGGGAAGTCGATTAGAGATTTTTGGCATATATGCTCTCATCAACGATGATCTTCAGTTAAAGAAGAATTATGTAATAACATGCGAGTCGCACTAGAGGGGACATCAAGGACAACAGAGAAATGATTATATTGGGCGATTTTAATGTACGAAAAATAAAGTAAAGCATAAGATAATGGGAGAATTCGGGGAAAACCATTTAAATTGCAGCGAAGAACTATTAAGAAGCTAATGTGCCGGAAATTTCAAATCAAATATTGACTACGTTATAATACAGCCACTACCATCAATATAACTGTTAAATACCCCAGTCTGTGTAGAGATAGAGTGCGGTTTAAACGACCACTTATTTCATTTTTGTATATAGACATAAGAATAGACCAATGTACAAACGAAGAGAATTCCAAAAAAGGTTTAAATAACCAAATACAATTTAGTAGACTTAAAATACAATAGTATCAAACACTTATGTCAACATAGGCTACACCAAAAATTACAATAAAATGCATTTTATAGAAGCACTAAATGAACTTATTAACAAACATGTTATAATGTAGACAATGAAACTTTAGGAAGAATAAGCAATAAAAGAGTTGGAAAACATATATGGTTGACTGACGACATAGAAAAAGAAGTAAAGCAAAAAAATGCGCACTTGGAATGGTTAAATACAAAATAAGATTAAGATAGACATGAATACATAAAAAAGAGTCATAATAAAAAAAGAGTGTAGAGGACAGTAAAAGCAGAGAATTTAAAACATATATCGGAGACTTTGTATGCTCTACAAATCGCCGACAGACTAGGTTTTGTTAGCATAGACAAATAAGATTTAGAATTGGACTTGGAAAATAAAGTAATAAAACAAGACGGTAGAAACGCTGAATGCGCTATGGTAGTATAAAAATATAAGCTTATAAAGAAAATGTAACATTTATAATACAATAATCAAAAATAATTAAATAAAAAGTATAGCAGAAGTATGCAAAAGCATTAAGATGGACTAAGCCGAAAGAACAACGACTACTATCAACAGATGTGGACAAGTTGTGACAATCTTGTAAAATATTAAAACTAGAAAAATAAGAAACTCGGGGGTCTGAAAGACACAATAGTGGAAGAAATAGAAAAATGACAACTTGCCTGGGATGAATAAGTTATGTGAATGGAGGAAGAGAAATTACCAAATGCATCGTGAAAATATTCAGATAAACGAATGCGTGGAAGATCCCGAATAACTTGGGAAACCAAAGTCAAGAAGTCCATGAGTGTTAGAAATCTATAAGAAGAATAATGTCAAAACTCAGCAATATAGAAAAGTAATCTATTTTTATTACTTTGTTATTATTAAAAATCTGTTCACCTATTTCTATTCATATTTTAAATATTCTTTTTACTCCTAATAGGACTTTATTTTGTTTGGTGCTTTTTATATTATGGGAACAACTTATGGTTTTCTCTGATATCGTATTTTTATGTATTTGATTTTGAACATATTTTTTGATCGTTGTTTCGACTTATTAAGTTGAGCAGAATACAGAAAATTGAAATAATTATTTGAAAATAGCAAAACTAAGTAAGTAAGTATTGGACTTAAAATAATCGAAATATTTTAGCATTTACCACGATCAATATTAAAAAGTGATTACACACATTAAAGATATTAAATATATTCCTCAAAAAAATTTATTGTTATAATAAAATTTTTTACTGAACAAAATACTGAATTCCGTAACATTAGGTCGAAGTTTTAGGGCAAATTTAGACAAACTAAAAGTTAAAATATAATAGACATGTGGTCACTAATATTTCCAACATTAAGCAAAGAGATGCATAAAAACCTCTACTTTTGTATTTTGTAAAATTAAATCTAAATCGAACAATTGAGAAATGTTTAATGTAAAAAAATTGGCAAACTCAATAGAAAAGCTGAATAGCAAAAAGTTAGATGTAAATTACCCTAATATGTCAAGTGGCAAAAATTTTAACATGCATCATATTTCTGCAATAGGAGCCCCAGATAAATGTTTTGTAAATAAAAAGTTACAAAAAAAATATATATTCCTCATTAAAAATAAACAACTGATACGAACTCGCAAATGGATCATACAATCATCTCAATAAAATACAAAAATTAAGTTATGCTCAAGTAACAAATGGAGACATTTATAAACAATTTGGTCACAACACAACACATAGCCAAATTCAGCGCGCCTAAACAAAGCAAATCTAGAGAAATGCAAAGAACGCACTCTTACATATTTCAGAAAACCAAAGACTTATATTGTTGCGCCCGTACAATAATTCCAGAAATTGGTTACGCATGTTTTTGGGCAAAATTCCAAGAATTATTTATCATTTTTATTAACACATTTTTTAACTTCTCACTGAATCTGGAAATGTTCACTTTAATTTAATCATCCTTATTTACCAGATATATCTCCAGTGCATTATCATACATTTTTATCTTTAAACAATCATATGCATGATAAACAATTTAATAATGAAGTGGAATTATAAATAAATATTTTTGAAAATAAAAATAATCATTTATAAAAATGGAATTTATAAATTATATTCTTGTTGGCGAAGATGAATATTTTGATGAATAAAATTATTTTATGTAAAAATATAGTTATTTTCTTCTCAATTGAAAAACAACAGAACTTTCGTGGTTACCTACTGTTATAAGTGCCAAAAATTAAATTAAACCATATAAAATATTTAATTAAATATAGGCTAGAAAACAAATTAGTTGTCCAAAACTGAAGACTAAAGACTGGAATATTTATTATCTACCTAAATAGAACAATAAGCAAAAACACTAAACATTTCTTCCAAATTTTGGAATACAAAAAAGAAAACTATTAAAAATAACAATTATATAAGGAAGGTTCGGTAAGTAATAATACTGCCCCAGATAATTCATTTACTTGAAGAGTACATGCAATATTCTTTAGAATAACAAGGTTAAACATTATTACGGGGTTAGTAATAATTCTGCCGTTTGACATAGTTAGCCTAGAAGTTTTAAACTGGAATGTATTTCGTCACAGCAAAATTATAAAAGTCCCAAAAGGGTGTTTATTTAATCTAAATTTGAACCAGGGAAGAATCGATAGAAGTTTGATCAAAACTTTGGGGTTAAATTACTTTTTATATCTTTAATTCCGTCGTAATGCTTTTATGCAGGATGGATTTTGGAAGTCTAACTTTATTTGCTCCGAGACCAAACCCGCTTTTATTGTAGTCACATTGTCCAAAGTATGAGATGATGATAGGCACCATGCGCATTGCTTATTTTCGACGTTTTCTCTTTCGTCTCTGAATATTTTGTGCCACCTAACCACTTGTGATTTTGATAAAGCATTCTTTTCATGGACTTTCTGTTTTAAGTGTCTTGGTTGCAATTTTTTTGAGTTTAAAACAAAATTTTGTTACATATTGCAGATCGACACTACTGTGCAATTTGACCCATGGCACGATGCTTAAATAGCTGTGGCTCAAAGGTAAATAAGTTGGGTTACATCATTTTCCTAACATTTTCTAACAGTAAACTTCCTCTTGATCCTTCTGCGTAGAATAGGAAAATCAGTTTTGTTACTTTCCGGGCGCTGTATCGTTAATCAATTCGTAACGAGACGATCAAACAGCTATCCACCTCGCAAGTAATCCGCACATTGAAAAGACTCAAAGGAAAATAAGCTAGATCGCACTGTTTACCAGATATCTTCTACTCCGCACCCCAACTCCTCTGATTGGATTAAGATAATTAGTTGCGTTACTTCCCGGATGTACCTTGTATATCTAGAAATAAACCTACTTATTTGTCATCAGGTATTCCAATAACGTTTACTTGATACCTGTGAAAGACAGATGTTTAGTATATTTATTTTTTATACACAAATCTATAAGTACTTCTAATATATTTAAAAATATAATTTTTTTATTTTATTTCATGTAATTTAGATATTTTAACAAAATCAAATTTAGAACTGTTCTTGCATTCAACCAATTAATGTTGTTTGAACTTTACTAACTTTAACGATTAAACTTGAACGATGTATATACTTTTTGCATAAACTTTTTATACAAATATTTCAATTATAAAATGTTCTCTAAAAAAATAATCGCTGATCATCCGAGCGGCAATAAGCAACGTGGTCTGTTTTCGATATCTTATTAAGTTTTTACTTAGACAAATAACTTTGATACATGTGAGACGTTTTATAAGGAGATTGTGAATAAAGGACGTATACGTAATTGCTACCATGTTGGAGCTATATTTTTTGTTATTTTTAGATAGCGTCCTTCGCAAGAATTTAACAAAATTGGATGTAAAGCTTGTCAATCACCCACGCTCTTTATTCCTAATTAAATATGAGATAAAATTTCATAAAGATACTTTTTCTTATTAAATAAATTGATGGAAATACTATTTAAACAGAAAATTAGTTATTATAGTAAATTATATTGTAAGAGGATTATATTCGATATATTTTATAAATAATTTTTAATCTAAGATAAAAACAATAAGTACAAAAATTTACGGAAGTATTGTATAGACGTAGAAGAGATACGATAAGATTTGTATTGTTTAAATAGTATCTAGCCAAAAAGCATTTGTTAAATAATTATAGGAACCTATTTCCTACTTTACGGTTACCGATTTTTAGGTCAAATTTAAATATATATATTTTAAGGTACAACATTTGTTAGAAAAATTCTAGCATTAATTCCTTATTTTCTTACCTGTTATATTTAAAAATAATAAATCAGTGTTCTTCAGCCATCTGATATGTGTTTTACATAAACATAACTTTGGAAGTATTTCTATATAAACTTATTAGGTGATAGGGCTGAGCTTACTATTCGGCTTGTTGGTGCATTTAGCTTAAAGTTACACAAATAATGTGATAGGCGCGAATTTAGTAAAGAGAGTTAACTTTAAGTTTTGCGTTAAACTAAAGACAACGCTTTGTAAAACATAAAATATGACAGTAACCATATAGTGATAAAGCATTCTCGAGAATGCTGGACTATTAAAAAGGGCTGCCTGTGAAACGAAAGAGTCATAATGATATGGGAGCAACCCAAGCAGTTGTGCTGAGAAGCGTTCCAAATGAAGCTTTCTCTGCTTACTTTAATGACCTTTAGAAACGGTGGCGGCTGTGTATCTATAACGGAAGAGACTACTTTGAAAAAACTTAGGACCATTACTTGGTGTATTAAATAAATTATTTGTTATGGATCTAAGTATTTGTTATGGATCTACCCTGAAGCTTTTTGACAATAGTTATATTCATTTACTTAACTGTACCGCGCGACAAAGTTTAGAATTTCATTGCCGTAGCACCACAACTTATTCAAAAATATGCTGATCACAATTTCAATTTTATTTGACATTCAAAATATGTTTCTTGCATAAGATCTTCAGTTTTGTAAAAAAGTAATAAATATTAACTGGAAAATATTGAATAACACGCTTTTCCTAAAAAAATAAATAATTTATCGTAATTTTTTTAGAAGTTACACAATATTGTTACATATTGTGCAACCTTATTGTTTGAGATATAAATCTAATTATGAATGAACCTTTCAAGTTGCAGGAAAAATAGTCATAAATTTTCAAATAAGGGGTACATGTTTAAAATTCTTTGGTTTAGTTGACCAATGAGAATGTTACGACCACATAATTTGAGGTTTGCTGTCGAATAAAAGTCAAGTTTCCTTCTCTATAATAATGCTAAAATTTATTGTTTCTTTGAGTATCAATTAAAAAAATACAATTTCAAATTGTGTTTAACTTTAGCTACGTATAGACCACATTTTGCACAAATTTTATTAATTTTTGAACTGACCACCGTGCGCAATGTATTGGTAAATGCACTCAAGTCGTACATCCTTGAACAGCACAAGGCATGCCATTCTAGCACCACCATCATACAATCATGGTATGGAGTGGTGAACAACGTGCGTTTGGGTAGGAAAAATGGTGATTATGTGATAGATGCGTTTTATTAAGCAGATTTTTCGGTATTGGACTTTAAAAATCCTTGAAAGCTCCATAAACGACATCTCCTCAGAAATCATGTTATCGTTAGGTGTGCTGTTACGGAATTTGACATCATGAGACAGTATATTTTTGAGAAAAAAGGATGCGCAGTGACTTACATCTACCGCTATTTTGCGGTATTAGGCAATTTTCTGAACTCTAGACTAAACGAACATTGTGCACTATGGATCGCTCTGGCGCACACATGGCGAGAGAAAAAATGTTTCCATGCCGTCTCATCTCTTTATATGGTGATATTTCATGGTCGGCTAGGTCACCAGACCTGTCCCCTTGCGATTTCTTTCTGAAGGCTAAAGTTTTTTAATCCAGGCTGAGAACTATTGGGGAATTAAATGATGCTATTCGCAACAGTACCTGTGGAATGACTCGGTGAGCAATGCAGAGTATATATCACTCATTTGGGCAAACATTTAAACGATATTATTTTAAAAACTGGTTGATGACTAAATGGTAAACATTGCTCTGTGTGATGATACAATAAAATATTAACAATAATCTTTAATACTTTCTTTATTGCTGTTTCTAAAAGGAGGGTTATTCTGTAGGATCCTGTACAATTTTGAAGCAATATAAGAATAAGTAATAATTCCCAAAAGAATATCTAAAATCAGTAACTAAATGCATTTTCCCAACTTTTTTAAGTTTTTTAGCCTTAAAACAAAAGTAAATTATTTTTATTTATGATTTCAAAGCCAGAAACAACTTAAATGTCAAAAGTAAAGCAACCAAAGAGCTACTAAATATGTTTTTTGTTGATTTAGAACTGGCGACTAATAATAAAGGCAGTATAAAATAACTACGTTTTAAAACCAAATAATTGCAATAGAACCGCTCAAAAAGATCAATAATATTGTACAACGTACGCGTTGTCAACAATACGGGCACACAAAAGCCTACTGCAATAGACCATTCATTTGTGTAAAATATGGAGATCCACATTACACAACCAACTGCAAGAAAAGTAAGGAGGTTCCAGCCAAATGCGCATTGTGTAGAGGCGCCCACACGGTAAATTACAGAAGCTGCGAATTCTATCATAGATTGTTAATAAAGTCCAATAATGTAAACAATAGACTAAATATTTAGCCGCAACACCACCAAACCGGACTCATGTGCACTACCAGAACAAGGAAATAAATTTTAAACTCGAGTGTACTCATATCATGCAACAAATAATATGAAGTCAACATTTTTTTTATTAGCAGCAAATTTTTAGAATTTAAGTCTATGTTTTAGCAACTAAGCCCACAAAATAACATGATGTTGAACATGCTCAAAACGCAAATCAACAAAATTTGCTGAAATTGTAAAAATAGTTCAGTAGAATCCCAACGGCCTTCTACAGCACAAATAGGAAACTGAAGTATTCCTTTATAACAACTCCATAGATATACTGTTAATAAGAGAAACTCACTTCACAAATTAGATCTTACTGTAAAATACCTACCTATTAACTTACTTCATTAACTATCCGAATAATATTGCACATACTGGTACAGCTGTAATAATTAAGGCATCTATCAGCCACTTTAAGCTACCCAAACATGAAACAGACCATCCACAAGCCACTGCAATAAAAGTTAAAATGCTCTCGTACAAAATAACTGTAGCATTTGTATTTTGCCCACTTCATCACAACATTAAAAAAGTAGATTTTCAAGACTTCTTCCATACTCAAGTGCAAAATTAATTGTAGGAGAAGATTTCAACAGTAAAAACTTCCTTTGAGGATCTCGCATAACACCTTCAAAGGCAGAGAACTGGCAAAACTTTTTAATGAACATAATTATTTGTTCCTCTCCACAGGTACTCCTACTTATTGGCCTACAAATTCCAACAAAAATTCCGGCCTACTGGATCTCTTCATAACGAATGGCATCCCATCACCCTACATGGATATCATATTTAGCTACGACTTTTCCTCAGATTACTCCCCAATAATGGCGACTATCAGCTCTTGTATCATACATAAAAGGCAGATTGTCAGATTACATCATAGAAAAACTGATTAGGAAACGTACCAAAATCATGTCCAAAAAAAAAACATGAACTTAATTGTTAGCCTAAAAAAACTGGAAGAAATTGATAAAGCATTAAACAATTGTATCAGTATCCTCAAAAAAGCTGCCCAACAAGCTACGCCTTTGCTATATTCTCGGAGTTCAACATACAACGTCCCAGTGGAGATTAAATAGCTATGAAAGGAAGAGTTAGAGCAAAATGGCACCGGACCCAAAGTCCTGTTGATAAAAATACTTTTAAACAACTAAGCAATCAGCTGAAACATAAAATTAAAGAGGTACAAAATAAATCTTTTTATAATTATATTGCTATCCTGAACAGATATGATAACTCAATATGGAAGCTGGTAAAAAACGCAAGAAAGCCCAAAAACCAAGTGCCCCCATACAGAATGAAGCAAACCCAGATTCACTATGGGCGAGAAGTGATAAGGAAAAGGCTAAATTGTTTGCAGAGTACTTTGCGGAAGTCTTTACCCTTAACAATAACGTTTCCGATGACGAGATAGACAGGCAATTAAGTAACATTCTAATGCTCCGGGAATAAAAAGTTTCACTCCTAGAGAAATTAACAAAGAAATAAAACAACTTAACCTTCCCAAAACTCCTGGCATAGATGATGTAGCACCTACAATGTTAAAAGGACTGCAAAAAAAAAGGTTTAGGGTTACTTAGATACATATTTAATGCTATCATTAAGCTAAATTACTGACCCAAGCAATTGAAAGCAGCGGAAAATATATTAATTCCTAAACCGGGCAAAGTCTTAAATAAGGTATCCTCATATCGCCCCATAAGCTTGTTGTCTACCATCTCAAAACTCTTGGAAAGACTTATATTGCAAGGAATAGTTGCTGATCCTAACAGCGAAGAATGGATACCACAACATTAATTTGGCTTTCGTCAAAATCACACTACGATACAACACAATTAATAAAACTTTTGAAAACAAAAAATATTATACATTTAAGCCTTACTCTTGATTGTTCTTTCTTATGCAGGGCCCTAGGTTGCCAATTTTTCACCCGCCTTCCTTCAAATTTTCACACGTTTGGGAGATCATCAAAAAATTACAAAAAAGTTCATTTTTTCTAAAAACTTTATTTAAAAAACATTTCTTTTTTTGGCTTTAGAATTAGCAAACCTCTGGACTATGTCATCAAATGAAAGACTTACTATAAATAAATAAAAGTGCAAAACCCGTCATTTTTCTTTTTTTAATGTTTGTTAGAAAAAGTAGACTCTACGTCTCTTGACTTCAATAATGCCAGGAATCGGGTTCTAATTGTATTTTTGCTTTGTTATTTTGATCTGCTTAGTCAGCACTTGTATTAATTCTTAAAAATGCTGCTAAATACACACATTCATCAGAAAACTTTTATCTAAATCCGAAGTGTACTCTTCCAACAACTACCGTGTTCTATAATTTTTCGTTTATTTGATTTTCCATAAAAATTCAAAATCCATATGTATTTCTGTAGTTTACTTTACTAAGTTGAGCTACAAAAAATTAATTCCAGCATAATATGTTTGTATCACGAAAGACTGTCCTTTAGAAAACTCGTAATTTCCATCTTTGTTTACACCAAAAGGAACTCTTGCTTGTAATGTTTATTTCACACATCAATTTTGTTTTGCTTTCTAGCCTTGAAAACTCATTTTCGTTTCGAAGAATGTTTATAAAAGCTTCTAAAATATATGTTGTGTCCGTCCCTTCTCCTCAAAGCCTTTCGCTTACTTCTCTAGGCTCTACAAGGACATTGTTCTAGAAACACCATTAATGTTATTTCAAGACTGTTGAGTTCTTTCAATATCACATTTGCTTCATACTGTTCATCCTTAATCTGATCAACATCATGCTAGTGTGTATGAAGAACCTCTTGGTATGATTTGTATAATGCTTGACTGGCATTAGCACAGGCACTCCATCGGGTTGTTGACAAAGTTTTTAAAAAGTAAGGGAGATTTTAAAATATTCCTTCTGTTGATTGAAAAGCGAAAAAATTTATAATTTGTTGTTCTAAAGAAAAAAATCTGGTGTGAACATCACATGACTTTCCTTGTCCTATTATTTGGGTAATTCTGGCAAAAATCCTGGGCTTCAATTTTTTTCGAGTTTCTATTTTACCAACTTTCACTTTAAATTCATGTTTATCTCGTGATAGCAAATCATTTTTATTTTCATGAATTTTTGTATCTTCAACCGTTTAGATTCGCGACCACTTTGCGACCGATTTTGCGACCTTGCGACCAAACGGCTAGGTCGATTTTTACCAAAAGTTTCGCACTGCGTCCCCTACCTACAAGCAACTTGCATACCATTTCAAGTCTCTAGCTCTTACGGTTCTCGAGATATCCTGTTTACTGACAAACCAACTTTTTTGGTGTCCTGGGGCTATAATTCGTCCAGAAATGTAAAAAACTGGGAAGGTCAAATTTTCGCCGATTACATTACTTTACTTATTATAGGATAAGGAAAGTAAAAGATGTCAGGTTACAACCGATCAAGTCTGATGTACTGCAGGGTAGTGTTTTGGGACCCTTATTATATGCACTGTACACTTCATATTTACCAGTAAATGATAATACTACAATGGGCACTTTTCCTGACGACACTATTATCCTTTCTATCAGCAATGACCCACAACTAGCAATCACTACTTTACAAAATCATCTAAATGAAATACAAACGTAGACACACAAATGTAAAATTAAGATCAACGAAAATAAATCTGGACAAGTCAACTTTACCCTGCGTAAAGACCAGTGCTCCCCTGTTTATCTCAATAACATACTAATACCTACATAATCTAGTGCAAAATACCTAGAGATGCATTTAGATAATAAATTAATATGGAAAAAACACATGGTTAAAAAAACGTCAAGATATAGACCTGAAAGTTACTGAAATACAATAGTTACTTGACAGGAAGTTTAAATTACCATTTGAAAACAAACTACTAAATTACAAATCAATCCTCAAACCAATATGGGTTTATGGTATTGAACTCTGGAGTTGTACGAGTAAGTCGAATATGGTAATAATACAAAACAAGCGAAATTTTACTTTACAGATAAAGCAGAACCGACCCTATGCATGAAACTAAACTACAGGGTTTAACGAAATTTTATTGAAATGAATGGCAGTGAATCATATTCAAATCAAAGTGAATAGCGGCAAAAATTTAGCGGCCGGAACCGAAAAATTTGCGTCCACTTTCGGTCAAACCGGTCTCCAAATTTTCCGATCAGGCTGATTTTTGGCGTCTGAGCTTGACTTATGATCCTTAGTTGAATACTGCGAAAACGTTATGTCTCTATCTATTACAGATAAAAAATTATAAGTCGTCACAAATGCCAGAAATGACAGAAATAGAAGCTGGTCTCCAGCTTAGAAGTTGCCTTGATCAAAAGTCATAAGGCATGACAGGCGACAGACATGACGAAAGCAAAGCTGGTTTCCATCTTGGAAGCTGGGTCCGCTAAAAACCAATCAAATATATTAGGTATGATCTCAAATGCCCCTTGGCATGTTTCAAATGAAACAATTCATCAAAACTTGAAAGTACCATATGTCAAAGATATCATAACCGAAAAAAGCATCACTCGTCACATAAAGCTAGCAAATCACACCAACGCTCTTCTAAACCCCCTTTTGGAAATACAAAATGCGAGAAGGCTTAAATGGAACTGACCTAGTGATCTAAACAATGTTTAAGCAGGACTTGTCATTGGAGAAGACCTCATCATGTCAAGGAGGAATTATCTAGTTTTTAAGTCAGCACATTAGCTTAAAGAATTCTTTGTAAATTATGATTGCTAACTAATTATATTAATAAAAAAAAAATGTGATTTAACTTTTCTAACTAAACTATAGACATTAAAAGATTTAAGTGAGAAAATTTCTTTAGGTTTGTCAGAACTATACAACAAATCATGACAAAATAATAGTTTTAAAGGCGTCATTTTAACAAAATTTTAAAATATTTATATTAAATATAACAAACCAAATAACTTGAAAAATTGTCTTAGGGATGTCGTGAAATTCCGGCTGAGAAAGCCGTGCTGTGTTATGATATACATATGTGAGACCAAATTAATTATTGGAAAGTAGGCAAGACAAATACTGTCACAGCGTGACTCGAACTACGCTGCTTTCTACGGTTAACCAGTTTGAACATTAAGAGAAAGCATTTTCCCCATTTATAACTCACCTATGTGCTCATCGAACTGTATGGGGTACTCAAGCTCGAGCAGCGCCAGATCGTTTTCGAACGTGGCGGCGTCATACTGGCGATGGACGATAACCCGCTTGACGTTGCGACTCAGCGACCTTTTGACCTCTCTTTCCCCGGATATGTCGTGCTCGCCGAAGACTGCCACCAAAGATGCTAGAAAGCCGGGCTGGCAGTGGGCTGCTGTCATCACGTAGCGATTGCTGATCAAGACGCCCCCACACTTGTTCTTGGTGAACAGGCCTAACCATGTCGACTCCCGGACAAGGACCTGCCACGGGAACTCTCCGAAAGCTGCTGCCTTGCCGCCGACTATTCTTCCGGACTTCGCCAGCGGTCGTATCCCACACACTGAAAGAATTGTGAATATAGTTTGCTGTTTGGTTTTTAAATTTTTAATTTCAAGAGCTGCTGTTATTTTATAAGCAGACACCTTTATCATGCAGTGTTTTACAGATTTCTAAATGGTAAATAAATTGTTATGTTATTAGAAAATGTTAACATTAATAGATTTTACTAAAGGAAAAAAATTATAAAAGGGTTAGATTTAAAACGTGGTAAGTTGTTTATACAAACATTAAAATACCGTAACAATGAAATACAAACGGAGTAAAAAGAAGGATACTACAGAAATAACGATCGTATAATAAGAAGAATCTAAAGAGCAAAGCACTAATAACATAGTATAGTGTACCATAAACTATATATAACTAAATAATTAACTTACTTATAGATACACTACAACAATTATTGTATTTTAAAAAATTCTAAATTGTATTTATGTGTTTGGGAATATTTTGAATTAAGAACAATTTTATTGCTGTTAATTACTAATTCTTAGAAATACTTCAGTTAGAATTACTTTCTTAAAATCAATTGTTTACAAATATGCATATTAAGCAGTTATATGAAATGTTTAACAAAAATTTTGATATATTTTGCATCATACTTTTTCTACATGATGTAGTCGTAAATATATTTTAACTAGTAAAGTGGATTTAATATTTATACCTAAAGCTGATTTTGAGTTTTAATGGAGATTTGATTGCCAGGAAGTTGCAAAGTGGAAAGTTTTATGATTGATAATGTGTTGGTGCTGTGGAAATAATAAAATACACACCCAAATCAGCAACCAATTACCGTTTTCGAACGCACATTTCATACAGTAAGGTAATAATTACTGATATTTATTGATAATGGTGAGTCGAACTGAAATAGTCAAACATTTCTCCATTAAAAGATGTAATAATGCACATTAAATTTATTATTACGACTTTGGTATCACGTTAATAGAGCATATTAATATTTTACTCACACTTGCTTCTTCAAACCATATCTGCTTTTAACGTTCTTTAGACACAACGCACCAAACATATAAAATTTAATCATCAATTTTCAATTACTCGTTACCAATTACGTATAATTTCTTTTATAATTTAGCATTTAGAATTTGATTTTAAAGCATTTTATTTCTACTTTTTCATTATTGCAGATTTTGCTGTACATTGCACCTGTTTCAAAATATGCAGAGTATATTAGGCAATTAGAAAGGCATTGTTTTTTATTTTACGTAAGCAAATACACATTTGGACTTCAAGTATTTTAAAATTTATTATTGAATTTTTGTTCCTTTGGTTTTTCAAATGCAAACGAAAGAGTAAGGGTGGAATTTACAAACCACAGTCAAAAAATATATTTTATATTTTATCTAACACATTATGTTACAAATAATGTTACATATAAATAAATCAACGTGTAACAAATTTAAATAGCACAATTGAGTAAGACGAGCACACGTACTACTAAATTAATTAATACAGTACAAACTAAAAACGAAAAATCTTACAGGAATAACCTTTCTATACTTATCGATTTATATACGTATAAATACAAAATAAATAGTTACAACTACGATATCTAAAGAAACTAACAAAGTCTTGATTTTGATGGACAGGCAGCACAAAATTTGCTTCATGTTCACTTTAATTGCCCATATCTTTAGGAAAGGCATCTCCTCCATTGTGTGCACTTGCAGTGTGTTGTGAACGTTAAAATATTGATTCCAAAAGCCGTGCATATAAATCTAGAAAAATGGAAATTATTTACAAAGTTGTAATGGAGAAATTGCGGTATTTTCTTTAGAATGGCTATAGATTCAACAAATTTTAAAATCATTTTACAATTCGCTCGCTAAGGTGCGAATTAGTTGAGCAATATATTCTAAATAAATAAAACAAATAAAATGCATACGAACATTAAACTAAAGAATTCGAATAAACACGACTGTACTATCGTCTTATTTGTGGAAATGTATTATTTGGAGATATTGTTGAGAATTTATATAAATGTGAAATATTAATAATCATTAGAGACTCAGAAATGTCAAGACAAATAAAACTTGATATAAAATTTTAACTCAATTGTGCTACAGCAACATCCAATTTTGCTATATTCGGCAGATTAAAATAGTACGGGGCATTATCGTTAAAAAATTAACGATAAAAAATTGCATGTAATTGAAAATACAAACGGTGCTGTTAGATTAACAACGCTATAAGTTTGTAATAACCAGGAGCGAATACTGACATATACAAAGTAAACCTAAAAACAACAACGTTAATTGCAAAAAATAACGGCAAATGCAATAAAATTGTTTGTGTTACTACCATTATCTTGCTCTTCCTCATGATCACTTGTCAATTCTTAAGCCAAACACATATTCATAAATTGTTTTGCGACTCGAGTACTAGCAGTGTGACAGTGCAGATGTTCCCTGGCCTGCCTGATATCAGTGCGATACGCTTGACCTTAAAGCTATCTGTAGCAAATATTCAAAAACGATATGGATGGACCACTCAAGACTTGTTAACCAGTAATAAATTCTATCTACCAGCAAATTTGAAAAATAAATTAACTATCGGCGAATCTTCCAGCAACATTGATTCAGACGTGGTCCATAAAACACAGTCGCAGTCAGAAGCTCATAATACACCAACCATCAAAGTCCCACCTATCTACTTACCAAATACCGTAAATCATAAAGTCTTAATAGAAGACTTACAAAAACTAGCAACTGGAACCTTTACAACAACATATAACACAATCACATTACGCATTAATTTAACAAAAGATGAAGATTTTAGGAAACTAACCAAATATTTTAGTGAAAATCAAATTCAATATCATACTTACCAAAATCCAAATGACAAACCAATTTCTGTAATAATTAAAAATGTTTCACTTTCTCTGTCAGACGAAGAAATCAAAACTGAACTAGCTAGTCAGGTACCAGTGATAAAGGTAACACGATTGTACAACAGAAATAGAAAACCTCTACCCGTCTGTGCACTGGAACTAATCAATAACGAGCAAGCAAAACGAATATACTCACTACAGGCAGTTTTTCACTCCATAGTTACTGTTGAAGCTAGAAGGAAATCCAAGAATATACCACAATGCTACAGATGTCAGCAGTATGGCCATACTAAAAATTACTGCAGACTAAAACCAGTTTGTGTTAAATGTGCTGGTGACCATTTATATTCTGATTGTAAAAAGACACCAAATGAACCACCAAAATGTGCTACTGTGAAGGCAATCACAGTGCAAATTATCGTGGCTGTGCTCACCATATTGCACTGCTAAAACAACGAACACAAACCCAACCTAGTAACCCATACATCAATACTACACAGACATTTGCAGACAAACTCAAAAGCGGACTACTCTACTTCAGCACTATCCAACAACCTCATTCAAACTCTCCTTGACCTTGTTACGCCTTACCTTAGCCAAATTAAAACATTTATTATTAACACTCTCCTACCAATGCTTATCAATGGACCATAACCAAAGAAAAAAACAAAATTTAACCATCCTTAACTGGAATGCAAATGGCATCAACAATCAGCGCTTATTATTTCTTGCTTTCCTAGCGAGAAACCATAAACTTTTGTATCTCAGGTTATCATGTCTATCGTAAAGATCGAAACTCCACAATCGCAGTCGGTGGAGTAGCGGTAATTATTAAAACCAAATATGAACACATCCGACTTCCTGAAATCGCTAATTTAAAACTTGAACTGACCTCAATAAAGGTTAAACTCGATGATCAGAGCAGCGCGATAATAGCTTGCGTCTACAGGCAGCCAAATATAAAAATTGTAAAAGAAGAAAAAAACTTTTTTTGACACAACCTAACCATTACTAGTTATAGAATTGTACTGACTACTCGGTAGCTACATTTACAATTTTTCTAGTTGTTGAAAATAGTTTATTTTGAATTTATATAGTCATAATTTTGAATACTTCTTAAATGATTTATCAAAACTTTCGAACGTAAATAATTTCTTTATTAACCTCAACATCTAGATGGTTTCTAATACATTCATAGCAGTATCATCACCGACATAGTGTTGCCTTAATAATGAAATAAATTAGAATGAAATATACAAACACAGAAAAGTTTGTTAGCAAAAAGTTTTCACGATAAATATTAAAAAAAGGAAGGGTAAAGAAGTAATATATGTTTGTGATAACCTACGGCTCAAGTAAGAATGAAAAAAAAAGGAAAAAGATAAAATATTTCAAGTACTGCGCCAGTAAATAGACGATAGTATATGAAATGTAGTACTAATGGAAGATCTTAACGGAATGACCACAAAGAAATCAAATAGTGCTTAGAAAAGCAAGGAGAAAACATGAAAAATACAAATGGAGAAAGGGTGTTAAACTTCTGCGCAGTTAATGAATTAGTAACTAAAAAATTGCATTTTTAGCATACACAAATTCATAAAACCACAAGAGTAAAAATAAGAGATCAATAATGGACTACGTTTTGGTTAGTAAAAACATCTGGAGAAATATCACAGATGTAAAAGTCAGAAGAGGGCAGAAATTGGAAGTGACTTATTAAAGATTAAATGGAAAATCAAAAATAAAAACGAACTAAAGAAAAATAGAAAATAAAAAGATGAGATGCTATAAACTAAAAACTTTTGGAGCAAACAATAAAAAAACAAGAGACAAGTGAACACATGTCGTGGAAGTTCAATAAAACATCGAACAGAACAGAAGAAATATGCGGCGCCACAAGAATTGTAAACACACAAGGAAATAAAAACGACAATAAGAAAAATAGATTTGTAAAAAATATTTAGCCTTGCAAATATATAAATTATAGAGAATATAAAACGAAAGAAACAACATTAAAAAACTAATAAATGAGATTAAACGAAAGACTTGGATAGAATTTGGAAAAAATAAAATGTGATTTTTCAGGAGCCACCAGAAATGCAAGAACGTCAGAAACTGATGTACTTCAAATAGCAAAAACAAAGAATTAAAATTATTCACAGAAGAAGAAGAAATAATGAGTATTTTAAAGAACTATTAGAAAGAATAAATATAATGTGCAGAGAAAAAATATAGAAAAAACAAAAAAGAAAAAATAGTATTGGTATATAAAATCAGCAAGCAGATAATATAACTAACAATACAGAAATAACGGAAAAGACCAGTAAAATGCGAAGGTGGAAAAAGCCCCAGAATATGATTAAGTAACAACTAGCATGATAAAAATAGGAAAACCAAACACTAGAACTCCTCAAAAATCATGAATAAGATATTGAGCACAGGAGAGGGACAAGAAAACTGTTTAAGACAGTAATAAGCCCAATTCATAGAATTAGTTTTTGGATAAATCTATTAAAAAGGTAAAAACAATAATATAAAGTGTGACGTTTAAAAATTAAAAGACAAGACTTTCAGAATTGTTATACGCGGACAATATGGTTATCATTGCAAAAGGTAAAACCACAATGAACAATAACTTTAATAATTGGAATAACAGCTAAAAATCAATTAACATAAAGATCAACACACTCAAAAAACGATTACTGTAAGTAGGTAAGAAAAGGCACCAAACAAAAATGAAAGAAAAAACATTGGAACAAGTTGACAAGTTTAAGTAGCTAGAAACAACGTCACAAAACGGAAGAATTAACAAAGAAATAGATGCAAGGACGGGGATAGTAGGAAGATTATTCAACGCTATAAAGAACACTTTCCTGACAAGAAAATATCAAAAGAAGTAAAACAAAGATTTTTAAGAACTCCTCAGTTAAGGGGGTCCGAGACGTAGATTCTGAAACAGAACCAAATAAGTAAAATTTAAAGGTAAGAAATAACATTCCTATGGAAAATGGAAGAAAATATTAGAAAAGATAATATAAAGAGTAATACTTTTAGAGAAATCCTCAAAACAAAAGCAATACAAGGTACACCAAAGAAAGGAAAATTTAAATGTTTCGCACACGCAATGAGAATGGAAAAGAGAAAACGGCAAGAAGAGTGTTAGAAACAAAACCTTATATAAATAATAAAAATACGTACCAGAAGAACGTGAATAGAAAAAGTAAAAATGCAGCAGGAAAACGTAACGTTAAATAGCATGAAGTGAAATAAAAGAAACAAGACAAGAAAAAATGGAGAGAGTAGTATACAGACGAAAAACATAATGATCCTACTCTAACCGCCTTACAACCAAAAGGGTAGAAAAGTCTTAGTTAATTTTTTATCATCACTGAGAACGACGTAAATCCATAACTTATCATTCTTATTTAAATATTTTTTCCGCACATCCGTAATTTTTCATGAATTTCATGATGCCTTTGTCTGCGAAAATTTTTAATCGTTCATTCGAAGGTGCTGTTTTGTTGACCTTTTTAAGCTTGCATTCAAAAAAGCACAAGCTATGAATTGTGATGACAATTTTAACTGATCGCAATAAATTACTTAGTTTTTCCGCAGGAAAAAGTCACATTTTAGTTTTAGCACTAAGTTCCATTTAATGTTGTTACGTTTATTTGTAACAAAAATTTTCAAGTAAAGTGTCCGATATAGCTTATTGGCCAAACTTGAAAAATGCAGCAGAAGGTTGTTCACAGTTCTTTTACTTTGCTGTATATTTTTCTTTCCATAGTTTTCTGTCCTGGGCTACTTGTTTTATACCTTCCCAGTTTATTCCCTTGTTTGCTGCTGCTCTCTTATTCCTTCTTCTCAGGTTTTCCTTGGCCTTCCTCTTTGATTTTTACCCGGCACTCGCGATTCATACGCTCTTTTCACTAATCTGTTTTTTGGCATACGACACACATGACCAAACCACCTTAATTGTCCTTCTTCTATTTTTTCCATTATAGGTTTTATCTTTAAGTCTTGTCTGTACGTTTCATTTCGGATTTTATCTCTTTTCGTTTTATTTTGTATCCTTCTTAGGAACCTCATCTCCATTGCATTTAGTCTTATTTTATGTTTTTCTGTCAAAGACCACGATTCACTACTATCCATTATTGACGGTCTCACCACTTTTTCACTACTTCTGTTTTATTTTCTTGGTACTTCTTTCTTTCCTAAAAGTTCGTTTTCAGAGTATTGTAGATTCTCCTGTTTCTCCATTCTATCATTAATTTCTTTATCTATTTTGCCGTTGTTCTCGATTATTGATCCTAGATATCTAAAACTTTCTACCTGTTCAATTTGTTCTTCTTGTATTTTTATTTTGTGTGTTATATTCTCTCTGGCCACTACCATACTTTTAGTTTTCGCTATGTTTATATTCATGTTTATTTTCCGTAGCTCTGTTTCTAACACCTCTAGGTTGTATTGTAGATTCTCTTCTGTGTCGGCTATTATCGTCATGTCGTAATAACTATAATATAAATAATGCATAGTTTTTTCGTCATTTATTGGAAAACTTTTGGCATGTTTGCTTTGAATGTATAAAAATAAAAACATTTTAATTTTCACGCCCTGCTGTTACGAACAATATTGGCTTAAGTGGATTAGCACACAACAATACTGGAAAAGAATCTAAAATCGCTAATAGTCAAGTAAAACAAATATCTACAGCGGTTGCGTCGTTAACAGAATTATTAGAACTAACTTTTAACACTATTTCAAATATAACGCAAAATAAATCTACATATATAAATATATTTTGTATTTTAATAGTAGCAAGAAAAAATATTACAGCAACAATAAATGCTAAAACTTAAAAATTCGCGGCAAGGATTTTGTGGTAAATTAAACTAGTCCTTAATTAAGCACGGAAATAGTTCTTACCTTAATTGATCACGCTGTTATCAAACAAGTTTTTATGTGCATTTTTAGAGTCTATAGATGCACAGTTAATTATGAGTTTTTAAATCTTCCAACGCGCATTAAATTATTTCCAAATGAATAATCATTTCAAAAGTGGGACTAAAAAGGCGCCATTACATTAACAAAAAATATAATTATAAAAAATTCTTAACTTTTAATTTATATAGCATGTTAGCAAACTAATTTGTCACACAATGTAACGGAATAAGTTTTTACGGGATCGTTTCTTAGTGCGACCGTGAGATGATTTTCTGTAGCGAGCTTTCGGTAAACATTTGTTATGCTCTAGTAAATTACGTACAAGATCATCTGTCACTGTTCATTGCCAGTGTTCTATATATAGGCTTAGATTAAATGAACCCTCACAAAAATGACATACCGCTATTTATTGTTGAATAAGGATATTGCTATACAAAATCGTTTAAACTCACAACTGGTTTACATTTTCCTTTAAATCGATATCTAAATTTAGTGTTTACAGTTTTTAGTTAATTCAAAATGTTTTACTTCCCAGAAAATAAACATTTTTTTTCCGGTTGCCAAAAACACTTCTAACTTTGAATTAATTTTAAAGTAAGATCGTTGGAGATTTAGGTAATAAAAGTGATTATTCTAGAGGCACTAATTGGTGCGTTGTTACGAATATTTTTTGTTCGTTTGAGATGGTATAATATTGATATAAAATTAGTCTATTAAAAAATATTGAAGAATTATTATTACATATCTTGATATACGTGTATGCGGTTCGTTGTCTAGTCGTAGATCCTTTTGGAGCCTGATGTGTATTTTCAAAATAGCAACCAACTTTTTGTTATTTTATAAAATCCTCTAAGCATTTTGACACTATAGTCTTTGGTATAACATTAATAATTTATTATTTGTGTAATTTGCTAAATCGCTAGCGTGGTCCCGTGGTTGAGGGGCGAGCTGGGTGCACACGGGCCCGGGTTCATTTCCGGAGCTCTCTGATGGCTGGCGGGTGGCCTAGTCAGTCACTAAAAATAACTGAGTACCTGAGTTCACTCGAACAAGATGTAATAATGACGGTCGTCTAAGGCATGGGGTTTTCCACATCGCCCCGCATCAGAAATGGTGCGGGACGACCGGGCAAAGAAAGCAAACATAGGCGAGCCTTAATCTCTCAGTTCGCAGGCTGAGATCCCAAACCTTTACAACTTGCTAAACATAGTTCACAGATTTTAGTATCACTAAGTGTACAATTTGACAACACTTTATTTGTAGCTCATTTATATGGCCCTTCTGGTGTTTGATTTTCAGAGTTGTTCATCCGCATTGTAAAGTTTATCTAGATTTAATTACAAATATGGCAAGTTTTATAACTGTGGAAACACTAAAGTTTTAATATTTAAAGAAAAATGCTTTTTTACAATTTCCGTTTAAATTTCTGGGTTTTGTGGCCAAAAACTATCAGTTTAATTCCTGAAAAGCTCTTACTAACTTTTTCTGTCATTTCAAAATAAAATGTCGGTCAATATCAATAGTAGTTTCTCAAAAATAAAGAAACAAAATAGTATTTTCCATATATGGCTACAAAGAGCAATAGATAGACGAAGAAAACTAACCCTAATATTCTTTTTCAAAATATTAAAAACTATTTTTAAAAAGTATTTTTACCGGGGTATGTCATTTTCTAAAAATTACTTAAATCATGGAGTTTGTGTGGTTGTCATTTTATTTCTAGTTGGCGATCGAAGTCGAAAATGGTTTCTTGTTTGTCATAAATTAAAAAAAAAGATGACTTTTTCCGTTTTATTTGCGCCGTCATTCCTTAACAATCGTTAATGGAGAAAGCTGAGAGGTGTCACTGTCTAATGGGCCAGAAATTTTGTCGAGTCTGTACAGAACAGTAAGACTTACTACGCAGCAATGTTATAGTTTGCGTTTTGGTATGGTTTTTTTAAGATCGGTAGTGGCAGTTCCAAACCAGGGGAAGGGCAAATATTAACCTTTCTATTAAAAAAAGGTTTAGCTCACTCAGCTAACAGCACTTTGTATAAGCCTTTGCCAGGATATAACACTGTTGCTTTGATGTAGCACTAGTTCACTAAAGAATAAAAGAAAAATGTTGATAACAAATCAACCTATCCTTTTAGATAGAGAAAATGTTAAAGATAGATAAATATAGACCTAAAATACTCAAATACGTCCACTACCAATTTGCAGGTGCTTTACTCTTAAATGTCAACCTAAAATATTCGAATATTGTCGGACACCATTAAAATTTCTTTTCATTTTTTTTTTTTTTGGCACTTTTGAAAGGTTTGAAAATCTTAAGATCAAATTTTGTTAGCCATTTAAATATTTATTTGCATACCCAAAATTTTTATGTATTCGAATAAAATCAATATTTAAAAATGGCATTCAAGTATTCAGAGTATTCGAACGCTTAATTCGTATTGAATTTTGATTAAATTTATATCAAAACGTTATCCTTTTATCAAAAAAACAATCTGGGTTCATAACAAAAGATTTTTGTGGGATAGTTGTATAGCTTTCTAAATAACCTTTTGCAAATTAACCTACACACTTGAAAATTGTATAAATAAATTGTTGAAACAAAAATTTAACTTGAAATCAAAATAAAAGTAGGTATTATTATTTACACTTGTTACATTTTATCATCAGATAGAGTAGAACCACGACAGTGACAAATCATTTATTAATTGTTTCTACCAGAATTTGTTGTAAAAGAATGTAACAAAGGGACCGAGATTGTACTACGTAAGAAAAATCAGTGTATATGGTTTCTTAATGCATTAGAAAATTGCACATACAAGGGCGAATTGATAAGTTTTGCTATTTAGAGTAATAAAATTAAATTTTAAATAATGTTTCTGTATAATCTTGTTTTCAATTCAATAAACTGGCTTGCTTGTGATGAAGCTCCTGAATATTTGTTTTAAACTAGTGTTTGTCAAAACTTTAAAAATATGTGCCATTTCTTGTCCATTTAAAAAATTAGACAGATATTTTATCCCTGGTTGCAAATCACGTGAAAGGAATTTGTTATGATCTAGTATTTTTTATTAAAGTTTAATAAACTCGTTCCTTTAATACGCTTCACATCTAAAAGATGTTTATCCTCTCTGATTATGCTTTGGCAAAATTATTTTTTTAAATTTCTATTATTAAACAAATACACGGATTTGAGATGAAACTAATTGTTAGAATAAAATACAAATATTGCGACTAGCATATCAAAACATTTTAAAACGTAGTTTAATATATTAAAATTTACTACAGTGGTCTTGGAGTAACAGCTTGCATTACTTTATACCAGCTTCATGTGTATCAAAATAATAAAGTTGCTAAATTTTTTAATAATGAGAAAAACAATTAACGGTAGAATAATTAAAAATGCTAAAAAAATAATTGTCTCTGACATGTTTCTGATTCTAATTCTTTTTTTAACGTACCGTTTGCTTTTGAAGATTGGCAGTTAGTATGGCTCTGTTCCAAATTATTGATACCAATTACACAACTCTCCTAAATTTCAAAGCCGTAATGTTCTTCTTTTATCTATACTAAGTTTCATTTTTTCTTAAAATGTCAAACTAGCTGATACTTTCTGTTTTCATAACAAAGCTTAATATTCATATTTTCTCTTTCAATTAACTTAGGTTGTTTTTATTATTTTTAAAATATTTTGTTTGCCTCCCCAAGAAACCTTTAACATTTTTCTGTACAGTCACATCTCAAATAATTATAGTTTTTTAAAATGTATTAAATTTAAATAAATTATAAAAATATAGCACCAAACAATATTATTTTTATTTGTATGCTGACATCGATTCATCGATTCCTTCTGTTCATTTCTTTTTTATGTAAGTCACTCTTATTCTATCCATTTTACCATGTTTTTGAAACCTATTTTGATACCAGTATGATGTTGTAAGCATATTCTATAACAATATATACTATGACACTAAATATTTTAGTGCGTAAGGATTCTTGTAGTGCGATAAATTAATTATTTAAAGTTGTAAAAGTAATTCTGCACAATAAGGTAGCTGAAATCAAAGACCTAGATTATTCCAATCATTGGTTTACTACAGGCTAGATTAATCGTGGTATCTGGTAAAAGAAATAAGTGTGGGTTTAAAAATATTTTTTTCGATAGTAAACTGGGTTCTAACTCAGCTTAAAACAAAAGATAAACAATTAACACTACTAAGTGCCGGTCTTCAAAAACCTTTACGTCAATCAAATCTGGTAGTGATAAGAGAAACTGTTAAGAATTTCTGAAAGCAGTGGTCCAAGTGGTACCAGTATAAAAAAAAGCAACACCACTAATCAACGTATTTTACAAAGTGTGAGACCATATAAACGTGTCCCCATAAAAGTTTAAAAAGCGCCTACAAAATTGGGCAATAAAATGTGTTTTCAACCAGACAACATTTAAAAATTTTCTAATAAAAGCTGATACTTGCAATTTAGTGGCAGTGGTTAAATTAATTGGATATTAAATTCCTCACAGACTAAAATATGGAATTACCGTAACAGTGCGTGGTGTTAATTGGTTAATAGGAGATAATGTTTATTTTTGTGTGATAACATTGGACCAGATCTATTTCGCTCAGTCGCTGTGTCGTGAAAAATGGTCAAAAATGTTTTTTTTTTTTGAGTGGTATTTTAAAGTGGATTCCTGTTTTTTGGGATGTTGATGACGAATCTGATAGTCAAATTTGTCTTGGGCCACACTGGGCGCTTGAAAATATGGGCATTTTGTAAGGCCCAAAAAGCCGTTTTTTCAGTTTTGCGGGTTTTACAGGAAAACTATGGCTTATATGAAGTAAGTACCCATTATAAAAATTGTAGGTATTATTAAAACGCGTCTATTGAAACCAGCTAGAAAAAAATTATTGTGACCTGAGTATTGAGTTTAAAAATTCAAATGTCAAAACCAATAGTATTTTCTATCTATTTTTATGTCTTTTTTGAATGTTTGAGATATCTCATAAACAGGAGCTACAATCGGCCATTTTCGAAAAACCGTAAAATTGCGATTAAAAGCCGAATTTTGAATTTTTTGGCCCCAAAACTAAAAACATTCGACAGATTTTGATATTTTCATCTTGATTTCCAAACTCAAACATTTTGGTCCGAATGCGGTAATTTGGCGCCATGTTTAAATTTTCTAACTTTGAAAAAATTGAAAATTTTTAGGTTAGGATACATGTAAAAAAGAAATTATTTGAGCTAGTAGAATTTTTTATGGCAAAAGTTTTGAGTCCAAGCAGACCTATTTTGGTTGAGATCCGGCCGAGATATTAATGTAAAAGTGTTTGAGCCTCTGCTAATTCCAATTTTGGATCTTTCGGAGAAAACTGAATTTTTGAAAACTAGATACATAAACCTATAGAAAGCTAAATATGCGTATTCCTAGCTCATTTAAAAAAATTGGCAGCGATTTGAACAAATAAAAAGTGTTAATTTTACTTTGGAAAAAACGACTTTATGGTCGATAATAGTTTGATAGTAGATAATAATTTGAATCCAATTTAAACTTTTTTTTGAAAATTCGTTAAATTGACATTCATACATAAAAAAATATAAAACATTTTTATTTTCTATTTTCTAAATAAAAAATAGATAGAAAATACTACTGTTTTTTGGCATTTACAATTTTTTAAACTTAATACTCAGGTCACAATAATTTTTTTAATTAAAAAAAAACTAAAAATGGGCCTACAGCTTGCTGGCCCAAGACATTTTTTTTGCTGATCTCAATCGACGCTTTAATAATACCTACAATTTTTATAATGGCTACTTACTTCATATAAGCCATAGTTTTCTTGTAAAACCCGAAAAACCGAAAAAACGGCTTTTTGGGCCTTAAAAATGTCCATATTTTGGAGCGCACGGTCCAAGACAAATTTGATTATCAGATTCGTGATCAGCGCCTCGAAAAACATAGGAATTCACTCCCCCCCCCCCCCAAAAAAACCATCTAAAATTACACAGCGACTGAACTAATTAAAATGTTTACATGTTTGCACTAACAAAATTTATGTTAAGAATATTATCGTTTTCTTTTTCTTGGTAGCAGATAGGTACTCCTATGCGATCCCGGCATGGAACAGACCTATTACAGGAACGCGACCCTGCCTTATGCGAGCAATGATTTTCCCCTACCTCCACTTCTGGGGGAAAATCATTTCCTACCCTTTACACCTACCCATCACCCCTACCTACCCCATCCCTTACCAAGCGTGGCGTTTTAATGCCAAATACCCCTCATTCTCTTTAACTATGGTAATGTCAGTATCCAAAACAAAATTACCCCAGTTGGGTAGAGCTCAAAGCTCAGAATCCCACACTGATCTTTCAGTTCGTCCCAAGGATTCTGGGGGGGACAAGACACTGATACATAAGAAGAAATGTTCACTCCTGGTAGTCACCTATAACTGCAGATCCCTACTAGATGATTCACAACTATACGATCTGGAAAACGAAGCAAGTAAAATTAATTGGGACGTATTGGGACTTGCAGAAGTAAGGAGAAAAGGAGAAAGCTATATCACTCTACCATCAGGAAATGCACTAATGTATAGCGGCCATGAAAGCGACGGTCAAAGAGGAGTAGGTTTCCTTGTTAAGAAATCAATAATACCAAATATTATTATCTTCAAAGGAATATCTGAACGAGTAGCGTATATGATCATAGAAACATCAAAGAACTACCGCATAAAAATAATACAAAGTTTATGCACCTACTTCGGCATATACTGACGAGGATGTTGAAATATTATACGAGGACATTATAAATGCGAGGAAAGAGGGAATGTCTAATCTTGATATAGTCATGGGCGACTTCAATGCGATTATAGGACATATAAAAGAAGAGGAAGAATACATCGGAAAATATGGATTGGGTTAAAGAAACCCAAGAGGAAATATGCTAGCAGTTTTCGTGGCAGATCAAAAATTGTACGCCATGAACACCTTTTTTAGTAAAAAAGCCCAGCGCAAGTGGACGTGGATAAGCCGAAATGGGCAGACCAAGAATGAAATTGACTATATACTCTCATCCAAAAAGTTAAGCGTAAACGATGTCACAGTCTTAAATTCATTTAACACGGGAAGCGACCATCGGCTCGTAACGGCAAAGGTTACTGTTCAAAAGTTTAACAGATATAAATATAGATATAAAAGAACGATAAATGCCCAGACACTCAAACAAAACAGGGAACCTATCAAAAGTACATACGACAATCATTGCTATTAAAGGAATATAATGACAACAATCTAAACCAAATATCTCGTGATCTGACACTAGCATTAACAGAAGCGTCGGAAAAATCACAAAGACGACATGCCAAAAGATAAATAAAATTACTCAACAAACAAAACAAAAATAGAAGAAAGAAGAGTTATATAAAGAAGGAAAATATGCAACTGATGAATATCGAGAAGTGAGAAAAGAAGCGAGGCGTATGATAAGAAAAGATTTAGAAAAATTCTATGAAGAACAAATAGAGCAAGTAATAGAGGACAACAAAAGCATGAAGTGCCTGAAAAGAAGATATGGGAAACGAGAAATCATTGTAGTGAAAGACTTGACGGAACAGAAATAAGAAACACAGACGAGATCCTAAAAACTACGGAGAAATACTATAAAACACTATATGGGTCGACATTAAACAACCTGAGGGGCCAAAAGAGCATTCTAAAATAGTAAATGTAGGATCTGAGGATATGCCGGAGATCAGTGAAGACGAAATTTTGCATGCCCTGCAGACGATGAAAAACAATAAAGCGCCGGGAGATGATAACATAATAATAGAAATGATCAAAGAGCCAAAGAAATAGTAATCCCCAAGCTAAAAATCCTATTTAACATGTGCCTACAACAAGGAGAATACCAGATACTGGGATAACGCCGTGATAGTAATTTTGTTTAAAAGGGACGCATTACTATAACAAAATTACCGCCCTATCAGCCTACTTTCTCAAATGTATAAATTGTTAACAAAGATCTTGACTAACAGATTATCACAAAAATTAGATGATTATCAGACAGTAGAGCAAGCAGCTTTTAGAAAGGGATATGGTACCTGTGACCATTTACTAACTGTTAAAATTCTAATCGAGAAATCCATCGAATATAACCTGGCTTTTATTGATTATGAGAAGGCGTTTGACTGCGTTGAACACTGGGCAATAATGAAGGAACTTAATTGTGCTAGAATAGATTCCCGATATACAGCACTGATAAGTAATATACACAAACACGCTACAGCAACAATTAAATTACATGCATATAGTAATAAATTCTCAATTGATAGAGGTATTAGACAAGGAGACACAATGTCTCCAAAATTATTTAATTTGGCACTTGAAGGAATATTTAAAAATCTGGACTGGTCAAAGAGGGGTATTAATGTAAATGGGAAAAAAATGAATCATTTAAGATTTGCGGACGACGTAGTTCTATTTGCAGACAACAAAGACGACCTACAAATTATGATAAACGAATTAGAAAAAACGTCTAAGAAAATAGGTCTAAAAGTAAATTTGAACAAGGCGAAGACAATGTGTCTTGAGAACCCACAAATAAACATAAATGGAACTATCCTAGAAAATGTCAAAGAGTATATATATCTAGGACAAACTGTAACATTAAGGAAGGAAAACAGAGAACACGAGATAGATAGAAGAAGACGTCTGGCGTGGGCAGCTTTTGGAAAGCTAGCTTATATTTTAAAAAACAACAAAATACCCCAACGCTTGCGAACTAAGGTATATGATCAATGTATACTTCCCATAATGACATACAGCGCTCAAACATGGACATTAACGAAACAAGTAAAAACAAAACTGGAAGTCACTCAGCGAGCAATGGAGAGAGCAATGATTGGAATTACAATACGAGACAAAAAAAGAAAGAAATGGATAAGAGATAGAACTGGGGTCGCGGATGTAGTGGAAAGAGTGACGAAATTGAAATGGGAATATGCAGGACATACAGCTCGAATCAAAGACAATAGGTGGAACGTTAAAATCCTCCAATGGAGACCATGGACAGGCAAGAGACAGCGTGGCAGGCCAATAATGAGATGGCAAGACGACATTAAGAGAGTGGCAGGACTCCCATGGATGAGAGTCGCACAGAATCGCGATACATGGAAGAATTTGAGGGAGACCTATGCCCAATACTGGGCGCAATGAGGGTTAAAGAAGAAGAAGATTATCGTTTTCGTGGAGGATGGCATCTCTCGATATCAAAACAATAAATTTGATTTATCGAGTAAGTGTCCAGACATAAAAGCGATTGAAAACCTAAGGCATGTTATCCAAAAATAGTCAAAAGACTACGTAGTGTAGCAACGAATTCTAGTTAATGTTTAAGCCAAAAAGATTTTTAAAAAATGCCCCAGAAAACGACTGACCAATAATAAAGCATTGCATGACAGTAAAGGAGGTTCAACCAAATATTAATTATAAGTTTGTTGTTAAGTATTTAAATAAATATTGCATTAATATAATTTATTGTTTTAACTTTTTGTAAATTATTTTTATCATTTCATCTCCTTTTTAATTATCTATTAATTGTTTATGCTGTTCAAAATTAAAAGTATTTGTATAGCTATAAACATTATAGAACAATGTATATAACACGTAGATATTTTTTTATGGAAGTAGAATATATCACGTGGTTTTTGTATTTTAAGCACTAATCTTTGAGATGTGTTACAGGGCTAATATTAAATAAATCTGATCGCTATGCATCGAAATTCTTTTAATTTATTTTATTTCTTTTAATCAGCAATATTTTGAATTATGTGTGAAATAATAAAATGCATATTTGTAGTGTATAGGAAAAATAAAATTTAAAAATAAAAAATGTCTCTTAAGTTGCAATTTATAGTGTTTGAGATTCAGTATGTGTTTGGCTGCATAAATTAGTAGATATGGCTAAAAAGATAATTGCAAAAAGTCAAAATGCTAGTAATTTTAGTTATCAGTATAAAACACGTAAGGTAACATTAAAAGATGCAAACATATATATTCGATTTAAAATATTATTTACTATACGAGAGCAAGCTCCACTTTGACATGACAAAAGTATCAATAAATATGGGTATGATTTTTTCCAAAATTCTTACAATTAAACATAAACGACTATATAAATCCTGAGAAAACCAAACTTTATACAGAGGATCTACTGTATTGTCATAGATTGTCATAAATTTATCTTAAAAAACAAAAGTAGCTTAATTTGTCCTCAAAGAAAAGTTGAGCTACCTTAGCACTATTCTGAGATTTCCTCTCAAAAAATATTACCTATTTTAAGTATTCACTAAAAAATTTTAATTTGGGTCTCTTATATAAAGCTCGAAATTATGCTCATAAGTAGTCAACTCTGCCCTTCACATGCCAAAAAAAATATTGTTACCTAATTAACCCCTAAATAAATTTATCACGCAGAGAAAATCTTTATTCACCAGGATAATATGAACAACTGTATATTGAATCTGCAGCATCAAGTGTATAATAGATATAGGAGTGGTTTCAGTTAGATTTGTTACATTAATATGTAATTTTATTGTAGATACGTAACAATACTTCATTATTTGAAAGTATACATTACCGATAAGTTATAAGATTTGAAACAGGACTTACATAAACAAGATGTTTTACTGAAAATAGGCCAAAAAATTGGTCACTGTAGCAGTATTATAACGCAAATATGAAACTGATGGGTCGGAGATGATATCCATTCCAAAAAAACAAGGTTACATAGCATTAGGCAGGATTAACAACTGAAAGAATCGTCACCTTTAGAAGCTGAAATTGTAAACGATAGTGCAATTTTGAGTGCCTCGCGCAATTTAAATTTAATTGATATTTATAAGTAACATGTAAGTATTACATAAAATTACCATATTACTTTTATTTACATATTTAAAAAAATCCTATGTCGATATTTAAATTTGTTTTATTTTGTTATAATTTCATAGAGTTTAATGTATATTATAAAAGCGGTCCAGTTAAAATGTCTCCAACTACTACAATACACGTGCTTACATTTTTTTTTAGTTTATTTAAATTTTTTTTCTTAAATACGGTTTAATTTTTAAGATGCAAACAAGCGAGTCTGCAAAATTATTCTGCTTTTTGTAACCCATTATTTAAATTTTGGGAAAGTTAAAAATAAGAAAGTGATCAATTTTTAGGTCTTTTAGACTTTTATCATAAAAATTTAACTCTTTAATTTGATGTCTGAAGATTTGAATACTAAAATTCTAAAAGATCAAAAATTATTTACAAATTGACTATTTTCTGAATTTTTAATTATTTAAAAATTTTAATATTTGATTATGAACACATACACACGCGCACGCACGAGCGTATATTTTTAATCATAATTTAATGATTTATCAAATGTATAATGCGGAAAGACTAACATCTAATTGAAGAAGTAAGATTTTTGTTGCTTACGTATTAATACAACCTATGAACGAAGACGTGACCCAAATTTTAAATGTGATTTGTTAGATGATTGTAATGTTACAGAATTTTAGCCAAATTTAACATGATATTGCCATTTTTGCTGTTGGATAAATAAGTGTAAAGGCATAAAACGCCTTAAATTCGTAGCCCAAGTTGTAGCACATTTATGTACTTCCCAACTCGCAGAAATTATTAATAAGTTACCAATCAGACAATTTCTTTAACGTTTTTCTGGAAGATAAATATACACGATTAGTCCGGTAAGTATAGGGAATAATTTTTCTAGCCAACGAAAGGTTTTTGGCAGTATGGCAGGTGAAGAATGCGACTCCGCTCAGTTGCCTCCAACCTTTGAGATAGTGAGAATCGCGCTTCCCACAAATGGGGTTTTGGTGACACGTCACGAACCCAACATGCAGTGTATGTTAGAGCAATGTTATGCAGTGAAGTTTATGACAAAATCCGGCATCGAGACTTTCAACCTGATAAAAGAAGTTTATAGAAAGAAGCTATGTTAAAAACGAGGATTGGTGAACGATACAAGATGTTTCCTGAATAAAGACAAGCCGTGAAAGACAAAGTGATAAATATTTTGTGAAAGCAAACAATTTTAGGCTCTGATCAGCATTTAAGTGCTTTTAAGATGAATTTACCAAAAACCGTACTGCGTGAAATTGTGTGTATAACGTGACAACGTTGTCCCAACCGCTGTACAGCTCTAACTTTGGCCCAAAATTAAAATCCAGCCTAAAAGAACCTTTTGGATCGATGGAAAGGTCCAAACACCGTAACCAAGGCTATAAACAGCATTTTAGTTTTCGCATACCAGGAAGCCTTCAAAACGTGGCAGGTAGAAGTTGAAGAATTTTAATGAAATAAACGTTTTCCTAATTACTTTTATTTATTATTATTATGTATTAGGTGGACAAATATATTGAAGAAGTAATAACTAATAAACTTATGAAGAAATCACAATCTACAAGGAAAAACATCAGTGGATGATTTCCTTATGTCATATCCATTTAACACATTTACTCAATACTCTATATAGAAGTAGATTGTAAATTCGTAAATTGTCAATAAAAAAATCTAGTTTTGAATTTATTTTTTATAAAGAAAGTGGATTTAGAAGAAAACGTGACTAATTGAACTAATTTCTTCGTGACAAAAAACTGCCAATAAATTAAATAAATCGCTATAATTTGTAAAATTAATATATTGTTTAATAGCACCGATATTTCTGTTTTAGTAAAGCATTCTACAGACTTTCAAAACGTACTATATACATTTGCTTGTAGACTTATTTCATTCAAATCGTTTTAACAATTCTTGTCGCATTATTTGTATCACTACTTTGAGACTGACCCATTTCTAAAGAATAAGTCAATTTATTACTTATAATATAATTACTTATAATAATATAATATTTTGATATCAGGTTGTTTACTACTTATGGGATTTATATTTGTAAACGATGTCCGTTTTGATAATAATGAAAATTTTCTTGTTGATTCCATTCATTGCAATTGAAGCCAAATACAATTTTTAATTCGCGAGCTCAAGAAGACTACTAAATTAAAAAAAATTAGCAATTAGTAGATTGTTAAAACTTATGATCTAAACACATTTTAATACCTAATTGTTTTCTTTTTATCCAAATGTAAATTCCTGTCTCGATATATTGCTATATATTAATAGGTAATATTCACCTCTTAAGTTTTAACAGGGGTGTAGGGTGTCATTTAGGGATATCCGGAACTGTCGGACTTGCTGAAAGTCGTTCTGAACTATTGGTTCTCAGATGACAACTAACTCTCACTTATGGCTCCCAGAAGCTGTACAAAAAAGTATGGCGGCCACACCCCGTAACTGTGTCGACACACAGGCAAAACTAAGTGAGGGGAACCATCAGAGGCAACTTTCACAATTGAATCTAATGGCTCGCTTGGTGAAACTGCATTAAGCTTTCGGCAAGTTAAGGTTAGAAAAGGTTAATGTAGTATGGAGCGGGTCAAGATGGGATGCGCTCATATATCACCGGTGGTGGAAGATCCTATAATATAGGGCAACAGCAGCGGGAAAAGCCTTAGTTAGTTAGACTACCATCTAATCACCAATCGGAAGTTGGCCAGCGTGGTGGTTTATAGGCCTTTTAACTCCCCTCCCCCCAAGTTTAACATGAATATAGTTGATGCGAAAGGGCCCTCAGTTCTCGGCAGCTTGGTGATCCTTGGCGAAGGCAGCGCTCAGACCAGACATCAAGCAGAGGGTGCGACGGCAGGCTGCCAGAAGAAGATGATGAACGTCGCTACTTATAATGTTAGATCGCTGTTATCAGATAAGCTAGAAGAATTAGAACTAGAGCTAGGAAAAATCCAATGGGATATAGTGGGATTGAGTGAGATCAGAAGAAGAGGAGAAGAAATTGTGAAACTAGAATCAGGTAATACCCTGTATTATAGAGGAAAAGACGACGAAAGTACTGGAGGCGTTGGTTTCATAATAAATAGAAGTATAAAAGGCAAGATTATAGAATATGGAAGCGTGACAGAAAGAATTGCTTATATAAAAATGCAGTTGACGCAGAGATACGTCTTGCAGATATGGCAAGCTTATGCACCAACCTCTGACCACTCTGATGAGGAAGTAGAACAATTTTATGACGACATTAGCAGAAAGAAAACAGTCATTTTAAATTAGTAATTGGAGACTTTAAAGTTGGGCATTAAAAAAGAAAAAGATGAAATTAATGTTGGACCTTATGGCCTAGGTAATCGAAATGAAAGAAGAGAAATGTTGCTGAACTTTCTTGCGAAACATAAATTATACGCAATTAATACGTTTTATTATAAACATCCGAGTAGACGTTGGACTTGGATAAGTCCGGATGCGAGTACTAGAAACGAAATAGACTATATAATAACAAATAAAAAATATGTAGTAGAGGATGTAACAGTTTTGAATAAATTCACCACAAATAGCAATCACAGACTAGTTAGAAGTAGAATAGTTATAAATACGAAAAAGGAAAGACAAAAGTTAATATTTAACTGTAACGCACAGAAAATAGATACAAGCAGATTAAAGCAAGAAAGGTAGAAGTACCAGCAATAACTTAAGAAATATTTCTCAAAAAACTTAAGTCACGAAACGAAAAATAATCTGAACAACCTTAACAACACAGTGACGAAAGGATTAATAGAAACAGGAAATAGGATAGCAAGAATCATGACGAAGACAACATCTAACAAAGTTAGTAAAAGAACTAAAGATTTAATGGCAACGAGAAGGCAATTAGCATCACAAGACAAAAGGAGTACACAAGAATATAGAAACCTAAATAGAGAAATTGATACAAATTTAAAACAAGATATTAAATACTATAAGGAAGATATAATAAGAAACAGAATTGAAAATAATGGAAACCTTAAAGTAATGAGAAGAAATCTTATGAAAGGTTAAAAAGAAAGACGAGAGCGCCAAAACGCATAACAATAAAAACAAAGTGATATAAATAACAGAAGAATTTTATAAATCATTATATGCAACAGAAGAAGAACTAAAAATAGAAAACAATAGAATACAAAAATTAGTAAACATAAATTCCAAAGAAATACCAGAAATTACAATAGAAGAGATAAAAAAAACACTAAACGGAATGAAAAACAAAAGAGCTGCCGTAGAGGACAAGGTAATGGCAGAATTCATAAAGGAAGGAAGTGATGAGTTATTACAGCACATAAAAGAAATATTTAACAAATGCCTAGAGGAAGGCACAATACCAATAAAATGGAGGAACGCAATGATAATCCTAATATATAAAAAAGGAGATATAAGTAAATTGACCAATTATAGACCGATAAGTTTATTCTCTCAACTGTACAAATTATTCTCAAAAATCATAACAAATCGGCTGACCAATAAATTTGATTTCTTTCAAACGCCAGAACAAGCCGGATTCAGAAAAGGATATAGTACACTGGATCATCTACAGACACTCAGAATTTTGATAGAAAAGTCTATAGAGTATAACTTACCGATATATATGGGATTTATAGACTTTGAAAAAGCGTTCGATAGTTTAAAACACTTAGCGATAATAGAGGCGCTTAATCACTGCAGAATAGATTCTAGATATAGCACACTGATAAAAGACATATATAAGAGTGCAACTGTAACAATTAAATTACAAGACCAATGCACAAAGCCTATAAAAGTAGAGAGAGGGATCAGGCAAGGAGATAACATATCGCCCAAACTTTTTTTAGCTGCTCTAGAAGATGTTTTCAAGAAACTCAATTGGGAAAATAGAGGAATAAATGTGAATGGATAATGGCTTAGTAATTTACGGTATGCAGACGACGTGGTGATAATAGCAAAAACTATCGAAGAGTTACAAGAGATGTTTTATGAACTAAATGAAAAATCAAACAAAGTAGGCTTAAGAATAAATATTAATAAAACAAAAATAGTGATGAGAGAAAAAGAGGAAAATGAGGGACAAAAAATAGAAACAGACGGTAGGGAAATAGAGAAAGTATCAGAAGTAATATACCTAGGACATAAGATCAAAATGGGAAAGGCAAATCAAATGGCAGAGTTGAATAGAAGATTTAAACAAGGGTGGAGCGCTTTCGGTAAACTAAGTTATATATTCAAAGGTAAATTCGCAAACTATCAGAAAGCAAGAGTCTTTAACCAATGCATTCTCCCAGTCTTGTCATATGGTACCGAAACATGGATATTAACAAAAAGGATTATGAATAAAATGTTAAAGTAGAAGATGTAGGAATAACAATAACACAAAAGAAGTGGCGATTGGTTGGACACGTTGCTAGGATGAAAGAAGATAGATGGACAAAGAAACTGATACAATGGAGACCCTGTAAGGGGAAAAGATATAAAGGGCGTCCTCAACAAAGGTGGATCGATGATATAAAGAAAATAACCGGACCAAAATGGATTCAAATAGCGCAGGAGAGAGAAGAATGGAAAAGGATGGGGGATGGTTATGTCCAAGGATGGACGGAATAAATCTGGTTAAAGAAGAAAGAAGTTTTAACAAGTGTGGATATCGTTAAAATTAAAGTGCAAGATAAATTTGTCCGCAAGGCTAAGTTATTATAGTTTAAAGTAAAAGATAACATATATACATTAATACACAATTTAATTTTAAGGCACGCGTTTTTATCAAATAAAATGAGCTTTTTTAAAGCTTTAAATTGCCATTTGCTAATCAGTACACCCAGATACAGCAAACAGTTTCTATCAAATTTCTATCTTATCAACAACAATTACAACCGTTATCAATTTTGCAAATCTTTATAAATTGTTAACAAACTAATTTAACCACTAGCCAACATCCTTTTAACATTCACTCAACTAATAGCTCCCAACAAGCTTACTATCCACAGCCGTCTAGCCACAACCAAAATTAGATAAATTAATTTCAAATATAATAATAACCACATTATTGTGAAAACACTGACAATAAGGGTGTATTTGAAAATAAGCACAACTAAATGCCAACTTATGAAGAAAAGAAACATAGCTTTAACATAGTCCACGCAAACACAAAATTGTAACCGAAGAGCATGAAGCAACTTTCCAGATGTAATTAGTATAAGTAGATTTATAATAGGAGATGACTAGAATGCTAAACGTGGAGATTGATTAGCTAAGACTAACTAACACTAAGGGTAGAAATCTGCTAAAAGCCTTCATTAATAAAAATTGTTTGTATCTTTCAAGTGGCGAACCACTCTACTAACCAACAAATCTTAATAAACTGTTTGACTTAATTAACTTCTACATACTTAAGAGTATACAGGTTAGTAAACACTACTGTTGGAAATGGACAAGCCGAAGTAGGAGCAATTATAAGCAAAAATAAAACGAAAATTAAAAGTTTACATCCTTAAGCATGAAAATGTGATAGCTGGCAAACTAAAGACGCAATTATAACACAAGTATACTTGCTAATTAGAACTATAGTGAAGTAGAGAAAGTATATAAAGAAATAAAGAAAGTAAGAAAATATGTCAAAGGAAAGGATAACCTAGTATTAATGAGAGATTAGAATGCCAAGATGAAGTTGCATACCAATACAGATTAAGAAAAAGAAATGAAAAAGATAACCTGCAAGATTACGACATAAAAATGCACGCTAAGAAAACCAAAATATTAGTCCACAAAAGAACACTAACACAATGAACATTATCATCACACTATAAAGGAAGTAGAAATCTTGGAAAGCAGAATAACAAAAGACATAATACATTCGACCAGACTACCTTTGCTCGAGAAGAGGAGACTTCTAATGTCGCAATTTAGGACCAGAAAACATCTGAAAACATTTGCTGGATGATAGCATTTTATAAAAGCGAATCTTAGACGATAGCAATCAATAAAAGGAAAAGGCTGCTAACTTTGAAATATGATACTACAAGCTGAGGATAAGCTGGGTTAACAGAATAACAAATATGGAAATATTATAAAGAGTAGGAGAAACACGAAAGGACCTACTAATTGAACATATTCTATTTATTATTATATTATGGGGGACTTATTAAAACAATTATAGAAAAAAGAGTTCAGGGAAAACGCACCGGGAAGACCGCTACCACTTACGATGTACCTGCTATAATAAGTTAAAAATGTGGACAACGGAAGACTATATTATTGAGTTAAATGAATTAGTAGATTTACAGAGAGATCTTAATATTACATCCAAATGAGATCTCTCGTCCGAACACTCTTCTATGATTGCTACACTTAGTACCCATATTTTTTGCAGACCTGACGTGCCTAAGCTGATTACATCTAAAACAAATTAGGATAAGTACACCAACAATCTCCTAAATTTCAACAAGCAATTATGCATATGAAAACTCGTTGCAAGGAAAAAGGAGAGCTAAATGACAAAAAGTCGAAATCATACAGGTATAATGCATACAAAATTAAAATTAAAGTAGAATACAAGGAATTAGAACACATATCCATATTACTAAAGAGATATACATTATCTGAAAATCTACAAAAACTTCAAAGAATCTGCAGCCTATCTCTACCTCCTAAGAAATTAGGAGAAGATAATTATCTTTACAGAGTACCTGTCAGCTGTCTTCAATTCACTTCAGCCAAACTACAATAATGGTGCCCATTTGGTGAAAACATTTTGGACAATAAAGCCTTTCTTTCCGGAGGAAGTAAAACAAGTACCTGAATCCAAAAATTACAAAACTTCTAGTTTAGAATTAATCTTACCTATAATACTCAAAGAGCTGCCCAGAAAAGTTATAATACTTACTGACTACCATATATCATAGTGTGTTTAGAATAATGTATTTTCCGATAACTTGAAAATTACTACAGCGTGATGATAAAATTTTGTCCGATATTGTTTCTAAACTAGAAAAATCTGACCATTACGCTGTTTTGGAGAGTTGGTAGTAATTTTAATTTTGTAAAAATCTTCCTATTGATTCTTGTCAAACATGTTGTTCAGCAATATTTCTTATTTTCATTACATTTTATAAGTAAATGCATTAATCTGTGCATTTGTTTGACTGTAAAATGGTGTATTTGAACACTCTTGACAATATTAGTGACCAACAAAAAACAATACGTTTTTAAGGAGATTACTATATGTGAATATTAGTGTTACTGTGGCCACCTTTTATAGTTCAGAAAAATATCTCAATTTTAAAACTGAATTATATAAATTGGTAATATTTCTTAGTGTTCACTGGTATTTTATTGAGATTTAAAGCCTGCAGTATTTCAGTCTTAATTTAATAATTTAACTTATTTTAAAGAACAGAACAGGCAGAGGGACTTGGAGTGGTGCTATAAATATTCCAAAACATTTTTATTCATGATTTTTTTAAATATTTAGAAATATTTTGAAATATATTCTGTTTCAGAAGCTGTAATTATGTATGCAGTATTTGAATTTTTTGGATTTTTAATACTTACTACATTGATAACAATATACTTGTGTAATTTGAACTTTTCATTGAGGTCTTATTTAAGTGGAAATATGCAAGTTTTTAGAAATAAGCTTTCCGTTTTTTCCTGACAAGTTCCAAGTCTAGTTTTTTTTACTAAGGCTTGGTTATGTCAAAGTACTTGTGTGACGATTTTGCTAATACATATAGAACTAAAGTAAGGTTCGCAGTGCCAGCTTGATCAAAAACGGAATACCGGAAAATTTTACGCTACACTTTAGATATGGATTAAGTGTCGAAGAAATGGCTCGTGCTGAGAGTTGATGGTCTTCATTAGATGATCGTATTCAAATCATAAAGGAAATCGAGAAAAAATGTTTCAGTTGAGAAAACGCTCTGAGGTTAGGATCCACATTTTCCTGCTATTAAGGAGAACATGACATCACCAAATAGAACAGTATTTATATATTCTTGTATCAAATTTATACCACTTTACCAGACCACCTTTAAATAAAAATAATTTGTTTCCCTTGGTTACTCCTACTGATGAGCAGATAGCAATACGTTCTATATTACCGTGAGATGCTTAATAAATTTGAAAATGAAGTAATTTTCTATGTTAAATCCTCAACGAAACGGCTTTATTTTAATAACGTGACTCATTAAAGATCAATAAACAATTTTTCAACAGTAAGGTCCGTCTAATTAGTAAGGATGACAATACTCAAATTTTTGGATAATGCCAAACGACTAGTTTTGAAGGATGCAGGGGCGTATAGTAGACTATTAGGCCCATTGCTTAACAATTGTAGCTCTTGTTTACTATTCTTTTCTAGATCTTCTTCTACAGCCCCTAACCATTCTTTTTTAGGTCTTCCTATTTTCCTTGTGCCCTCTTCATTAGTTGTTTCGGTGTTCTATCCTGCGCTAGTTTTTGTATATGACCTAGTCACTCAATTATTTGCATCTTTGTTATTGTACCAGGTTGATTTAATTTTGCATAACTCTGGCAAAAATTAATTCTATTTTACTCATTGTTGTTGTATATTTTAGAACTTTTTCACCGTGTTCGGTTATTCATGCACCTAAGTACAAAAAATTATTAATTTTCTTTATGTTTATCTCTTTACTGTAATTTTATTGTCAGTGTTTTCTTTGTCGTATTAGTTTTGTTACCCATCACCATAAACCTGTTTTTTCTTACATTAAAAAGCAGTCTTTTTCTGACCTGGTATTCTATATCTTTTGTACTATTTTCTAGTTCCGATACCGATATTGCCATCAGGGTTCGAATATCGGCATATGCTAAAACCTGACAGAGACAATGTCCTTTGTTGATTGCCTTCTTTTTAATTATGATACCGCTATCTTTTATTATCTTTTTTAACATCAGGTTGAACAGCATTGGTGACACTGAACTATCATGTTCCACTCTTTCCCCACTTCGAAAGTTTTTGACTTTGCTTTTGTCACTTTTATTAGTTGCAGTAGTTTTGGTGCTATTTGTAAGCTTTTCAAACCTTTAAACAATCTCTCTGTGTTGACTGAAGCCAACTAACAACACGTATATGACTGACAGATCAACTCTGCCGAAACTCACTCTTCTAGGATGTTGCCGTTTGTATTTTCAATTGATGGTTTAATTCATGTGTCTAAAAGCGCTAATCTTCTGTAATTGACACGTTCTGTTGGTCACCTTTACGTTGATAATAATTATAATTCAAAATGTTTTTTTTTTTAATAGAACTTGTACCTGCTCAACAATATACATTGTTATACAAGGTATTTCTAACAAATAATACTTAACAGAATGAAATAATTTGAATGGAAATTAATATCCACTTGAAATAGAAAAAGTTCACATTCACTTCGGTTTGATTGTTGTTTGGCACTTAGTTTTCACCACTATCACTTTCATATATGTCTTGCGGTAGCTTGTGTTTTAGACGTGTATGGATATTTCTTTGACCTAGTTTGTAAGAGGTGGCACCGCTGCAGTTGGTAAGGTTCTTATGAAAAGTTTTGGTCAACTTCGCGATGTGTTCTTGAATTTTGGGTAGAGCTAGTTCATGGTGGAGCTGCTGATTTGTAATAAACCAGGGAGCGTTGACTGTCATTGGAAGGATTTTATTTTGTAGGACCTGGATTCGATCTAAATTGGTTTTTGAGGCGTTAGCCCATACCACACATCCGTAAAGAACTAAAGGACGTATTAATGATTTATAGAGAAGAGTCATACAGTCGATTCTCATAGAAGAATTCCTATTGATGAGTGCATAAAGTTGGATTAGTCGTGTGTGTCCCTCGTTCAATTTTTTTAGTATGTGGTATTTCCATGTAAGTCGAGTGTCGAGGTAGATACCAAGATATTTCACGGGCTCATCATTAGCATTCCACTGGATGGGATGGTCGTTAATTAAAATAAGAGATGGATTTTGATTTTTCGAAGAGAGAATATTTTAGTGACACATTTAGAATAATTAATTGATAAATTCCACTGTTTGAACCATCTGCCTAGAATATTGGTGGCAACTTGAAGTTCAGCAATAGCTTGTTCTAAATGTTCATTCATAGTTAACACGACCGTGTCGTCCGCGAACATTGCAAGGTTTGTGCTGGGAACTGGAATATCGTACATGTAGATGTTGAATAGAATGGGACCCAGTATACTGCCTTGCAGGACCCCTGCGTGTATAGTTCTGGTAGCCGATAAGCTAGTGTGTATTTTGACCGCAAATGTGCGATCTTCAAGGAACGAAAATAATACAGACTTGATATACTCGGGTAATTGTAGATGTGTTATTTTGTATTTTAAGCCTTCTGTCCAAACGCGGTCGAAAGCTTGTGCTATATCTAAAAACAGGGTGGTAACGTATTGTTTGCTTTCAAAACCTCGTTCAATGGTCTCGGTCATACGCTGAAGTTGGTGGCAGGTGGAGTGGCCTTCTTTAAATCCAAATTGAAAAGTGGGAAGAATACTCAGTTTTGTGATTTTCTCGTTGAGTCGGAGATAAATGATCTTCTCGAAGAGCTTCGAGGTTGTTGTTAATAAACTGATTGGTCGATAGCTGGTGATTTCTTTCTTATTTTTGCCTGGTTTGGGAAACATTAGAATAATTGCATGTTTCCATACATTCGAAAGTATCCTATTCTTAGGCAGGCATTAAAAGTACTTGCTAGGTATGCTAGCGCTTTTTTAGACAGCTTCTTCAGTATTATATTTGGTATTTTGTCGCATCCAGGTGATTTATTTATCGGGAGAGTTTTAATTATAGACGCAAGTTCCCTAGGTGACGTTGGTTTAAAGTTAGCTTCAGCAATTGGTTGATGTGTTTCTATATAATTTATCACTATATTTTTAAATACTGGGTCTGCGTGATTTGCAGAAGTGAATGTTTGGTCTAAATAGTTTGCGAAGGCTTCACATTTTCTTCATCCGAGTTGTATATTTGTGTTCCTGAAGAGATTGGAGGTATCTCGTTTGGTTGGCGCAGAATGCGTTTGGTTGTGTTCCACAAGCCCGGGTCGCTTGGTTCAAGGTTGCTGATATGTCTTTGATATGTCTCGATTCGGTAGGTGTCAAGTTCCTTTTTAATACGATGTGATAGATTGTTCACCATGTTTTTGGTTGAGGGATTCCTTGTTCTCTGCCACTCTCTTCGCAGAGTGCTTTTTTGTTTAATTAGGCTCACTATATGTTTGGGTGAATAGTGATCGATATTTACTTTGTGTTTATGGGTAGCTATGGTCGCCGCGTTTACACTGTCGGAGATGGTTTCGGTTATGTGTGTGATCGTTTCATCGATTTGGTTTGAGAATTGAAGATCGTTGGGATACTTAAGCTGTTGATCGAGTGTAGCACTAAAGATGTCCCAGTTTACTGGACCATTTATTAATCTCGGCTCTGGAATGTGTTTAGCAGGCGATAGTATAAACGAGATTATAACGGGTATGTGGTCTGAATCGAGTTCGGAGAGCGCTTCTTGAAAGATTTGTTTGTTGAAGTTTTTGTGGGTGACGATGTCCAATATGTCTGGTTCATGGTCGCTTCTATATGGGTAGTATGTAGGTCCATCTGGGGCTTCTATTTGGAAGGCGTGTGTAGATGTTAAGTCATAAAGTTTATTTCCAGCTGGGTTTGTTGTTCTACATCCCCATATCGTATTTTTGGCGTTCAAGTCTCCTATAAGGAATGTGGGTTCACTGGTATTGAATATGATGGAGATGTCTTTTCAAGAAGTTGTTTCTTTGGTTGTTTATAAACACATACTACGGTTATATTAGTACCATTGTTAAGTTTGATTTTGGCTCCGATAGTCTCGAGGTTAGTGGTATTAATTTTTTGGCATTCATGATGAATTATATTGCGTTTTATGATTATGGCTACTCCGCCAGATGCAAATGTAGCCTCTCTGTCAGCTCGGTAGATCAGATATCCAGAAATTTTGAGTTTGTCTAAATTAGTTAGATGAGTTTCTGAAACGCACGCTATGTCAATGGAATGTCTCATAAGGAATGACTTAAATAAGGTTATTTGTTTTGTAATGCCATTGGCATTCCAGTTAAGGAGTTTTAATTGAGAGAGAGTTTTAGTTTTGTTGTCCATTGAAAAGGGAAGGAAGGAGATTTGATAATATGAATTGTTTGATTTGTTCTATGTAGGGCTGGATGAGATTTAGGAGGGTTGATAGAATAGTGTTGATTATGGGGGAAGTTTCGGGTGATGCAGAATTATTTTTGGTAACCAGGATGGGTTAGGTAAGGATGTGTTGTTTGTATTGTTTGAAAGGGAGGAAAGTTTCTCATATTGTTAGCAGGTGCTGGCTTGTTATCTAGTTTTCTTGTTGTAGGAGTTGCGTTCTGAGGTCGTTTGCCTTGGTGATTTATTGATTCATGGAAGTATTTGCATCCCTGAAATTAGCGGGTGGTTTTCTCCGCAATTAATGCATATTGGGGTATCACTTCGAGGTTTATCACAGTTAGTGTACAAGTGATTTCCTTGGCATCGTACACATCGTGGTTCTAATCTACAGTAGTTTTGGTGTGCCCTATGCGTTGACATCTGTGACACTGGGGTGTTTTACGATTAATTGTTCGTGGCTCTACAGTTACTACGGTGTGATATAGATTTTGACGTTGAAAATTTCGTTTGCCTTTGCATTTGCGGTGAGGAGTACTGCACAAACGGGCATAGGCGTTTTATCTTTATTTAAAAGCCTTGTAATTCGTGTTATAGGGAGGTTGAGAGGCGCTAGCTCAGCATGAATGTCTTCTTCGGTTAGCGAAGGAGGACCATTCTTTATAACTACCGATAGGGGTTTGTTGTTGGGATTTTGGTAAGTATGAAATTCGATCTTATTTGTTAAGTAATGTTTCGCTAATTTTCTATAATCGCTGTCGCTTGATAATGTGATTTTCAGTGATGATGAATTGTAAATAGTACATGCTTTTATATAAGGTCAATAAAACATCTGATCGTCAAAACATAAAAATATATGTCTTTTATGAATATATTTTAAATGACAAAAAATGATGTTACTATTAGCAAGTGTCTCGCTATCGCAATTATTATACAGTGGAAATGTTTAAAAGATGGAAACTAGCGTGCAGGAACGTTTATAGATTAACTTTTTATATAAATAGGGCAAGCTCAAGCTTTAAATTTTGGCTATTCATAGTACTATAAAATGTATTAAAGACTTTACATTTAATAGAAAAAGATGAGGCAAGTGTTCTGTGATCAGAGGAGTGAGATAAAGATAAAAAAGGTGATGATTTAGGGTTGTATGGCGACTGATGGCATAAGAAAAATAAACGATAAATTGCTATGCTGTACTCATCTTTACAAACATTTTTGTTGACTCAGATTTGGATAATATCAAATTTTAATAAGATGCTCGCTGTCTCACACAAATGTGCAAGCATCATGCGATTTTTTAAAAAGAAATCAGGTGCAACTGTAAAATTGGCTAACCTAATATCCATATCTAAATATCATTGAGTATGATCTGAAGCACACAAAAATGGAAGATAAGGAAATGTAATGTGGCATAAAAAATTTTACGGCAACAATAGAATGCAAATACTCCTAAAGAGTATCGGAAGCTAGCTAGCGGTTGTCTCAAAAAGTAGCTGCAGTTATTAAGTGGCGAACCGAAGCGGAGTCACTTACTAACTTCATGTTGTCTGTCTGTCTGTCCGTCCGTTTGTTCGTCCGAACAATAACTCGAGAACGGCTGCAAATTTCCAAATTCTGTTTTCACCAATCGACAGGTGACCAAAAAGGCTTGTTTGCTAGTGATTTTGAAACTGATTGGTCAAAGGGTTCTCAAATTTGGGAGACTGCTTCGCCACTTTGCTATGCGTTGCAAGGTTTGCAGGTTTTAAATCTGAACCAATAGAACATTGAATATCTATCAACATTTAATAAATAGCAACAATGCTGGTGTGTTGTTTCTCTAACACGCACAAATTAATTTTAAAGATTGATTTTTATAAGTTGCCTCGTACTGTCGGCTTAAAGTAGTCTCCCACTTTTGTAATTATATTTCTCTTTGTTTTGTTTCTTGTAGTGCTAGTGCATATATTCTATTCTTTCACGCTTTTGTTAACAAATTTTTCAGTACTTTTTCGGGTAATAAGTTGTCTGTTGCCTGCTAGCTTTTTGGCGGTAATTTCTTTTGAGCCTGTCGTTCTTATTCTTTCTTTTTTTTACATTTGTGTTTTCTAAAATATTCCTTTGTATTTTTGTTCTTTTGCCGTTAAGTAATTGTCAATATATATTTTACGGCCTTTAGTTTACCTTTATTCTGGAATAACATCCTGTTCGTTAAAGACACATGTTTTTGTTACTATGATGTTTCATTGTTTCAGGCTCTCCTTATTTTTAAGTTTCTAAGTCGTTTTAGCTCATTGTTTTCCTTTCTTGCTGTTCTTCTTTCTTTCAAATACTTTTATAATTTTATCTGATTAATTTCAATTTATTCATACCTATAATTAACGGCGGTTATTCTATTCCTTCTTTTCTATTTGCCTTATTTTTAGCAAAACTTTTATTGTTATTCTTGTAGTTTTTCTGAATCTCGTAAACAATTCCATGCAGTCTGGTTATTTTTTACTTTTCTATTACGCTATGGGTTCTTTACTCTCTTTGATTGACACGCCTAGGTCGCATCTTTGGTGTATCGTGTGCGTATTAACTACTAATTTAAATCTTTAAAGTCCTTTTTTCTGTTGACTTTACATGCACAGCGGCAATGCCGTATTTCCATCTGATGCTAGGCTACTTCTTCTAACCTCACCTGTTCAGTTTTGCTTAAATCGTGTCTTTTATGTTGCATAGATTTTATCTTTCTGTTCTAGTGTCCTTCTTTATTACAATACCCTGCAACCACATTTTATTTAAATTTCTTCAACTAAGTTTCGAAATGAGTCACTTATTTTGAAGTAAATTTAAACCATGTATATCAACCATGTAGAAAGTGGTGTAAAGTATTTTGAAAAATTATAAAAGATGTATTACAAAACTTTCCTTGGGCTTTTGGCGTCATCTCTAGGAAGTTTATACAGGATTCGATAGCTTTTACCAAAGTCACAAAGAATGGTGGGGGTTGTGTATTATTTTATTAGATGAATTTGTATCATTTTCGTTTGAGATACCATCGCGTAAGGGTTCTTAGCGAATTACGACAGTGGTTTTTACGTTTTAGATTGTATCAAATATTATCACATTTCTGTTGTTAACTACTCGCTATTCCGATTCTTAAGAAGGCTAGATTTATTGTGATTAACGAATAACCATATTATTTTGCGGAGATATATTTGAAATATACTTTAAGTTTTAAGTGTATCATGGACGTTAAATCTTGTATATACATTACTTGTTTGTGTCTGTTAAAAGTAATGACGATTATGGGGAACATAGTGGAACTACTAATTTTGACTAACTTGTCTAGATATAAAATATTGAATTTTGAACAAGTTTCTGTTAAATTCTTATATATTCAGCACTTATAACATTATTAATTCTTGTATAGTTACTAATAGCCAGAAAGCTGTACACAAAACAATTCACAAAGGTAGTTCTGGATCCTCTGTTGATACACGCTTAATACAAAAAAATGCAGGTATACTTTGTCTCAATACGCTCTAAAGACACGTCGTCATCACGCACGCTAAAATTTATTGCGATCGCCCGTATGTTCGTTAGTATGTTCGAATAGTACTACAAACAAACAAAAACAGTAAGTTATAAAACATATGTACATACATATTTATAATTTTTGATATAAATACATTATTTTTAAATTATCGTACTGCAAAAACTGACAAAATTGTACAAAACTAGAACAAATAAGTTAAATAATGGCCTATTTTATGACTTTCAATGCAAAAAATTAACGGCTCGTAGAAATTATCTACCGAGGAAAGACGCGATTATAAGAAAATAACAGTGATTAACACATGTTCAGGTAACTGAACCTATGCAACGGAAGCACCAAATTGAGTAGCATTTCTAGAATTAGGCGAATTGGATTACCAACGAGAATTGTGGTATTAATTATATTGCACGACACGTACTGATGGGTGCCTGAAATGTATCGGCTTACCTTGCCTATAATCGCCGTCAAACGTGGTCGAAGGTTCCGTTGCGTAGTGTGTCGTAGTTGTCGACGTTTTCTTAGGGGGCGTCGGTCTTTTCGAAGACGTCGTAGGCCTTTTCGAGCTTAACGTGGTGCTCGGTCGCTTAGTCGTGGGCCGCTTCGAGGGCGACGGCTTCGAGTTAGTACTTGCAACTGGCTTGCTGGTGCTCTTGCTCGGTTTTTTAGTGGGTTTTTTAGTGGTTGTTTCTGAAAAAACAGTACTGTTCCTGTTGTATACCACATCTTTTAACCCTTGGAACGGTTCTTGCAAGCCTTCCACGATTTTATTTACAAACGACTCCATCTTACTATCCAGTTCATCATCTTCAAGGAAAGCGGGAGTTGTAAAGTCTTCATCTAGCGTAGCGGATATGTTCAAGTTCGGATTGCGGACGGGCGGGAAGTTAACCAGATCGTTTACTGATGTCTCTACTTCCACAGGGGAGGTATAGTAAGAATCGGTAGTGGGCCTTATCGGCTTGGGATTTGATACGCTGGGCTTTGGCGTTATCAGAATTGTAGGAGCTGGACTTTCAGTACTGTAAAGATTGTGCGTCACGTGGTTGTTTATTGTAAGATGTGTCACTGGTTTTCTTCGATTAGGAACTTGGGTAATCGCATTTGTGCTGGGTATTATAGAGGGCTGGTTTGTTGATGGATTTAAGATTATTATAGTCGGGGGAGAACTAATCGGATTTGGTACTGGTGTTGAACTGGGGTATCCAGGAGAATTTAAATATAAAGACGAACTGGGATATCCCGAAATGCTTGGATAAACGGGAGGTGGAGAATACACGGTATAACTAGGACTTGTAACAGTGGCCGTAGCGATTGGTTTCTTGTTGAAGGTCGAACTATAAACATAGGATGTAGATGGAGGCTTCTTGGTTGTAGTGAAAGCATCTGGGGAATTAGCCATAGTAGAATGGCCAGGTCTTGTTGTTGAACTGTAGACGTATTGATTTGGTGTACTATTAGGATAGAAATATAAAGTGCTGGAGGATGGTTTTGTGGAAATTTTCTTTGTTGGCTTTGTGGTCGGTCGTCTTGAAGGTTTCTTTTTGGTAGTTGTAGAGGGTTTAGAAGTAGGTTTTGGAGGAAGTGGTGTAGAACTAAACACATATGAAGTGGAGAGTGGTTTTTTAGTTGTTTCATAGCCCGGTCGTCGTGATGGAGTAAGACTAAATACGTATGAAGTAGAAGGTGGCTTCTTAGTAGTGATTAAAGAATACGTGTACGTACCACCGGTGCTTGAATATCCGCTAGTAGTACTTGAATCATTTAGCATTTGAATTATATCGACAATCGAATCAAATTCGTGCGTTTTATTAGGATTTGCAACATGACTGATCGTTGGCACCAAAACATATTTATCGCCATTCGAAGGTTTAGATGGTTTAGGCCTAAAGTTTGGCCTTTGGTATAGTGGTTTTGGTGTACTATAATAATCTGGTGCGTTTGAGATTGAAACGTGAATATAAGGTGATGATCCTGGCTTGTAACTTGGGGTAGTTCCTTCTACTCTGGAAGTTGTTTTACGATCCTCCGATATTGGCATATAGGTTGACGGCCGTTTAAATTCATCTGGACTAATATCATAATTATCGGACTGATTTACTATAAATGTATCCGGCACCGTCGCGTGTGTTATCCCTGGTGTACTAAATTGATCATTCACCTCTCCAACGTGTACCACCGCATTATCTTGCGCTGTTGGCAATATTTCGTCTTTCAGTAGAGTTTCTGCAATTTGAGACACACCATTTAGCGTCATTTGGCTGATTGTTGGGTGGATTGTAGGCGGGGGCGCCTTTGTAGTAAACATTGGTTTTTGCGGCGGCCGGAAGTGCAAATTCATTATCAGGCTGATTGACAGGATGCATATCGCTTTCCACAAGTTCACCTATGACTCCCGATGGAAGCTGGCAACAGGCGCCGAAAAGAAATCCGTCCATGCACGCTCCCACCACTTGTCCGTTCCTTTGGTTGCATTCATGATTGAACATGCAGATGTTTGGACCGCCTAAGTTTGTTTCCAGCTTTCTAGTCGGCTTGCAGAAACGAGGTGTAATTTTGTATCCCCCAAAGAGCTTTCTGGCATCTGAAAACAAAAATAAAAATTAGAACAGCAGAAAATATTTGTAGTAACTTTGTACTAAAATTATTTTTGTGAGAAGTGTAATAAAATTGTTAAATCGTAATTTAAATATAAGTGGAACACAGCAAATTCAAATTAACTAAATGAAACATGAAGAGATTTTCTGTTGCATGAAATTAAGCGTTCGTTACATATTTATTGAATTTAGATTGGTTTTTTTGCATTTCCAATTTTACACGGTTAACAAAATGTTTGTATAAATTTGTAGAGGGTGCTTAATGTAAAACGTTATAATTACTTTGTTTTATTACTTCACTAAAAAAATTAATGGTAAAAGAGATATTAATTATAATAAATCCAACAATGCAATATAAAAAAGAGGTTTTTCTTTGACTTTTTATTTGATCCTGTTGTCTTGCATTTTCTATTCAAGATATTTCTGTTTTATTTTCCTCAATGCCTCTTAAATATTTTTCTCATTTTAGACGCATTATTATCCTACATCGTTTTATATTTAAAATTATTTCAACTTTAATCTTTAGGTGAACTTCATACCAATACCTCCTATAGCAGAAGTGTTTATCTCACAATATTTTGGGAAAATAAAACTACTGTAACTCTTATAGAATTTAAATGAAATGTTTCACACATATTTGTTGAATAAATACCTTTTAAGTTCGTAAAAAACACGATCAAAAGCATATTTTTTGAAATTTTCATAATAAACATTGTTCTCCAGATTTAGATCAACGCTAATACATTTCTTAGACATATACCAAAGTATGGTCAAAAATAGATTAGGTGTGGTTATAAATATACATTGAGTTCTGGTTTGATTTATAGCAAAACGAAATCCACAAGAAATTTTTATATTTAATGACATTATTCAGCTCATATACTTTTTGTTGTAAAACACAGCATAATTTGGTTACGGTTTTTATTGTTATTATTATTATTATTAACTAATCCTAACCTGTTTTCCCACCCAAAGAGGGAAAAATTTAAAATGGTGGCCTCTGGCGGCCGTTACACATATAGAGGTCAAACGGTTAAAAAATAATTTTCTTTTAAATTTTAATGTGGGCGATTTTTAGAAAATTGTAACTATTGTTTGCATTTTATTTTGGTTATAGTAAAAAGTTGAAATTTCGTTTTCAAAGATTCTTATAAACTACATTTTATCCAACGATTTAACAAGAAATGATAAAGAAATAAATTTACTATGGCAGGATTTTTAATTTTTACGTTTAACAGCTTTTCTTAGGATAAAATAATAACTAACTATTTAATAGTTTTTTAATTAAAAACTTGCCAACAGAGCAAAAGTTCTTTACTCAAACTTATTAAATTTATTACAACAAAGATAATAACCTCTACAGGTTTTGATGAAGCTGCTGTGAAGACTATAACCGTGAAAAATGTCAAAAAACTATTAGGTTTTGGAAGGTAGTACTTCATTTTATGTTTAAATCATCCAGCTCTTTTAGTAATTTTTTCTTCAGTTTACAATTTAAATTATTGCATAAGCTTGCGTGTTCTCTTACCCTCGTATTTGACTCACGGAGGCTAATTTGTAGCCTGATTTAAAAGACCAATTACCCAGTTAGGCGCAATTAAAGGTAGAAAATGGTTACATAAAGCGAAGCACTCTTTTAATATCCATTTTTCAGCCGCCAAAGTTCAAGGCTCTCGACACATTTTTATTTGCCCGCCTCAGGCAGCCACGTTCCTCATTTCTAAAGGTAACATTACGGAAAATCTTATTTGACTGCAGAGGCGACATCCCCGGCCTCCCACTAAAAATCAATAGCTGCATTTCCGCGGCGGATGATTCTTGTTCGGCTCAGCAGGGGATGCATTTGCATGCAGGGCTGCGGCGCAACACGCCCGTCCGCTACAAAATTGCAATCGCCGTTCCTTAATGAATTACGGCGTGCTAATAGCCGTTCCGGGCAGAGGTTTAAACGGAGCTATTCTAAATTTTCCTAGCGGGCCCGCTTGGTGCCTTATCCCACGCTCCACTTGGGCGAACGCCACTTGGGAATGAAAAGTTGGCCGCAGATTGCCCGGAGATGAAAATGTAATTTAGCGATTGGCAGATAACGCCTTTGATGTTACGTGACCTATAGACAGTTATCTCATCATTCTCCCTTCTACTACGCTGCTTTTGGCCGCCCGGATGGCAATTTGGGCCCGATAACGCTATTAAGGTCACGAGCACCGTTGAATAAATAATATGATACGAATTCTTATACTTCCTATTATCTTAATAGCATTATGCGCTTTGCTTTAAACACAGAAATTAGTTTTAAGTGAATAGCAAAAATTGCTAAGAAAGAAAATTATGTATTTTAATATTGTAACACAATCAACAAATAAAGAAAATTGTAAAAAAATTCTAATACAATTTAAAACAGTAAAATAGTTAAAAAAATAAATATATCCAAATTTGCTTACTAAATTAAATAAATTTACTAAATAGGATAGGGTGAAACTAAATCAAAATAGGTGGAAACGCAAAGACAAAGAACACATACTTACAGCAGAACACATAAAATATAAAAATAAAATGCTTAAAATTTAGACACAAAAAAGAACTAATTGTTTAATGAGAATATTAGATTTAAATAAAAAAATTATTTCTTTTGTAAGAATGTTGTTAAAAGAGCAGAGTGCAAGGTACTGATAAATAAAAACACACCAAAATTGTTCCAGCTCGAAGAAGATTTGGGATAAGTAGATTAAATGTCAATTATTCTTTTTAGTATTGCATTAGTAACAATAACAAAATCAAACAATAAAATCAAAAAAAAAGTAAAGAGTAATTTAAGAAAATCAATTAATAACATAAAAAATAAAGGTTAATAATAAATAAAAAATAAGCTTCTAGATAAAATCAGTAAAATTTGCAGAATTGAAGAATGTCTTCAAAACAAAAAATGTTTTAAAAACACGAAAATAAAAGGTCGTCAGTGATTATACATATTTGGAAATAATCTTCAGACCTTAAATCAAAAAATAAATAAATAAATAAGCCGCAGAAATATCGAACAGAAGAGAATAAGAAAGTATACAAAAAAAGATAATGGAAAAGCAGTAGATAAGAAGAAAACCAATGAACTGAAAAAATTGTTTGATCATCTAAATATAACAACTATTACTAAGCGAATAGAAAATGTATTGACTTGAACATTTGACAACAACAACATATTTTAAATATATAAAGCAAATACTAAAGGAAGGCGGAGGGCCCATTAAAAAAAAGAAAATGAAAAGTACCACAACCAAAATACATTATAGTAATGATAAGAAGCTTTGTATTTCATCATAGAATATAGCCTGCAAATCGGGAGGTCAAGGTTCTCATATGGTTGCTATTATTGGTCGGTTGTCGCACACCATCTCTTATCTTATATAACGTCATTACCCCTTATTTTAAATGAACGCAAGAGTTCATTTTTGTTTTGTACCGAGTAAAAATGAGTTATTTGGCAAATATCTGAGAAGTTGAAGATTAAACCCATACCGCAAACAAGCTTTAACTGCTGCTATAAGCTGCTCCTTTCTTTTTTCCTCTTCTTCTCTCTCTCACTCTATCTCTATCTTTTCCTTTACCTCTACCTCTATTTACACATTGTTTTTCCTCTCTCTACATTTACCTCCTTTTTTTCTCCCCCCCTCTACCTCTTTTCTCTCTTCTCTCTTCTCTCTTATGTTTTCTCCTCCTCTTTTTTCCCTTTCTTCCCTCTTTTCCCTCTTTCTCATATCTTTATGCAGGATTGCGTACACAGATCCCACGAAAATGTCAACTTTGGAGGTGATGTGTTCCACACTCATTCGACGATCCTCCAAAACAAGTTTCTCGACTCGCTTGATCATGTCGTCAGACCGGTGGGTGCGAGGCCGAGATTGCCTTGGTTTGTTGTCACACGACGTTCTGCCTTCTTTGAACTGCACCCACAAACGCACATTAGACACATCCCTAATCCCATTATCACATGTCTCACTCAACTGGCGATGAATTTCAATCGTTGTCTCACCACGCAAATGGAGAAAACGAATGATTACACGTTGTTTTTGGAATGAAAACGTCACAATTTTAGGTATCAAAAACAGTCCTCACTCTCGCAGCTGCCGCTAAATTCGTTTTTTAAACCTTTTTTGTAAGTTTCTGGCAGCTTTTTCAATATATAGTTTATTGTCCCCTATTGTAACTATTTGGTTGTTTCTAAATAATAAGTTACACATAAATTTATCTTTTACAAACTCATTTGGCAAAACCCAGCCGTACCGAAAACCTTTAGTTATTTTAAAAAATTTCTATGCCTGGGTACCTATTTTAATGTACTATAGTTTATATATGATTATAATGCTTGCGATATTCCTAAATGTATATAAGATAATTGTAATTTTTTCAATATCTACAAATATTATATTTATTTATAAATATCTAGCTAATTATATATATAAAAAAAATATGAGTGCTGTCACACAGGTCATAGTTCAACTATTGCTGTCACACAATTGTTCGTGCCTTTCCGTGCGGACCCGAACGCCTCCGAATGACAAATTCTGGCTTGGCGGCAGGCGCGGCCGAGGTATTATATTCCCGGAACCGCAAGCGATAGAAGATTTTCGTTTGAGAGCGGGTAATAAAGCACTTATATATAAAAAAAATTATGAGTGCTGCTGCTGCTGCTGCTGCTGCTGCTGCTGCTGCTGCTGCTGTCACACAGGTCAAACTCCATGTATAGCAAAAATTGTTCGTGCCTTTCCGTGGCTCCATGGTAATTTTAAATTGCCAACAATATAATTTGATAAAGACTTTTCAGAAACGCAATTTGGATTATCGATCTCCTAGGGTTTATTTCCTTCCGGATTCCACTGTCAAGTAAGTGATGTGATTCATATTCCTCATTGCTATCGCCATTGTTCTTAATACTCGTTAACGTGTTTATATTAATTTAACATTTTCTATTGTAGAAACATTTTTGTTCATTTTAAGTTGCCAAATTTAAAATTATTTTCCCTAACACGTGTGCTCTTTTCTAATACTTCCGTTTATATTTCAAAGCTTTTGATTAGAACATTTGACAATACGAGACTTTATTACTAATAAAAATATATAGAAAATACATAAAATAAGGATCCAATATATTAAAACACTTAGAAGTTTTCATTATGCCCACTTCAGTATTTAATGTGCATCCTTATTTGGTACTTGTAACTTCCACTTTAAGTTACACCGTTCTGAAACTTAATTTTTCAAGAGGTTTGTAATAACACAGGTCATGACTTCAAGATGTTCTATTAGATGTCGTTGTTATCAATTTTGTAAAAATGCATTTTTTAAGCGAGGTTTGGTACAACCATTTGATATATTCAATAATTTTAAATCAACACCAATGCGGTTGATATGGCCCATAGATATGAAAGCTTTCACAGGTGCATCGTGTGGTTGGTCGGAGTTCGGAAACTTCAGAAACGTTTCCACAACTGCGGCGGACTTCAGAAAAAAATCTTTTAAAAATTAAACGGCTGTCCCGTGCGTTTTCTCTTTTTTAGTCGTGCGAGTATGATAGGGATGGTATTGGGGGGCTGTTGTTAACGTTACTGGGATGGTTACTCGCACTGGTATAAAAGCTAAATCGCACGGGATAGTCGCTTAATTTTTAGAAGATTTTCTTTTGAATATGTCCGCCGCAGTTGTAGACGAAACGTCGAGTTTCTGAACTCCGACCACGTCCTTATAAACCGAAAACCAACCACGCAATATGCCCGATAATTTAAAATATTTATTTTAAATGATAATTTCTTGATTTGGATTTCAAAACCTGGTAAAATCATATATAAGATTAATAATAATATTCATATTATTTTATAACAAATTGATGAGTTTACAAAAATTTTATTTTCAGAAAAATTTATCTTATTACTGTAGAAGTAAAATAATCGGGCTAAAATGTAATTTTTTTTTAGATAATAACTGTTTTGTTTTTTCAATTAGATTTAGATGACTAATTTAGTTTTTATTTCTTTGTCTTATTATAATACACTGTTTATCTTTTAATTTTTTTCTAATATTTCTATTTTAATTTTACCATTAGACGTAAAAATATTTTACACATTTTTAACTACTTAAATATTTTCCAACTAAATTTCCACAAAAGATTAAATTTACTTGATTTATGAATGCTTACGTATAGCGTAAAGTTAGCTCATCAAATGGTTAATTAAACTTTCATTTTTTATTAGTTGTGAAGTCTTTTTTACTTCCTAGCTTTGCCAAACTTTGTAATAAAAATTAATGGCTGCAAATTAACAAACTTTTTCTTTCTAAGTTTTTTTTTAAATTTGAAATAAATCCGCCAACCAAAAAGTGTACAAACAGAGAAATGTGTATAATAAAACCACAAAGTTGTTTATACTTTCTAATAAGAGTTATTGTTACTATTAAGTTTATGCTCTTATTGGCACATGAAATTGACATTTTCTATAATAATATAAAAAATCTGGTGTGAACATCACACGACTTTCCTTATCTTATTATTATATATTATACCGGGTCCATCGTCTCGGCCCTGCGCTGCTCTCGTCCCGGAACTTGTTATTTAAAAACACTCGAAAGCTGATTAAAATAAATAATAAATGTACAAGACAATAACTGACTCGTACTTAAAATTTTGCTACGTCACTGAAGGTAACCGTGTGAGCTCGGTCGCACAGCCTTCTCCATTATCGCCTGCGTGCTCTCTCCTAGCGGCCAAGCGCTCCCCCCTCCCCACCCGTATTCCTGCAGTTGGCCAGTAAGCTCTCCGAGCGCGTTGTAATTGGTCCGTTTAATTAATTTTTAATCGGCTATAACTTATTTATTTGACCTCGGATCAAAAGATTTCATTGTATTTTTTTGTTCGTCTCGGTCTGATCTATCCGGTAATATAAATTTCCCGAAACATTTTATGAACACCCGGTATATTAAAAATCCTGAGCTTCAATTTTTTTTCGAGTTCCTATTTTACCAACTTTTATTTTAAATTAATGTTTATCTCATGATAACAAATAATTTTTATTTTCATAAATTTTTTGTATCTTCAACCGTTTAGATTCGCGACCGATTTTGCGACCTTGCGACCAAACGGCTAGACGATTTTTACCACTGCGCTCCCTACCTACAAGTAACTTGCATACCGAATTTCAAGTCTCTAGCTCTTACGGTTCTCGAGGTATCCTGTTTATTAACAGACCGACAGACAGACACACACACACACACACGAACCAATGGCCTAAACCAACTTTTCTGGGGGCGTAGTGCGAAGCTTTTGGTAAAAATCGGCCGAGTCGTTTGACCGCAAGGTCGCAAAATCGGTCGCAAAGCGGTCGCGAATCTAAACGGTTGAAGATACAAAAAATTCATGAGAATAAAAATGATTTATTATCATGAGATAAACATGAATTTAAAATAAAAGTTTGTAAAATAGGAACTCGAAAAAATTGAAGTCAGGATTTTAATATACCGGTGTTCATAAAATATTTCGGGAAATTTATATTACCGGATAGATCAGACCGAGGCGAAAAATACCATGAAATTTTGATCCGAGGTCAAATAAATAAGTTATAGCCGATTAAAATTAATTAAGCGGACCAATCACAACGCGCTCAGAGAGCTTCCAGCCGACTGCGGGAGGACGAGGGGAGCGCTGCCGATAGGAGGGAGCACGCAGGTGATAATGGCGAAGCCGTGTGCCGAGGTCGCACGGTATATATATATATATATATATATATATATATATATATATATATATATATATATATATATATATATATATATATATAATATTTATATTTATATTTATATTGTATCTATTTAAAATAATTTGTGTACCCTCTTTATTTTTATTGGAGAATAAATTTGCATTTAATTTTATCCTTTCATATATAATCGTTGCTGCTTTAAATATAATTAAATTTTATATTTTTTTACATTGCTGATAATTTTCTTACTTCCATAAAATTTAAATTAATGTTTTCTGGCATTTTGTGTTGCCTAACATTACATTTGAAACATTATATCTTCCATAATTCGAAAACTATAGGATCATGGTCTTAAAATGGTTTAATATTTTGTAATTTAATTTCCTGGTCTTTTCTGCATAATTTTAAGGTTTAGTTTACAATTTTTTGTTATTTTTTTATTAAATTGCAATGTAGCTCGTAGGCTACCATGTTAAATAGGTATATTCTAAGAAACTCGCTTAATTCATGGAGTTTTGGAGTGCCTAAAATGAGACTCGTTGGTATCAGATAAAATATAGTTTATATTGGCATGTTTTTTGATTATTTGAGTATATCATCCAAAGTTTTACAATTTCATTCATTAAAACCATTTTTACTAATATACAGGATACATCCAGGAAAAAATAAACACAAAAATTAGACAGTGATCATGGTTAAAGCAATAATAGTAAACACTCATATAACATTATTTTTCAATATCAATGTTAACTGATAACATGACTATATACTTTCTTAATTCATATTTTGGCATATATTTTAGCATTTGAAGAAATAATTTGAAAAATTAATGATACTTAACTGAGTTTTGCATAAATTTTGCTAGCATATAATATTTTATAAAAATTATACCATAAGGGGGTTCAAACTCTGACTAGTATTTACATTTTACTCTAAATTTGAACAAGCTATTATACACTACACTATAAAATCGTACGAAATGAACTCATTTGAAACCAAAAATATTTTTTATAAAACATGCATTCAAAGATATCTGAAAAAGCACGATTTCTTTAAATGCTAGGGCGAGCAATAGTTACAGTGATTTGTTTGGACCAAACTTATGATAATCTTAAATTTTGTTAAAAATAGTCTAAAACGTATAGGAAAGGATTATTTCTACATTGTCCACTTCATAGTAATGTTTGAAAAATAATATTTATGGTATTTTTTGAGAAGAGTTGAACATATTCGTAAATTCAAAAAAAATTTAAAAAGACATTATTCTATTATCCTAATAGGTAACGAGTTACCATTAAACTTTTCCATACCATTAACGTTGTAAATTTAATTACTAATCTCTAATGCTTTATAAATAATTTTCACTGATGTAGCGATTTTAAACCGAAAACAATATATGGATTTAACAAAGAAATTTAAATAATGCGAAATAACTCTTGTGGAATTTATGACATTATTTAATAAAGACAAATTATATATAAAAACGGCATTTTCAATAAATATTACAATATTAGATTATAACTTTAAAGATTCCTTGATTATAATTTGGTGTAAGTAAATAAACATGTATCAATTTTACGACCTATCCTGTATCTAATTTTGCTAATGCTAGCAGCCAGAAAATACTGCCGTTATCTTGCGATAAAACTTAGATAGGAATAGTCTGACACGACATTGCACTTTCTAAGCTCAGGGTAACAGAATAATGCGCTTCCTTTTTAAGCTTAAAAGTAGCAAGAAATTTTTAATTTTATATAATAATACAATCTGTTCCGTAAATAAATTTACACAAAACAAAATTTATATACAAAAATATATAAATATTTAACTAAAACTATATTGTAATAAAAAATATCGAATGTATCTGAAAGACCAGATATGTGATGCTACACTTGTTATAATTGGATATTATTTCTGAAAACGCATTAATACTAACAACATTAAAATTTACGAGGGTTATTACAAAAGTAAGTTTGTCTACTTTTTTCTTTGTATATGAACACATTATGTTCATGTGAATATCACATTTATATATTCATTAGGGCAGAATCCATTTAACATTTTTTTCGATCTTCACCCAAGTATGCCTCCTTATTAAAAGAATTTTGGCAAAATTTGGAGGCAATCTGATGAGTTTAAGGTCAAGTCCGGTCGATCCAAAGATTTTGCGAAAAAAATTAATTATTCCGCATAGTCTCATTAGATGCCACTAGGTGGCCGCACCTTCAGGCGGGCGCTGTCGCTGCAGAGGGGTCACGTACCCACTACGTTACTGTACTGTTAACGCACAGTCGCTGTGTTTTAGTCAATTTACCCAATTTCTACAGCTGTTTATCCAATTCTGCCACTCCCATGCCACCTAAAACTTATCGCAAGGGGACCTTGTGTCCGATTCTGAGTCGCTTTGCAGAGCTTCCAGACACTCAGCTACCTTCAAAAAGCGACGTTCTACGCTTATACAAGTTCCACTATCACCAGCAACCTCGCCCCAACTTGAAAACGATCAACGAATTGGTCGATACAGTGGTCAAAGAAATCATCCACCGTCGGGAAATGGTCGGAAGAATCTACGCGCAGAATCTGGACACCGTCAAGGTAAAAGTCAAGCGACTATATGAGCACTAAGACAAATAAGTGGCGTACTGGTTTTATAGGCACGCGGCGAAGAAGGAGACAGACGAGTGGAAAGCGAAGATCTAAGAGCATATCGTTTTCTCTTCGAGATTTCTTTGCCAATCTATGCTGCGAACTGACTGCAGGTGTGGTGTGCACCAAGATAATGGAGAAGAGTGATGTCGAGTTTCTAGACGAGCAATGCGGCAAGCGGCTCCGTCACTTATCCCCTTTCGTTGATTCGACTAGATTGCAGAATCTCCAGGCAAAGAGTGACAAGTTCAATCGCAATCAAGATCGAGAACGCAAAGCGCTGGAACTTCTGCTGAACTGAAATAAAGCTACGCCTTAAATTGATCTATCTGAAATCATCTCCGACTATGATAAGAAGGAAGAAGAGAGCGGCAAAAACTCATCACCGGATTCGGCTGCACAAACGGAACGTCGCCGAATCACTGTCCTCAAATGATTTCTTGTTACCTGTGTACGCAATAAAGTGTCTCACAAAACAGTGTCTGAGACATTCAACTCGGTGGCCTCCCAGTCGATGAATGCCGAAAAGTGGACTGGTATCATTTGGCCACTCGAAGAACACCTCAAGAAGCCACTTCAGTGGGTGATTTACCTAATGCATCTCAACAGCTTTCTCTTCGAGCACTGATTCGCAAACTGGTGGGGAAAGACACATCAACTTACGAAGGCTCGCTGGGTAAAAAATAAAAGAAACGACCTCTTCACTCTTCCTATTGCCATATTTTGGCCCATTTCCTGGAAGAACGAGCAGAGCATTTCCTTTCCTACCTGGCCTGACAAATTTCTCTAGACATCGGTGCGTAGTAACCAAGCCCAGCTGTACCACCTGTGTTTGGTAGACCGACAAAATCAGCGACATCTCCAAGCAAACACTCACTCAAGAGATCCCAGCTCCTTTCACTCGCGTGGCTGACGAATAAGATCCCAACTCGGTGCCGCAACTCACCCTCATGTCAACGTACATCATCCAGATTTACTGCCTCATCTTTTTTCTCGTTCGCAAAAACCCAACCGTTTCTTCTAGGCCCTACATCTTTCACTAGCTGGCGATGCACACCCGAGGAATACCAAGAGCTGCGCAAGAGGCAGTGGACAAAGTCCTCGTCGACAACGCGTACTTTGCTAATCCAGAGCGGATTATTACCGCCATGATCCAGGAGAAAGACTCTTCTCTGAAGACGAGAGCTATTTCGTTAGTCCACCAAGCTCAAAGCAAATCGGCTACCTCGTCGTTTCGAAGCTGTATTTCCGTCTCCTCGACAGTTCCACAAGGAGACAGAGTCTGAGTTCAGCCTATCGACCGATCACTACTCCAGTTGGTTAACAACAGTGTCTTCCCTGTGGAACTACTTCTTCTCAAAGGCGTTCTGGATTTCTCAACTATCTTATTCTCCTTCCCAAATCACTCGCAGTTGATGGAGAAGTGTGTTTAAGATGTCTACCTCGAAGGTAAGCCAACCATTTTTGACTAGGCTCGCAATGGGAATTTGTTCATCAAGGAGTTCAATATTTAGTGTATGTTATCTATTATAATGATAAAATAAATCAGTTGTTTTGTACGTTGTTAAGTAGCATTTTAAGGGCCAAAATCAAATTGGGATTTGAAATGCCAGCAAAATGTGTCTCCCCGTAAATGTCCACTGTGCGTTGACAATACAGTAACGTAGTTAGGTAGGTGACCCCTCTGCGGTGGCAGAGGGATTACCTGAAGGTGTGACCACCTAGTGGCAGCTCATGAGACTACGCGGAATCATTTTTTCCCCAAAATCTTTGGATCGACCAGACTTGACCTTAAACTCATCAGATCACTTCCAGATTTTACCAGAAATTCTTTTTAATGAGACATGCGTAGATGAAGATCGGAGAAAAAAATGTTAAGTGCATTCTAGTGTTCATATGCAGAGAGAAAAATAAGCAAATTTATTTTTGTGACAACCCTCGTAAACGTTAATTCGGTTAGTATCAATTCAGAAAAAATTGGAACAGATATACAGTATAAGATACTGTCAGCACTGTATAAATTTTACTACAAACTAATCATACTAAACAGTTCGTAAACATAAAACTACCGTTATGAACACACAGTCCTAGTGAAGTGCTTGCTGTTATTCGTCTTTTAAGATCCCAGAATAAAATTACTGATTTAATTTATGTGATGTGTATTAGGGTACGTATATGCCACTACAAATAGTTCGATGTCTGACAAAAATGTTTATAAATGAGTAAAACTGCCAGCCATCTAAAACTGTTAACCAAGAGCTCTCAGACGATGTTTAACTGAAGGGAATAGTGGCATGCTGCCATGAGTTCTCACCAATGATCACAAAACGAAAAAGATTTGGTACGACTTTTGACGTTTTAAGATGTTTTAGAAATAAAAGGCCCGACTTAGCTGAAAGAATTATGACCGGAAACGAGATCAGATTACATTATGTCAAGTCTGAAAATAAAAATCAAAGTATAGAGTAGCGTCCATTAGATAATCACACGCTAAAAAAGCAAAATTGTAACTTTAATTGGCAGAATTACGGTAACTCTATATTAGCGTTATCGCAGTTTTCTTTTGATCATTTTGGTTACGTACTGACAAATAATGTAACACCCCCGGGCTTCTATTCTTCGGAAACCACTAGGATTTTACCAAAAATTAAGTGACAGCCTTTTTCTTTACAAAGCGCAACTCATTCTATCTTTTGGGTAGACAGTATTTCCACACCGACTATATTTGCCAAACTTTATACCCAGTGACTTTCACCTATTTTCCCAATTAAGAAAATATTTAGGTAGTCGCAGTTTTAATAATAGCAGCAAACTAAAATGTAAAATTTTTTCTTCAAACCAGACACTGAATTTTAAATATTAAAATATTCTGAAAGACTTCATTCATTTCCTTTGCATGCAACAGATAACCCTTCTAGTTAAAGTTATATAAATAAAATCAACATATTTCGAACTAAAAAGGAGCTTGTAAATAATGATGTGGATCTTAACCTATTGAAGATATCCCAACAAAGATGCAAACTTAAGTTAAAAAAATAAAACATTGTATGACTATAATTAAATGTGTATGCAGCAAAACTGGTATGTTTTATAAACCAAAACAAAGAAAAACTAATAATTTTTTAACGTCAAAACATAAAAGAAACATGTGATACAGAAAAATGGAAAATAGAAAATTTAAAGAATTACTAAATTATTATAGTAAGTGAAGAACATAAATACTTGAAGAACAGGATACTGTTAATATGTTAACAATATAAGTATTGATATGAGAAAGCGTAATAAAAAAGGTAGGCGGAAGACCCAAAATAAAATGAAAGAATAGGCTAATATAAAGTAAAAAATAAAGAAAGTAAATTACAATTAAGGAAAAGTAAAAGTTCATTTCAACCACTGCAGAAAAGAAAAGTTTCTACAGAAAACGAATTTGAAGAGCTTTACCAGAAGTATTTATCATCCCTTAAGTTATAAGATTATATTAGAAAAGCAACTGAAATTGCAGAACATGGTTTTATTGTTGTTGAGTTAATAACAAAAAATATCGATTATTAAGGTAATTATATAAGTTTCTTTTACTTATTTTGTTGTTACCTATTTTAAATAACCTAAAAAATTGATGTACACTTTTCAATAGATTTAAGTGATTTTATTAATATTTATGTTTGTTACATATATCGTCGTTTATTTAAAATCGGATAAAAAATACAAGATGAAATTTAATTATTTGTTTTTGTTATATTACACTTTATAATATTATAAATTTATATACTTCAAAATATTTTTAATATATAAAGTAATCATTTTTCAAGATAAAGGCAAAATGCCAATTGCGATTTTAAATTTAGCCAGAAATATAAAGCAACTAAAGAAAAACTAAAATTCAGGGAACCTAAGAAAATACTTTAATACTAGTAATGTTCTCGCACGCTGTTTGAGAAGCTGCAAGAGCGAGTTGTTAAAATTGCGAACGTATCATTGCATAAACTGTCAAAACAGTCGCCGAACCTTTTCCATGTTAAGTCTATGGGAACTGGATTTGCTAATTGCTCTAAATCCAGTTGTCCGATTTCGAAACAATTTATCAGGTTACCTCACTCGCTTCGAATTCTATCATTGTGGAAAATTTCATTGTGATCGGTTTCGTAGTAAAAGCGCTACAGATGAAACAGACTGATGGAGATTGTCGCATTCACCCACTATATACCAGTGTATAAGAGCAGTCGCTCGCTTCGCTCGCTCCTGCAATTAACAAGATTACCATTTACGTGTTTTAACATCAGAAAAAGAGGTAAATAAACAAAAACAAGAATATAGTATAATAAAGAAAGTAAAAACAAGAATAGAGTATCAAAAGATAAGAGAATACGTATAGTAATAAAACTGTCAGAAATTTCGCTTATTTTAAATGAGAACACTAAATAATTAACAAATAAATAAATTTTGTTTTTCTAATTTAAGAAATTACGCAAGTTGGGAATTAGTTGATAAAATAAAAGAATACTTTATTTTTAATAGCGGGGAAGGTCAGTCAACGAAAAGTTAACAATACTTTTAGTAAATCACAAATTACAATTGGCAAAATGGGCAACCCGATATTTAAAAAAAGTCAAAAGAAAATTTGCAAAAATGCTTTTATATGGCACATAAATAACATAGTACAATAATAGGGTGTTGCATGTACTAAACCATTATAAAGAGTTAAAAAATATATTCCTGTGTATAAAGCTGCAGAAACTACACATATTAATAAAAAATAATTTATGTTTCTAAATGTAAAACCTATATATTTTGTGATAAAAATAATTAAGAGTATGATACAGATACCTTTACAAAAATTTAAAAATATCAAATTTACACACACCTACACAAGATTGTAATAACTAAACTTAATGTACTCTAAGAACTGAGGATGGAACTAGAAGGCAAGTGTGGAGATTAAAATAGAATTAAGCATTCTCTGTTTAATTTTGTCGTAAAACAACACAAATGTTAATTAAACAAGTTTGCTGTACTAAACAAGGCATCGGATCTTTGAGCACATAAATAGCACTGCTATATTAACACTAAGCAAAGACACACTGAAAATAATGTTTATGAAACTGGAATTATTAGCAAGAAAAATATGGTTCTTATTATATAATAATATAATAAATACAGTGGAAAATTTAATGCTTTTAAATGATGACACGTCATCAGGATGGAAGAAGCAAGAATACCCAAGAGAGCCCTTGTGGGGAAAATGGAAGGGAGAAGACCTGTAGGAAGACCCAAGAAAAGATGGGAAGACAACGTTGCGGAAGATGCTGCAAACCTCCTGAAAATACGGAATTGGAAAGCCTATGCAGCAGACAGAAGAAGATGGGGGGAAAAACTGAAGGAGGCCATGGCCCGATTTGGGCTGTAGCGCTATAGGAGGAGGAGGAGGATGTATATATATAATATATATCCAACACTCGAAAGCTGGTTAAAATAAACAGTACAAGATAATAATTGACTCGTACTTAAAATTTTGCTACGTCACTGAAGGTCACTTCGCCATTATCGCCTGCGTGTTCCCTCCTAGCGGCCAAGCGCTCACCCCCGTCCTCTCGCAGTCGGCCCGGTAGCTCTCCGAGCGCGCTGTGATTGGTCCGTGTAATTAATTTTTAATCGGCTATAACTTATTTATTTGACCTCGGATCAAAAAATTTAATTGTAATTTTTTGTTCGTCTCGGTTTGATCTATCCGGCAATATAAATTTCCCGAAACATTTTATAAACACCCGGTATATCAAAAATCCTGAGCTTCAATTTTTTTTCGAGTTCCTATTTTACCAACTTTTATTTTAAATTCATGTTTATCTCATGATAACAAATCATTTTTATTCTCATACATTTTTTGTGTCTTCAACCGTTTAGATTCGCGACCGCTTTGCGACAGATTTTGCGACCTTGCGACCAAACAGCTAGGCCGATTTTTACCACTGCGCTCCCTACCTACAAGTAACTTGCATACCGAATTTCAAGTCTCTAGCTCTTACGGTTCTCGAGATATCCTGTTTACTGACAGACCGACACACACACACACACACACGAACCAATGGCTCAAAGCAACTTTTTTGGTGTCCTGAGGTTATAATTCGTCCAGAAATGTGAAAAACTGGGTAGGTCAAATTTCCACCGATTACATTACTTTCCTTATTATAGGATAAGGAAAGTAATAAATGGAAAGATGTGTAAGTAACATTTAAATTTAATTTTAATTTACAGAGTAACAAAAATTTTTGTATAAATAATATTAGCGTAATAACGAGTATAAAGTATTACATTAATTAAAATTATATTATTATACTTAAAGAAATAGGTAATCATCATCATCATCATCATAGAACAGCACTATATAGACCACTCCAGTTTTGGATATACACCTTGTCAAGATTTCTCCACTCAGTCTGGTCTTGTGCCTTTCATGTCTATTGAGTTTTGATGTTATTCCTCCGACATGCTCTAGACCTTCCTGTATCTTGTTTGCCTGTTTGATGTCTCCATAAGGTCGTCTTTTTACTCCACCTTGCGTCACCTCTACGTACAAAGCGGCCTCTCCATTTCCATCTTTGTTCGGCTGCTCTCTTCGCTACATCGTCGACTTTGGTTTTTTTTTCTTATCCACGTATTGTTTTTTCCAGTAGATTGATTTCTAACATCGTTCATTTTATTTTCTTTGTGTCACCTTCAGTTTATCTATGTTATTTTTTGTTAACATTTAAGCCAGAGAGGCATATGTTAGGATAGGCAGTATGCATAGGTTGAGTACTTCTGTTTTTGGATTTGAGTGAACGTTTCCTTAAACATTTCCATTGGTTGTTCATTTAATTGTAACTTCTTTCCACAATTCCTATTAGTTATTAGTTTTACTTTTGCTATATTGAATGAAATGTGTAGATATAGTAAAATAATGTAAAAGAAAAATGAAAACACATAAGTCTAACTAAACAAAAATGAAAAATGTATAAGATCTAACGAAATACAAGAAAAGGTAAAATTTTATTACAAGCCCAGAATAAGTGTTACTAATAAAAACTCTGTGGTAGTAATAATTAGCTTTTTTCTAAATTCAAAAAGATGCCAAAAAAGAACATATGTGATAAAACACACAAAATGGATTACAAGACTAAGTAAAAATAAGAAAAGTTGTTACTAGAAGCGCTGCAAAAAGTCAAATAAGACAAATATAGCATTCATAAAGTTTGAGTGTATAATACCAACAAATTAGTTTAAGAGACAAAAGTTGAAAAACAAGAAAAAATACTAAATAAAGAAGAAGTGAAAAAGCTCGGAATTTTAACTTTCACACCCTACAACGTATAGAGAATATATTCAACAATCGGAAAAACTTAATTTATTAATTAAAATTATGCATTTATTTTTGACCTATCCGCCATTACTTTGCAAATTTTTCCTTCCTTTTATTTACATGTTTATTTGATTCTAGTAAATCATCCAAATCGAATATGATATTCTGTTTAACCTAGCGTGACTAATGCCGGAAGAACAATCACAAGGCAGCCTGCGTCAGGCCGGCGACTATCTACGTTCCTGGAGCAACCAATCCTTTCTGTAAAAGCACGATAAATCCAGTAAAAAATGCGACAGAGGTGATGTTTTGCGCGGGTTCGAGATTATCACCCCAAGAAAAGTAAAACTAAAATTCCTCGAGCGTGACATCAGCAGCAAGAAGCTCAAAAGTGTGCAATCGTGTTAACCTAAATTTTAGGATAAGAGTAAACGGAAAGTTCCCGCCGTCCGTTTGCTCGCTCTGCAGGATACGGTTTGTTTGCGAATTTGACCGCCGTTCGTTTTGTTGGGCGTCACTACATTTGCGGTAACGAGAACGTGCTTTTGCCGGGCGGATGCAATTTCCCCGCTTTCATAAATATTTACCGCCGGCAAAAGCTGCAATTTAAATCGGACTGATTGCGTATGCGAGCGCGGCGGGACGAAAGTAATGCGGATGGACCGCTGCAAAAATCCGCAGTGAAAACGCCACGCGACAGACACAAAGGAGCGCACGGCACACAACTGTTGCAAAAATGAAGCCGCCCCTCATTTGTTATAAGGCTCTCGCTAAAGGCTCTTTAAACAGGAGTTGGAGTTCTCGCGAAAGCGGCTCTCGTCCCTTTTAACGTTTACTAATTGTCCTGGAAATTCGAGGACCAGCGAGGTTCAAAGCCCGGGATAATGGGTTTGTGCCTGAATAAAGCATTATGTTGTACTTCGTGCTCGGAAAAGCGGACTTTTCGATAATAGTTAGCCGGAAATCGCTACCGCTGTGTGTTTTTAGTCGACAACATGTAGATTTTTTGTGCTCGATCTCGTCTAGCAGACAACATTTTCAAGGATACGTAAAATATAAAAATGCCTTACGAGGAAATGCTTTTTGAAATTGAAGTTATTCACCAGCTAGTCTCAAAAAAATTATGACACTCCTAATAAACATTACTTAATTATCAAAACTGTTTACAGATTCCTATTCAATTGATTAACACAATACTAAGAAAGTTATAAATAAAATTACAAGGGTAACTATTTTTATAGAATAGCAGTTATACTGGTATATCAATCGTCTATTAAATAAATAAATATAGCACATAAGTAGCTATTTACAAATAACAAAAATTCTGCCAATAATTACGGTGTTATGCAGTACCATATATATACCTTTATAAAAAAAATTAAAGCAAACGTTTTTGCAAGATACTTAAATAAATGCTATCAATTAATAGAGCAACATTTTTATTAATTATTGGTAAAACAAATACTACAACAAATTAATACAAAATAAGCTAATTAGCTAATTATAGTAATAATAGACATGAAAAAGTGCAGTATGATACCTTCAGAAGTAAAATTTCGACCAGACTTCTACTATAATATTTTATTAAAGATAGATATGGTAGTACGACATAAAATGCTATATACTCCCATCACTTCCTTAAATAAACATGGGTTGTTTTGAAGCCGTTTTGGCGTGAATTTTTTTATTGATTGTTACTTCCACATTACTGCTCTTTGAACTCTTTATTAAGGGGTCCTTAAATTGTAGCCATAAGAAAAAGATTTACTAGTGTATGGGGTTACATCATAGAGGTAGTACCTTTCTTACGGAAACGGTCACATCAAGTGTCATAGACAGGAGATGGTTTCCGAAGTCTGGTCCTCATGAAGTACCCAGCTCTCACTTATGGCTCCAAGCGCCACACCCTGGTAACTGCATTGACCTGCAGGCAAAACTAAGTGAGGGTAGCCAGATATGGTGAAAACTAACAAGTGGCAGCAGACTTGTCAGTAGCAAGTAATAGCGGAAATCAAGTGGATTGGAACGGTATTATGTAGCATATCTTTAGGCATGGTCAGAATGACTTGAATGGCTATAGAACTGCGTATGTGGAAAGCAATGGAAAACTACCACATATTATAGATCTTCCAAGAACAATCATGACAGGGAACCAAACAGAAATGGCCTTGAGTACTGGGCAGGACTTAAATGTCCACAAGGTGCTAAGAATCTCCCAGCCTGTTAGGATCACTACTTGGAACGTAAAAAGTCTATTTCAAATGGGAAAATTTCATAACACCGTAAAAGAAATGAATAGACTAAAAATTGATTTACTTGGGCTAAGTGAAGTTCGATGGCCTAACAATGGACAAATAAACACAGAAGAAGGAGAAATAATATATTATTCGGGTGATAGTAACACATTAAATCAACATGGTGTTGCAGTATTGGTATCTTCAAAATTTAAACAATATGTAGAAAGTTATCTCCCGCTTTCCAATAGAATTATAATGTTGCAACTAAGATCTTCAAAAATAAAAATCAACATCATTCAGGTATATGCACCAACTGCACAAAGTGACGAAGACGATATAGAAAAGTTTTATCATGATTTAGATTAAATTCTAAAAGTAACACACAAACACGATATGAACATAGTCTTAGGCGACTTTAATGCTAAAGTCGGTAAACAACGCTGTCAGGATATTATAGGTGATTATGGATTGGGTGATCGGAACAACAGAGGCGAACGATTAATTAAATTCTGTCAAGAACACGATCTGACCATAATGAACACATGGTTTAAACTTCCAAACCGTCGTCTATATACGTGGCGTTCCCCAGCAGATAATCCAGATCACATTATACGCAACCAGATAGATTATATTATAGTAAACAAACGATTTAGAAATGCTTTTAAAGCGGTAAAAACTTATCCTGGTGCAGACGTGGCCTCTGATCATAATCCCGTAGTTGCCAATATCAAAATTACACTAAGAAAAGCACGAAAACCTTGTACAAAGAAATTTGACATTGAAAATCTCAGAAACAGCGACGTGTTCGAAAAAGTGACGGAAGCATTCAACAAACGTTTAAAAGCGAATACAAATTTAATGAAGGCATAGAAAAGAAATGGGCAACTATCCGATCCATTTCAACAAGCACTTGTGATGAAATGCTTAAACCAGAAAATAGGCAAAAAAGAAAAACTTGGATGACGGATACTATACTCGAAATAATGGAAAGAAGAAAATTAATGAAATTATGCAGTAATAGTGTTGCATATTGGAGTTGCACAAAACATAAAGAAAGAAATAAGAAAAGCAAAGAGTAATTGGTTGAAAATAAAATGTGAAAACATTGAACATCTGGAAAAATTACATGACTCAAGGAATCTGCATAAACAAGTCCGTGAATTAAATGGAAGAGCGTATAATAATAACCAAGGTAATATATCAATAAACTCAAAAGGAAAAATTCTTATCACAATTGAAGATAAAATAAAAGAATGGAAAAATTATACATACAATCTTTTCAAAGATGACAGAGGTGTTAAACCAAATACAAATGTAAACAAAGACAATATCCTAGAAATAACAAAGGATGAAATTATACAAGCAATAAAATCATCACAAACAGGAAAAGCCTTAGGACCAGATGAGGTACCTACTGAAATTATGAAACTGATAAAAGACGAAAATGGGACAATTCCAAAAGACTGGTTACACTCTGTGTTTGTAACATTGCCAAAAATTAATAAACCAAAACATGTAAAGATTTTCGAACAATAAGTTTAATGAGCCAAGTTCTCAAAATATTCTTAAAAATCATACATCGCAGGATCTACAAGAAATGTGAAGAACGACTAACAGAACATCAGTTCGGTTTCAGGGATGGATTGGGTACACGCGAACCTTTATTGTTTATGCGAATTTTATTAGAAAGATGCCGTGATGTAAATAAAGATGCATATCTGCTCTTTATTGACTACGAAAAGCTTTTGACAAAGTCAAACATGATAAACTTCTTGAAGTATTGACTGCGATACAACTAGATCAAGCTGATATTCGTGTAATAACCAATTTATACTGGCACCAAACTGCAGGTGTAAGAGTTGATGGACACAGTACGGAAGAAATGGACATTCTGCGCGGAGTAAAACAGGGATGTGTGTTATCACCCTTACTTTTCAACTTGTATTCAGAAGAGATTTTAGACAAGCTTTTGACAATTCTGATGATGGAATACTATTAAATGGAGAACGAATAACCTCAATAAGATATGCCGATGATATGGTATTAATGTCTGAATCAGCTCAAGGATTGCAAAGAATGCTGGACCAGATATCAGTTATTAGTCAAGATTTCGGTCTCTCCATAAACACAACAAAAACAAAATCAATGGTGATCAGCAGAAATCCTCAAGCAACGCAAATAGTACTACGGCATAACAATAGAATAATTGAAAACGTATCTCAATATCGTTACCTGGGCTCATGGATAAACGATCAGTGTAATTGTCTGCAAGAAATCAAGGTGAGAATAGAAATGGCCCGCTCAGCATTTATGAAAATGAAAGCAACATTATGCTCTCACGAGATACATCTACAGATACGTATCAGACTATTACGCTGCTATGTGTACTCTGTGCTGTTTTATGGTGCTGAAACGTGGACATTAACGAAGGATGCCCTTAAAAGAGTAGAGGCTTTTGAAATGTGGACATACAGAAGAATGCTTAGAGTTCCATGGATCCACAGAGTGAGTAACAAGGCAATTTTGAAAAGGAAGCAAAAAGAAACAAAATGTATTGAGAAAATAAAAACAAATAAACTGCAATACCTCGGCCACATTATGAGAAACACTAAATATTGGTTATTGCAACTAGCACTACAAGGCAAGATTAACGGCCGACGCCCACCAGGTCGCAGACGTATATCTTGGCTGAGAAATCTAAGAGGTTGGTATAAACTGACATCATCGCAACTGTTTAGAATTGCAGTATCCCGAATCATGATCGCAAACACTCTTTCCCGAAGAGTATGCACTTGAAGAAGAAGAAGTGTTTGACACATTTGCTTCAATTTAAGCTTAAGTTACATTGATTCAGATAGACTTAAAAAATTAGATAAACACTTGATAAACCTCAGTCAAAATAAAAATAAAAGTAAAATTGACATAAATGTAGAAACCATTATTACAACCAATACAAATTTTATTCAATTTCCCAACACACCGTTCCGCCACTAAGAAAACAACCCTAACATTTCTCTGTAGTAAATTTTGAATTTAATTAAACAAACAAGTAAAATTAGAAGAGAATGGTAACCAAGCAGAACACCACTACTAAAGAATCAAATACACAATCTAACACATCAAAATTAGAAGAGAAATAAATAAGCGTAGAATTAGGTAAGGTACCAGACTGCCATAATTTTCTCGATTTCGGAAAACAGAATTTTCTCTGTCTGCGTTAATACCTCCATAACCAATATGAAAACCATGCATGCAGGGCTGCTCAAGGCAGCGTACTTGGGCCAAGCGCATTTAATTTGTTCATATATGACATTGTTATACCCAAATTAAGCAATATCGCACTTTTTGTTGGTGATACTGTAATGCTCAAACAACACGAAGATCTTCATATGACAACCTCTCGTCTCCAATTAGCAACTGACGCACTAAACAAATCGCTCAGCAAGTGGTACATATCATTTAGCTTAAATAAATGGGTGACCAACACCTTAACACGAATTAGAGAACATAAAAATAGTAATATAAACGGAACCGACATTGTTTGAAACTCACCAATTGAAGCTTTAAATATCTTGTAATTTATATGGACTCTCAATTTATATAAAGAACTAATATAAATAATAAACTCAATGAAGTTTACACCAGGGTGCGGCTATTATACCCATTAATAAACAGAAATACACCATTTTGCTAGAAGTGAGCGGCTATTTTGCATATGTCACTTCTTTGGCCGATGCTCACCTACGACTGCCCCATATGGAACACAACTTCAAAAGCCAAGTATTTCAAAATAATTTTTTAAACCGCCAACGCTCCAAGATACATACATTAATGCTAATTATATTACGAGCTAGGGACATTTCAAGCAGTTTATTAGTAGAACTACTAAAATATTTTTGATCAAAATACGCAATAACAACAATACACTTATACAACAATTAGGACGGAAAAGCATTTATACTAATCTTAACAGACGATTTCCACAAAATATTTCTTTAACTCAGACAATAATAGCAATAGTGAGAGTAAGTGATGACTAAATAAATGTGAGTGCAATTAATCAAGTCTTCTGTATGTAAGTTAAGGAGTCGTTAAAATAATACAATTATAAATCGGTTAAAACCATGTAGCACATTGTTTTTTTAGATGTTGAACTAGTTGCTGTACATAAAAAAAGGTTTAAGTTACAGCTACAATATGAGAAAGAGCGTTGCTTTGAAAAAGAAGTACATTTCTGATTAAAACGCCCCGTCTTTTAGGCGATAGATGGTTTTTATTTTCATTAGCAAATTGCAATAATATTAGATATTCGTTCGGTTTTAACTTTAGTGATCATAATTGTGGATGATAATTAAGTACCACTCACGCCAGAATACAAAAGAGACATCTTCCTTCTTTTTGCAACGAGAATTGAGCTTTTGAGAGATGTCAAGTCAACCTTTTATTCAGTATTAGAGAGATGTGGGTTTTTGATTATTGACGGGGCACTATAAAACTAATATGAACTTTAGCATATATTTTATAAACAGGCAGTCTCCCATTGTCCCCTTGTCATAAGCTTCCAAATTTAAACAGAGTTTGTCTCAGCGTTGCTAATTGAAATGCAACACACATACGCTATTCAACCTCCCTTCGTCACATACTAAACATTTTACGCTATTTCAATATCTAGTTGTGTGATCATAAAATAGTTTTGTTTTTGATTTAGTGCATATTTGTATATGATGTCTGAGGAAGGCAATGGTTGATTTAAGTTTCATCAGACGTTAGAATCCAATGCAAAAGTTTATTTTCCTTCTTTCAGTAACGATAAAGGAGCTACTAAAAATTTTGTTTGGAATTAAACATGAGGAGAAGTTATCTAGGGAACACCATTCAAAATTTCAACACTGTTTTGGTCATTTACTAGGCACTATCATGATTAATATACATTTGTACGAGTACTTCAACTGTTCACTGGCAATTTTCTGCATTGCACGCGAATTTGAGCAGTGTTTGCCTTTCTATGCGCTACATTGTGAAATCATTTCATCCTACAAAAACTATCTTGTGCCATTAGAATACTTGGCTTCTAAATAACAAATTTATATAAAATTGTTAAGGTAATCTGATCGGAATATCACATATTTTAACATTTTAACCAGTTAAGTTAACCTGCACACAATCTTAGTCTCAATTACATTTCAATGTTCCAGTGTTATAATATCGACAATAGAACAAACAGTTACATTTAATTCGCTTACGTATAATATAAAACTTAAAATGTTTACTACTAACGTAAAAACTAATTTAGATACAGTGATGTAGCAAAGAAAGAAGACGTATAGATATATCTTGACAAAAATAAAGCTTCATATTAGTTAAAATTGCAATCACTACAACAGTAACAAAAAATCTACAGCTTTAAAAAATTAGTACATATTCTAATATTTCAGCAAACGGCTTGTTTTAAACTAAAAATTCTAAACACTTAAATTATTACAAATTTTTCTAATACTACATTTGAGAAGATAATAATCATAATAATAACGTTTTGAATTATGTATTTAAACATACCTTAACAGAAAATGTAAATAGACACTCAAAAACTTAATTATAAAGAACTTACTGTATAAAAATAGTTTATAAAATCAATATAATAAAAAATAACACTTCAAATAGATAATGTAAGTAGCTTTTTAATAATTATAATCTTTATAAAAAACGTGACACTACGTTTTACTCCCCAAAAAAAGGAAGGCTCAAAATAAACTAATACATCTGCAGATCCGTAATAACCCAAACAAATCCCACGACGACCAAAATCGTTTAAAACTGACCCCGATACTACGTCAAAATCTGTACAACTCCTTAAGGTTTTACATCTCTTTATTTTTTACGTTCGCTGTCCTTAAATTAGGTTTTTAAGTTCTAATGCCTTTATCTACTGTCATCATGTCGTTTAAATTGGACTTTTTGGCTCGCCTACCATTAATATTTACGTTTCTTAGTTAGCATACAGTTACAAATTCAGTAGAATATCTGTAATTCAAATAGCAATAATTCGGAGTTTTTAGTTGTTTCCGTCAAATTAGCATTGCAATGCAAAATATTCCTACAGCTCGAACGGTAAGTTTTAAAATATTCGTTTATTCTAACTTATACCAGCAACCTTTTTAAACTTTACCGCTGCTTTTCATTGCACTCCACATCAATGTTTAAAGCATATTCTTATAAAATCTTATTCGAGTTTTCTTTTATTTAAGGTGAGTCGCTATGCATGAAATCTTAGCAAATGGGTTTCAAAATTGTATTTTATTACACATTTAGTTGAAAACTGAATGTTAAGGTAAATTAGAAAAACTAAAAATTTTAGATAGGTAATTTAGATAGGTTAATTGTTAAAGAAGACTGTGGAATTCGGTCTTTTCCTTGATCTTAACTATACACAATTTTTTGATAAATGTATTCAAACTTTATCAATAAAAAATAAAACAAAACAAAATCACTAATTTTTTAATAATATATATAAGCTAATTCACCTATGACGTAGATATGTATATATTTAACTAAAATAAAAGATTATATATATGTTTTAAAATATAATATTTGGTGGTTGTTGTTTATTTATTTATGCTATCTATAAGAAATCACTATCACTATCATGGTATGGTGTTTTTGTTTGTTCTTCAAAATTCATTTGCAAAATCAAGATCTTTAGAATTACATTTTAGAAGAGAAATAAAATACTTTATTATAATCGTACAAAGTTATACATTTATCGAGAAAGTTTTGTTGTTTACTTTCGAGAAAAGTATCATTGCCAATTCTCATCTTGACACGTGATTGGACTGCATTATCTAAGTAAACTTTGTTATCGTAGAAATTATTTTAACGCCTCATTATTCGCCCTTATAGTCAAAGGCCATTTCCAATCAGCAATAAAATTCTTTGAATGGCAAAATTATTGATTACTCTTCAAGGAAGTTTTTCCATCGTGATAGTCTTTCAACGAGTGTTGTTCAACTTCTAGAGTATTGCTACAGAAAACTACTGAAATACTTGATTGTGGTAACAAAGAATTTTAGATTTGCTGTGAAAATTTGCAAAGTATACCAGTGTTCGTTCTCAAAAGAAAATGCGTTAGTACACTGGAATTCAGTTATAGAATACAAAATATTTCTTTCTGCGGGTAGGCAAATCATGTAGAATATTTTAAAATTCCCTTCTTTCGTTTGATGGTATTTTGACATATACGAATTTTTTATTTTATTAAAAATTGCGGTGAGTTTAATTAGGAGGATAAGGGAAAGTGAGTCTGCCCGAACTAAAACTGTAAAATAATTAAATTGATAAATTAACAGTTTTAGAGAGATTTACAAATGTTATCAATAGAAATAAACAAAGTAGTAGTATAGCTAGTTTAAAAAGTTCAAATTTTCTTCCAGATATAACATAAAACTTAAAGCACTCAAAACACAGAATGCTTTTAACAACAATGAAAAACAATATACATGGGCTACAATTTGCGCTCATAAACTTTAAAGGAAAAATTTGAATGTATGTTAATAGATAATAAAACAATGTAGTAATAGATATTGTTCACTATTAAAAATGTGTATTGGAGCAATTTAGAAAACAAAAAGTTGAAGCACTTAAGAAAGTGTTTGATTTAACAATAATCCTATTTTTTAGATCTCAAAAATTAGAGTTGTATATCAATGGGTACATCGTGACTCTCAAAAATATTCTCTTTTATGGAATACCACGAAGTATTAAAAAAACCGAAATCAAGTGATACCACATAAATTCATCAAACGGTCCATAGTTGTGCCCGGTGGAAAAGTAAATCGAGTAGCACTAACCAACCATTAAAGGAGTTTAACGAAAAAAACGATTTCTAGTAAAAATTGATTACCAACTGACTACAAATATTAATGAGATTTATTAATCATTATAATAAAATAAAATACATTTGTTTGTGTAAACATGTATTTATTTCGCAAAGTTATTAAAATATTACCTACCTAACTTCAATAATTAGCGAAATAAATATATATCCCACAGAAAGAATCATCTAAAAACAATCGAGTCGAGTATAAAATTATTAGCAGCAATCTAAGCATCTCCATGGTTGTAGCAAAAATATTCTACATGGTTATTTAAGTGTAAGGAAAGTTTATTGTTAATGAACAAAAACAACAGGGTATGGTATTGTGCAAAATAATGTATGAAATAAGATTGAAAGTAGTTTTAAAACAGTATGTGAAAGTTGGATATATCTATTGCAACTAAATCGAAGCGGCAAGAGACGCAATGGGTATTTGTAATAGATTATAACACTAACTTAAATAATCTCGAGGTATCTGAAAAAAATTAATGACTTATTTTCTTCTTCTTCTTTAACCCTCATTGCGCCCAGTATTAGGCATAGGTCTCCCTCAAATTCTTCCATGTAGCACGATTCTGTGCGACTCTCATCCATGGCAGTTCTGCTACTTTCTTAATGTCGTCTTGCCATCTCATTATTGGCCTGCCACGCTGTCTCTTGCCTGTCCATGGTCTCCATTGGAGGATTTTAACGTTCCACCTACTGTCTTTGATCCGAGCTGTATGTCCTGCATATTCCCATTTCAATTTCGTCACTCTTTTCACTACATCCGCTACCCCAGTTTTATCTCTTATCCATTTATTTCTTTTTTGTCTTGTATTGTAATTCCAATCATTGCTCTCTCCATTGCTCGCTGAGTGACTTCCAGTTTTGTTTTTACTTGTTTCGTTAATGTCCATGTTTGAGCACCGTATGTCATTATGGGAAGTATACATTGGTCATATACCTTAGTTCGCAAGCGTTGGGGTATTTTGTTGTTTTTTAAAATATAAGCTAGCTTTCCAAAAGCTGCCCACGCCAGACGTCTTCTTCTATCTATCTCGTGTTTTCTGTTTTCCTTCCTTAATGTTACAGTTTGTCCTAGATATATATATACTCGTTGAGATTTTCTAGGATAGTTCCATTTATGTTTATTTGTGGGTTCTCAAGACACATTGTCTTCGTCTTATTCAAATTTACTTTTAGACCTATTTTCTTAAACGTTTTTTCTTATTCGTTTATCATAATTTGTGGGTCGTCTTTGTTGTCTGCAAATAGAACTACGTCGTCGGAAAATCTTAAATGATTCATTTTTCCCCATTTACATTAATATCTCTATTTGACCAGTCCAGATTTTTAAATATTCCTTCAAGTGCCAAATTAAATAATTTTGGAGACATTGTGTCTCCTTGTCTAATACCTCTATCAATTGAGAATTTATTACTATATGCATGTAATTTAATTCTTGCTATAGCGTGTTTGTATATATTACTTATCAGTGCTGTATATCGGGAATCTATTCTAGCACAATTAAGGTCCTTCATTATTGCCCAGTGTTCAACGCAGTCAAACGCCTTCTCATAATCAATAAAAGCCATGAACAAAGGCAGGTTATATTCGATGGATTTCTCGATTAGAATTTTAACAGTAAGTAAATGGTCACAGGTACCACATCCCTTTCTGAAAGCTGCTTGCTCTACTGTCTGATAATCATCTAATTTTTGTGATAATCTGTTAGTCAAGATCTTTGTTAACAATTTATACATTTGAGAAAGTAGGCTGATAGGGCGGTAATTTTGTTATAGTAATGCGTCCCCTTTTTTAAACAAAATTACTATCACGGCGTTATCCCAGTAATCTGGTATTCTCCCTTGTTGTAGGCACATGTTAAATAGGATTTTTAGCTTGCGGATTACTATTTCTTTGGCTTCTTTGATCATTTCTATTATGATATTATCATCTCCCGGCGCTTTATTGTTTTTCATCGTCTGCAGGGCATGCAAAATTTCGTCTTCACTGATCTCCGGCATATCCTCAGATCCTACATTTACTATTTTAGAATTCTCTTTTGGCCCCTCAGGTTGTTTAATATGCGACCCATATAGTGTTTTATAGTATTTCTCCGTAGTTTTTAGGATCTCGTCTGTGTTTCTTATTTCTGTTCCGGAGAAGTGTTTCACTACAATGATTTCTCGTTTCAGGCACTTCATGCTTTTGTTGTCCTCTATTACTTGCTCTATTTGTTCTTCATAGAATTTTTCTAAATCTTTTCTTATCATACGCCTCGCTTCTTTTCTCACTTCTCGATATTCATCAGTTGCATATTTTCCTTCTTTATATAACTCTCTTCTTTCTTCTATTTTTTGTTTTGTTTGTTGAGTAATTTTATTTATCTTTTGGCATGTCGTCTTTGTGATTTTTTCCGACGCTTCTGTTAATGCTAGTGTCAGATCACGAGATATTTGGTTTAGATTGTTGTCATTATATTCCTTTAATTGATTGTCGTATGTACTTTTGATAGGTTTCCCTGTTTTGTTTTAGTGTCTGGGCATTTATTGTTCTTTTATATCTACATTTATATCTGTTAAACTTTTGAACAGTAACCTTTGCCCTTACGAGCCGATGGTCGCTTCCCGTGTTAAATGAATTTAAGACTGTGACATCGTTTATGCTTAACTTTTTGGATGAGAGCATATAGTCAATTTCATTCTTGGTCTGCCCATTTGGGCTTATCCACGTCCACTTGCGCTGGGCTTTTTTACTGAAAAAGGTGTTCATGGCGTACAATTTTTGGTCTGCCAAGAAAGCTGCTAGCATATTTCCTCTTGGGTTTCTTTCGCCCAATCCATATTTTGTGATGTATTCTTCCTCCTCTTTTATATGTCCTATAATCGCATTGAAGTCGCCCATGACTATATCAAGATTAGACATTCCCTCTTTCCTCGCATTTATAATGTCCTCGTATAATATTTCAACATCTTCGTCAGTATATGCCGAAGTAGGTGCATAAACTTGTATTATTTTTATGCGGTAGTTCTTTGATGTTTCTATGATCATATACGCTACTCGTTCAGATATTCCTTTGAAGCTAATAATATTTGGTATTATTGATTTCTTAACAAGGAAACCTACTCCTCTTTGACTGTCGCTTTCATGGCCGCTATACATTAGTGCATTTCCTGATGGTAGAGTGATGTAGCTTTCTCCTTTTCTCCTTATTTCTGCAAGTCCCAATACGTCCCAATTAATTTTATTTGCTTCGTTTTCCAGATCGTATAGTTGTGAATCATCTAGTAGGGATCTGCAGTTATAGGTGGCTACCAGCAGTGAACACTTCTTCTTATGTATCAGTGTCTTGTCCCCCCCAGAATCCTTGGGACAAACTGAAAGATCAGTGTGGGATTCTGAGCTTTGAACTCTAGGAGTACCTATCTGCTACCTATTAGTATGGTTAGCAGATGTTATATTCAAAGGACTCGTTTACAACTTCTTAAATTCTGTACCACACAGTACTTCAAGTCATACAAAGCATCAAGCACAGGCATTTTATAATTTTCTAGATTATAATTGTACTTAGTACATTTAATTGTTTTTTATTTTTTTGACTAAAAACTTTATGACTTAAAATTCTGCCATAAAAACACTATCACCTTGCTAAAATCGTGGCTAATACTAAGGGTATTGCTGCCATTATTGTTGCTGTGTCGTCACGGTCGAACGGCGAACGCAATGCCTTTAATGAGTGGGCCGCTGCTATTAAAATCCTCTCAGTGCTTCCAAATCTGCGAGAACTAGAATAACACAGAATACTCCAAAAGATTTCAGCTCTACGAAAAGATTCCAGAACAGCTGCTGGATAAAGCGGAACATACAGAAGGATACGAAATACTAGGAATTAAGAAAACGAAAATAACTCCGTTACATTCACAAGTCAGATGAAATGGTTAGGTGCGTGGATAGGACAATAGGAAAGTATCTGTCAATAGTTATCTCTGACCATCACCGGATAAACTGGAACAAACATCTCCATTTGTTCTTGTTGGCGTACCACTTATCTGCCCATGCCTCTACCGGTTGTGAACTGAAGCTGCTATGTGATCTACTTTTTGGAAATAAACATGAAGAAAACATAATCGCAGAAGACTACTTAGCGAACTGAGGAGAAAAATGATAGAGATTTACGACAACGTGCTATACAAGATCAACATCGCGAGTAACCGAATGAAGGATCATTATGACAACAACGCATTGAGAGCGAGTTATAAAGGCAATCGAGTATAATTATACAATCCAAAACGCCAAAATGAGTTGTTTTTTGCGCTTAGGATATCTCTTCCTTAATTGATCCATGTTTACTGCAGCCTATGGCTTATTGAGATTAGCCTAATAAAGTAAAATCACAACCAATCTGTAATTAGTGTCCTCTGAATCAGCAGATACAGGTTTTTTACAAGGTTTATCTGAAAATCTTCTGGTTTCAAGATTGGTCTTCCGAATGTACGTTGCTTTTTTCTGCACAGCGCATGGCACTTGCATAGGATATGTAAGGCTGTTTCTGGTTTCTGTAGCCTACTTAGGTTAAGGAGTTATGCAACTCTTTTTTGGCAAGGTTTCTTATTAAAGGTTTTGCTGAAATTATGTCCTGGTCAATTTTTCTAGTACATTCAATGATGAGTGCGTGTCCTCCTCTTAATAAAGCCTCGGGCAGCACTTCGTAAAATTCTTAAAGCAGATTCTTGGCCAATATAAGCCTCACTAGATCCCTGCCTAGCCAATTAATCGGCTTTCTAATTGCTATAAATACCACAATGCCCAGGTGCCCATAACAGTTTCACTGTGTTGTGTTCTGCCAGTGCATTGAGTTCGTTGGTGCATTCTCATACAAGTCTAGATGTTGCTTTTGTGCTTGATAAAGCCTTTAAAGATGCCTGGCTGTCTGATATAATATAGATCCGCTTGCTCCTGTAAGCCCTCTTACCGTTTTCGCGCACACACTGTTGTGTGGCTTATATTTCTGTCTGAAAGACAGAAGCGTACTGACGCATAGATAGGCTTAGCTCTACCCTGGGAATCTCAGCATATATTGCAGCTCCGTTACTCACCTCGGTTTTAGAAATCATCGTGTACCACATTAGGCTACCAGATGCAACTGCCTGTTTAAAACTCGCGCTTCTACCTCAATCATGCATGATTACCTCGTATAGAGAGTCGTCACATTTTTGAGGTCATGTGGTCTTCATTTCAAGCAGAGCCCCCTCCCCCCAGATTATCAATTATTCTTGTATGGCCTGTATCCATTGCTGCAGTAGGCGTGGTTCTCATCGCTCCTATAATGCCCAAACAGGCAAGTCTTTGTACCTTGCCTAGTTTTTAGGTTTTGTGGTTTTGTGTAACTTTGAGCTACCAGACCAAAGCTGAGTATGTAAGAATGGGTCTAACCACTCTGGTGTACAACCAGTGTACCATTCCTGGTTTTAGCACCCACAACTTATACATCCGTCTGACAACTGCCAGAGCTGTCACCGATTTGTCGACTACTTTTTCAATATGGCGGTTTCAAGTAAGTTTAGAATCGAAAACGACTCCTATATATTTTACTTTTCTAGATATGGTGATTTTTTTTGCCAAGAAAAAGAGGTGTTAGCTTCTCTAATTTTTTCCTTCGCGTAGAGGGTATAATTATGGTTTTTACGGGACTGACTCTGAGGTCTTCCTGTTCAGTCCATTCAGTTGCCACGTTCAGAGCTCTCTGCATCCGTTCCCTGATCGTGCTTACAAATTTACCTTACACCAAGACAACTAGGTCATCGGCGTAACCTACAGAAGAGAATTCTTCATTTTTTAAGTTTTAAGTAGCAGGGGGGAAAGAACTTCTCCCTGAGAGCAACCCCCGCTACCTGAACCATTATAGTTTTCTCATATATAGACGAATATACCATCCTTCCTTTGAGCATGCAGTCTATCCACCTGCAGCAGGTCTCCTCCAGGTTACGCCCTCGTAGAGTCGAGGATATGGAGTTGAAAGATGTATTGTCAAAGGCCCCTTCTATGTCCAAAAAGGCACATAGAAGGATCTCTTTGTTGTCCAGCGTTTTCTCTACTCTCCAGGTGAGGTAGTAAAGTGCTGTTTCAGTCGAGAAATCAGCTTTATAGACAAATTGGTTCTCATATAGTGGTTGATGTACTAGTTAGTATACCTCTCGTAATGTGCTTATCAGGCAGTTTTTTCAACGTCTTAAGCAAAAAAGACCTAAGACTAATTGGTCTGTAACTCTTTGCCTGCAAATAGTGGGGCCGACTAGGCTTTGGTATAAATACCACTCTGGTAAGTCTCCATTGAGTTGTTCGCAAAACTCTAATTCTTCTATGAAAGCACATACGAAATGCTGATAAAAATAAACAACGTCGTTTACCGAGTCTGGAAACCATCAAGTGACAAACTTAGGATCACTCATTACAATCGACTGTGTCCTATTATCGGAGATGGAACGCCGCAGTCAAGAGATCTAATGTTGTTAAAGTGTGAGCCAAAATTCAGTGAGTGGGTAAGTAAGTTGTGGTGTCACAAGAGAAGGTCAACAAAACCATTCAATGTATGGGCGAAATATGCAGTAGCGTAATGTGTGACGCGTGGTCTGAAAATATGCAGAGGAATTGCCAATGTATTTCGAAAGAAATTTAGTTCGGCAGAAGAGTTAAGGAAATAACGCCCGGAAGACGGAAGACTGAATTGCTATTATTTTATTACCAAAAACTACGTTTATTGTGGGAAATGATGACGGAATTACGCAGTCATTTGAAGAACGAAAATATTTGGAAAATGACAATACCAAAACTTGCGTACGGATTGGACCTTGACTAGAAAATAGTTAGGAATATCGAATGAGCGAAATTTGGCTTGGCGGAAGATGCTGAATTACTATTATCTTATTACCAAAAACCACGTTCGTTATGGGAAATGCTGACAGAATTATGCGGTCATTTGTTGAATAAAAATATTTGGAATCTGGAATACTAAAACTTGCGTACGAATTGGATGGCCTTGAATGGAGAATAGTTAGTAATATGATAGAAGACATCTTAGTTCGCAAGTATCTTCCACAAAAGCCAGTAATCTCACAAAACTATATAGACTGTTATTTTTATCTGATGTCTCGGTGCAACAAAATGTAGCACTGTAAATATCTCTATGACCCATCCAAACGCCGGAAGAGAATGATCTGGGACGAATCATCCTTAAAGAGGGGGCATCGTAACGAAGTTAAGAATGCCACCATAAAAGCACCGTTACCTTGCGAAGTACTGGGCCGCCGTCGTGGTCTAGCGAGAAATGTTGCCGTTGAGATCCTCGCAGTGCTCGTAAACGTGCGAGGACTAGAACAGAACAGAATACTCCACAAAGTCTCAGCGCTACTCTAGAATAGATGCTAGGTCTATAAAGAGCATGTAGCGGAGCAGCAATAGAACATGGAGTTTATGAAAGCTAAGTAAATTGTTCTAATCAAAAATAAATTGTGTCCCAGATTAATAATGTTATATAATATGATTTTATATTAGTAAACATATGTGTTAAATAATTTAAATGGTGTAAATAAATTAAATAAGTAGTTTAAACAAATTTAAGTGTTTTATTCACCACAGCTAAAATCAAAACGTACGGTATATTTCATACTTTAAAAACTGGTTTTACGAAAAAATGTTTTGAAATTTTTAACAAACAAAGCTTTGTTTTGTTATATTTTAAAAGTTTTTAGTACTAACATCGTATTGAATAGAGAACAAATAAAAAGTGTACCTATAATGGTAGAAAAAGATAGTGGGAAAAACAGTTTATTATTAAAACTAATCAGCTACGTACAATTAAATGTCAATAATAAATTTCAAAAAAAGTTCTGTACTATAATACCGTTTTCCAACTTCATAAAAATGTAATTTTATTTAATCAAGCATATAAAGCTACCTATTTTTTTTTAATTTGAATACAGTTGGAATTGTAACATGTCATTCTTAACAATAGTCAAATACATTTTTAAAATTGTTTCATTATTTTAGCAAAACTGCGAAATTTATAAAACGAAACAGCGAGACTAGGGCAGAACCCTAAGCAAATTCAGATAAATGTGAAAACTATGGGCCTGCTGAAATCCTTACTTTACGTTTAACCCAAAAACGCGCGTGTGTATGCAATTCGCATCAGCATTAAAGATTTCTGGATGATATAATGGGAACGTAAACCCAAATCGAAGTGGAACGTACACTTTACTGGCCGAAGATGCCGGCGCTGTAAATTAAATTGCTTATCACGTATTCCGTTGCCATTAGAAGGATTTCGCCGGACGGTGGTACTGCAATGAGGTTACCGGTAAATCACTAAATTGGTTCAATTGCTCTGCGAAAGCTGCACGCAAAATTGAGAATTTAGGTTTCTGCATAAATAAGTGATAATGGAATCTGTTAGAATGCCGCTGCGGTTTTATGCTTCGAGTCCGGCACGCCGAAGTAATTGTTGTTCCACTTTGTCGCTTCACAAGCCGCAATTTGTATCACTTTTGGTTATTGCATTTCTCGGCGCACTCGCTTCTGCGACACTTACTTTCTTGGCCGTATCGTATAAAAAACACTGAAAGTGTAGCACTTTACAAGGACCGTATCGAATCAGTTCTGATGATATTCTGAAAGGACTCAACAGCTTAACTATGGCTTTGAAATTTATTAGCCAATGATTTAGTATTTAATATTCTTTACGAATTTGTAGGAACAGGGCAAGCCTATTAGATTTTTACATTTTTGTGGGCTTTTCATAGATTTTCATTAGAGCAAAAGTAATATTTCTAAATGAGAAGCAAACAAAGCCATACATCAGGTTCACCTTATGGGAAAACGGCGGCCAGCTGCGCCATTTGTTTTGATTAAATCGATTCCGATGCTTCGCCGGCACGAAAATGATGAAAATTGATTGCGCTTCTGGTAGGCAGCTTCGGGCCGAATAATGTTTGAATAAGCGCTTTAATAACATTGCAAATTGTGCTCTTTGACAAATACATACAGGCGTATTGATCGTATCCAAGCGAATCCCCGGCCGTTTCCATTGTTACAACTGCCCCATTTGGTTTTTGCGCTCCGTTTTAAATTGCCGCTTAACAACAATAAGCCATCGGTTGGTCTTACTGTAAAAAATAATAAGCGCCACCCCAAACGTTTTTAGTGCCAAAAGTTGTCTGGATTTCGATTCTGAACGTTCCCTTCAAACTGATTTTGAAGCAGCAAAAAACACATATTAAATATTTATATTTGAACAAAATAGCACAGACTGCTTTTTTTAGTGTTTTTATTATGACTCTATTCACAACTACCATTTTTACAAATTTTGTCAAAAAGCAAATAATAAATAATTAATCCTACCTTGCTAATATAATTGTCGTTAATTTATTATTAGTAAATTGATAATAAGTTTTATATAAGGAGCATCTCTGACACAGTTAAACATTTAACTTAATTTACAATATAATTGGGATGTGAAAATATCTTGGCTTCCAGATATTATATGTTTTATCTTTAAAACGTCCACTCTTAGTTTCTATTGTATTCATGCCTAAGTCTACAATAATTATTAAATTTGCTATAAAACAGGAATATGAAAACATATCTAAAACGCCCAATATATTTTTTATATTTATAACTATCTGCTAAGTTTAAATATTTTAGATCAGAATTTATGGTAAAATTAAGTATAATGGAATTATTGAACCAAAGGATGCCCAAAAATAAACGCAGCATTTAAATTGCGTCGCATTTTTTTGCAATACTGGCAGCATTCTGCCAAATATCGTATGATCGAACACGCCGACGGTCACAACTTCATACAGCGGGTTTTAACAAAAGATCTGCATTTGCACCCATTAGGAAGTTTTGTTAAAAGAATTCGGGAGCGTTCAAATGAACCGTAGGGAATATTTATGAAATATCTTGTTCCACATTTAAGGGCAATGTTTCCTCTATATAATAATGTCATAACTTTACCAACTAATAAATAAATAAAATGTTTTATGTTCATTAAAAAGTAGTTACTTATTTGCATACAGATAGTTAATGCAATTCTTTATGTATGCATACTAAACTGGATTTCGCTACCAGATAGAAGTATAGAGCTAATCATTAAATTACTATTCAGGACTAATTAGTTTTTGAGGTTAATAGCAGAAACCGTACGCCAAAGGTTCTTGCTAAGATAAAAAAACAGGAAATCAAACATACCAGATTCACTAGCGCGGTTACACTAGGTCAACTTAACCGTTAGTAAGGTTTTACTTTACTTATATGAACTGAAACCGTAGCGTGTGCCGAGGTGCTCTCTTTAACTGTTCCTCTAATTTTACAGTTAAAATCTGATAAATTGAAAAAGGCCCGACGATGTAAACGATTAGTTAGAAATATCGCTGCAGCTATTTTCCACATAAATTCTTACTGCGCATTTGCTTAAATGCCGTGATATTAAAACTGTAAAATATTTTTAGTCTTATTGTATTACCAGACCATTAATAAATTTAATTGATCAATAAGAATGTTTTATTTTTTTATATTTTGTAGACGATCAACCTTAAAGTATCTTGTACTTAATATTTAACTAAACTAAATAAGCATAATGAAATGTATTTTTACAATTTTTTATAACAGCATATGCCAAGAAATAATATTTTGAAAATGTATATATACATGAATATATTTATGTCTCAATTCTATTTTTGAGTGCTGCAATAATTTAGATTTATATTCTTGGGCTTAACTGTCGATTAGTCAGCATTAATACATTTCATAATAGAAAGAAACATATAAATCATTGTTAATGATACTATGGAAGCAAAAAGACTTTTAGTTTAACTTGAATTATAAAGTAGAGCAATTTCAAAAATTGTATGAATTTATGAGATTAAAAAATACCTTAAAATCATAAAAATTGCGTATATTATGCTATACATCTTTGGTGATCTGCAATGTAAAGATTTCTATAATACTAATAAAATTTAACTTAGCATAAACACCATTTCCTTAGATTAGAATTAGCAATAAAATACTGAAGATTAGTAGTAAAAAACCTAAAAGTTTTCAGTTCTCAAAATAATAGGGTACTATAAACATATTACAGAAACTCCAAGGATTCAAAGAATTTACAGTATAATTTGAACAAATTACTAACTTCAATTTTTACATTAAAGACAATAACAAATATCTTGAAAGTTATAGTTATAAATTTTATCAATCTTCTTTTATTACTAACTTTAGATTTTGAACAGAGATGTATGAGTAGATGATTCGAACAAAAGTTACTTAAAATGAACGCGCTAGGCCTGAGTTTTCCTTCTGAATGGCTATTATGCATTCTCTAAAATTCAACTTTGTGATAATTGAAGAAATCAAAATTATTACTGCACTATCGTAAACTCTATTTGTATATGTATATATGTACATCTGATGTTATAATTAACAAATGCATTAACTGCTCTCTGTAAAAAATATTTGTGTCAGCTTCCATGGCAAGATAGAGGTGATTACAAAATCTAATTATGGAGATCCGATTATGATACCACACAGTAATCAATCAAGATTGGAATTAAAAATGACTTGTCAAACATAAATAGCTGCACTCTAAAAATACACTGTCAGTGGTGAAACAGTGGCCATAATTTGAGTATTAACTCATTATGTACTGCAGTATGTGATCTAAAATAGTAAAAAATTTACTTGTCACTACATTCAATAATAAAACAGATAAGTAGCGCTTACTCCGAACGTTTGCAAAAAAAATATATAGTGGGTGTCCCATTTTAAAAGTCGCTCGCCAATATCTCGTCAGGAGAGCCACCAATCGACAAGTGACCTCAATAAAGGTTATTGGGTTCAAAGAGGGCTATTTAATTATGTAGTTTGGCACCGGGTCTGGCATCCTGGTAAGGCCCTGTGATATCCAACTTTGTTTTTTTAAATAGGAACCCTTTATTTTTTATTCCATAATTTGATTCTACGGGAAAAAATACGTCCGAACATGTTTTAAAAAATTTAAATATCCGGACTTTATCCGGGGTCCATTTAAATATTTTTTTCCTAATATCTCGTTAGGGGGCAACCAATCGACAAGCGGTCTTGATTTTGAGTGTCTATCATACGAGACCAGTGTGGATTTTCTGCAGACCAATAATGATCCGGGACAGAGTCATTGCACGTATCGAAAGGCGCTAAAGAGAGCAACCTCATGTGCCAAGGCAACGCCGTCGTGTTATGGGGACTGAGCGAGATGATCCACGAGTTCTTGCCGTGTTGGGTGTGGTTAATATCAATCCGCATATTTCGATTCCAGAAATTGAGACTGAATGGGGCATACGAAGATTAACGGCTCAAAAATTTTAAGGTTCCACAGATTCCACCTTTACCATATTACTTTAACCAAGCATTGACTGCTCGTGACCTCCAGAGAAGATTAGAATTTTGTAATTGAGCTTAAGGGGTGTTACGTTGTGATGCCGATTTCTTCAAGTACGTTATGTTTTCTGATGAAGCTGGACAGCTTAATCGACACAATTGTCATTATTGGTCTGCAGAAAATCTACACTGGTCTTGTATCATAGACAATTAAAATCAAGACCACTTGTCGATTGGTTACAAGGCTATGGTACAATAGCAACTCTATTTACATTACAAGTTTATGATCGGGTATCAAAAAAATATATTTCAGAGAGTATTACAGTCTTTATTCATATGATAACAAATGTTTGATGTGAACCTTTTCCTTACACGACACAAATCTAGGCAGTAATCCAGTTCGATTTATATATGCCATAGTGTGTACATATTGATGGTCCTCACAGCAGTTCACCCAATGTTTTTGACATTACTGGCATGTAAATGAGTTTTTTAATGTATGCCCAAAGACAAAGTAATAAATCGTAATACTGGAAGATCTGGGAGACCAGCCAAACAATACCAAATCCTCTTTGATACATTGCCCAATCCAGAGGTAAGGAAGTTCCGCATTTCACTATACCAATGGGGTTATTAAAATATAAAGTTGTTGTAATCCGATGTCAGTTGCGGAAATCGTGATAACTACCACATATCTAGGTATGTTGTGACCATCATAGTTTTTTCATGAAAGACAAGCGCCAGTGCATTATGTTTTGGCTAATCCTTTTCATATTCCACAACCCAAATGTCACCACATATTCAACCGTTTAAATGCAACGAAATTAAGACGGCCATCCAAAAAGATCTAAACCCCCATAAGGCACCAGGATATGACCTCATAACAGAAAAAGTACTCGAAGAATTATCGGAAAAGGGTTACAAGAACATAACATACTTGTACAATGCAATATGACGACTAAGATATTTTCCCGAGCAATGGAAGGTAGCCACAATTATTCTCATTCCTAAACTTGAAAAATCTGTTGAAGATGTAAAATCCTATAGATCAGTTAGTTTACTGCCGATCTTGTCAAAACTCTTTGAAAAGCTACTACTTGAGAAAATTATGCAAATACTCATAGACAACAATCTAATACCTGAACACCAGTTTGGCTTTCGAAGACAATGCTGCACAATAGAGCAAGTGCCTAGAATAGCAGACACAATCATCAAAGATTTTAAAACAAATGATACTACTCGGCAGTCTTTATTAACGTTAAACAAACCTTTGATAAAGTCTGGCACGAGGGCCTATTTTATAAACTTAAAAACATCTTTCCACAAGACTATTACCAAATACTCAAGTAGAAACTTTCTTGTCGGACATGGTGAATCTCAAACACCTTTATACCTCATGCAACGCAGAAGTCCTTCAAAAGAGTGTCTTGGGCCATATACTCCACCTCCCAAACAACAAAAGTTGCTACTTTTGCAGATGACACAGTTCTAATGTCGTCACACCCTGTGGCGCGTACAAGTCAATGAAACAAAATCAACGCATGTTACTTTCACCACTAGGCGGGGCAATTGTCCGCCGGTTCTGAGAATCCACTTAGACAAACGGCTAAATTGGATGAAAAGGAAGCAACTAGGGATCACAATACAAAAAATGTACTGTGCTTCTGAAACAGAAAATCCCAGTTGTCGTTATCCAATAAAATACTACTATACAAGGCCATAATTAAACCAATCTGGGCATATGGCATACAACTGTGGGGTACTGCCAGCAATTCGAACATCGATATTCTGTGTCACTTCACTCCAAGGTTCTTAGATCATTGGTAGATGCGCCATAGTATGACCCAAACGATGTCATACGAAGAGACTTTGACATTCCGTCAATCAATGATGAAATTCAGAAATATAGCAGTCGCTATAAGGATAGGCTTAGCGCACACCCCAATCCACTCGTGGAGCACCTAAAGGAATCGGACGATGAACAACCAAGGTTAAAAAGATTTAAATTCTCCGAACTTCCAACACGTTTTGAGTAATGTGGTCAGTGACAGTGTAGTTATTACGTTAGAATTAGTTTAGTTTAGTTAGAATAGGTTAAGTAATTTGTCAAATCTTAATCGTATCTATTAAGAAAATAATCAATGGGTTATTTTCCAACACGTTATATACAACGTCAAAGACTTACTGAATGTTGCTGAGCAACATATTGTAAAAAATAATAAATTAAAAAATATTCCACAACGGTATGGGGATTTTTCGTGTCTCGTATCCGAGGATTGTGGCGCTTAACCTTTCCAGTCACATTAAATGTTGCCTTCTCGCTGAACACCAGATGGTTAACAAATTGGTCATCTTAATTAAAAGTCGGTAAATAGGATTTACTAGTACCTATCTTTTAATGTATAACATTTAAAGCAATACAACAATGACATCATGTAAAAAAAGTCTGCATATTATTAACTTCCTTTGGCGTTTTCTAAACTTGACATTTAAATCTGGTATTCAGACCGCGCTAAACACGAAAGAGCCTGATTTGGAACAATGTAAATACGGAAAGCAAGATGTGTGTACGTGCGTGCAGTTGTACGTCATTGTCAGCCTTCCGTTTCAGTGACTCAGTGCCTCTAACGTCCAGGTCCGTCCGGGCCTGGTACTCGAAGTTGCATGTCCTACTTACCGTGTTTACGAACCCATCAAGCCCATTTGACGTCCTAACTTTTTCACGGATATGTTCGGTGGAGCCCATTGCTGTAAAGTTTATGATGTGTAACGGCGGCGGCCGACGTGCCGGGCGTGACAAAATCATTCAGCAACGGCTGGGCCTCGATAGGTCACCTGTGCTCACTTTCTTGGAGATGCGGTCACGTAGTAGGTCAGGCCGGAGCCACGAGGAATCTGGCACAGGAAAGGGAAGCCAGCCAGCTCCGATTTTTACTATTACTTGAAATCGGATCGGTGACCTACTGAGGAGTCGGTGAGAGCCGCCGCCGGCTTTTCAGTTTTCGTCGGCGGCGTCAGGCATGAAGTATTGCGAATCCATGGGAATTGAAACGCTTCGGGGGCGAATTTTACTTTTCAAACCAATGGGTAAATTTGCGAGACGACCTGTTAAGCAATTCAAACGTGTAGACTCCAAACTCTCGTTTTCCGCAACAACCGTTGTTGATGAATTCAAAGGCTGTTAACGGCTCTTGCATAATTGAATAGCACTACTAATTACAGTTAACTTGTGAATACTCAACTGGATAGAGAACACGTGCGGACTGGGTCGAATCTTTTACCGTTCAGCCAACGAAAGCATACATCAATTGTGACATGATATGCAGCTTCGACAACCACAATAAATGTTACATGATGTTATCAAAATAATGTATGGATCATTAATATTAAACACAAACCGCAGACTATTCAAAAGCTTTTGTAAAGGAGAAGTTCCATGTCAACCAAATATAAAGGTGTTTGATAAGTAGTAGAGTAGTGAAATATTACTCATTTAAATGTATTAACCGCACTCTTAAGGGTTTATTATGCCTATTAACATGCAACCTTATATACTACTTATAAACTGGAACGTCACATATATGCACGAGTTTCCAGGGAGACTCGAACTCGGGCTGGGTGCGTGTCCAACTGAGCAAATGTGATAAGCGGTAGCCCAACATCTTTCACCCTTAAACGTCCAATTGTTAAGTTCAGAAAAAGCTACATCAAAACAACGAAATACAAAAAAAAATTACGAAAAAGAAGGGTGAACCAAAAGAACACCTTATAAAAAAAATGCGTATGGGAAAAATGAAACAAAGTTTAATATTAAAGAACAATAAAAAGTTATTTCAAATATGTTGTGCATTTAGGGAATAAAAAGAACTGCCAAAAATCTACAGGATAAGCAAATTTCAAAATGAGAAATAAGATAAAAAAGCAGTTGGAGTGTCAGTTACTTGAATTAATGTAAGAGAAGAAACTATGTTATGGCAGATATCACAAAGAAAATAGACAAAGAGACCAAAATAGGGAGTTAGATGAAAAATATCTAAAAGAATGTGAGAGGGGATGGCAAGAAAAACAAGTTGATTGATTGAAGAAGTTAATTTTTTAGGATAAGAAATTGTTAAAAGCCAACATTATGCTCTTACTATTATATTTTACATGTCAAATATCTCATATTCCAATATACAGTAGTTTTACTATTTTCACTTATCAACATACATTTGCACAAATACAATTTTATAAATATGTACTTATACCCAAATATACAACTCACACTAATTAATACACACCTGTTTCTGTACATTTACATGTTTCTAATTACAAATTCTTAAGTCTGTTACTTTCCTGTATTTCTTTATTTTATCATAAATTTTGATTTTATTTTTTATGGCAAGCATTTTTTTAATATACTTAGTGTTCAAAAAACTGTACTTGGCTTTTAAATTACAATAAATAAAATGTTTATTGACTTAGAGGTAATAGTTAATATTAAAAATGTCACGTTTTAACTCCTGGTAAGGTTAAATAGTATTTCATAGTGACATGGTGATTGTAAGGAGCCTAGTAGGTGTCATTTTATCGATTAATTAAGCTGCGAAATTTACTATTATTGCTCCAGCTAATTTTTCAAGAAATGCTGCATCTTCTACGAATTTACCACGGTATCACCCACAACATTATTTATAGGTAGATAGTGACTAAATTATTTTGGAACATCTTATGCCTTTATTTGTACTTATTTATTGTTATTTTTTATTTCTCGTTTTACCATAGCCCTTTGATTCCTATTACTTTTAATTGATATGTCTTCATTATGTTTCCAATTCTTTTTCGTTAATGTTAACTTATTTGGTATTGTCGTTATTAACATTAGATAATTTAAACTTATCTTTGTAAAACAGCTTTGATCTTTACAATGTATGTGTAATGATTTGACGAGAGTACGCTGGATGTAGCAGCACTTGAACTTCAAATAGGACACAGGCTTATTTATAAAAAGTATGTTAGTATGACTAATAAATAAATATATCTGCAAACCTAAACTTTTGAGACAAAGCTTGTTAGTATGAATTCGCATAAAGTCACCCACACTATTTTCCGGCTTTAAATGATAAAACAATTTTATAAACAAAAGTTTTAGGAACTATTGCACTTAATTAAAATTCCAACTGGCAATGATCAGATAAAATCATTAAACTCTATAAAAATACTACATAGCATTTAAGTTAAACATTTAAATTATTTATATAATGTTTTCTATTTGTCATTGCTTTAAATAGTGGCTGTTGTGGCGATAATTGTAGAATGAAGATACTGACAAAATTAATACTACAACAATCTAGTCTTGTAACAAAAATATCTTATAAAATTAAATTATCAATTATGACTATGAAAGGTTACTCTATGTTTTTGGTGTACATAATATACTTTTAACTTGTACATACGGCTTGTAATGAAGAAGATCGTAGGCCACTATATTATATACGATTTATCGAAGTTTAAAAAAGCTCAGGCATTTCTTAACCACAAAAATGCCAAAAACTGTAGTCCAGTTATTAAAATATTCCATCATAGGAGTTAATATTTTAGCAGTCTATATAAAAAATTTTACAAAAAGATTTGCATATTTCTTCGTAAAAAAATTTAAAGTAAATAATTATGTACCTCGTCTTTATAGATCTGGAAAAAAACATATGACTTGGTACTAAAAAAATAATTATGGAAAGTCTTAGGAAAAAAATTTTATAAAGAAAACGTTACTTACGTTAATGCCGGAGGAAAACTATCAAATTATTATTTTATATATATTAAAATAGTCTTCAGGAAATGGAAAAATAAAGTCTGAGAAATGGGGATTTCTGTTTATGGCCCAACACCTATTTTTATTGTATTTTGCCGACGACCAAGTCGTTATAGGACAGGGTACCTTCAACTTGGAATATATGATTAAAAAACTAATATCAATACTACAAAGAACAGGGTTTAGGTGTAAGCTTGAAAAAACTAAATATTTGGTAGTTAACTCCGAAGCACAATTCAAAGTCTTAATAAGTGCTGATCTAGTAGTAAGTTCAGTGGAGAAATTTAAATACCTTGGTGCCACAATTAATCGATGGGTTTGGGAAAAAAAGAAATCAAAACCAGAATACTATAAAGAAAAAACTTATAGGATGCTTGCATTTTCTCTGGTGGGAAAACAAAGTCTCAAAGAAAAACAACGGAATAATTGGTGAAGTCATAGTAGAGTAAGTGCTGTGTTATAGTAGCAAAATCTAAACTTTAACGACTGAAATAAACAAATATTAAACGCAGTTCCAGTGGACTATCTTTGAAGAAGTGCGAGGGTATCGAGATAAAAGATAAGACGCAAAATTCAGATACCAGAATCAGTTCTAGATAAGATCAAACAAGGAGGGTTAAAATGGTTCGGACATATACTGAGGATGGGAGGGAATAAATGACCTGTGCATATTTCTACCGGGTAAGAAAAAGAGAAGAAGACCACGCCGATTATGGAATGAGGGTATCCGTTGGGCTGTAAAAAATAGAAACTTGGAAAAAGATCAAGCGATGAATAGAGAGGTTTGGACACGGGAAACATCTTGCTATATTGTAATGCGCTTATATTTATAACAGATAGTGTATTGTACATTACAGACCTGTATATACATAGTGAGAGCCGTAATGGTCTAGTGGATAGGTTGCTAGACTATGAAACCAAGAGTTGCGGGTTCGAATCCCGCTCTAGCCAATTCGGCCCAGCTTGACTCAGGCTGCAATTAATGAGTACCTGGAGATCAAACTTTGAGGTAATAATAGGTGGTCGGTACGTAGTGCTAACCACGTTACTACCCTTGCGTACCGTAGGCTCTAGATTGTAGCAGGCCTATCCTGTTACGACCCCAAAGGGCCTTCGTGGCCTATTACGGAAAGCTATTATGTATATAGTTATGTCAGTTGTCACAAACGAAGTTTAATGATGTTGCAGTTCTACGACGAAATTTTACGATATATGGATACATAAACAAGCACCATAATCAAATTTGGAGAACGGATAAACCACAATGAATCTGTGTCCACCATTATATTAAGACATGGTTTATTATTTGGAAGTGTGGCCCTTCTGGTTTATTTTTTTATGTGCCAGTAAGACATTAAAACATTTAACTATTGCACTTATCAAATGCAAATATTTTAAAATCCGTGGGAACTAAAGAAGTAAAAGGTACGAAGAAAGAAATTAAATTGTTTGGCCGTTTCAAAGAGATGCAAATGAAATGGAAGAAACGTCTGGTTAAATACGATTTTATAGTTGACGGTTTTTAAAATATTACCTAACAAAAAATTTAGAAAAAAAAAATAGTGTTCCGTCTGCACAAATTAATAATTAAGATTTTTCTAATTTTTAAAAACGTCTTTTAATTTTATGACAGCTTTAATTATAATGGCTAAAATATCGATATAATAATTTAATGCTTTCTAACTTTTCTCATCATTATTATTAAGAGCTAATGTTACAACGGTATTTTTGTAAAATCTGGATAGCGCCACAAATTATACAAATAGTGTAAAGCTACAAAATTGTAAAAACAATTAAACATGGCCTGATTTAAAAATACCTAGAAGAGATAATCTATTCTAACAAGCTGCCAATAATCTAACAATATATGTTAGCAAGACGAACAAAAAAATCTAAATATGTGCTTTAATACATTACAAAATACCGATATTTCGTGTTGTCGCCAAAGATGGCTGTTTGATGGTTGCAATTTTTTATATAAAACTTTTTTTATTTACAAGTTGTTAAAAAAATATATAAAGCCTGTAAAAATATTATTTAACGTCATTAGATTTAAAGTAAAAATTAAAGCGATAGGGGTAAAAGGTTGTTTAATTTAATTTTCTCCACAAGAAGTTTAATTTACTATATAAGATTGACTTAAATTTTAAAAGTCCAGAAATTATAAATTAAATGATAAAAATTAAAACAAAAATTAAAAGTCCTTAATATAAACCGTTAATATCGCATTGAAGTAACAAAGCACATCAAAAGTATATTGCAGAAAACATATCGATACTAATATTTATATATTTACTTACGTAGATTCAAAGATGTATAAAATTAATTGTTTGTTTACAAATCTCTATCTCCGTTTATTTAAATCTTTTATAATAAAAGAAACGACAAAGAACCGTCTTAAAATATTTTACTTAATTTGTACTACAAAAATATCTGATGGTACAATAAGAATTGGTATTTGGAAACCAAAGCTAAATACAAACAAATTTGCTTTATAACTATAACATACACCGATCTCTATTAATAAAACCAGTAGCAAATAGCTTATCCCTGTTAAAGACATACATTGCTTTTAGAAATAGCAATCACATTTTTTAAATCATTACAATATATTGAGTTCTTTGTAAATTTTTTATTTGAAATAGTTAAAAAATTATATTCTCATTATTTTTTCTATATAGTAATAATGGTGGAAAATATGGGATAATTATTACTAAAATCTAATTAATTACTTTTATTTTATTTATATTATACGTCAAACTGAAAAGATTTTAACAAAGTATACGCCAACATTCTAAAATCACCCAATGGAAACGCAAATTTAAGCTACGTTTGGCAATATAAAGTTATCTGCTGGAAAATTACGAAGAGACGCAAAGACTACTATAGTCACAAATCAAAATGTCCCAGTTTAAATTTACCGCTAGTGATATTTGAATTAATCGTTGGTCGTTTGCCCTAGCCCGCTACTGTTGTGACCAGAACAAATTGGAAGTTAAACATTTATTTTTGAAACTTTTAGAGTTGATTAAAAGGCAATTTTTTTGTTTATTTTTTTGTAGATAAAACATATTGTTAGTTTAACATAATCTTTTTAAAAATTACATTGAAAAGACTTGAAGCTAACAATTTTGTTCACTCATCCAAAGAGGCATAAAATAAAGAACAAAAAAAAAACATTTTAACAGTTGTTTTGACTGTTACAGTTACCAGATGCAAATTCCTTAAAAGCTTATAAGAATTAATGAAGTAGAAGATCTGAAGAAATAAATTAAAAAGTGCTGTCCATTTTAAAGAGATGCATAGAAAATAGAAAAAGTACGTCTTTCTAAATTCATCTTATAATTAACTGTTCTTAAAATATTATGTAATAAAGATTTAAGATTATTTGTAGGTCCATCTACACAAACTAATAATTTGTTTCGCTAATATGTAGAAGTGCTTTTTAATTTTATCACAGCTTTGAATGCAATGAGCACAATATCGGCAAAATAATTTATGGCTTCTTAATTTTTTTATTATTGTTTTATATGTCTATTACTTTTTTTAGATATGTTGGTTTTTGTATAAGCAATCTAATTCAACGTATTTTAGACTTTTTCAGTGGTGTTTAAGTTCGTCAAATTATCTGCTAAATTCAAATAGTTTGTTTCATATTTTGCTTTGTAACGGGGGCACCATCTTGCATATCATCTTGTATATAAAAACTTTTTTTCTGGAATTCTATTCAATTCTGACAAAAATGCCCTTTTTAATACTTTTCATACAGTGCCGATTCATTAACCAACCACAAACTAATAATTTTTACATTATGAGAGCGTTTGGTTATTTTAACGATATATTGATTGTTAAATACTTCAGAAAACTTTCTGTCTGTAAATTGAGCGAAATCTATCATTAAACCTATTGAAAAATGTACGTTACCTCCAAGCGATTTGATAAGTTTGCTAATACGAAGTTTGTTAATGTAACGAAAAAAGTTGAGGCTACCTATTATATTTTATAACTGCTGCCGTTTTTTACTAATTTTTTTTATTGTAAATATAATTTTTTATATTATATATTCCTAGTACTTTTGGAACAAGGGAAATAATTCTTATCTTTTATTAATACATCCGCACAAAAATAAATATTTTTACATGTTTAACCGTTTAATTCAAAAATCACTCAATAAACTTTACAAGTACCAAAAACAAAAAATTCTAATATGATAATATAGTAACAATGACACAACTAAAGTTAAAGTGAACAAAAACATATAGATGAAGCTATACAAAAGATCCACCAATAAGGACGCAGCAAAGTAAACGTTAATTAGACACAGACACCGTGTTTTATTTATCAAACTCAGTTTGATTTTATTTTAAGGTTTGTCATTTTTTGCTATAGGATCATATTCGATTGAGAACCGCGCTAAAGTATATTAAAGAACACTACAAAAATGGTGAATAAATAAAAAACACTTATCGAGCTCTCCCCAATTTTTTCGGTCATTATAACCCTTCAAATGAGGCCACCATCGGTCGTTTGGTGCGAAAATTCAAAGCCACTGGTTCTGTTGATGATATTCCAAATAGTGAACGACTTCAAACCACCGGCAAATATCGCTGCGGTGAAGAAGAGTGTGAAAGAGGACCCAAAACTCTCAATAACTCGTCGATCGCAAGATTGGAGGATTTCGGAGACCAGTTTACGCCGTATTATGCACAAAGATTTGAATTTACACGCTTACAAGATCCAATTGACTCAAGAACTTAAGCCAATTGACCATTTCAACCGACGCGTGCTTTTGATTGGCTCCTTTAACATCGTGCAATTGATCCGAATTTTTATCGAAAATCATCATCAGCGATAAGGCACATTTCACATTGAATGGGACAGTGAACAAGCAAAACTGTCGCATTTGGGCCAACGAGAATTCAAGAGAATATCAAGAACAACCAATGCATCCTCAAAAGTTACTGTTTGGTGTAGTCTATGGGCAAAAGGTGTCACTGGACCATTTTTTTGCAAATGAGGCTGGATATGCGATTACCGTGAATTCTGAGCGATATCGCGCATTATTAATAACTGTTTCTTCCCAAATATTAATCAAACTAACATAAATAATGTTTATTTTTAACAAGATGGCATACAAGACGTGCGGAATATAGAGTTATTGTAGTCGAAGTTCAATAAACATTTAATTTCGAGAAACGAAAATATCTATTGATCTGCTCGTTCGTGGGATTTGTCGCCTTTAGACTTTTTTATGCAGATATCTGAAAGCAAAGTCTACGTCAATAAACCAGCCACCATCCAAGATCTCAAGAACAACATAATTATCAAATGCTATTGAAGCAACTCTTTGTAAAAATGCCATCGAAAATTTTGACCATCGTATCGACGTATATAAAGCCAGTCGTGGTGAAAATCTAAGTGATATTATTTTGCATACATAAATGGCATATATAAATATTAAAATATAATACTGAATTATGCAATCATTACCGTAGTTTCAAAGCGTTTACTTTCCTGCGTCTTTATTGATAGGGCACTTCATAATCACGCATTTCCCCAAATAGAGCAAAAAATGCAATAATTTAAAATAAAAGAAATTTAAAAATTTCTGATTGTAAAATAAATTTAAACAAATATTGAAAGTTGACTTTTAGAGGAATAATGATGGTAAATGAATATAAATATTTTATAGTTATCAAATTGTCCTAATGGCCATAGAGGATAGTTATAATTACTTCTACAAAAATCCTTTGTATATATTTATAATAAAATCTGTTTTTATTTATACTTTCCTGTGGAAATAGCTACATGGAATGTAGTACTATATTAAAAAAAAGAAAAGAGTTATTGAATTACTATGTTCTCGTGCCCTAATATTTTTCGTGTTATTTTTTGCTAATCTATGTATTTTTCTACTCGCTTTTTATCTACTTGCCAACTGTGCCTATTAAGTAAACTTCGTAGAAATGTTATCTACTGCAAAAGCCTTCATGTCACGACTTCTACAATTTTTGCGTAATGTTTTGTTTTAAATACCTCTTATCTAAATTTCGGAACCACTCCCCGTTAAAAAAATAATCCATAAGATAACTGCCGTAATTTTTGGATGTGAATGAAATTTTGTTTTCATCGGGTAATAGGCAAAATCGGTTAAAAGGGTGGGGAAACCAACCCCTAAGTGTTTTTGATTTTTTTAGTAATTGCACTGTCCTCAGCAGATTTAGATGAAATTGTTCAATGAAGAGGATTGAATAAAGGAGTGAGGAGATATGACTATAAATATTTTTGTTTTTTAGGCGTAGCTCACATTAAATTCTGATAAGATTCACATATAGACGCTACATTACGAAATCTATCCACTCCTTTGGGACCTTGTTACAAAGGATTTTATTAATAAAAATTTGTTTTAGTTTGGTTTTTGTCATTATTAATTTGATTGTTTCTATTTAGGGTTAGTCTTTGTGATGATTTATAGTTAAAAAGTTATGTGTGATTCTTATTGTGGTTGGAGAAGTTAAAAAATTTTATATTAGAAGGGGCTGATGCTGCTGGTGGAAATACTCAGAGGTGTCGCGAGCTAACACTATCTTTACGTAATTTTAATATAAAAACAATTGTTAAATAATATTGTTTTAATAATAACAAGTGATAAATATGCGATGTTCGCCCCGAAAATAGCAAGCCAACGTTGGTATAATGAAAATAGTTTGTTTAACCGCGATGTAACCTGGCACCAAATGAGAATAGACTGTAATGCGCATGTGTGAATGAGAACAACTTAGATTAGTAAATCGGCATCCAATTTTGTGCGAAAGTGGAACATTTGTTTGTAGAACGATGCAACGAGTGTAGTGCAAATAATTTAATGATTTCAAGATGAACGAGAATATGTAATAACCTACGTTTTAATTAGCCAGTAACAAGGAGATCGCCGGAAAACGTTAAATTTATAGGCATTACCAGTCGGCAAGGTTCAGCGATAGACAGTATCAAAAACTACATAAAAGATGAGCTGAGGATTTCAAAATCTAAAAAATGTAAAACTTTGATCTTGACATGAAACCTATTGCAACAAAATTCGTTCCGCGACCACTGTTACCAGAACAGAGTGCTGCAGTTGCTAATGATTTACTTCAGGCTACTACCACCAAAGCAAATTAAAAAAAATTATAAATAAAAACAAAATTTGGATCTATAGTTATAATTCAAAAATTATAGCTCAATCGCCCAACAGAAGTCTCCCAATTTGCCTCATCCGAAGTGAGATCCTATGGCGATTACTTTAAAGGAGGTTGAGGTTACATACAATATTTCTATCATTTTTATAAAGTATGTAGGTTTTTATTATTATAAGTGTATTTTTTGTATTATGTGCCTGGATATGGATCATATATTTTGCCTTAAATATCATTTCAGGCGATATTTCTTCTGTGCTAATGTAATAAAAAATAATGTAATTGTGTATAGCAACTCTTTGAATTTGCATAGAATATATTAAAGAATTTTCGGGCCTTAAGAAACGTTGTGTCTAACAAATTCTACCCCGTCTTTCCCCCCATAATTAAATAACTAGTTTGGTAGATTTTCAAATGTTGTTTAAAAGTCCATTTATGTTTGAGTTTGTATCGGAGGCGATAAACACCACTATTAAGTGCAACGCTCGGTCAGGCAAACGTGTGCACGTTGCGTGACATTCATAAGATAAATTAGCACACTTCTGTTTGAATTCATAGTTACATAAAGTGACCTTACGCAGTTCTTTGGTAAATCAAATAGGTTAGGCTTGAAAAACATAACGAAGCAGTGTTAGTAATCTACGAGATTTGTAAGAACATGGACGCAATGAGATATTTTTTGAATTACGTTTAAACAAAATGACTGCTCTAAATATTTTTTTAAGATGACCTAAAGTTAAAAAACTAGAATAATCTAGTAACGTTACAAGCTAAAATCAACAAATTTAAGGTCAAGCAACCGCTTTATCACAAAAAAGTCTGAGTAGAGCATGCTACGTGTGCTTCTTGAATGTTCTATTTAAAACTTGATAACAAACAACGTATTGAAATAAGCTATGAGTTGTCTTTAACAATTTTAATTTAAAAATTATTATACAAACAAATTGGATAGTAAATTTTAACATATCCATTATAACTAGCTAAAATCTGCAACAAAACAAATTCAGATGGTTCATTGCGAAGTTTCTTTAAATTTTACTGCCTAAAATTATTTGACGGATAGTGGCTCAATTTAGTAGACGAAAATTGATATATAAGGACAGCTTGATAATGTTGATGCTTGCAAAACAACTGCGGGTATTAATAAAAAGTTCTAAAAACCTTTAGACATATTTTGTTTTTAGTTAAGATCGCCCCAGGTTAAAGAACAGCAAAAATATATAGTTGTTTATTTTTACAAATAGAAAAACAAATAACATACACTATACGTTGCACTTATTATTTATTAAAAAGAAATACTAAACGAGAATTTCGTAAGAAAGAATTTTTATTTTGGAGAATACAAAGTCTGATGTAACACTGTAAATACAACTTTCACCATAAGTATAAGCTAAAACTACCCCCTTTTTAAAAAATTTTTAAGCTACATATTCTAAATACAGTTAGAAATTTTTTAACACTTTCAATTTATTTAAATTTAAGAAAACTTTTTTCTTAATCTTACAAACGATTGAAGCACAAGTAATATATTTTCTTCTTTTAAATTTTTTTTAATATTAGTATTCTGAATATCTGACTAGTACGTTGCTTTAGAGCTATTTATTTCGACAACGTACGATTTTTCTGAGATTTTGAAGTTTTAGTAAATAACGATCTACAGATATTCTTGTAAATAGATGTTTCAAGCTTTATTTGTATTTCTTTACTTAAATATTTATTTAAGCTCTTTTTCAAGTAGTAGAATATAATAATAATAATGGTAAGGCTCTACGCCTCGCGTGGGAGCACGGTCTGCGAACTGAGAGGTTAAGGCTCTCTCTGCCCGGTCGTCGCGCACTATCCCTGGTGCGGGACGATGTGGCAAGCACCGCGCCTAAGACGACCGCCATTATTACCCCTTGTTCGAGTGAACGCAGGTACTCAATTATTTTTAGTGACTGAGTAGGCCACCCGCCAGGCATCAGAGAGCACTGGGAATTGAACCCAGGTCCGTCAGCATCGCAGCCCGCTCCTCAGCCACGGGACCACGCTGGCTTACAGTAGAATATACTTTTGTTTAAAAATATACTTTTTTACTCAAATTTTAAATTTCTCAAACATTTTAATTATTCATTTAATCAAATCTGCGAACTTCTTCGTGCTTAATCGTACTTAAAATGTTTACCTTTATTTTTTGTGTGACTGCATTTTATACTAACTTTATTCACTTTTACAGCAAACCAATTTACTAATAATGTTACCTTGTTACGTTAGTGTACTTGCAGCATTATTTAGTTGGTCAAATAAAACTGATTATGAGAATCATGTGGGATCAAATTAAAATTAGTTTTGGTGACAACCCTCTCTTCTGAAAGCATTTATAAAAATAGGAAATTTAGAATAAATAACTATAACCACGTGCATAACTGTTATATCAATCTTCTACTATATCTAATATACATTCAAACACCTTCACTACACCGACTTATTCCACGGTTATCATTTGTAAACAAATTGCTCCGCGTTCCCATCTTTCAAAATTTGAAGAAAGGCGAGTGAAAAATTGTCAGCCTAAGACGCCAAAAATAACTCTTTGCGGACAATCCCTCGTGTAATATATTACGCATACTTTGAAAATCGGATGTAATTACCACTCTATTTGTATGAGAGAAGGTGCGACATCATCAATAATTTTGATAAGGAGACGTTATCTGTCTGAACCCCACTATTGATTCTAAAAAATACAGTTAACTAAATTCAAAACGATCTGTAAAATACAATGCAGAATATTGCCCTTACATAATATACCAGTGCTGGTATTTAAGTTATTAAAAAATAATCTGACTGTTTGAATAAAACATATATTATTTATGTATTCATCCAAATGTATTTTGCCTTTTTCAAAGTAATCCCCTCCTGTTGCGATACATATAGGTCAACATTTAATTCAATATTACAAACGCTTTTCATATTTACTTTTTGAAACTTCCATCAGCATCTCCTTCGATTTTTGTTATATAGATTGAATTGAGTCAAATCGGGTCTCTTCAAATGGTTTTTTAATAGACTGAACAGGAAGAAGTTGCTTGGCGTCATAACTTGAGAATGCGGTGCTTTTGGGGCAATATTTTTTAAATTTCTGGCAAAAAGCTCACTGACAAACGTTCCAAGCCCATAACGTCACTTAACATTGCGTTTAATAAATGTATTCATTCTTACAGTCAAGCGACGATTTATCATTACTTTGTTTCCAATTTTTTTGATATTTTCTTCGGTTATTGATGTTGATAGACGACTAAAACGAGGTTTCTCTTCTACGGATTCGTGACTCTCTCTGAACAGTTTGTGCCTCTAGATTATAGTTTTTCTCGATAATAATTGATCACCGAATTTTTTCTGCGCCATTTTAATCGTTCCAGTAGCATTAATTTGATTTTTAATACACATTTTAATGCATCTTTTTTGTTCAACAATATTCGACATTTTAAAAGGCAAAACTGTTTTAACTTATAAACATTTTGACATATCAAACTAAAATTAAGAGCGAATGTTACTGTAGGATGTACTAACATAAAAAAAGGTTTTATATTGATCTACAACTTTTGCATGACTTTCAAATTAAAAGTCACTTTATTTTTATAACAAAGTGGTATGCTACAGGATAATATAAGTTCGAATGTTGTCGCTCTTGAAATAACTATAGTTCCCTGTTCTCCCTAATCCACCCTACAGGTATAATCTACTTTCTCTAACTTTAACGTTTTCAGGGGAGAAAAGTTTTATTCTAATAAAAAAAACATCGAAGCTGTTTGGTAATCTATAAATTTGCAACCACGAGGATTCAATTTCGACCAGTACGAAAGCGGTACTAGTACATTCAAAAAGAGGAAGATTTCTTTAAAAAGACATTTTGTACATTACTTCGTTTATGTTTGCTTCTTTAATAACTAATAAATTAAAATTTAAATTTGAATGCTCCTTATATTTCAATTGTTTAGAATTGTGTAAGAGATAATTTTTATAATAAAAAAGAACAGCAATTTACAGTTAATTTTAATAGGAAAATAAAATTTTCTAAGTTTACTTCCGCTTATTAACAAATTTTATGCGTTCTTTTATATTTATAGAAGTTATTAGAAATAGAGTTCTCTTGAGTGATATTAGCAGTGTTGAATTACAATAAATTTCTATATTTGCAGTTATTTAAAAAACTCTTTAATGCCTTAATGGTTATTTATTTTTATGAACTCCATTAGGCTGCGGCGTAGCTTTACACTTACAATTAGATGTCATTTGCATACTAACCTCCTTCAAAGTCTTTGCGTTGTCGGAATCTGCGAATTAATTAAAATGCAATGCCTTACGCAAACTAGCAAGCTGTTTACATAATTGCATGTAATTACAAAGTTAATCGCTTCCCAATGAATAAATGAATACGCAAGCCCTTTTTCTTTGCTGCGGTGGGTCGGAAGCTGTAATTACAATTTAAATGCGGAATTTGCGGTAGGCGTGTGCGAATGCAGCTCGATTTAAATTTCTGTTAGCAATCACCTTCGACGGCTAACGTCCGCGCCGGCACCCAAGATTCAGCAGGAGTTGACCCCATGGCACACATAGCCTGTGGCGAATTTTAACGGTGTGCGCACATTCGCTACTCGTTTTGTCGCGCAAACCAGTTATTACGTTATTATGCCAACATCGCGTTCTGTTTACTATTGCTATTACACGTATCTGGCAAATGATAGCATGCTGAGAGGTAAACGGATGGGTAATAAGGCAATCAGCGAATGCTACTAACAGAAAGGAGAGTCGAGTTTGCTAGTTCAATATGGCTATAGCTAAGTAAGCCTTCTCCTCATTTCAGTTAATAATTTAAATTTACATTTGATTGTATTTATCTTTTTTATCAATGTTTTATGCTTTAAGAATCTTATCCTGTGGAAGGTTTTTTAAGTGCTTTTATTTTTCAAATTGATATAAATACTTGTGAAATACGTTTCTTGTTATTAACTAGATTTCTTATAAATGCTACTCATGCCACGACTACTAGTTTAAAGAACTACAACTAACGGTTATAACTTTATTAAGAACTAAAGCAACTTAACGGGACTCATGGCAAACATGAAGTTACTAAAAAATAAAATAAAATGTTTGTCCAGTGTATAGAGATGCTTTTGCACGTTTTGCCAGGCTAAAAATAAATGTAAAGATTATTTTTCGTTAATGTCACTTCGAGCGCACTGCAAGACACTGTTGCGGAGTTGACCAGAGCGAATATTAATACATACTCAACACTACCACAAAATTAATTAAATCAATTACAAAATTTCAAAAACAAGTACTAGAAAACTGTTTAAAATTAAACAATAATAGAAAATAAAAGCAAAACAAAATTAAAACATTTTAAATTAATTAAATTTATGTTGGTTATGAATTTTATTTTGTTGAGATGCTTCGTAAAAATATCGGATAACTGTTTCCAACTTGTGGCGTGCTTGATGTCGATGTCGCCACTCAGGAAGCAGTCCTTGGTAAAACGATACTTAATCTTGACGTAATTCGTGCACTGATAATACACAGGGTTAGTGATCAATTTTTTTGATCACCGCGTTCTCGATGTACAATGGCAATGACCTGAGCTGTTTCCATCTAACATCGGATGAAAGGCCAGGTATTTCAATGACTTAACCATGTATTGCGCATAACGCTAGTAAGCTACGATTATTTGCCAAACCACTGGTTTGTTGTTGATCATTAAGATCACCCTGCTTATTGAGCTCCGGTCTTTTCTTTTTGTCTAGTTAAAGGGCAATTGATTAATCGGCTGGTCACTTCCACTGTAGATGATACCGACATCCAAGCTTATTTTTCCATTTTTGTGCGCGCATTTTGCGCTTAGTTGTCCAATACAGTTTCAATAATTGTCTTTGCCTTACGGCCTCTGGTCTTTTCATTGACTTTGTCGCTTGTAGTCTCTTCAGTGGTCGCTAGTTCCTAGGCCTCTTTGTCAGTACCTTTTTCTTCCAGCAATGGCTACTACAGCTGTTCGTTTGTTTAACGATCTTAACATTAAGGCTGTTACTTTCTCTGTGCCAGATTACCACAGCCTTTGAGAAGCGTCGCTACAAATTTTGTTTAGATGGTCAATATCGGGCTGTTGTTTAGTCCAGACTTAATATGGTGTACGCTCACCAAATCACTTGCGCAATGGACGTTTTCTAATATATACGGCCGTTCGAATAAATTCAGGCCACATACTGCATGGTAATTTTGCTATTGTCATTATTGAGCAAACCATTTTATTTATTGTAGGATTCAGTCGTTCATCCTGCCTGTGATTTGTGATACGTACGGCACTGTTACTTTGGCGTGTACAAAATTTGCCAGAGAATCAGCATCTTCATTTTCTCGCTGATATATTCTGACTATTCTAACGCACGTGCCGAACCATATGTTTTGTATGATTTGCCTATAGTCAAAACTGTCGCGTCAACTAGTTTGACCTTTGTTTGCATCTGTACAGGAAGTAGCATAGCACCATGGTCGTCGATAAACACTTTGCCGGTCGGGATGGTATCGAAATGAATTAATTCTCCTGGTATGTGTACATTTAACTACTTTCATCGAAAAGTTAAATGGTAGGATGTTGGCCACTTTGATGTTCTTATAGATTGTCGACGGCAATTTGTAGGGCACCTCGTAGAGGATTTGATTTTTCTTTGTAGTTGGCTAATATTGGTAGCTGATTCTTGTGAAGGGGAAAGATCGACGTGTTCTTCTGTTCAGAGATATTAGCCAACCGTTTCCACATCTCGACTGTTGTCCTCATGTTTATTACTTGACGCACAATACAATAGCTGTTTTGAGCGTGTACCAGGTCATAAAACGTGCACTGCTGTTCTTATTATTATTCTGTTGCTTAGATGGGACGATATTGCTATTTGCGTTATCACTTGATCATTTTTTTGACCTTCAACCACTTTGACGATTCTAAAGTAATGCCCACATCTGGATTTTCCTGACGGAAAGTCCGCTTCTCAAAGAAATAAAAGCTACATGCATCATCGGCCACAATTAAAACTTGACCAAACTTTCCAAATTTGCAAAACTACCACTAACAGTCACTATTATAAATTAAATTAATTGAAATAACTTAATTAAATAGGCGGGACACTTTCGCCAAATTTCCCAGAACGAATACTAACACACTTTTAACGCTAAGCTTTCTTATACTTCGCTGTTGCTTTTGTTAATATTTAAAAAATATGATTTCTAGTATGTTTTGGTTTATGAATTGATTAGTACTTTAAAAGTAGTTTCTTCTGCTATCTTAAGATAGTCACACTACAGTAAGTACAAAACCTTAAAAATGTACACTACTATAGCTCAAAAAATAATTGTTCCGTCGAGGCTAATAATAATTTCAATAGTGTAGTTTGTGGGAAAAAATTATTTAAATGATGAGAGATAATTACTAGGGAATGAAAATTAAAAGTATATTTCAAATGCAAAAACTAATATAACAACCATTATTAAAATTAATAAAAGGAAATCAAGAAGATAGCAAAAATATATATGTATTTAACGGTGTATAGAAGAACACATGCCGATAAGAAAGCCATGACCAGGCACTTGATGCTATTTGCCAAATAAAACTAATTACAGTTTGTATAAATGTACCAAAAGTGGGTTAAAACAACATATTGGGCAAAACTGTTGATATTTCTCCAACCTAACAACAAAAAAAATTATTACAAATCCGCATGTACTTTTTTTAGAAGCTATATAGTACTTATATGTCAATACTTAATAAGATATCTTATGAAAAGTTGTGCACCAGCAAAGAAAAATAAAGAATTATAACTAATATTACAATATATTTATCAAATTGTAAATGCTGTATCAAGTATTATATTAAAAATAATTGAAATCTATGATAACAATAATAAATTAAAAATTTTGGTAACTTTTAACAAGCTCAAATATTGCAAAAACGACTGTTGGTAAGATAATGACGGTAGTAAATATGAAAATATTTGATGAATATATAAGCTTTTGTTTAATCTAGTGCTTTCTGAATATGTTACAAACACAATATAAAAACTTTCAGAATCGACTGCACGGGGCAGTCACTTAATTTGTAGAAGATTTTCTTTTGAAGATGTCGATGCAATTGTGGACGAAACATCAAGAGTTTCTGAACTCCAACCACGGCCTTATAACCCGAGAACCAACCACACGATGCACCATAACATTGGCCGTGCAATCCTTTGCATTTATTTGAAGCTAATGCATAGTTCAATCAAAATTACTGACAATTAATTGTATAGAAAAATGTTGTTAGCAGGATTTGGCACTGTTAAAGGCAATCTTTAATTAATAGATTAGTAGTAGCTGCTGCATTCTCTCCTAAAAAGAGGCGCGTTAGACGATAACCAAAAATGCTCAATTTAAAACAAATTAAAGCAGTTCCATTAATCATCAGCATACTATTTGTTCTGTTGTAGATCTACAGATTACGACAGATTCAAAGCAGGAAAAAAGGCGATATTTCAATGCAGTAGAAATTGCACGATCAAAATACTGCTTAACAGTATTTCAGCTTAAAATATACTCTTCCTTACAAAAGTAATATTTCTATCTACTTTTAATTGTCCCCTCTAGAATCATTCTTGAAATAAACAATTTAATGGTATAGTTGGCATTGGAATTTTACATTTAAAGTACCTGCTAAAAGAAGCAGCAAACATACCCCTGCTGATGTAATGAAAACCAGAGTTATTTCAAATATAATTAGAAAAAAATAAAGAAAATAATAATCAAATTTTGGAGTTAGATGTCCTAGATCAATTCCTCTGTTATTGACCTGGATTCAAAAAGATAATGCTAAACGGCATATAGATCGTGAAGTTATAGGTTTTACGAAATAAACGTCCTCGATCTGGGATTTTTTATTTTAGTTGTGTTAATACAAAACCGCTTGCAAAGCAGTGGATGAATTAATTAGTGCCGTTAAAAATTATATTGTTATATTCTGAATAAACTCACTAGCAGTGTATGATGGAAACTATAAAAATTTATGGTTATAATAACTATCGTTGATGAAGAAGTGCACGGTTTTCTTTTATTATTAACTGTGACAAAAGTTTAAAATATGATAGATTTAATTTAATTTTGTAGTTTGTAAAATAGGAACTCGAAAAAAAATGGAAGCCCAGGATTTTTGCCAGAATTACCCAAATAATAGGATAAAGAAAGTCGTGTGATGTTCATACCAGATTTTTTTACTTAATTTTTACTTATTTTTACTAATTTTTTGTTAGTGACAATTTTTTGTTTATATGCCTCAATACTTTCGGACTTGCTGTGGGTGTAATCGTTTTTTCTATCAATAAAGTGGTAATTTTTGTTAGCTAATTTTGCATTTTTATATTAATATCTAATTAATTGGTTCTATCATGATCTGTCTGACCTAACAACTTCATAGAGAAGTAGTTAATGTCACATATGCAATATTCAGAAAATCTGAATGGCAGATTAAAGTATAGGGTGATCCAAATTGTACTTCAAGGAGTTTATCCTTAATAAAACACAAACTATTGGGATAATTGGCTTTTTATTGATATCAGGGCAAAATATAGATTTGGCATGAATTATGATATGGTCTAGTAGTTGAGGCGCAGACTGCCGTGCGTTGGGACCCGGGTTTATTTCCCAGAGTTCTCTGGCGCCTGGCGGGTGGTCTACTCAATCACTAAAAATAATTAAGTACCTGCGTTCAGTCAAACAAGGGGTAATAATGGCGGTCGTCTAAGGCGCGGTGCTTATTATATTGCCTCACATCAGATATGGTGCGCGACGGCCGTCAGAGAAGACAAAGATATGAGAGCCTTAACCTCTCTAAGGTCGTGTTCCCACGCAAGGCGTTAGTGCCTTACCATAGACAGTAATAGCGTTGCCACCTTTGTCGTCAAAATGTCCACACCAAATAATACATTTTGTATGTGGTGGATGAATTGGTTTTTCGTGAATAGTACGTGGATTTTTACTACTCCAAATGTGACAATTTTGGCGGTTCACGAAACTACTTAAAGATAAATGAGTGTCATCGCTTAATTTGTGTTTTTTGTTGCAAAAATATGCATCAACTGTTGTAATATCTAAAATATAGTTCACAAATCTGTTATGTTTGTGGTAGTCTTTGGTGAATTGTGTTTAGACCAAGGGAACAAATGCAAACTTTCAGTGTGTACAAAACGCAAACGGCGCACCATTCATATACTAAAGTTCAATTTTGATCACGTGTAACATAAATAAGATATAAAATAAAAAATTTTGAATAAAGAATAAAGCAAACCTCAAGGTCAGTAAAATTTTAGATTTACAAAATTAATGCAGCTAACATAATACAGAAAGATACTAAGGAATAGAACATTGGCGTGTCCGTTGTGAAAAGCTAGATGGAAAATAAGTCTGCATGATGGGCATGAAAAATATCTGCAAGCTAAAATTGATGCCATTAATTTTTGAAAAGAATTTTGGTTTTAAATTTTAATTTAAAACGAAATGCATTGCTCACTCATTGTGTGGCAAATTTATAAAATTACAGTTTTTATGCAAAAAGAGCAATTCTTGAATAAAATTATTATAAACGATGAAATATAAGTCATTCGCTGACCACAAAAACCCTAAGTATATTCAGGTTAAACAACAACGTTAATTACACTACAAAGCCGCAACAGTTGGATACATTTTGGCAAAGAAATTACAAAATTAATTGACCTACTTTATAATTGTTTCATAATAATAAGCACTCGTGTTTTATTAAATCCTTCACTGGCAAAAGTAAAACAAATAAATAAACCAGAATTGTTTATTATTAACCTGGATATTGGTAGACGGTAGTTGTTTCTGTGACACTTTTAATGCTATCATACATAATTCATACAATCCATTCATCTGTGTTTCGTTATCTAGCAACGTATCTGGAGTGACTGCTTTGTTTTCAAGAAGAAAGTAAGCGTCCGCTTCCTCGTCTCAGTACTGTTATCCGGTCCAGGTTTTTAATTCGACCAAATAGTGAGCGCTGCAACCTACGAACGGTTGCCCGGAACCAATCCATGTTAACGACGCGAGGCCGATAGGTTTGCAATTTAGCGTGCGAACATTTTTCGAGTTATGGGTTAGTGTGTTAGGCGTTAACTGCGGTTGCCAACAATTCATTTTGGCCTAATTAGCGATTAAGTGGATTATAAATTGCTCGGCTGGCTGCAGTAACAACCTGCACACAGATGCGAGAGCAGCTCTGCTATGCAAATGAGCGGGTCTGAAAGTAACTGCCAGTTTCGTTCCAGGAACAGCAATGAAGTGCTTAGTTAATTGTACAATTCAGGTGAGTGAAAATGGGGCGCCGCGAGCAGCTCCGCCCCGGGTACGTTCTGCTGCACATAATAATGGATATTTGTGTGCTGAATTATGCTAATTATTGCAGAATTTGACATTCGACAGGAAGACGAAGTGCGCGTGGTTTATGGTCGGTAGTTTAGTAACCCACGATGTCGTGCGCCTGTCACACGTGTTTGGTAATGAATACAGCAGCGCCATTACCACCCTTTACAATGGTTAGTTTGATGCATGTACCCTCTAATGGCCTCGCTGTTGTGTTACCCTCCATGTGCAATTAGAGTTGCAGTAGTTGTAGAGGAAAGAAATGCTTTAAATTGTTCTCAACAAAGCAGTTATTAGAAGAGTGATAATTTAACGTTATGTTGCAGCTAATCCTTTATTTACTATGTAACTAAAAAAAATTCCACTAACACTTAAGGTGTTTGAATAATAGTTAAATATAATAACAATTGGAACAGAAAGGCAGATACATAGTTGGTGAAATACTTTTTAATGATAAAACAAAAAATTTAAAAAACAAATAACAAATACAAAATATAATTTAAATTGTATACTACAAAATAAGGCACAGATAAGCGACAAAGTCAAAAGCACTTTTAGTAAAAAAAATAATTCAATTAATAGTGGTCTGCTGCAAAATTGTTAATATAATGAAAATAGTTTGGTCGACTTTGAAGCAACTTACCAGTTGTTGAGAATGGCCTATAGTGCGCATGCGTGAATGAAGACAACTAGTAGCTATGTCAGTTGATGAATTAGATAGATGTAGTGTATGAACGTTACAATGACTGAATGAGTACAACAGCAAATTTGCATTACGTTTAAAAGGGAACAAATTCCAGACCATCGATGAGATTCAGGACATTGCGGATGAGGCAGTTATTCGTGATTCTAACACAGAACTTTAAAAAATGTTTTTAAATATTGTTGAACAGTACATACAACATTAAAAGAAGTATTTGAGATTCTAAGGAGCTTGAAGGCACCCCGGTAACCAAATATATACTTTTTTTATTGTTGTAATTGCAATTTCTTTGACTTGTTACTTTCTAGGAAACATGTATCTACATACAAAAGTGAACCGTATTTTCAAAAATACCAAAAAGTTATAATAATTTTGTAGTTTGCTTATAGTTAGTAGTTTTATGGAAATAAATAATGCATTAAAATAAATAACAAAAATCAAAAATTACAATTTGTTCTAAAGAGGAGCTATTATAGAAGTTATTATAGAAGAAGGAAGTAAAATAAATGCAAGCATAGAAACATCTAAATGGTAAAATAAACAAAAAAGAACAATAGATAAAATAGTAGTTTAGAGAAAGAAAAACAAATTGGATTTTTAAAACATATTACAAATACGTGATATAAGGCTATAAGAATGTAATCAGTGTGCACCTCTGTTAATATATACCTACATACACTCATACACCGCATATTTTCTTATAGCAAATTAACAAATTGGATAATTTTGTAAACTTTGTCATTGACACTTTTCATTAATTATTTCATTAAAGCGTATATAGCATTCACCATTAATCTAAACTGGATGTGTTTCCAATATCAAAATTTGAATTAATCGATCTAAATATACGTAAATATAAACACTTGACATGTTTATCTTGCAGTATATAAATTATTATTAAACTATACTGCTGGGTTTTGGTGCAAAATTTATGTGCACTAATTTACATGTGTTGCTCTTTGAAAGTGCTAATAAAAATAAAAAAATACAATATTCAGATTAAAATAAAGTTAAAGTATTGCTTCAAGAAGATATAAGAACGTATTAAACATACTGCCCTGAGAAAGCTCACCGTCAATATCAAATAAAGACGTGCGACTATATATCTCTAGATAAGACTTTAGTACTGTATGGGAATTTGAACATATTCCTCTCTTGATTTTAATTAACATATCCTTTGTTACGGTTTATTAAAAGTTTGGGTAACATTGAGAAACGTATTTGGGTAGTTTAAATTTAGTTTTTCAAAATTTGAGCTGTTACTCGATGCATCTGTTTAATTATCGCATTATTATTCTAGAAACCAAATTAATAATTAGGTATAGTGTTATTGTTATTACAATATATGCTTGGAGAGTTTGATTCTCTTAGTCTAAACAGAAGGGTCGAAGTTTTTGTGGCTGATAGTCACTGAGGACTGTCAGGTAAAGGATTCGATCCAGCTCATTTGTTTTTGAGCCTTTACGCTGTGCAGATCAATTGCAAAGTGGACAGCATAGAGTTGCATTAGTTAAAATAGCGTAGTGTTGATCAGCAATACGCAAAAAAAATTTATATCAAACTAGAAAAATTCTAGAGGCTTGTTGTGATACAGAAATTCTATGAGAAGGGTACTTTATTGATAGTACAAGTGTTAAAGTGGGAGGAAGTTTTCAGAGAAGGAAGACTGGAATTGCAAATGCAAAAAGTTTGAATTTAAAGATATGCAAAGTAGTAAGGCTTAACTAATTAATGAGTTCTAGTTAGTGAATTTTTTGCGTCTTGAAACTACCAGTATTGGCGTAAATTATAAGACACTGTATATTGGTGTAGTTTGATTATGGTAATATCCCATTCTGATATTTTACATTCAAGGTGCGTTTACCCGAGAGAACGTTTGCATTTGAATTTATTACACATTCCTTGAATTTATTGTCAATACAATAAATATGAAAATAAAACTAAACTAATAGATAAATGCGACTGACCTTAAGCAAGGCTGCGGTCGCACCTGCGTTGACAGCGCAGGTATGGCTTGGTCATAAACACGTCTGCTTCACCCGGATGCACGAGTCAAACGTAATACTTAGCAAATGTAAATCTAATGTCAGTAGGAGAAAAAGGAAGAAATGCTTGTTACGTGAGTGAATCAAATATAAACCGGAATTGCTTTATTCAACTTATTGAAGCATCATAATTATACAGACATACATACGTAGTTGTTTTTCTCCTAAAACTCGTTTCCATTGAATGGATAGTTTTTTTATCGCGCTATAGTATAATTAATGTGGCTGTACAGCTCTCAGTATCGAACGTTCCGATCCAAACAAATGATAAGTGCGGATTATAGAGAGGGTGCTCCAGTGTAGTTTAGAACAAATTTCGTATTTTTCTTTTATCAAGTGGGTAGCATTATAACGTCTTATATTGGTTCTCGAGCGACGTCTATGACTTTCATTTTTAACAAATTCTCATCCTCCTTAAATCTTTTCAAGAGGGTTTTCCAAAATTGTGTCTTAATCTTTCTTAAGATTCAGAACAATTTTGTGCCCTGTGTCTTGAGAAACTAAATTATAATTCGTCGTGCATTGGAGGAGGCTACGTTTTGCTCTGATAACGCTCAGAAGCTGCGCCCGTATTTATTTTAAATTTAATAACGCAAAAACTATAGTATGGTTAACAAAAAAATATAATTTTCTAAAAAAGTTAGAAAACACTTTGTTAAACACAGATATATGATTTATATCACATTTTACTTGAGGAAGGCGAATAATTGTTTTTTTTTAGTTATTTGACGTTACAATATTTTAGTATAATTAATTAAATTAATTAAAGCACAAGATAAAATTTCCAATATTTTTTAAATTTTTGGTACAAGCAATTTACAAAATAAAAAAGAAATCTTTAGTTCACTTATTTTGCATTATCAGTTCGACTTGTACGTCGAAGTCAAATAGATCTAGCTATAACTATGCTATCGCAGCGTCAAAAACGCAGCTTTGCTAAGGTCAATCATATTTCTCAAAGCCCATATTTATAAATGTTTTCCAAAGAAAATAACATGTAAACTGTTAAACATGTTTCCTATGGAAATGGCCTAAGATTTATAAATGATAATGTATAGGCTGTGTCATCACTAAATTACATGCGGTACCAGCCAACAATAAATCTATGAAATGCCAGTACTATATCAATTATTACAACCAAACAATCAGATGTCAACAAATAATACTTAACAAATCCAGATAAATTTAAAAATAATAGCCGTGCTTAAGAGTCCTTATTTAAACTACTACAATCATAATATCAAACGCAACAATATTTATCTCAGCAATCTCAACAATTTAACTCAAAACAGTGTAAAGCATAAAAAAACTTTTCTGATAAGAATAAATCTGAACAACATATTTAGCACATTAGCACAAACAATTCTGTGTAGCATATATAAATAAAGTTAACAAAACTACAACTAATCTCAGTACCTCTATTTGGGGTTTGGTTAAAGCCAAACTAAAATCGAAGCAAACTAACCCCTTAATCTACTGTAACTCCTACACCCCGTCCTAGGGCACCCAACAAAAAAAGGCTGACTTCTTTAAAAAACATCTTACTACAGTTTTTATTCCAAACGTTGTTGTACCAAACTAAAAAATATATGAACTATTATATAGTCCATCCACTACTAACCCTATAAAACTAGTAACTCGTAAAGAAACCAAAAGTGAAGTTAATCATCTAACTCCTAAAATGCTAAATAAACTTATTTATTTATTACTATTTTCCGTCTCTATTACTGGTTCTAAAATTAAATACAACTGAATTATGTATGATTATAATGATAGTTAAATTTGACAAAAATTTAAACCATGCAACTTATAGGTCTATATAGCTTTTACTTACCATATCTCATTAATAGTTTACTGTGTCAGCCTTAGCCTATCTACGATTCCTGACCACCATTGTGGATTTAGTTAACTGACCAACGTCTCATCGCGTCGTCCATGCAATAAACAAATCCTTTAGAGATAAAAAAAATTGTTTGGCATTTAATAAGATTCGACAAAAAATCATGATTTAATTTCTTTGAATTGTATTTAAACGATCGATAATTCAAAATCAAAGTTTACAGCAAATAGTCGAATAACTTTATGATTAAAGATAAAGTGTTTGGGAATAGTGTACTAGGCTCTAATGCTTTAATTGGGACCTTCGCCTACGACACACTCTCTTTGAAAGCCACAGAAAACTTGATAAATGTATATTTATACCCAAAAGACCACCTAAACCTCTTACAAGCATAGTTAATAAATGAAAAATTAAAATTAACAAAGTCAATTCAGATAACATTTGAATTAAAGGAGGTCCTTTAGCCCCCGGTTTCTATCAACGAAAAGCTCAATTGCGAGAAACATGTATCGAAGAAAATGAAACAAATATATCTTAAATTCAACGAATTATACTGATTACTTGGAAGAAGATTCCAACTGTCCTTCAAAAATAAAATCCTGATTTACAAGTCAGTTAGCAAACTGATGGCATCGAACTGTAGGGTTGTACGAGCAAGTATAATATAGCAATTCTTCAAAGATGCCAGTTTAAGGTTCTTCGTACAATGGCGGACGCATCTTGATATATATATATATATATATATATATATATATATATATATATATATATATATATATTTATAACTCCACCTGCAGCACCCCTGGGTGGATTGAGTAGCTTAGAGGTGCTGTTGCCGGTCCCAAGCCCGGATAAAGGAGGAGGGTCATCTGTAAACCAGGCCAGCAACCTACTTGCAGATGGAACACAAACATATGCTCACAGAAACAAGATTATGCTTCGGAACAGGACAGATTCAACGATGACAACGAATGCAAGAAACAGGACTACGAAACCATGGAAAACAAAAAACATACTTAGGATAAGTACATGGAACATCAAATCTCTAAATAAAAGAGAACAGGAAATAATTAAAGAACTCTGGGACAGGAAAATAGATATATGCGCGGTACAGGAAAAAAAGAAGGCCAAACACTATTAGACAACTACGTACTGATTTATAGTGGTGTACCAAAAGAAGTAAGAGCCAAAGAAGGAGTCGCTTTATTAATACATAGAAAACTTACCAACCAAATAGTAGAATGCAAATACAAATCAGAGAGAATTGTCTGCGTAAGAATAAATATAGGAAGCAAGCACCTAAATGTAGTAGGAATATATGCCCCCGAGAATAATAGGGATGCTAACACCAGAGAAACTTTCTACGAAAACCTCCAGGATACAATAAACGAGATTCCTATAAACGAATACATGATTATCTTAGGTGACTTTAATGCACGGGTTGGAAATGACATCATTCCGGGGATAAAGCAAAGATTCAACGAGAACGTCAGAAACGATAACGGAGACTTGTTAACGGATTTCTGTAGCACAAACGAAATACGTATAAACAACACATTCTTCCATCACAAAGAACAATACAAATACACCTTTGAGAACACTAGAGGACATAGATCTACGATTGACTATATTTTGACAAATAGGGAACTACACACTTCACAAATTCTAGACGTAAGGGCATTAACATCGGCAGAAATAGGAAGCGACCATAAGTTAATAATGAGTAAAATCAGAATGAAAACATATATACATAACAAAAAAGAAGAAGCAGAATACGTCACAAAGATAAGAATCGAAAGCCTACAAAATAATTCAACAAAATACTTATACCAACAAAGATTAACACAAAAAAGCGAAAAGAACCAAATATTAGAAAGTGATGGAATAGAAGACAGTTGGATGAAAATAAAAACAAACATTTTAGACGCAGTTAAAGAATCCCTAGGAGAAAGAAAAGTAAACATAAACAAAAACAAAAACTTGCAAACGCAAAAAACACCCTGGTTCTGTGAGGAAGAAAAATGTAAAGATAAAAAAAAGCATACCTGGAATACATGTCTAACAAAACGCAGCAAGCATACGATAATTATAAAAGAATAAGAAATGAAACACACACACACTAGTAAGAAAAACTAAAAACGAACACTGGGAACGTTTCTCAAAAGAAATGGAACACGACTTTTACGGCTTGCAAAAAGAAATGTGGCGTTTTATAAGAGGACAGCGGACAGAGGTGAAGGTATTAATAGATGCAAAACATATAGAAAAGAATACATGGATTGATTACTTAAAAAAATTATACGAAGATGAACAACCAACACAAAAAGAACCAGAGCGAAACAACCCAGAAATTAGAGCAAACGAACAATTTAAGCACGGAGGAAGGAGAAGAAACACTAAGGAAGCTGAAAACCAGGAAAGCTGCGGGAGAAGATGGAATAGCGAACGAACTGTTAAAGCACTGCGGAACAGTAATGACGAAACAGCTGACAACTCTAATTAATAAAATAATAAAACACAACCAAATACCGGAAGAATGGAGGACAAGCATATTGATACTGCTGTTCAAGAAAGGGGATAAGAAAGAACCGGAGAACTACAGAGGGATCAACCTGTTGAACACCACATTAAAATTAACAACAAGAATTATATGCCAACAAATAAACCAAACGACAACTCTGAACGATGAACAGTAAGGATTCCGTAGTGGAAGATCATGCACAGATGCAATATTCGTGATAAGGCAGATAAATGAAAAATCAATTGAATACAATAGACCAACCTTTTTATGTATGATCGACCTGAAGAAAGCTTTTGATAGAGTCAAACTAGGTGACGTAATCCATCTGTTATATAATAGAGGAATACACATAGACATCATCAAAACAATTGAGAACATATATAAAGACAACAAAACGAAAGCAAGAATGGACAACTTACGGAACCAATAAACATGGGACGGGGAGATTCGTTAAGCCCCTTATTATTCAATCTAATAATGGATGAGATTATTAAGAAAGTAAACGAAGAAAGAGGATATAGAATGGGGAACAAGGAAATCAAGATATTATGTTACGCCGACGACGCAGTATTAATAGCCCAAAACGAAGATAATCTGCAAAGATTAGTCCACAAATTCAATATAACAGCAAAAACATTTAACATGATCATCTCAGCACAGAAAACGAAAACAATAGTAATTAACAAAGAACCCATTAGATGCAAATTGGAAATCGACGGTGCAAGCATAGAACAAGTCATGGGAATAAATTACCTGGGTATCAAAATAACTAGCTATGAAGATGTAGAAAAAGAGGTTAAAGATCAAATACAAAAAGCTAATAAAATCGCAGGATGTCTCAATAATACAATATGGCGAAATAAACACATTAATATAGAAACAAAGTCTCGAATATACAAAGCAACTATAAGACCAATAATGACATACGCATCAGAAACGAGACCGGACACAACTAAAACGCAGCGACTATTGGAAACAACCGAAATGAGGATATTGAGAAGCATAACAGGAAACACGCTAAGAGATCGAACAAGAAGTACCGAAATTAGAGGAAGATGCAACGTGCAAGAGATAAATGAATGGACACTGAACAGGAAAAAAGAATGGAACAATCACATAAGTAGAATGGCAGACGATAGAATAGTGAAGATAGCAAGGGACAAATCACCACTAGGAAGAAGAAGCGTTGGCCGACCGCGCAAAAGATGGAGTGACAACATTACGTAGAGAAGGCATAAATCAAAAAAAAAACAGGCAAATTGCCTATATAGAAGGAGAAGAAGAAGAAGAAGATATATTTATATATATATAATTCAACTGTACGTGTGTATGTCACTGAACTCCTTCTAAACGGCTGGACCGATTTGAATGAATTTTTTTGTATGCATTCATTCATTCATATATTCATTCATTCATTTCATTCATTTTGTGTATGTATTCATTCAATGCATTTAATTTTTTTGTAGGCTCTGTTTTGATATTATATGTATCGCATTTACGTAAATATTGAGCGTATTATATTCAGATATAAGTTACGTGCATAGTATTTCGTTTATTTTCGTTTATAATCGCTTGAAATATCATGCAGGACAACGTCTGTCGGGTCCGCTATATATATATATATATATATATATATATATATATATATATATATATATATATATATATATATATATATATATATATATATATATATATATATATATATAATAATAAATAGGCTCGAAGGCCCTTTGGGGTCGTAACAGGATAGATCTGTTACAATCTAGAGCCTACGGTGCACAAGGGTAGTAACGTGGCCAGCGCTACGTACCGACCGCCTATTATTACCTCAGAGTTTGACCTCCCAAGTACTCATTTATTGCAGCCTGAGTCGAGCTAGGCCGTAAAAATGCCAGCGATCGAATTGGCGAGAGCGGGATTTGAACCCGCAACTCTTGGTTTCGTAGTCTAGCGATCTATCCACTAAGCCACCACGGCACTTATATATATATATATATATATATATATATATATATATATATATATATATATATATATATATATATATATATATATATATATATATATATAACGCTTCGTGTTGACCTTGGTATCCCATTAGTAAAATATGTTATTTCAGAACACAGTAACAAGCATAATTCCAAATTAAAATCTTACAGTAATCCCCTAGTGGCACCACTAACATAACAAGAAAACAGAAAATTAAAAAGATGTTGGCTGACCTACATCATATGTTAAATAAGTTGATTTATTCTTGGAAGACTTCACATCCTGCTTAAAGGACCGGTAAAGTTTGTTAATAAAATTAAAAAATATACATTGTTATTTTGTTTTTTAAATGCTTTATGCAAAAATACATGAAACGACTGCTGTTTCTGTAACCTCTGTTATCTATTTCTAGCTAAAATTTAATTTATCTTTATTTGTTTATTTGTTTTATTACACTTGTAGTTTTGTACATTCTGTATTTGTTCATATATTACGCTAGTTATTTTATATAGTACTTTATAAGTATGGCGCAGCTATTTTAAAAACTAAAAAATTGTGCTGTCAGAATAAAGGAAAAATAATCTTATAAATAAATTAGTTTTTGGTAACAGGCTAGATTTAAATTATTAATTTTGGGATGTCTTAAATCACTCATATCAATTATTTATTTACACATGAAAATCATTAACGAATGTTGATTGCAATACTTTGTTTTAAATAACTTAAAAAAATTTGTAGCTTAATAAAGTGCCATAAAAATTCAACCACCCAACAGAAATATTGTTACAATAAAACTTCTTTAAAATTAGATATAGACGTAAAAACTAATTTGGTGTACTCTTTGCTACCAATTTTAATAGATTTATAGTAATTTTAACATTTTAAATAAAGATACTGCAATGACATTGTGCTAAAAGTAGCGACCATTTGGATTTATACAAGGTGGTCATTAATTAGATGTAAGTGCTTTTGTAAGCGCAATATCTAAACCGTTTAAGCAAACCTTATGAAAATCACGTGAGTTGTTGTTTACAGTTCGCCATAAAATACCCGTCTGGAATCAGTTTTAAAATTGCATCGGAATTTATTAGGTATACGATTCCGGAAGAGTACAAATCATTGAATAATCGTATAGTTGTGGGAAAGATGCGAATGAAACCGTTAAAAAATAAACAACAGGTAGACCGGAAGTTGAAATTAGACCCAAGGACAGTAAAAAGGTATTTACAATATATGTATTATAAATTTTTCAATTTTTAACAATAAATATTTAATAAATTTCATAGATTGTCCAAAAAAGAATTGATCACAGGCAGTGTCCAAGACGATAGAGAAGAAGAAGCTGATCGATCAATATCGGTGAGAACCGAAGAGAATATCGAGAAAGTACGAAAACTCGTGGGAGAAACGGTGTCTATGTCGCAGAGAAACGATTCGAAATATATTGAAATTAAATTCAAGTGCATCAACCATTAAGCGATAAAGGAATCATTAAGAGGCACGTTTTTGCGAAAAATTTAAACAAATGATTCAAAAGATATGGTTAACGGGTTGAGTGTCATTATGAATTAGAAGACTGTCAACACTCAAAACTACCAGATATGAAAAGTCAAAAAAACGGAAATAATGATCGCACGTTTTTTGGACAGATAACTGTTTAGCATGCCATCAGCTACTATTGCATAGTGGGCCCATATTTCCTGACAGAAACAATTACTGGCACAATTTATAAAAATCAAATTTGGACACATTTTTCGATCACATTAGCCGAAATTCGATGAAACGAAGATTTTGGTTTATGCAAGATGGTGCCCGAGTCCACCAAACTCGGGAAAATATGGGCGTTATATTGCATGTCTTTGGATCGAATATCATTGCCTTGGATGCAAAGATGAAGGCAGGTGGAGAAATTCATTGACCACCATATTCTCCCAATTTAAACCTCTGTGACTATTTACTCTGGGACTTAAAAAAGACATTGCTTATTATCTACGTTAAAAAATATTAAGGAACATCAAAGGCCTCAAAATTCGCATTCAAGATGCCATTACTTCGATAGAAGAGGAAAAAAGACAAAATTATTGATTACTGTCTTGAAACGTTTGAAACTCGTGATCAAGGGCAAATGAAGACATTTTGATTATATTATTATCTAGTCCTTTATCTAATTAATAGAAAGCAATTTACCCGGTCTGAATATCTTTGTATTTTTTGTAATTTAATTTAAATCATCAACATTAAATTGATGGCCACCTTGTACTTCGTGGTTTGTCACATACCTCATATAATCAATCAATGGCATAAGATCGGATGAGTACGGTGATTAAAGTTATTGAAAAATTAGCCACACTAGCTTGGGATTTGTAGATTGCCATTTTGTCTTGCTGGAAATATCCTCATAAATGAGAATATTGAAAATTAACATACCCCAACGTGCCAGCGTGGTCCCGTGGTTCAATTCCCGGTGCTCTCTGATGCCTGGCGGGTGGCCTACTCAGTTACTAAAATAATTGAGTACCTGCGTTCATTCGAACAAGGGGTAATAATGGCGGTCTTAGACGCGGTGCTTGCCACATCGCCCCGCATCAGAGATGGTCGCGACGACCGGGCAGAAAGAGCGAACGTATGAGAGCCTTAACCTCTCAATTCGCAGACCGTGGTCCCACGCGGGCGTAGAGCCTTACCATTATTATATACTTACCCAACAGGTAAAACTATATGAAATTATATCTCCTTTGATTATTTATAGTAAGGGAAAACTTTCCACAAATTAGACGCTAGCATGGCTGAAATCGATTCTCTTTTCAGGTACTGCGTTATTTCAAAAGACTTTGACCATTACCCTCACTTGATCTAACACCACTGGATTATAGAGATATTTAAAAGGGGAGTTTATCATAACACACCACAAACTACAAAGCAACCTTCAAAGCAAATTCAGTCGTATAACTCCAAAGTAGTACGTGTCTTCAATTATATCTGGATGCAAACGGTTGCCATTTTTTGCTAAATGCCATCACGTTTGTCACAAAATAAGATAAATCTTTTGAAATTATATTATACCACTAATATTTTTGTTGTGAATTAAAATTAAATAAATGCCATTTTGGTAAACGTGAGATATCCTGTACAATTATTACTAAAGTTAGTTTGAAAACTATAAAAAATTATGGATATTTCTTAATCCTAACTTTATAATTTTATTATTTAAACTTATATTAAAAAGTGTTTATACTGTTTTGAAATGTTTGAAATTATTACTATATCTAAAGTATCTATAGTGTTTTTAAATAATTTTGTATTTAAAAAAATTTATATAAATGGTGTAATATTACCTATTTAAATTACTGCTTTGAGTAGGCTCTTCAAAGTGATTTTTTTGGGGAATTACTATTCCAAGCAAATTACTTCAAAATCTAATTATTAAGAGTTTGAGCTGACGCGCACTGACAAAAACTGAGATAAGCTTAACATTGCTGTCACATAACTCTATTGGCGATTTGCGTATTATTCCAAGCACGGAGATTTTCCTTATTCATACCGCATTATGGGGGGCTACGTGATCATCGTGCTAACGGTGAAATTTAAAAAACGCATATCGGCGCATTCGCATCGAAATGAATAATTTCTTCCGGCAAGTTTCCTTTTCTTTTGTTTTTGATTCAGCGTAAGCAATTCAAGATTAATAATTGTAATAGAAAGCACAACAGTTATGAATAAATGAATTATAATTTGTGTGTCAGCTTCGCAGATCCTCATTGGATCACAATAATTATTAGCAAAAATGGCATATATTTTAAATACAAGGTGTCCCACTTACTATCGAATCTGGCATCTATTTAATAATTGTAGTAGAAATAGAATTAGTATAATGCATCTTGAAGCAGACTGACCCCATTTTGTGAGTTATCATAAAGATGTGCTGAAAGTGACCCCTGTTTTAGTTTAAATAAGATTAAATCTGGTGCGCCCTATTTTGGAAACGACCTTGATTATATTCTATGAGGGTATCTAAAAAGGAAGGTTTATCACAAAAAATAAACGTTATTTCTTGAAATCAAATGGTCCGTTAGAAATGATGCTGTTGCTGAAAAATAACTCAATTTTTGCTTTGCTAATGTGTGCTTCATTACTTCTCAAAATATACAGTAAGGGTTACCCCATACATTTTTTAGCAAAATCCAGAAATTTTAATTTGAAGTAGATCTTTGACAAAATATTGTTTTACTTGTCAAGATACACCAGTTCTTAAAATTTCTGTACTTTTTAAAATAAAAGTTTACACGTAATACACAAAGAACTCGCTTAGAGAAAATTGGTGTTTAGATGGGATATACTGGCAGCGCATAATTAGCTCCAACTTCTTTACAACAGGTGAATATATAAAAATATTCAACACTTTTGTAAATGAGTTGGACTACAAAAAAACATCTCATTTGAAATAGGAAATGATAAGAAGAGTTCAACACAAAAGAATCCAAATTATAGATGCCCTGAAATCAAACGACATCAAAGAAATTTAGAGTGACAGGGATCCACTAGCGAGGACTTTCAAAATCTGATACGCCAGATTTGGTTTTAATATAATGTATAATGTCATCATAGTTTCTACAAATTTAAACACATCAGCTTTAAACTGTTTAAATGTTGGGTTTGGTAGCACCATTCTACAATTTTACTTTATTAACCGTTAATGCTTTTTTCTGTTAAATTTGGGTTTTGGTTGGTTTTTAATATTAGATGTGTTTTTTTAAATATAATCAATATTAAATTTCTTGAATAATTACACGATGAAAAGACTGCAGTAGTAAAATTTAAAAAATGAAAAATAAGAGCACAATTTATAATTATTGGGCAACAACGACATCTATGGTAATAAAGTTTCTTTCTTATAGATGAATAATCTATGGTTACAAACCTTTCTAAAAATAATTCCTGCGTGACAGTTATTTAAACACAAAAATTTTAAATTACAATGCAAAATTGATAACATTAGACTGTAAAATAGAAAAATACATTTATAAAGGGATTTTTATTAGATTGAATAATTTATGTTCTTTCTATAAAACTACTCTGTCTTAAATTCAAGTACATCAGAAAGAGGATTAAAGACTAAGCACAACGTGCTAGATGTCGAAAACAGCTACCGAGCCAGAAACCATTTCAAATTTAATGATATGATTGGCCGGTAGAGAAGCAAAAGAGTGCAAGTTAGCAGAAGGCACGGGTTCTCATTTGAACATGTTCCCTTTATTAACTTTCTACAGCGGAGCTTATAGAAAGTTAATGAGATTATCATCCTGTCTGTCTGTCTGTGTGTCTGGAGACACTATAACTTCTATTCAATAGATTCACTTAAAACTTGACACACACACGTCTTTGGTCAGTACCTTTCATGGGATTGATTTTCGGCCAAATCGGTTGATGGCAACCGGAAGTGACCGTTACGATTTCGAAAATTCATTATACTCACATATGTCATGCAGCATATCATTCGACAGCATTTTTGACGCTGATGATTATGGAGACATTAATCAACATCTTAATTCCTTTTTAAAAGTTTTTATCCTAATTTCATCGCACCGCTGTAGAAAGTTTCTTTTACGGTATTACACCGTTCTTGTTTTGAATATTAAGTTCAAAAATCTTTGGGAGAGTCCGTTGACGCTATAACCATTTAGAGTTTTACTGCCTGAAATTTTTGAGCATTGTAAGTCATAATATGGATGTGAGAAGGTTCAATAATTTACTCATTTGATATATATTGAATATATATTGAATCATTTGATGAAAATAGACTAAAATAAAGGTTTAAATTATTTCTTTTTAACACTACTTACTATATCTACGAGTAGTTTTCTCCTATTATTATATTGTAACCAGTTTTTGAACGCCATTGCAAAGACACTGTCACCTTGCGAAGTTCGCAATTGATGTTATCGTTGTTACGTCACTCTCAATGGAGCACACAGTGGAGCAATAAGGAAAATCAAGTTACCGGAAACAAAATAAGCGTTCTAGTGCGAAATAAATATGTTGTAAATAAACAGAGTTATCTAGTGTTGTCTTATCTTAGTGTACATAAATATTGTATAATAATTATGTTTCTAAAAATAAATAAATTAATTTAAATGTTATAAACGTTATAACACGTTACTGAATGCAAAACTTCTCTAGCCCAACAAAAATTGACTCAAACGAAGGCGTGGTACAGGACATAAACGAATATTTTGAGGTCTTTGAAGAAACCACCTTTTGGAAAGCAATCGCAAATCTAGAGAGGTTGAGGCAAGTGCATTGAACTTTGACGGGACGACAAGTATTTTATAAAACTAAAATTGTTGCTTTTAATTCCAAATTAAGTTACTAATAAGTTTATCAGTGATATTACTATTTAAAGTTCTAGATTCCATCTTTTTATTATAATTTTGGAATTAATTAGATTTTATTGGAAGAATACTGTATATTCCAGTTATTTCATTAATTCTTTTAAAGTTTTTTTTTATTCTTCAGAATAATTGTGTGTGGTCTTACTAACCCAAAGTTAAAGACAGTTGTAATATTATGTAAATAGGCCGACATCTAATACTATTTTGTAAACGTAATTTATATTTTTAAAATCACTGCCAACAACTGGTTTGTACGTTTTTTTTTTGTCGCGTAACACTACATTTTTTATAATAAAATGATGGTGAGATTGTATTATCAATTAGAAGTGCAATTACTAAATATGTTAAACTTTATCTTCAATCTTAGTATCTCTCCTTCCCCCATCAAATTTTCTAGTAATATCAAAACATTTTTTACAACTACACTAAATTATAAAGAAATGTAACTGATGATTCCATTTATATCTTTCATAGTTGTTATATTTAAACACTTTTAGTAAATTACTTTTACGCATAAATCAAACAAGTTAGCAAAATTAACAAAATACAGCACAGTACTACTTCGTTTACTAGTCCAAACGGTTTTTTAATGGTGGTTTTAGCTTAAATGCAGTTATGCTTGGAGAATATAATTTGAAAAAAGAAAAAAAGAAAACGGATGAAGGCATTATAATGATGCATCTGCTCTTTGCATCACTTTCACTGTCCGATGATTTCTAATACTTTTACAATAATCCTTTATTTGGTTTCGGCCACCTTGATGATTTTATTTGTAATGATTTGTTGTTTATGTTAAAATTATGTATGCACATTTGAAATGAGTAAAAGTTACTTAAGGCGGTTTTAAATTTTGGGTTAATTAAAATGAAAGATGTTAAAAACGTCAGACATACGCAATAAAATCTAAACTATTCATTTATATGAACTTATTCTCTTCTTTGGTTCGTAATACTTGAAGAGGACCATGATTGATTCACTTCTAAAATACTTGAGGTTGAAAGTCTTATCAAAGCACATTCAATTTACTAAATATTCTAATTTCTATTAATTACTTACTTTTATTAGCGGGTAGAATTCTTTATTATCCATTTTTTATCCAGATCTAACGACATTATTTAAACAATACTCTGTATCATAAATCTAAGGAGCGCAATATGTGGTCTGTCCAAAAAGTATCAAGGCATGTAATACAAAAAAAATGGAACAAGATACAAGAAACATTACTACTTAGCCTCAATCTCGTTCAAAATAAGTATTTTGGAATTTTACATACTTCTCCCATATTACTTCCACTTTTTAAAATATTCTACACAATAATTATAAATAACTGCCTTTCTGTATTGATCCGAATGTTGTTCACGGTTTAAAATCTATTCCTTTTCAGTTTTGCGTAAATATTTATGAAGATTTACTGCCCTACTTACTCAATATTTACAAATGCGACGATCACTTTAACCATAACTCCAATTCCTAACTAACCTCGTTAACAAATCGTCCCCATCACACGCATTATTGGTTCTATATTTTTAAAGCAGACGTCATGTCTTTTTATAAAAGTAGGTGATAATACAAATTATTTATTAAAAGATCAACAAAAACTTATATGAAATAAGACTTATCTGTTGGTCAAAGTAGTACATTTATTTTTTTTTAATAGCAACCTAATGTTGGTCGGGGTAATTTATTATAATAAAAATCACTAAGAAGCATCTGTAATTGTCGAGTAGTGATAAAAAAGTAACTTGTTAAAAAGTCAAAAACTGGTTTTTCATTGATGAAATTTTAATTTTTATGAATTTCTGGTTTGATTATACTTTACCAATATTAATAATTTTAAATTCCATATATTATTATTTGTCTATATTATTTGTTATTTATTAAAACTGTAGAAAACTACCTTCATATCTAGTTTCATTAAAACTTAAAATAAAATTGGGTTTTTTTTTTAATAGAACTTTACCTGCTCAACAATATACATTGTTATACAAGGTATGTTTGACAATTAATACTTAACGAAGGGAAATAACAGAATGGTACCTAATAACCACTTGAAATAGCTGTGTTAATAGTTATTTGGATTTACCATTTGATCACATAGTTAATTGAGAATTAATTGCACTTAGATATCAAGACTATCACTTACGTATTTTGATCAAATAGTTATTTGGAGATTAGTCCGCACTTAGTCATCACCACTATCACTCAAGTATATGTCTTGGGGTAACTTTCGTTTTAATCGTCTATGAATACTTCTTTGGCCTAGTTCATAGAAGGTGGCACCATTGCAGTTGGTAAGGTTGTCATGGAAGGTTTTAGTCCGTTTTGCAATATGTTCTTGAATTGTGAGCATGTTTAATTCGTGATGAAGTTGTTGATTTGTAATGAACCATGGGCGTTGACTGTTGTTCGAAGAATTTTATTTTGTAACGTCTGGATTCGGTTGAGATTGGTTTTGGAAGTGTTAGCCCATATCACACATCCGTACAGAATCAATGGACGTATTAGAGATTTATACAAGAGCGTCATGCATTCGATTTTCATAGTGGACTTTTATTTATGATTGGGTAGAGCTGGATTAAACGCGTGTGGCCTTCGTTCAGCTTTTTAATATATGGTATTTCCATGTGAGCCATGAGTATCGAGATGGATACCCAGATATTTCACGGGCTCGTCTTTGGCATTCCATTGTATAGTATGTCCATTGATTGTAATTAACGTTGGATTTTGATAATTCTAAGTGTGAATATTTTCGTAGTACACTTGGAATGATTAATGATAGATTCCATTTCATGAACCATCTGCTTAGTGTATTGGCGGCAGTTTGTAAGTCGGCTATTGCTTGCTCTAAGTTTTGATTTCTGGTTAACACGACCGTGTCATCTGCGAACATTGCTAGGTTTGCATTGGGAACAGGAAAGTCATGCATGTAGATGTTGAATAAAATGGGACCTAGAATACTCCTTGTGGAACCCCTGCATGTATAGCTCTAGTAGTTGATAAGCTTGCCTGTATCTTGATTGCATATGTACGATTTTCTAGGAACGAGAACAATATGGATTTTATGTACTCAGGTAGTTGAAGACGTACTATTTTATATTTTAAGCCATTGGTCCACACTCGATCGAATGCTTGGGCTATGTCTAAAAACAAGGCAGTAACGTATTGTTTGCTTTCAAATCCTCGTTCGGTTGTTTCGATAATACGCTGTAGTTGATGGCAGGTGGAGTGGGCTTTTTTGAATCCAAATTGAAAGGTGGGAACAATACTCAGTTTTATTACCTCTTCATTAAGCCGGCAATATATGACCTTTTCTAAAAGCTTCGAGATTGTAGTTAGAAGACTAATAGGTCGATAGCTAGTAATATCTTTCTTGTCTTTGTTTGGTTTGGGAAACAGTAGAATAATTGCATGTTTCCATGCATTTGGAAAATAACCAATCCTTAAGCACACATTAAATGTGGTTGCTAGGTATGCCAATGCTTTTTTTGTAAGCTTTTTAAGTATGACATTAGGTATTTTGTCATATCCTGGCGATTTATTTATTGGAAGACTTTTGATTATCGATGCGAGTTCTCTAGGTGAAGTTGATTTGAAGTTTGGTTCTATGATTGGCTGGTGAGTTTCTACATAGTTGATGGCTATATTTCTAAATGTTGGATCTGCGTGATTTTCAGATGTGAAGGTTTTTTCTAAATGATCTGCGAAGGCTTCACATTTTTCTTCAACGGTGTTAAATGTTTGCGCACCTGAAGGAATTGGAGGCATCACTTGTGGCTGACGTAGGATACGTTTGGTCGTCTTCCATAGTCCGGGATCTCTTGGTTCAAGATTACTAATATTTTTTTCGTAAGTCTCTATTCGGTGGGCATCTAGCTCCTTCTTTATTCGATGTGACAAGTTATTTACCATATTTTTGGTTGGGGTTTCTAGTTCTCTGCAATTCCCTCCGCAGTGTGCTTTTTGCTTAATTAGATCCACTATGTGTTTGGGTGAATAATGATCAATGTGTACTCTTCGTTTGTACGTGGTGGTAGTGGCCTTGTTGACACTGTCAGTGATAGTTTTGTTACGTGTGAGATAGTTTGATCTATTTGATTTGGGGTTTGAAGGTTATTAGGATACTTAAGTCGTTGGTCAAGGATATCTTGAAAAGCGTTCCAATCTAGTAGTCCATGTATGAGTTTCGGTTCTTGGATTTGTTTTGCTGGTGTCAGTAAAAACGAGATTATAATTGGTAGGTGGTCTGAATCTAGTTCAGTGCATACTTGTTGGAAGATTTGTTTGCTGAAGTTTTTGTGGACAACTATGTCAAGTATATCTGGTTTTTTAAGGTTTAGTGGAATATTATTTATATTATTTTATTATATTATTTATAGTCCGAAGGAAAGAACAAAATATAATTTTTAAATTTAAAAGTTAGGTACATTATTATAAAAAAATAGTGCTATGGGTGGATCGATTAAAATTTTCCACAAGTTTATTTGTCACAAAAAATGTAATTTAGTTGTATAAACTGCAATTGACTAAAATGTTAAAATTTGTTAAACACTATTTACAAGGTAATATTTTTACTTTCCTTATCTTATAATAGGGAATAATGTAATTGGCGGAAATTTGTCTGTCTGTCGATCTGTCAGTAAACAGGATATGTCGAGAACCGTAAGCGCCGTTTGGTCGCAAGGTCGAAAAATCGGTCGCAAAGCGGTCGCGAATCTAAACGGTTGAAGATACAAAAAATTCATGAGAATAAAAATGATTTGTTATCACGAGATAAACATGAAATTAAAGTAAAAGTTGGTAAAATAGGAACTCGAAAAAAATTGAAGCCCAGGATTTTTGCCAGAATTACCCAAATAATAGGATAAGAAAGTCGTGTTATATTCACACCTGACTTTTTAAATGTATTGTTACAGCCTTAGTTTAATAAAATCTCTATGGTGAAGCCTCCAAGAGCCATGTAGATGTCATAATGATGATTCGATGAATATCTTATCAGAATTTAATGTGACCTAAAAATAAAATTATTTAGTCCTAACTCCCAACTCCTGCATCCGCTTCCCTTCAACTTTAGACTGCATCTGTATATCTACCTAACGAAAAATGTGGCAATTTAAATCTGTCTGGCGCAAACTGTAGAAGCTTCAAGAACATTTAAAGAATGAATTTAGTTGCGACATTCGTCAAATAAATGTATATGCAAAATTTTATTAAAACTCAATAAGGACCAGGGCAGGAAACTTTTGGAAATTGGGATTCCTATGAAACTGAAATTCCTTGTGGCAAGACTATCAAAAAGGTAGTAAATCTCGTAACGTAGCGTTTCAATATAAATCTAACGAAAATTCAATACCCATTTATATTTCACATTTTCTAGCTGATGTTCTGAATTTTCAGATCATACTTACAGATTTAGTAAAAAGTATAGGGCTTACAAATAATCTAAAAATCTTTAGTGATCATTTTCCTCACTTGATATCAACAACAAACAAATATATTTGCAAAGTTTTATGCAAATGCTATGAGAGTTTTGGTAGTTATTATTTCAATGAGGTCCTCTTATATATAAAATTTCGCATGGGTCTGATTTTGAGATCTATAAAGTACGAAGCGAAAACGTAGAGTAACACTTTTTAAAAATCATGTCATAAAAACTAGTATTTCAAGAAAATACTACCTGAAAAAGCAAACTATTAAAGAAAATAATTAAAAACTGCATTGATAGTAGAGATAATTAATTTGTAATATATTATTAAAATATGAGTGAAAGTGAAAGACTACGTATAACATTATTAAAATGTGTAACATTATTAATGTGGAATAATAATTTCTAAAGTGAGAGAAGTTAAAATAAGGAAGCTAAAGCACAAAGCTGTTGATAAAGTTGATCAGTTTTATATAAAACTGAATAAAATTCATAAAATTACAAATTATTATTATGAAAAGCGCGATAAAGGATCTTTGGAAATTTTTAAACTAACTGTCAGCTGAATAACATATCATGTTTTACATTGGATAGATCTACACAGAACACAATATTTATAATTATAAACAATAAATATGCAAAGTTTTAAGAAAGTATTCTTGTTTAGTTAGGAACCATTTAATTGGGTTTTGTATTGGACAAAACAAATACTTAAATTCATCGAACTGTAATTCAAATATCATATACCTATTACTAAATTAGATTTATTAAGTTGAGTATTATACGTAAATGAATAGATAACTATAAAAAGTTTTGGGCCTAACCACATTTCAGGGCTGACAGGGATAAAACAATGTGCTTCGGCACTACTATACCTCAAAATTAGAATTTCAGTGCCGTTAAAAAACACTCTCGGGTTTATCCGCAAAATGCTATAAAACAGCCTCCATTGTTAATTTTTCTACTTCAAAGGTCTTTCCTAGTTTTGAAAATAGGTAGTAAGAAAGCTCCCCAAAACCGCGGTTCTTTGCAGCAACATGCGTAATCACGGCCTTACAGATATTTACGTTCTCGCAAAGAAGGCAAACAGTTCAACTCAGCAGGTCACTTTTTTCTTTAATATGTCCACAGTAATACCTCATTCTGAAAACAGTTTCATTTGACGATGTGTAAGTTTTTCATCTTTGATGCTTTCTCCGCCCAAACTAAATTGTTTTGCCCATTCCTTTACACTGTCGTATGAACCATCTAAACATTGTTTAATATTAGTAAACCTAAAACCTTCTTTAATTAGAAATTTAATCGCGGCTCTAATTTGAATTTCAATATTATGCAGAATGATGCGCTACTACCAACTCAAGCGACTGTTGCTGCTGAGACAAATCGGCTGCTCAAATTCAAGCAAAGGTGTCCGACATTACCGCCATTTTTTTTCTATTATTATTGAAACTTTTGGGGCTACCTCGTATGTTTTTCGTATTTCTGGCCTCATGACTATTTAAGTAAAACCGAAATGAAATTATGTTAATATAATTTGACTTGGATTTTATTATTTTGTTAATATAGCAAACATTTACCTGCTCTTATTGTAAATAATCATAAATTACAAATATGTTCCACCATTCAATGACCCTCGCTTTTAAGAACTGAGTCACTATTCATTGTTTAAATTGTTAAAATATGTTTAAAACTGTTTAAAATATGTTTATAATTTTTTAAAAATATTTTGGGGTAAACTTGCAAATAATATCAGACTACGATTTTGGCAATTTATAACTTTTATGCACGAAAGAAAAATGTAAACGATCATCAACATTCTTTTTTCAAGAGAAGAAAAATTATAACGAAAATATAAACCAAGTTGGATGATGCTCTCGAAAAGTAATAGCATGCTTTTTTTGAAGAATTTAAGTACTGCCGTGTACGTCTGATGCTTTGTTTTTATGTGCAATGCAATCTTCAGTTGTAAGTCAAGATTTATGGGTGTTTCTATTTTTCTAAAGTTAAATTAAAAATAACAGAACATTCGTAATATTCATCCCACTTTAATTTTCATATTATTTTTGTTTATAAATATTTCTATTAACCAAAAAGAGAATTCCGAGAAAGTTGCTTCCAATGGAATTGATGAAAAAGTTTATTGCACAGTAAGTATTTAGTCAAAAAATTTTATTGCCATTCTAAGAACTCACTATATACCTCTAAATATTTTTGTTTCGATTTTTACCTTGCCTTTTTACGTTATTAATATTTTATATATATTTTTTGTATTTCTCAATAATTAACGTTGTAATTATGTTATTTAGCTTTCAAAATAAAATATTCAGTTTCATTTTAACAATTTTTTATTCTAAATCACTGGCAAAGCTGGAGCTTTGGTCTGCTCGGCGAAATAAATCATTTCTGTCTCATTACACCCAATTTCTCCCATCGGACGTCAATACTTCAAGAGAAATAAACATCCTTTATTAAACCCCAAGAGCACAAAGCGGGATGGGAGAAAAAAGGCACGAACATCTATCGAATTTGACAAATGGTTTTATTATTTCAAAATATGTCAGTTTTTATTAATCGCCGAGTTATCGAAAATATGACACCGTCGATTAAAAGCACCCCTGAAACTCTTCATGTAATTTGATTTGAAGCTTGATAACTTCATCAAATTCTTTAGAAGGACAAGTGAAAATCCTTGACTCTGACATGCTGCAAATTCTTTTTATCCGCGACCTCATTTCTGAAGAGGCACAGGAATGCTTCTGAGCTCTTAATTAGATAGTAAAAGTCTAACGGATGCTAATAATTAATTTAAATTGCAGTAATTGCGCTTTAATAAGGACTAGGTTACGCAGCTGTTGCTTTGGAGAGCATTACGTCAGTTGCAAAACTATTACTCGAAAATTGGAGGAGACTTCAATTTACAATTTTTAGTCTTGTTGCGAAAAATTAAATTTAATTACCGGCGAGCTTAGCTGCGAGCTGCGCAATATCAAAATTTTAACTGGAACGGTTAGAGCGCTAGCACTAATTGTTATTAGAGTTGTGGGTTTCTGAATGCCGCGGTGCCAAACTAGCTCAGGTTACGGTTAAAATAATTATTATTCGCCTGCTAATTGCTGCAGAACTTCTGCATGTTTGTGTATGATGTAGTGCTTTCCGCGTTTTTAATGCCCGGCCCGACAATTTCAAAGAAATGCTTTCCTGCACTGCAAGGTTAATGCTAGCTGTTTAAATCGACATAGTTTCTGTTGGCCGTAATAACCACATTATTACTAACAACTTTAAATTGTTGCGTTTCGTGCCTCGCCAGACAGTTATGACTTAATTGTGTTATTTTCGTTCATTCCAATTAAGCGTTCAGGCAATACAAAATGTACGGATTTAGTAGAGGTGGTTTTAAATGGACCGACTTTTGTTTTAGGCACAAAGCAGAGTTATTTAACTATAGATATTTGAATTAAGTTTTCAAACTCGGCCATTCCCTCAACCAAGAGTGCACCCTTTGAACTTGCAAAGCAATTTTGATCTGATTAAATTTAATATTCAGTTACCAAGTAATACAAAATTATCTTAGAGCTTGGTTTGCCAGCAGATAATTTTTACTCTTTTAATAAATTCAGTTTTATTACTTTGCTACAAGCTATAAAATATCAACAAAATGTGGAAAGTTAAATGGTTGGAAGTGCTGATATTATTCTAGAAAACATAATTTTATAATATAGAAGAATAAAAATGTTTTACCTCTAGTTCCGGTTATTCGTCGACTGGCATTTTCTATTTCCACTGCAACTGAAATCTGGAGCAAGTACAAACCCACAAGCAAATTTAACTTAATTTTAACCATCGTAATGGATTGTTCAATTGAATTTTTGAGGGTTCACTTAAAAACACTAATAAAACTCACTCTCATCGTGCCATACTCGCGAAACAAATCCGAAAAAGTTCTTTGCTTGTTGTTTAAGTTTGGGTCAATTCCTGCTCCTTAGGTATTTTCGGCTACTAAGGAATCGGATTCTAGCGATTGATTTTTAATAGTTCGGCCTTAAATAAACGTAGCACTCGATTAGCATCCGGAGGACGTCTTCGGTATGCTTCTGCTGGTCATTGCTAGCTGAGGACTACAGACAAATTAAGAGTTTTCACCCATCTCGAGTGACCATAAAGTAGTCGGAGTGGTAGATGGGCGCGTGGCCAAGGATGATCAGCAGCACGCGGTGGTAAGAAGCTATCGTTGAGGAGCCGGTAGGTGACTGAAGACATGCTGGTCTGTCGGCCACCGGAGCAGCCAAGTGGGTTACTGGGACAGCGTAGCGGTCTTCCTGCGGCACCTCTTGCCCCCCGATGCACCTGCTCTTTTTTCAGGTACTTGGAGGTATGAAAATTATTACCACGCTTTGGTAAATTGGCTAAAGACGTCCCGGCCGGCTCGGCGCGCGGATAAGGAGGTTGTTTTGCTTTCACTGAAGTTTAAGGTTAGTAGGAGTTTTTGCATCTGGGCTGCACCGGAGCTGGATTGTCTCACGCTTCTTTTTGTCATTTGTGCCGCGGCATTACTCTTTTGCTGCGGCATATTGACTTTAGGAGTATTAAAAGTTCGTATGTGTTACGAGCGATTTCTCTCCATTTCAAGTTTATAATCTGTTCTGTTACCAACTTACACGCCTATCCATATGAGTCTGCCTAGATCTTCTAATTTTTAATTCGATTTTAATTAAACCGTTTAAGTGTAGAATAAACAGGTTTAAACACATGTTATTTAAGTTTATTAAAATATACGAATAGAATATAAGAATAGCAAAAAGAACTAATATTAATAAGGCATACATAATATTGCTTATCTTTGTAATTGAATTTTTAAAGATGCAATAATAGTTATGGCATATGAAATAAAATACAAATATTAATTATTAGTAGTGTTGCTTTCCCAAATACTAAACTAACATAAAAATGTGACATTACTGGATTTAAACAAATTCGTGGTTCAAATTTTAAAAACATTTTTAAAGATTATTATAATATTTTTTGGCATATGACAGAAGTTCTTTTCGTACTATCATAGTAGTAGGTCAACCTCGTTTAGTTAGACTTTTATGACGAACCAATGGAAAATACCAGCCAATGATTTCAAATCTACGAACTAAATCACGTTGTTATTTCCTGGAAAGACCTTCTTTGGCTTTCTCTTTAACTCACCATCCGTCACAAACGTAACATCTTTAATTTTAGCACCTCTGATATCTCTGTTTCTTTACCTTCTGCTTTCAAAAGTGTTTGGATAAATGCATTTTTTATTTGATAGGTGGTGCAATGTAAACATTCTGTTAAATATCAGTTTCTTCTAGCAATCAAAAATAAATTGTAAATTAATAAGTAGCATCATAAATTTGTCTCATCAAAGACAAAATATCATTACAAGCAGTAACTTTCTACTTTGATTAATTTTATTATTTAATTTAAAAATTGTAAAACGCAGTAAAAAAATAATTTTAATTTAGTTTCGGTATTTAACCATGTAGTAGGATCAAAATTAATGTATAAAATCGAAAATACTTATTATTTTAAAAGTTATTCAAACAAATATTATGTAAATGATTTAGACGATAGTATCTTTCGAAAAAACTTACTCTATTTACGATATCTCTATTAAAATACAAGACATACAAGTAAGCTCTATATTTCCATAAGCTTAGAATATTCTGTATCAAAAGATGTGTCGTTACGTTTTCATGAAATAATCATTCTTGTTCAATCCGTTAGAGAAGAAATCAAGCATTTGATTGTTCAAAAAATATTACAGTAGTTCTAGAAATACATTTCTACTTCATGCCGCGATTAGCACGAATAAGTTCGCTTACACGCGCTCGATGCTACTCATCTGTAGCTGCCAAGAACTGATTACATCGAACCTGATTAAGATTTGTTGTAATTGGATATATTTCTTCCAACTTTCTTGTCTGTGGGCGCACAACATTCAGCTATCAAGAACCTAAAAAGAACGCGTTCATTCAATGAAATATCCATATCATATGTCATTTTGGTCATTGTAGGAGGGCTAAGCAATATTGTAGGAAAAAGCTGCTGGTTGTTTTAATGCTCAATAAGTTAGCATATTATGATATTTATCTTCATATACCTCAAAGCAATATTACCAGACAGATCTATTGATTAGAAGATACGAGTTTTCAAAACACTCTTGTACATATAGATGAAAAATTCTTGTTACTACTTTTTTAGCATTAGCATAATTGTAGTACTTTGTAATAGGACTTGAGCTTTATAATTATTAGAGTGTGATAATAGATATTCTTTGATAAGAAAACGTAAAAGGTTCTTAATAATAAGTCTGTTACTTAAATCTTTACATTTATATATTAACTTTGAGGCAGAAAATGTACTAATTTAATTTGCAAGTGTAATAATAGTTATCGGTATTTTTGAACATTAAAATTATTTTTAAATTGTAGTAAAGCTTAGAGCATTAAGTGGAAGCATATTGGTGGAATTGTTTGTCACTACGAAAACTGTTTTCAAAAATTTTGTTTTTGAAGTGAGAGCTTTTTCGAAAGAAACCTTTAATAAAGAATTATCACATCTTAGTTACGCTAGTCTAGTATGTCAGTCAAATTTAACATTATCTAGTTAAATTTAAAAGTTTATTAACCAGTTATTCGGATTACATTCACTTGGTTCCGTAGAAATGCCCCGTATATTCTAAGGAATATTTTCATTTGACAAATAAAATTAAATATAATTTATAAATTACGTACAAATTATTATTACGCAGTAATTAAAGAAAGTGGCCAATCATCTTATAACTACTATTTTGTATGATTTCGACTAGGTTTATTGGGATGATTTTCTTTCTAATTTTATTTATTCTATGCTCTTCAATTTGTTTGGCCTATTATAATATATAATTTTTCCATTAATTAAGTTCAAACCAACTATAAAATTAGTAATCAAAGTATTACACAGACTTCGATAACTTGCTATTACTTCTCGAATAAGCGATCGATGGCCCAGAGATGAAATTCGATCGGTTATGAACGAAAGAAGGTAGTCAGCATTTGTCGCATTTATTCAATATTCTGGAACTTTGGCCAGATGACAGCTACTGATTGGGCTTCTGCGGATTGTCAAAGATTACTTATTTTTGTCGCAAGTGATGATGTCGTTCAAAGAAACTCGCGAATGTATATCTTTTATTAGCAATGATTACAACGGTATTTATTCCCTTCATTATTAATTGTCCCCCATGTTACTGCACTAGTAAAATAATTGTGAGCACGTTAGCACCATTCGCAACTTTAATGGCTAATTTGCGAAATTATCACTGGAAGGATTCCTATACAATTTCGAATATTACCTTAGTTCTTGAAACTGCCCAAATTAACATTAACTAACTGCAATAATTAAGACCTTTATAGAAACCTGTTTTTGTAAGATGTAATAAACAATCCAGAAAGTTGATAAACTCTCTTCTCGGGACAACGCCGTTTAAAAAGATATTATTGCCATTCACTATCACAATCAAAATTTTTTCAAGTACTCGTCTCATTAGAAACAATGGATCCAAAATATAAGCCAAAAAAAATTAGACAGACAATCCAACAACAAAAATGCAAGCAAAATAAAAATCTTACCAATATTTCTCTATAATGCTACATTTCATAATCACAAAGAGATTATCAATGATATACAAGAGTTAAGAAGGAGTTTATTATTGAACTATGGAATAATTAACTCAGAATAAATTTGATGGCAATTGAATATTACCGTTTTCTCACAAAATATTATATAGAGAACCAAATACAGTTCTAAAAGTTTCAAAATCTAAACGATAAACTGCTATCTGTTGCTACAAAAAGGTTACTGGTATTTTTTGATGACGAAGAACTAAAAAGAAAGCTGTAATAATCAAGTTGCATCCTTATTGGAGATAAACAACCAACACTAGCATACGCTATGCAGTGAAATACTAAATTTAAATATATAAACGTCAAAAAAAAAACGTTTTACAAAATTCAGTGTTATTATTGTTAAAATTACAGCCACACCAAAAATGAAATCCAGATGTATAAAGTGTAAGGAAGTCATATCATAAGATAATGCTTGAACAAATCACAAGATCAACCATTCTGCGTTAACTGTAAAGGAGTTTATCTAGCATCTTATACAGAATGACCAAAACAACATGCTGCTGCAACAAAAGCCAGCTAATTCGCTCATCAGTTATACTATCAGGTCGGTAAGGTTTATCCACAACTAAACCTCCTGCTTCTTCAACTACTGCCTTATTTTTTTATAATATTAACAAAATTATCATTATTGAATTAATTAAAATTTTACATACTTACCAATGTTCTATCTAACCTTCTCAATGTCGATTAATATCCCTAAACTACCCCAAAGACTTATACTATTAAATTTAATGCTAATGGAATTAAATTTTAACGATCACTACTTAAACTGCTTTACAACGGTAAGTTATTTAATAATAAGTGGTTACTACATAATACACTACGATATAGTTTTACATATTTGTTGTATGAAGAAATGCCCACGTTCCTGTTAAGCGATTTAAATAATAAAAGTACATTTTGAGGTTGCGGGGAAATAATTCTAGTGGAATCTACTTAATAACATCGTACCCTATTAATAATTATTGGTATACTACCCATCTTGCAGCGACTATCAGCCTGTTATACAGAATACTGTGTTAGATAAGAACATTTCCAATAACGTGCGTCAAACAACGCTCAATAAATGAATTTGCTCCATCTGCCCATTCAAATTACTTTAAACAAAACAGACATAATTCTATTATATCAATAAAGGTTAATAAATAAAATTGTGAATTGGAAAATTTTATAAGAAAAATTAAACAGCCCAATTGCAAATTCATATCCAATAAATAATTATAGAAAAAACCACATATTCACAAAAACCTTCAGTACAGAATTGCCAAATGGGACTGTGTCACTAAAAGTTTGCTATAAAAACAATGAAAAAACTCAAATAGTCCGTTTGCTTTTACTGTTAACGTCATCAGAGAGAAAAGCAGACTATACAGAGAGTGGTAACAAGCAAGAGATTCTTGTCTAAAAAAATGTGTAAAACTAAAGTCACATGACTTTATTTAGAAAGCGACCAAATGCATTACCAGACAAGTAATCGTATCAATATTAATAATACGTAACAACCGCTATTGTACTGATAAAGAAAAAAAGCAGCATTTTTGAGATGCAAATACTCCTATTATTTATTGCAGACAATAATAAAATATTATAATACTGTCATCGCCTAACATATCTTTCAATAAGTAATAATTTAATCTTTCCAGTAGCAAATGACAACTTTGTGATGTATATTTTTATATACAATTTTTCTAGTGGTTAAAGAAATGTCTAAAACTTGGTCTTATCCCTAAAGTGAAAATTCAAAACTTATCAAAAATCAGTCTCTTATCTAGCCAGTTTAATTAATCCTTGTTTGCGATTGGGTGATTTCCAGCAAAATGGAAGCATGCTAATATATTAGTGTTCCTAAACAGAGTAAAAATCCTAGAGACCACAACGACTATTGTCAGTTTACTCTACTTACCACATTTCATAATCGGTAAAATATCATTAAAAGTTAGTAGTATTATTTTTCCACTCAATTTGCTTCAAAAATATTACATTTTTTATTAATTACAACAAATTTACGAAATTTGTGAAACATTTTTGGCCACACCCAATTTACTGTCTTAGTTTTTTTAAGTATTGCCGAGATGTTTGACATGGTATAAATCGACGATCCCAAATACAAATTATTACATATTAATATCCAAAACTACATTATTTTTATTTTTGGAAAACCTTTGTAATCAAACTTAACGGTCCATTTATCCTTCACAAACATTTTCCGTTTAGGCATTTCTTAAAAAAGCTTACTTAGTCCGACGCTGTTGAATGCATACATTCATGATATACCTCAGCAAAATATCTGCAAAGTTGCTACTTTAGTTGATGACACAGTGGTAATTATACAACATAACTGCGCTACGATAGCAGCTGAACAACAGTAACCCTCAATGGACATCTTAAATAAATAGTTTATGAAGTGGATAATAGCTATCAACTGGTCTAAATGTTGTATCAAAACCTTCACACTAAAACGAATTAAAACTACATTTACAAACTGAGAATAAAAATAGGCATCGAAATACCTTGGAAGATAAAAGCACATGTTTAAATACTGTGATCTACATGTTGTTACCAGCTTAATATAAAGTACGTGCACCAATCAGCTACTAAATGAAGCTTATGCTAAATTTGCTAAACTTTATCCTTTAATAACAGAAAATCATCTACGAAGCTTTACTTAGAGCTTAAGTAAGTTACGCGTGCTCACTTTGGAGTGCCACCTCAATCACTAACTTGAGAAAAATTTAGATGTGCTTCAAATTGCTTTAAATGCGTTACGTTTTTTTATCACATTTACATGCATGATAAGCTACCTTTTTCAATACTTGACTGCTATGATTAAATTGCGAACGGTGATATCTCTGAGGCAACATATATTTACTCTTGTTCTTAAAATTCGGGTTTAGCACGAGCGATGAGGCCACTAATAAATTAAATAAAACCTTACCACGCCGAAAGCCTTCGAATCCGTTCCGAGAAAATTAGCGTTGGCCAATTAAGAGTTCTGCCTCTTTAAAAAATCGACTGTAAGAGCATAAAATTAAGCCGAGAGCAGCTTTTCTGTCAAATATCAAATACTATTAAACACATCTGTTTCAACTTGGCCTTTTAAATAGTTTGCTGTACACTGATCTAACAAATAAAGTTAGTACCTGATAACTCAGCACCACCATCTTAAATTGGTGATCTCGACGTAATAGGAATGCAAGAAGTGAGCCCGTGCCAAAAATTGTTAGATCGCCGCATTAAAAAAGTATTCGCGGGCCATGTCTATTTTTTAAAATAAATTAAATGATGACCACATGGGCAATGCTTAGAAATAAACAAAAGAACACCGACTCAACCCCCTGGAGTGCAATTGTAAAAATTCTACTTTTTTTATTTGGGCGCACTTAATTAACTCAATACTAGAACGTCACATGTGTACACCCATGGGTTGAGCGAGACTTGAACAACGGAACAAATTCCAATTTTTCGCCCTACAAAGTAAACCTTCGGTTAAAGTGTTTAAAAGCGTATTAGAAAACCCGATACGCCGACATTAAAAATTATATTACATCGGAGAGGGATTTAAACAAAGTCGAACGAAGTGGCGGTGCTCGGCAATTTTGCGCTGCACATTTGGTTCAACCGTTTTCTAGCACGGCTACAACTATTAGTTCTATCCACCGAGAAAGATATGAAAGTGTTCATGGGCATGACCAACCGCCCACATAAAATTAACCCCGAGTCACAAATGATCTCTGTGTGGCCAACGATGAAGTTTGCAAGTTAGAGCAAATAATGGAAATGTTCGTTCGTACCGAAACACGGTTAAACAACAGGAACCAACGAGTGCCTTCTCGGGTGCAGTCAAAGCTACGATTACTAGCTTATCAGTGACGTCTGCTGATATAATTAGGCATTTTAGAAAAAAACAATCAACTGTCGTTTGTCATACAAACGGTTTCCGGGAAACAAAGAGGACCGTCTGAGAATGCGGCACATGGTGACGGTTTTAAGATCCGCTGGATCTATGTTTCCGACAAGACGATGAAAAAACAAGCACTTCAAAGACTAATACCTAATAACCTGCCGTATGAGTGTTAACGAGCGATAGTATGATATCAATAGAAATAGTGATTGAAAAATTAGTGTGTTACTAGTATTGTCACAGTATCCCGATTTGACGCTGCCGTCAATGTTTACAATGTGCAATGTCACATCAAAATGAAGTAGGTGTCTTCAATTTACAGCGATACGTCGCCTATCTTTAAATCGATTGCACCAGACGAAAGCAAAATTTGACCTAATGATGCAGGAGTTAGTCATATGAAAGTTGAAGAGTAGATAGACACTACCGCTTCACGTGCTTTCTAAAAAATACGAGAGTTTTCTATTCTGCAGAAATTATTGTGTTTTACATGCACACTAAAAAAACATTTGTAATGTGTCAAATCTAGAACACAATTTATTGATTCAATAGATATACATACATATTAAAAATTGGCTGGTGCTCTGCTTTATGGCACTCATCAGCGCTATCAAAAATACATTAATAATTTTTACTCTCTAAACTTAAATTTTTCACAATGTTCAGTTTCTTTAAAATCTAGCCGAAAAATTACCTGCCCGGTATTTGTCTTAGTGCAGGGCTCGGAAAAACATCGGAAACCCGAATCAGGGCAGGAGGCTCAAAACCGTTGATGACTTTGAGTTTGCCTATCATTTACAATTCTACACAAAGTATCAGACTTAGAATTTATTAATGAATTTATATACCGTAGCATTACAGGAAAATGCTTATAACTAAAGACTGGTGCTCCGCCTTACGGCACTACACCAGCACTAACGCAACCGTATTAACAATTTTCCGCAGACCTGTATTTAACAATGCTCCGAATTTGTAATATCTATTGTGGCCGCAAATTTACCTGCCCCGGCATTCACCTTAGTGCAGGACCCGGGAAAACCACAAAAACCCGGGTCAGGGCAGGCGACTCGAAGCCGCTGATGGCTCCGAGTCCTCCTAGCTTTTACAATACTAGGCAAAAACAGACTAAACAATTACCTTAACCTACGCCGCGCTTAGTGTCTGTTATTCATCGTCCTAGAGATCGCATCTCGCACCAGCACTTATTTTTCCCAACCCCCGAGCGCCCATCACAAGTTCGTGTCAACACGTAATCTCGTGCACCGTTCCGCAAAAACCGCAAGAACTGTCCACTATTCACGCACGTTTGAAAGTCCCTCGAGCTCCTCCCGCGCTCGTGGCCATCTCCAGTCGCTGATAATCAGTGTTCTCTCCGCCCTGGCCCTGGTCTCCTCCTACTCGTTGCAGGTCAGCAGGACGTGCATGGCGTCGTCGACCTCCCCACACGCGCATCTGTTTTGGTTCTCCGCCAGCTTCCGGATTCGAATTAGGTAGGACTGAAAGTTTCCATGCCCAGTGATAAGCTGGACGGTGTGTCTCTTAAAGCACTCCGCAGCCTGTCGCGCCGTGTCGACCGTGGGGATGAATATCCGCGCATGTCGCCCCGTCTCCGCTGCTTGCCATCTCTGCTCCCATCTTGCTCTCGTCCTAGCTCGTAGTCGTTTCTTTACGAGCCCCATTGGTACCGTCTCGAATATAAGCGGTCCATCTCCTGCCGCTGCCTCTTTGGCCAACTGGTCTGCACGCTTGTTGCCTGGAGTCCCGACGTGCGCCTTGGTCCAATGGAATCGGACATCGATCTCGGCCGACAGCGTCTTTTCAAGGCTCCAAATCTTAACTTGCAAATCCGTCGGCGCTCTCATACACTTGAGAGCTAGTAGCGCTGACTTGCTGTCAAATATCACCGCGCATCTAGGGATTACTGCTCTGTGCCTATGGATATACATCAGGCACTCTCGGATGGCTACTAACTCGCACTGGAAGATGGTGCTCCAGTCTGCGAGTTTTGCTCGACCACAGTATATTCATTCCGCCCCTCGCATGACCACGAACACGGCCCCTGGTCTCCCGTCATCCGCCCGGCGATCCGTCCGCGTAGCAGCACAGTTGTCGCTCCTCCGGCTCCGCCACGCTGAATGAGATGCCGTCTCGCTCGGCCGGGTGCTCCGTCTCCTCCATGGACTGCCTCCGCTCAATGACGCCCTGCCGCAGCCCCAACTCCTCTCGAAGTTGCTGCTCCGACCCGGTCGTCAGCCTTCTGCGATCTGCCGCCTCCTGCAAAACAAAATTCAAAGGCGGTAACTGGCTCAATACTAAGACAGTCTCGTCGGCTACAGTGCAATAAGCATTTGCCGCCTTAACTGCGAGTATTCTTTAGACGCTTAGCAAGTTCCTACACTCTTTTACTTTACACCCTTCTGCCCATATCTCAGCAGCTTACAATATAGCTGGCTGTACTGCCCCCTCGAATATTCGCGCCGCCGATTTACCGCGAAAACCCCACGTTAATCGCGCCGCCGCCCCGATCCGATGAGAAATTTGTTTTCCCTTGTCGCAAACCGCCCGTATATGGCTTTTCCACAATAGCCTATTGTCTATTTCTACTTCAAGGTACCGGATGTGGTCCTTGCAGTAGACGCGCTCGCCGTTGAGCAGAAAAGTCGGTCTCTCCTGCCCAGGTCGCATTCCGAAAAATACCGCCTCTGTTTTTTTCGCGTTAAAACGTAATTTAGCGCCGTCTGTCCACGTTTTAAGCGCTCCGAGCGCCTCGTTCCCGCGCGCCTTTAAAGTTTTGAATTGGGCCGCCCGAACTATTAATAGGGTGTCGTCCGCGAATCCCACTATCCGGCATCCTTGCGGCAACTCGACTCTAAATATACTTTCGTATATCAGCTTCCAGTATGCCGGTCCAGAGCACGAACCCTGCGGACACCCCCGCGTTAGCTCCGGTATCGCGATGCCGTCGCCCGTTTCTACTTGCGCTACTCGTTCGCTGAAGTAGTGTTTTACTAGCGAGAGGAGATTTCGTGGGAACTCCCTCCCAGCTAGTTCCCGGATAATTCCAGGCCACCACGCGTAGTCGAATAGTCCCACGATGTCTAAGGCAATTAAAGCGCAATAATCCTTCGCGTTCCTAGCGTCCTCGACCTCGGAGACCGCGTACGCGATCGCGTCCGTCGTTGATTTACCCGCACGAAAACCGTATTGTTGCTCGTGAAAACCGCCGTTTTTATTTGCCACGTATTCTACTCGCGTTGTAATTATCCGGTCTAACGCCTTACCGACCACCGGGAGCAAGCTTATTGGCCGGAAGCTGCCTGGGTCGGTAAGATCATCTTTCCGCGGTTTTGGTATAAATCGCACAGTCTGAATCTTCCAGCATATCGGAAAGATGCCGAAGTCTAAACTCGCATTGCAGATGCTTTAGAAGATAGCCGGAGCAATCTCGAAAACCTTCAACACCGCATCCGCGGTAACGCCATCGTGCCTCGGGGCTTTTTTGGCGTTCATTCGCGCGATTGATCTATGAATTTCGTCCATGGTTATACGAACGTCGGCTCGTCGGTTGCCAACAATCGTAGCCGTTTCGCGCCTAATTTCCGCCTGATTCGCGTCGTCTTCTTCCGCATCGTCACAGAGGAAGAAGTTTTCTAACAGAAATTTTGCCGTTTCGCGAGCTCCTCTTGTGTACGTACCGTCCGCCTTTCGTACACAAGAGTATTTGGGCGCTTCCCGCGTATAACCCGGTACGCGATGCCCCACGGGTCTTTCTCTGCCCTGCGCGTGCAAAACTCTTTCCATTTTCGCGTATGTGTATCTTCGAGGAGACGCTTGTATTTGCGACACGCCTTGCGATAAGCTAGCTCCCTTTCCGACTTATCTTGTCCCCTGCAGCGTTGATAAAATCTACGCTTACGCCTAACTTCGGATCGTTTTTCGGTTAGTTCCCTGGCCCTACAGGGAACGTTCCGATGAAAGAGTTTGCGCCGTAGCATGGATGCTTCGCATGCCTTTACGATTGCCGCGTTTAGTTCGGCCGCCCTACTTTCAAGTTCCTCGGGGTCCTTAATTGCCGCCTACCCCGAGTACCTATCCCTGTATTCTCCAAAAGTATCCGCGAATTTACCCCAATCGGCTTTTTTATTGCAGAACCGCATCCGGATGTGGTTCTGCCCGTTATTACCGTTGGCCGAGTATCCAAACCGCCACATTATTAGTTTGTGGTCGGAAAAAAAGTATCAGACTAATCTGCCTTATCTTACGCCGCAGTCTCTGTCTGTTTAGTTCTTTCTCTGGTTGCATCGCGTACTAATACTAATTTGTCCAACCGTTGCGCGCCTACTAAAAGTTTGTGCTGCGCATAATCTTGCACTGTTTCGCATATGGGGCAAAACGCGTCAACTGTCCCAGCGCTATCGCAGACGACCGCGCGAGCGCCAAACACGACGCATTCATCTCGTCATTTCAACCTCAAAACATTAATAAAAAAATGATTTAAGAACACAATCTTACGTATTTTCTTTCCTCCGCTTTCCAATGGTGCCATTATTTAGCGAATTTTTACTCTATAACCTCAAAAAATGCGAAAGTTTGAAAAACGTTATATCTTTTTATCTTCAGTTTTTTTAATTTTTAGATCATTTAGATCGAAAGATCAGACATTTTCAACGAACTTAAAAAGTTCGTTACTGAATTCTATATGTCTGTCGGTCTGTCGGTCTGTCTGTCGCTGTCACAAAATTAAGGATTTTTTAAAATTTTAAATTGGATTCTTATAGGAAATTTTACGCTGATTTCAAAATCGAAATCAAAACGTTTCTATCTCGAATAGTTTTCGAGATATTCGACTTCGAATTTCGGAAAAATTTCGACATTGAGATTTTATGAGTAATTCTTAAAGAAAATTTTAAGCTGATTTCATTAATGAAATCGAAAAAATTCTATGTCGAATAGTTTTCGAGATATTCGACTTAGAATTTCGGGAAAATTTTCGACATTACGATTTTAAATGTGATTCTTATAGGAAATTTTACGCTGAATTCGAAAATGAAGAAAAAATTCTATGTCGAATAATATTCCAGATATTCGAAAAGTTTTTTTAAGTTCGTTCTGGGATCTCTTCGCCGGCCCCATGTTTACGTAATAAAGTCCATAAAGAATAGTTTTTTTTTGTTTTTTTCGAGTATTTAAACAACGAACAGAAAGATGCGAGTCTCCGCGTGCTGCGAACGCGAGGCACTTCGACTGTATTCACTAATCAATGAAATAATTTAATAAATTATTGCTATTAACATATCTATGACTTATTAACTGTTAAGCTTTAAATGCCTGTTGTTTACATTATTTAGTGAATACAGTCGAAGTGCCTCGCGTTCGCGGCGCGCGGTGACTCGCATCTTTGTATTCATCGTTTAAATACTCGAAAAAAACAAAAAACGCCTACTTTTTATTAACTATATTTATGTAAAAATGTCGATCCACCACTCGCGCACTCCCAAAAGTCTTTCGATTTTCTCCAGCCGCTTGTGATGGCTGGTCTTCTCTGTATTGCAGGTCAGCAGGACATTGTCGACTTTTCCACGTGCGCATTTGTTTTGGTCCTTCGTCAGCTTCCAAATTCTTATTAGGTGCCATGCCGAGTGATAAGCTGGACGATGTGCCGATTAAGGCAGTCTGTCGCGCAGTATTGTGGATATCCTCACATGTCGCTCCATCTCCACTGCTTCCATCTCGCTCTCATTCTAGCTCGGAACCGTTTTTTACGGGTCCTATTTGGACCGTTTTAAAAAAGCTAGACCCAGCATGCTCCTTAGTTCAATAGAGTCGCCTTTGCAAGGTTCCAAACCTTGACTTGCAAATCTTTCGGCGCCCTCAAACTTCTAAAAGCCAGTAAAACTGACTTGCTGTCAGATATTATAGTACATTTTGTTATAACTGGTCTGTGTCCGCGATATAGTCATTTTCGGATGGCTATCAGCTCGCACTGGAACATGGGTCCCAGAATAAAAAATAAAATCGTTTTTGGTGGATCTCTCGCATAACCACAAACGTGTTTTCTGTTCTCCTGTCGTATGTTCGCGATCTGTCTGCGTAGCAGCACCGTTGTCACGTCTCAGGCCTCTTCTCGCTAATTGGGATGCAATTTCGTTCGGTCAGGTATTCTGACTCCCTCATGGATCGTTTTCGCTGCTAACCAGTTGCCAGCCGCCTCCTATAAAACAAAATAAAAAGGTAATAACTAGCAAATGAACTATAAATACATTTCGTATACCAGTTTGAAGAAATGGAAAATAGCATTGAGGAAGTTATAGTACAAAAGAAAACAGAACTCAACACAAACCACAGGCTGGTTATAGCTAAAATACATGAACCTATAGAAATAGAAGAAGAATTTAACGAATTAATGAGAATAAATATAAGTCGCCTTACGGAGGTATAACTAAAAACAGAAAAGTAGATAGTTTACTATGTTACAAACCCAAAAACTAACTCATTTAAATATTAATTTATGACAATTTTTTTTTATTCGATGTAATCAGCAATCAGAATGTACATTCTATAGGCTAATTTTCTGTCATAATATGGTTACATCTACAAAAATTAATTAATATAAATATAATCATAACCTTTGGCATGATGAGGAATGCACCCTGCAGTGTTACCTCTAGCTTCTTACTTTAGGTCTACATGCCACGAAAGTCTCAGTCTCCTGTTGCTATCGTTAAGTGTCAACGGTTCCATTAAAGGGTTGATGTGTGATTGTAACCTATTGTAGTATTTGCCACTTCTGTCGTGTATAACAGGGCACCTTGAGGTCAGTGTGACTTGTGTGGTTTGATACAAACCACGGAGCATCTAGGATCATTCTCAGTATTTTCGATTGGCTTCTTTGGATAATTACCATGTTAGATTTACTAGTGTAGCTCCAAAATTCAATACCGTAAGTCCAAATGGGCTTAACTGCTGTCTTATAGATCAACAACTTATTTTCTAGCGAAAGATTTGACTTTCTTCCTATAAGCCAGTTTAGTTGTCTGACCTTCAGGTCTATTTGTTTACGTTTTTTAGTGATGTGTTTCTTCCAGATTAATCTGATGTCAAAATTTAGTCCAAGATATTTCACTTCTTCGGCTTGCGGTATGTTCTCATTATTAATTTGTAAGGTTGGGCAGTGACCTTTTCTAAGTGTAAATGTTATATGTCTTGATTTTTGTGCATTTATCTTTATTCGCCATTTTTGTAATACACTTAGGTAGTTCTGTACATAGTTAGCAGCAACCTCTAGCTTTTTATGATTAGCAAGTAAAACCGTGTCATCCGCGAACGTGCAAATATTTATATTTCTGTTTGTTGGTAAGTCTGCCGTGTAAAGAGTGTACAGTAGAGGGCCCAAGACGCTGCCCTGTGGGACACCTGCTTTTATCTAATGTAAACTAGATGTTTCACTGTTGTACTTAGTTTGGAATTGACTATTTGCTAAATAGGATTTTATTAGTTCATAGTATTTCTGCGACAAGTTTCTTTTTACTTTTGCTAATAGTCCTGGGTACCAGACCTTGTCAAAGGCCTGGCTTATATTCATTTATATTACATATACACATATACATTTATTTATTATTCGTATTATGCGGTGGCACTGTTGGGTTGTCGAGTGTGCCTTTCTAAATCCAAATTGGTGATCTGGGATCCAATTTTTCGTTAACATGTCTTCTTTGATTTGTGGACGTACCAATTTTTCTAACAGCTTGGAGACAATGGGAAGTACACTAATTGGTCTGTACCAAGGTTTGAAATCATGATAATTTGTGCTGTTTTCAGTAGTATTGGCCAATAATTGAGTCTCAAGATGGCATTAAATAAATATGTAGGCAATACTGTTCCTTTCCTTGGTAGTTATTTTAGCATTTTCCCTGTGATAAGATCCATTCCTAGTGATTTTTTAATATTCAACCGTTTGATTTGATAAGGTAAATGGAAAATATTCAAAAAGACTGACTTAAGGACGCCAACTGAAATATGCGGAACAAAAAAATTAAGAACACAACTAGATGGTGAAATGAAGAAGAGGGATTTGTGGTTAAAGAGAAAAAATTAGAATGGAAAAGATATCACCAATAAAAAAAATAAAAGCAAGATAAACTCGACAGACTAAACAAACAAATAAAAGAATTAGCAAAAAAAGCTAAAAAGAAAACATGGAAAGAATTCAGGAACGAATTAAAAGAAGGATTCCAGTGCAGCAACAGAAACTTCTGAAATAAAATAAAGAGCGTGAGAGAAAAAGAATTAAGTAGAATAAAAGATAAAAACAATAAACGCCTAATAAATATGATAAAGTTATAAGAAAGATGGAGAGAATTTTACACTGGAAAATTCGATACAGGTGAACAGCATTGAGGCGAAACAGAAAAATGATAAAAGGAATATAAAAAGGAAAAGGTAATAGAAGCAATAACCAAAATTAAAACAGGAAAGGCTTGCGAAGAAGACAAAATAGAACCAAAGATGATAAGTACCTAGGAGATAATAGAATAGACTGGGCCTGGATCACAAGTATTATATCTGAGGACTGGGATAATAATTTGATACTTTGATAATTAACGAGTAGTATGGCTATCCTCGGTGATATACAAAACATATACAAGAATCATAAAACAAAAAGTTAGGAAATGTATAGAAAGTAAACTGGAAGAAGAACAAGCAGCCTTTAGGACAAGCAGACAAACGAATGATATTTATATACTAAGAAATCTTATAAAGAGGAAGGCACAAACAGGTAAAGAATAATATTAGTTTGTATAGACATACAAATACTTATTATATATATATATATATATATATATATATATATATATATATATATATATATATATATATATATATTAGATCGAACGATTTTCAACTAAAAGTAGAAATCAAATAAGGAGATAACCTTTGTTCGCTACTATTTATAATAATTATGGACAGAATATAGAAAAATGTTAGATAAAAAAAATAAAGCTTTGGAAACTATAATAGGCTACAAAAATATAAATCGATGCACTACTATATGCAGATAATATAACATTATTGGCGGATAATAAAAAATACCCAAAAAATGTTAAATACATGGATATAGGAAATAGAAAATTTACACATGAAAGTTAACATAAAGGAAAAAACAAGCAAGCTGTATTACTGAGCAAAACCATCTCTGGGAAAAAAGAGATTAGTAGAAAGAACCAACTAATAATATATAATACCATCTTGCAATAATGCTTTACTCTAGTGAAACATGGACTATCCAAAAGAAACTCAAATAAAAATTAACAGCCATCCTAAGGAAGATAGCAAATAAAACAAAACTAGATTGTACAAAGTATAAAGATATCAAAGCTACGCTATAACAGGAGTTGATTTGCTAGAAAATAGAAATAAGACAAGTAGAATCGTACGGACATCTGTATAGAATGACTAGTGAAAAACTATCAAGAAAAGCGACGATTTACAGTCTTTATGGACATAAACCATTAACCTTTCTATTCTAACAAATACGTGGGTAACGTGAAAAGTTCTCGGCCTGACACAGAGATGGTGCTGCAATCGGCAAACAATTATGCTTCCTGCTTGGGTGCACGTGTCATTAGTTCGTATGACTAGTTTCAACTTGTTCGCTCAAGTAGTTTGTTTACACGAATTTTTTCAGTAGACATGTTGCATGTTTTTTGTTAAAATGGATAAACTTGAATATCGTGCGGTTATAAAATTCTTCGTTTTGGATGGATCAACCCCTAAAGAAATTCATTCGAAGTTGACAAAAGTTTACGGGGACTCTGCTCCTTCCACGTCAACTGTTAAAAAGTGACCAGCTGAATTTAAACGTGGTCGCACATCCCTCGAAGATGACCTACGTGAAGGACGGCCAAAAACTGGTACCACACCGGAAACCATTGAAAAAGTGCATGATATTGTGTTGGACGATAGGCGAGTGTAGGTGAGTGTGTGTGGGTATATCGGAAGAAAGGGTGCGAAACATCTTGCACGAAGAATTAGGGATACGGAAGCTCTGCGCAAGATGGGTGCCGCATTTGCTGAATTCCGATCAAAAGCAAATGCGCAAACGATTTTCGCAGCAATCTTTGGACCGATTCAACAGGGATCCGATCGATTTTGTGCGGCGATTTGTCACCATGGATTAGACATGGGTCCACCACTACACGCCAGAAACGAAACAGCAGTCCTAGCAGTGGGTGGAAGCTGATGGTTCAGCGCCAAAGAAAGCGAAGTCGTTTTGGGATGCGAAAGGGATCCTGTTAATTGATTATCTTGCAAAAGGCAGAACAATTACAGTCGAATATTACTCCAACCTTCTTGACCAGATGGATGCCAAAATTCGCGAGAAGAGGCCTCGCTTGAAGAAGAAAAAAATCATCTTTCACCAGGACAACGCACCTGCGTTGGCGATGGGAAAACTGTGGGATTTGGGGTATGATTTGCTCGGCCATCCCCCCTATTCTCCTGATTTGGCACCCTCAGACTTTCATCTGTTCCCAAACTTAAAAAAATTTGTTTCTGGGAAGCGCTTCGCATCCAATGAAGAAGTTGATGAATATTTTCACAATCTTTCAGATTCTCACTTCCGAGATTGAAAACTGATGTTGGAGAGGCGCTGGATCAAGTGTGTTGAAGTCAAGGGAGATTATGTAGAAAAATAAAATTATTTTTTAACTGAAAGTCGCAGTCTTTCATCGTCTGGACGAGAACTTTTCACCTTACCCTCGTACATCTTACATTATTTCTAACATTTGGATTACATTGTCTAATTGTCGACTGGTATTCGCTACTGGAATAATTTTGTAATTAATCGTCCATAAAGCATTTAAATAATTTCAAGCTTCTTATACTATACAAAAATATTTCAATATTATTTTATTCTGCGACGTAACCAAATACTACAATCGTGCGTCTACTTTGAGAATTTAACTGGGCATTTTGAGCAAATTCAGATAGACATGACAATTATGTCTTACTTCCAACGTTTCGGGTATTGTCTAACACATATTGCCTTTTTTTACCCGCTGGCTCGAGGCGGCTCTTCATTTGTATGGACTTTCAGAAATACCTCAAAATACTTGTAATTTTCCTAAAGTAATACTTCAGGAATAGTGAGCTCTTCTTTATTTGGTATCATATAGGTATAGTTTAATCTACTTGGTAAAATAGTGTTATTGATGTTGTTTAAGATTGTTTTTTAAAAAAATGTATTTTTTATTGTGTAATAAGCTTAATAATTTTTTTTATGACAGTCTCTCCCCTTGACGCTTCCAGTATAGTACAAATGTTTAGTTCCAGATCATGCTCTTGCTGTTCTTAACTACTGTACTTCTTTGTAATTTATTATTATTATTAATTAATTGAGAAATATCTAATGAGATTTCTCACCCATCTCTATACTAACGGCACCCAGATTTTCAGGAAAATTTTTGTACTTTTGCAGCATGTTCTCAACGATTGATTTGAAGTTTTGACACTTTTTATTGCCTAGAAACTTGGTTACTACGTCTTTAAAGGCTTTCTAGGCTTCTTTTTCTGCAACTTCCATTTATTTCTCAAAATTACCATCTTTGATAAGTTTTTTAATGTCATAATTAGTAAATAAACCCTTTTTAAATTTAGCTGTTGATAAGGCTGGAGATTTCTCACAGATGCATTTAAAACATTTATTTGTTTTTGGTAAGGCTTTAGCAAATTGCTTTATTAACCACATTCTTGGTTCCAGGTTCTAATAAAGCTCTTTTTGGCTAATCTTTTTTTATCCAATAATTTTTTCTGTCTCTGCTATCCAATTCATAGGAAATACAAGAAACTTTATGTACCCTTCTTACTGTTTTAAGTGCATCGACATTATTTTGAGTTCACCAAACATAATCCACTTATAATTGTCGTATTTAGTTTTATATATATATATATATATATATATATATATATATATATATATATATATATATATATATATATAATCTTAACCCATTTACCTTACAGTGTAGGGTGTTTGTAAGCTTACATACATTTACATTTCCGTGAAATCAATTTACATTCTAATAACTATTGCCAATACGTTTCTTAAATTAATTTAAAATAAACCAAATTAAATTAAATTGGATTTATAATACATTTTAGCTTACAGTTCCTATGCAAATTGTTCTTGTCTATCTGACATTCTATTTACTTCACTTGCATTACACTATACTATGATTCGTATGACGATCTTCAGTCATTCTTAACCGCACCAATCTATAGTTCACTCACACGCTTCACTACATTGATTATTCTCACTTTTTATTGTGTATTTGTTATGTACGTACGAACCTTGCCCACTCTTTTTTGTTCTGCGCCAATGTTTTGGCCTCTTGCCAGTTTCGATTCTTCCTCTTTAGGACTCCCGCTATTGTCTCATCCCATCTCCTTCTTGGTCTTCCTCTTGTTCTCTTTCTTATTGTTTTGGTTTGCCAAATTATTTTTGTTTGTCCGTTATTCCCCATTCTGATCAAGTGTCCAAACCATCTCATCTGTTGCCTTTCTATGTCCTTCTTTATTGGTTCAACTTTTAGCGCTCTTCGTATTTCTTTATTTCTTAGTCTATCTCTTTTAGTTACACCCATGATTCCTCTCAGGAATTTCATCTCACATGCTTGTATCTTATTTTCTTGTCTTTTCGTGAGCGTCCAGCTTTCGCAACCAAACATCAATATCGGCTTAAATATCGTGTTGTATACTGTTAGCTTTGTTTTATTGCTTATTTCGTTTTTCCCAATTAAAGCAATGTTTAGGGCGTAATACACTTTATTAGCACTTTCAATTCTGCTATTTATTTCCGTTTCGTTTTTCCCATCTTTCTGTATTGGTATTCCCAGATAGTTAAAACTGTCTGCTTGTTCGATCTCTTTATTATTAACTTGTATTCTTCTTTGTCTATTGTTTCTTCCTATTATCATCACTTTGGTCTTATTAGTATTTATCATTAGTTTTCGTTTTTGTAGTGCTGTCTTCCACAGTTCTAAGTTTCTTTGCAATTCTTCCTGGTTTTTTGCACAGATCATCCACACGAATGCACATTCTGATATATATATATATATATATATATATATATATATATATATATATATATACACATACCGGTTCCAAATATCTATAGCCCACTAACAATTTCTTAACTTTATGTTTAACTTCTTTTATTACTTCATTTAATAGAATATTAAAGAGTGTTGGGCTTAATACTCCCCCTTGTCTCACGCCTTCTTTTGTTACAAATTCGTCTGACTCCATATTATTTGTTTTGACCTGATTTCGTGTTTTATTGTATAAACTAGCTATATTGCTTCTCAGTCTGTTTCCAATTCCTCTTTTCTTAAGGCTATTCCATATAACTCTTTTTGGTATGCTGTCGAAAGCTTTTTTAATATCGATAAACGCCACATATATGTCATTGCTGTGGACCTTCTCTATCAGCTGTTTTATTGTGAATATGTGGTCCTGTATTCCTCTCTCTCTTCTAAAACCACTTTGCGATTCTTCCATTTGGTCTTCTGTTTTGGCTTTCGATTTGTCGTCTAGTAGTCTCTCGTACACTTTATATGCATTGTTGAGTAGTGTTATCCCTCTATAGTTGTTGCAGTCTTTCTTATTTCCGGACTTGTTTAGTGGTAATATTATACCAATTTCCCATTTCATCGGTATTTTGTTTTCTTCTACAATTTTGTTAAACAGTGTTGTCAATACCTCTAGACCGTTGGGCCCTAGTAGCTTTAACATTTCTGTTGTTATATTATCATGGCCTGGTGCTTTGCCTCTCTTAAGCTTCTTTATAGCTTCTCCTACTTCTTCCAGACTAAATGTTCTCCCTTGTTCCACGTCTTCTTCTTCTTCCCTATTTTCTTCTTCGATGTTACATGTACTTGATGTATTTGCGTTTACCAACTCTTCGAAGTATTCTTTCCATCGTAGCATTATATCATTGTTTTCCGTTAACGTTTCCCCTTTCTTTGAGTTAATATATTGACATTTTGTTTCTTTTCCTTTCCTTAATGTTTTCAGTACTTTATAAAACAGTTTCTGGTTACCTATTCTGTCCTTCTCCATCTTTTCGCCAAATTCTTCCCATGTGTGTATTTTTGTTCTTTTCACCATCTCTATGACCTTTAGTCTCTGTTCTTTGTATTTTGTATAGTTTTCGTTATTTTTGTTTCTTAGATATGTTTTCCATGTCATTTTCTTTAGCTTTGTTTCTTCCTTTATCTCTTCATTCCACCAACTCGATTTCTTTCTATATTTATTATCACTCGTCTGTCCACATATTGCTTTGGCTGTTTATTACATTTTCTTTGAATTTTATCCAAAGCTCTTCTATGTTATAATTCATAATACTTGCTTTTAGAGTTCCCATTTCTTTTTCTGTTCCTTCAGTATATTTATTTGCTATTTCTTCTTCCCTTAATTTGTATGTTCCTATTTATTTATCTTTTCTTGTTTGTTAATCATTTTATCCTTTTTGTTTCCCTTAGTTTCTCCATTTTCATTTCCGATACTACCAGGTAGTGATCCGTGTATAATTCAGCTCCTCTTTTTACTTTTGTATCTTGTATGTCTCTTCTATATTGCTTATTTATTATTACGTAGTCAATGATTGACTTCTCATTTCTACTTACTATTTCTCTCGTATACTTGTGTATATCTTTATGTTCGAAGAAGGAGTGTGTTAGAACTAAATTATTCAATATACAGAAATCTATTAATCTTTTCCCATTTGTATTTCTTGTTTCTTCTCCATGTGCCCCTATTGTCTCCCCTGATTCCGCATCTTTTTTCCCTACTCTTTCATTTAGATCTCCAATTATAATTATTCTTCCATTTAGGCTTTCTATTGTTTCTGTTAGTTGCTCCCAAAACTGTTCTTTTATTTGTGCCTTGTCATTTTCCCCTGGTCTGTATGCAATTATCATCGTGCTTTTAACTGTGTTACCCGCTTGTATCTGTATCATAAGTAATCGTTCTGTAATTGTTACCGATTTCGTAATATATTTAGTTATTTCCCTTTTAACTATACACCCTACTCCCTCTCTTGTTCTCTGATTTCGTTCGACTCCTGTATATATTAGTAGGTTTCCACTTGGCAGAACTATCTCTCCATTCCCTTTCTTTTTAGTTTCAGTTATTCCTAAAATGTGTAGTCTTGCTTTGTTAAATTCTTCATCTAATTCATGTTCCTTTCCTGCTATACTTCTTACGTTCCACGTTCCTATTTTCCATCTCTCAGTCGTTTTCATTGCCTTGTTCGTTATCCCATAGATCGGTCCTATGTTCTTATCTTCCGCTTTTAGTTTATTCTCCAGGTTGTGCATGTTATTTTACTCGTTTGTTCCATAAAATTTTGCCTATCAGGGGATCTCTCAGCTACTGTTCTCTTGTAGTTAGTATTTTGTCTCCCTGCGGTTTCTACTAGACTTTCTTGTTGTATTTCTTTATGCGTAACCATTTTGTTGTATATCTTTAATTTATCGTAACTTAAATATGCCGTTTGTCCTTTTTCTCTGGCTTCTTTTAGCAAAGGTATTAGTCTTCTTCTTTCTTCTTGGACCTTTTTCGTATAATCTTCATCTATCCAGATGTGTGATCCTTTTAGGTTTTTTGCGTTTCGTATTATCTCTTGCTTAGTATTCGTCTTTGTTAATTTTACTAATATTGGCCTTGTTTTTTCGTTCATGGGTTTTCCTAATCTTTTTATCTCATCTATATCGACTTTTCCATCTAGGATTACTCCTATTTTATCTATTACTGCACATGCTTTTCTTCTAGTTAGTTCTTCGTCCTCGTTTGTTTCTTTTTTAATACTCTTCATTACCAGATTTTTTCCTCTTACTTCTCTTTCTAGCATTTCTATTCTGGTATTTTGTTCTGCCACTTGTGTCATTAGTTTCGTGTTTTCCTCTTTAACTTGATTTAATTCTTGAATTATCTTATCTAACTTATTATTCGTTTGGCTCGTGTTTTCATTTATAGTGACAAACATTGCTTCAATTCTTTCCATATCCATTTTTATTTTTACTGTTTTTAACTATTTTTATTCCGTTCGTAAGTTTTGTATCACTGTAATTATTCGTATTTAATATTTATGTCCGTGTATAATTTTAATTTTACTTGTGCCCAATACTGCTGTTTATGATACTATTTTCGCCGCACGAATTTTTATTGTTGGCTTAACATTCCGGCTCGACCTCGCATCAGCCGATGTGGGGTACACGTGTTTTATACAAACGCCTCTTTCTGCGTTGTTGAGGTTATAACATTCGTAACAATAAAAATAATCAGTTTCTTACCAATGTCTGCTGTACTTTTTTCACTGGTATCTACTCTACTCACATGCATTTTTTTATAAATTTTTATCCACTTTCGCCGTGTTAACAGTAAGAAATTTATATAGCGTGACGGAGCCGATGTGTTCGGTTACCGCCGCGAATTCCGTATTTAGTTTTATCGAGAACAAATTCCACATTTTTGTAACACTCTATTAAATAGACAGAACTCTTTCACCGTCTTGTCATCTTTAACGCAAACAGTTTTGTAGATTCCCTGAAAGACATTTAGAGGAAAGGAGGTAGAGGGAGAGGGAGAGAGTTTGAAAGGCGCAACGTATTTCTAAATTAAAAGAAATAATAAAAATATGTAAATAAATAAATAAAGTAATAAAATAGAAAATTAGCTCATTTACAGTAATATTCATTAGACAACTTAAGGGGTCAATAAACCCCCTTCTCCCCTCAACTGACCCCTCATTTGTTTTGCTATAGAATGCATAGTGTAAGCCAAAAAAGTGAATATATTATATTTATTTATTATAAAAAAAGTTTTGTATCTATTTTATAGTATCAGATTTTCGCAATTTTTCGACTTTTTAACAATTTTGAAATTTGAAATTTTCCAAAAAATCTTCAAGTAGTAAAAAATAAAGTTTAGTTTTAGATTTGGCGCTAAAAAATACATAAGAATCAATTATCAAAAATGAAAAATTACAATAAACCCAGGCTTGTGTTATTGGTCTTCAAACAGGATTTCTTTAGCGTCTGCGTTTATTTAAAATTAATGTGATTCCCTTGTTAAACTTCTGGAATTGTTTGGTTTATTTTAAATTTATCTTCCAACCTCTGGGAGTTTTCTTCTTTGTTTACTACTAATTTCTTTAATCTTTTTCTCATACTTCTGAAATACTTCTCGTTTTCCTCTAATTCTTTGCCTGGAGTGTTCTTGCTTCTCTCAAATTTATGTAATGTTTTTCTGATTTACTTTTAATTTCTTTTTATAACTCCAAGAATAGCTTCCCGTGTTTAATTTCAATTTTTCTTTCAGATTATTGAAATATTCATTTGAGCTAGCTTTTAATACCCTTTTCGAGGTTCTGGAATGTTTTAATATAAATTTTTGATTCTTATTCTAAACTTTTTAACGATATGTTTAAATAAGTAGTGTCTCAGATAGTTTCAAACAAATGCATTTTTATCCTCTTTAATCGACTAAGAAAGGGGATGGAAAAATATGTTTTAACAGAGTTGATAATAGCTTTTTTAAACAAACGAACAATTTGAATTTCAAAGAGAGCCGAGTGTTTGTCAAAAATGTTTCACTGTATTTATCTGTGTGCAATCTAAAAGAAATAATTTACAATATATAAATCAACGAAGAAAATACTACTCTTATATTTGTAGTAGTTTATATATAACAATAATATATATTTGTATTTACGTGTCCTTAGGTTATGTAGATTGAAATTTTGTATTGTAAATTGAAGAATAATTTAAAATGGTTGTTAAAAATATGTAAAAGTGTATGAATATAAAAAATAATTTATATTCTTTGCTTTTTCATAAAGCAGATAGTGACTAATTATCTTGTAATAAAAATGTAAAAAACAAATTACTTGCCATTTAATATTTAAAAAATTAGGTTAGACATTGTAAAGCACTAACTGAGTGAATTGTTTTTTTTATGCAGTCTATTGGTTTTGGCACCTATTGGTTTTTATGGTTGTATCAATTTTGTGCAGAAAATAAGGAGAAGCTACAACACTATAATCTTAAAAATAATTATTTATAAATGAATAGATAAAATAAAAAGCCCCCGAGCTCCCGGTTATCCTTACAAGGGACAAAGGTGCAAAGAACACCGGGCGGAAACCTAAAATAAATTTAAATTGCATTGCCATATAGAATATAAAGACATTATACAAAGCTGCCAACTAGCAACGGTAGCATTAGAAATGCAATGGCTCAAATATATTTGATCTTAGTGATCTCAGATGACCGAACGTTGCATAATTTAATTCTGTACTACACAAGATGTAATAAAAATGAGCACAAAAATAAAGGCAAAATAATAATCAAAAAAGTAATGCGGCGCTGTGTGACCAATTTTGTTCCTTATAACGATCGTATGGTGCTGATACAACTCAAATCCTACCTACTGAACATAAATTTAATCCAGATTTAATTTCTACATTCCACAGCACTAATAATGAGTAGAATTTAATTATAGTTTGGGCTTAAGGAACGAAATGGGAGACAATATTGTTAAGAAAAATACTTAGTTGTCTCAAATACGTTTTATGATTTACCTATCAGAAAGCCGTACATGTGAACATTACCTGTATCTACTAAAAATGCAATAATAACAACAAATTTAATTGATTTGAACTTAATAAACAAACGAGTTAGAAATAGAATTAAGAGAAGTTAAAAGAATGTCTGGATTGAAAAAATAAGCGTAAAAAGATTTTAGAACCAAATCTTCCAGAAACAAATTAACAACTTAATAGAATTTTTTTTATAAATATATAAAAAAATATAATTATAATTTTTGGAAAGATATGAGGTTAGCAACTATAGATGCTGGAAACTGAAAGAAATTGAAAGAAATCGCAGGCAAACAGGATCCTACATAAGAAACATGCAAGGATAAAATACATTGTTTGAAGAGAATAAGACGAAAACTCGGGAGAAATATTTGGCAGAATTGTTTATAAAAGGATAGAGGAGACAGATACGACATCTTCGAGATCTTAAAATCAAAAATTGAATGTACAACCAAAAAGACAAAAAAACGGCAAATCGGCAGACCCTGACGAGCTACCTATCGAGTTAATTAAAGTACTAGATGATAAAATGTACAATGGCTTAAATTAGTATTCATACCTCTATAGAAGAAAATAACCCTAATACTTTTTGATGAATGTCGCCTAATAAGTTTGTTAAGTCGTACATTAAAGGTTCTTCTAAGAGTAATAGGCGCTAAAGAGATAATATTCGCAATGATTTTTCTACTGCAAACATGCCGAGAACAAGTATGTATGTCACATAAACTCTCAAAAAGCATTTGATCGGGTGTAGGACGGTAAACTTAATGATGCATTAAAAACATGGATTTACATCAAAAAGACGCCGAACTTATAAAAAATATATATACTACAATCAAATGACGACAGTATGAAGAGCTCACATAGAAAAAACTGCAATTGCAATTGAGATCAAAACATCATACAAGAAAGATTTAAAGGAAGAAACGGTGTCGACAGGAGGAGAAAGTGTTGGCTATGAAACTTTTTTTTTATTAGATATTTACCAGTTTAACAAATTAACTGTTATTTATGGAAGTTTACAAAAGTGGAAGATAGAAGATAGCATCATAAGGAGAAGAATAAAACTAGGTTTCCAAAACTATAAAAAAGGTATCTGCAATTATACTTATCTAATCTAACTTTACAACTTTTCTTTTCTAGTGTAGATCACAGATTACATATTCAAGTACATTATTATTTATGATTTATAATAATTAAGATTGTACCAAACGTAATAAGATTACTAGGAAATAGAATTTGTAAGTTACTACATTACGATTCGTTGACTAACAATTAACCTATCGTAGTGTTGACTTAAATAGACCAATTTTTTTGTTTATCACTTCCAAGAATCATTAGAATTGCTCGGTAAGCTACCGAACAGCAGTTCGGCAATATTACAAGTAAATTATGTATTAATGATGGACTGCTTTAAATAATCCAGCCGTTACATGAATACCTAATTGAAGCATTTGCATTTACCCGGCTAAAAATAGCTTATAACAAGACAACTGGGTTGGTAGACGCTATCCTAATTAAGAGCTTTCTATTGCTTCCTACTTTTCATCATCAGCTTCACTGATAAGTTCCACACTAAATATATTAAATGCGCTATAGTTTTTGTCTTGCCGAATTAATGTTTCCATGCTATAAGGGTAACGTTATTATTGTTGTTTGTTGAGAGAATGCTATTTCCGTATTAAAATTAATGCACTAGAAGCACAGAAACAAAAAACAACGTAATACATTTATTTAAAATTTTATAATATGCAAAACGACCCTAAAAATAATCTCTGCAGTAACACTTTCAATTCACATATAAATTTTTGACAACTGTCACTGCCACATATTGCATTAATTATTATTCTGAGAATTTTATTTGCAAAAAAGAAGTTTAATTAAGTTAGTGAGTTCCCATTTGACTTTCAAAATATAAGCAAGACAGTAGCGCTCAGATATCTTTGAAAGTACCGAGTGTCGAATTATCTACTGATAACCCGCATCACTCCACTTCAAAACTGTACGTATAATTTAAATTTAAAATTAATATCGGAAGTCTACCACTGTAACAGAAGTATGTAGTAACCCTGTTTCCAATGGGAAACAATTACGGCCCCGGGCCTCCGGGAGCTACAGCAGCCCCTGAAAATTACGGCTTCACGTTTAATATCCCTAATGTACAAGAATATCAATTTACTCAACAACAAAACACCTACAGCCAATCTGGTCCACAACCCAGATATTCTACCAATTGTCAAGCATACCAGTCATCTCCTTTTTCATTGAATCCGCAACCACTGTCCTTTTCTCAAACTGCACAAAATGGAATAAACCAACAAATAATAAATGCCACCAACAATGATTTCAATCACGAAGACCGCGATTCACGTGTAAATGCAGATTTAATCGAAGACTCGGCTTCAGATACTAACAGCCCCAACAACAGGCAAGGTACCTGGACAAATACGAAACATGAATGGCAAAAAATCAAAAAACGGAAAATAACACAACTCTAATACAATCTTTAATCGTTAACAACCCATTCCTACGAGCATATCAAACAGATACGAGATCCTCTCACAAATTCAACCCGAAAACGCTTGTCAAGAGCAAACACCTAATAATAATGAAAGTCCTAGAAGGGCGAAGCCTCCGCCTATTTATATCCATAGAGTAAACAATTATAATGAAATGATTAAAAATATTACTACAAGCCTGGAAAAAGAGCAATACCACACAACAACTTCACCAAACGATAAAATTAAAATAAACACCAACACAATAGACTCATACAGAAAACTCACCAAACACCTTAAAGATGAAAATATATTTCATCACACCTACCAATTAAAAGAAGAACGCGCATACAGGATAGCCATTCGAAATCTTCACCACTCCATACCAGTTTCAGAAATAACAAAAGAACTTGGGAATCTTGGTCACACAATACGCATTATTATTAACATACGTCACGGAGTAACCAAACAACCATTGTCACTGTTCATGGTAGATCTAGAACCTAAAGAAAATAATAAAATAAGTCCATCTTCAACGTTCAACATCTAAGTAATATGAATATCACGGTTGAACCTCCCAGGAAAATACAAACCATACCTCAGTGCACCCGCTATCAAGAGTATGGCCATACCAAAACTTACTGTAATAAACCATTTGTCTGTGTCAAATGTAGCAGTAACCACGAAACCCAGTCCTGCAAAAAAAACCCAATACTCCAGCCACTTGTACCTTATGTAATGGACAACACCCAGCCAATTACAAGGGATGTTCAGTATATCAAGACATCAAAAGAGCCAAAAGCCCAACACTCAGAGGAACCACAAACAAATCCAGAACGTACCAGTTACCACCAAATATAATCGAATTCCCACCACTTCCTAAACAAAACACCAAACAAAATCCAGAAGCTATGCATCATACCTTCAATGAACAGCAGAATAACATCAACCAATTGTTCTCTAGCTTGCTAACGGAATTTAAAGCAATGTTTTCGCAGCTTATCAGCCAAAACAGCTTGGTTTTAAACATGCTTTCCACTGTTATAAACAAATTAGCTTAAAAATGGCCAACCACCTCCGTATAGCTCTCTAGAATGCCAATGGCTTATCAAACCATATACCTGAGATCAACTGTTTTCTCCAATTACAGGATATAGATGTGTTACTCGTCTTCGAAACCCACGCAACAGCCAGAACAGTTATTAAAATACCGCACTATTCCGTATACCTTTCCTACCACCTTGATGGCACAGCACATGGCGGATCAGCGGTAATTATCAAAAACTCAATCTCCCACCACGAATGGAACTCCTTTCAAACCGACAAAATTCAAAGCTCTAGTATAAAGATTCAAGTCCTACCCTACCCATTGATCATAGCAGCAGTATACAGTCCACCACGACATGCTATTTCAACTGAAGAATACGCAGATCTGCTAAAATCCCTTGACCCGAGATTCCTCATTGGAGGAGATTGGAACGCCAAGAATGTGGCCTGGGGCTTAATACTAACCAATCCGAAAGGGCGTAATCTACTCAGAGCAATACAAAATCATAACTGCAACTACATATCAACCGGAGAACCCACCTATTGGCCTACAGATACAAATAAAATCCCCGACTTATTAGACTTCGCTATTTCCCGCGGCATAGCAAACACATACACCAAAGTGGAATCTAACTATGACCTGTCCTCAAAACATACTCCCATTCTAATTACCTTAAGCACATCCATTATTACCAGAGAACCATCCCCAAAACTCTGCAACAAAAACACCAATTGGGACCTCTTCAAAAACACACTGGATCACGAGATTAATCTAACTATCCGAATTAAGTACGCCTACGACCTAGACGAAGCAACCCATTATTTAACTACAATGATACAAAATGCGGAATGGCAAGCAACACCCAGTGAAACAAACACCTGCTCAGCAGATATTAATATCCTTCGTCATATAAGGCACCTCATCATAAAAAAAACGCAAAGCACGAAAAAAATTGCAACGAACCAAACAAAGGCCAGACAAGACCATATATAATAGACTTACTCATCAACTGCACACTGAACTACTAAAAGCCCGGAACGACACCTTTCAGCATTACATCACGAATCTTTCACCTATTGATCATACGATATGGAAGGCAACAAAAAAATTTAAAAGACCAATAGCACCGATACCTCCAATCAAAAAGTCCGATGATACATGGGCCAGATCAGACAAGGAAAAAGCTGATTCATTCGCAGACCATCTTGCTACTGTATTCTCATCGCCACAACCGATAGGAAACAACGATGACACCGACATTTCCGCATTCCTTGACGTGCCCTGCCAAATGTTCTTACCTCTGAGACCATTCTCACCAGCCGAAGTAAGACAGCAAATTAAATTAAGAAACCCACGTAAAGCATCTGGTTACGACCCAATCGTAGGAGATGTATTGCAAAACCTCCACAGAAAAGCCCTAGCGTTACTTACAACAATCTACAACTGCATTCTACGACTCGGCCACTTCCCCACTCAGTGGAAACATGCTGTACTCATTACTCTTATTAAACCTGGCAAATCTCCTACGCAACCCTCCTCCTACAGACCCATCAGCCTTTTACCACCCATGTCAAAAATATTCGAAAAACTGCTCCTCACGAGAATCCATGAAACTGTCGACCTACATGAAATTCTCCCAAACTACCAGTTTGGCTTCCGGCAGCATCATTCTACTATCCACCAAGGGCACCGAATAGTTAACAGCATTATGGAGACTCTAGAAACCAAGCGCGTCTGCATAACTGTATGCCTAGACATAAAACAGGCTTTCGACAAAGTATGGCACACGGGTCTATTATACAAAATAAAACTCTGTTTTCCAAATCAGCTGTACCTCATACTAAAATCATATCTAACCCAGATGACTTTGCAAGTTAAAGTAAATAACACAAATTACATCTGGAGTACCGCAAGGTAGCGTACTCGGAGCGCTGCTGTATCTCCTATATACTTCCGACACGCCTTCAACTGACGATACTGTACTTGCAATGTTCGCCGATGATACAGCTATCCTCTCAATAGACGAAAACCCAATAACTGCAGCAGCCCATCTACAAACACACTTAGACATCTTGCAAAACTGGTTCAACAAATGGAGAATTACAGTCAATAGCGACAAATCATCGCAAATCACTTTCACAAATAGACGTATTGCAAGCCCACTAAACAACATCAACAATACTCCGATACCTCAGAAGACATCAAATATCTTGGACTACACCTAGACCATAAGCTCACCTGGAGCACTCACATCAAAGCCAAACGAAAACAAATAGACCTTAAAATTAAACAAATGCAGTGGCTCCTTGACAGACGCTCCCAACTCTCACTGTCAAACAAACTACTGTTATATAAAAGCATCATAAAACCCATCTGGACATATGGTATGCAGTTGTGGGGATGCGCTAAAGCCTCCCACACAAAGATCCTAAACGAAGCCAATCAAAAATCCTTCGTAAAATAGCCAACGCCTCATGGTACATCTCTAACGAAACCCTTCACACAGACCTAGGAATTCCATACGTAGCCGCAGAGATACAGAAGCTTGCTCGAACATACACGAACCACCTGGCAGGACATAAAAACTAGCTAATAGAACAGCTCTCTAACCAGCCAACCATCGCCAGACGATTAAAACGAAATTGGCCACAAGACCTTCCAGTGTAACTACCCAGAATAACTTAGTGTTTAGCCTACGGGGAGTAAAGCGCTGGCCGGATCCCCCCAATGACATGTTATAAAATTATAAATTATAAACAATTTACTTATTACTCGTGTGAGAGTAGATTGTAAATAAGCAACAATAATATAAAAAATATATATAAATCTTTTATTATCGAGCATAAAATTAAATATACAAATACAGAATTTACAGTTTATATACAAAAATAGCTGAAAAGATAATCAGATATCTCTCGAGAACAGACGTGCTGGTTGGTAATCGCATTTAACGATAATTACAAAAATATCTTAAGTTGTCTTTAAATAAAGAAATTAGAAAACATGATGCTTGTATACCTATTTATTATAAAAATCGTTTTTATTTTATTTAATAAGGAAACCCAAATAAAATCACCACAAGTAGCAAACAACAACATCACTAGACTTTTAGAGTACTTTTAGTCTCAAGAAAATCGGCCGAGATATAAAGATTTAAATTATTTGATTAAAAATTTTTATTGCGATGTGAATAAATTTTGAAAATACTCGTGTCTTATTAAACGCAATTATCTGTTACAATTACTCGGTACTATTCGGCTGAGGTAAACTTTAAAGCAGTTCACTTATTAAGCAGTGCAAAATGTTCCAGTTTTCGCTGTATTTATTATTTTAGTTTAATGTAAATTTCAAAGCTAAAAACTTGTTATAGTTCTGCTTAGACACTTATAATGCTTATATATATATATGCTTGCGCATGTAAGTAACGTGCTACATTAAAGCTTGATAACTTAAGAAAGTTTGACGGCCCTAAAGTTTTGTTTGTAATATTAGATTGCTTGGTAAATGAAAATTAGGTTTCGCGCTTGAACTGTCATTAAAGTGTTGTATAAGCTTTAAGTTTATTATAAGGACAAATGGGTACTGTTTTTGTTAATGTAGGCTAAGTTGTAATGAGTTTGGCGCTTTCAAAAACAATTTATAACTACTGTCAGCTGGCAAGCGAGTACTTGAAATGAAACGCTGTTTTCTTAACCAAAGTATTTTAATAACGAGAGAGAACACGGAATATTTAGTATCAATTACAAGTTAGAAGGTTACAAGTAAAAAGGTATTTATTATTTTTTTAATTTGTCATGCTACAGTTACGCAGTTATATTTAAATTAAACGTAAAATAAAATTAAAAATAAGTTAAAACAAGAATAAAATAAATAAAAATAAGCTAAAAACCCGGACCATACCACTTATAAAAAGATTAAGTACGGAAAGATGAGTTTCACGCAAACAAAAGATAAATTTACAAAAGAAACGTATAACTTTTGTTTGATAAACTAGTTACATGTAAAAAGTTAAAAAACTGCCAAATAAAAATAAAGTACATAAAACAAATGCCACTAACTTAATAATGCAAATTTAAATTAGAGCATTTATAAAGAGTTCTCAAAAAATGAAAAATATGCAGTAAGAATAAAAATATTACATAAGATTTTTTCGCAAAAAATATTATCAATTATGACAATAAAGTAAAACGTAGTTTGTTATATTTGTTACTGTTTTGCTTAGCTAAATAACATTGATAGTTAGAGAATACAAAACAAAGGCCCTCGCGTAGAATTAGTCTGCCTACGAATTGCTTATGTGATGCGTATTGCAATTTGAGAACCCTCTAGTTGACCTTTGACCAATCAGTTTCAAAATCACTAGCAAACAAGCCTTTTAGGTCGCCTGTCGATTGGTGAAAACAGAATTTGGAAATTCCCAGCCGTTCTCGGGTTATTTCTCGGACGGACGGACAACATGAAGTTAGTAAGTGACTCCGCTTCGCTTCGCCACTTAATAATAATGCCTTAGAATTAAACAGTTTGTTGCAATACATAAAGTGGACGATTATGTACATATCAAACCCACAAACATCTGAAGATGAAATTTATAATGTTTTATTTTATTTATTTTTATTCCATTAGAAATAAACGGAGCAGAATTATAGCGCATGCAAACCTTGAGAAAACAAGAAAAACACCACAGCAGAAAATGCAGCGAAGTGTCAACCAAGTGTCAACTCGAAAAATCCGAAACTATTACTATATTACAGAAAGATCATCGAAAAAATGATTTATCAAAAGAACAAGCGTGTTGGTGGCACAAAATGTTGGGAAAAAGAAGAGAGAACGTCTAAAATGACAACGCGCAGGACGCCCATCAATGTCTCACACTTCCGACAATATGACTAATGGGAAAGTGGTTTTTGCCGACGTCTGATTGGTAAATTGATGACAAACGAAGTGGGACTTTCAAAATCTAAAAAAGTGTAAGAAATCATCACAACAAAATTGCAGATGCGGAAACTTTGTCTTAAATTGGTTTTGACTTACAAATATAAGGAAAACTGTCTGTCGATTTCTTATGAGATTTTGGATAGTGGAGAAGGTAGTAAACGGTGATTCAACGTGGATTTTTTAGTAAGACCTGGAGATGAAAAACAAAGCTCCGAATGGCACACTCCTAAGTTTACTGTCTTTTTTTATTCTAGACACATAGCGTCAGACTTCGCATAGGGTAAAGTTTACTCCTACCGGTCTTGAACAACACAACATTTGGAGGGAATACCCGAACTCTTACGGACTAAATAGTAAAGCGTTATGTCATTAGTAATAAGTAGCAGCTTTACGGCATCATCATCGTTCATGATGGAGAACGTCAAGCGAGAAAGTGCTCCCGTGACCCGTCTGGAGTACAGTGGACTGTGAGTGCAGACGAAGGTGTCATCAAGACCACCGCCAGCAGCATGGGGTCAACAAAGTGTTGCCAAAAGCAAGCTTGTTAGAAGGATAAGTCAAGTCGAATGCACCAATCCTATCGCCGAGTATTTTGAAAGTAAGGATCAGGACAGCGTTACAGAAGATTAGTGGCAAGAGTAGAAGACCGTAATAAGGTTTAAGAATCAAAATCTTACGCATATCCTCAGCAGCAACGCCAATTAGTTGAGTACTTTGAGGAAGCATTTGGCAAATGGAGGTTAAGCCAAAGCCACCAGGTTCCAAATTGAAAAGTGTGCGGCGTGCGTCTGATAAAAGGAGCAGCGAGTCTATTAGTTCCAGCGTTTATCATAAGCAGAAAACTCATTTGGACGCTGACTTAGAGAAGTTCAAGCTGCAATACCAGTATGAAGACGCAGTTGCAAAAGTGTAGAAGATCAACTTCGCTACAATTAAGCTAAAATCGTGTGTGGAAACTGAGAAGAAGAAGGAATTGCGAACAGAAGTAGAAGTGTGAAAGATGGAGCACAGTTCGCTTTTGAAGGAGCTTAAAGAAAGCTGGTAGAGAAGCGGAGTTGCATTTGGAATTGGAGGAGCTCGAAGTTATGGACGAAGAAGATAACGATTCGGATGAGTTATATAGGACTAGTAGCCAGATTGCTGATAAATGGGAAGAATTTCAGAAGTAGCAGCAGATTACTGAACAATATGTCCCTATGCCCAGTCAAATCTATAAAATCTACATAGGAGATGTTCAAATTCAGTCATCAGAGCAGCAGCAGTTCTTCGGAGGAAATATTGTTTCACCACTACCGTTACAATATGCTCTCCTACTCCAGCTACATTACAACATTAGGGGTTTTGCTGCAAACAAGTACAACGTGGTTCAGTGCAATGGCGAACAGTAGCCGCTAAGTCTAAGGATGACTTGATTATGGAAGTGTTTTAGCAGCACCTGCAACTTATTTACAAGCCACATGAACGTGAGTAGGAGCCACGAGAACTTCTAACTTTTAATTGAAAGGCAGAGAATTGCCCTATTTTCCGCAATTAATTCTATCGCACGACTCCGATTGACAAATTAAAGTCGCCGTAGAACGCCATTCGCCCCAGGAAGGCTCTACAAGGTAAAGCACAACAACCAGTAATTAGGCTGCTAATGACCCTAACATAGTAGCCCGAATAATGGAAATCTGGGAGGAAAATTTTGAAAGAAATAAACTTGTGATTCGTGCGCTGATAGTGAAAGCCCACAAGTACAAGCCTGCAGACGCAAATCGACCGGAAACGTTTGTGGCATGTGGAAGAACTGTGCAGCACCTCATCGGGATGGTGAAATTGCTAGGAAAAAGCGTTTTTTTTTTTGAAAAATATAATCTTACTGAACAAGCTAGCAAGCAAGTTACCTGCCCAGTATTCGTTTTGACATATTCTACAGAGCAAAAGTTTGAGAGTAAGATCACGATAACTAGCGTTTAGTTTAGAGACATCTGCGAAAGCAAAATCCACATAAGCATTCTAATTTGTGGAGCTTGCTCATCTCTCTTTTCGGCTTTTGTTAAGAATAGAAATGCCGAAGAATTTGTGGTGAAATATTTTAAAGATGTGTGTGTCAAAAAAGAGGATTTCTACTGTGATGGTTGTTTTTCCGAGGTTCGACCGTAGAGGAAGCCATCAAGCTGCGTGAGGAAATTTGTAAGATAAACACTGCGGGTAACTTTAACCTGAAAAAGTGGTTGTCCAACAGCCGCAACGTGCTGGAGTCCGTCCCAGAAGATCGAGCTGCTGGAGTCAAAGGGTTTGGTAAAAAATTAGATTTTTTTTTGAACATGTGCTGGATTTATGGTGAAATCCAGAGGATGACTTTTATTTATACTGACAATTTTAAGAAATCAGATTTTAACTTGCTGAAAAAAAGACGATCTATAAAGCACGACATGCGTAGAATGACCATGTCAGTATTTGACTCTCTAGAATTTCTAGCCAACTTTAAAATTAAAGGTATCATCCTTCTTCAGTGGGCATAGAGTAGTGGTACAGACTGGGACGACAATTTTTCGGAAAAATTTTTTGACGAATCAGTGGATTCAGAACTTGAAGGAAAGAAACATAGATGTGAAAGTGCCGCATTGTTGGTGGTACGATATTTATTTGGCTTCGTCAGTGCAATTACACACACTGGTGGATGCAAGGCAAGCGAAGAAGCCTGTTGTGCCATTTACTTCTTGCCCATTCAGTATGGCGAAACCGCTACCTTTTTCTTCGTTACAACAAAAACAAAACTTGCACCGACCAAGAAGCTCACCATTTTGAGATTGAAGCTTTTAACAGCGGTGATGGAAGCATCTTTAGCAAATACGGTACTGCACGAGTTGCGCCTGGGAGAAAACATACTGGTCAGACTCCAAAATAGTGTTAACCTGGATTTGGACGGAGACACTACGCTACAAAGAATTTGTAGCCAACCGCATCAACAAAATTCAAATGCTTTAGCAACGTGTCAGAATGGAGGTGGATTTCTACGGATCTCAATGTGGCTGATCAAGAAACACGGCTGAAGTCTGAAATATTACTGAATGCTGAGCCGTCATGGCTGACAGGATCAGCGTTTCTGTTAGATGATCTCGAGACTTGGCTAGTAGAATAAAAAAATAAGCCCCTTGCTGAAGAAGAAAACGAGGTTTGAAAGTGAAGTGTGTTTGTTGCTAAATTTGATTCTACCAACCCGCATTCTGTTGTTTTCCAAATGGAAAACTTATCATTTACCTGACTTTTGAGAGCGCAAGGTGCTATGATGAACATAGAATACTTCTGGCTAAGGAAAGTTCGACGCATTTCCACATAGCAACCCTGGAAGGTAAGAGAAGGTGTCAGGTTTCCTTCTGCTGGAATGTGAAAAAATAAGCCAGACATTTTCGAATTCATTTTTGTCAAGAACTTAAGGATTTGGGACACTCGGAAATGTTACTGTCATTGAAGGTGCAAAATTAGTCAACAGCAGTATATTGTAGAAACTTTCACCATTACTTAAGAATAGATTGGTGCGACTAAATAGCTGAATTGGAGCTTCAAGTGTTCCCGACGAGATGAATTGTTTGATCATTCTTCCAGCGTGTCATCATTTCACGGAGCTCTTAGTTTAACGCAAACATATGACTAATAGACATCAGGACCAAATGACAGTGTAGGCTAATCTGCAAAAAAAGTATTGGGTTCTGGAGGGACTAGGACCAGTAAAGCGTATTGTGGGGAAATGCAAGTCGTGCTAAATTGCAAAGGCAAAGCCAATAACGGGAAATCTATTGTATTACCGTATCACCGTTGACAAACATTCGTTTTATTACACCAGAGTAAATCTGTTTGGAGCTGTTGAAGTGGTTGCCAGGAGACACTATGAAAAACACTGGGTTTGCCATTCACTAGGAAGGTGGTACACGACTATGATGGCATTATCTCGTTTTGATGACCAGCATGGACGACCAGGGCATATCTACAGCGATAATGACACTAACTTTGTGGGTCCGAAATCAGAACTTAGCAAAGCTTGGAAAGTCGTCTAGTGGGACAAGATTACCTGCCTAGAAAAGTTTTAAGAAATCAAGTAGCAGTTTTCACCACCATCGTCGCCTCATTTTGGTGGAGCAAGAAAGCGGATGGTGCAGTCCGTGAAATGGATATTGAAGAGAATCCTCCACGAGAAATACCCGAGAAACCAGATTTTGCCGACAATGTTAAAGAAAGCCGAAAACATTGTCAATTCTCCATCATTGACGCACATATCTGGTGACCCGACAGACATAGGGCTTATCGTCACTTCAACAAAGTCTCGTCCTGGTATCTCGACATGCATTGTCAGTATGTTTCCGACGTATATTCTTGTTTAACATCGGTTCGGATAGAACCCATCTTAAAGATGAGCCCGCTATGCCATAACCTATCAAAGACCTTAGCTATATCTATAATGGATGAATTGGTGACTTTTTCTTCGTGAAACCTTCTGTGATTTTTTCCCTCACCTGGTGGATAGTGGAGAGGATAGAGCAAATTACAAACTAATTTTCTGGGATTAGCTATAGGATTTTCGATTGTTGTCCTCAGACATGTGTGGTGTGTGTGCTTTACAAGCTTTCCCATGGTAAATAAAAGGCTGATTAGCCTGTAGCCCTAAAAAAAAATTTACGGTTTCGGATGTCTTTCCTCACAGATCTTCTAGATCAGGCCTATTCTGTCACTGACGGGCACTTGGTTGCTGATAAACTTGATGGATCCTTGAGTGGAGGCGGTGAAGTGTTGTACAGCCTCTTCCGTAGCGGGTTATAAAGATAGGTTTCATGGTCCTCTTCAGATAAAAGAAGTACAAGGCAATGGATCATAGGAAAAACGGTATTTTGGGTTATTTAGAACAGTGAAATTGAAGGTTTTAAATTCAAAAGTTCTTGGTAAGTTAGTTATTTCACATAATTAAAAGAAAGACACCTTAAGTTGCTTATGTCAACACAGAAAAATATAGAACATATTAAATATCATACATATTGTAACGAATGTTCGAACGCAAGCAAGAGGACCACTCAAGCGTAATAAGTAAATAGCAATTTATTTTTTAACAACTAGGAAATGCAAATCAGTGGTGATGACTTCACTGACAAAATCTAAGATCTCTAGGTTCACCCCCTAACTGCAGTCCTCTTGATGTAGTTTGGAATGAATTGTGGATGGTCATCTCTCGGAGGGATCAGAATCTTTAGGAGCTTATCATAGGCGCCGCTACCGACCTCTTAGTTGTGCAGACCAAGGACGATGGAGTTGCCGTGACCTTGTATGTTTTCGTGTAGGTATTAAGAGTTTGGTAAGATAAATTCGTAAAGCCCAATACTGGACGACCTGGAGTTTGCTAATGTGGATTTTCATAGCCTACTTTTAAAATGCTAGTTATTTGTTGAAAGTTGTCTCTTGAAGTGGAAGAGAGAGCTAAGTGTTAATCTTGCTGCTTTCGCTCGTATTACCATATCCTACCGACATGAGATCTTTAGGTTAGTTGACTCTCCAGCATCAACCCAATATAGATTGTTTTTTTCAGGGTATCTTCATTGTTTGGACCGATATTCCAAATATTTCAGCTTTTTTTGGAGACGCAGGGCAACTAGAATTGGTCTCAGTAAAGACACTGGTTCGGAGTTGCCTCTCTGAATAGTTTATGACATTGTACTTGATTTGGAGAAGAAGGATCAGACAAGTTGGATTATCAGTAGAGTGATTAGAATAAAGATCATTTTATACGCTAGCCTATTGTGGCACATTTTGTGGGGGATCTTGGATGGATTGAGGAAGACTACACCGGTTGATTGCTTCTTGCTATAGCAGTCGGTGATGCATCCACTACTCTAAAAGCTGAAAATAAGTGAAGTGAATTCCAAACCAACTCTCCGGAATGAATTGGATTCTTTCGAGAATTGCCCTTAGGCATTTGTAAAACACTTGTTCCATAAGCTTCCCCACAATAGACAAGAGACTGATCGGCTGATAATTCTAGAAAGGTTCCAAACCTCTCTGGCTAGGGGAGCATGACAACGTTCACTACATTCCAAGAGTCCAGATTATTAAAGAAATTTAATTATAGGTTCAAATAACAATTGCAATCTTGGTTTGTGGATGGAATTCCGTCTCTATCTAAACAACAAGATGGCTACCGAAACACCATTTTTGAAAAATAGTGTATGTAGTAGGTTTCATTAAATAATATTTTTTCTATTTATTTATGTTTCATTTCTTTTTCTTGTCTAATAACCACAAATTCTGAACGCCTCATATAGTACTCTTCTATAATTATATGTCTAAAGGTACATTAGCAGGCCCAAATAGAAACTTAATTAAATGTTACTTCAGCTACGTGCTACGTAGTTGGAGAAATCATGAGGTTATTGTGAATATTTTTCTATGTTATTTATGGAAATAGTAATATTAACTGGCCTACAAAACATTCAGATTTTGGATTTTAGAAGAAAATCTTTATGAATAATTTAGGCACTGACCATCTCAAATAAAATATTAATTATGAACAAAATTGAGCCACTAAAAGAGATTCAAAACATCTCAAAAAAAGATAATCATTTGTTAAAATAGCCAAATAGAACGTTAAGGAGAGCTACGAGTCTTTGAGTAAGTCTTACTCAATGACTCGTAGCTCTTCTTGGGGAGTGAAGAGTTAAACTCTTAAAAATGGTATCAAAGCCGATGCTCAAACGTCGAGAATCGTCTGAAATAAGACGCGGTTTCACCCGTGAATTATATTATATATATATATATATATATATATATATATATATATATATATATACTTAATTCACGGGTGAAACCGCGTCTTATTTATAACATCTACAAGCGTGCAAAAAATCTTACCGCTCCCCATAGACCAAAGTACTAAAAATTATATTTAAACCTGTAAATACGTACTAAAAGCGTTTTGTCTAGATTATTATTCATAAATCTTGTTGCAGTGTGGTCCCGTAACAAAACACAATGAAGTAGGCTTTTAACGTTAATCCTATACACCCTTCGAGCGAATAGCCATCACCTCTATGTGTTAAAACGGGCTTTTACCGGGCCCTTGCCCTGAGTGCGTAACTTTATGGAACAAGGACACTTAACGTCACGGTTGTTATGGCAACACAGGTATAAGCGCCGGCTATTCTTCGGTACGTAACTGTTATTGAGTGTTTGTTTATGACGAAGGTAATGTCTTAGTGTTTTATGTACCTTATGTTTGACATTATACTGTTCAATAAAATCTGGTTGAATAACTAATATTCTTTATTAAAGAATTGGCTTTTAAAATTCTTCCACCATTTTTTTTCATAAAATAAAACCGATTATTACACTTTATTTAATAAAAAAATTCAATCGCGAGATAATCATCTAGTTCTTTAATGATTTTGAAAAAAAGTGTATCTACTCACCGTTACATATCCTTAATATAGGATTTGCCTTCAACCACTCAAAGGGTCAGAATTTTGCTTATCCTCTAAAGCAAAACTATAAACATCTGACTCTAATTTGAGTCGAATGTGACTTGATTTTATTTCACAGATGATGTCACTTCAATGTAGCAAAACAAACATGTATTAAAAAATTGAAAGGCTGTTTAAATTACAGTGATCGTTTTGATCAGATTTTTGGAGAAAGTAAAAGAAAAACCAAACCGTTTGAAAGCAGAATCGAAATCAAGATTGTAGACTGGGCTGTAGTAAAATAAACTGACATCACAAAATTAAACAAGTTAGGGTTTGCATTAATTTTCCACTCCACTTATTCTTCCGATTTAGCTTTATGTGAATTTTGTTTCCAAATCTGAAAACCTAGCTTAAATTTTTGTCAAATAAGAACGCCATTGACTCCATCATCCAATATTTTGCAACCTTTGGGGGAATTACAGACTCAGTAGATCAAACGTGTTTTCTTTTTCTTCTTCTTGAGGTGCCGTCTTCTGTTGGAGATTGGCGATCATCATAATATTTGCATTTTGTTAGCTGCTGCTCTAAAAAGTTTGTTTGTTGAGCAATTAAGCAATTCTCTTAAGTTGCAACGCCATGATATTTGTCTTCACCCAATACTGGGTTTTCCTATAATTTTGCCTTGCATAATGAGTTGTAGTAGCTGGTACTTCTTTCCCCTCATTACATAATCAAGATATTAAAGTTTACGTTTCTTTATTTCGTCGGTTAGTTTCACTTATTTGGACAGTCATAGAACCTCATTGCTGGTAACTCTGTCAACATATGATATTCTGAGTATCCTTCTACAGAGCCACATTTTAAAAGATTCTATTTTTTTGTCACTGCTTTGGTCAGTGTGACGACTTCTATGACCTATAGCAGAATACTGAATATATAGCAACTAATTCATGATAATTTATGTTTTGACTTATAATAGGGGAATCGTGACCTAAATCGAAAATCTAAAACCTTTACGCGAGGGTTGGCAACAAACCGGTTCGAATGAGGCATTGGCCTTTGAAATCGGTTTACAACTGTAGGAAAAGTTGCAATGTTAGTTACAACAAACACACTTACATTTTTACAGTTTTATAGAGCAGATACGAAAATAACTTAATGAAGTTGCTAGTTATAAACAAAACTAATACTCTTACAAACAATATTTGTATTGTTTTTTAAAATATTTATTCTTACCACACTTTAAAATATTTTTATATTATTTCAAATGTATTTTGTGTGGTATCCACAGATATTCTTAATACTACATGAGTTTGGTCACTCGGCACAGAATCAATATATTATAGACAAACAGCTGTGTAATTTTCTTGATAATTGTTCTTGCAATATTTGTTCCCATCTGAATTTGTTATACCGCTTTTTTATAATACTGAGACTTGGAGCAATGACCCTAAAAAGGCTATTTAAAATTTCTGATTGTTCTTTTATTGCTGAGTCAAATGTAGATACATTAGATGTTAATCCAAAAATTGTTACTGTTTAATTCTGTTAAAGAAGAATGCACACTCATAAAATCACTTTCAATGAAAAACCCATAGAAGTATATTACTTTTCCGGAAATAAGGCGGCTTCAAGCAGTTAATACCAACAATTAATCTTGAAATTTGATAACAAAAGTGGTGTCAAATTGAAAATTATCAAACTATATTGACATATAATTTAAAAATTCAGATTTTTGCATTCCTAAGAAATATATTATAATTTTTGTTTATTATTAACAATTGTAAATTTACAATCTACTCTACATGGAGTATTAAGTAAATGTGATGACAATAAATAAGCAGTGTTAAGAGAAACCACTCAGCAGTGGCACTCTTGCAGTAATCCTATTGCTTTAGAGGGTTCTCAGGTCGCAAGGCCAGGTTCTGTTTAGTCGTCTCACTGGGAGGACGTTGGTAGACAGTTGGTGGACTAGTTCACTAGGATGATTACTAATTTTTTCTTGATAATTCTGAGTAAATCGGTGAATTTCTTCAGTAATAAAGGGAATGCTGAGATCTTCATGCAGTGTCTGATTTGTTACATACCATGGTGCATTCACTATGGCACGAAGGGTTTTTGATTGAAATTGTTGAATCGTTTTAATACGAGTAGGTTTGGCACATCCCCATAGCTGAATCCCGTACGTCCAAACGGGCTTCAGGATAGTTTTATAAAGCAGCAGCTTATTTGATATTGACAATTTTGACTTTCTTCCTAATAACCAGTACATCTGGCGGAACTTCAGGTTTAATTGCTGTTTTTTCCATGTAAGACGCTGATCAAGATGTAATCCTAGGTACTTAGTTTCTGTTTTTGTTGGAATTTCTACATTATCCAAGGTGACTGGCGGACATACGTTGAATCTAGTGGTAAATGTTATTTGCACTGATTTAGTTGGGTTGATTTTAATACGCCATTTAGTAAGCCATTTATTTATGGTGTTCAGATGTTGTTAGAGATTTGCCGCTGCTAGATAGGAATCTTCGTGCGTCGATAGGATGGCGGTATCATCGGCAAAAGTGGCGCTAACTGTGTTTGTATCTTCAGGTAGGTCAGCTGTGTACACTAGGTATAGGTGGGGTCCGAGGATGCTACCTTGTGGGACGCCAGATTTGACAGGGAATTAGTTGGACAATTCATTATTGCATTTAACTGTAAAATATCTGTCAGTAAGATAGGCCTCAAGGAGAAGATAAAAATAGCTAGGGAGAAGCCTTTTCAGTTTGTGAAGTAATTCGGTATGCCAAACTTTATCGAACGCCTGTTCAACATCTAAAAATACAGCTTCACAGTACTTTTTTTCTTCGAGGCTTAGTGAAATTTGATTTATTATTGATTGAATTGATGGCAAGGTATATGTGACAAGATATCTGTGTCGTTCAGCAGGTGTTTAAGGAATAGTTTCTCAAACATTTTTCCTAAGATGGGCAAAAAACTAATTGGCCTATATGAAGTAACATCTTCAGGTCGTTTACCAGGTTTAGGGGCCATTATTATTTGCCCGTGTTTCCATAGTAGGGGGTAGTACGATAGGCTTAGCATTCGATTATAAATAGTTGTCAATAATATTATCGCCTTTTTTGGGAGTATCTTTAGAACTTGGCCGGTAATAAGTTCGTAACCTGGTGCTTTATGGTTGTTTGTTTTATTTATCTCAAATTGAATCTCTGCAGGTGAAAAAGGTCTGATAGGTAGCGTCATCTGACATGGAACGTCTAGATATTCTTTTATATTCTTATCATCGATGTCGGAGTGATGTGGTTGAAATACAGTAGATAAGTGTTCAGCAAAGATATCAGATTTTTCTTTGTGAAATCTAGCCCAACCACCATCAGGTTTTCTTATCGGCGGTATATTGGCTTGAGGTCTTTTAAATTTTTTCGTTTCTCTACAAATGCTGTGATCATCGGGGTTAAGATGCATAAGATAGTGAGTAAAGGAGTTATTTTGGGCATCCAGAAGAACCGCCAGAAGGCATCGAGATAATCTGTTGTAGTTTAGCTTGTCGGCGGCGTTACGAGTTCTTTGCCATTTAGTTCGAGCGCGTCTTTTTTTCGGAAATTAGTTGTTTTATATAGAGTGGTACGTTATTTTTATGATGTACTTGCTCGTATTCAACAGGCGTAGCTTCCCAGGCGGCTTCTTGAATGTGAATAATAAAGTTCTGTACTACTTGATCTATGTCTCCAGGTTGTTTTATACGCACTTTAAGATCAATTTTGTTTTGAAGAGATTGTTGGAACATAAGCCAATCAGTTTGTGTTGATAGTAATCTGGGATTTCATTTAATATTAATAGGCTTGGTACTTATGTTTAAGATTACTGGCACGTGTTCTCCAGAAAGATCGTTACTTGGTTCAGTCAGCACAGAGTTTGTAGATATACCATGTGAAATGTAAAAATCTAACACATCGGGGAGTTTGTTTAAGTCTGAGGGCCGATGTGTCAGTTCCCCAGTGCTATGACAGTTATAGTTGTCTGCCATGGTTGACTTGAAGAGGTTACGACCTTTTGTTGTTATGAGTTTGGAACCCCAGTGAGTGTGTTTGGAGTTCCAGTCGCCTCCAGAAAGAAATCTGTTTCCCACAGTATGAAAAATTGAGTGTACTTCTGTAGAAAGAGTATGTCAGGGAGGGGAATAAATTGCAGATATAGTAAATGGCCACTGGTGTGCATTGATTTCGACGTTAGCGGCTTGGAGATTTGCGGTTTGAAAAGAGATGTGATATGGAGTTTTTGACTATTACTGCTGCCCCTGCATGTGCAGTACCGTTTGGGTGATTTGTGTTATAAATGGAATAACTTGGAATACGCATCACAGTTCTATCAGTGAAATGTGTTTCGGAAATGAGTAACACATCAATTTTATTAAGGTCTAGGAAGGTAATAATTTCTTGTTTATGGTTGAGAAGACCAAGTAGCTATACGTATTATATTAGTCATTGGTTAATTTAGTAACTAAGGTTGACAGGAGATTAAGCGTGATGTTATTTTGATTCATAAGCTGCGCGAACATATTCTTGAACTCGTTCAGGAAAGCTGTTAGTTCTCTTCCGGTGTCAGTTTGATGATCGTTGTTGTTATTAATGGTATTACGAGATTGTACAACCATAGCATAGATAGGGATTTAGTTTTGAGGAATCACGTTAGGTGGTTGGGTTGATGGCATCTGGAGTGTGTTTGGTGGTTGGTTAATATTTCTGTTTCGAGTTGGATTGCTAGATGTTTTGTTTTTTGCTTTTATTATATCTTAATAAACAGAACAGCCCTGTAATTTGCTGAATGATTTCTTCGCATAATGCACACTTAGGTGGCGTAGTTCTTGGTTTTGCACGTTTTGAATCATTTTGTTTCTGCATTTAACATACCAATACTGTTGGGTACAGTAGGTTTTAGAATAGCCATAATTTTGGCATTTTGTACACTGGATAATACCAGTTTTTTTGTATGGTTGGTTCTACTGTGATTTTGCGATAGCAGGAAATTCAATGTTGAAGATTTTTTTATTGATTTCGCTAGGTTCAAGATCTACATAGAAAAGTGGAAGTGGATCTTGAGTTGTCCTGTGTAAAATGTTTATTATGTTCCGTACTTTATGTCCTGCTTGTTCAAGTTCAGCTTTAATGTCCTTAGTGGGTATTGAATGATGTAGATATCTAAGGACTACTCTATATGCGCGTTCATCTTTAGGTTGGTACGAGTGGTGGATTACTTTTTCATCTTTTAAGTATCTGATAAGTCGTCGGTACATGTCTGATGTATGTGCGTTAATTTCCTAGCTTTTTGTGTGTAGAATTGTTCAACTTCTGCAACTGCAGAAATATGTTGTAGCATTTGATTGAGGTATAATACCGTACATGTAAATTGGTGGTGGCTTAGGAGTTTTTGTAGTGATGTTATTACTATCTATTTGCATTAGATTTGTCGGGTCTTCGTTTGAGGATTGCGCAATAGGTTCGTATCTGTTATTCGTACTGGGATAGAATTGGTTTAGCACAATACTTTCAGTAGATTTGTTGACTCTTCGCCTTTTTTTGACCACCTGCCATGGTAACTACTATCTTCTATTTCCTGGGTTTCATTCTCATCAGTAGAGGTTGGGTTCTTTGTTTCCGTAGATGAATGTTGGCTTGTTACTTTTGAGTCATAACCGGTATAAGGAGTGTTCATGGCTAGATTAGGTGAGGAGGTTTGGTATGTAAAGGTAGGTGCAAACGATTGCTGACTAACTTGAGGTAATTGATAAATTTGATATTGATTTGGTAGCTGATTTGTAGGTATGTTAGTAACATATCCAAAATTGGTATTCAAATCACTCGTTGGGAAAGGAAACAATGTTCCATTTGTTGATTTAGTTTAAGTTATTTAAATTTAAAATTTAAATATTTAAATAAACTTGCACTATTTAGTAAGGCGTAAATAGGCGCGTTTATCACTATAGTATGAATTAAATTATTAAATGAATAAATTTGCCTGACCTTAAGCAAGGCTGTGGCTCCACTGCTGTGATAACACAGGTATAGCTCGGCACGCACGTCTGCTCTGCTTGAAGGCACTGGCTCAAGTGATATATTATAATGTTAATCTAATTTTATAAATGACTTTTTTATTTGATATAATTGTTTTGTTATGTAAATTTTTGTATATTTCCATTCCATATATATATATATATATATATATATATATATATATATATATATATATATATATATATATATATATATATATCTATATATATCGAATATAAATCGAAAGGCTTTTAAGGCCCACGGCTTTTTGTAACACTTTTTCCATTTGTTTGTATCTGTGGCATGTGCTTCCCAATCAGGTATTTTCAGTTCTAGCAGATCTTCTTCAACTCACTTTTTCCAGGTTTTTCTTGGTCTTCCTCTTCTTGTACTTCCATGCATTTTCTCAAAAGTGACTGTTTTTGGTACTTTCTCATTTGCATGCGTGCTAAATACACTTTATTCTGGTTTGCCTTATTAATGGAATTATGCAGGTGTTGTACAGGTTCAGTAACTCTTGGTTTGTTCTTCTTCTCTATATTTCACATTGTTTTATGCCCCCACAAATCATTCTTAATATTTTCCTTTACCAAATTTTAATTTTCTTTATATTTGCTACCCTCAAAACCATGTTTCGCTTGCGTATAGTGTCACTGGTCTGATTACTGTTTGGCAGCGCCGAATCCTTGGGGCATATGGTAATTCTTTTGTGTCAGAGTCTTCATCAAAAAACCTGCCCTTTTTGTTCCAAGTAGCAACCTTCTTTCAATTTCTTCTCTGGGGTCTATTTCTACTCCAAGGTGAACAAATGTTTTCACACTTTCAACTTCACACTTTTAGCTCTTCCTGCGTTTTCGCTATGATTGCCAAATCATCTGCAAATGCCAGGCATTGGTGTGGATTTTTGGATATTATTCCTGATCTTTTAAACTGACATTTTCTTATCACAGTTTCTACTACTAGATTAAATAGGATTGTAGAAATTGAGTCTCCTTTTTCTAGTCCTACGTTTGTTGAAAATTCTTCTGATAGTCTGCCGTTAAATTCAAGTTGAATATATGTTTCCTGTGTATCATTTTTATTCAGTTTGTTAGCTTTCCGGAACATTCTAGTATATTTAATGTTTTATTACTGCCGTTCTTCGTAATCTGTTATAGGTCTGTTGTAGATCTATAAAAATTATATAAAGTTGGGTCTTCTTTCTTTCTGTTTCTTCTTGTATCAACCTTAATAAGTGGATTAGGTCTATTGTAGATCTATTGCTCCTAAAACCGCATTGATATTCGCCTACTTTAGTTTCCGCAAATTTTTTAAGTCTCTTTTCAATTAATTTCGCTGTAATTTTATACGCTACACTCGCTAAAGAGATGAGTTTATAGTTTTTACACAGTTTTGTGTTTCCTTTCTTATATATTGTACCTTCCACATTTTTGTTCCATTCTTTTGGTTTTTCGTACTTTTACAAATCTTTGTTATTAGTTTATGCACCCTTTCTGTCAGTTCTTTTCCATATTTTAGTATAATTTTATAGCTTTCTTCTATTTCGTGTATGATTCTTGATAAGTATTCTTTCTTTTTCGGAGAACACTTTTGGTTTTCCTTCTATGTTGTTTTGCTCCAAATTTGCGTTTAAACATTTTAGTTTTGCTTCTCCTCTCTCTTCAACTACTCTTATACACTCATTGTCGAACCACTCCTTGTCATTTTTATCTTTGCATTTTTTCAGGCACTTATTTGCATTTTGCTTTACAATTCTTTCTATTATATCGCCTATTAGACAGCAAAATAATTAAAAATCAATAGCATCCACTGTGTAATACAAAAATGAGACACTGTCTCTATGACACACAAAAGAGTCACAAAAATCATTGCAAAAAGTTTCTATGTTGCTTATTATTGACATTTTCAACTGTACAATCAGGGCCGGATTGAATCAAATTTTATTTTGAATAGACTGCTTCTTTGGTACATTTTTTTCGTCTTGCATTTGCCTAACATATTTACTTAAAATTACAATTATGTTATGTATACCATACTATCAGCCCCTCCCTTCCAGGTAAATCCTGCACCACCGGTTCAGCCGAGGTGTCTGCAGATCCTAAATCTGACCCTATATACAATTTATGTACAGGTTTGCTAATACATACAAAATCTTATGCTGCAACAGCAGAAACATACAAAACGTAATCTGCCTATGACTCATTCATCTGCAAATCTGGCAGACAAACTAATTCAACAAAGCGGGCTCGTCAAGCGCATATGTTTAATTTTAACATTGTTAATAGAAGCATAAAACGTATTGTGTAGGTTAACTTTCCAGAGCGGTACTTTCCGCTTCTACCCATTTCCGCCCGAGGCGCTGTTCACATCGCTTCGCTCCGGCCGGCCCGATTCGGTAAAATCTCTAAATGGGTTTATGTAAATGGAGTTAGAAAAACAAGGAAGGGATTGCAAAAACGGAGAGCCTTAACGACGTGTGCAAAAACCCACTGCCAGGGCTTACACTTCGTTTATTGGGCCTGTTTGCTTTTCAAGCTTCATTTGCAGATACCCCTTGTAGAGCACATAATTACCTCCAGCTAAAAACACGAAACATCAGGCTCTGCATTGTACGAAATTTGTTCCGCAAAAATTATTTAAGCGTTTACAATTACAATCCCCCAAGTTTAAATTTATGGCATATTTAAATTTAAAGCTTTTCTGAAGTTAATTAAGTAGTCCTAAATACGAGACGCAAAATGTCGACCGGAGACAAGGAAATCGTCATGTTATTTCTTTTTCTGTCGTCTTTGTTCGTTTACAGTTATCTGCTAATTTTTTTATTCGTGACATTCTGTTGAAGTAATTTGGGTTGCTGATCTAATCTATTTTCTTAATGTTAGTGCTGCAAAAAGACCACTACAAATTAACGGAAAATCTTATTTTGTCCTCTTTAGCTAAATGAGAATTTTATTTGCGGTAAAAATTAAATTCACAAGCGCTTTTTAAAAGAAAAATACAAAAAACTAATTATAAAATTGGCAAATAAAAAAAATTTCTTAAAAAAACTCTTCTTAAAAATGCAGTTAACTTTTTAATTGCTTCGTTGATGTTTAAACACATATTTAGTTTTTGTTATAGTTATTTTTACATATCAAAAATTATTTAAAAATTCTTCAAGTTAAAGTAAAATTTATTTTTTGTTTTTATTTTGTAACTTATGAAAATAAGTAGAATTATCTACATGCCAAGTACAAAATTCCATTTATTGCTTGTTTAAATGAAATACTGTCATAGCAACAGAATATACACAAATATTGGACTTTTCCTGTGGGTAGATTTTGTTAAAGGTTATTAATAATTTTTGGGTGAACATACTAAAAATAAATAAACAATGAAAATAACACTAAGCTATCAGAAAAAGTAAATTTTTGTTTTTATGAAACTTAGCACCATTAAAGTAAACAATAGTGAGAATCATATTAGTCATTGTAGCCCTATCAGCGAGCAAGATCTTCTCGAGACGGTACCTAAACACAACTTCCTTCTTGTCCATATGTCATTACCTATATGATAGCTCTTAAGCTGTCTTTGATGTTATAATGCCTCTCATTGACCTTAGTCTCGATCACACTCCACACGTAATAGTCAAGAAAATTTCAGTCGGAGCAGGAGAAGTGCCTACAAGTCGTGGGACAATTTGTTGTTTAGATATGCCGGGATCTTTCATGCCTTTTAGACTAGAGCGGAGTTTTTCTGGAACATGTACTTCCGCCCAGTAGGTCTTGGTGCACTGCTAGACTGACTATCGAGCTCACCACGCTCATCTTTTGCCAGTCATGCCCCGCCCAGGATCCTAATCGATTTTCTTCTTCGACTTGCGGGCGAATTAATCACTTTTCTTGCGATCAAATTGCGTGGTTCGGATTGCCCTTACCTGGTGGTCAGATGTCCTGTACTTCTTGACTACGTCACAAGCTTGGATCTTTTGTAGTCAAACGACCTAATTATTTTCTATTGGCGACTTTTCGATCGGTAGGGATTCGAGTATAACAGCTCTGTAGTAGTATTCTGTGCCCACTGGATGCTACTGTCATAATAGCTAAATACTATTAAAACAGCTTTTAGAAGACTAGCTACAAATCTAGATAATTTTTGCGGTATATCACCTTCTTTATTGCAAAACAAGAATAGTTTGATTAAATTTTCAATACTTTTGGAAGCCGATGTATTACAATGGGATACTACAATAACAAACATTACTACTGGGGATCCAAAGTTATTGTACCCAAAAGAAAATAACTGCTGAAAAACAATCTTTATGCCCTGTCCACTGGTTAACTAACTTATTGGACTACGGATATCAATAAATTTAGATTTATCGTCAGACCCTTCTTCTATCATCATTCATACTTTACGGCGGACCTCCGATACTTTGCAATAAGTAGACTACTGGAAATAATTTCGAAAAATATTAAATGAGAAGTTAAATTAGAAGTGCTAATTTGCCAGTTAAATACCTAATTGCCACTATCCAAAAAAGGAATTCATTTCACCTCAACTTGATAATTCGAATGCTCTTTTTATAAAATAAAAAACTGTTGAGAAGCAGAGACTTTAAGAGAAAGTGGCAAAATTCTAGAACACTAAATGATAAACAAACTAAATGTAACAAGTATATATTTAAAAGCACTCTCACATAACACGATAAACAAGCAATTTCAGACTCCTTAATCACATTGCCTTCCACAGAAGCAACAGATTATTCGCTCTAGAGTCACAAATAAATTCAAGTAAACACTGTAATATACAACTCTATTCAAACGATCAAATAAAATTTGGATAGAAGTAGTTGAAAAAGGCGACCACTTAAAGAAGTATTTATCCCATATGCAAATAAATTTACCCCAGAAAGAGATCCATAAATACTCTGTCGCCCCTTTCCATATTTCCTTGCCTATTCAGAAGATAATATAATAAACAAAGTAAAAAAAAACTATACTCATTGAATTGAATACAAAAAGGTCATCAGGGTATAATCTAATAACTGGAAGAATCTTGAAAAAAACTTGCATGGCACTGGTTACGCACATATTCAGCACAGTATTATGAAGATAATTGGACAGTTATATAAATAATGTACCGATTTCAAAACCTAGAAATTCGCACGAGGCGAGATCTTCTTGCCAACCTATCGGTTTTTCCTACCTTATCAAAAGTGTTCGAGAAAATCTTGAAAACGTTAAAACCTCTCTTGCTAGATTTAATATTAGAACACCAATTTTGATTTGGAAAGTAGCATGTTAAAATAAGGTGCATAGATTGATTGATCCAATACACATTGATTTTTAATTATTATGTAAGACTTTGAAAATGTATAGCACGTAGTAACCTCTACAAAATTAAATATAATCTGCCTTATCCCTACTACAGTATCTGACAAATATTTTAACAACGTTAAAAGAATAATGGGTATCATTCTCTTTGATTAATTTAGGACTGCCCGAGGAAGCGTATTGGGAGCAATTCTGTATTCACTTCTAACCTTCTAACTACAAATATGACAGCAGCAGCCACTTTTGTTGATAATACAGTTATTATGGAATATCACAGCAATCCAAATATAGCATTACATTACATACAAAATTTAAATAAAATCCAAATTGGCTCAAGAAATGGAATATCAAGGCAAATGAGTATATTAAAGGTATATTAAAGCCAGCGTAGACCTATAGACTGCAGTTATATGGATCTTCTAGTATATCCAACCTAGCAGACTTTAAAAATTCTAGACAAAGATGCAATGTGGTGTTGTAAGTACTTCTTGGTATGTACCAAACGAGTTTATTCATAAAGATCCGCGTGTACTACCATTACTGAAGAAATTTCAGAACTTGGAATACAAAATCTAAATAGGTTATTGAAATGTAAATTTTAAATTTTTTAACATTATTCTATTCTTTAACCCTCATTGCGTCCAGCATTGGGCATACGACTCCCTCAAATTCTTCCATGTATCGCGATTATGTGCGACTCTCATCCATGGCAGTTCTGCTACTCTCTTAATGTCGTCTTGCCATCTCATTATTGGCCTGCCACGCTGTCTCTTGCCTGTCCATGGTCTCCATTGGAGGATTTTAACGTTCCACCTACTGTCTTTGATCCGAGCTGTATGTCCTGCATATTCCCATTTCAATGTCGTCACTCTTTTCACTACATCCGCGACCCCAGTTCTATCTCTTATCCATTTATCTCTTTTTTTGTCTCGTATTATAATTCCAATCATTGCTCTCTCCATTGCTCGCTGAGTGACTTCCAGTTTTGCTTTTACTAGTTTCGTTAATGTCCATGTTTGAGCGCCGTATGTCATTATGGGAAGTATACATTGGTCATATACCTTAGTTCGCAAGCGTTGGGGTATTTTGTTGTTTTTTAAAATATAAGCTAGCTCTCCAAAAGCTGCCCACGCCAGACGTCTTCTTCTATCTACCTCGTGTCCTCTGTTTTCCTTCCTTAATGCTACAGTTTGTCCTAGATATATATACTCGTTGACATTTTCTAGGATAGTTCCATTTATATTTATTTGTGGGTTCTCAAGACACATTTAGACCTATTTTCTTAGACGTTTTTTCTAATTCGTTTATCATAATTTGTAGGTCGTCTTTGTTGTCTGCAAATAGAACTACGTCGTCGGCAAATCTTAAATGATTCATTTTTTCCCCATTTACATTAATACCCCTATTTGACCAGTCCAGATTTTTAAATATTCCTTCAAGTGCCAAATTAAATAATTTTGGAGACATTGTGTCTCCTTGTCTAATACCTCTATCAATTGAGAATTTATTACTATATGCATGTAATTTAATTGTTGCTGTAGCGTGTTTGTATATATTACTTATCAGTGATGTATATCGGGAATCTATTCTAGCATAATTAAGGTCCTTCATTATTGCCCAGTGTTCAACGCAGTCAAACGCCTTCTCATAATCAATAAAAGCCATGAACAAAGGCAGGTTATATTCGATGGATTTCTCGATTAGAATTTTAACAGTAAGTAAATGGTCACAGGTACCATATCCCTTTCTGAAAGCTGCTTGCTCTACTGTCTGATAATCATCTAATTTTTGTGATAATCTGTTAGTCAAGATCTTTGTTAACAATTTATACATTTGAGAAAGTAGGCTGATAGGGCGGTAATTTTGTAATAGTAATGCGTCCACTTTTTTAAACAAAATTACTATCACGGCGTTATCCCAGTTATCTGGTATTCTCCCTTGTTGTAGGCACATGCTAAATAGGATTTTTAGCTTGGGGATTACTATTTCTTTGACTTCTTTGATCATTTCTATTATTATATTATCATCTCCCGGCGCTTTATTGTTTTTCATCGTCTGCAGGGCATGCAAAATTTCGTCTTCACTGATCTCCGGCATATCCTCAGATCCTACATTTACTATTTTAGAATTCTCTTTGCCCCTCAGGTTGTTTAATGTGCGACCCATATAGTGTTTTATAGTATTTCTCCGTAGTTTTAGGATCTCGTCTGTGTTTCTTATTTCTGTTCCGGAAGTCTTTCACTACAATGATTTCTCGTTTCCCATATCTTCTTTTCAGGCACTTCATGCTTTTGTTGTCCTCTATTACTTGCTCTATTTGTTCTTCATAGAATTTTTCTAAATCTTTTCTTATCATATGCCTCGCTTCTTTTCTCACTTCTCGATATTCATCAGTTGCATATTTTCCTTCTTTATATAACTCTCTTCTTTCTTCTATTTTTTGTTTTGTTTGTTGAGTAATTTTATTTATCTTTTGGCATGTCGTCTTTGTGATTTTTTCCGACGCTTCTGTTAATGCTAGCGTCAGATCACGAGATATTTGGTTTAGATTGTTGTCATTATATTCCTTTAATAGCAATGATTGTCGTATGTACTTTTGATAGGTTTCCCTGTTTTGTTTGAGTGTCTGGGCATTTATCGTTCTTTTATATCTATATTTATATCTGTTAAACTTTTGAGCAGTAACCTTTGCCCTTACGAACCGATGGTCGCTTCCCGTGTTAGATGAATTTAAGACTGCGACATCGTTTATGCTTAACTTTTTGGATGAGAGTATATAGTCAATTTCATTCTTGGTCTGCCCATTTGGGCTTATCCACGTCCACTTGCGCTGGTCTTTTTTTACTGAAAAAGGTGTTCATGGCGTACAATTTTTGATCTACCAGGAAAGCTGCTAGCATATTTCCTCTTGGGTTTCTTTCGTCCAATCCATATTTTCCGATGTATTCTTCCTCCTCTTTTATATGTCCTATAATCGCATTGAAGTCGCCCATGACTATATAAAGATTAGACATTCCCTCTTTCCTCGCATTTATGATGTTCTCGTATAATATTTCAACATCCTCGTCAGTATATGCCGAAGTAGGTGCATAAACTTGTATTATTTTTATGCGGTAGTTCTTTGATGTTTCTATGATCATATACGCTACTCGTTCAGATATTCCTTTGAAGCTAATAATATTTGGTATTATTGATTTCTTAACAAGGAAACCTACTCCTCCGTGACTGTCGCTTTCATGGCCACTATACATTAGTGCATTTCCTGATGGTCGAGTGATATAACTTTCTCCTTTTCTCCTTACTTCTGCAAGTCCCAATACGTCCCAATTAATTTTACTTGCTTCGTTTTAAAGATCGTATAGTTGTGAATCATCTAGTAGGGATCTGCAGTTATAGGTGGTTACCAGGAGTGAACATTTCTTCTTATGTATCAGTGTCTTGTCCCCCCCAGAATCCTTGGGACAAACTGAAAGATCAGTGTGGGATTCTGAGCTTTGAGCTCTACCCACCTGGGGTAATTTTGTTTTGGATACTGACATTAAAGAGAATGAGGGGTATTTGGCATTAAAAACGCCACGCTTGCCATTGCGTGTTGGCGAGTTTGGTATGGATGGGGTAGGTAGGGGAGATGGGTAGGTGCAAAGGGTAGGAAATGCTTTCCCCCCAGAAGTGGAGGTAGGGGCAAATCATTGCTCGCATAAGGCAGGGTCGCGTCCCTGTAATAGGTCTGTTCCATGCCGGGATCGCATAGGAGTACCTATCTGCTACCTGTATTTTCTATTAGTACCATTTATTAATTTTGCAATACACACTTTTCTTTAATCAAAGAGTGAACCATATCAACAAAACATACTACTACACCCAAAAATAAATTAATTTGACAACAGAAATCTAATTTTAAAGTATATGTGACGTCTTAAACTAATAAAATAATAACTGATATAACAGTAAACAACACAGTATGCGTACGGATTCATTTGAAATGTTATGTTAATCATTAATATTGTCGAACATTATATTTTGTGGTAACTGTCTATTCAATTTTGTGCTGTTATTTTTTTTTTGGCTATATCATGATGCACGTTGCTTAATATGGATCTAATTTTTCTGAAGGCTTTTTAGTGCTTTTTTAACACAATGAATATTTGTTGCAATTGCGAACTTATTATGTATTTGTTAATTTGTGATGAACTATAATGCATCTAGAGCAATTTTTTCCCGTTTTGTGGCTGAGCCGCCACTCCAAAAAGGGTATGCAAAGGTTAATAACAATTTAAGCAGAACAGAATATAATAATGAATCTCCAAAGAGAAACTTTGGGGTTATTAAAAAATAAAGATTTGCAAGTCCAGCATAAGTTTCATTTAATTTTTTATTTATATGTGTGTTCTCTGTTAATCTAGTAGCAATATATGACAAGATACTTGTTACATATATTTTTATCCTTCGAATGTATCTCAGCACCATTTATTCTTAGTTTAGAACTGTCATCTTTAATACGTTTCATTCAGTATTCAGATAAGTTGATATTTATTCCATACTTTGTAAACCATTTATTTAAGATGTCAGTGAGCGCTGGAGTTGTTCAGCTGCTGTTGTGATGCATTGTATAACAATCGTTGTATCGTCAACGCAGATATCAATATCATTGATATTTTGCTGAGTTATGTCATTAATGTAAAGTTTAAACAGCGCGGGCACAAGTATTTTTTTTGAGAAATTCCAGAGTAGAGAATAATGAACAATTAATTTTGACTGCAAAGATTCTACTATCCAAAATTAGAATGATGTAGCCTTTTTGTAGCTAGCGTCATTAATGTATAATAATTAGCATTCGGGCTCTTTTTAAAGCTTGTAATATTTAAGAACATTGTACCAATAAATTGCTATGTTCAAAACCTTTTTCCTTAATTTCAGAAATTTAGTGTAATTGATGTAATTTCTAGTCTTTTCTGAAGCTAAAGTAAATGGGAAAAGTAATACTATTAGCTTTTAACGATATTTTTAGACGGTAGTTGATTACTTTTTTAAAAGTTTTAAAAGGATGGTAAGTAAACTAACCAGTCGATAGTAGTTATAGTCTTCAGAGTTTTTACCTTATTTGTAAAACATTAATATGTAGGCATGCTTTTATTTTACTGAAAAATGGCTTAGTCTCAAAAAACAGTGAATAAAGTGGCTATATAAGAAACTGCTTTATTTGACAATTTTTTAATTATTATATTAGGAATAAGATCATGTCCTACAGCTTTCTTTAACCAAGAACCACTTGTTACTGAAAAGTCGAAATTACAATTCAATTTATTGTTGGTATCCTGTAAAATTACTTCAATGGTCTTTAATTTATGATTCTTTATTTAATGACAACAATCCAGTTTTTATTTATTTGGTGTCTATTTGTGGTGCTGCGGGTCTGCGCTACAATTTTTACCTGTTTCCAGAACTATCTTATCTATGCCCTGTGTCGATTGTTGTATGGTACTTTGCGTTTTATGAAAATAATTAATCACTTCCTTTGTTTTTTCATAGTTTCTTTACTCTTTTTAATTACACTTAAACTTTCTTATCTCACTAATATTTATTTATTACGTGATATTTCTCGATTTATGAAGATATTTATCAACACTCACACGTTCGTTATTTTTGACTCGTGAATCTCAACCTCCGACTGTATTACAATTTATTTATCTAAGATTTAGGAGCATGGTAAGTGTATTATTTGACATTGAGAAGCTTAGATGAAATATTGTCGGCTATGTAGAATTAAATTTATTTAACAATTTGAGTTATAAGCTGTTTTATAATTTTACTAATATCAAGAAGGGCAGTAGCTGAAATAAAAGGAAGTTCATTTATAAAGGCTCTGTTTTGCGAGAATTCTTAAGAATAGATCTTGTCAGTCTGATGGCATGTCTGCTGGGTGAATTTCTTGGGTCTTGTAAGCGGGGCTCGTTAGTGCTGCAGCATTTTGCGATGTGAACATTTCCTGTAGGTAGCGGGATAATCTCCTTTGTAGTTAACCTACAATTGTTGATCATAAAGTTTTCTTTAGCATATTGTTCTAAAGGATAATTTTTTGCAATTTACAATCTAGGTTTTGTAACACAATAATTTTTGGTGTGGCTATAATTTTGATATTGAGGGTGTCGCAAAATTCACGCTAGAACTAACTTTGATAGAAAACACGGGGTTTTAATTAAAAATTGTAATTTTTTATTGATTCATAAAGTATACAGTATAGGGTTACGTATGGAATAGAATACCGGATAAGTGGCCTCCACGGCTTTGCTGGCACATACGTACTATTTTGTTGAGATTTTTCATAACCGTTTTGAATAAATGTGGTTGAATATCGTTGATACAGCAATTAATCTCCTTCTTCAAGGCGTGTGTGGTCATGGGCTTGTTGACATAAACCTTAGACTTCAAAAAACTCCAAAGAAGTTCAACGGCGTTAAATCGCACGATCTGGGCGGCCAATTCTGATCACCAAAACGGGCAATTACCCGACCGAAAATGACTGATGCAATAATTAAATTGTTTCGTGGGCTTTATGGCACGTGGCACCGTCTTGTTAAAACCTCATGTCGTCTACGTCCATATCTTGTAATTTAGGTACAAAAAAAACTGAATTATCATTTTACGATAGCAAACACCATTTTTTGTTATTGTCTGATCCGCACCATTTTCAAAGAAGAATGGTCCGATGATACCTCCAGTCCAAAATTCGCACCAAGCAGTGACACGTTGTGGATGCATTTGTTGCTCAACAATCACTCGTAGCTTTATAAATCCCAAATGCGACAATTAACCTTCAAGATGAAAATGAGTCTCATCGCTAAATATGATTTTATCTGAAAAATCAATATCCACTTGTTGTTCCATAATCCATTCAACAAAGTCTTTTCGCTGTGCGTGGTCAGTAGACTTCAGTTCTTGAGTCAATTGAACTTTGTAAGCATGGAGATGCATATCTTTCGTGAGAATACGCTGTAAAGAACTTCTCGAAATGTCCAATTCTTAACCACGGTGTCGAATTGATTTTCATGAACTTTCAGGAACACTCTTACGAACTGCTTAGATGTTCTGTGTTGAAGGACTTGTTGAAGGGCGGTTAGAGTGTTTATTGTCATTGATTGATTCAGTCTCCCCGAATGTTTAAATTAATCTCTGCACAGTTGATGAATTTGAATCATTATTCCGACTATATTTTGTAGGAAAATTGCGATCTGTAGCTGTCAAATTTTTATTATTTTTAAAACATCGCTCAACTATAAAAATGCGTTGTTTTTTGTGTAGCGCTCCATTTTTAATAACCCTCAACTGTCAGCTGTCACGTTGTTTTTTTTCGTTGGCAACACTTTACCGCACTAATAGTGCGAAATTATAATTTTGCCTAAATTTTGGGACACCCAATATTAGCACTACAGTTTATAACAGGTTTTTTAAATACTTAAACAAGGAGATGTAGTGGATTTAGCTTGTCTTTTGCTTTTTTATTATTGAAAAATACTGGTAAGCTTTTCATAACAACTAAAAGAGGTTTATCATTTGGAATTTAAAATGTTTCTCTTAAATTTATTTTAAAATAACTGTTATTGAATATAACAGTAAACTTCTTTTGTTACTTTTTGTATACCTTTACAATTAACGACTGCATTATTGTTGAAAAATACTGATAAAATTTTTATTGTTGTTGCACTTTTATTGTTTATGGTTAACTTACATTTTAATCCATTGTTTCTGATGAGGTAAATATTTGAAGATGATTTGATTGTGATTCCAATAATATTTTTTTTGAACGGCACTGATCGGAGAATTGCCCATTTCCTATGTTGAATCTGACCGTTAAAGCGCCAGTTTAATATAAAAGTCTTTCACTCAGCTACTATTCAGTTTGAAAAAGCTAAAGAAGTATTTGTACTTGCTTAGAAATGCTTCGTGCGATAATATTCTAAATCAGACTCTAAAATTGGAGACGATGCTAACGTATTCGTGATCACAAGACGAATATACAAACGATAGTGATTAGCAATGAAGAATTAGAATTTTAGCTAGTCTTATACTTATTTTTTCTTATTTACCTTGAAGTACATCTGTTATAGCAGTTTTTGTCGGGTATCTGAAAATATTTATTATTAGAAGACATTATTTATCCATACATAAACTAATAAATACGTAAATATGTACAAGCATCTTAAAGGTTATTATTTTTTATCCTACAAAAGCATGCAAATCTGATTATATTTTATCTATTATGCGTAAATGTATGACCCACTTTCGACCGGGTCATAAATTTATATCCAAAAACTCTTACAAGCACCCCTGAAAGCTAAGCGTTTAAAGCTCCACGTTTTTTTTTTTGTAAGATAAAGTCATTTAGTTACGTATTTTGTAATATTTTCCTATTTGTCCATTACTTTCAAAACTCTTTCCAAACGGGTAATTCAAAAAATGGTTTTAGTTACGTACACATAATTTCAAGTTAAAAGGAGACTTTTATTGTGTTCAGTTGTACCCTCTTGGGGCTAAATTTTGTTGAAGATAATAAACATCTAAATCTTATCTACATTCATCACTAGATCCTATGAAAACTTTAAAATTTTTATAATGATCTTATTACATTACAAAAACCAAACAAGAACGCTATTTGCTTTTGCTTAACTAAAAACAGTTTACTACCTTTTACAACTCCATGACCACCAAATCTATAAACAATATTAAGAATTACAATGAAATGTATGCATTAAATCTACGGCATGTTTTATGAAAAAGTCTATTTTTTTTTAAAGTAATCGTTATACGGCTTATAGAACTAGTAAACCGAACAGTGATCAATATTTTAAACTACCTTTTTTATGTTGTAAATTTTTTTCGTTCGTAACTATTACAAATTACCAGATAGAAAACAATCAAGTAGTTACGTGAAAAGTACTGGACTATTTTGAATAGTACAAGATAAATTGTTTAATATTTATTTAATTTTTATTACTCCAATTATCAAAATTAGTGTTGAATATTTAAAATTTCCATTCAAATAATTGGAATAGTTGAAATGTAAAACGTCAATAAACCATGGCATTATTGAGTTTCGTTTACATTTGATTTAATTATATATATAAAAAAAAATTATGAGTGCTGCTGCTGCTGCTGCTGCTGCTGTCACACAGGTCAAAGGTCAAATCGTTCGTGCCTTTCCGTGCCGACCCGAGCGCCTCCGAAGGACAAATTTCGGTCCGGCGGCAGGCGGACCGAGGTAATATATTTCCGGAACCGCAAGCGATGGAAAATTTTCGTTTGAGAGGGGGTAATATAGCACTTATATATAAAAAAAATTATTATATCTAAAAAAAAATTATGAGTGCTGTCATACATGTCAAAGGTCAAAGTGCAACTCTATCTGGGTATACGTAAATGCGTTGTCATGGCAACGGCGTACGTCAATTATGTCAAACAGAGCTTTTTAATCGTGTTTTTATTTATTTTTAAAAACTACTATGCGAAGGGGCTCAAGCATGTCGGAGTTGGAGAAGCTCTCCGGGGGGCCGCTGTCAGACCTCGTTTTCTTTAATAGAGTTATATCAGCTAATTTTATCAGTTAGGCGTGTTTGAGGATGATGTTTGAACATACTATACATTTTGACTTTTACAAATTTTATAATAATTTAACACTCTATGTTAAAATTTTAAATAAAATGTAAAGTGGATTACTGTATATAGTAAGCTAAAAGAGTTAATATTTATGTAGGACGATTACAAAAATTTTCTTAGGGTGTAAAAGTAAATATTGAAAGTACAAGTCATCATAAATATTAAAACTGCTGAAATAAATAGTCAAATTACAACAAAAAGTTTAGATAAAATTTCAAAAAAAAATATGCATATAAAAAGTTTTAAAACAATTCTCTAACACTAAAAGTTCTGCAATCTAACCAAACGAAGCTTTGTAGCTCGAAATAATTTTTAACATTACCTTTTAAAATACTAGTTTTAAAATCAAAGTATTGGCGTATTCGACAAAATTATTGTTTAAATTATATATTTTAATCCTCTTGAGTCATTTTAAAAATAAAGCTGCAGATGATCTATCAATTTGAACCCCAAGCCTTTAGAAATTCATTCGTTTGATGTGAGGTATGGTGAAAAACGATATCATTCTTAGAGCGCCGCAAATAAGTGTTTTGTTTAACGTCTGTCAGACATGTCGTTTAACATTCTGCGACAACCGTTTTATTTTATTTCAAACAGTTTGAAATATCTTGACTTTGGATTAGAATATGCTGGAAACATCCCACACAAGTATTGATGTAAAATGTTTTCCACCTACTATTTTCTGATATTAATTCACAAACTGTAAATTATATAATAATAGTTCCCCGTAATAGGCCTCGAAGGCCCTTTGGGGTCGTAACAGGACAGGATAGATCTGTTACAGTCTAGAGCCTACGGTACACAAGGGTAGTAACGTGGCCAGCGCTACGTACCGACCGCCTATTATTACCCCAGAGTTTGACCTCCAGGTACTCATTTATTGCAGCCTGAGTTGAGCTGGGCCGTAAAAATGCCAGCGATCGAATTGGCGAGAGCGGGATTCGAACCCGCAACTCTTGGTTTCGTAGTCTAGTGATCTATCCACTAAGCTACCACGGCATTAAATTATATATAATATATATGTAAATTATATACCTTTGTTAAATTGTGGTAAATATACTAACAATAAGCTTGCCTTGCATCTAGATGGTTATGGTAATAAGCAAGGCACTTTTAATAATTTTATGTGACTTCAATGCCCTTTTGAATTATTCTTTGGCTTTATTTGTTTTGGTATTTGGTGAAATTGACCTTTTATCATAAAAATCGTGGGCAAATAAATTCCTTCCTATTTAAATCTGTTACATTGGCTACAATAGTTCTATAAGAAAGCGCTTAATCTCTAAAATGTTCTATTGTTAGATTTATTGTTGCTCTACAAAACGTGCTTTAAAAATGGCGAAGTATCTTTTACATACATCAAAATTCAATTAAACTATACAACACTTGTGACATCGCATACATAATTCTCTTGGAACACTTGACATTCGGAGAAATATTCGGTGTTACAATTGTACTTCTTACTCTTTTTTTAAAGTGAACTAAAAATTGTCACATAATTATATGAAAAGCCCGTTGCACATCTTCGGACTATAGTAATTTTGAAATTTCTGCTTACCTTCTGTAAATACGCAGTTTTGAATTACAGTGTTAAATATTTTGGTCTTCTTCTGTATATTCAGGTTGACCAGTACTATTATATAAATTTTTGATTTTTAATCTGGAACACATTAGCTTTGCTGTAGCAAAACTACCCCCAGCAGTCTCCAAAACTGTTGTACAAGAATAGCCATCTTTTCCAGGATATAGTTCCACTATAAGTCATAATATATCAGCCACAAATTTTATTTTTCCAATAACGACATCCAAAGTGTTCTTATTCCTTTTCTCACCTAGGATTAGATAGGGTATGTTGTTTTTTTTTGTGACACGTCTTCATTACTAACAAATCAAGGAAGTTGCATAACACTGACGTTTTCCATAAGAAAATAATTATAAATAAAGCTTCTAAGTCATTTGTGTTCGAAAATACAATTGTAAATGATTTAGTGTTGAATAATTATTTAGGATTTATCAGCACTATGAATAACAATGGAATATTAATGTTCGTTTTTCTTATAACAGTAAATGTTTAAAATAACCTAATAAGTTTCTTACAAGCATCTCTAAAATATAATTTTTCTGGTAAAGTAAAATTTTCTTTTATTCTTCAATAAATTAGACAATTGTTTCAATAATGGCTTCTTGGTACTTTTTCTGAAAAACTTTGAGATATATGACATTTTTACTCTACAAAAGCAGTTAAAAGCTATTACAAAATTATCTGCTGTGAAAGAGAGGTGGTGGAAAAAAAGAGCAAGAGAAAAAGAGAACATCATTTTTAAATGTAGATGACGAATAGTGAAAAAGATTAATAGGACTCTATAGCACGTTACACGATCTGCATTGTGTATTGTCTCTAGTGGTCAAAAAATATTTTGCCTCAATTCAAGAAAACAGCCAAGAAGATTTTTTCGTTTTAGTTCTCAGTAAAGTAACTGCCGATTTATCTTTGATGACTAAATATGTATTTTTGATAAAAGCTATTAAAAATGAACCATATGTTGTAATTGTCATGAAAATAATGTCATTCTATCAGCAACATTGTCTACGAATGCTTCTCTTCTAATCTGATCTTCAGTTTGTAATTTCGTTAAGCTCTAATATCTTGCGATGTTAATATTTTCAAACTTTCCTGGCATTACAAAATTGCTACTTTTCTGAACATAACTGAAAATCTTGTTGGAGTTTAGGCTGTAAAATTAAAACAAATCTAAGTGAACATGATGTTAACGTTTAAATCTCCAAGTTACGTACGCAACTGTACAAAACTCATGACGTACTTCATGTTACGCGGTTAAACGCATATTAATTAGAATAAAATAACTGAGATGCTGCATCATGACTATTATAATTGACTTTAAAAATGTTCTACACCTATCTTATAGGCCTGACTTTTAGCTTCTCATCTTCTCTCTTCATTCTGGCCCATTTAATCCTATCGACTGTGGTTCTAATTAAGTCTGCAGATGTTTTTCCGGTCGATTGTCTCAGATTGCGCAGCCATGTTGTTCGGCGTCTTCTGGTCCCTCTTTTCCGGCGATTTTTCCTTGCATAACCAGTTGCAAAATCTTATATTTGGCATTAGGCATAATATGGCCAAGGTATAAAAGTTTTCTCTCCTTAGCGGTTTTCATAATTTGTTTTTCTTTACTTATACGTTGCAGGACGGTTTTGTTTGTTATTGAAGATATTCGTAACATGTGTCGATAACACCACATTTCAAACGCTTCTAGGCGTTAGCATGCAGCATTCGTCTATGGCCGGACTTCAACACCATACATAAATATTGACAAGACATAGCATTTTAGAATACGAGTTGGTAGTTGAATATTTAACTTCATGTTGCATAGCACAGTTTTCATGTTATTAAAAGAGGTTCGTGCTTCTTCAATTCTTATTTTTATTTCCTTAGCTTGATTTCAATTTTCGTTCAGTTGTATTCCCAAATATGCAATAGATGGTGTTGTTTGGATCTGGGAGCCATCTACATGAAACATAGCATTATTGTTGTTATCTTTGCTTATCACCATGACTTCAGTTTTACTTGTATTTAAACGCGTATTATATTGCGCATATCTCCTTGCTACTTTCTCTATAAGTCGTTGCAGCCCCTCTGCCGTATCAACAAGAAAGACTGTGCCATCCGCATATCTTAAGTTATTAATAAGAACACCATTCATTAGAATGTCATTTTCAGTCTCCTCTATAGTGCTTTAGCAAACATTCTCTCGGGGTATGCGTTCAAAAGTAGCGGAGATAGCACACATCTTTGACGAACTCCCTGTTGTACCCCGAACTCCTCTGATGTCTTGTTTTCTACTCCTACAAGCGCTTTTTGTAAGCTTCTCATCCCAAACTAAAAAAGGTTTCATTTTACGGCTATACTTTGTCTCTAATTATAAAATGATTAATAAATTCCAGGAAAAAATCATAGATTTCAAAAGCTTTATCTTCGTTTGCAATTATTTTATTGCTGGTCTTAAACTTAAATTGATTCCGTGATACTCCAGAATAGTATTAATTCGTTTATTTTTGTAGCTAAGACGTTTTTGTCTTTCAGATGACCCATAAATTGATTTAATATAGAAACATGTGTATTACGGGTTTATTCTAGTGTGTGTATATTAAAAATAGAACCGGATCTGTTAAATTTGTTGAAGAATATTTAAATTTTGATGCTGTTGCATAATTATTACATTTGCTATTTATACTCGTAACGGAACGCTAATTCACATATACATTTACACGTTTTTAGGCGATTTTATTACTAAAAACTATATAATTAAATGCATGTATGTAAATTTGAATATATCACATCAAATGATGTGGAAATAGAATACATTTATTTTATCTTATTTTAAAATTTTGAGTGTTCTAAACATTAACTTTTTAATTTTAGAATATTGATTTTTTGCAAATTTTAAAATAAAATTCTAATTAGATAATTAAAAATTTGTTTATTTATTCCAAATGTGCAAATAATTCGATATGTCCATTTTATTAAGTTAAGGCTTTTTAAACAATCTCTCATGTTAATTTTTAAAAATGGTATTAAACATTATTATATGCTACTACACAGATAAATATTGTAAATTAATTTGAAAAGCGTTTATAGTTATTGTTATATTTCTAGTAACTTACGGAAATGTTACTTAAAAACGTAGATGAGTATCAAAGCAATGTGCATTGTAGGTAATAATAAAATTACTAGGAACAATAAAACAATGAAATGTGATGCTTGTCTATTGCATGTGATGGTTTTTCATCATGCCAGATGAGATGTTTAGATTTAACAAAAAGAAATCTGGGATTTTTTATCACGCTTTTGATATGTAAATTAATAATCTGCCAATATTCCTAAAACAATAGATTTCTTCTCCAAAATAAGAAATTAAAACATAAAAGATGAAATTTTGAAGAGAAGTTTGGCAAACTCTAGGAAAGTAATGTTATTATCTTTAACATTTCAGAAAACAATAACTTGAAAAATAAAAATCTTGAAATCTGATAAAGAATCTTATAAATTTTGGTAGATCCAATAACTCAAGAGATGTTGCAATAATCAGAAATGCAAGGCTGGGAAAAACGTCGTTACTTTTAAGTTTACATTTTTTAAAGTTATTTCTTCAATCAACGTGATGCAATAAATCTCCTTGCCCTTGGAATGACTTTAGAGAGGACCCCCTTACTAACAAAACTATATGATCCATATGCAGAAAAAAACTTCATCAAAAAAAAACTAAAAATACTAACCTAATCATTAAATTTTTCCAAGAAACCCCGCGCATAATTAATTAAAAAAACTAAATTTTGTCTTGTGATATATAAAAAAATTGATTTATCGTCCTTCTTCATACTGTCTTAGGTATTCATCAAAAACCTCACGCATCAGCTCTTTAACCAATTCTTTAGAGCGCTAGAATTTTTGAAACTGTGATTTATTTATATTTATGGCAACTTGGCTATCTAATTATACTGCAAATAATGAGTTGAGCTTTCTGGTTTTAATGTTTTTAGATGTAACAGAAATACTTTAAGCAGTAATAAATGTAGTGGTTATATACACTAACATTCATAAGGCCTTTGATACTATCAACTATAAGATATTGTTGCTTAAATTAGGTGGGAAATTTTTGAATTCCATTGCAAGTTATGTCTTTGATACAAAAATGTTAATAAAACTAAATAATTGCTAAATTGCTCCAGCGAGTTTCGAGCCCACTCAAGAATTTCTCAAGGGTCATATCTAAGTCTTCCACTTAACTTTAATGATGTCTATAAAATTTGCACTCACCTGTTTATAACACAACCACTGCTTGAAATTGGCAATGAAACTTAATGCTTTGTAATGATTAATGCGCAGAAAATTGTTTAAAATAAATGTTTCATAATATTTTTCTCTGGATGTCCTTTTAAATTAATTTCTAATTGCCCTATTTTAATTAAAATTTATAGGTCGATGCAATCTGTGATCTTGGAGTCACCACTGACTCAAAATTTTTATTTAATTCACATATCTATATCAGTGTAAACAAAGTCTATAGGATACTTATTGTTAGATTTTCAGATCGACATACTAATCTAATTTATTAGTCAGACCTTATTTGGACTGTTGTCGACTGTTATGTTCTCCTTCTTATAATTTCTACAGTAATTTCTAATATAAATACCCGATCTTCCAACATATTCGTTATTTTATTTTTTAAAATATCATACGTATAATTTATATCTGCCTGGTACACAAACTTTTCAACTCGACTTAAATTATTGTCAGCTTTTTTTTATTAATTTTGTTATTTATTTATACATGTTGTTTTATGTACTGTAATTAGATTATATATGTAGTTTTTTTTATAAATAAACAATTTTATCACCAAATTCGCTAGAAAAAATACTTATAGAAATGCAAATAGAGTAATTAAACTAAAGGAAAAAAAAGAAAATAAAGATGCATATAAGAATTACGTCTTTTACGTGTAATCAAAATACAAAATACTATTGGAGCATGTCATAAGAATGTTCACAATAAGAGTACTGATGGTAGGGAAGGAAAGCAACAAAAATAAAAGAGAATTCGCGACAACTATGTATGAAGAAGTGGCAAGAGGAGATGAAAGATAAGATAAAGTTAAAAAAATATAACTTGTATAACCACAGGTCTACATGACCCTTAAAGTTGTAATAAATAATTTCTTCTTCAGATATTGCAATTAAAGTAGCAATAACAAAATTGGGAATGTGTTCTTCTGCATATCACATGGTGCAAGATAATTACCCGGACAAATATTTTGTACCGGTATTCTCTTATTTCAAAGGTAATACCAACCAAACTATAAAAGTAATAGTTTATCGGTCTTAAGGTAACATAGTAATAACTACTTTTTAAATCAATCTCCATTTGTACGGATAAGAGAGCGAAATATCTTGCGAACGTATCAGCGGTGGTAGGCAGATACTCGATAGAGAATTCGTCCCAGGCCTTGAGAAAAGATCCTTCAGAGATTGCACAAACTCTGCCAGGATAGAAAAGTCTGTTGGATTGGGGAGCAAGAGGCCAACTTCTTGACATTGATGAAGTCGGGGGTGTAGGTCCTGCATGGTCTTGGCGCGATGTTTGAGAGCCCCATCCTAATGCCAAAACTACTGCGAGATCCAAAATGTTTGGAGGCTTAGGTGAAGTAGATGGGCTCCAGGATGTTCTTGATGCCCTGATCGATGAAAATAAGAAGTTTTTCCATCAGCCCTAATGCCTCTGAGAACCATGACGATATGCAGGATAAAAGGAACGTTCAATGCCTTTCCTTTGGCATTGACATCCTCATGAGATCGGGTAAGTCTTCTGGTGTTTTGAGTGTTTTCGACCTTCTAAACAGTAAAATATTTTCGTCTGTCTAGACGAGGTTGTTTCAGCGTGCCGGATGGAATCGGGATAAGCAAATCCTTGGCTAATTTCTTCCTAGTCACTTTCCGCTTCTTAGTCAGCTCCTGCTCTTGATCGTAGAGTAAGGGTAAATCCCCAGGTGTAGTTTGACCATGGACTGAACACTAAAATCGCTTATACCAAAGTCCTGGGCGAGTCTCTACTGAATGGCTTTGAAATGGCCGGCGTGGAAACGGTGACTCGTCGGCCTTGGCTAGGAATCTCCTCATCTGTTTTCAGATTCTTATATCGTTTGATCGTGTCATGGGGGGTTAACCGCGGGGCACCGAGGTATTTTTTGATGTCTGTAGGGAGGACGCCCGGCTTGAACAGTTCGAGAATCGCAGATTTTATTTACTAGGCGGAGCTACTATCTCAAAAAACAAGATTAAGATATGAAAAGAAGGTAAAGTGTAGAGAAAAAACAGAAAAAACGCCTGTTGCATCATCATTATCAATCGATAATGGTAATTATCTCGTATCCTGTAATAGGTTATTCTAAAACCTCAATATAACAGATTTAAAATAACTTTTGCTCATAAAAATCATAATGGTTTTATTGATAGCTTGGTTACGAACAGTCATGGAATAAAACTATTGCTTACATGAAAATGTATATAACAATACCGCAGTAGAAAGCAAAACGATAGGATAAAGTTTATATTACTATAAGGTAATCTAGGACCATTGCACAGTTAAGCTTTCTTCATAACACTTAAATCATGCTAAAACTTAGCTAAATAATAAAATATTCACATTTTGGACTCCACTTTAGAAACCTACAATGTCTAACAACCACTACATACAGAAATCAGAAAGAAATAACATAAAAAAGGGCATCAAGAACAAAAAAATTAATCAGGAACTTTTACACCTAGAAGAAGAACAAAACAACGATAATTATAAAATAAAGAAATCGAACGATCGTTTACTAAAAAGCAAGAGAGGCTTGCTCTAGCAAAAAAGCTCCCCATCTCTACTTTTTCCTGGTGAGTAGGATCGAAAAGGAGCTTTTTTAAGATCTCCGCTAGTATTCAAATAGAACTGATAACTACCTTGAGTATTTCCAGTTTACTCCTTCAACAGATATCTTGATTGTGATAGTCAATCTTTCGTACGCTTATTTAATCATTAAAGTGTAAGAGCCATCGCATTTGACGCGTCTTTATAATATTATTTTCTGTTTACAAATGAGGACGGAGTTGGTGACAAAGTAAATAATTACTTTAATAGGTCTTCAAGTAAACAGTAGTAATACTGTCCGAGGGTGATGCTCGGTTATTAAAATATGCAAAAAATGCTGATGCAGCTTCGCTTATTTCCAAAAACGTAAGGTTTATTCTGCGCATTTAATTGGTATTATTGGGTTACAATTATTTTTAACTATACAATCACAAAAATTACCAGTACTTCTTATAAGCAACGTCCGAAAAGTAATCCGACTAATTTTCTTGGTCCAAGAAGAAGGGTTGAGGAGTCGGGGAGACGGAGTCTTTAGGCCTGACGATTGATAGGAGATGTCAGGTAAACACTGAAGTGGGCAGATGTCTGAGTGTCTCGTTATTGCTGCAAATGCAGCGCAGTGTAGATTAGCGATATGCGATACAATTGTCAGTGAAACTCGAAAAACTTACAGAGATACGCAGAGCTTGCAAGAAGGATGATTTATCAAAAGCACAAGTGTTTAGATGGCACAAAGCATTTAGGAAAGGAAGAAAGCATGTCGAAAAGGAGTAACGCACAGGGTGTGCATCAATGTTTCACACTTCGGACAATGCGGCTAATGCGAAAGTAGCCGACGTCTCAATGTTAGATTGATAACAAATGAAGTGGAACTTCTAATATCCATTGTGCATGAAATCGTCGTGACGGAATTGCAGATGCGGAAAACTTGTGCTAATTTGGTCTTCAGGGCTTTGTTAGACAAACAGAAGAAAAACATTGTGTTTATTTCTTGTAAGCTTTTGGATTGTGAAATGGAAAGATTAATCCAATTTTTTAGAGAATGTCCTAAATGATGACAAACCGTGGGTTTTTGAATTACATCCGGAGACAATACTACTTCAAAATTACAAATCGGCATCTACTAAGTGACACAATAAAATTCTTGTTGAATACGAATACAGTATGGTCTAAAGAGGTGTTTCAGACCTTTGATATGATGATGTGACCATTTCCTGTTTGGCAAAAAAAACGAGGAGGAGCTACACGGTAATACCAAATATTTCTGCAAGTGTTCCAAAAGAATCAAACGTGCCACGTTTAATTTAACAAATTAAATGTAATTTTGATACATATATGTAACATGTACTTTACAAAGTTTAAAGTAAATGTTCAGTAAAAATAAATTTAACAATAAAAAATTTATTACGATTTTAAAAGTTCTTTAATTCAGAATAAAGTTGTCGCACGATTTTATGCTAGATGTGATAAACAAGTATTTTATTAGAGAATTGTTTACGATTGATATAACAAATTTAACTTTAAAAGAGTTTCACTTAACCATGTTTTTTGTGACAGAAGGCTAATTTTAGCAGATACCTGAACAAACATGGGCAAAAAATTATTTGAAAGAAGTCATGTAAAACTGAGTTATGAATATATTCATTTAGCTGAAAGAAAGCTTCTTGTCGGTGGATATTCCACACTTTAACAGAAACACATAAACTAGAGCGTGTAGATTAGTATAAGAAAATTTAACAAAAGTTGGTCTAAAACAATTGCGAAAACTTGCAATGAGATTTGGATATATGTATTTCACATGAATCAAAATAGCAATCGGCACAGTGGATATTTTTAACAGATTCTATTCAAGTTTGAAATGTTGACAACAACATGAAACGCTTGCTACAGAATACTAAACAATATGTCTGTTAAACGTTAACCAAAAGATTTATTTACAACGCTCTAGGAATGACATCGTTTTACACTACGATAATGTTTCAAGGTGTACCGGACATTCAATTAAGGTATTTTTAAAGGCTTTCGGGTTCAAATTTATGTCTATCAATAAATGTAATGTCCCTTAGATCAATAAAAAAACAACATTTGAAATATTTGCCTTTTATCATTGAGAGTCGAAAATCATACGCATCGTATTTTATACTCCACTCGAAAAAACAATATAATTAAAAGGTGATCTCATCTTCTTTATAGTCTTGATCTAGCATCTTTCAATTACATTACTTTTTCAAGTGGAGCATAAAATACGATGCTTATGATTTTCGACTCTCAATGGTAAAAGGCAAATATTTCAAATATTGTTTTTTTTATTGATCTAAAGGACATTTACAATCTGTTACATTAATGTACAATAGTCAGTAAATAGCATAACAGAGTAATTTGGCATGCAAATATGCTTCCCAACAATAGTAGTCTTTCTTAAAATAATTTATATAGATTGATTAAATATGTTAACAAGACTACTTAAGTAAAATTGTCATTAATCAAATCTGAAAGAAAGATATAACAGATCAATCCTTCTTAACCGTTATTAATTTGGCTTTTCTAACAAATTCAACGCCAGGTTATTGGAGTGTACTAGAAGTAGTTGAGAGTTTCTGCCTATTAACCAGTAGAGTTACTGTATTCTTTTTCATATGAGCGTCTTTAAGTTAAGTATTTTGTTTAAATGTATACAAAGATATTTGACGCAGTCTTGTTGTGGAACCATATGCGGTTTAGGCTAACTGAGATACACATTTCTTGTCGTACGGTAAAGATAGTAACATGCACGGATTTTCTTTCATTTACATTGTTACCAGGTCGGACCCAGGCGGTGATAAATCGGGCGTCGGGACGCTACGACCGGCAACGCATGGGGCACGGAAGGCTAAAAAAACGAAGCGTCGGCTCCAACTTACGAATTAGAATTATATTTACAATCTTACAGAACTTAACCTGCCTTACGCTAACCTATCAACCCTAGCTAACTTAACCTACTTAGCTAATGTACAAGAACTTAACCTACGACTTAATGTATGCGCTGAAACGGGCAGCGAGTTGGTGCAGCAAAGTCGGGCCTCGAGCTAGGTGTAGCAGAGCAAGTAGCGGGGCCGGTGGCGCAGCTGGTCAGCGAGCAGCAGGGCCGGCAGCAGGTCTAGGCAGTGGGATCAGAAAGCGAGCAGCAGGTGCGGGCAGCGAGCAACAAAAGAAACCAAAAGGGGCTCACCTGATGACTCTTGATGATTTCTTCTTAAGTGGATGGCGACTGAGACCGAATGCTTCGGTGACTCAGGTTTTAAGGGCTGAGTTCGTGCCCCACTCTGCTGGTGGGGTGCAGAGTTTCAAGGCGGAAGCACGCTGAGCCCGCTGGGGGATGCGGGGTTTATCCAGGACTGGTGGACGCCGGAGGCGCCTTTGCGCTGATTGGAAAATGCGTCGGCGCCCTTGCCCTGGTTAGTAAATGCCGTGGCGGCTATGGTCGCTGGCGTTTGGGTCGACTCGGAATCGCTTGGCACGACGCGGTGCGGTAGGTCAAGAACCCCAGTGTTGCACACGGCGCCACAAAGTCGGCCTCAGGTAACATTCCTTTTGGGATTATAAATTCCAAAGAAGGGTCTTTGTGTTGCACACGCTCGAAAATTCCGGGTCAGGTAGCATCAGCCCCTGCGAAATCGGGGCCAGGTAACAACATGTATTCGACAGGTCTTCAATCAATTTTCTATTTCGTTTAGGTTTCGTTGGAGTGTTTTTAATGCGGTATTTTAATTATTTTAGTAGGCTAAAATGGCAGGATCATTGACGTAAGTATCTGCCATTGCCTGTCTCGTTGATGGAAGATCTTCCGTATATAATAGATTTAGGACTTTTCCAAGTATGGTACTCAGTAGGATCCCTAACCGAATTGGTTGAAGAGAAGTCAGTTCTTCTTTATATTTGAATTTATATAAAAGTTTATGTGTTATATCTTGTCGAATACTTGTGACATGTCTAAAAAAAACTGCATAAGAGTATTTTTCAGCTGGAGATGATGATTAACTCTAGTGACAATCGTATGAACCTATTCTGTGGTAGCATGTCCTTTCCTAAATCCAAGTTGAGGATTGGTTTCATTCTTTTTAGAGATAATTTTTTAAAAACTCTAGCTATAAGTGGAAGGAGGGTAACGGGTCTTTTCCTCTAGGCTTTTCCGGATTTGGAATTAGAATAATTTGTGCAGATTTACATTGGTGTAGAAAGGAACTTTATCTTAGAATTGTGTTGAATACGTAAGTAATTATTTTCACTATCCTTTTTCCAAAAGTTCTTTGAGGGATTTAGCAGTTATCAAGTCATATCCCGATGCTTTATTTAATTTTAGGCTTGTTATAGTCCGTTTTGTTTCAGCAACTTTGGTAGGTTTGATCATTTCTAATAGTTATTTTTTAAATTGTTCTGTCTTTCTCTTAAGCTTTTTTATTTGTTTCTAAATAAAACTTTAATTTTGCAGAAAAAAGCTGAGAACTTATTTATACACCTGTTATTTCCTATCAGAAATAATTTAGTGCAAGATAAAAAGAGCTACCTTAAAGCGTCTATCATTGCATTTTTATTGTTTTGATTTTTAGCCCAATTTTATTTAAACTCTTTATCTAAACCATTTGTTGTGGCTGAGCATATTGTGCAGTTCTAATATTTAGAATGATTGATACTTTTGATACTTTTTTTCTATTCTGGCACACTTACCGGCACAGCAGCATCAAGGGGTGCCTATTAATATGCCCTAACGGACTTAACACTAGGACGTCACAAATACTGACATTCCATACTTACTTTTAATTTTATTTAATCCGCAATTAACACTCTAAGGAAGATTTTGTGCTAGTCCTTCATACATTTCTATCATTTTAGCTTACCATATATTGTAATCTACTCTACATTTTAACATAGTAAAGCGAATTTTTTAAAATTTACAAAAATTTAATATGTATATGCAGTATGTTTAGTAGAGTATCAATATCAACAAGAATGGCGTAATACCATAAAGGAAACTTTCTAAGGGGTGCGATGAAATTAAAAGGAATTAAGATGTTGATTAATGTCTCCATGATGATCAGCGTCAAAAATGCTGTCGAATGATATGCTGCATGACATATGTGAGTATAATGAATTTTGGAAATCGCAACGGTCACTTCCGGTTGCCGTTAACCGATTTGGCTGAAAATCAATCCCATGAAAGGTACTGAACTAAGATGTGTGTATGCCGAGCTTGAAGTGAATCCGTTGAATAGAACGGAAGTTATAGTGTCTCCAGACACACACATAGACAGACAGGATGATAATCTCATTAACTTTCTATAAGATCCGCTGTAGGAAGTTAATAAATGTTTATACCTTATCTTAAAACACCCTTATTTTGTTAGTTGTTATACTTAGTTACTACAGAAGAATCATAAAATTTGAAAAAGATATATTTTATAAAGCATTGCAGATATAATATTAAACAATACAGGAAAAGAAAAGGAAAACATCCACGTTTAAAATGTGGGTTTACAAGCCCCATTTTAGATGGAGGACGACGAATTTGCTAACCGTTTCGTGTTCAGCGAAGAGGCGACATTTTATGTAATTGGAAAGAGAGACTGTTACAATTTTCAAATACAAAATACAGAAAATTTGTATACCGTTGTGGGATATGAAAGGGATTCACAAAACCTCAATGTCTTTTGTGCAGTCTCCAAAATGATTCTTTAATGAATAGATTATAACGGGTACAACATGCCTAGATATGCTGTATTTATGGCTGTTTCTGCACCTAACATAGGATTTCCTTAACTGCATACTCCAATAAGCTGCAGCTTATTGGTATAATGAAATGCGTGACTATCTAAATGAAAAATTCTCTTACTACTAGATTACATAATGAGCTAAAGAGGATTTCCAATTGTTCGACTACTTTAGATTTTCCAATCTACCGGTTTACGATATATTTCTTTGAGATTACAAAAGACCTAATTTACATACCTCTAATGCAAAAAAGTTTTTGGATGAACATTGAGACTACATTGCTGATGTTCCCAAGAGCATTAATAGGAACATACAGTACGTGTGTGGACCGAACTGAATTATTGTTTAGACATATTGTTGTGATGTGATGAACACACGTCAAACACTTCTGTTGGTATGAATAAAAATTTGGGCGTTTTTCCTCCTCATTTATGTATTATTTAATATTATATATGTAATATTTTGTAAAATATATCTTTTTAAAATCTGATAACTTTTTGTAGCAACTCTGTATATTAACTTTTAGCCAATTCGTGCATAATTGAAAAATATAGATCAAACGATAATTTTATAATTTATTAGGAACTGTTTTAAACGGCTTTTACATTTCAACTATTGGATCTAATTACTGTAATTGAAATTAGGAATTTACGAATTATTTTAACACTAATTTCAAATATTGGGATAATAGAAATATGCAAATAATTATTTAAACACTTCCAGTTGTAATAATTCAAAATGTTCCAATACCTTTTATGTAATCATACGACTACTTTTGATTTGGGCATTTGCAAGTATTATTACCCAAATAATTTTGCAACATAAAATATTTAATTAGAGTATTCATCGTATTTTTATTGAATTATTTTTTTAGTCGTATGTCAATTATATTTATAAAAAGTATAGAAACTTTTTTAAAACGTGCCTAACAGATTTATTGTATACATATCGTTGTAATTTTTTCTATTATTTATAGAACTGATGTCTAAGGCAGTTGTAAAAGATGGTAAAACATTTTAGTTAAGCTGTGAAAGCACAATAGAGTTGATGTTAAGCTTTTGTAATGCAATAAAGTTATTATAAGTATCTTAAAGATTGTTCACAACGTCACGTCTGCACCACTTGCTGAACCTTACCATCGAAACTAAACTTATGACCGCACAGTATTTCTTTTAAGAGGCCGAAGATGTAATAATCAGATAGCTCTAAATCAAGGTATCTACTCTCTGTATGTGTTGGTCCGTTTATAATATTAAGGAGTAAACAGGTCGGCTTTCATTCATTACATTTGCTTTTCCCTTCTTAAAACTATATCCACTCGTAAATCTTTCGTTGATGTATGGTGCATGTTCTGTGCTGTGCCAATATCTGGCGATAAATTTTCTTATATTTAACCCTTTCTGTCTACAGAAAACGCACTAAGGCTCCTTGTTCCTCTATGTTGTAAGCACTGAGTAGAACGGCCACACTTCTACCTTCGTTGTTCTTTGGTATATAACTGGAATGCTGTACGCGGCTTTCTTTGCATACATGTGGTACTGCAAGTCAAAGCTACTCTCTTTTATTACAAAGCAATTTTAAAATTGCTTTTGTTTTTTTATTTAACTTTATGTGTATATTCATTTATAGACGAATAAGTAACGTCTTCTAAAAATAAATATTTTGAAAACCTTAAACAAAACTATTTAAATAGATGCATTCAAAGACAACAATGAAAAAAAACGAGTGCGTTAAATTAAAAAAAAAATTATAATAATAAAATAAAGATAAACCTTTATTTAAAATTTTTTATTACCACTTATGGAACCTATCGCTTCGTTTTTGTATGTAGAATCGTGTCCTGATAGTGGACACGTTGACATCGTTTACAATTTTGGTGTACGATTTACGAACTTATCGCGCAAAACATTCCCATTCAAAGCGATTATTTCTTTAGTTCTCAAAGCTGTTTTTAATTTAACATTAAATAAGTGAAATAATTGAAATCTTCAAAGTAACCTGGTTTTTCAAGAGTCAGGTTCCATTTAAGTAATGAGCAAAACAAATAGAAAGCTGATGGTTTGCCTCCTCGGACTAACGCTATTCAAAAAAGATAATAGAATTCACTATCGCAATCAAATCTATTTTAACTTTTTCATTAGATAAAACATCGAATAGACAAACAAACTAAAGCAGTTTTCAATGTTTTGAACAAAAACCGCGTGTTCGAGCTTTTGAACCGTGAAGTGGAAGAGGTATGTCTGATTTGTTGGAGGAAGTTGTAACCTGCCTCCGCTTGGCTTCTTTTTATTTACCCGGCTCAAATCCATTTTAAAAAGACATCAGTTTTAAACTTAAAGCGTACTGTAAAGAGTTTCTAATGAAATTCTAATCCAATACTTTTAGCTGAGCCCCGAAACATGGAAAATCCTCTGGTAACGGTATACTGATGCTCAAGGATGTTATTTTAAAGAATATTAAGTGTATATAGAGATATATTCAAGTAAACATGTTTTCTGGACTCAGTCTTACTTCAGATATATTATATATATTTTTAATACAATGAGTTTTTTTAAAGTTGGTAAATGATTATGGTAGGAAATGCTAACTGTTTATCAACCGTGCAGAAACTCCACAAGATCCATAAAATGTTTTGGTTTTGTGCAATTTAGACATGTCACGATAAACTTTAACGTAACTCCACTCTCGTAGAGATTTTTTCTGGTTGATGATTTATTTGCAGTTCTCAGTCTTCTAACTCCATGGCTGTGAAGTAGTTGTATTATAGTTGCACATTTTGAAGAAAAAAGATTGGTAATATTTTATATTACAATAAAAAAAGCTACTGAGCATTCAATATGTTTACTGTTCCACTTAAATTATTTCATATACTATGCATCCCTATACATCCCATCTCAAGATAAACAAGAGTAGATAGTTTAGATTCCAATACCACAATAACTTCTTATAAATAAGTTTGGAGATATTTGTTACATTTTTGTCGAAACTCACAAATAACAATTATTGGGTTTTGTTGCCAAACGTTTCAAACCCAAAACATTACTAAAATCTATTAATATGTCAACATCTTCAAGTCCTTTTAAAATCAAATTATGGTTTTTTATTATTTTGTTTCTATTTTCTTCGAGTATTGATGTTGATAGATGACCACAAATTTAAGACCTTTTCTGAACAGTTTGTGCCACTGAAATACAGTTTTTCTCTGTAAAGACTGATCACTGAATGTATTTCAGTAGCATTCATTTCTTTTTTAGTAAAATTCAATGAAACTTTGTTCAACAATATTAGATATTTTAAAAATCGAAAAAACAAAAAGTTGCTGTTACTTATAAACTATTCGACGTATCAAGAAAAAAGCGACATTTTAAATCTATAAGAAATTATGTAATTATAAGACAAAAAAGATAATATGATCAGAAAGATGGAATGTGGCGCAAATTACTATTTCTTAAATTAGAACGTATACTTTTCATCTAACTACAAGTCAGGCTCCAATCAAAAGGACTCAACACAAACACAGATGGGTTGAGCGAGACTCGAACTCGACCGGACCCTTTCCAGAGCACGAAAGTATAGCTAGATATAAAAAAAAAATACTGAGCGATAGATTTTAATTTTCGCTATACACCTATGCTAATTTTAGAATTTGCTACCACTCGGAAACATGCGAAATAAATGTTTATAATGCGAGCTCAAGAAATTCTTATTATTTCCTCGTAGAGGCCTTTTTTTGATTTTCCGAAGTGACCAATAATTTGCGCCGTTACTAATTGGATTTGCGCCGTAGCAAAAACGCGGATTATACGTTGCGATTATTAAAAAATCAATGAAATTCCATTTTTGCAACGAATTTGCGTGTAAATTTGTATTAGTAAATGCTATCGCGCGCATGCGCGGTACTCGTTACATGCAAATTCGTTGCAAAAATGGAATTTCATTGATTTTTTAATAATCGCAACGTATAATTCGCGTTTTTGTTACGGCGCAAATTATTGGTCACTCCGGAAAATCAAAAAAAAGGCCTCTACGAGGAAATAACAAGGATTTCTTGAGCGCGCATTATAAACATTTATTTCGCATGTTTCCGAGTGGTAGCAAATTCTAAAATTAGCATAGGTGTATAGCGAAAATTAAAATCTATCGCTCAGTATTTTTTTTTATATCTAGCTATACTTTCGTGCGCTGGGAAGGGTCCGGTTCGAACTCGCCCGCGCCGGTCCGATGACAGAGGAACGTTGATCTTGACCACCGAGCCATTACAGTCCGCTCATCTCCTAACAATTCTATGGGGTTGAGGTCTAGACTCTGTGGTGGCGACGTCATCATTTTAAGCATTTTTTGTTCTTCTTGGTCTGCTAGATAGTCCTTATAAAACTTTGAAGTATATTTAGGACAGTTGTCCGTTGTTAATCGCAACCCAGATGGTATAGCGTTTTATGTAAAAAATTTTTATATGTTCTCGATTTTTACTAAGTTCCCCATACCAGCTAAAGAGAACCACCCCTACACTAAAACAGACTTACCTCCATATTTGAAAGTCGGAACAATACAAACATATTTTTCAGTCTTAGACCAACGCATGAAGATTTTCTGTTTTTAAATGAAAATTTAAAATTTGGATTCGTCGGACTGTAATACGTTTTTATACTGTTCAATTACTTAGGAACGGTGCTTTTGCGCTTAATGAAGCCGTTTAGGCCATAAAAACGATTTTTTGATTGCAATGTGACCCTGAAGATTGCCCTACTGAAGACGCCGCTTTCTTGTGCTGACTGATATTGTTTTATTACGTCCCCGGTTAAACTCCGCAACAATTAACCTTCTTCGCCGCTTACTTATCAGTCTGATGAACTGCTCATCTGCATCAAATGCTACTCGTGATAGCCCAAAGCGATTACGACCCCTAAGACTTCTTGTCTCGCTGTAGCATTGTAATCTAAGAATCGCTGTCGAAGAACAAACTCTTAATGTTTTCACGATGTTATGCATCGATAGACTTTCTTAATGTAAAGTGAGAATGGCTGAATGAGTTTCTGTGGAGAGAGACTTACCATGGGCCGTTGAATGCAAAAATAAGCGGCACAAGGTTCAATGATAAACTGGCGAGTTTGAAAGTTGGAGCTCTGGTCGACGCACAGTTTTTTTTTAATGTAAACAGACATCTAAAACAAATGATAGAGACAGAAAGAAAGTTTCTAAGTCTTGAGTGGCAGTTCAAGGACGTACATTATGTTTTTTTTTACTCTAGTTTTTAAGCCAACAAATACTTACAAGTACTTACAAATATTTAAAATAAGAACAATAGCGAGGAACAGAAAAAGATGTAAAACTAGGACCATTATAAATACTTATATCCAAATTAATTTTTAAATTGTCACAAGTTGCCAATTGATTATAGTGCTGTACGGACTTACTGACGATCGCCCCACACGTGCCAAGAGTGCTGATAACACAACGTTACTAATGACATAAGCACATTTATATATGTAAATTCAAAAGTAAACATTAAATTATTTTAAAAATAAGTTGTAAATATCAAGAAAGTCGTAAGTGAGCGACTTCAATTATAACTCAATTCATTATAACCCAAATACAATATGTAAACAATTTATTAAGTAAGATCATACATTTTTCAAATCCACTGCCAGCTAATTCAGCCACCACGGTTAACTCTTCTCTTAACATATTACAATATACCCGCATAACAAATAAATTACCAGTGGCAAAGAACATACGCGGATTTATTATGAATCAAAATCGATTCAAAATTGGCTCAACGAAACCTTGCCAATTTTAAAATGGGGCATTTTTCTGTATAAGACTCTTTCATGCAGGTTGTACGGAGAAACCCAAATTTGGCATTACCGGAACCGGAAGCGATACAAATTTTTTGCCTGCTCTAAAATTGAAAGCCGGTCTTAAAGCATATGTATATTGAAAATCACAATTCTACGATTATTCCTTCGGTCAGTATTCGCGAGTTAATTTCGGCCTTCCTGCCAAAGCCGCGGTCCTAGCAGACAGAAGAGAAATTTCGACGGTGCCCGCGATAATTTTGTTTGCGCGTCACCTAATTCCGTCTCGCTCTGACACATTGATGAAATATGCGTTGAAGTTACGTTGATATCACAAATATATAGCAAAAATCGTTCGTGCCGACCGGAGCGCCTCCGAAAGACAAATTCCGGCCCGGAGGCAGGCGCGGCCGAGGCATTATATTTCCGGAACCGCAAGTGATAGAAAATTTTCTTTTGAGAGCGGGTAATAAAGCACTCTTTTGCCAAAAATCACGTTCCTACGATTATTCGTTCCGTCAGTATTCGTGAGTCAAATTCCGCCTGGACAGGGGCGCTGCGGGCCCTGCCGCGGCGGCCGCCTGTCGAATTCCGCGGGGAAGCAATTAACGTTTTGTAAATACATCTTGCCTTCACCGATAATACGAATTTAACGTTGTAAATATATATAAGTTGTTTCGAAAATAAAGAGAGAAAATTATAATAAATTAAATTTTTACTTGGTGACTTTTCAGTCTATAATTTTTTGTGTGATTGGTAGCTAATATTTTTTTAATGCATAATTATATACGGTTGGTAGCTAAATATTAAAATGACATCTACAATCTCAGACAAACATTTACACTTCAAAATTTTTCTTGTCAATCACTGGTGAAAACGTTATAACTTTTTAACCTTTGAGCCCCCGAGGATGACACTTAGTTTTTTAGATTCTACTCTTCAATCTGAGTCGAATGACACTAGTCTGAGGTCTCTACGATGTATGCACCAGAAGTTTAACGATATACAATAATAACTAATTAATAAAATAAATCTACAAGTAACTAATTATTTTTATTCAAAACAATATTCTATTAGAAAAAGAATAGTTATTCACTTTATAACAGAATTTCAATAAGGTATATAGACAGTTACACCTTTTAATCAAGGAATACGGGGCTAGGAAAAACGGAAATTACTTCTTTAAATAAGTTTACCATCTCGATGGTGATTATAAATGCCACATTATACTTATACGAGGTGCTTTCATCTTATAACACCTTCGAATTTTTTTCTCATGACAGAACAGATAGAAACATGAGGTTTATTTCAAAATACGCGCGCATTATTTGTGAATGCGTGACGGAGATGCTAGAACTGCACGGCATACAGGACTCTAGCGGCAGCGGCGAGAGTGAGGACTCTTTTTGATCCTTAAAATGGCGACGTTTTCATTACAAAAACAACGTGTAATCATTCGTTTTCTTCATTTGCGTGGTGCGAAACCGACTGAAACTTATCATCAGTTGAGTGAGACATGTGGTGATGGTGTTATGGATGTGTCCAATGTGTTTGAAGAAGACAGATGACAATCTTGGCCTCGGACCAGTCGGTCTGACGACATTATCAAGCGAGTGGAGAAACTTGTTTTGGAGGATCGCCGAATGAGTGTGGAACTCATCGCCTCCAAAGTTGGCATTTCCGTGGGATCTGTGCACACCATCTTGCATGAAGACTTGAAAATGCCACCAAGACAACGCACCAGAGCATCGAACGAACGCGACACAAGAGTTTCTTCGTGACAACAGTTTTGAAGTGTTTTATCATGCTCCCTACTCACCTGACCTGGCTCCTAGGGACTTTTGGCTGTTTCCAACGATGAAAGACACTGTCCGTGGCCGCAAATGATGATTGACTAGTCGTGACGCTACTCCTTCAGCGATTTTCCAGTGGTCAAAGAAGACTCCTAAAGAAGCATTCGCAGCGGCCATGGAATCATGGCGTCGACGTTGTGCAAAATGTCGCTCCAGGGAGATTACGTCGACCAAAACACAAGTTTTACAGTTTTCGTGTGATTAATTTGTGAGAAAAAAATCGGAGGTGTTATAACTTGAATCCACCTTGTACAAGCTAATACCCGTTACATAAAGGAACTTGAGAATAGATTTTGGATTCAAAAATTCGAAATTAATCTGAATAATTAGTGCTGAGAAAACTATTGTTGACTAATTAAAATCGATTGATATTTCAGTTAATCAAAATAAGTAATCTTAGTCATCTCTACCAGATAGATAAAATCTCTATATCATTTTTTTAATTGCCTCTTAAGGCTTGCCTCGTCATCTCGGCGCTAGCGTCAGCACTGAATATATTTTTTCAACAGACCTTCTACAATGTTCTAAGCAGTAAATTGTAATCACACTTTAATTAGTTAATTGCTAAAGAACGGTAATTTGGAATGGACAGATGTGAGTAAGGACACTTATGCTTAACAAAAGCTGCAATCTTCAATATCATGCGTGATCTAAGGTTACTCGTTGCAAAAGTTAAATTTCTGTACCTATTCATTAAACATTTTGCTAGGCATTTTCATCCATCTAATGCCCTTTTCATTTTTTGTAATTCTATAACTGATTATAAGCATAACTGTATTTATCTCCAAAATTAAAAAAATAAAATATTTACTATATTGTTTTTCTAAAATAAAATTAGTTAAGATAGAAAAGTGAAATATTAATCAAAAGTTTAGAAGGTCGGTAAGTTGCGCTGGCGTAACTCGTCTCAGATCGATGAAGACCGTGAGCAAATGCCAGCCGTAATGCACTAAGCCCTCGAGCGTTCTGTATGGATTAAGTTTCATGCACTGTGTTCCTGGAACAGCGACCAGGAACGCTAAGGCGTGGAGTCTAGAGTTAGGGAGCGCTCCGTAATTTAAATTGATAGCAAGCGAGTTAAACGGAGGTGGGCGAAAGCTTATGCTCCCGCCAATAAAATCCTGCGGAATCACGTCGCAATTAAGTTTTCTGGGTGCCACGACCGAACGATGTCACCACGGACAATTTTTAGAGCGCCGTTCCACTTCTGCTCAAAGACATAATTAAGGCCCCAGTCACGCAAGCGAAATGAGTCAAGTTTATTTTTATTTCCGGCGACGCATACAGAAAAGTTCGGCCGGAGAAAATCCGAGCATGCAAAGAAATTCGCCGTAATGTGGGAAAACGCCCCGCCTTTTAGCCGAACGTGACAGTTAGACCACATATTACCACAAATAATTTGCTTGGGAATTCGCCGTCCACCATGCATTAACTTACGTTACACAGCTGCACTAGTTGTTATTAACCTCCTTGTGCTGCAGATGTGCTTTTGCTTATTCAGCTGCATGTTCTATTAATTAGGTGAGAGATGCAAAAGATTTCTAAAGTGCTATGGCATGAATCTGACGTGTAATTGCATAAATAAACTTGGGTTTGGGGATAGCAGCCGCTGCCATGGAAACTTACTAACAATGCAGAACTTATTAAAAGTTTAGAACATTCGACAGCTCCGTTGATAAGGCACGAGGCTCCTCCGAAATTCAACTTATATAATCTTATAAGAGATTTACTCATTGTGTGGCGTTTTGAAGCAATACTAAAATTCGCTTTAAGAATAACCATGACAAGTTAGTCATTTATAGTATTGTAAAATTAATTTTTTTAATTATATAGTGATTACATTTAATATTAGTGATGTAAAGTAAGTCTTTTATGTCTCGGTTGCTAATAAAATATTACTATTTGGTCGTCACAAATTCTAACAATTTCTAGTCGTAATACAGTAAATTATCGTATGACAACTCCCTTGCGGGAAAGGTTTTTGAGTATCTCTCCGGTGATGAGGTCATAGCCGGGCAACTGTATTTATTTAATTTTTCTGAGTGTAAAAAGGTTCGGTAGTGGAATAATTTGGTAAGAGGCTGATAATGTTTCTGCGATTTCTTGTTTCTCGTCTCTGGTCATTTGGGAGGGCAGTGGTTGGAATACTGTCCTGAAATGGTTAGCGAAGGTTGCCGCTTTTCCTTTCTCTGTTCGTGCCCAGGAACCATCTTGTCTTTTTATGGGGGGTATAGGGTGCTGCTGGCATTTAATGCTTTCGTTACTTTCCATAATATATAGTCGGAGTCCGCTGTGACACTCAGGTTATCCAGATAGTCTTGAATAGAGTCATTTTTGAGATTTTTTATTAGTGCTTTTAGTACTGAGGTGGCTGCGTCGTCGGTCTGAGAGATAATGTGTAGATTGAGAAATTCTTCTTAACTATCTTTTTTCCGCAATTTTTTTCTTTATTATGAGGGGGCACTGTTCCTTTGTTCTCTTGACAGGTATATCCCAAGATGTATCTTGTATTAGTCTGGTGAATTGTAAATTGGCAGTTCTATGTCCATGAAAGTTTTTAGAGAAATGTTCAAGTCCAGTTGGTTATTCATTATCGTTCTGTAGTAGTCCCAATTTGTCCTTTTGTTAGTTAGTTTGTTTGGTTTTTCTCGAGAATGGAAGTGCTTACAGTAGCTACCACCGGAGAGTGGTCTGAATGTATCCCTGGATCAATGGGCCAATAGTTGGGTTAGTAAGTTGATAAATAGCCGAGTTGGAGTTCTTGGACTACTTGGTATAGTGTTCTTTCTCCACACAATGTGTGCTTTGAATTATAATTTCCGCCGCCAGGAATCTGCTCCCAAGGGAGCGAAAAAGTTGTATAAAGCCTTCTTTGGTGGTTAGTTTGGTGGGCAATAAAGAGCTGAAACCGTTAGAGGACAATGAAAATTTTCTACCGTGACGCTAGTGGCTTGCATATAATCCTCTTTAAATTCCGGTAGTTGGTAGTGTTTAATTTGTTTTCTAATGATGATGGCGGATCCGCCTCTTGCGTATTCGGGTGGTTTATTGTCAATAAAAAATAGTTCCGAATTTTAAGTAAGTTTCTGTTGGTGCAGTGTGTTTCAGAGATTAAAAGTATATCGATATCATTGCGTTAAAGAAAAATTTCGATTACTTGTTTGTGATTGATGATATCGTTTGCGTTACATAACGCTATTTTACGCATTTGCGCTATTTTTCCTAGTTAGGTGATATCTGAGTAGTTTAATTTGCTGTGTCAGGTGGTTTATGGTTTGCTGTTGTACCTGAATAGTTTGCTGCATTGTTATTATTCTTTGAATTTGTTTGTTGGGTTGTTGTTCTGGTGGTTGAGGTCATTTAAGACGCGTTCTTGGAAGGGGGGGGGCAAAATTGGGAGTTTTTTAAAGTTTTTCTGTATGTGTGGAGGTCATGTTGGATTTGGCTTATGCTGTTTTGGTTGGATGGGGGTAGATTTATGTTTGTTAGGGTTTAATGCCAATTTTTTTTGGGGGGGGGGGAGGTTAGTATTTGACTATTCTGTAAAAGATGCTTGGCTGGGTGTTTGTTCTGTAGTGGGAATCGCTGTTGCTCTTAGGAAATCTTCTATTTAGTATTTCTAAGTTTACCATTTTTTTTATTTTTAGAGAAGGATCGGTAGTCGTGCAGGCCTGCGCATTTGACGTATCGTGCTGGTCTCGTGCAACGGTATCTCGTGTGTCCGTAGCACTGCTACATTGTGGGGTTTGTTGTTTTCGTCGAGATTTTTCAAATTCGATCACTGCTTTTCCCATGCCTTTAATGTTGAATATGTCTTTATTATTAGCTTTGCGTAGGATGTCAGTGAAGTATAAGTTCTTTTTTTGTTTTGGTCTCTCGGTTGATTATACTCATTAAATTAGTTATTTCGTGAGTGGTGTAGGTTTCTTAGAATGACTACTTTTTCTTCGTCTAAGCTGTATGTATGTTGTGCGACCTTATGCTGGTCGCGTATCTTCTTGTAACCATCTATGTTGTTGATTTGGAGTTTTACTTTGTTGCGCAGCATTAGATGATACCAGTAATTCTGTTTATAGATGAGGGATTCAATAAGAGCAATCAATGGGTCTATAGCTGTTACGTAGTATAAAATAAATACTGAAACTTTCTCATTGTTGATTTTTTTGTGGGTTCAATAGAATCTATTACAGTTGTTAATGGTTAGAATCTGTTTAGAGTTGTTGTCAGATTTAATGCATTTTGGGTAGCGCAAGTTCTTTTCCTTTTGATTAACTTCTTGAATGTCATTTAGTTTGATGGTTTTGTTAACATCGTTGATGATTGACGTGTTGTCTGAGATCATAGCTATATAGTTAATTGAGATTGCGCCAGTTTGTAAGTGAAGGGTGCATAATAGGCCAGACTGGGCGTTTCTAGTTTGGATTAATGGAGAAATGATTGCTTATTGTTGATTAGTTGTCATTGGTAATATGTACGTTTTTATCTCTGTGTGGATTTTGGCGGCTACTGCAGCATCTTACTGTATGTAGGATTTGCAAAGTTGGGTTGGTTTGTAAATATTGGGTATTATGTATTTACAAAACCTTGTCGAAATATATTTTGATACGTGCGTGCGGGTTGGGTGTTTTGTTGATATACGGCGGCATTGTTATAAAAAATATTTAATTGAGGATCCGTCACTTCTACTTTGCATTTTTTAATATTCTTGAAAGCGAGCAAGTTTTATATTAAATAAATCAACTTACTTGATGTATTTTTAGTAGATATTAATGTGACCTCGGACTAATAGTGTTTAGCCGGCGTGATAACAGAGCAAGGAACCAGACCGTGTTTGCACTTTGAAACTAAAATGCGAACTGCCCTTAGATTTGAGCGTAAAGAATGCATTTACAAGTTTTAGCCATTGCATTTTAATTTCCTCTGATATTAGGGATGTTCTGTACTTTGAATCTTTTAATTTTGATTGTTTATGAATGATCAAACTTAAAGTCTGAATTTTATGACGCACTATCTATGGTAAATGGTATTGCTTTTAATGTATTTATTTTGCCAGTTCAACAATAACAATGTTATATTAATATATAATAATAATAACATTAATATAAACATTGCTAATATAATATAGAAAACATAGTGTATTTGACTATACATATTGTGTGAGTTTTATCTTCTTTGGTAATCACTGTTGGGATCCGATCCCAAGTCAAGTTTTGGGGTAGCTTGTGTTTGAGTCTGTGGTGGACGTTTCGTCTACTAATATTATAATGAATAGCAAATGTTTTTAAAGAACTTATTAGCACTTGCGCTGATGTACGTTTGGACTGTAGGTAACATCTAGTTCATAATGTAGCCATTTGTCTACATGTACCAGGGAGCATTCACTGCTATTCGAAGAAGACATTGCACTTTTAGTATATTGGATGTGGCTGTGTTGCTCCAGATCGGTGATGCATAAGTATTAGGGGTCTTACTAATGATTTACACATCAGGATAATACATTTAGGCTTGAGTGATGCCTTTCTGTTAATAAGAGGATACAGATGAGCTAATATCGTATAGCTTTCGTTGAGCTTTAGGTTTACGTGAAGCTTCCAGGTTATTCGTGAGTCGAGTAGTACCCTTAAGTATTTGATTGCTGCGTCTATGGGATGTCTTGGAATAATGTTGTGGTTAATTATTAGGTTGGGTCGATTTCTGATACGACTTAGAAAAAAAATTTTGCTTGACACTTGTCGGGATTCATTTGCAAGTTTCATTTATTGTACTACGAACATATTTGGTGAATTGCGTTATGTAATTTATTGATGGCTTATATAACGTCAGTGTGTTGTACTAGGACTGCTGTATCATTTGTAAATGTCGCGAAGGTTGCTTTGATAGGTAGAATGTTAGATGTGTATAAGATGAATAGTAATGTTCGTTGGGGAACACTTGCTTTAATAGCCTTTTTTTGAGGATTGCAGAGTTGATGCGTACAGCAATAGTTCTATTTTTCAGAAAGAGAAGACGATAACTTTAAGGTAGTTGAGTGACCTTATTAAAGGTCTGGGCTCCGTCTAAGAAGACTGCTACGGTACAATTTTTGTTTTCAAAGCTTTTTTCTATTGTTTAGGAGATGCATTATGATTGATGTGTAAAATAGGTTTTCCTAAAGCAAAACTTAAACGTTGGTATTATGTTAATAGGGTTAGCTCGCTCATTAGGCGCGAGCAGATGTTTTAATTAGTTTTGAAAATGCTGATAACAGACTTATTGGCCTGTAGCTGTCGATCTCTTGTATTTTCCAGGTTTTGGAAAATACTAATATATGAGCATGCTTACAGGCCTGTGGAAGTAGTCTAGTCGAAGGCATGCGTTATAAGTAGCTGGAAGGTTGGCTAAAATTCTTTTGGTAAGTTGTTTTAGAATTAGGTTTGGGATGAGGTCAGGTTGGAAGATTGTTTGTTAAGGTTTTTATTTCGTAGTGGGAGATATCGGCTCGATGATTACTGGTTGGTTAGTTTTGTGAATTATGTATACAGTGTAGCTTGGGGCGCAAATGGATTTAGGAATGAAGACTTTCATAATGGTTTGCAAAGACTTGATTTTTCAGAGTCAGTAGCAAGAGTTGTGCTAGTTGCTGCTAGCGTTGGTATTTGGTTGCGTTGCTTTAAAATACGCTTGGTGACTCCCCACGTGGTATCTTTCCGTTCCGTGCGTTCCTTCTTTCTGGATTTTGGAGTTCCTACCTGTCAGTTTCAGCGTTGTCCTTAAATTGTCACTACACCCTGGGCCTTCTTAGAAATGGGGTCTTAATGCTATCAATTGTATTGGGGATATGTAAAATAAAATTTACTTATTCTCTTCTGCGGTGCAACTGAATTTACGCTTAATGAGGGCCACTAACGCAGTTTTTTGTCTCAGATCAAGCCAATTTTTCATAACTTTAAAATGTAAAAGAAATCTTGGGTTAGAACTGTTATTTAGTGATGTAATACAAAATTTTATATAAATATTATAAAACTCCCTTTATGCCTATTTCAGGAAAGAAATTTATTTGTATTTTCACTTGTTCCTAATTATATTTTCCAAAATATACCTGGAGGTACGAAGGATAATCCGTGCGCAAATTAAGTGACCCTATTAATGACCGTCTACCTGTCCCTAATCGACTGCAATTAGTTTTAAACTGAAGAGTTTCGGGAGCATTCTAACACAAATTGTGACAATGTCGAGTGTAGTGGAATTCGTGGAGCCTAAGAGAGATCTACCGGTGATATATATTGGTAACCGATATAATTATAAAACTATGAATAAAAATTTGACTACGCGCTGAACATGTGTAAAGAGAAAGTACAGTGGCAATATAACTACGGACTCAAGCAATTTGGTCGTTTACGAGAGTGAACATTCCTGCATCCCTGATGTGGCAAAGACAGAAGTGGAAAAGTGCATACAAAGATGGCGAAAACGGGCTCATGCGGAATTGACACCATTAATGAAACTTTTTAATGAAGAAATTTGGAAAACGAAGAATATCAGACTGGATTTTGTCACAGCAGTTCCCACCTTTATGTCCAAAAAATCATTTTGCACAGGCAACGGCTATACGAATTTAATGTTATATCATTTACAAATAGAAAAAAATTGTTCTACAGCAACAATTGTTAGAAAATTTCTTGTTCATCGACGATGATGTGGAGGACCGGGTTCTTGCATTTTCTAACAGAAATTCTCGTAAAGGTTTGATGATAAGTAAAGATTTCTTTAGTGGCAGAATCTTCAACAGTTGTTGTTATTTATTAGATTAGCTTTATACTATCTACGCAGACATAGGAAACACTGATCGTGTAACCAATATAATCCCAGTTGTATATATATTGTTACCAAATCGCTAACAAACGACGTATGGCAGATTATTCCGTTTAATTTAACGTGAAATTTCATTGTGGTCCTCAAATATATTCAAAATTGATTTTGAGACAAAGTATTCAGGACATATTTTCAAATACGATAAAAGGGTGCAATTTTCACTTCAACCAATATTTATGGCAAAAAATTCACCAATTGAGTACCGGGATGAAGAAGAGATTCGCAAACACATGCGAAAGTGTGCTTCATTGGTGCATATGGATTGGAAAGCAAAATATGAAAGCTGGTTACATATTACGAAGTTCTCTCTCCAACACATCTTAGTGCAAGATTGTAATAATTGTTTCGTGGATGGAAAATGATGTGGTTGACATGTGGATATGCAGCGGCGAAATGTACCGAACGACAAATGCCATTGAAGAGTGGCACAATCAACTAAATCGTGCAGTTGGAAAGTACAAACCCAACATTTTTGAGGTATTATCGGTGTTAAAAAGTGATGCGGAACACCATGTGGTAGTCAAAACCCAAGTGAAACGTTATATGGCTCCACACAAAAGAGTTCAGAAGTACCAAGACATAGACCAACGTATTCGACAAACTGTAGCGGATTATGACAAGGAAAGCAAATCTATAGGTCAGTGTTTTTTTGCATATATCATCAAATTGTAATATTTATGTTTACTACTATAGTTAGGTGTTTTTGTAATGTTTGGTGCAAATAATATGTCAATAAATTATTATTGTCTATAAAATTATTTTCTGCTCTAAAACATGTTGATTTAGAAATATTTCTGTTGCGTTAACGGTTAGTTAATAATAACTAAACATCTGAAGTTTAAAAATGTGTAATGCCTATAGTAAGAAATGGGAACTAAAAAATCTAATTGCTAGTGAGTGTGTAGGACCGGATTAATGGTCTTCCGCAGGTTAGTAGACGAAACGACACTCGAACCAGGTAGAGGTTTTGGACCATGCACGAAACGGGAATATTTTAATCAACGCACAAATGGGAACGCACGAAACGGCACTAAATCCTCTACGTTCCCGGGTCACCTGGTTCGAAGTTTTCAATGTATTTTTAGTAGTTATTGATTCTCTACTCGTCCAAGACTTGTTTTAGACTTTGCGTAAGTTTATTTAATAAGCGTTTTGAGCCAAGGTTTTGGCTTCTTTGCCATTTGCATCTAACTTGTCTTTTATTTTTGGTTAGGTCCGCTGTTTTAATAGGTAGGTAGTGGTAATTGGGTTTTTGGTTAGGTTTGATAGCTAGCTTTGCTTATTGAGCGGTACTTGCTATTGAAGTTGTTAAGTTGCTTGTTGCGTTGTCTATTCCTTCATGATTGTTTAGACTGAGAGGGCACTTCAGGTGGTTGTCAAAGATGTTTTAAAAGTTTTCCCTTCTTATTACCCCGTTTATATATCTTAGTGGGGGTTGTACCATTTTAGGGGTGCTTATAAACAATATGATAACTGGTAGATAATCTGAGTCGAGCTCTTCAATTACGTTCGGATATATCTGCTTATCAAAGTTCTTTTGCAATACGATGTCGAGTAAGTCAGGTAGGTGGTCGATGCGATATGGATAGTATGTAGTTCTCTGGAACTACTATTTTAAACAAGTATTTTGTTGCGTATCCTTCCATTTTAATTCATTTAGCGTTGTTTGCTCGACAGCGTTATAGTTTTTGGAGTTCGGATCTCCTATCATCAAGAGTAGTTCTGTTGTGTTAAATGTGGTTTTCAGGTAGTCCTCGTTTAGTTTTTATCGGATTGTTGATAGGCGTTTATTATTGCAAGGTAAACGTCGCATAGTTTTATTTTGATGTCCTCTTTAGTTAAGTTTATTTTTAATGTGTTTAATAAGTTGAAAATTCTTTTGCTAATAATTTTTTGACATCTTTGGTCAATGCCATATAATTTGTAATGTTTATTATTAGATAAATGAAAGGTATTTTTGGTTTTATCATCAGGGTTTCTATTTTGGGTTTTCATTTTTGTGTTGATTGTCGCTATCATTTGGGTCAATAGTTTTATAGTTTACAAGGTTGTTACTACACTGAATTTGTTAAGTGTTTGAAGTCTATGAATAACGTTTTTGCACTTAATTTAGCGGAGGTGTTAATGAGGTATCTTTACGCTTGTTTTGCATTTGAATTTCCATTGGAATGTCATTGTTTAAGTCTTTAATTATTTTGTTAAAATAAAAAGTACTTACAGGCTAAGTTAATATAACATCAGTTTCGTTAATAATAGTACTTAGTCTTTTACACACTTGCGACAGGATGTCTGCGCGCTTCGAAAATTCAAGCCGGAATTCGTTATTATTTTTGCCATCTTTATAAAAATGTAAACAATTGTGACAGTAGTTTTACAAAAATTAAATCGATAGATAAGAAGACTTGCCCAAAAATTATCAAAATTTCTTAAAAAATTAAATTACTTCATTTTTTTTAAAGCTTCTATTTTTTGCAGTTATATATCGATTCTGATGCGATGTTTATTTTCTAATCTACTACTGAAAATTAATTTTCAACAGATTTTTAAAGATATCATTTAATACACATTGAATTTTCTTTAAATTGTTTAAATTTTTTATTTTTTGAAAATTCTTAGTGGTTTAGGACGTCGTGCAACTAAAAAGTTTAATTTGGGTTGCCTTATAAAATACACCTAGAGCGTTGCAGATATAAACTATTTGAGAATAATCGTCATAAGTTTTTTAATTTACTTTTATAATACGATACTCATTGATACCAACATCTTCAGAATCTTCAGTATTATTATATTTTGTTACTTGTAAAATGAGTAAACTAATTAGTAAATCAATTAGTATATTTACATATATGAAACAACACTCAACACTACATTTTTATCTCTTCAAGTTGATCATAGCAACAAAAGTGCTGGACTGATTCCTTAGTGATAATAAATAATACTGTAAGCCCGATAATTATTATATATTATCTAATAATTTCATATTTCTTGCTAGGAACTATCTTAATAATAAAAGAATATTTTGTTTTTACCTTGAAATATTTGTTACCTTAACATATATGCAATATAATTCTAAGTACATATGAAAACGAGGGCTCGTTTGGTAATATTCTACTTAATTTGATACACTCTCTTTGACATACAACGCGTTTTAGTAACAGATGGCTACTAGGACGCTTTAAAGGCCGTTTGTCTGGCAATAACGCCACAAGTACCGTTAAGTCGTGGTGAAAGTGATCTTTATGTCTTCATATGCTGCTTCATTAAACCACTGGAGAAAGGTGCTCAGCAGGCTTTCTTTACAAATATTTTGTAAGCAGCTATCTGGAGCTCCCAAATCAAGGTCAATAAATAATTAACTTTACTGCGCAATCAATGTAAATTAATAAAGAATCCAGAATTAAAATTTCCCATAATTACACTTCTTACGCATATTAAATAGTTAATCAAATGTTTTACTAAACTTTAAGTTTAGCAGCTTTCTCTTCGTCTTAACCTGATTTTCCAATTAAACGTGAATTTTTTTCGGTCTTTATAGAGAACGACCGATAAATATAGCTTTATACTAATTTGAATTTGGTAGTTTACATACATTTTGCCATTTATAAATAATAATGGGGTTTTTTAATTAGAAATGTTTTAGCTCATTTTTAATTAATTAACCTTAAAATAACAAAGATTTATTGTGCTTTCATATTTTACAAATAGGGGTAGGTTTAACGGGCTTAAACAAGTCACTTGACAGCGTGCAAATTAGAATCGTCCAAGAGTCGACTCTCCGACTTAAGTTGGCTCAAATAATCCGACTGTAGTCACATTAAAACTCTAATCCGACTTATTTCTTTTCCTAGCTTTGTCGGTTTGGTGATTTTGGAGTACGGTGAGATATAAAATGATTTTATGGTAGTGATTTCTAAGTCCGATATACTTTTGCAATAATTTCATTATTTGGCACTTTTAATTTGGATTATTTGAAAAAAGTCTTGTTAATATAATGAGTTATGCTAATGTTACATAAATACAGTGACAGAATGTAATTTATGTTAGTAATTTCTTGTGTAGTGTACATAAATATTATTAAGTAATTCAATTTCCTGTAAGTAAAGCAAATAAGTAATAATAATAGTTTCCCGTGACGGTACACAAGGACAGTAAACGTGGCTAGCGCTACGTACCGCCTATTATTACCCCAGAGTTTGACCTCCAGGTACTCATTTATTGCAGCTTGAGTCGAGCTGGGCCGTAAAAATGCCAGCGATTCGAATTGGCGAGAGCGGGATTCGAACCCGCAAACTCTTGGTTTCGTAGTCTAGCGATCTATCCACTAAACCACCACGGCTCATAAAGCAAATAAGTAGTTTATGTAAATTTATGTGCGTTATTCGCCACTGTTGAGAACAATAATTTTATGAGACAAACTTCTATTTTATAGTATTTTTCTTAACTTAGTGCGATAGAACAAATTCTGAACAAAATCAAATCACTCACAGAAAAGTGGATTCTATCCTATAGAGTTTAATAATTTAAAAATATATTCTATTTATTGTCTTTCTCCTATTCCTCCTAAGTGCCATCTCCATTAAGGTTGGCGGTTATTATGGTGAATTGCACTGTCTTCAGCAACATGAAATAATGTCGCTGCATTCTGCTTTGTTCATTCTCTTATGTTTCTCAATCATGATTTTTTGTTTTTCCTATACTCCTTTTTCCGTCGATCTTGCCTTGCTGCATTACTTGCAAATGTTCGCATTCTTTGTGTTGCATTAGGCGTCCAAAGTATGATGTTTTTCTTGTTTTCACTAAGCTATTAATTGTGCTTGGGTTTCTAATCTGTTAAGTACGTCTTTGTTGTGGTTTCTCTGTATCCAACTTATAATCTGCATTATTTTGTATTGCCACATTTCAAAACTTTGCTAAAAGCTTTATATCATTTTTCTTTAACGTCCATATCTCACAAGTAAAGATCATATATGACATTGTAGTACCCGCAGTCTAATGTGTTTTGATAATTTTAGATTACATAGTGCTTTCTGCATTTTAAAAAAACCCACTCTTGCAATTTATATATGGCATCGTTCTTCTTTTGAATTGTCTAATGTATTGTTATTTTCTCTTCCTAAGTATATGTAGCTATTGGCATTTTGTATGTATGTTCAGTCTAAGCTTATATTTGGTCTCACTAGGTTTAACTGTCTACTAAATACTATTGTCTTTGTTTTTTGTTTGTTAATTACCAGTTGTTTTCAGCCATTAAGAGAATAGTTAAATACTACATATTTCCAATTTTACTGTATGGCATGGAAAGCTGGATACTAAGAAAGGAAACTATCAACGGAATGAACGCCTTCGAAATGTGGATATATCGGAGAATGTTGCGCATATCATGAATTCAAAAAATCTCCAATAAAGAGGTGCTAATTAAAATGAATAGAGCTTTAGAAATCATGCTAATAATCAAATCTCGTAAACTAAAATTTATTGGATACATTACCAGCAATGGTTAGTATAGACTGCTGCAGTTAATAATACGGGGAAAAATATAAAAAAGAAGAGTTGGAAAAAGCAAAGCACCTTGGATGCGAAACACGTGCGAACAGTACGGACTAAAAACCCCAGTAGAAATCTTTCGAGCTGCCATCTAAAAAATAAAAATAGCCAATATGATCACCGATCTCCGTAGGGAGGAGGTGTAATAAACAGAAAAAGAATTACCAGTCCCATTTATTTGCTCCTGGTGTTCAGTGTTTCCATTAAGATTTGTAGTTGTTCTTTATTTTCTGTCATAATTACTTTCATCTGCATATCGAATGTTGGTCATTTTTGTGCCACTTATATTCACCCCTTTTTCTTTATCCTTTATTGATTCCTTTAGTATGTATTCAGAGTAGATATTAAATAAAATTGGTGACAACACGGTTCCTTGTCTTATACCTCTTCTAATGTCAACAGATTTTGTTCTTTCATTGTTAACTCGAATGCGAACTTTTTGATTTCAGTATAGGTTGCGAATTATTCTTTGCCGTCCAAACCTATATTTAATAATATTCCCAGTAATTTACCGTGCCTTATTCTGTCGAATGCTTTTTCGTAGTCTATGTAACATACATACAGTTCTTTTTGTAATTCCAAGCATCTTTCTGCTGTTATTACTAGGCCAAAGATTGCTTCTCGTGTACCTAATTTCTCACGAAAGCCATACTGAGTTTTACTAAGAAACTCTTCACACCTGTTTCTTATATGGTTGTTTATGATTCTCAAAAATATTTTTAGCATGGCTTATTATGCTTATAGTTCGATGATCTTCATATTTAACAGATCTAGGTTTTTTGATAGAGGTATAAATATGGAGTTTAACCAATCATCTGGTATAATTTTACTACTGTATATCGAAGTTTATATAGTTTTGTCAGTTTAGTAACTATATCAGAATTAAAATGCTTAAAATGTTCTGCAGTTAATATACCATCTCCTAGGGTTTTATTATCTTTGGAAACTTTGATGGATGTTTCTGCTTCTATCTTGAGAATTAATGGCCCGTCGTTTAATTCTATCAGTGGATAGTTGTCGCTTCTGGTTTCGTCGTTGAAAAGTTCTTCTCATATTTTCTTTTTCTTTTTTATATCTAACTATGTTGTTTTTGTTATTTAAAACATTTATTTCATTTATTTTAAACAAACCTGCAACTTCTTCTGATGCATTTCTCTGACCTTCTGTAAAACTGTCATATCCTCCATCTGCACACATTCTTCTTATAGCCATTTTTCTTTAGCTTCTTTAATTGTTTTATTTATTAGCGTGTTGAATTCTTCATACTTGTTTATGTATTTTTTTCCTTTACATAAAATCTAATATTTCTTCTGTTATCCAGTTTGTTTTCCTTACAACCTTTTGCTTGGGTAAGTTTAGCTATGCTTTTTCTGTAATTCCGTTTTTCGTATAACACCAGTAATTTTTTACATTTGTTTTGGTTATTGTTGTAATTACTATTATCATAATATGTTCAGCTTCTGTGTTTAAAGTGCGATTGTTTAATTTATTTATAATGTGTTGTTGGTACTCTTTAATCTTAGTTTTACTGCTACTTCTCCAATCAATTTTGGATGTTCTTTTATGTTTTTATCTTTTTTTGTTTTACTCTCATGGTAGCTACTATCAGATTGTGGTCAGATCCTATATCCGTTCCTGGATATGTTTTTCCATTTAACGCACTGTTTCTAAACCTCTTGTTTATCAAGATGAAGTTTATTTGGTTTCTGATTATGTGATCTACAACCATGTGTTTACTATATAGTCACATTTGCTTCTTCACAAAACTAAATTAATCGTATTCTTTTTCGTTTCTTTCTCTCAATCCCCACTCTCCTACTGTATTATTAATTTTGTCTTTTCCCACTTTTGTGGTAAAATATCCCGTGCAAATTTTCAAATTCCACGAGTTTGTCTTTTTCAGGCAGCTTTTACTTGTTCATAAAAAAGAACACATGATAGTTATCCCATAGTATCTATTGTTCCGTTGATTTTCCATCTTACTTCGCTTAGTCCTAATATGACTATTTGCAGTATTTTCATATAATGTATTACATTGCTAGTTTTCCGCTTTTTAATAAACTTCTAACATTTCATGTAGCTAATTTAATTTTTCTCCCGGGGATTCTTAGCACCTTTAAGGCCTGCCCGAGACTGGGGGGCACATCCATGTTGTTGATTAGCATAATAACTTTCTTGGGATAATATTAATAATATGGTAGCTTTCCTTTTGCTTTTCACACTCTATGCCGTTGACCTACTATAATTAGTTGGTTCTTTCGCTTTCGGGGACGATTTCTCACCCTCATGACAAGAGAGAGCTCTGTCGTCAATTATTGTTGATGAGTTTGCTTATACCGGCAACACTCGGTGCCCACCTACGTTAGCTACCTGAAGCCTTACAGATGCCCGCCTTCCACCGCGAGGAGGTGTAGCTTAGCTTTTTTCTTTTATCGAGATTAGAATCAAATGGTTTGGAAAGGCATTACCTCTCTAACCCATTTAAAGCTTCAATGTAAAAAACGTAAATACATGAGAAATTCACCATAATATTTGAAGAAGGAATAAATATTTAATAAGATATTACCTTTTACTTTTATTTATTTTAATTTACTCCTTAGTAGGCCTTTTAACACTATAACTATTAGATTTCTTATACTTTTGATAACCCCCATAGAATTGATACATTGAAATTATTGTATTTCCAAAATATCTATGGTACCTGTTAAAAAAAACATTTCTTATTCATTTCTTAATACCTGCTCTTTACTTGTAGCTATACTTTTCCTTTATGATTTTATATTTGTTTAAGTATAAAAATTAACATCTACGTTTCATATTAACTATTAAATAATTTAATGTAAATATACAGATTATTTTATAAAAAATGAACTGAAAGTTTTAAAAAATTCTCCGTATTACGTTTCAGACACACGGATTCTAAAAAGACAACATTATTGACACTTGTAGATGTAAAATAGAAAAAAGAGCTAACATTTTTAAGTTGTTGCAAAAGACATTGACATTTATGTAACCTATTATTTTTATTTAGATATTCAATTAAAGTTTGTGTGTTTTATATTTATATTTTAAATCAGTTACTTTGTACATTGTAACTCTTCAAAGAATAAAATATTTTGTTATTGACTTACTATATATATGACTATTAAACTCTAAGGAACCTTAATTTATATAAACATTATACGTCTACCTACTATAATCTGATTAACAAGTTTTATAGAACCTTTCAAGTGCACATAATTAGTTTTTCTCTTAAACCAACTTTAGGCTTCTGTAAGAAAATCATTTACATTACAGGCGAACGCCAATATTTTACTATAGCGCTTATAAATTTTCATTAATAATAAAAATTTTAAAAAGTAAAGTTCAGGTTCCCTAATTCCGCGCAATTTTGAAAATTGAGTTTAAAAATAGCAAAAAAAAAGAAATTTTGGAATTTTTTTAAGCCAAACTAAACAGGTTCTGTTAGACCTATGTAGCCTAAAATTTATTTGGGTATTAGGATTACGCGTTGAAAATTTTATGAAGTTCCACGTACGTGTTGAAAAAATTAGTGATTTTTTGTAAATATCAATATTTTGACCATTTTTTTTCAATAATAGTAGAAGCCTATGGTATATGAGTTGGATCGTTTATTGATCTGGCAGAAATAATCAGGTACTTGTAATAATATTTAATTTAGGACAGCCGGTTAGGTAAAAATAAAAATTTAATAATTTTCGAATATTAAAAATTTTTAGAAAATTAAAATGGTCATGCAACTTAAGTGAAATAAGCATATGAATGCATTTGCGACATATGCCTCTTTTGCCATATATCGCGTTTTAAAGAGATTGATTTTTAAATTCTGACAATTTTTCAACATTGACAGACCGTAACTTTTAAAGTATTGACTTTTTGGTAACACTTGTGAGAAAATTTTTATTGCTGTTTTATAGGCTTAACAAAACCCTTTAAAATTAATTTTTTTAGTGGTTAACGAAATAGAGACAAGTCAATTTATCCATGGGATTACATTGAAAACAAACTGTCGTTATTAAATTACACACAAATTATATCAAACTAATATTCTATTCAGAGCTGTATTGTTAATTTATAACTTGTCTTTTAAAACTTTGTAGATCAGAAAGCGCTTCTTGCTTCTTTTACCGCACAGATATGTCAAGAATCCCATATTTCAGTTACAACCGATGAAAACATAGTGGTTGATAAGGTAGTGAGCAATTTTTTCTCAACAGAATCTGACACTTAAAATTTGCTTTGATACATGGAAACCATTGATTCCATATTTAGTTCATGATGGTCCATCACTTTATTAACATGCAAACCTAATATTTCCAGCTAATAGGATACTAAGAGAACTTAGAATCTGATCAAGTACTTCCGATGCAACGGCTTCTTTTCTGTCGTATTGCATGCTATCATCTGGCCATCGCAGATCAGGATTTTGTAGTATTTTATTGACTTTTTTCTAACTGTGTTGTCTTCAACGATTTGCTTCTGAAATCCTGCTATACGTTTTCTACAGACACTCTGGTACCGGAACAGTATCTAGCTGGAGTTTTTTATCATATCTGCATCCAGAACTTTGTGTTTGACTCTATTTAGATGAAGAAAAAATGTTGAACCATATTTATTAATACATTGTTTAAAAAATACATTAGCATGATAGTAAAAGGCATCACTTATAACAACTTCTGGATTATTGATAATTTTCCTGTCGCAACTTTCAACTAATTTGCCTTTATTGCAGCTAATTGTTCTTTTATTAGTTTACTTAATATAATTAGTTAAGATGCAAATGGATGCAGTCATCTAACTAATCAAACACTGATGCATTTTTTTGAAGTAATAGAAAAAATACGTTAGTAATGTGTCTGTAAATCTTGCCTAACCTTCGTGTCCACACGTCAATTTATCTCGTGCAATGCCCGAAGGCTGAAATGGGGGGTTTTAGGATAGCCAAAGGAGAGCAAGCGCCTTTATTCCTAAATTTTCCGACACCCCCTTCGGAATCTGTACTTGGTTAACAATGGCCAGAGTTAGGAGAGGATCTTTAATGAGCGATAATAACCGCCTGTGTTAGAAAACAAAACGTACCTAAACTAACAGCAAAAAGTTCTAGATCTGAAACTAAAAAGTAAACAGATTTCTCGCTTTTTAAAAAGTTTGTTATATGTGGGGTACTACTCATTTCTATATTTATACTCCTAATTAACAATAAAATCTTTCCAATTTTATGGGAAAATTGACGTATCTTGATTTCATTAACCGGTGAAGATAAAAAATTAATACCAGAGTTTTGTGTAACCCATAAGACAATGATGAAAAGTGTCTCTACACGTATTATAATAATGGTAAGCTTTAAGCCCATTGCACCATAGCCTGCAAACTGAAAGGTCTAATTATGTGTATTAAAATAATAATTAAATAAATGTTTAAAAATTTGTAATTCTTTTATTTCGGTGTTAACAGTTGGTAAATATTTCTGTAACTCAGTTAAACTTTTTAACATTTTAAAAGATGAATAGTAATTTACGACAAACTTCTGTTCAGTGACCATTTATGTTATAACAAATTTCCAAACGCCCCCCGGTAACATGGCTAATCGACACCTGCATTGCGTTACTCTCAGCGCTTGACACTTTCGGGAATGCGGCTGGCACGCACGTGTTCGCGAACATTGCACAACGTTCGAGTGCTGGGCTCTCGAAGGTTCGCGGCTATTTGGGTATATCAGGGGAATAGATATAATTATCGCGCAGCAAATTACCGGGGGAAATTCCAAATTCAGACTCCGATACCGGTCTTTAAGTGAAACTGTGTTTACATAAGTAATGTGCCGTTAATTGTATATAGTGTGTGTACATAAATAGAGTTGCAGTTTGCATAAATTGTATATAGAATAAATAAGTGGTTTTAAATAAATTAACACGTTTTATTTACCACCAACAAGAGCAAAAACGTTACAATTGGTGTCAGGTGTAGTATTTTCAAATTGTAACGTAAGTAGTAAATAAATTTTAAAAAATACAAAAAAGCATGTCTGCCAAGAAAGTGGCGCTTTTCGACCTGAAAGTTGCGGACCACAAACGTGAACTGGAAGAAATTATTGGACGCTGGTGAAAATCAAAAATGTTTCTATTTTGAAATCTCGGATAATGTAACGGCCATGCTGAATGGGTTAAAAGCAGATTTCAACTCAAATATAATGATAATAGTTCCTCGTAATAGGCCTTCAAGGCCCTTTGGGGTGGTAACAGGATAGGTCTGCTACAATCTAGAGCCTACGATACACAAGGGTAGTAACGTGGCTAGCGCTACGCACCGACCGCCTATTATTACCCCAGAGTTTGACATCCAGGTACTCATTTATTTCAGCCTAAGTCGAGCTGGGCCGTAAAAATGCCAGCGATTGAATTGGCGAGAGCGGGATTCGAACCCGCAACTCTTAGTTTCGTAGTCTAGCGACCTATCCACTAAACCACCACGGCTCTCAACTCAAATATGAATAATTTAAAATCATATTTAAATTCAAATATCTGAAATTTAAAGTTTAATATGAATAATATAAAATCAAATTTGAGCTCAGAAATAGATGGTCTAGAATAGAAATTTTTCAGAATATTGGATGTTAAAATGAACAAAGATAGAAAAGAAATTAACGAAAAAATGAATGAAATTAAGCAAAATTAATGAAGTAAAAGTAAAAAGAAAATTAACGCTCTTGTAGAGAAAATAAAAGAAATTGAATTGATCCGATCAAAGTCACTTCTAGTGGCGTGCCTGATGAATTTAATGAGGGTAGTCGTAAGCCGACATAACGAAGACCAAAGTTCAGCATCCAATTTTTATCGGTAAGTTTTCTTGGATAAATTACCAAAATAAACGGTTGGTCAGAAAACGAAAAGGCGACTGCTCTAATTGTTGCTCTGCGTGGCGATGGTCTTGATGTACTATAGACTGTAGCCACTCATGAGCAAAAAAGTTACAGCCAAATTGTCAAACGCCTTAGAATGCTTTATGGTCGTGCTCATTTGGAGAAATTTTACTGCAAATCTGTAGAATCAAGCACTAAAATCGGCCGAAATTCTTCAAGAATTTGAAATAGGTGTAGCTTACCTTGAACGTATTTCATACCCAACAGCATCTTTTTGGAAGTACTAGCTGTCCGAATATTTATTGACGGCATTAATTATAGAAAAACCCATCAAGCGACGAGATTGGCTAGATCAAAAACATTAATTGACGCGTTCACGCACGCACCAAAATTTGAAGCCGCCAAACAAATGTCCAGGAGTCGTGATTATATACGAGAACTGGCGGCAGACACTGAGGAACAAAATAAGGCATTTATAGAGAACTTAACCAAAAAGATTGCAGACATATTGAGGAAAAAGAAAAAGCAATTGCGTTCCTGAGATTGTATAGGAGAACAAAAATGGGTTAATGGGAAATGTAGACCCTAATAGTGTAGCTCGGGACCATTTTTGTAGCAATACTGCGTTTTCATCGAGCTAGTTATTTGCATATAACTGGCTTTTAATGTAGCTTCAGAAGAAAAAATAAAGACAATTTAAGTTTGACCTGTGAAAAGGTTAATTAATCTTGCTCCTTCACGAAATCATTTTACTCGCGACTCCAAATACTTGGCAAAATTTGTGGCATGTGGAATGGTGGAATGGTACTAATAGGTACCTCGTTATTTCATAGTAGCAGTCAGTATTTACTGTAAGCGTTCAACATTTTCCATCTTCTATGGCGAATAATGCAGCCCATATATTGCAACAAAATATTAATGTTTTTAAATAGAGTTATCTGAAAAATAGCGACAATTTTGTTTATTAAATTTCATTTTAAATAAAAATTTTGTCGCCAAATAAACTATTACTTAAGTTCTTGAAGCGCTCTAGCCTTTCGCTAGCAAAATTCGATTAATGATCATACTCTAAGACACTAGAATAAAATACACAAATATAAAAATACTTCACCTACAAATTTTTATTTAAACTCTTATTCAAATGTTTAAAGAAAACACAATCAATATTCCGGTAAATATAAACGATTTTTATGCTATCGTCGCTGCCATCCATCTCATCTGCTGTTAGTCTTTCGTTATCTTTTGGTCATACTTTGTTGAATAATATTCTACACGCTTTAAATCAGGTTCACGTCTGCACATTTTTTTGGTCAAATTCAAATTATTTGCTTTTCTTTCCAGGCGATAGTTTTACGCCGTTCTACACGAAAGTGGTATGTCCTTTTAAAAGGGTGTTACTATTAAAAACAGAAAAGAGAAGTCTACCCCAAAATATTAAATGTATTTGGCGGCCATGACACAAAATTAAACCTAAATTGCCAAAATACCAAATGATATCTCATACTATAATGCCAACTCCTCTAAATTTTATATTCTGTTAAATAAGTTTGTTCTTTACTTGATTAGATAAATACTTCCATACCCAGGTTCGACCACTATTGTTAAATTAGCAATATAGGTTTTTGTTAGAAAAATTTCGAAATGCCCTAGGTCATACGGTCCAAAAAGCATTTTTGTCGCCCAATTCTTTTGATGCGTTTTCTGGAAGTAAGGGTTTATTCTTGACGATGTCTTTGTATAGCCTTACACTATTGCTCTTTCTTTTTTCTGACGTCTGCACATTTTGTTAATTGCAGTCGTAAGCTACTTGTTCGTGCAATAAAAATGGTGCAGGTGATCCAAGTGGCCCGACGGTAGGTCGGAATCTTGTAGTGTTTGATCCCCTCCGGTAGTTTCCGGACATGGAAAACGAACTGTCTAGACGCTAAAGTCCCTTTGATGTGGTTAGTTGCTTAAAAATAGAAATAGTCCAGGTATTTCAGGTGGCTCGAGCGCCAGAATGAATTATAGGCTGGGTCTACAGTTTAGACGGCAATTGGCTGCACATGGAAGACAAACCGCCTGGACTTGGAGATAGTTTTAGCAACGTACAGCTCAGCAAGAACAGCTTGGCACATGGCGGGAAATAACTTGATGTCTATTTTTCGTTGTGTTCAGATAGTGTACAGTCCGGTGAAAACCATTACGTTATTAAACACAGTTAAATCAGCTCTTATCAGAGCTACAAGCTCGGTTTAGTTTATATTCATGAATGGAAATAAATATATTAAATATACCAAGTGTGATGTTTCTTATCAATTTTTCTATTTTTGCTTTAAAAATATTACTTATCTGGGTAAGAAGTTGCTTAGTGAAGCTTAAAAGTAAAAACAATGGAGTTTTACGTTATAAAATTGCTAAAATCTAAATTCTTTATGCACTAAAAACCCACTGTTGACCGGTTTTTGCACCGAGCCTTTTTATTATAATATTTATGTCACAGAGTGTACCTACCCCTTTCCCAACTGAACCCGTAGCAAGGTTCTTGTCAAACAAAGACTCTCTCACTTCTTCATCTGCGCCGATTCACATGCCAAGCTATGCTTTCTGACTTGTACTAAGGCAGTGTTGTTTGGAACTAAGTGCGCGTCGACTGGAAGCCCGTGTCTGCATAGACGTAGTTTCTGAATAATAAAGTATTACAAACTCCCTTAAATCTTTCTTTTTATTAGACTCCGTCCATACTATTTAGTGGTGTCACTTAATAAGATTATTTAGAAATCATATACCGTTTGCAGCGTTGATATTACATTGCTTTATTTCAGCCTCGAAGTGTTTAAATGAGGCTATATTCTGGACAGGATAATTTTGCTTGAAATTTTACAAAATGTTTATAAAAACTATGAACTTGCTTTTGGAAACCTAAATAACTAACAAAGTCATTAGTCTGACTTGATATTCGCGGATTTTAGTTTCCAAAGCTCAAAGCACCTCCTTTCAAATAAAAAATTCTTTAAATTCTACGTATTTAAAAAGTCAAAATTACATATTTATCTTCATTAATAATGACTGCTCACTTATAAATCTCAATTTAGCCCACAGAAAATATCAAAGTACAATTTTATAAAATAGGCTGTTTTCTAATAAACCATACGGGAAAAATATAAATAATTTTTGGAGAAAGGATAAAAATAAAATAAATAAAAATATTTTGATAACTAATATTATATTATAAAATAAAAACAAACCAAAAGGCAAAGAACAGTTAAAAATAAACAAAAATAGCTTTTGTAACACTCAAATGTCAAAATTAAAAATTGTAGGACAAGGTGTACAAACACCGTTAGAGTGTGAAATTAAAAAATTGAAAATTTTTAGAAATATTTATTTTAATACAATTAATTGGATATTATTGAGAAAAACGGCATTGTCCAGATGACGATATTATGATATTGACATTATTTTAATTTGTTGTGAGGATTGGCTATTACGAATCCATATAACGTTCTTGGTATTGATAGAAATTTTTTAGCAATCTTGCATTTTAATTGAGCTAGTTCTTAGGTTATTTGCGTATACTTTGCTTTTAAAGTAGCCTCATAAAAAAATAATTAAGAGGGCTTAATTTGGAGTTGCGGAAACCAATTAAAGTGGTTCCTTCACAAAAACAATTTACACACGATACCAAATGATTCTTTAAATATATAGCATGTTACTTTATCTTGCTGAAACCAAGCTCTAAAATTGTCACAATTTATTATTGTACCAATGATTTTCTTAATAATAGTTGGAATTTTGCAATAAGCCAAAAAAATCGGTGTGATTATGCTTATGGCAACTATTGTAGCCAATATATTGCAGCAAGATGCTGATATTGTTGTATGTAGTTTTTCTAACTAGTAACAACAATTTTGTGCATTAACATTATCTTTTGAAAGAAAATTCGTTTCGCCGTTGAACATTAACATTTAGCAAAGTTCAATTAATGAACACACACTAGTTTTTTTAAAACTGAGTAATAATACGATTTTCTGTTGACTAGGGTATTTAAAAAAGCATTTATTTCCCTTTGCGAGACACTGTGATCAATTTAAACTGGCCAAGCAGTCCTGGCATATTGCAAATAATACTAAACTGTTTATTGCTAAACTTTTTTTTTGAGAATTACCAACTTTCACTTAGTGTCCATTTTACTCCGACTTTCTAGTGTAGTCCGTGTTCTTCAACTTTTGGTACAGATTAAATTTTGTAGGATTTAATATGCACTGGGTACATTTTGTGTTTGGTTTTCCGCACGATATAGGCTCTGTGCACGTTAGGGAGTAACAAAAGCAAAAGATTGAAATGTATCTACAAAAAGACAATACAATAAGCACCAGAAAAATTTTAACAACGTGAACAAATTGTGATTACTAAAATTTTTATAATTACTAGTTGATGATTGTATACAATGACTAACTAATACTATAAGCATAATAGATTTTAGACAGTAAACATAAGTAATTTTATCATTTATTGTAGAATATCAAACGTACTGATTTCCTATTACAAAATTTATATATTACTTGGAAAGACTAATAGCTGCAATTGAAACAAATTTGGATTTTACTTGGTGACATGCGCTACCACATTTAAAGTAAAGAAAAAAATTATAAATAAATATTCCCATAGCACCACTATTTTTGTACCAACTATCTGACTGGCTCCAGAAATTTTTTGTTGTGTGTTGCACTTCTGTAATGATTGCAGTGGATTTTTAAATATTTATTGTAACCAGCATAGGTTAAAACAGTATTAGAAACGGGTAGCATTGCCAAATAGGAAAAAAACTATTTATTCAAGACAAAGCTGACTATTAACATAGTAATATAGTCAGATTTGAATGGAAAATTATATATCACCTTATATGAGTATTGTTACGTTGTTACATCGCTGCGAAAAGTACAAAGATTTAATTTTAGTACTTAATTTTACGTTAAACCAAGACAAATTTTTATTAATTTTTTATTATTTTACATATTTGAGGGTGTATAGGAAAAAAACAAATAAATATGTATAAATAATGTACTAACTCCAGTTATAACAATGTTTTAATGTATTATACTCTATTAAAGTGAGTCTCATACGCAAACATCTATTGATATACATTATTGATGTAGATAAATACAAAATTATATACAACAATATAATTCATATGTAGATAAATTGTGTACTTAATAAAAATTATGTTAAATTAAAAATAATAATACAAACATATGATTTAGGGGTGTAAGGGGGCCAACAACATCCTAAAGGCCCCAAATGTCAACCTCACCTGCACGAGAGGTGGTAGTCTACACCACCCGGTACACCCTGCTAGAAAACTGACGAGGCTCTGGCGACCCAGTACCGGGTAGTATAACCCGGCACCAGTTGTCCCGAGGTAACAGGGCCCTTGACCTTGGGCTAATCACCCACTTGAGGTACGATGATTCAGAGAAAAATAGGAAACCTCGGACTAGGACGGAATAAAAGGCAACAACAGGCGAGAAATAGGTTACGAATAGGAATATGGAATATTACCACACTTAATGGAAAAGAGGAAGAAATAGTAGAGGAGATGATAAAATACAAAACACAGATATTGGGAGTAGCAGAAATAAAAAAGAGAGGAAATAGTATAAGGATACTAGATAAAGGGTACACTTCGGTATGTAGGAACCCCGGTAGAAAATAGCATAACAGAAGGAGTGGGAATCATTCTAAGCAACGACGTAGAATCAAAAGTGATCAACTGGGAGGCCATAAGCCCCAGAATAATAACAGTAGACTTAGCATTGCAAGAGAAAGTGGGGATAGTACAAATATATGCACCTACAGAAAGTTCTAACTTGAATGAAAAAGAACAGATCTATGAAGACCTACAAAGAACAGTAGAAAAAATGCAAAACAAGAACCGCCATCTAATAATAGGGAGACTGGAATGCCCACATCGGAAACAACAAAGAGATGGGGCACGGAACAATGGGGGAACACGGAGTAGAGGGAGAAATAAACAACAATGGAGAGCGTATGATCGATTTCTGCATCACTAATGAACTACTCATCGGAAACACTCTGTTTAAACATAAAACGATACACAAAATAATCTACGAAGCCGAACAACTTGGACACAAAACCGTAGTGGACTATATAACCATAACCATAAGAAATATAAAGAACAAAGAAGCAAAACTAGAAACAACAACCGAAGGAGTTTTAAGAGCATGGAGGGACCACTACCACAATAAATTTAAGAACCAAGAAGATATTCAAGAAGAACCAGAAATGGAAAGAGTAGACCAGGAGAATGAAAACGATGATATTACAGAAGAAGAAATAAAACAAGCACTAAAAACAACACGAAATGGAAAAGCACCCGGGGAAGACGAGATTACATCAGAAATGCTCAAGATAGGAGGAGAAATAATCATAAAATGGCTCCAGATAATATTTCAACAAGCGTGGAGAACAGAAAAGATACCGGAGGACTGGGAGGAAAATATCATAGTGCCCATATATAAGAAAGGAGAAACAGTTAATTGCAACAACTATAGAGCAATATGTTTATCATCAGTGCCCGGTAAAGTGTACTCGAAAGTCATAGAAAAACGATTAAGAAATGAGATTGAGGACAAAATGGAGCAGGAACAAGTAGCGTTCAGGCCCGGCAGACAAATACAGGACCATATATTCACAATACGAAACATAATAGAAAAAACAATAGACAAAAACAGAGACACTTTCTTGGCCTTTATAGACCTTAGGGCTGCTTTTGATATGGTACCAAGAAGGCACAAGAATGCACTGGAAGAATTAGAGACAAGCCAAAAGTTAATACGAATAATAAAAAGCATCAACAAAAAAGTAGTAGGCAAAGTAAGACTAAATGGACACAAGTCTGTGGAATTCTACATGAATAGAGGGGTAAAGCAGGGAGACAGTCTCAGTCCACTGCTATTCATCATATACATGAATAATATAATAACAAAATGCAAAAATGGAACCAGAAGAACAAGAATAGGATATCATAATCTAACACCAGTAATGACTCAAGATTTAATTTATGCAGATGACATACTCCTAATAGCCGGAAATGCACAAACACTACAAAATAACATAAACATTTGGAAAAGAAACCTGGAGGAAAAAAGGAATGGAGATAAACACTAATAAGAATAAAGTTATGCACATTACAAGAGAAGATAATAAAGAAACAAACTGCCATTCTGATAGAAGATAAACAACTGGAGTATGTGGATAAAATGGAATACCTTGGAACAATCATCAGTAAAGATGGAAAAATAGAAGAGGAAATTAGACACAGAATAAGTAAAGCAAACAAAATATACCACCAAATAAATAACACTTTAATAGGCAAGAAAGAGCTTAAAGTTAGAACAAAAATGCATTTATATAAAACCGTCTATACACCTGCACTAATATACGGAGCGGAATCTTGGACATTAGTGGATAAACTCAGATCAAAAATAACAGCTTCTGAGATGAAATATCTACGGAAAGTAGTGGGCAATACCAGGAGAGATAGAGTTAGGAACAAAAGCGTAAAGGACGAATTAGAACAGCAGCCAATAATAGAAGAAATAGAGAACAAACAATTAAAATGGTTCGGACACCTTATGCGGATGAGAGCTGACTCATACCCGAGCAAAATTTTTGAAACCAGACCAGAAGGACAGAGGAAGAGAGGCAGGCCCCGAATCAAATGGGAGGATAATATCAAAGAGTTGGCAAGGAAAAGAGGGAAGACCATTCAGGAAGCTAGGACGTTAGCGATGCAAAGAACCAACTACAAGAAATGGATAGAGGCCCCAACGCTGTAAGGCATAAATGGGAAAAGAGAAAGAGAGAGAGATATGATTTAAAAATTTATTTTTGTTTTTTGCACTTTATACAAGTCCTTTCTCGACACGCACAACACAAACTGTTGTTGGCATCTTGTTTTTATGTGCAAATAAAACAATACTTGTAAAATAGAACACTCTAGCAGTGCTCGTAGTTATTTTAAAGTATATAGTCATGATCAATAAAATGTGACTTATGCAGAGCGTTTAAATTACGCCGCCTAATATCATCAGTTACTAGTTCCGTTGTTATTATTATATTTTAATTTCCTATTAACTGTTAGATGAGAAACTTGTTGTTAGACATTCGAACAGCAATCTGGTTAAAAATTTGTAATTGGTGAAGAAATTATCAAATGTAACGAATCTATTGGTTTTGAAAACAGATTTGTAAAGATCTTTAACCCTCCTTTATGCCATATTTCCCAATTTCTTTAGGATCTTCTTTCTCCAGGTAGGGTATGCCGTGATATTCTAGTTCCATTAGTGCAGAGCTACCAAATTTTCTTGATACCTGTCTGGTTTACTTAGTAGATTTAACTGAAAAGATGGTCGATCTATAAAAGGAACCAGTTGCTGGTCGATCGCAAAATTGCTAGTTAGCCTGTTCCCATTAACTTTGGAAATTTATAGTAGTTTTATTATCAAATCGCAGAATTAGCAACATTTGTTGCATGATATGGATAATTTATACCTAGAATTTCAATATGAAAGCTTCTAAAGGTTATCATAGTTTATAATTATTTGTTTATTTTTTCAACAATAATCAAAACATCAAGGAAAGCGTGAACTTCAACGTCTTTAAATATCTATATGTACTTAAATAAAGTAATTACAATACCACTGACTGTGTAATCAAAGAAAAATCTAAATGCTTCGAATGAATTTCAAAGCCGTTGCAATTATCATGTGTGCATGACTTTTTCCTCTAGAATTCTAGTATCCACTTACCACCATCTTTACTAATATAATTTCCAAATGAAACCAGGTGATTTATTCTTAAAAGAATTACTGTCGTCACTTCGCTCCTGTTTATAGCTGTTTATTACTTTCTTAAAAATTTACTTCTATGGAAAAGGACTCATTGTTTAAACAACCTTAATCTTCTCACATCTACTCATTAGTTTATATAATACAACGATCAGATCTTTTTTAGTCATCAGTCCGACCCCGATCAGCTATAGCTTCTACATAAATTTTAAAAATAAGTGAGAATAATTCAACAAGCCTTGGTTTCTTGGGGGGATATAATTATAAATGAAGCTGTACAAAAGGAAAAATAAATTAAATTAAAAAATAGACACCAAGAACGGCCAATTGCCTATTAACTGGTTGGATCATTTTTGTAAATAAAAATTCTACTTAATATGCAATTGCAAACTTTTCAGAAAAGACAAATTCCCTAAATGTAAATAATGTACATTTACACAGGATTCGCCTACATATCTGTTTTAAAAAACGAATAAGGCATACCTTTGTAAAAAGTGTTAGTAAATCATTTTAATTTTTTATATAATAGTAAAACATAACATTTATTTTACGTCTTTTTCTGTTGTAGATGAAACATTTAATTTAATGAATATAGGCGTTTTCAAAATCGAATGTGCCATCAGGTGCGCGCCTTGGTGAAATCAGAGTAATATTTTAAATTAAATTTTAGTACTAGCTATTTTTTTAAATCAGTCATCACACTAAATTTTATCAGATGCTTAGGAACGATAACAAAACTAGAACGCGTCAGTGTCTTTTTATTTTTAAAATCAAATCTTGTTTAGCCTTGGTTCTAGATAATTTTGAAGGCAGCTTTCTATATATTCAGAAATTAAACACGAACGAGCAGCACTTAGCAATTAAAAGAGAGCTAAATGAGTTTTAAAAATGTACGTGACACTTGTCGTCTATTGCGTTTAACTATGCAAATGCGATGAAATTTGCATTCAGCTCCTGGGCGCTTATTTTTAGAAATCGATTTTCAGCCGCTGCCAACGTGTGAAATGCATAATATTTTCAATATCCACCAGGACAAACTCAATTGCGAGCGTTTGCCTCACTTCACATTGTAGCAGTAAATTGCTATCATTATTGCGCCATTCGCATCTGCAGCAGGAGATAATCACCCGCAGCTATTTGCAGCATTGCGGTTTTATACCTTTTACGCTCTTACCGTTGCTTTTAAGGAACACCTATCAAGTCACCTACTTTTGCGAATTAGACATAATTACTACTTCAATTGCGCGTTTTCATCTCTCTCCTGCCCGATGAATATATACGCAATGTAAAATAAATATGTTTATTTATACAAATACAAAATTAACTGCACGCACCGCATATGTACATAGAGTATGCATATGTGAGTTCATCACTAGTCCATACTAAAGTTTATTACAAACGTAATACACCATTGATATAGAAAACCGGCTGGAGATCTGCACTTCAATTATGCACTTGACGGATGACACTACAATTTCAGCTAACATCTCGTTTGTTCGTCCAATTTTAGTGCCATAGAACATTTATCACTTTTATATTAGTGCATTTATTAATAAAATCATTAAGCACTGGCTAAGATAACAATTTGGAACCCAAATTTCTAGTTTGTACTATTTTCATATTACCAAGCCTCAAAAAGAAACAAAAAATTGCATTTAAAACATCATTATGTTAACCAGTGCATGTAAAATTAATAAAAAAACAAAAACTTCCAATGTGATGGTGCTTGTCCATAACATGAAAATAATAATCTCATATCACACATACAGATAGTTAAGTAGTCGCCGCGATTCCTTTAAGATATCTTTTGTGGCGCCATCGTTGTTCCAGCAGAGTGAGTTAGAACTGGAGGATCTGGTTGATCCACTCTCTGAACTCGCTAATTCTAGTGTAAACGCCCGGCTGGTTGGGCTCGGCGCAGCCGATGCCCCAGGAGATGACGCCGGCTAGCAAGAACCTCTTGTCGGGCCTCTGGATGACCATGGGGCCGCCAGAGTCGCCTTCGCAGGAGTCGAAGCCTCCGCGCTTCCAGCCGGCACAAATGAAGATGTGCGGGATGTGCTCGATGTAACCCGCAGACCTATACATGGCTTCGCACACTGTGTTGTTGATGACCGGCACGGACACTTCTTGCAAGACGCTTGGCAAGGGACCGTCTGCAAAATTACCAATTTAATACAGAGTAGATACAAGTACAGCAAATCAAAAAATTACATACACAAACATATAAATAAAAATTCTTCTTAATTGTGTCCATAGCATAATTTGCCAAGTGAAGTCTCTCTTTTTTGACAAAAACTACTGTTAGGTTTCGCAAAGCCTTTGAGGATGACGCTATGGGTAAAGCATAAGTCGAAGATTTAAAACTAACACGATAATTGAAGATAAATAAATGTAAAAGTAATGTAAATGTATTTTTTTATACGAGGTGCATTTAAGTTATAACAACTCCAATTTTTTTTACAAACTAATCAAACAAAAACTGTGAAACTTGTGTCACTTCTCGACGTAATGATTCCATGGCCGCTGCGAACGTTTCTTTAAGGGTGTGTTTTGCCCACTGAAAAACCGCTAGTGCAATAGCGGCACGACTAGTGAATTTGAGACCACGGACACTCTTTTTCATCGTTGGAAACAGCCAAAAGTCGCTAAGTCGCTAACTTCAAAGTTGTCAGCATTTGTGGCGCCTATCTGGAGGACATTTTTTGCATTTTCAGGTCTTCATGCAGGATTGTGTGCACAGATCTCACGGAAATGCCAACTTTTGAGACGATGTGTTCCACACTCATTCGGCGACTCTTCAAAACAAGTTTCTCCACTCGCTTGATTACGTCGTCAGACCGGCTGGTACGAGACCGAGATTGTTTTGGTTTGTTATCACACGACCTTCTGCCTTCTTTGAACTGTCGCACCCACAAACGCACATTCGACACATCCATATCAACATTACCACATGTCTTACTCAACTGGCGATAATTTTCAATCGATGTCACACTACGTAAATGGAGAAAACGAATGATTACACGCTGTTCTTGTAATGAAAACGTCGCCATTTTAAGTATCAAAAATAGTTTTCATCTCGCTGCTGCCGCTAGAGCCCTGTGTGCCGTACAGTGTTGCCATCTCCGTCACGTATTCACAAAGAGTGTGCGCGTATTTTGAAACAAACCGTTTTTATCTGTTCCTAGTCCTGAGAAAAAAATTCGTAAGTTTTATAATGTGAATGCACATCTATTCTATTTATTTGATGATTGATGGAGACGTTACTGTTTTTTTACAACAGCACGTTTACGATTTCACGGCGGATTTTAAAAAAATTGTTTAATATATGCAGATTTAATCTCGAGGAACAAAAAAAGGCTACAGGAGGCTAGATTACGAAAATGCAATAGATGCCAGAGAACTGATTCTTTTACTTTGTTAGACGTTGCTTAACAACCAGTTTTTGGAATGCCAACCTATTATTTTGGAGAAGGACCCATGAATTGTTCTTTCGTAGTTCGGTCTTATTCTTCTCACTTGTTCATGAAGGATTTTAAAAGCTTTCTATAGTAGGCTTATTCACCATCTAATCTTCAAGTAGCAAATACCATTAATTAGGATTCTGATTTGCTCATTTGTACTTTTTTAATGCCTAATAGAATTTTTAGTGCATAAATAGACATACACAGCATGTTTCAAATTAAAGTTTCTAAACAATTTGCTTAACGTACGTGGTTAATATCTTAAAACCACAAATTTTTTTTGGCTAGGCATTTTAAGTGCAAAAAGAGCATTAATAGGCTTTAACTTTTACAACAAACACGATTCCTGAAACATTATTGTTTTTATAAAGACATGGCTAACATAATTGATCGGAAATTTTAAAATTGTTTTCTTTGGCTCAAAATTTCCTAATACATTAATTATATCTATTGCTTAAAGCAACGTTTCTTAGCTGAAATACAAAAAATTACTTCCTTAAGATATTCTCTTTTATCAATAAGTTATATTTTACCTAAAATATAGCAGCTTTTACGATATTAGGGATGCTAGCACAGAAAAGCAATTTACTTTTTGTCCATTATAAAAACGGTAACTCAGACTTAACTATGCCATGAACTTCCCAAAAAGCTTTCTGCGTTAGTGAATCATTTATAGAGGGTCTAAATAAACAGTTAACAAAGCTGGGTAATTTCTTAAAATTATAATGTGCTGTCAATAAGAACCCTCTGAAAGAATTTTTACCCATTAATAACAGCTTTGCAGCAATGCAGAGGCTTTTTATAGATTTTATGCTTGATTCTTCCTAGCATGTAGGTGAAAATTAAAGTGCGGTAGCTATCAAATAACACAAAATTTACTATTTGTGATATCGCCCATGCTGCTTAATAGCGTTATTTTTAGATGCAACAAAGAACCGGGACGAAAATCGCAAACTGCTCGAACAATTATTAATTCTGTGTTTTACAAAGATTTAATATTGAAGTCCTTTACGATTATCAAGCCAAATTAATTTAAAAACGGTATACGACAGCCGCTCAATACTTGTTTCGAAGTTAGAATCGAAGTTTTGATCTAGAAGAATAAATGAGATAAGCAAGTTCTGTAACATCATTATCTTCCAATTTAATACCTCAATTTTCTTGATAGTCTATTATGCGCATTTTAGTGTTGTAAGCTTATAACAATAAAATCTCAACACTTTGCTAATCTAAGACTAGAGTCGTGACCAGTCATTCAAATTAGATGAATTCGATACCTTAAGATTCCATCCAAACACGTATAGATCCTTGTAGATTAAAAAAAACAAAAGCACCACACAATTACCCTTAAATATAGGATTTTTATCTTCAATCTTTATCTAATTTGTAGTTGTAACGATTTTGAGAATATCATGTAAGTTGAGAAACACACATACATACATATATCGGTTTTATATTGTCTACTGACACTGCCCGATCTTCAGACAATTTCTCTATTTTTGTTTATCATAACTGCTTTCATTTTGTATATTTCTCTCGCTCACAATTTTTTTATAACACTTTTCAATCTTGTTCTGGTTTTTTATCTTCTTTCTAAAGGGCTCCATTAAAAAATTCTTCTTTGTTTATACATTTTGGTTGATATTCTCTGTTACATTTATAATTCGTTTTATTGCGTCATCAGGTACTCTCTCCACTCTAGAGACTATACAAGATTTTCTTAAACCACCAATTTCCACTGCTTTAAATCTTTTTCTATCCGTTTTGTTTATTAGTCATGTTTCATACGGGGCAATACTTTTAATAATTGTGCTGTAGATCTTGTATTGTTCTTATACCATTTCCTATTAGGTCTTTCTTGTTCAATTTTCAACCTCTTGTTCGTCTCGTCCAGATTTTGTTATCTTCACCTCTAGAAATTTGTAATAGTTTGATATTTTCTCTGAATTTCCTAAGTCTGGTTGATCTAAAACTTCTACACATAAATATCTAGTTTTGTCCAAATTCATTAACAGCCCTGCATTTTTATTTTCCTTTTTGATATTAGTGTTTATCTACCCCAAGTCTTCTTTGTCCCTTGTATTATTTTTTTGAATTTTTAAAGCCCTATTTGACGTACACTTTTAAAAAGAGTAGAGAAAAGACAACAACATTGTGTAAGACTTTTTCTTACTTTAAACCCTTTTGTTAAATATTTCTCGTTCTTAATCTTTATTATCATATCTTCAATTAATCCTTTTAGAGTTTTTATTATTGTATTATTACTCATATATTATAGGCTTCTTCTAAGTCTACGAACAATAAATGTATAGGTATCTCTTCCTGTATTAATTTTCTTTTCAATTCAGAATGAACAGGTTGTCAATACGTGATCGCCATGCCCGAAATCCTCTTTGTTCATTACCTTCATAGTACTTGTGTTTTTTCCCGTAGTACTCTTTCATACAAGCTGCTAAATGTCGGCGTTACAGTGATTCCTCTGTAATTTTTACATTTTCATGCATCTCCTTTCTTATACATTAATGTTATATATTCTATTTTCCATTCTTTGGAAACCACATTTGCATTTACACATTTATTAAAGAGTTTGGCACTTTAGTGTTATCTAGACCGGTTTTATATTTTATTGCCTTTTTCTCATTTTTTGACTTGGTTGATTTGGTTAAATATTTGACGTTTAGATAAATATTTTTAAAATGACACGTACTAAAAAAAGGCCATTGCGCTCCTGCAACAAAAAGGTATTTGTCCCAACAGTCATGAAATAAAGCTGTACTTCGGCCAAGAGATCTTTTGGAAGCCAATGCGTGCAAGAAGATAGTTAACATCTGCACGGGCACTTTGTGGGTAGCTGTTTGTCATTTGTCACAGCCGTTCTCTTCTACTATTGATGGCCCAAAGAGTTGGCTTCAGTCAAATAGTGTGAAGAGGATATCGAAATGAACAGTCGAATGGAACAACTATATGCGCGTAGCCGTTCAGTCTTCTTCAACGACCGAAGCACAAAAACATCGATGAAGAAGATTAAGAGGCACATCAAAAAAGGCACCTCCATCTTCTCAGACAATTGGTACGAGCTAGCGAAGGTTGGATTCGAATACTTCAAAGTTAATCCCCGCTATAACTTATGGATTCAGATACTGCCACTCACACTGTTGAACCCGTGTGGGGTTCGGCTAAATGGCGCAACAAAAAGCATCCAGGCAGCGCACGTCATCATTTGGAGTCGTACGTGGCAGAATTTATGTGGCGCAAGTGGGTTCCCGGAGAGAATGTTGGAGGCAAGTGTGGTTTTCCGGCCTTTATAATCTCAAATGTAATTACTGGTAATTGTTGAATCAATTTATTAAATCATTTCAACAAAAGGAGGTCGAGATAACATAAAAGTACCAAGAGTTTAGTTATCATTCTTTTTAGATTCGTTGTGCCAATTCTTAAATTTCTGCTATAATATTTTCTGTATCTTCAGCTTTTTTGTTCTTTGTGTTTCTATGGCGTTTTCAGTTCCCTTAAATTTTATCTTAATCGGTTTTTCCTGTATTTTCTTCCTCCATGAATTTTGCTCGCCTTTCGACCATTTTGTAACAAATCTTTACTAAATGTTGGTTATAGTATTGGTTTCCTATTATCTCTTCCAATGCTATCACTAAACCAGACCTTTACTTTTTTCCTCCAACTTTAATTTTCTATCCCAAGTTTTTTTTCTTTATTGTAACTACTTTTCTTGCCTTTCTGTTTGTATACTCCCCTCTCTCCTTAATTGACTTAACACTTAGCCATTTCAGATACGCGTTCCTTTTTTCTTTAGTTTTAATTTTATTTCTTTATTCTACCACATATTTTAGCTTGATTTTTTGCGTTTTTTTGATTTTCCAACTGCTCAATTTGTAGCTTTGTGCAGGGACTTCTTAATGTACTTATTCAATTGTTCTACATCATCATGTTGATTTTCTTGTAATTTTAATTTTAACCAGCTTTTGTTTATACAGATATGCAATAGTCCCTTCCTTGATGCTTTCTAAATTATATTTGTATATTTCAATTTTTTCCTTCTTCCTGTTTTTCTAATGGTTATATTTTGTTTATTTGCCTTTTTTATATGGTAGAGCTTTATACTTCTGTAATGTAATCTATAATTTATTTTATTCTACTAGTTGATTGCATCTAAATATATTTGCAAATATGTTTATGTCAGAAAAATAAACGATTTTCTATTTTCAAGTTGTTTTGTGCATATAAAGCTATCAGTTTATCCTCATTGTCATTTGTCTATAACTGGGTCTCCCGTTTTTGACCCTATTCGAGCACTGATGAAATGTCATTTTCTTCTATTTCGTCTAGAATTGCTTTTTTTTATTGGTTTCTCATGACTTGTTTCGTATATTCCAAAAGTTTTTATTGTTTTTTCTCTATTACTAATGTATATTTTAATTATGTTTTTATGTATAGCTTCAAATTTTGATATGTTTATTTTATATATTTTTTATTAATGCCGTTTTTCTTTTGGTTCTATTCACTTTTAAAATTCTAGAAAATAATTCATAATTTCACCTATTTATGTGTTTCCTCAACATTCCAAGTTGTCATATTCATGAACCATGTTTCAAATTTGTTGTATACTTCCATTCGTGTTCCGAAACTCGAGTCTATCCTTGCTGATTAACCTTTTTTTACAGATAATGGGCCAACGTTCCAATCCCCGACTTGAATCACCAGAAACGTTGATTTCGGGGTGCGTTTTCTTTAGACAGGTTATTTTCACTTCAACGAAGAAATCTGTTCTCCTTATGTGATAATTCTTTCTAAGTAGAAGCCCATCTAAGGTGCCATTAGTAGAGCTACCATAGTTGATATATTTTTGCCTTGCCTTTTCCTTTTTCATCCTGGTTTAGAACATTTATATTGATGGTAAATTTTTTAACAAAAGTTAAAAATCATAATTTTCAACAAATTAATTTTTTATTATAATAAAAACCAAAATTAAACTTTCAACTTGTATATACCGCACTTTTAATATAAATTATTGTTAATACCTACTACTTAAATTTAAATTAATAATAATATTTTGTGCTAATATGGTTGAAGCGTTTAGCTGCGATGAGGACGGACCCACGTTAAATTCCTGAGATTGGATGTCTGGTGAGAAGCCTATTCAATCACTAAAAGCAATTAATTACCTGCACCGAAAAAGGGGAATAATGTGGTCGTCTAAAGTGTGGTACTTGCCAAATCGTCCTGTATCAGAAACCGAGCAATGAGGACAAACATATAAGAGCTTTTTAATTTTCAGGCTACGGTCCCACGTGGGGTAAAACCTCATTATTATAATAATAATATTTAGGTATAAAGCTTAAAAACCTTCTGTTATATAAAAAACATAAAATTAAGGTTAACGACAATTACAAAAATAGTCGCGTTTTATATTAATATCTTGTATAACTCAACATTTCTAATGTACCTACCACCACAAACTTTAATTTTGTTTTCCTCTCATTAATAATAAATAGATGATGTGTATACTAGTAGTGTATACACAAAGCTATAGTTGTTTTGCCGTAAATAACGATATTCCTATTCGAAATCTTATATTTATAATATTTAATAGTGCTCCTGTATAAATCCGCGGCTCCAGTCGAATTATGTCTGTTAGTTACACAGACGAGCCGCAAATATTTTTCAAAATGCCACGATTCAATATGCAAATGAAAATCGACCATATATTAGCATCAAATTCACACTCAACAATTTATAACGATTGCTTCTTTATAGCCGAAAGTAAATGACAAATTAAAAGCCCAGACACTTCAAAAGCATTTTATCTTAACAAGATAAAAATAATAAAATCCGCCAGTTGACTTCCTAAAATTTTTAATGAACTATCAGCTAAATAGCGAAAGCTAACAAAACTATCACAAAACATTGAATGAGCTCAATAAAAGAGTTGCACTATTTTATAATAGTTTTTAGAAATTTTAAGTATTAGGGGAGTATCTTTAGAAGTAACACGAGTATAATAATCAATATATGATAAAAATGACTGACAAACACAAATGTAGATTATACAATATATAATTAAATATAATTTTGTTCTGTGAAGATAATTAAAAAATAATTTGAAATACACCAGTTTACAGATATAAGGGAAAAACGCAGCATATGAAAACAAATCAAGTTCGACAATAACAATTTGGCTTCCTAATTACGCAAAGTGGTTTAGATCTTTCAAATCTATTTTAAATAGCTTTTTAAACGCTGCTTGGGGGTAAAATACACCGCAAACAAAAAGTCCCGTTTCAAGTTTTTTAATCTCATTAGTAGGTGACGTAGCCGTTGCTACGTTATCATGGCGATATGCAAAATCATACTTATGTATTTTTTTTAATAAAAGTAAAACTTGATTGTGTAACAGTTAAGGGATTTTAATTTCTTTCTTTTACCACACAATAGTTCTTTATAGAAACTACGTCAGATTTTTACAATTGTTTACATGAAGTAAATATAAACGCTTTTTAAACAAAAAGTACATAAATGGATTTTGGCAAAATGGTGGAAAACAGCGAAAATACTAAAGATGACTCAATAATAACAAACAGAAAAGCTTATTTTAATATATATAGTTCATGTTTGACTTTCGCATCGTGAGGTTGTGTTCCTTCACAAGGTGATACGAATAACGCAAACATGTCATAGCAGATAAAAGGTCAGCTATAAATTTTATTTACATTTAATAGTATTTCACGGAAATAAGGCCGCTATGCTAGGCGTACCGAATTACAAGTATCAATACCCACAGAATCAACAACCTCTGTACGACCAACAAATCAATCAAGCCACATTTCAACAAAACTTACCGATACAGCAATTACAACAGCCATACTTAGTCTCACAATTGCAACCACAGCCATAAGTTCAAGTAACGCCGCATTATTTCTTAAACTATTCATCCCAAGACACAAATCAACACTCAGCAATCACTCCAATGCAAACAAATAATGACGATTTATGGCAAACGCCAAATCCAAGAAAAAACGCTCTGATAATGACACACATTGCCATTTCAAACAAACAGAAACAGACTGGTTGAACGCTATCGACATGTTAGAACAAAGAGCTAAAGATCAATACACACTCAAACTGCTAGGAAACACGCAAATTAAAATATAGTTCCACAAAGCCATTGTTAAAATATTAAAAGACAAACATACTGAGTGGTACTGCGAGACATGCACCCCTCAACCGACCTCAAAGAACTAGCGGCAGAAGTTACAAGCACATCTAGTATTGAACATTCATAACATAAAACACAGTATTGCAAAACTTTCGTTATCCCTCTTCTTTGTAGAACTTCAGCAATAAGATAGTAACAAAGATATCTACAAAATTGATTTTTTAATGCACTCTAAAATACGATTTAAACTCCCATACGTCAAGCGAGAGGTTATTCAATGTCAAAAATGTCAAAGATACGGACATTCAAAAAATTACTGGCACAGAATAGTCTGATGCTCGAAATGTGCCAGCTAACACCTAACCAAGGACTGTACGCGTAAAACTAAAAGTACAGACGTAAAATGCGTTAATTGCCAGGGCAACCACCCATCTAAGTATAAAGGATGTACGGTCAAGATGTATAAGCCAAGAAAATACAAAAACGAAAATTTTCCCTCTTACGCTCAAGGCAAGCTGAACCTACACCTCCTTCAAATTCATTAGTTCATCAGGGACTGATGTATTCACACAGAAGCAAGGAATCAGCCAAGAACCGCCTACTACTACACATCTACTACCTAACAAAAGTTCACCTACATCAAATAGCAATCTAGAAAAAATAATGATTAAATTGATGGAAAGAATGGACACTATTCTCAATTTTTTAACAGTCCTGCTCAGTAAATTTTAATCATAATGGACAACACCTTAAAAATTATAATCTGAAACGACAACAGATTAGCAAAACACACTTTAGAAGTCAAAAAATTCCGCATAAACAACAACATTGATATTATGATGATATCGGAAACACATTTCACACACAAAACATACATGCAAATATCTAAATATACAATTTACGCAACCAATTATCCAAACAACACTGCTCACGCAGAAACTGCACTAATAGTTAAATACACTAGAAAGCACTATAAACTTCTCAAATATCACCAAGAACACTTACAAGCTACCACAATCGTTGTAAAAGAACAGAACAAGGAACTAGAACAACAGTTCACCGACTTCTTCCAAATGCTTGAACCCCGCTTTATCGCAGGAGGAAAATATAACCAAAACATCAAACTTGGGTATCTAGGGTTACGGTCACCAGAGGTAGAGAGCTATTGAAATCCATCCAAGATAACAATCTTCAATAACTATCAACAGGTGAGCCTACCTACTGGCCTACCCACCGACGAAAACTTTTTGATCTCTTGGATTTTTGTGTGATCAAAGAAATATCTGATTGATACACCAAAGCTGAAGCCAATCTAAATCATTTGTCGAACCACTTCCGGTAATCGTAACATATAGTGCAAAAGTACTAACAAGAAGTTTCCCTCCCACTCTGTATAGTAAACGAACAAACTGGGTGTATTTTCGAGAGATCATCATAAACCTATTCAATATAGTGGAACATCTCAATCAAACTTTACAGGATGCTGCTATTAACCTAAAAGTCTCTTACCAATTTTATCGAAACTGTTGGAAAATGCTTCTCCAAAGAAAACGTGCAGATCATGAAAAAGCAACTGCAAATTTAGATTTCGACATAAGGGTTCAACAGTTGAACCGTGTCATTGTGTAACAAACAAAATAAACAACACTTTTGAAGAAAAGAAATATTTTTCGATATGAATGACAACTTTCAGAATATCAGTTGCTCTTCAGAATAACATTTGTGAGTCTCACAACTGCATCTGTGGAGATAAAGTGGACAAGTCAGGAACTCATGGTCTCTCATGTAAAAAAAGCAGTAGTCGTTACTCTCCCCACCAGGAATTAAATAAGATCATTCAACAAGCCTTATAATCCATTAACATCCCATCGAAACTGGAACCATCTGGACTCTTCCATAATTATGGCAAAAGAGTGGACGGTTTAATTTATTATATTATTTGGGATGCTATCTCTACTGATACCCTAGCCCTATCGCACATCAAACAATCTAGTGTAACTGCTGGCCTTATCGCAAATAAGGCTGCCAATAACAAGAAGAGGAAATACAAACCTTGGTGTGATGAAGCAACGGATTTTATCGCAAAGCTTGGAAACTACCTTCACCTACTAACTGGAGAATCCAGATCGAAATCATACCTAAGACAAAGAATTAATTTAGCTATCCAACATGGAATTCAGTTAGCATTATTGGAACATTATTTTATAAGTTTGTTTTTCTTAATTTATGATGTTATTAGCAAAGATAGTTTTGCCAAAGTGTGACACAAGAGACTTTTATTTAAAACCAAATCAATACTTTTCAACAAATACTTTCTGCTCCTGAAACTCCTGAAAATCACAATTTTTGTGTTTGTTATGGAAATACAACATCCAATCCCTGTAGTATAATAGTTAGGTCCAATCCTCTACATATTGTAAATTGCAGACATACCAAGGATGCAAGAAACACTGATCGGTCGACCCTATGGTAGCCAGCCAATTTCTTCAAAGATATTTACTTACTTGAAGATTGGCTTCAAAAATTAAAGCTTAAAGTGAACGAGACAAAATCATAGTACGTAATATTTTCATTAAGACGACAGCAATTCTCCCAAATCACAATTAATAATTCATTAGTAGCTAGATATCTTGGGATGTACTTAGATTATAGGTTTACTTGAAAGACACACATATTGAAAAGAGAGAAAAATGGACCTTAAGATCAAGAAAATGTATTGGCTATTAGGCAAAAAGTCATCATTATCTATTGAAAACAAAGTTCTCATTTACAAAGTAATTATAAAATCAGTGTGGACCTACAGCATTGAGCTATGGGGATCAAATATAGATATTAATTAATGTTTTCAATCGAAGACACCATGTGCTATAGTCGACGTTCCCTGTTACGTGTCAAATCAAACAATACATACAGATTTAAACATACCCTTCGTTAAAGTGGTCATTGAGAAAATGGTAGCTCAACACCAAAGTAAATTGGAAGGACATCCAAATGAAATTGTCCAACATCAGTTGGAAGGCAGGCACGCCAAAAGGTTAAAGAGGCATTGGCCACGTGATATAGCAGCTCCGTCTCTTTAGTTTTTGTGCATGACTTTCATCATAAATAATTATTGTGTTTTGTCATATAATATATTATAATATATGACCAAGCACATGAATGTCATCCTTCACCTGTCAACACTAATCCTACTATTAACTCATAGAACAAATTATGTGTAAACTGTTCTGATTGCTAATAAATTATTAAAAAAAAATGATTAAGGTTCTTCTAATTAAATCTCTGTTTTCTCTTCGTTGAGCTATCTGACACGGAGTTGTGGGTTCAGGGATATAAAATCAAAAAGAACCTTCTGTAAATAAAAATTTAACTTATGAAATACTAAAAATTTTCTGTATTAAACTAGCCACGCATAGAGCGATTTTGTTGCGATATTTTCTGTATCTTTCCGAACAATATATAGCCCTCCATTGTACATATTTGGAATTCATGTACCAGCAACATCAACATTTATTTCTTGCTTTACTGTCACATTTAAATATCATATCAAGCATAAATTTTTGGTTATGTGTGAACAATCTATGATTGTTGATAAAATAAACGGAGATTGTGACCGCAAAGCTGCTATACTCAAATCCTTTCCCTCCGGAAAATCGCCAACAGAAGTTATTACATGGATTGGCTATAAAAAGACCCAAATTTACGATATTACCAAGAAATTAAAAGAGAAGATTGATCAGGACCCTGGGCGACGCAGATGGCAAAACAAATGGCCGTAGCGAGTCAGTCTAGCAATGCAGCAGGACCTGCACAAGTCTTTCGTCCTGAAGAACCGTCAATTGTTTACTGAGAAAACAAGATGGGCAAAATTTAAAGTTTCAAGCACGACAGCGTTGGCTTTATAAAATTCTCCATTTATACAAAATTCCCACCTCTGTGATGGTGCTGGGGCTTATGAGCAACGAAGGAGATGCCATATTAACGTGCTGGAGATTGTCAAGCCTTAGATAGAGAAGATGGCCGCTGGGTGGGAATACGAGTTCCAGTAATACTCCCCTCGAGCCTACAAGGCAAGAAAGGCCCAGGCATTGCTATACAACATTTCTATTAATCACTGGTCTCCTGGCTTGGATCACCCTCCAGCCCCGACTGCAATCCCCTTGATTACTACATGTGGGCCATGCTCGAATCGAAAATCAATAAAAGGTATCATAAGACCAAGGACATCTAAGAGCCTCCATCGTGGGAGTAATAAAAAAAGGAAGTCGTGTTGACCTACAGTAGGTTTAGATCCCGACCCGAAAAGGTCGTGAGCACTAATGGGGACTAAAAATAATATAATTCTCAATATAATTAATTAGTTATACTAAATTGTATGTAAATAAATTTAATATTTTATTTTAATTATTTATTCATTTTCTAGATTTATCTCGATGACCCAGTAGTAACCATTTTGCTACCTAATTAAATATAAGAGAGCAAAATTACACTTACTCAAATCAAAATAATTTATGAATATACATAATTTTTAGATGCCCGATCTCATAATAGTACAAGGTTGCCTCATCTGATAGTAAAAACGACAAAAATCGCACATATATAATATATAGGAAGTTACAGACAAAAGGCATAATTTGCGATACTTAAAAATATTGTTAATTGTATAATAGTAATAGTAAGGTTCTAAAGCCCCACGTGGGAGCACGACCTGCAAATTGAAAGGTTAAAGCTCTCATATGTTCGACTACTGCCCGGTCGTCAAGCACCATTTCTGATTGTTAATATATATTAATTAATTGTTCTTAAAAACTACAACGCAGATCTGAAAGAAAATTTTTGTAGTACTGAAAATGTAACTAATTAACTAACCAAAGAAATGACGACCGTTAAAAAGTTGCTGTTAGCTATTAAGCTTCTCAAATTGAAAGCAGAGGCTGCATGAGCACCAGCGAATTGGTAATATAGGGAGAAAAGCGCGCAAAATAAGTTATGAGGACACAAAGCCCCTTTTATGTTTAAATTTGTACATATTTCAAGCTTCGTGTAATACGTAGCGCGTATTTAGTCAACATCAACCCACCTTCATAAAGCCTCCCCCATCCAGTGACATACGCCGTTCTGCCGACGAAATTCTCGTCATTAGAGGGAACGCAAACGGGAATTATGTTGGGCTGGAACTGCACGGGCTCGTAAAACCTTAGCAGGGCCAGATCATATTCGAACGTCCTCGGATCGAATTGAGGGTGCGAGGCCACTATCTGCACCCTCCGCTCCTGATGGATGTACGGCTCGCTATCCGTGGAGAGATCGTGTTCGCCCAGGCGGAGGAGGAGGTCGCTCGGGGGAACGCTGGAAAAGTATTAATTACTGCTGGTATCTGATTCGCGTGCTGAAAATGAGAGGTGGCTGGTCATCAGGACAGCAAAGATATATTTAGCTCCCGAATGTTTTTAAGACAGCACAACGAATGAGGTGCTTGTCAGCAATTATTAAAAAATTACGAGTTGAGCACAAAAGAAGCCCGTTCGTGTTGAAAAATGAACGGGGCGTAATTAGAGCGATCAAATAAACATGATAAATGTGATTAAACATCAAAAATGACTTGTGTGTGCTGTATATTCCCTGGGTTACAAGCGCAAAGGGAATTTGTGATGTTCATTACGCGTTTTGTTGTGTTTTCATAAAAAATCTTAATTTCGTTACTGTGGTAATGCAATTACTACTATGCATAAACGTTTCAATACTAACTACATACAATTTATTAACGATATATAGACAAGACTCACATTATACAAATTTCCAGCATAAAATTCTCATTAATCTTGAAAATTCCGATAGTTAACTAAACACATAAGCTATTTCCAGTTTTAAGAAGTCTTTAGCTTATACGGCAATTAAGTTTTTGTGTTACAACTAGAGGAATTCATTGCTATTTTCTGTTTATTTATTGAATTTCAATTTTTCACAACGGCAAATAATAAACAAAATTTTTTTAATATATTTTAACATTCGTATTTAAATCTATAAAATGCAGTAAAAACAGTCTTTGTACTTACATATTTAATTATTCCAATAAAGGCTGTAATTGCTAATACATCAGTTTTTATTTTATTGGGAAGAACACGTATTTAATATTATAAATCAAAATCTAGAGGCGAAACAGTAAGGCATATCATAACATTTCCTTGGATGCCCCAAAGGTGAGCAGTAGATCTTTGATGCAACCATATGACCATTTTACCTAAAAATGTTCCTATAATTCGTTTTGAGTCTCTATTATTGTGAATTTTGTCATTTTCTTTTATGATTCTTTTAGTAAAGTGCTTCTTGTTCTTATCTCCTTTGTTTAATTTATTTATTTGTGTTATTTTTCCTTTTAGTGCTCTTTTCTACATTTGTAGAAAATTTGTTTTAGCTTTATATTAATATTATATTTAATTCCTATTTGTTGTTTCTTTATTAATTTCTTGATTCACATATTTGTTTTTATTTTTAGTATCGCTTTTAGTAGAATAACATTTGGCTCCATCTTTACAGTTTAAGATTGTATTTTATTATTATTGTCGAGTGATATAATTCCCAATTTTCTTTTAGGCATAAGTCCTTAAAAACGGCATATATTTATTTTAAACTAATATTTTCTACCACACGTTTTGAACAATTCTATTCATTTTTCCAAATATATTTAAGTCAAAAAAATTTTTAACATCTAATTCTGAACAATTGCATAAAGAATATAAGTATAATAGAAATTCTTTTCTTTTGTGTCATGTGTTCATCTTCCAGTTCTATTTTGAGTTCTGTTTTTATTATATTAAAGTTACCTAAACAGGTCGAAACAAATTTATTTGTTAATTTATTTTCTTGCTTTACATAATTTGTATGTAACGAACTTTAAATGAATCATCTATCTATAAATTTGAATAGAAAGTAAACAAGAAAATGTGGCGTAATTTCGGCTCTTGATTTACACGAGAAAATTTGTGCATAGCAAACAAAGACAGCCTATACATTTAAACGAAAAGTAAACAGCTGATATGAAATGTAGCGTGCCTGCACTCTGAGTTCTTGGTTTACACAAGAAGCTCCGTGAGTTTGTGCACGCATGAATGTCTGCTGGGCGGCCTCGGCTGTCATCGGGCCGCTGCATTGCCGAACGCGAAAACGCTTCTGCCACGGCCATTTGATTTGCTTCCGCCAAACAGGCTTCGATTTTAAGTTGAATTGTTTCATGTTCTCAATCCAGAAAGAAAGCCGATCCAATTAATTTATATGCTCCCACCTTACAACAATTTGAGAGAAGGCGGTTAAAAAATTGTTAGCCTAGGAAGCCAAAAATTCCCTTTAGCGGGCAGCTCTTAGTATGCCATAATAAAAATATGATAAAGAACTAAAACTACAGTACACCCTGTTTGAATTAAACTATAAATTTTGTAATTGTAATCTGTAAGTCCAACATTGCACTGATAAATTAAAAAATAACATTTATCTCTTGACTAACAACGCCCAACATAATCCAATGGAACTCAAAATATAAAGTTAAAAAAATGTGCTTTTCCCAATAATTAGCCATTTTTAAAAATTCGGAAAGAAATTAAAAAGAATAAAACGTATGTTCGCGGATTCTGCAATAGCTCTACTACTTCTCATTTCTTTTGGAATACAAAAAGGTATTTAATGAGCATCTTGCCAGATATGCAAAAAAGGAAAAACTAATTTCAAAATTCTGCAAAGAAAAATGAATAAACTAATTCTGTATCATCAAAACAATCAAAAATTGCGCAAAATACCAGTAACAACGCACGAGCTATATTACTTTAAAATGTATAAAATGGCAAAGCCAAACAATTAAACAAAATAAAATAAGTAGAAAAACGAATATTTCTGTTGGAGGTCACGAATCAGTCAGGTGGACATATAATCCTAACGTGCTTAAAGATAATAACAACACTGTAGTTTGTGTACGACGCATTGTTAGTATAAGTTTCTTGACAATTCGCTAACGGACAACCACTTTAAATCTGTTCTTAACTCGGCCCGTATTTAAAAATATTTACAATTATTGTTGACTAATAAAATACTCGGTTCCAAACAAATTATAACAAACGAAGTTATTCCGATATATACAGTATAAAATAATGGATTTGCTTCCAAAACCTCAGTAGAAATTTACGTTGTAAGATTAGATAAAACAACGCCATAGAAGTATTCGTTTAAAAACTACAAATTATATTATTTGATGTTCTGAAATAGTAGTGCTATGAAGGATAAGAGGAGACATCAAGAGTGAGGTCCAATACAAGGTGCGTTCAATTTTTTCCCACCCGTGAGAGTAAGTAGAAAGATGCGGTTAATTTTGAAAGACGCGAGAAATACTTATAAATTTGTAATATAGATTGTTGTATTGTTTTGTATTCTTAAAATGGCGACGTTTAGTGTTCAAGAATAACGTGTAATCATCCGTTTTCTCATCTTGCGTGATGCAACGTCCATCGAAATTCATCGCAAATTGAGTGAGGCATGGGGTGAAGCCATTATGGATGTTAAAAATGTGCGTTCGCGGGTGCGAAAGTTTAAAGAGAGTCGTGTGACAATTAACTGAAGCAGCCTCGACCACGAACCAGCTGGGCCAAAACCATAATTGCGCGAGTGGAGCAAGTTATTATGGAAGACTGTCGATTAGCTGTGCGTGATATCACCTTTAAACTTGGAATTTCCGTAGAATCTGTGTAATCCATTTTGCATGATGACCTGAACATTTAGAAAGTTTCTTCGAGGTAAATCCCACGAATGCTGATCGACAAACCCAAAGCTGTACGGGTAGCCTCAGGACATGTTGACACGTGATGTCGCCATAAATTTCCAACCATGAAAGTAACTCTCTGCGGCCGCTCATTTTCCAATCGAGCCATTGTTGCATCAGCAACTTTCCAGTGGAAAAACACACCCCTAAAAAAGCGTTCTCAGCAGCCATAGAATCATGGCGACGACGTTGTGAAAAATGTGTACGTCTAACAGAAGTTTTAACTTTCTCGAGTAATAACTTTTTCATAAAAATAATTGGAAAACTTGAACGCACCCCTGATCGGAAAATACAATTTTGCTGATTTGAAATATCTGACAAATTTTTCAGTAGTGCCTGAAAGTACCCAAGCTCTTCATTTATATTATAATAGAAGTGTAATAGATGTGATAGAGGGTTCTGTATTAATGCTTCCAACAAACTTCACAACTTTAATATTGTTTATTAAAATAGGTTATGGTAGCGTGTACTTTGACCTACCAAAATGACAATTCTGCTGTCATAAATAATAAAAATTAAGGGTAAAAATAAACTCCAACTTTGTGGACTTGATAATATTGTATATATGCAAACGTCATAAGTCAATATCCCATGAAATTTTTCTTTCAGTCTAAACTTTATGTTATACGGTCTATAATATCAGAATATCTCTTCAAATTTAATAAGCTACAGTCTTCTCTAAAGGTTTGCCATATAAAGTGAGTCTATAACTTGAGAGAAAAGCCACTGATGTGGTTTACAAAGAATACCTTGATCTAGTCGTACAATCAAATATTAATTTCATAAATTAACCCGTCAAAGGGTTGGCAGAGTACTCAGGGTACATCGTTTAAAACAAACACCAATCAGAGTAATTAATCTATAGTTGCAAATAAATTATTTTTAATGATCTCTTTATGCCATTTTAAAATCTACAGTTATGCATTTATACATAAAATTTTTATCGATTATTGCTACCTTTTTAAATGTTGTATAATGCCTAATTTCTTTAATATTCGGTACAACTATTTTTATATCTTTCTAGTAAGGACTGCGTAAACAATTATTACTAAAAAATTATACGGGGTGTTTCAAAAACTCTTGCCTCAACCAAAAGGTATGGTAATATTACTTCGAGATCATTGATTATCAAGACACTTAATAGCAGGTAACACGGACGTTCGGTTGAAACAACGCTCTCTTACTGAATTTGTAATGGTTGAGAATCGTACACTAATTGACATTTATGGACTAATAGGTGCTATTTATAGCAACGTCTCATTGGATGCCAGTACTATTAGGCGAAGGGCAACAAATACAAAAGGAAAAAGTCACAATAAATCTATATGTGGTTATAGGTAGTCGATCTTCGAAAGGCACGAATAAAGATCAATCAGGGGCAGACTAATTGATTTGTACTAATCGTCGAGTAGAGCAGATGTATATTGTTGGAACTGTTAGGATTTCTTGGACGAGTTTACCACGTCATTCATACTTTGTTTAGCTACAGGAAAGTATGCCCAAAATGAATTATATGTAAATTAACCTTTAAAATGAAACCATCGAAAGGAGATTCGTCCCTATCATGTCAAACTATCAAGTGTAAAAAAATCATATTCGATAAAATAATAATAAATGGTAGTATCTTAAAAATGGTGTAGGAAATGTATAAAACTTTGCGGTTTTGGCAATGCGTTGATCTTGAGTTCACTTTAAAAGTGTTTTTGTGGTCTCCTAAAAACTAGCAATTTCCATATTTGATAGTTTGACATGGTAGGGATGAATGATGCTAGCAACTTTTAAGTCGAAACGAATAGGACGATGATACTTTTCTCCACCGGATTGTTACTGCTGAGAAGTCCGGAGCGCACCGCTACGTCCCGGAGAACAAGCGAAAACCAATGGTATAAGAGTTTTCCTAACCTGAGAATATTCAAAACTGTCGCTTTGACAAAAAGTTCTAGTAATCATTTTTTGAGACTTAGTTTACATTATATATTGGAAGCAAGGCAACACTGTCAACGCCGGCCAATATGCAAACACTTCGAAAAAACTCCGAGCTTGATCGCAGTGACGCATATAAAGAAATGTTTCTCTAACTAACGTTACACTAACGATGAGGTGCATCATTGGTGCTGGCAGCAGATTTCTGATTTTTTTCTCTAAAGGATGAAAAGGTTAAAAAATTTATATTATTAAATACTTTAAAATTTGTATTAAATTTATATTACTCTAAGAAAATTTGCATTAATTAATATAAATACACATATACAAAGTAAAATAAATATGATATATTTATATTCAATTCAGCACTGTATTTAATATACAGCAAAAATATGCATAAAATCATAGCACTTTACAAGTGTGGCTGTAATTTTTTTAAATTACGTTTAAAAACACGCTGTAACAATGAAATTTTAATTTTCTCTATAATTATGCGTAATTCAATTTTTAAGTGGCGAAGCGAAGCGGAGTCGCTTACTAACTTCATGTTGTCCGTCCCTCTGTCCGTCCGTCCGTTCGAGCAAAAACTCGAGAACGGCTGGAAATTTCCAAATTCTGATTTCACCAATCGACAGGTGACCAAAACGGCTTGTTTGCTAGTGATTTTGAAACTGATTGGTCAAAGGTTAGCTATGCATTGCAAGCTTTGCAGGTTTATTTTCAATTTTAATCTCGAGCAAAAGGTGTTTTTAATTAATAAAACTATTTGGCAACTATTATTGCAACTCTTTGTTAAAAAGTAATGCATGTAAAATACAGCCTACTATATTTAGAAATACTGATAATTCGATTAGTAATTATATCTCTATAGAAAAATGTACAATTTAGATACAGCTAATTTATGCAGAAACTTTAAAGCATTTCACAATACTTTCGCCTTGATTTATGATATATCGTTTTATTATCGCTTGGTGTTTATTTCGCAAAATGTCATACGTTTCTTTCTTCTTGTTTTATTCTCACAAAGCTATTTTAAATTAACTGGGAATAAGTAATGACTTATGAATTAGTGATCTGTATCAATGGATACAAATCATTAATTCATGTTAGATTGTTACGCAATGGTGTAAATAGAATTTATGAAATACCAAGAAATAACAATTTAACTAATTAGTAATATTTATATTATTGTTAAGTTACACATGATTTACGAATAATTGTAACAAAAATAAACACCAAAGATATTAACGCATTAATATGAATGCAAAGATGTTCATTTACAATAATTAAAATTTTAGTCATTAAACAACAAATCTTTTGTTATTTAATAGGCGTGCTTTTTAATATAATGATTTTTTTTGTTTTTTTCTGTTTGTTTATTTGTAACCTGCCACACAGCAACAAGCAATTCACATAAAAAGTTAACATGGTATGAGAGAAACACCTTTTGGCATCTCTCCTTATGAGTAACTTTACTAAATAATATTTACAATAGATACTTAATCTAATAAGTTAGTTGAAGCTACCAAATGAAAGGTCTAGTGATTTCAAACGTTTGAAACTATGCACTTCTTTACTGTTGTCTAAAAGGTTTAATGCAAGCGGATTAGGATGTGTTTCTAATTTACCGAGATACTGGACACTACACTTAGCTACTTCTTCCTTCACTGTTAACACTTTCAGGTCGTCCCGTATTGCTTTGTTCGGCACAAAATATGGAGAGTAGGTTATAACCCGAAGGACCGTTCTAGTATTTCGATGTTAGAATGTGAAGCAGTGCACCACAACTGGATACCATAGCTATAAATAGGTTTCAACACAGTTTCATATACGAGGAATTTGTTAGAAAGGGAAAGCTTAGATTTGCGGCCTATCAGCTAGTAGTAGTTTTTTGATTTGTGGTTAAGTTGTTTCCTCTCGGTCCATATATGGGTTCTCCAAGTTAATTCTTTGACAAGGAGTAGTTCCAGGTATCGTACACTGTCAACTTGTGGGAGAGCGTGCCCATTCATACTAACTCTAGGAACGGTGGCTCTACATTTAGTAAATGTAAATTGGAAAGATTTTATGTTATTAATTTTAAACCACCATTTTGTAAACCAGTGGCAAACTTCATTTAAACTTTGTGAACGGGTTCTTTCAGTTTCGTTAGGGTCTTGAAGTGTGGTAAGAAGTGCCGTATTATCAGCGTAGATTGCGATGAGTGTAGTGGAGCTTATAGGAATGTTTGTTGTGTATAAAATGGGCCCCAGTATGTTACCTTGCGGAACTCCGGATTGAATGGGATTTAAATAAGATATCGCTTCGCCATACTTCACTTGGAAAAATTCTTTGAGATATGATTTGAGAATCATGTTGTATAGATACGAGTTGACTTTCTTCAGCTTAAATAATAGATCCTAGTGCCAAACCTTATCAAAGGCTTGGGTTAAGTCAAGGCTTTTATTTTCAAAAGTGGTATTGATGATCTATTAATCTGTGTACTTGTTCTATGGTGGAGTGCTGACTCCTAAATCCGAACTGATGGTCGAGTATGAGCTGCTTGTCTTCAACAGCCTTTTAAGGAACAGTGATAAAAGGGTGATGGGTCTGTAACATATAGAGTCGTCCAAAGGTTTTCCAGGCTTTTGGATAAGTATTACTTGAGTTGTTTTCTATTGGACTGGGAAGTGTCCAATTCTTAATATGCTTAATAGTCTTAGTGCCTTTACGCGGTAATTCCTTTTTCCAGTGATGATATCGTATGTCGGTGACTTCTTGTAGTTGTTTTTTTATCAACTCTTTCCTGGAGTTAGCCCGCTGAAAATGGCTTTAGAAGCAAAGAGAGTTGATAAGGAGCCATTAATAAATATTTTACTGTATTGTCATCTACACCTGATATTGGCTAACAAAAAGTCTGAAGATTTTCATCGGTACAAGCCCATGTTCCATTTACGTTTAGAATCGGGGATCTGTTGAGGCGTCTGATGTCTTTCCAGAGTGAGTACTTAGTCTTCTCTGTAGCTGTCAGTCCCTACAGATATTTGTCGAGACCTTTGTTTTTGATTTATTGATCATTTCTTTTAGTTCACTGGTAGCTGTATTAAATCTGCGTTTGTTGTTAGGTAATCTACTTTTGTGCCATATATATTGTTTTACTGCTGCAGTGCAGTCTCGGGTTAGTAGTTTTTCTGGTAGCTGTGGTGTGGCCCTTGAGGCAGCCCGGTGAATTTTCTGATTTAGCATTTTCATTATCAGTAGCCGTTTTTAATAAAATATTAGTTTCTAGTTGATCGTCTAATATATCTTTAAAATAGACCCAATTTGTTTTGTGATTGGTTAACGTCGGAGATCTTGATTTACTAACTACTGATAAAAAGATCGTGACTATCATAAGGCTGTGGTCAAAGGATAAGTCAAAACACATGCCCTTAGTCACAAAAAAGTCGAGTAGGTCAAGGATCTTTGCTGTGTCGACCGGCCAATAGGTAAGCTGGTAAGCAGACATGTATCTATGTGCTGCTGTTGCATAATGAAAAAGAGCATTCTTCTTCTTGGGGTAATTAACCTGAATCTTCAGTAGGAGTGTTTAGCATTAAAGTCCCCCCCAGCAAAAAAAACGATTTTCTAAGGATTGTAGATATTCCTCAATATTATTTTTGTTGTATTAGTGTCCAGAGGGGCAATATGTTACGAAACAACTAGTGGATTTGTTCAATCTTTTACAGTAATACTGGTAGCTTGTATAAGTTCGTAATACTTTGGAGGTTCGTTGTGTCTTATATAGTGTTTTATTATGATTGCAGCCACTTCCCTTGCTGTGCCAGTTGAATAATTGGTGTTCTATATGTCATAAGCACAAATTTTGAAATATGATTATACAGTGAAATGTGTTTTGGAGATCAATAGAATCTCTACCTGGTTGTACAGTACAAATACTTCAACTTCTTGGCGAAAATGTTGCACCAGTTTTTCCGTGACTTTTCATCTCCAAATGTCATTTTTCATGCTCTAGCACTTTCAATAAAAGTTAACGCCAACAACTGTAGATATTTGTACAACTTGATGCTTTTAAGATAGTTTTAGATAATTCATTAATTTTTGTAAATGATCTTTCAGTTTAGACAATAGTCCTTGGTAGCATAAAGAAAACGAGGCCTATATTTACATCACAAGATCATGAGATTGTAAGAACTCTCTAATATTCTTCAGCATCTTATCTAACATGGCTCACAAATCATATTATTAAACTTATCAGCTGCGGATTACTGGTTACTGAAATTGTGACAACAAGAAAAAATGCAACTTAATAGAAAATTTGCAGAACTAGAAAAGACAAATATGCTATCGAATTTACAAATAGTTATACAAATTTATTCAATCTTGTATGGCTCTCACCACGGGCACTTGTGACAGCCTTAATTCTTGATGATTCGATGGCGGTATTCCATTAGTTACTGATATTTTTCCACCATTCAGTCAGATTCATTGGAGGTCGTGAATACCGCTGTAGGAAAAATCTGGTAATCTCTATTCTATCAAAAAAAAAAAATTAATGTACATCGTACCATATATGGTCAAGTATTATCTTGTAAGATTGCTTGGAACACCCTTTCAAGAAAAAAAAGTATCATTGGCTGAAAACGCATTGATGTAAGTCTATCTATCTATATCATCGTAATATAATATACAGTGTTCTTGCCTCATTTCTACGCGTCACCGACGTATTAATATCTGATGATCTTTTGGGTTTAAATAAAATCTGAATGAATAAGAATTCTTTGCCACTCGCTGGTATCTTCATTGCAGCCGCAGAGAAGTTAGTAGTGGTCATAAGAAGGGACGTCGTGCGTTAATCCCATTGCAAGAAATCTACGCCGAACAGTGCAGGTAGAAAATCGGCACCGTGTAATCGTTCAGCATTGTTGTGCTAGAACACTTTAAGTTTCATCACGGTCTGTAAGGTAAGCCTCTGAAGATGACACTCTTTTTGATTGGTTGCCCTATGTATTGCTCCAAATCCCCGTTTTCGCAAATGCAATACTTACTTTAATTCGCTGATTCCATATTCTTAAGTATATTCCTCGTAAAGAAGCAAAACGTTCTCTTTCTTTATTTTCTATGGTGCTGTGATTTCAATACAGTAAGGTAGTGTAGCTTTTAGTTAACCCTTTGCTTAACTTCAAATTTTCTTCATCATTTGAACAAACTAAAAGCGAAAGTTTCAAACTTGCGCATATTTCACTAAAACATGGAAACACTTATTAAGCTGGGTTTCACTGCGTCCGAACAGTAATCAAATACTTAAAAAACTATTTTTCGTTGACAATAGTAAATGATGTGAAACATTGAATTTTCTACAAAGCAGACCTCTCGATTTTATTATATCAACACCACGACAGAACGGCATTTTCATGTATATTCTAAGACATCTTCAACACTACAGTTTTTTTAATGGTTTTAATAGAATCTACATAAGGCAAAATTTACAAACATAATAGAAATTACTGTAAAAAATTGTGTAAAATATTTAATTATTACTCTTGCTTAAACTTCTTTACTCTACTAGTACTAATAATTTGTTTCTCTATCTTAAATTTCTCGAGGTGTGCTATTAACGCATAAGCCGTTAGTGTTAATTACGCAAATTTGCAAACATTTGAAAAATGAAGCAGGCAAGTTAATAGAGATCGGTTACGTCATATTCTGGCAAGATAATTGGCTATTCCGCTATATTTCAAATGATCTCGATGTTTTTCACAGGTTGCTTATTCATAGCAGTTAATATGAAATAACGGACTAAGCTAGAATAATAAATCACTAATAAGTACACTATTCAAAACATTACTAATGGAGATTTCCTGCCAATTTTGCATTATTATTTTAGTTACTTTTCGTCGTTTTTTATTCTAATTAAAAATAGTGGTCTAAAGAGGTTTAATTTAATTAAATTCCCACGTTTGCAAGACGTACAGATTGTTATTCTTCCTTGAAACAAAGGAGTGCTGCATTACGTATCTTAATAACCTTATGTGTCATACATTTTTTTAATTATAAGTATTATCCAAAGTATTAAATAAATGTTATGGGGAAGGGGGTGTGTTGAATGAAAGATACAATAAATCAACGGTTCACTAATTGACTATGTCTTCTGGGCACATCATTTTATTGTCGCCTTCCTGCTAGCTGATTGTTATGATCAGAATTTCTGTATTTGGTTTTGTTGGAGAACAGAGCGGTTACATCGTTTATGAAGAGAATTTGGAGACCCGTATGAACAGTTTGTTTAGATACATACCAGAGTAGATCTGCTATCATTCGGTGTGGGTTGAATTAAATTACTTCTAGTGTTTTGGTGTTAGTTGGTTGGCTACAGCACCAATTGTCTAGAGATAATTTCAACTTTTTACCAAGTAACCCGGGAATTTATTTACTTTTAAGTTTAGTTGGATCTTTTTAATTTTTATACGGTCTTTCTAAGTAAGCCCTAAATATTTTACTGCCTTCTTTTCTGGGTTCAGTTCACTGTTTAAGTTCACACTAGAATAACACCTCGTTTTGTCGTAATGGAAATTGGGGCCGATTTCTCATTATTCACTTTCATTTTCTAGTGACATAGCTAACTTTGTAACACATCTAGGTTATTTTTCATCTTTTTGGAGTCTGCCAGGGTTGATATCTGATGATAGGATTGCTGTGCCGTCAGCAAATGTAGCAATTGTAGTTTCTTATGTGGTAGGTCTGAGAACCCAGATTTAATAAGATGATGTCTGGATAATGCAGTGTTGACCCTTACTTGGAAGTAACATTCACTAAGATGTAATTTTAGGAATATATATATATTTGACTGGGTAGATGCATCTAATCAAAGGATTATTAATAATAATAATAAAAGGATTATTAATTATGACATGAAAATGTCAGACCTTGTCGAACGCCTGCTATTTGTGAAGAAAAACTTTATAATTTTATTTACGATTCGGTGACATTGTTATACCGTAGAGTGCTTTTCCTTTATTAGATAAGAAATTTTTTTAGAATCTTTTAGACATTGAAAGTAGTAATATTATTAGCCGATAAGATGCTTGTTCTGTTTGGTGGCTTTCCAGGCTTCGCAATCATGATAATTTTGCCTTGTATGGAGTAGTATCACTGGAGTATCATGCCATTATAAATTGTTGTTAGTTTGTTTTATTAATTTCTTTGCCAACTGCGACTTATGGAAACTATTTAACGGGTAGGCAACATCTAGAAAGTATGCGATTCCTTCATCGTCAATATTGTTAGCTGAGATTGGTGTATACACTTTTGTTAGTTGTTTTACTGGTACGTTTGTTTTTCGCCTTTAGTTCGTGTCCAGTTGTAACTCGATTTCCTTAGTGACAACTAATTTTTTAAATATTTTGTTGGCCTGGTAATAGGTTAGTTTTATAATATTTAAAAAAATTATCGGGAGATTGTTATAATGCTCAGCGGAAATTGGTGAGTTAATCTGTTAAGTGATGTTTTTATTGCAAAAATATAATATGATTTTTTTATTTTTACTAGACGTAGCTTTCCAAACTGCGTCTGGGATTATGTCCGTTAGGTGCTTAACCACTTCTTTAATTTTGCATGTTTTTTTTATTTTATAGGCTACGCTGATGTTTTTGTTAAGTCTTGAAAAGTTCCCAGTGGCTTTCTTTTGTACATAGTGTGGATAACGGCTCTATCCGTACTAATTTTGTTCTTAGTATTATTATTGCGGTATGATAGAGGCTTAAATTTGGTTATAACGACATCTAGCAGATTCGCTGTTATTTCGATCCGTAGGCCAATAGGTAGATTTACCATAATATATAATAATAGATAAGACGTTTTAATTATTGCGTTGTATTAATCGAAGCAGTTAACATCCTTTTGACATAGTAAATCTAGACCCACGTGGTACGTTTTTGTGTTCCACTTGCCACGAGAGAGCGAGATTCAAGAAGGCAAAAAGGTATCATATTCTTCTGACGAGATATTGTGACGCAGGAGAGAATAATTAGCTGCTGTAATTAAAAACACATTCAATGTTTCTAATTTCAATGTTGACCTTGGATTTTATTTATCTGTCAAGGTCGTAACACATAATGAGTTATGTTTTATTTAATATTTATGACGAAACCTGTATGTGTCTTTTCATTAACGTAGGTCGCATAGTATAAGGTGTATCGTGGAATTTTTAAATGTTTTTTCTGATGAATGCCTTTACGAGATTAGCATATACATCTATTTTGCTGTAATTTAGAAATAGGGTAATTTCTTGTACGTGGTTTGTTAGCTCGATGGCATTCCAGGCAACAATTCTTAGTGTTTAATCTATTATTGAGCTAGTTTTTAAATTTACTGAGAAAATCAGTTATGTTTTTTCCTTTGGATTTAATGTTTGTTCTGTTAGTTGTTATTGTTATTTTGGTATAAATAAAAGTGGGATTTGAAAGAGTTTTCTGGTGAATGGTTGATTTTGGGTTAGGGATGTGTGAGGGGGCTTCGTCTTCTATTTGGGTTATTTTTATTTTATTTCTATAAGATTTTGATAAAAAGTGTACCTTTTGTAGTTTGCAATGTGATTTCCGTTATGCAGCAAACATGTTGCTGATGTGTTATTGGCTTTTTGCAAGCTTTTGTATCATGCAATTTAAACGGTTTGGTGCAGTAGCTTTTGGAATGACCGTATTCTTAACATCTAGTATACTATATTATAATTTTTTTGCTTTTGATCAACTTTAGTTGAATTTTAATGTATTGCAAATACTCTAATTTGCATATTTCTCCATGATCTGTGGTCCAGGATTTACAAAGAATAATGGCAACTGAAGTTATCTTACTCTATGTCAGACATTTATAGTGTTTCTGATTGTGCCTTTTTTAGTTAGTTCTTCAGATATTTCTCCATTGTCTTATAGCTTGTTATGATGCACATATAAATTGGAAGAAGCCTGGAATCTTCTTGAGTTTGTGTTCTTATTTAGTTAGTTTTGAATAATTTTTATGTTTTAATTAGTGTTTGTATATACTCGTTTAAAATTGGCAGATGCTTCTTACTTTCGTTTGGATTTTATTTTTGTTCTTATATTAGCAGTTAGGTTTTGAATAGATTGGCGTATGATACATGTTTTACATTGCCAGGTGTTTTTGACGCGAATTATGTTTGTCATTCGATCAACTTGGCAGATTGCTTCTTCACTTTCGTTTGGATTTTATTTGTTATTGAGTAATCCTCGCCAAGTAGTGCATAGTATGTAGCCTCTTTACTCATACCTACTTCTTTTTTTGTGTTTAGATTTGTTTGTAACTGCATATGATTTCTATCTTGATAATAATTATTAAATCTCGGCATTTGTTCCATAGGTGTTTGATACATTTGTGGTGATCTATATTTATAGTAGGGTAACAGATCAGGTGCTTGCATTTCTGATCAAATATATTGGTACTACGTATTATTAAGTGTAGCTGACCTCAGATTACACTTTCCGCGCAGCCTCTGCAGGTTGAGAATAACAGAGTACACAAAATGTGTTTCATCCACATATGTATATCAGAATTTAAGATTTGTTGTAAAGACAATATCTTTAAAATTTTAAGTTTGTGTAAAACTATACATGGCACTACAATTACATTTTAGTTAATTTTATTTAATATTTTCTATTTGCCTGAAAATTTATTTAAATTTTTGAAAAACTTAAAATAAAAATTACCTAATAGTAATTGTAAACAGATAAAAGCTTATTATTGTTATTAACATATTAAACTTTTGCAACTTGCCTTCAAATCTTTCATATTTTGGTAGCAAGAATTGCAGGCTTTTCTGTTTTAAACGCTCGAGCATTTTTTAAATAAATATTTAAATACATTTTTTAAAACTTAGCTCGAGTTTTATTTACTTAATAATATTAGTAACTGTAAAAGTATTTTAAGTAGCCAACCAATCTGTGCCGGTTTACATACACGGGGGCAATAAATGATGCCATAACACAGGAATCTTGATTGTAACAGTTTTCTTGTTTGCAGTATAACTAGGATTAACTCAGACAACTATCGCTCCAGTGGGAAGTAGTAAACACCATTTCAGTAATCTGTACAAATAAAATTTAGACAATCCTGCACTTGAATTTATATTTATTGGTGGTGTAAATGTAGCCCAACAATCAAAAGTGTTACAGTCAATGTTCCAGCCTGTGCCATTTTAATTTAATGCTCTTAGTAAACCAAACAATTCGGTTTTATTTTTAAAGTTTCCTTCAATAAACTTTTTCTAATTTTTGTCCGTGAAATTGTCGGTGTAGTAAAAAAATATAATTTCATCTCACAATAAAAGGGTAAATAAAAAATAAATTGGATACATCTTTTGGACTTCAGTTCATTCTTCAAATAAACCACGTATTTTGCTCTGAAGTAACTTTCAGCTTATGAGTTTCTATGAAAAATTACTTACTTGTCAACGCAATGGGCGGCGGTGATTGCCCAGTTTTCATTCAGCAGTGCTGCTCCACACTTGTGCAGGTAGGTGGACGTCCTCCATTGCCTCAGGGAGATCTGCCAGGGCCATTTACCGAATGTGGCCCGCTCGCCGCCTACTATCCTGGCTTCGGGGTATATCCTCCTTCCACACACTGCCGCCAACAAAAGGGTGGAATTTAGAATTGCCATAGCAGTCAACATCAGGAAATGCGAAGGAATTTGAATCGCTCAACGGTCTATGATTGCAATTTACAGCTTCCTGCTGTCCCGCAGGACACCAGTCCAGATAGAATTTGATTCTTCCGTTTTTTCTCGCTAAACATTCGCCCGCTCGTACAACGTGCACAGCTCGTAAAATTAATAATCTGCAATTTGCTCCATCGTAAATTTGCAGCTCGCAGATATCTCCCGCAATTACAGCGGAGCTCGTTACGACCCGGCGGCCTTCGGTCCGAAATGCAGGGCGCCCGGCCGAAACTTTAAGGCATCGTTAAAACTTAACTGCACTGAAATCGCGGCGGGATCGAACGGCGCATCACAAAATGGTCGTAATTCCGCTGCGCCGGCACTAAATCTCGTTTTTGCTCACTTATGGACATAAAAACGTCCCCGTCTGAGCTCTGATTGAAGACTAAATGCAGACTTGTTCTGAAATTGTTTATTTTTGCCGTATTAAAGCTATAACGTGCCAGGAGGTTTCGTCTTACCTTGAAAGTTCATGAACCGCGCAGAGAGTGATTTGACGGAATACATTATTTGGACATTAGCGGAAGCCGGGTGCTTATGTTAATGAACTTCCAGATAATGAACGTGTTAGTATTGGAGTTAGCTCGGTAGTCTCCCGAATTACAGCGCGCTACCGCCCGAACTGGTTTTGGAACAAACTCAAATTTGGTCGTTCTAGCAGCTTGTTTTACGTGCCTCTAAAAAGTTTAGCAAAGTGCACCCGAACCTAGTTTGGAGCAGTTAAATGAAAACACGAAATTTCGGCGAGTCCACTTCTGCAAGTTATATTGTGAAACTGCGCCCGCATTTAGCATTTTTTAGCCCTTTGTGCACGAGACCGACTTAACGACCATCACGTAAGAGAAGACATCGTCGGATTACGCGTTTTGAATTCATTGACCTACGCTTTGTTCTAGGTCAAGTAGCAGAAATGCTATTGTCAGAAGATTCACAGCATCCTTGACATTTTAAATGTATATATGAAAACAATTTTGAATGCTGCTGTATATAGGTAGGATATGGACACATTTGAATTTTACTGCCTTTCCATAAAAAAACATTCTTCTAGTATATGCAAAATATCCTTACATACAAAAATCAAAGTTAATTTGCAAGTCAAACCGGTCAAATCTTCAATATTTGTAAATTTATCCCCAACTATGGAAGACATAAATAAACGAGAGGCATTTTTGAAAAATGCCCTATTTTTATAAATTTCACTAGAAACTAGTGGATTAAAACATTTTTGTAATTACCATCAGCAAATTAGTCCAAATATTTTTTTTATAATTAAGTATGCAACGCACAGTGAACTAATCATGCAAATCAAACAACTTTGTGCGATTTTATGGACAAAACGTAGGAAGAATCAGGTGAAATTCCTGAAATTTTGTTATCTGTATTTTTCACTACGAGTTATTAGATTTTCAAATTCAAACAAACAATAAGCCATTCGAAAATGGTAGCTGTGCCAGAGATGGTGGATTTTTAAACTGTAAATTGTGTCACAGGCACGGTTTTGGCAAATCTTTTATCTAATGAATTAGGTCTAAAAAATGCCCAGAGGCATTTCACTACAGTAAAATTGGAATCAAACAAATTTTAAGAGACAATTTAGATTGTGACAAAAAACAGCAGAAACTAAAATGCAATCAAAGCTGTGATTTGGTACGAGGAATTGATTCCGAAGAAAACAAAGTCTATTCGATTAGCTAAAAGATGTTAACTTATTTTTTGGGAGGGCACCAGAGAATTTTGCGACACAATTTTGCACAGCACACGTGGACATGTTGAAAGTAGCAGTTTGAGAAAGCGTACCAGAATAATCAAGAAAGAAATTGTTGCTTTGCTGCAACAAATCATCGTTCATTTGTTCAAGAAAATATTACTTGTCCAATTTCCTTCGTTTATCTACATTTTCGGGTATAAGGCAAATATGGGAGTTTGCTTCTCTGTATCATCTGGTTTCTTCCATACTTTTTTCCAAGTGTTTCTGTTATGCATTGCTTCTTTTGTTCGTTTCCAGGTAATGTTTTTGTTTACCACTGGATATCTCACGTCTCCGATACAAGTTTCTTTTGATCTTCCTCCTGACCCTTTTTTACATGCCCATACCACCTTCATTGGCATTCTTTTATTTTTAGTTTTATTAATTTTAATTTTAGTTTTTCTCTGTATGGTACATTTCTGATCTTATTACTTTGCTTTTACCCTTAATTTTCTTAATTATGTTCATTCCATAGCCGTCATTTCCTTTATTTGTCATTCAGTTAAAGTGTACTTCCTTACAAAATTGCACCATTATTTTCTTTAGTATTTTCTTCTTTCCAACAAAAATCTTTTTAATTATTTCCACAATTGCAAATATTCTGTATTTATTTTTCTATTGTCATAGTCTTTCTCAGAGACAGACTGTAACTAAGAAAAGTTTCTTGTTTATTTTTATTCTAAATTTTTTTATTACTTTTCTAGTGTCTGCTCTTTCATTTTTTACTATGATAACTATGTCATCTGCTTAGTACAGTTCGCTTATATTAATTTGCCCTTTCTTCTACTTTATACGGTTTAGTTTCTTGCTTTGCTTGTTATTGCCTGATGTTTCAAACAGATTCAATTTTTCTGACCTTATCCTAATGTAATTCTGTGTATGTTCTTCATATAGACTTTGTATTACTCTAATTATCTTATGTCAAATTTTTTTAGACGTCTTATATTTTAATTTTGTAGAAGGCTTTATCCATATCAATGAGGCACAAATGTACGTTTCTGCCTTCTTTAATGCCTTTCTTCTATTTGTCTCCCTGTGAATACTGCACCAAATAAAGTAGTATTTGGCTTAAATCGAAATTGTTTTATTTATAATTTGTTTAAACTTTTTCTCTATTCTAGCATATATTTTGGCTACAGTCCTTCCAGTGCTATTTCTAGCAGTGCTTTCAACATATTTATAGTTATTATGTCTCTTCTGGGTGATTTTGTCTGATTGGTTCTCTCAAATTCTTTCAGGTTTATTTCTTCCTGTGATGTTTCTATTTCTAAGTTCTTGTATCGTATACCTGATTGTATTTCACAGTTTATTTAACAACACCATAAAGTATTATCTTTAAATTTTCATAATTTTGCCTTCATCTTCTGTGATGTTTCCGTCTTTATCTTTTATATTTTTAATGGTTGGGTGTTTTTTCTAACTGATTTATTTTAACATGTCGAAAAATAGTTTTTGATTTTGCTTGTACGTTTTTGTCCATTCTCTCTCAAAACTCTGCCCATGATTTTTCATTTCCTCTTTTACCATCTCTTTAACTTGGCTTCTTTGGTTTTTGTATTCTTGGTAGTCCTCTAAGCTTTTCGTTTTCAAATACTTTTTACAATTTGGTTTCTTTTTCTGTACTGCAAGCTTTGTCCTTGTTACATTTCTATTAACTATTTCAGTTATATTACAACTGTCTTCTGCTTATACTAAAATATCTTTGAAAATCAGTTTTAGTTTTCTATTTTTTTGCTATCATACTCAGTTTATCTTGAAATGGGTTTCTTATTTCTTTGTTTCTTAGCTTGCAGCATTTAATTTTCTTGTTAGAGATCTTTTTGTTGGTTTACTTCATTTGACTTCTTATTTATTTTCATTTTTATTTCTAACAAAAGTGGCCGCTCCCTATTTCAGACCTTTGTTCTACTTTATGTCTTTATTTATTATAAAATAACCAATGATTGATTTTTTATTTCTACTTATTTGTTTTGTTATTTTACGGATGTCCTTTTTATAAAGCGTGTGTTTGCAATTTTAAATTCGTTTTCTACGCAAAGCTTGATAATTCTCTCTCCATTTTTTCCTAAGAATCATTCAATCCTCTGATTTCTGTTCCTAACTTTTTCGTTGAGATCTTTTAGGTCTATTACTTTATTATTACTTTAGTCAATCCCGTCTTGTTGTTCTTTAAAATCTTTTTCTTTCTTCTTTGGTATTCGTTTGACCCGTTATCCCACTATTAATATTAGTTCCTTATTTCCTTCCGTTTATCTTCTGATCTTTAATTACTCTTGATTTATTTTTACTCCTGGCTAGTGTATCAAATATCCTTTTGATAGTTCTTTAACTCCTCTACTTATTCTTTTTCTTTTTTTAAAATTTATATGCAGTGTATTTCTTTTTTCTACTTCTACTGCCCCGCGTCTGTTGTTTTCTTTATGTTTCTTATCGCTAAGATTATTACAGTTACTTATTTTTATTTCTACTCCCCATCTGAATTGAAACAACTAGTAACTGTATTTTTGCTAGCTGCCCAAAAAAGCTTCACATATTCATATCAGAAGGAGTCCTTAAATAAATAAAGAAGTGATTGTAGATGATTATTTTGACAATTTGAGCACTGCTGAACAGCGAAAGGGATACATTTATTTTATTTTAATTATTATTTCAAAAAATTTTCAATCTATTTCTGTTTTTTTATTTATATAATTATTTCTTTCAAAATGTTTAAATTAATATTGATTACTGTTATAGTGTGCACTGTAGTAATCTTATTTGTTTTCTTTAATTTTCTTTCTTCTGTCAAACGATCAATTTGTTATTGATTACACTCTCAAATATATAAAAATTGACCGTGATAACGTCTTTCTATATGTTAAATTTTTAATTTCAATTATCGAAATAATTTTTTATCAAAAATTAAGTAATATTGTAACTTCCATAAATAAAGTGCCGTTTCTTTAGCTCTCTGTTATGTGGTTTTATGAGTTATTTATAAAATCTTGCTCTTTTTGTTCTTTTGCACTTCTTTCTCGATACAGATTAAAATATAAGACTTCTATCATGTAATTTTTTTGCTTATACTATGATTTTTATAGTTTCTGGTATTGTAAAATATACAAAAGTTATTTTATTTGTATTTAACTCTTCTCTTTCATCTCTTAAATCAGTTAAACTATGATTACAAAAAATCACATATTTAATAGAGCTTTGTTTTAATTTTTGAGAAATTTCATTATATTTATATAATTGCAAACAGTAACTTAGTTTACAAGGAAAACCCAATAAAGATTTATATTTTTGTTATCACGTTTACTTGATAGGGAGTGAAGCTTCCTGAATAGATGCCAATTTCAAATGTCCTCCACTCTCTACTGCGCAGCTTTGTACTTGTTTGAAATGAAAACAATATTGCAAATCTAATTTAAATATATAATGTAAGAGCAAAAAGATCATGTGGGAGATTTTATAAGTGAAATAAATTATAAGGACTATTATTTTTCGAACTGTTACCACATCATCTGGAAGGCCGAAAACAAAGTCAAATTGAATCGCCATTACCATCTGTAAAATCGCTCATGTTGATGCTTGCCGCCGTCGTGGTGGAGGCGTCAATTAAGTTCGTGATTGTGCTGGAGACCGCCGGGGCCTCCGAAGCGGTGCCTATTGTGGTCGAGGCGCTTGTGGTGCCGCTTTCAGTGGTGTAATTGAAGGGCGCTGCCGTGGTCGGAGCAGAGGAGGCTTCGGTGGGCCTCGGGGACGTGGTCTCATTGTTGCCGGTGTTATTTAATGCCGCGCTCGTCGAAGCCGCTCCAGGAAGCACGGTCGGGAGGCTCGGCAGCAACACCCATCCATCTGGCGTTGTCAGCGGTACCCATTCTGGAAGGAAAGGTGCTGTAATGGATTCTTTGTGATGGTGCCAGTGATTAGAGTAAGGCATCTGATCAACGGTCAGACTAGCCCGTCACAATGGGCCGCGTTCAATGACGCCGCATGCTAAGCGTACTCTGCTTTTAAGAGCGCAAAGTGTTTAAAAAAATCAAAAGTTGTTAAGAGTCTATTTCAAGTAATTTTAAGCTATTTAATTTAGCATTACTAACTTGAGCAATTTAGATTTCAGAAGCATATACACTGTAATAATAATGTTTAAGTTGTATAAGTACAGCAAGAAAATAAAACCACAAAAATCAAAAAGAAAATCTTAATAGTTTAAATGTGATTAAATAAAATAAAAGGCCAACAATCTTTAAATCTAAAGCACCTACACTACAAAATCATGATCAATACACATTTTGGAATAAAAGTTATGTTTAGAAAGAAAATTTTGGAGTTTTTTGTTTAAAGTTACTTAAGTCGTACAATGCTTTACATTTCTTAACATATATTTTTCCCCATAATTATTCATTTATAAAATTTAGTACTGCTTTTTACATGTAATCCTCATCTGGAGTCTCCAAAGAATTTTTAATAACCAAACCAGATAGGAGATGTAACAAAGTTGCAAAAGTACTCATTTATTTGCAGCGAATAGCGGTACCAAGTGAAAAGCTCCCATTTTATTAATTTTTATTTGGTGTGAATATATTGTAAACTTTGTATACGGATTATAAATATTTAATTTGTTCATGTTTATTAGTATCTTGATAAAATGTACTTGAAAATAATCTGTTCTCACTTGAAGACTATATGTTTGTAAAATAAATGTAAAGGTAGGTGTATTAATTAAGATTATTATCTTTATATAGCTGGATAGCTAACGGCCAGGTCTATCAGGCATTAGAAAAGACTATACTCTTGATGGAATCTAAAAATGTATTGGAGCTGAGTGATTATGATGATGATCCTATACGCGTATGCCTATATGCCTACGAAATTTCCATCCAAAGAGTGAGAGTTAAAATTAAGACAGTGGTGTTTAATGTTATTTTCTTTTTGTCAGATTCAAAGTTTAGCTGGTATATAAAATACACCTGTTAGTGGTTATAAGTTGTTGTAAAAACCACTAATATGGTTTAGTAAACATCTACGGAAAGAGCTCTGTAGATTATTTTTCATAAAAAATTGAACAATAAACGGATATGTTTTCATGTCACATAGGCAAAGATAACTAAGCACTTAATGTGACTAAATCCAAATTAAAAAACCCATGTGTAAGACAATACTGGTCCTTTAAAAATAGACAGCGCTTTGTTGTTGATAATTTAGTAAAACATATGGGATTTAGTTAAAAAAGACCCTGAGAACCCGCTAGGAGAGAAAGTGCAACAAATATATAGGTAGACTCTCTTGTGACTTTGTATATAAATGATAGCAAAAACAAACGACACTAATTAAGAATGTTTTATCATTAGTTAAATGCACTTATTTGTAATGCATGAATTATTTGGAAATGAAAAGAGAAATAAAAGTTGATTTGTTCAAGTTCTTAGATATTCAATATTAGGCTCAATTCAGCCACCCATGAAACGTTTTGGGGGTGGTGAACACTTTTCAAAAAAGACAGTGGGTGATAATGCCAATTGTTACGAAGATGCTTACTGCAAGAACAAATCAAGATACAATTATGACAGTTGTAATTCTAATCTGTCCAGAATGGTTCCAAATGGAGGGATTGAAAAGGAAGTATTTTAAATAAAATAAAGTAAAAACAAATATAAACAGTTTTTGGTTCAGATAAATAGGTTTACTGTAAATTCGATTTATTTTATTCTTTGCATGTAATGTAGAAAGGAAAGTTGGAAGGTTCATGCAGTATTTATAATCTACTTTTTGGTATTATTAATTTATAATTATATAGTCTTTCATAAAATATAAATTGTCTACAGTTTCAATCATTTATATGAAAAAATGGTTACAGTTTGTTAGTACATGAAGTTCTGAAAGGGACATTATTTTCTTAATATGCAGGATAAAAACTTTAAGGATCAATAGATGCACAAAATTTTAGTATATGTTTTAAGAACATATAAATTTATACATGAGAGAGTTAAATACAAACAATTAAAATGCTATTGGTAACACTCAGCTCCTTTATCTTAATTTAGTTAGCATTTAAAAAAGTTTAACCATAATATTTTGTGCCCCCAACCTATATTAGCTAAATAAATAATTGTTTTTGAGTAACATTACAAAAATAGTTGTCTACAAATATATTTTACTAGTCTATTGGGTTTCAAAAAAGAAAGATGTATTTGCCCAAGCCACAAAAAAATGCTGTTAGTTCTAATATATGTAGATTTGTTTCAAATACTTATTAATGTAAATATGAGAACAAAATTTTTTAAGCAAGGTTAAAGCAATTTACGTTTTTTTTAAATAAATTAATAATTAGTAGGTTATTAACAAATAAAAAAATTTCTAATTATTTTATTTTTTTATTAATTTAACCAACGTATTTACAATCTACTCCTAATTTGAGTATTAAGTAAAATTATATAACAATACAATGTCATGCGGGGAGCTCTAGCCAGTGCTAGTCTCCCTAATGATTACATCAGTTTTGATTAGGTTGTGCGAGGTCCAGCGGCCATTGTCGTTTGAGTCTTCTTGCGATGTCCGTTGATTGGAGAGTTGTTCAATGAGTTGGTTAGGGTGTCCTGCCAAGTTACTGCTATAGTTAGTTGAGAGCCTTTTGATTTCACTATCTACATAGGGAACTCCTAGGTCGTTATGAAGGGTGTCGTTCTTTATGTACCATGGTGCATTGGCCAGCATATGGAGGGTTTTGGACTGGAATCTTTGAAGGATTTTAGTGTGTGTCGCTTTGGCGCATCCCCAGAGTTGAATCCCGTAGGACCATATGGGCTTCAGGATGACTTTATACAGCAAAACCTTGTTTGATAGAGAGAGTTGGGAATGTTTTCCAAGTAACCATGCCATTTGTTTGATTTTGAGATCTAATTGCTTCCTTTTGGCTTTGATATGCGAGCTCCAACTGAGTTTTTGGTCGAGGTGCAAGCCGAGGTATTTTACTTCCCTATGGATTGGAATTGGGGTGTTATTTATGCTGGTTTGAGCGCATTCGATAGTCTTATAGTGAAGGTTATTTGAGCCGATTTATCAGTATTGACTGTAATTCTCCACTTATGGAACCAGGCTTGCAGTGAGTCTAGATGCTGTTGAAGATGTTCCACAGCAAGTTCAGGAGATTGGTTGACTGAAAGGATGGCCGTGTCGTCAGCAAATGTCGCAAGTATAGTGTTGTCTGTGGTTGGTGCATCTGATGTATAAATTAGATACAGCAGTGGTCCCAAGACGCTGCCCTGCGGGACTCCGGACTTGATTGGATGGATATCTGAGACTGCACTGTTCATTTTGACTTGGTAGGTTCGGTCTGTGAGGTATGACTTGAGTAGTACGTATAGCTGACTGGGGAGGTGTAATTTGAGTTTGTATAACAAGCCAGTATGCCACACTTTGTCGAACGCATGCTTAATGTCTAGGAACACCGCTGGGCATACATTCTTCTTCTCCATGCTTTCCATTATATGAGTGATGATTCGGTGGCTTTGGTTAACGGTGGAATGGCTTTCACGGAATTCAAACTGGTGCAGTGGGATAAGCTGGTCTAGGTCTACAGATTTCTTAATGCGCTTGAGTAGTAGCCGTTCAAGAAGTTTGGAAAGGAAAGGCAGGAGACTTATTGGTCTGTAGGATTGTGCTTGGGTGGGCGGTTTGCCAGGTTTCGCAATCATTATTATCTGGGCATGTTTCCATAACATAGGGAAGTAGCAGAGTTGTAGTATTCTGTTAAATATTATGGTAATTAGTACAATCGCTTTTCTGGGAAGGTTTTTAAGTACTTCTCCAACCATTAGGTCATATCCTGGTGCTTTACGCACGTTTGTTAGTTGTATTTGTTGAGAAACTTCTGCTGGCGTAAAGGGCTTGATTGGTGGTGACAATTGGCACGCAGTATCAATGAAGGATTCAATTTCTTTATCGTCAACATGACCTTGTACTTGTGGTGTTGTAAACACGTTAGCAAGGTGTTTCGCAAATGAATTGGCTTTATCAGTATCAGATCTGGCCCAGGTATCGTCGGGGTTTTTGATAGGAGGGATAGTTGCTATTGGCCGCTTGAATTTCTTTGTTGCCTTCCATATAGAGTTGTCATCAGGAGAGAGATGGGTGATTTATTGACTGAATGTTTCATTGCGAGCTTCCGCTAGCGCCTTTTGCAGTTGATGCGTTAGTCTGTTATAGTGGGTTTTGTCTCGTCTATCTTTGGTTCTCTGCCATTTTTTCCGTGCCTTCGTTTCTCAGAAATGAGGTTCCGTACGTTCAGAGGAATGTTGTCTGTTTCAGGTGATGGTTTTGGAACGGGGGTGGCTTGCCATGCAGCTTCTTGTATAATGGTAGTTAAGTACTGGGTTGCCTCATCAATGTCTTGAGCGTTTTTTATTCTGATCTCGAGTTTAATTTCATTTTCTAGTTCCTAAAATATTCCCAGTCGGTATGCTTGTTGCATAATTTTAAAGGAGCGTCTTTCTTAATGACAGTCGTGCTGATACTTATAATGATTGGCGTATGGTCAGAGGATAGATCGAAGTTGGATTCCGTTTGTTGATAAGTATTCGCTATGCCATTGGTAACTGCATGGTCAAGTAAGTCTGGCAGTTTATGTGGGTCACTGGGCCAGTATGTTGGTTCACCAGTTGATAGGTAGTTGTAGTTGTTTCGTTGGATTGCAGCTAGCAGTCTCCGTCCTTTCGGGGTGGCAATCCTTGAGCCCCAAGCAGTATGCTTGGAGTTCCAATCACCCGCTGCAATAAATTTTGGCCCCAGGGTTAGTAGGAATTCCTCGTATTCTTCAATTGTGATGGGGTGACGTGGTGGGCTGTAGATGGACGCAATGACCAGTGGGTACGGGAGAACTTCTATTTTAATTTTTGCACTTTGTATTTTGTTAGTTATAAAAGGCTCCATCTCGTAGTGGGAAATTGTGTTTTTGACAATTATAGCTGATCCAGCGTGAGCTGTGCCGTCTGGATGATTGGCAAGGTAAGTAGTATATTTCGGGATTTTAACTATTGTTCTTTCTGTTGCATGGGTTTCAGAAATTAATAGGATATCGATTTGTTGCATTTGTAGGAAGGTAATTATTTCTGGGATGTGTCGGGTAATGCCATTGGCATTCCAGGTACCAATACGTAGGTAATTAGCCATTTTATGCTATTTTGTTAATTACTGTGGAGAGCATGTTGAGCACCATGCTGTTCTGGCTTATAAGTTGCGCAAACATTGCTTTAAATTCTGCAAGGAAGTTGGAAATTAGATCATTAATGTTGTTTTGTCCTGTAACTGCTTGTTGATACGTTAGTGTGTTTTGAAGAGTATATGTGCTAGCTGCGTTGTTTGCGTTGCCGGTCCTATTTCTAAGGGGTGGGAAGTTCAGGTTATTCATGGTGGGGGGCACCTGGTGGGTTTGACGTGGGTGATTTGTTACTGCTCTATATGTTGTATTTCTAGATCTCTGGAGATTTTTATATACAGTACACCCTTTATAGTTGGCCGGGTGGCTTCCTTGGCATAGAGCACATTTTGCTGGAGTGTCTGGAGATTTCTTGCATACAGAAGTGCTATGTGTTGCACCGCATTTAACACAATTATATGGTCTATTGCAGTACGTTTTAGTATGGCCATAATTCTGACAGCGCATACATTGCTGTATAGTATTTTTAGTTCTGGGCGGTTCAATGATAACTTTTATGTTACTTAGATACTCTACATAAAATATCTTTTTATTATTCTCGTTTGGCTCCAAATCTACCATAAATAGCGGCAGTGGCAGTTTAGTTGTTCTGTGTCTTATATTTATGATGTTACGTACTTTATGTCCCAGAGCTGCTAGCTCTTCCGTTATTAGTTTAGTTGGTATAGTGTGGTGAAGGTTGCGAATAGCAATTCTGTTTGCCCTTTCTTCCTTAATTTGATAAGTATGGTGCACTATATTCTCGTTTCTAAGATGTGTCGTAAGTTTCCGATAAGCATCTATAGTTCGGGCATTGACTTTGACCACATTGTTGGCCAGTGCTACTGTATAGTATTGCTCTTTCTCGATAACGTTCGTGAATTCGTTAATCATCTCATCATAATTATTAACTCCATAAATGTATATCGGTGGAGGTTTGGGGATTTTTGGGGGTGAGTTACTGGGAATTGTTTCAGGGTTGTTATCACTTCTTATTTGCGAGAGTATATCAAATCTGTTAGAAGTCAAGGTTTGACTAGCTTGTTGTGAGTTAAGTGTTGTCTGTGAATTTCTTCTCCTTTTCTTAGCAGTCGTTTGCCAGCTGTGTTTTGGGGTTGGGTTATTCTGATCGTCATAATTAGGGCAGTCGGTTAAACTTGCATCGTCTTGTTCGTCAGTATTGCCGGTATTTTCAGAATTATATGTTTGTTGGCTTGTAATCGTTTGCATGTCCTGGGGGAATGTATTTGTGTACGGATTTATTGTGTGGGAGGGGGGGCGGCAGTAAGGTTTGATTTTGAGGTGCGTTTACAAATTGCGGGGTTGTTTGAAGTCTGTATAGGTCTTGCTGTTGTACATGCGGAAAATTTTGCATGTTGGGAAAGTTGAATGTGTAGCCATAATTTTCTCGAGGGGTTTGAGCATTGAATGTTGTACCGGGTGGACCGGGAAGACCGGGACCGCACCCGTTTCCAATAATTGGAAAAATGAGTTAACAGCTTACGTATATTAGAATATGTATGTTTATACGTACAGTTTAATGGATTGCAATAATATGCGACTAAACGTTGATTGACGTTTAAAAAAGTACACGAGTTTTTGAAATTAAATTAATAAATATATAAATTTGCCTGACCTTAAGCAAGGCTACGGCTGCGGCTCCGCCGTTGTGATAACTCAGGTATAGCTCGGCACGCACGTTCGGTCTGCTTGAAGGCACTAATTATTTTATTTGAATTCACTTTTAATGTCTTATATCACGATTATGATGACTTATTACAAGTGGCAATAAATCTAACAGATCCTATAAAACTGACATGGAAATTTTGTGATGTTCGGTAGAATAATAAATTGAGTTGTCAAAGAGGTGAAGTAATAATGCCAATTTAAAAACTTGCGTAAATGTGATACGATAATACAACGATGTTTAAGCTGTTTAATGCAAAAATAAGGGGGCAATGGTTATAAGTAGTCTTCTATATCACTGGTCACAATTAGGAAAACAAAAAACTAAAGGTGGAATATTCAAATGCCTCAATTAATGCAGGAACGAGATACACTACTACAATAAAGAGAGCAATTTAAGAAGTGCAAAATTTAGTAATGATGTGGATTCAATCATTTCCAAAAAAATGTAAAGCTTTATAATTTCCAAACAGAAAAAACTTAGATACAAGGATAAAGAAACGTAAGAGTTATTTTTTATTTGAAACTTACTTAAATACCACTGTATCAAAAGGAGCTTTAAAATATTGATAGGCAATTTCACTCCATCCAGGTGATCACATAAAATTATAAGATCCTAAGATAGAATGGTACCTCATGATGATTACAGAAGCCTAAAATTACATGGCAAATTAATTTTCGAATAATTAATTATTGTAAAACGGAGATAAAATTAAGAGTATAGGTTATTATACCATATTCTCTTTATGATCTTAGTACTAGATAGATTTAATAGAAATATTACCCAAGCCCTCATGTCACGACTTATAAAAAATTTTAGACCACAAAATCACCCCCCGTTTAGAACGATTGTCGACAGAATGAACAGAAAATACAATCGCAGAGCTGCTATATCTGAATCGGAAAGTGATTGCGTGGTTTAGCTACAAAAACACCAGAGTTTACGATGTAGCCAAAACAAACAGGAAATCTGACTACCAAGAGGAGGTAAGCGCTTACAGCAACTTACAGCGAGCGATCTGATCAAAAAAGTGATTCCAAAGTGAATTCGTCCATGAATTGAAAGCTGAGACCGGCGAAGATTTTGTGCAGAGCATAATTGACCTGCCAAAAGAAATAGACATGGCGAGGTCATCGGTCAGTCTAGCCATGCAACAAGATCTGTACTACAAATTTGTCATTCTGGTAAACCGTCAATTGTTGACTGATAAAAACAAGATAGGCAGGAAGTTAAATATCAAAACACTGATAAACGGTATAAAGCATGACAGCGCTGACTTCCTGAGGTTATTTTCAGGCAAAAAAATTTTGTCCAGGACAGGAAGGTAAATCTCCGAATTAACTTATCAAGATGCCTACCGTTAGGCATACAAGCCTTTGTGATGATGCTGAGGTTTCTGAACTGCAAAGGGAATACCAAAATAACCTGCTTCTTTGAAAAAGGTCTAAAGTTAGAAGCAGTTCTTAAGTCCTAGATAAAAGAGATGACCGCTGAGCAAAAATAGCTGTTCCAGTAAGATTCGGACATACCCAGCTATACAACAATTTGTATTACCATTGGTTCTCGACTTGCAGCTACCCTTCAGCCCCGATTGCAGTTCCTTTGACTACTATTAGTGGGGCATGGTCGAGAGACGTCATAACACCAAGGACAGCTTAAGGGCCTTCATTATAGAGTGAATGACACAAATTGACAAAGAGGAAGTTGTATTAGCCTGTAGCAAATTGGGGCTGTCTATGGGGGCCACATTAAATAATATGATTTTCAATACTATTTAGCTTAACTGTGTTAAGTTTCAGGTAAATTTTCTTGTATTTTAATGCTATTTTCATTGCTTATTTATTTGTTACTACGGTTAAGGTACAAAATGTTTTCTTGTGAACAATTTAGAATTTTTTTTTAAATTTACATAATAAATTTAAATAAAGATTTGGCTACAGTAACTGGTCTTTGGCACAAATTTGAAAATTTTATCATTTACCATGAAAAACAAAAAATACTTTAATATAAGGAATCATGTTTATAAAATGGATTTTTTCATATTATTTTGCCGTTAATATATTAAACTTTTTAGCTTTCAGTGTATGCAGAACGTTATACCCACAGAAAAAAACAGTTAATGTATCACACAAAAATACAATTTTATAAGAAAATCAATTTTGTTTTAATGTCCATACAGTTACTACTGTAAAATTAAAGTAACGCGAACAGTATAGCAAAAATGGAAAGCGAACTAATTTCTTAAATATTGAACTTTGTATTTTCCAATCAAAAATGGATACTGTGTTAAATACTATGACAAATTTTGAAAAATGTTTCCGGAAAGTTTGCTTGTATAAATTTCTCCTTAAATGTTTACACAACCAGAACTTCTTGTCGGATGACTTCAGTAAATGTTCTTGAAATTAAATGTTTTTTAAAATATTTACTTCAAGTTTTTCAAATGTGTGTGTGTCTATATATGAATTATTGTCTAGCGATAGTAATATTTTTACTAAAACCAACTTCAATAATATACAACGCCATATAATCTATACATGACAATAAAAGAGAGATCAGAATAAGCATAGTTAGAAAGTGTTGGTATGACATGTCCATTACTTCAAAGTTTCATTTGTGTTTAAAACTAAAAAATTAATCATCTAAGTTATAAGAATTTATTAATATTTTATATTTCATGCATTTTCAAATTAAACAGTTCGTAGCAAAAGCTACAGCTTGAAATCTAACTTCAATTCCATCATTTCTGGTTGAGTGTATTTGTATTCAATGAATTTTCTAGTAATTAATTACCTTATGGAATTTAGAAGCAACTGTTGGTGTTTAAAGAAAGTTAACCTAAAAAGTGAACCAGATTATGAAGCCGCTGTCATAAACAAGACGTCTGGATATGGCCTACTTTGCGTGCCCCAGACAGTGTATCACAAGAACGCATTATCTAGAAAAGGAGTGACGCCCAGCACGTGATTAATATTCATGAAGCGTATTCGTCGCTAATTTGCTGCGTTTGTTATTGTTTTCAAACAATGTACTGGAAAATTGACGGTTCATCCTTAACACATTTTGCATGTACGAGGGTGTGCCTAACTAAAGTTTTATAAAAAGGCAAGGCTAAATGTCTCGACATTTATTAGGCTAAACTTGTAAAAACTTTATTACAAAGTATTTGCATAAAATATATGCAAATACATTTCTTAAAAAATATGTTAAATTTTACATTTTGATTTGTTGCTTATTAATAATTAATTTCTATAATATTGAAAAAGAATTAATTACAAAATATTTATTTGTACATTCTTTACTGTCGATATTACTAGCGCTATAAATTATTTTATATCGTGTTATATTGTTGTTTTCATGGCGCTCTCTCTTATTCAAACCAAATAGCAGTCTCACTTTCAATTTAATGTTTTCATCTTTGTTATGTTCTTATGTTTTTCATGTATTTCATAGATTATTTTTTAAGTATAGTATTCTGGTCTATCTTTTAGCATAGAAATTTATTTCACGCAAATATTGTTATTAACAAAATCCATAAATGTAATAACTACCTGTTGTTAGATTTATTCATTCTTTTGCTACCTATTTGTAATTCGTACATAAAAGCATTATCTTCTTTTTCTTCTTCGGCCTTTTATGTAATCTACTTGTGGATATAGGCCTCCCTTTTAATTTTTCATTTGTCTTTTTGCTTTGTTAGTTTCTGCCATGTTTTTCCAACCACTTCCACTATATCGTCCGCCCGTCGTTTTAGAGGTCTTCCTACACTTTGTCTCGTAGTCCTGGGTCTCCAATTAATTCCATTTGTTGTGACTAACTACCTTTATTACATCTTCGACCTCAGTTTTCCTTTTTATTTCTTGATTGCTAATTTTATCTCTGAGGCTTACCTCCAGTATTGCGCGCTCCATGCCTCGTTATGCTACCCTCAATTTATTCACCAAGTTCTTTGTCAATGTCATGGTTTCTTGTATTTCATGATTTCATGTATTCTTGTTATATACTTCACGTTTTAGACCATTTGGGATATCTAACTTGAGTATCAGTTTTATTCTTCTGTTTATTTCTTCACCTTGATTTTCGTTTCCAAATTTAATTGTGTGTCCTAGGTATATATACTCTGTAACTTTGTCTATCGGTTTTCCGTTTATTAGTATTTGTTCTTGATCTGGGCTCATAACCTTTGTTTTCGAGGCGTTTATTCTTAGTCCGATTTGTTCCTACTGTACCACCAATTCCTCTATCATATTCTGTTGTTCTATATTATTTGCAATGAGAACTACATCGTTTGCGTATCTTAGATGGGTGAGTCTTTTGTCGTCTATATTAATTACTCGGTTATCTCATTGTAGATTTTTAAAAACATTTTCCGTTGCGAGATTAAACAGCTTGGATGAGATCGTATCTCCCTGCCTTACTCCTCTTGTCATTTTAATTTTATCCGTCGAGATATCTTCACTTATTTTGATTGTCAAGGTAGCGTTGTTGTAAATATTATTAAATAAATTGGTGTAACCGGAATCTATTCTAGCGTTGTTCATTGCGTTTATTATTGCTGTTATTTCTGTAGAATCAAACTCTTCCTCGTAGTCAATGAAAGCTATGTGGAATGGGACGTTGTATTCTGTACAATTTTCGATAAGGCTACGTATAGTTTGAATATGATCCGTGGCTCTAAACTCTTTTCTGAAGCCTGCTTATTTTGGTGCTTGGTACAATTCGAATTTATTTGTAAGGCGGTTGGTTATTATTTTGGTAAGTAACTTATACAGATGCGGAAGCAAGCTTATGGGGCGATAGTTTTCAAGTTTAGTATTATCTCCTTTTTTATGTATTAATACAATTTGTGGGTTGTGCAATATTTTAGGTATCTTCTCTTCCATAAGGTGCCGGTCAGAAACTCTTTTATACTTTTTAAAAGTTGAGGTATTCCTTTTTTGATTACGTCTACAGTTATACTGTTCGTTTATTTGTCATTTTTGACAGTGCCATTTCTATTTCGTCAGTTTCTATTTGGGAGATATCTTCTGAGTTAACATTCTGAATTATCCTCTGTAATTGAGGTATATCTTCGAGTAATCTGCCATCTCTGTTCTTTTTTTAATGTATTCCCTTCTAGTAAGTAGCTCGTCATTTTTGTTTCTTAGTTGGTATATTTTGGTCTTGACTTTAGATCTTTTTGTTAATAGCACCTTTATGTTCATATTGTCTTCTATTGTCTGTTGTATTAACTCATTGTTATATTTTCGTATATCTTTTCTAATCTCTTGTTTGACTCTTTTGTTTAAATAATTATATTCTACCGTACCTCTTAACAAATTTCTCCTTTTTATTATTAGTTTTTCAGTTTCTTTGCTTATTTTTTTAGGTTTTACCGGGGATTTTTGCCTCGCAGAAACTATTTTTAAAGATGTTTTTAATGCTTCTGTTGCCTTTTCTGCTTGTTGATGTCAACTTAGATGTTCTTGGTCATATCCAGGTGTTTTAATTTCTTAGCTATTTCTAGTTGGTATCATCTTTCATTTTGTTTTATACACTTTTGCTATATCTTTTTGTCTCCTTTATATCAGGTTGTATCTTTCCCGCTTTATATTAACTTCTAGTCTAGCTAGCACTAGCCTATGGCCACTCCCTGTATTAAATTTATTTAACACTGATACATCTTTTATGTTTTGTTTTTTTCTGTTATAATGTAATCCATTTGATTTTTAATCACTCCGTTTGGACTTACCTATGTCCATTTCCTTTTCTGCGGTTTTTCAGAAAGGTGTATTGTATGTAGTCTTACTACTTTATTTAATTGAGTGATTTTCTTAATAGAACACAGTCGACGTCGACGTTAACGCTGACTTCGTTGACAATGTTGCGGATTTTTCTTTGGCAACCTGGCGAAGATGTTTGTTAGTCTGTATTTGCCCGCCTCCGTCAATGACCAGCAAACTATTTTTGCCTTTACAATTGTCCGTTCTAAACTTTCAGATAAGCTCAAAGATTTTGAGATTCGCTAAATCTTTTTGCCAACAATTTTGTTTCGGTGTTAACTCCTACTCTCCATACGCTCCATTATTCTGTAAGTGTATTCAGTTGTCTTTTTATTAGTCCATCGTCGTAGAGAGCGTCAGTGGAATGTCTCAAATGTATAGATTGAACAATTCCGGATACAACACGGATTTTAAAAGGACGCTGGCTTGTAGATTGATGAATTGACGCTGTCAAGCTTAATCTGAAACCTCAAACCGGAAAGGTAAAACCAAATCAGCTTGAGTATTGACAGTCAAGTCAATACCAGAGCCATTTTGAAAACGAGGCCGTTTTTCAATCCTTGTTGAAGGTCTTGGTTATATCAAGAAAGACTGTGGGATAGTCTGTTCCTTGGTGAAGCCTAAAGACTAATTTTCTGTAATCAGCTGAAGTTTTAGATTGAAAAGCTTTATGACATCCGCTACTTTCTAGAGGCTTGAAAAGTAGGAGAGACGGAACACCGCCATGGCAATGGTTGTGATGTAGACAACAAATTGTTATGGAGACCCCACAGCTTACGGTTCAGGATACCGTCAGGTCGAAATAAACTGAATGATCTTGGGAAATCTGTTTCCGTAAATGTTTAAGAATTCGGTAGAAAATGACCAAAGTCGGCCTTAAAGTAATTGAGGATACATTGATGCTACAGACTCTCAGCGATAGTTTCGACTTTGTTGGCGACGGTGTGTAAGACGCTGTTATTCTCATGTATATATGGTATCGGGAAGGACCTGTTGATAAAGATCTTGACTATTCGCTAGGTGTTGTTGGTCACGCCGAAGATTGTCAGTTTACTCTTCCATACGATATTGCAATAGGTAATTTCAACCCACCATAGATACATAATTAGTATCGATTCCAAATTACAAATAAATTTAAAATTTCATAGTTTCCAGTCGACGACATACTAGAAACAGGATTATTAACTTTTTTTAACAATTTTTTTCTTGATTCGCATTTACTTTTTATGGTTTTTATATTTTTGTGCAGAACCAAAATGTACGCTAAATCCATCCTAAACACGAGATGCCAAACCCTGTGGAAAGTTTTAGCCACATCAAATAAGACTGTGGCAATGGTATGCTTCTCGGTAAAGTTTGTAGTCTGAAGACTAATTATCTGACATCAGCTGGAGGCTTTCGACAGCTATCCATAGGATACGGTAGACCACCTGCTCTACTAGTTTTCTCAAGGTTGATAGAAAGCTAATGGGTGGATTCTAGTCGTTGCTTTTTTGTATGATTGATTATTATATGAATATATTATTTAATTATTTCTTGATTTTGTATATTTATGAAAGTATAGGTTGAAATCACTTTTCTCTGTTTATACAAAACACGAATTTGATTAAATTAGGGAAAAATAGATGCGGTCCTGGTTAAGAAAACTCTATGTAGTGTATTATCAAATATTTCTGCATTATTAAACTTAAGTTTTTGGTCACCAGACGTGATTGACATATGGAATCACACTACAATAAATAAAGGTACAGAATTTTCCACGTTTCCACCGTTTTTACAAAATACTGGTTGTATAACAAAATAAAATTCTTTGACTAACCATCAATTTTTCAGTTGGGTAATATAATTTTATAATTGCTCATAATGCTCATAATGCTTTGAATCCAAGCAAGAAAAAATGTTGAAGTTAAAATAAAAAAAAACATTTAACTTTCACTAGAGGCTGTTGTAAGAAGCAGCACTGCATATTTTGACATTTTAATATTATCATTAGCATTGCTAAATACTTGGAACTGATAATTCAAATACTACAGAACACTTACAACAGTATTTTTCAGTAGATCGCCATTTTGCAACATGCTTTCCATATCAATATATTTTCAAATTTGAAGCAAATTCCTTGCAAGAATACCTAAATAAAAAGCTTTTTATTATATAACGCTGCAAGTAAGACGCTTACATGTCCTTAAGAACATCTAACTTATATAATGAAAGCTTTTTGTTCAACCCGTTCTACATTTGACTTTTAACAGCTATCTAAGACAGCATTAAAAAGTGAAATTTGATATGAAAATTATTCGAATTAATCTGTGCAACAATGTAACGTCTAAATATATTTTTCCATATGTACCTATTCCTTCTCGTTGGTTCAACCTATGTGCTTGTACAAACTATTAAAGTTTTAATTACTGTATTAAATACCTCCAAAAAAGTACTTGAGTAAAATATTAAGAATTCATAAACTAGAAAAAAGTTAGCAGTAACATTCTTATTTATAATTAAAAGTAAATAAACCAGATAGTTTCTTACCTTCATTTACAGGTTTAGAAGAGATTTCTTCGTTGATCACAGCCCAGGTTACCAGTGACGGACCGGGTTCTTCTGTTGTTGGCGGTGGCTGCAGCGGTTTGACTTGCTCAATTTCGTTGGTCGCCGGGTTTCCGTTGACTGTTTCCGGAAGTGAACTTACCACAGGCAAGTCGTTAGATTCGGTCGTTGCAACGCCCAAATTAATTGGAACGCCAGTAGCAACTTTTTCTGGGGCAACGGGAGCCTTTGTTGTCGGTGATTGCATTGTGGTCAACCTTTCTGTTATTGAAGAAGTTGATTTGGTTGTACTGGTGCTGAAAGTTACTCTCTGTAGAAGTGGAGTGAACATCTGCAGATGTGGTATTTTTAACGGGAGGAAGTGTAACGGTTGTACTTTTCTCGGATGTAGTTCTTATAGTGGTAGTACGCGCTGTAGTTGGCCTTGTAGCAATTGAAGTTTTCTTGGTGGTTGTTTTTTGAGGTTTTGGTGTACTCTTGATAGGTTTTGATGGAATTCTTGTTGTTATTAAAACTGGTTTAAGAGGCGGTTTTGAAATTTTTGCCGGTTTTGTAGTAGAAGGAGAAGGGCGAGATGGTTTTGGCCTTAACTTAGATGTGGTAGGTAAAGGTGTAGTTGTTGTAATCGGTTTTAATATGGTTTTTGTAGTTGTAATTATGGGTTTAGTGGTTGTGCGTTTGGGAGGTTTGTGTGTCACTGGCTCTGCATTCACAGTATTTTCTTCAATAGTTTGGAAGGTCGTTAACTTAAATGGAATTTCTGTAGTTTCTGTTATTTTTGTATAGTGTGTAGTTGGTGGTTTTATTGATGTAGTTGTTATAGTCGAAAAAACTGTCGTTGTGTTAGTTAACTTTTCATCAAACATTTGTATAGGTTTGCTAGTAGTACTGCTACTCATATTTCTAGTTGTCGAAGTTGTTTCAGTTGAATTAGTTGGATGAGACGTCATTATTGTTCTTGTGGGTACCGTTGTACTTTGTATACTTGTGCTAGAGACTTTCATTGTTGTGCTCGATAACCGACTGGGAGGCTGTCGCGCTGGTATTATGGCTGTATCTATGGTGTTTCCTGATAAATCGTGGACTGGCTCTATATGACAGCAGGAACCGAAATAAAACCTGTCGATGCACGTTCCTAAGTGGGTTCCGTTTGCTTTTAAGCAATCGATTGCAAACATGCAAACGCCCTTTTCATTGGTTTTTCTAGATATGCACGGCAGGTTCCTTATGTTTCGTCCCGTTGTTCCTGTAACAAAAATACTCGAATTAAAAACAAACAAACGTGAATGGTGCAAAACTGTACAATGTATTTGGGTTATAAATTTGCAGTAAACGGTACAACTTCCTGAATAACTAAGCAATTGAGGTTATCGTGACAATCTCTGCAATTGCTCGGTTGGCAAATTTACCTCTTTTAGTAATAGAAAAAATTAGTAACGAAGCTGTTTAAAGCAGTTTAAAGCTCGAGAGCTTAATGTGTGGTTTATTTTATGCGTACTTGAAACAAAATTACTCAGCGAAGCTCGCTAGAGCATGATAGCTAATGTGCTACTCTTAGCGTAGAATTAATTCGTTGCCTTCGTGTTTGAATAATTAAGTAGAAACAGTTGTGTGCAGCTTTTAGTTACATAATTGTTAGTTTAAGCGGCGATTTTGTGAAACCTTGAAGTCGGGCGCGATCTCTATTTCCGCATGTTCGGCCTTCAAGTGTGCAAACACGTATTCTTATTCCGAAAGCGTCACACCGAAATGATACACATGTACTAAATACTAAGACGAGAGCTTGTTATGTAACGGTGCATACATTCCTTATTAAACAGCTGAGTGTGTCTCTCTCTCCTCGTGACGTCAGGGATCCCGTTACCTTGGCCCAGTGGAAGTATGACGAGCGGCCTTTGGTCAGTGTGTGCATGCATTTAGAGGCAATTTACCAAGCGGCCATCGGAAGTTCAATTGGGGCGGTCTCTTTATGCGAGGAAACTAAGTCGGCCATATAAAAGTGGTACTTTTCCACGCTACCCTGCCCGTTGTTTACTTTTAGGATGCTCTGTTACAGCAACTGAGAAGTGGCCTTTCTTAAATTGTCATTCTAAGAAGTAAATGGGCCGACGAGCTCGGACTAATTGAAAGAAAAATAAGCCTAATATTCTTTTTTTTAAATTTTAATAGAAAGTTTAAAATTATAGAATACAAATTTAAACTGCTAATTATATTAAATCTTCCGAAGTTTCAAAATATTTAAATTTTTTCGATAATAGACTAATAGAATAATTACGTCAGCAATTGTAGCATTGAAACTGCTGACGCTAATTCTTACGACACACCTTTTTACAAAATTGCGAAGTTACGTAGTTCAAATTATAAGCGAATTTTTCCAGCAGGAAATTTCACTCTAAAGAGCTCTCGTGTTAGTAATAAATTCTACAAGCCCTTAATGCACCGCCTTTCGTGACTTCCTGAAAGCTGAGGCCAAAGCACTTGCGAAGTTCAGTTGAAATGTGGATTTTACAGTAATTTATGTGAACAAAACGTAATACATTGTCTTTGTACCCAGCATATTTGCTAGGCAATAAAGCAAGCATAATACAAAGAAAATTAATTTTTCAGTGCTACAAAAACATTTATTTAGCACAATGTTTCATTAAAACGCGCTCTTGGTGAAATTTTCAAACACTAAACAACTATCTCATAGTAAAAGAGAAGATTAATGCAAGGGCCGATAATTAGTTGTGTAAGTTGATGGGTTTGTTTTGTTGGATATTTTGATTGTTGACTGATTTAGCATGTTTCTGAATTTTAAGTCTCTGCACAGCGTTTGTAATTAGCGAGATGGTAGCTATTGCATGGGGCACATGTGGCAGGAGTTTTTTTTTGCAAGTTTTACTGTCACTGAGTCCTTTACATCTAACATAGTTGTAGAACTTTATGTAGTAGGTCTTGGAGGCTTGGAAACTTGTACGTTGTATTATACACTTCTTGATCGATGTACTAAAATTCTGACTTTTGTATTTTGTAGAAATTCTTCTTTATGGATTCCTTTATTGTTCGGTTGAAGATCGAGATCAGCGAAAAATATTAGAAATGGTTCTTTGCTTGCTTTATGTAGAATGTTTATTATTTCTTTAAGGTGTCCTAAGTTACTGGCACAGGATAGAATGAGTTGGAAAAAAATGCTTTTTCTTGTGTTTGGTTTCGTACACCCTCTCATTTTATTCCCCTTTTCTCTGCTTCTTCTTTGATTCTGTCTAACCATCTTGTTCTTGGACTCCGTCCTTGTTTTTTTTCCTGCACTTGTGTTACAAACAATATTTTTGTAAGTTTTTCATCCAGCATTCGACACACATGTCCTAACCATCTGAGTTGTCCTTCTATAATCTTTTTATTAATTGGCTCTATTTGTAGATTTTGTCTGAACGTTTGGTTTCTTATTTTGTCTCTCCTGCTCTTATTCTTCTCAAGAATCGCATTTCCATTGCGTTGATTTTCGATTTTTGTCTTTCTGTTAATGTCTACATCTCATTGCTGCATGGTAATTATTGGCCTAGCCACGTTTTTAACAACTTCTGTTTTAATTTTTTTGGTACTTTTTTTCCCAAGAATGTTGCCTTCATTGTATTAAATATATTTCCCGTTTCCCCCAATTTTTATTTATTTCCTTGTCTACCTTTCCGTTCCTTCTATGATTGCTCCTAAATATTTGAAGTATTCAACTTTCTCTATTTATTTTTCGTCCAGCCTTATTTCGTGGGGTTTCATTGTGTTATATATTTTTGTTTTCTTAGTATTAATTTGCTTGTTTATCTTCTTTCTTTGAGATTATGTTGTAAATTTTCTTCCGTGTCCGATATGGTAATGTTATCTGCAAACAGCAGTTCTATCAGTGTTTGTCTCAATTGCCAGTATCTCAATGTTAAATTTTTCATCTATTCCTTGGCCTTCTTTATTGCCTCGTCTAGTACCACTGAAAATAAGAGCGGGCTTAATACATATCCCTGTTTGACTCCTTGTTTAGTTTCAAATTCCCTGGATTCTTTATTGTTTGTTCTTACTATGTTTGTATTTCCTTTATACTTGTCCACTTCTATGGTGTTTTTATTTAATTTCTCTTTTCTGCAATACTTGTTGAATTATTAATAAATAATAAGATCTTAAATACTTCTATTTTCCTTGAATCCACATTGCGTCTCTTCCAGTGATGTGTCGATTTTGTTTCTTATTCTTTTTTCTATTATTTTTGCTAATAGTTTCCCTGGGCCACGTGATAGCATTTTTTCTCTGTAATTATTACAGTTTCTCTTGTTCCTTTTCTTATATATGGGTAAGATTATGTCCGTTTTCCAATCCTTGGGTATTTTGCAGTCTTTAATATATCATTCATTATTTCAATTAATTTGTTTATTCCTCCTTGTCCCATGTATTTTATCTTTTTGGGGTAATGTTGTCTTTACCAGCTGCTTTGCTTACTTTTAACATCTTCATTGCTTCTTCTATTTTTTCCTTTGTTATAATTTCTATTTCTATCAGTTGATTACCGTCTTGTTATTCATTTTTCTCCTCTTGATTTTGCCGTCCGTGCGTGTTAGCTCTTCGAAGTATTTTTTTATCTATCTATTATTTTATCTTCTTTAGTTATTATGTTTTCTTCCTAGAACCATAGAACAATTTTTGATTTTTTCTATAGTTTTCTGTTATTTTATCTTCAAATTTCTTCCACGATTTTTTAGCCTCTGATTGCTAATATAACTTCTTTTTTTCTTTATATTTCTCGTAATCTTCCACTTTTCTTGTGTTTAGGTATTTTTTCCATTTGTCTTTTTGTGATTTTTTTATTATCGGCTTAAGTAAGTGTATAAAATTTAACGAAGGTTAAAAACAGTGTTTTTGATTTTATTACACCTTATATTTGTCAACTTTAATTATGTGGCCTTTCTAATTTCTTTATTATCTAAGTTAACGATATAGTTTTTAAATCATAACAACGAGACATTGTCCAACAGTTAATAAAGCTTCAAGTAAAGCGTAGATATTAAAATAAGCTGCCACTTACAAAGAATAAAATTTGCACTTTTGTATTGCAGATCTAACTTTCTCAAAACGCTAAAATCAATTAAATTTAGTTATCAGGTACTTAACTTTTCAGAAAAAAAATTAAATGGAAGTATAAGAAGAACAGGCAACATGCAACAGCAATTTTTTATTGTATAAATCTAATTAGCTTTTTAAGTTGGTACACTACTTTGACTGCTTTCTAAGAAAAATAAATCAAATCACGTAAAACTTGCAATGGTATAAAATTTTACTTTTTTTATTATGATACATCTAATAATAAAATAATGTAGTAATTATTTTAGAAGTTAAATGTTAAATACAATTCTCTCACCTTCTTAAACGTGCAACATAAAATTAGTTCTTACAGTAAAAGTTTACTGCATATAAATGTAACACACATCTCTTTTATGTTTTTTAAATTAAATTAATCACAATGATAAAAATATTATCCCGCTGTATCTATAAAACACCAATAAAGACAGTCCTTTAAATTAATATTAATAATAAAACTAAAAATATAGTTTAAGTTTTTACATCTCATTAGTAAAAGATATTAAAAGGAACTTAAATAAAAATAAGAATAATTGAAGATTAAAAATAAAAATTTATTTTATTTATTCAAAAACTTTTTACAAACGATTCAGGAATAAACCACAAATAAAATTACTATTTTGGTAATTCATTTTTACAATGGGAGAGGATAGTAACAAATGATATAAGAGAAATTGGAAAATATGTAATGAGAGGTTAGCAAGATTTAATTAATAACTTGGTTGTAAAAATAGCTTTTATAAACATACATATACTGCTGCATAAGAAAACAAATAATTAAAAGTAGAAAACAAAGGTCTACTGTGTATTTCATAAAGGAAAATGTAAAAATATGAATTAAGTATTTGGTTGATGATAAAAACCTACAATAATATATTAATAAAGAAGTAAAAGGTAAAATAAAATACAAATTATAACAAAATTATTTTAGAGTTAAATAAAATAGGACAATTAACAATCTAATAAACAATCTATGAAGGGTGTGAGAAGTGATATGAAGAAAAAAGTACCGATAGAATTAATTGTTACAATACAAAGTATACACCAAAATACAATATATAAATAATGTAGCAAAAGTGAAAGAAACGATAGCAAATGAATATAGAAGAAACAAATGCAAAGCAGGATCCTCAGTGCGTTGTTGTTTATTATAGTGGTGGATGTACTTTCAAGAAAGGGGCATGGAAACATTTAAAGTTTGGTAAAGACCACTTCAGCCAATCAATATTAGAGATTTTCTGTATGTTGACGATCTTATAACTTTGTAAGCAAACAAACCAGTCTATAGAGGAATTTAAGCATATGGATCGCTAACAGAAGCGGGAATGAAGGTGAATATCTAAAGATGATGAAAATATAACCATAGCAATAGGATACAAAAACCCAAACCAAGTAAGAAAAATCAAATACCCTCCTGCGATTTCCACCAAAACCAGTGAACAGATAAAGGACATCATGGTTCTCGAGTTATTTAACGAAATAAAAGTATTGGACTCAATGTTTTAGGATCCCAATTCGTATATAATAGAAGTACAATAATTCAAACTCGCATAGCTGCATTATCACCCGTTTAATGTGTGCTATTGAATGAGCATTCCAAATTTACGGAAAAACTCTCAACAAAAACAAATCAGTTCCACATTTATTTTCGTTTGATAACTCGAGAACTAGACCTGAGTGAACAATAAAAGTCATATATTTCAGACACCTTAATGTGCTCTACCTGTTGACGGATTTTGGTGACAATCGCAGGGGCTCTGAGATGGGGAGAGGAAATGGGTATCACCTGGTGCGAAATATTAAGATAGAACACGTATAAGAAGAAACGGAAGGCATATATCAACCTCGACACCAAAAGGTAGAGAAAGACGCCGGTAAGGAAGTAAATAAGTATAAAAATGATAACGTATTAATTATTAAAATAAACAATAAATATACAGAACAATATCAAATGCTCTTAGTAAAAAATATTTAGAAAAAATATGACATCATGTTGTTAGGGTAGAGATCTCAGAAAAAAGAACTGATAATAAACCTAACCAAGATGGAAGGTAACAAACAAAGTAAACGTCATGTGTCAGGCTAAATCACAAAGGAGAGACACAAAAACGACAACTAAAAACTACACGGAGTTATCCGGAAAAGGACGGTGATTGCATCAGATTATCATATATTTTGTGTGTCTCTGCGTTTGGTACAGCATAACAGCCATTATTTAGTTCAAAGAGCGCATTCGCCTTTATGGGCCATTCGAGCATAAACGGAAAATTCAGATATCAGATCGCAGCCGAGTTTTCACATGAAAAGGGTCAAGGGAGCGTCAAAAGCAGCAGCAGCGCCGCCCCGTTCGTCGACGCAGCAAGTTCGAGGCGATGCCCCAGTCTATTTGCGTTAGCAAAACGGCGATCGCGTCCCCATTCAGCAGACGGGTCGCTTCGTCATCGCAAACGGCCGGCCCGAATTTGTCAACACGTCCGGCATTCCAATGAGCTGCTCCGAATTATCCGACTTTCTTTTCCGGGCGCAGGAGTCAGCTGGCTGGGTGAGTGTTGCTGAAAGCTGCAGACAAATTGGGGCTTTCGTCGGACTGACTTGAAGTTCAAGTTGCTAGGGCATTTCTGGGACCCGCGCCAACCGTTGTTAACTCTATAAAGCTCGGTTGTTTTGATTTGCGAGCGAACCGCAACTCTAACTTATAATTACACAAAACTACGCTTGCGGCAATGTACCACGATTTACTACGCAAAATTGGAAAAGTTTGCTGGGTTTGCATAAAACTGTGATTAAAAAGCAGAGCTAGCGCTCGTTTCACGCCGGTTGCAATAAAGAGAACCGAAATAAGGAGGATTGGGTCATTATATTTTCATTGCATGAATCCATTTTAAGGTTTTAACTTCTAACGGCACCATTGTTTTAAAGAGAAGCCTTAAAGTATTAATATAATTTTCATATCTTGAGTTTTCTTTACTTTGTATTATTTAAATTAATATCTTATTTTATGCTTCACACTTACTCTTAGTTTGAATAAAAGTATTAAAATGTTTGAAATATGCTATATACATGTCAAAAAATAATTTTAATTTTAATTATACATTAATTTCTAAGTTAGATGCATTTAAATCGTCAGTTTTTCATCCATTCGATTTCTTCCGAGAAATATTTTTTAAGTAACTCAAAATAGCCAAAATTTTTCTAAAGAATTTGAAGTGAAAGAACGAGTGCATGTTATTTGTACAATCCAATTAAATGTTTAGTTCAAAATTGTTGTTTAATGTTATTAGTGAGGCTTTTTACTTTTTTAGATAATATTAACAAGGAACACGGTATGACGCAAATTGCGTCCTATTTAAAATCAAACAATTTATAATTCCACGCATCACTCGTGGTACGTAACGACACTCAATTGCTTTAAGGTGATACTTTTCATGGTAAGGGCAGTAATTCTCTGGTCGTGTTAAATGTTTTTGCTTGGCTATATTATTTAATTAATTTGATTGAACACATTTACAAATCTTAAATGATAAATGAGTTGACATTGGCTTTATGAAAATAAGCCGGAAAATGACACGCAGTGCATGTTGTTGTTGATTAAAATGTTGCAAATAAAATGAATATCGAACAGATGTCAAGCGCTTGGCGTCATTTTGCGCGCACTTCCCTCGCAATGCCAGATCACCCTTTTTCTGCTATTATCTGACCATGATTAATTCAGATTGCATTCAAAACTATAACCAGCACCGCGTCTTTTGAAGACGAATCTAAAAAGCCCCCAACCATTAAAATCGGTTGCTTTTTCGATTCACAGCATATGTTTTTCCTTGGCGCTTTAATAATATAGATTATCAGCCTTGTCTATTGTGTGTAATTTTGCTTTTTTAATATTACGAATCACCGTTGAATATTTAACAAATTTTCTTTTAAAACGATTTTAAACACTCGACTAAGCTTACAAATACAGAGGTACTTTTATACTCAATTTTACAGTTTTTTATATTGAACGAAGTGACAAAGCTACATATGTCTATAGTTAATTCAACAACAGAACAGTCGAGGTAAATCCGGAATTTTTTTAAGTGGTAATTTGAGAAAGCTGAAGGGTCATTTTATGCGCGTGGGTAATCCCCTATTTGGTAACACATAATCAACAATCTACGATTGTTGACAAAAAGGCCAAGAATATAATCACAGAACTGCTATATTCAAAGCCCTTCGCGCGGGAAATTATTTCGCGATTTGGCTACAAAAAGTTGAATGAAACCAAGAAGTGTAGTAAATGTGACTACCAGAGTCAGATAACTTATAACAAGTAATCTCATTGTAAGAGAAGTGTTAAATTCGTCCGCAAATTTAAGAAGGAGATCGATCAGAATCCTGGATGTCAATAAGTGATCTGGCAAAGAAATAAACGTGTCCAGGTTGATTTTCAGCTTAGTGCACCAGAACCTGCACTACAAATCTTTCGACCTGAGAAACTGCCAACTGTTGACTAAGAAAAACAAGATAAACAGAAAATTAAAGATCCAAGCATTGCTAACTGACATCAAATAAGTTCTTGGAAATATTGTGCATTCGGATTCAATTTTGCTTACTCAATGGGCATTATTATTTTTTTTTATATACAACAATGTCTTTAATTATATGAAAAATGTGCTACAATAAAAATGTACTGCTCAGTAAATAATTTAAACTTCGACATCATTTTTATAAAGATTTGAATCAATTTATTAAAATATTTACGATATACACCTAAGCTATTTTTCAAGTGAGTAAAAAGCGACGAGTTCTTGAATAACATTGCTATAAAAATGCTGTGCCGGGTTTTTTGTCCCTTATTGGAGGCGCTCCCAGGCGGATTGGAAAATGTTTTCCAGATATGGAAGGTAGGTAGGAAATCAATTACCACCTACGGACCAAAACAGAAACCTAAAGATAGACAGCTGCTTTTTCAGCATCAGAGGTGGAATTCAAGTTGGGTGAAATACTTCCAGTTAAAATAGGTGACGTTTATGATATCCAGTTGTACGGTAAAGCTACAGACTGTAAATGTATCCTTAGCATAATCAAAATACAACTAAAAATCCTGAATCCCCGGCATACTTTAAATGGCGACAGGGTATAGATATTTGCAGGGAGAAAAATTAATAAAAAAATAACGACATAGAAGTAACAAGTAGGTATAAAGCTGGTATGTAGGCCTATACTATAAAATAGGTACAAAGACTTGGTATTGACTTTTTAGGCATGAGTGACATAAGATGGCCAAGTCTAGGAAAGACTGTCTCAGGTAGTTGTGTCGTATGCTATGCAGGAAATGACAACCTTGCCCATTACAACGGAGTGAGCATTATTGTTTCAAAACATTTTAATAATACCCTAAAGAATTTTCTCCCAAACTTCAACAGAATATCAACATTGTAAATATTAGAAAAATCAGTAGACATATATGTAAAAAAGGTATATGTTTCAACATCAGAAAAATATGATACGGTAGCAGAGTACTTTTATAAACAATTACTGAAAATAACGAACATAATTACTCCACAAGACATTGGGGTAAAAATTTAAAAAGAAACAACAAGTTGAAAATAAAGAAAAAAGAATATAAACATTAATACACAATAAGAAAAAATCAAAAATATTTTACGAAAAGTGGGTGATAAACCTAAAACTGGAATAAACAACAGCAAAAAAAGAATGGATAACGAAGCGGATAATTCAACCGATGCAAATGCGCACGAAATTCAAAAACAAGAAAGAATTAAAATAGAAAGAAATTGATAAATAAATTACAGTCACTATAAAGTTAACAATAAAAATTCGGCTATTAAATGCAACGAAATGCATCAGAAAGACACAACCTTAACATCCGCAAGAAACTGAAGGATGTAGTTGAAGGTAGACAAATAGAATATTTCAGCGAAATAACATTAGATGAAAAAATAATATAGTGCCAAATACGGTAGTAAAGACACTTGCAAGATTTGTTTTATAATAACCGTCCATTGTTCAGTTTTCAAATAGATATAATAGGATAGAAAATTTTAAAAGAAGCACTGGGAAAGGAAAACAACAAGACCGGACGAAGTACTGGCAGAAATTATTAAAGGTCTTAACAATAGTGAAATTAAAACATTAAACGAGCTGTATAATAACATATACAACATCGAAATAATTCCCACAAAATGATTTATTTCAACTTTTATAATTCTGCCTAAAATTAAAAAACGCAAAAACATGCCCTGATTAGAGGTTGATAAAAATGAGCTACTTTTTAAATTGAATATTGAATATTGCTTATGAGCGAATATATATCATGGTATTTTAATCTACAGTTTAAATTTAAAAAGTTGAAATGTTCAAATTGGTGGTCAGATTTTGAATAATTTGAGATACATCGACGATACCGTGTTACTAGCCTAAATTGAAGAAAGTTCGCAAATCCCATTAAATAAAGTGATAGAAACTAGCAAAAGATATGTACTAACAATGAACATAAAAACCAGAAATTATAATATTTTCCAAACAATACTTTCTACAACCACATAATCTCAATTGATAACTCCACTCTTAAAAGATGCAGTTTATTTTATGATAATGCTTTTAGTACATTAAATATTCAGATATTATATATAACAAATGCCTGAATAACAGTGACTACGTAGGAAAATATGTAAAGTTCAATGTAAATAAAATTTCAAAGAGAAAACTCAAACATCGGATACCTTCCATTAATAAACATCCCGATATCAAAATTTCCAAATTCTAAAATTAAAGTTATATCTAAGATCTTAAATAATTGAATACTGTCAGCACTACACTTAAGACTAGAAAATCCAGCCAGCTACGCTTGGCTAAAATAGACAATGCAAGTGTTATGAACTTTCTGTAACAATCGTTACTATTGCTGCCCTCCAACGATTGTGCCAGTCACGAATTCCGTCTCACTCTGGTGGGCGTTGGCGTTATGTCGACATTACGAAATATATAGCAACGATCGTTTGTGTATTTCCGCGTGACTCCGAACGCGTTACTCTGGCAACCAATGCTTCTCACACGGCCGGGGACCAGGAACCGGGGACCTCCGCATTGTGCTTTAAATATATTTTATTGATATTCACGTATTCGTTGATAATATATTGCTCTTGTAATATAAAAACATATTATAATTATATATTCTAAAATCAGAAAAATGTATGCCTAATATTGTATGATTAACAAAGATATAATTGAGTTTCATGGCAAAATGTGGCAATAACTAAGACATAAAAATCGCAAAAATTAGTGGATCTTGTTACCGTTATGCTAAACTTATTGTTAGATATTATAATACAGAAACAACGATTATGTGAAGAACAAGCCTAAACACAACCAAATAACAATCAAAATAAAAAACCCATAAATAAACAATAATAAATTTTTTATAAAAAATTCAAGGTAAACACTGAAGTGCTAAAGAGCTTTGCATTGTTACATATAAATCTCCGTTTGTGTAATTTGTAATAATACCTATACCGTTAGAATATTTTAAAAATTTAAACTTCGTTCCTTTCTTTATTATCACTTATTTGATTCATTAAAAAAACTAACCTAAACTTTTATGTGCTAGTGACATTTACGTAACAGTAATAATTACAATTTAAAGCAAGCTGAGACATTTTGGCCGTGTTATTATTTTTTTTTAATTCATTACATTTTTTAAAATTTTAGTATACAAGATAAATGTTAACTATAGAAACAACATTGAAGAGATGAGTTTGCAATATTGGACCATTACATCATATTACATTCTGCAGCACTATGCCATTTATTTCTGAAAACTTTAGAGTAGGATAATACAAGGACAAACTTGTTGAATCACATATTGATCTACCCATTTAAATATTTTGGGCTGATTAGCGCCATAGGCTGCAATGATAAGTAATTCAAATATCTGCACGTCAGAGCATAGCATAAATTACACATTTTAAGTGGCCCCACAGGTAAAAGTCGAAGGCGACATAAGTCCGGTAGCTGAACGAACTATTTAGCAGGATTACCTCATCTGATCTATATCTCAGAAAAACTGTTATTGAGATATTGTCGGATGCTAACATTAAAATGAATTGGAACTCCGTTATATAACCTGTCATACTGCTAGTGTTCCATAATAATTTCAGATATTTTTCACCATTGAGACATGAAAATATTTGGAGAGTTGATGAACCATTTTACGTTGTTGTGTAGATTTACTATACCTATGAAAATAATTAACAACAAAAATATTATAATAATTTCCAAATCTAGCTACTAAATCTTTCTCTTCGTGTTGTTTGTTCTCGGATTATTTTGAAAACTCTTGACGTAATAAATAACTCAAAAAAAAAATGTAAAAAAATATCTTAACTCGATACACTCGAGTATACAGTTTGCCATGGAACTGAAATCAAACAATAAGATTGCCGTCCTAGACGTACAGTTTTTCGTATAAGGGCTGATATCTTTACAACCAATCAAATCAACATCCTAGTCAGAAAATAAAGGTTGTGAAAATATTAGTAGATCAGCCAAGATAAACGTCAACCTCAATTCTTAGATATGAAACTAAAACAAGAGAACGATTACTCGAGGGCAAACATAAAAAGAACAAGAAAACCTAAGACATGCATACGCATAACACAACCGCGATGGGCTATGGTAGACAAAGCCTTTTTACTTTATATAAACCAAGTTACGAACCGAATAAGAAGAAGTCTAAACAAACATAAGAAAATAACTACTACCATCAAAATACAGAACTAGCTTCGACCACCCAAGGACACGATAAACCCATAGGATACAGTAGAAGTGTACTGTACACCATGTTCTTGTAAAGAGGTTTATATTGAGACTACGGACCGCACGATTATCATCAAAAAGGAACGCCAATGGCATTGATCCCAAAAATCAACTGTTGCTGGATATGCGTTGGATAGTCCTCGTCACGAAGTAGAGTTTAGACAAACATAAGTTTTGTCTAACCATAGAAATTATTACCCAAGATTGTACAGATAGGCGGTTGGAATTTACAAATATAAAAATAATTTTAACAGACACGGGGGATTTTATTTATATAAATTTTGTTTCACCCCTCTTAAGTGAAAAAAAAAACAGACCGCCATGCAATGAAAAAGCAAGTGACGTCAGTAAATGCCGATATGTCATTTGCAACGATTTACATCAGCAACTAGCTTGGTTAGATCAGCAATGATATCAACAACGGTCTCCTACCACCATCACTACCATATGCCTACGAGTATGAAAGTAAGAGCGCATGGGGCGGTAACTTATCTTCCACTACCCGAGTCCTTGGACAGATCTTCTGTAGGGAAAGCATGTGTATCAAGTAGTCCACAAACACTTGAAGGGGGGGCTGTTAAAGACCTCCAAGTAATTTCAGAAGGTCAGTTTGGCTTTAGTCCTAACCATTTTACTACCCTCTAACTTATTCGGATAGTGAAATGCATCACCGAGGGCTGCAACAAAAAGCAAACCTGATGTAATCTTTATCGACATGGCCAAGGCCTTTAATAATGTGTGGTGCCACTACATTCCCGCTGGTTCTCTACTGTACTGGCCTAGTATGCAGACAACATGGCGGTGCTATCCAGCTCGCCAAGGACAACATTTGTAACCTGACGATTTCGGGAAAAACTTCAGCCTCCCAAAAAAACTGGCGTGGCAGATGAAGAATAGGTATCAACGCAGAAAAGAGTTTGGCGATCCTGTTTTCCATCAGAAGACGACTTTATTGACGAACCTCAATATTTTTGAAAGAAAGATATCTTAGAAAAAGGAGGTATTCCATCTTGAAGTTATATTGGGCAGAACGGTAAAAAAAGCAGCAAGATCAGCATTGCGGTTCCAGTTTAAGATCGGCTACAAGGACATACGTCAACAAGCTCCAAATCATCCAAAATTGGTTTTTATGGTCCGTCTTTGGTAGCCTGTGGTTCGTGAGGAACTACGATCTTTGTCTTGACAATAACATTTCCTCAATCCAGCAGTTTATCTCTCAACGTCAACAGCAACTTATGTATTTTTAATGCCCCGTGGTTTGTAAGAAACCGTGACTTTCATAGTTTATTTCCATCAGCGCTCAAGACTAGTACTCAAGCATCCCGGGCCATGGCATCTCCACCGTCCGTGACCTCGTAACTATAAAATTGATCTCGAGGCAGCCTGTGTGGTCGTCCACCATCTACGCTAGAATTAAGCAAGAGGACAAAGGTTACGAGCTGGGCCCAGAAACTTCAAATATCGCCAGTATAATCAACATCAACGTCAACAGTAACTTAATTTATATAAGATTATCTTTGAAAATGTTCACCGCAATTGTAGAGAAAACATTAACAGTTTTCAAACTCCAACCACGTCCTAACAACGCAAGAAAGAATAACATTACATATCAAATTCGTTCGTTTTTTTTCTTACACATGTGCAAGTAATAGGGATAGTAACAGTTCTTATGTAGAACACTGGACAATCTTTTGGTAAACACCACGTTAGCAGGCCACTTGCAATGACGTGTTGTTCAACTGTCTATACCTCAATGACTCAGCATTAACTATACATTTTATTTGGCTCTAGTGGTAAAAATCCAAGAGATTCAAGGTTCTTAAAGATGTTAGCGCTCAATATAGAGCTCTATCATGCGTGCATGATTTGTCATACTGTGGGTAGTGCGTCTTCAAGTAACAAAGGCATTGTTTCATAGGAACTGTAGATACAATGTACCACTATTTTGGAAAAACTATTAATTAAACCAATAATTCCAACCCAAATATTAAAACGCAAAGTACTTTCAGGGAGCAAAAGAATTAGCCTAATATTGAAACGCAAAGTGTTTCCGCGAAACGAACAAATTAGCGTAATGCCGAGTCGAGAAGCATTCCTAGAAATCGGCAATTGGGGGTACAAGCCTGCCAAATCACGCGATCTTTTCTAAGAGAAGTCACCTCTCAAGCACAATCTTTGAAGGATAAAAGCGTGCCTTCACGCTAGTTCGCTGCCACTACTCGAAAACCTTCGAACTGGCCTTGCCGTTATCTAAAAGCCTTGGCCCACTTCAAACAGTGTTGCCGCTAAGCATAGGATCTTGCCGAATCGTGAGCCATCTCCGACACCTACGTGGCCGTGGCTTATGGTTCCCAGGAGGACCAGCACCAACATCGTCCGAAAGACACCTCCAAAAAAGTACTATTCGAATCAGTGGCGAGTCTACCGCCGAAGAACGCCCGCACCAGAACCGCTGTCCCCGTTGCCACCGACACCCAGAGAGGCCCGACGAGTGACGCCGGGCACGGCTCCTGAAAGAGTTGTTCGGTAAATCTCCATTCTCCGTGAAACGGACAGCGGCCTCACCGACTGAAGAATTATTGCAGCGCGTCCTGCGAACACTGTTTGGGCCACCACCGGATCGCAAGTACCAACCCTTACCGTACGCCGACGCCACGGACATGACTTAACTGCCGGCCGGGACCTCAGTACTCTCGTGGCCATAATAAACTCTTGTAATTAATGTAAAAAATCTGTTGTGAACATTACACGACTTTCCTTATTCTATTATTTGGGTAATTCTGGCAAAAATCCTGGACTTCAATTTTTTTTCAAGTTCCTATTTCACCAACTTTTACTTTAAATTCATGTTTATCTCGTGATAACAAATCATTTTTATTCTCATGAATTTTTGTATTTTTAACCGTTTAGATTCGCGACCGCTTTGCGACCGATTTTGCGACCTTGCGACCAAACGACTAGGCCGATTTTTACCAAAAGCTTCGCACTGCGTCCTCTACCTACAAGTAACTTGCATACCAAATTTCAAGTCTCTAGCTCTTACGGTTCTCGAGATATCCTGTTTACTGACAGACATACACGCGGCGCGCGCGCGCACACACACACACACAAACCAATGGCCCAAACCAACTTTTTGGTGTCCTGAGGCTACAATTCAAATTTACTTTCCTTATTATAGGATAAGGAAAGTAAAAAGCCTCTGTAAATAAAAATAATATGTGAGGAATATTCGTTATACCGTCCTCACATCAAATATTTAACTCTAAATCGTTAATAATGATGAATTGCATCTATTTTATGGCTAGGGGAACCCAGCGAAAAATTATAAAATTTTGTGTAATTAGTCGTAATGACTAAGGAGCTGCAACGATGGGCGCAAATGAGACCATTATTTTTGTTAACATTTTTCTGAGGCGCAAGTGAGTCGAAAATAGCGGTGGGCGCAAATGGGCCGGGCGCAACTAGGCCTATATCGACGGCTGCATAGCTTAATAATGCTATCCCTGCCAAAGGTTGCTTTTTCTATGAAGAGGATTTACGACAAAAATTCCATAACCTGGTTACTTGTTACAAAAACAAACAATAAAACGTTTCTCTTGAAGGAAAATCCGCTTGCAATAGTCTCTGCACAAATTGCAAGTGATCACCAACCACGGTTTTAATGTTGAATACTCAAAATCGCTTAATATCTGCCACACTAACAGACCACTTGCCTATCGTTTGTACTGGAGTCATTCCTACAGTTTTGTAGGTCATGTTCCTCTAACTTAGGTGTACGATCATGACGCTTCGTTCTCCTTGTTCATCCCTGCCATGAAACAACCTCATCTATCACACAAACGACAAAACACTGCTTCCTATGTTTGTGATTTACTTGCAGGTTTTCTGTAAAATAATGCGCTCTCCAATTACTTCTATTTGCTTGTCTATATATGTAATTTATTTTTGCGCATAAAGTACGAACACACTTCAATTGCGATGGGTTTTCCTATGAAGGTCTAACGTCATAAAGAACAGTATCGCCATGTATCATGGATCATATCTATTTTCAAACTTAGTGTTAATTTTTTAATATTTTTTTTGCTGCAAGGAGTTTGTTTCTATAGTTTCTATAGTGTGTATAGTATTATTCACCCTGTGTGTACTACGTTATTGTTATTTAAATTAAATAAATTAGAAATGCCAATAAATTAATTTGAAATTAACCGAACAACTATAAATTATTATGTAATAGCACTTTTTTTAATTAATGATAGCGGATACAAATTATAGTTTTTTTATAACATTTTTTAAACTATTTTTTAATTTCATGTACGACAAATAAAATATTGTCAAATGTTTTTGCGGTTCAAAGCTAACATCTAAATGTAATACTTTATTTTCAAAGCTTTTAAAAGCTTTTAAAAAGCTCGACTATAAGTACTTGCTAAGTAACTTATTGCTTCCCGAGCTTTTAATTTTTAAGCACCCTTAAATATAGTGCTTAAGTGCTGCTACCTTTTTGTTTGACTATAGGTTTTCATTCTCATTTCTGTAAAATTTCTATTAAACTGAATTACTATTTTTATACTTTGATTTAAAAGTAATTTGGTAAATAAAATTTGATTAATTTATTAAGCTTTTACTTATTCTAGAGCTTTAAAATTTGGGGAAAATTTTATAACGTATTTACAACTTTTTAAATTATTGGTATTGTCACAATTCGGTGAGATTAAAGTTGCACGCAATAAAGCGCAGAAGCAGTCCTTGTTAGTATGGGGAAAGCACTTCCATTAACTAAGATGCAAGTCCTACATTTTGAATTCGCAAAAGCATCCCGCTTTGAATTTCTGCTAGGTACAGAAGATGATTTCGGTTTAATCAAAGGTTTCCGCTGGATCACAGCTAGCACTCGGGGACTTGAATAAGTTATGAAATGTATGACACAATTAACATCCCGCCTGCTAGCCATTACTTATTCCTGGCGCGGCATAAATTAAATGGCGTCGCGCTATTTTCCGCCTCAACAGGATGCCACTTTCCAGGTCGCGCACTCTCCTCCTGAAAAGCGGGCGAGACGAAAATTATTACCGAAAAACCGCAAATACGGCAATTAAATTAAAAAATATACCGCCGAGAACTGATGGATCGGTTTTCTGCACGGATTGTCCTTGTAACACTAACCAAAGAGAAATATCGATGCTATTCGGTCGCTCGGGACCTACGCCTTCCATAGTACAGTTGGGCGCGTGGGTGGACTGCAAATGTATGTCGCGCTGTCCGCGTAGCCACTCCGTGCTTTATCACAATTTATGGGATTTTCTCATGGGTTCATTTAGAAAATTGCAGTGTACCGTAATGGCACGGCAGCGCGCAATTCCGGACGTAGGGATGCAAGCTTTTCGCATTGTTTATACTTTGAATAAAAAATGGGCATTGTGGCATTTTACAGCTCGCTCCAGTTTCTGCCTTTATTAACTGTAATTTTGTATACATAGAATTTTTTAAATTCCCGGTTTTATAAGCAATTCTTATGAAATACTTATATGATTTTATTTATTCTTGTAATTAAGAGTTGTAAATTTTATATCGGCGCTAATTTTGTCTGTAAAAAATCTCTGTTGTACAAAATGACAATGATAAATTTGTTTATAATACACTACAATTATAAGGTATAATGCCCTGGATTGTTGTTTTGATATTTATTGATAACCAATAATAACAAAAATTAATTTAAAATGTAAAGTTGTAAGCAATGTATAACAATAAAATTGCTACATAGAATAAATAATGATGCTTTTACGACCAAATGGGAACATTATAATGGAAAGAATTTAGTCATTTCATGCAAGTAATATAACTGAAAACATCAAACATATTCTTGGAGTTTACAATACTAAACCACAAAATGTAATAAGAGTTAAATTCCTTCACTTACTAAACAAAGAAAATATTAAATAGCTATGAGATTAAATGTTTGTTTAATTGCTAGATAGTTGAAAATCGTTCAATGGTAAGTATGGGGAATATGAAAAATGTGGAAATACTGTTAATTCAAAGGATTAAAGAAATGTCTGCATTTTTCGACTTGAATATGGGCGTGCGTTGCCTTGTGCAAGAAAAAGTCTTCATTTTGCTTGAAAAAAGCCGCTTGTTTTTGACAAATTGCAACCTGGGGATTTTTCAGTATTTGAAATATGTGAATCTGAACATGATTGTTAGTTATTTGCTTATACCGAATCAAAAGGAAACCACATCAATCCTTAAGTACGATTTCTACGCCTTAGCAAACAAAAGTGTAATTTTTGTTTTTTATGTGTTTGCTTGTGAGAAGTAGTTGTACGCAATGGTTATTTATTTTACAAAGACTCAGAACATCTTAAATACTTAAACTTTTACTGTACTGCAATTTATTACATTAATTCTTACACACCCTTCAGCGATGTTGGTTAATGTCTAAGAGTAGGCGTACTTTGTAATAATTTCCAGCGATATGTTGTTAGATAGACGACACATTACATATAGCAGCATGAATTTTACCAGCAGACTTATTCTGAACACTAGTGCTGTATACTCATAACGGTAACTCTATATCTACTGACAAGCTACACTGCTCAATGTAATCTGTTTACAACAAAATTTCTATAGAGTTTTTGGAAATTTAAACTGTATGTATTCCTCAATTTTATTATCGTTATGTTCATATATTACGGCAATCCGCTTCCACTTTTCTATGTAGACTTGGAACCTGACCCAAACAATAAAAACATTTTTGATGTAAAATACCTCTGCAATGAAAAATAACTGTTGAAGCCCCGCTTAAGAAAAAAGATATTATTCAATGCCATTCAAAGGCTTACTGGCTGAGACAGTCCAAGTATGTCAAATGTGGAGGTAACCACGACACCAAAACATGTACAAAGCCAAGAAGCTCGCTAGCTAAATGCGCTCTATTTGAGGGCACCCTTTCTGCTAATTATAAAAGGTGTTTAACATACAGAAACTTAATAAATATGCAAAGCAAATAATCACACAACATAAAATATCAGATTGATATCAACTAACCCTGTCCTAGCTACTCGGCCACAACCCAACCCTACGCCAAATATAAACCACATGCAAACTTACATTCAAATTGTCAAAGGTCCCAACGAGCAAGGCAACTTTGGAGAACACCTAACCACCTTTCTAGCCGAATTTAAAAATATGTTTGCTTAACTAAAGAATTAAAATAACACTATGCTCAACTCGTTAACAACTGTCATAACCAAATTAACTCTACAATGGCCAATATACTACGAATCGAGATATGGAACGCGATAGGTTAATAAACCATAAAGAGGAATTAATAGCTTTCTTACACCTGAATAAAATCGACATTATGCTAGTGAGTGAGTGAGATTCCATATCACATTGTGAAGTGAAAAACTACCAAACTAAATCCATATAAGCTACAAATGTTAAAATCAACTCCTTCTGTTAGTGTTTTGTTCTATTACGCTCAACCATACAAAACAACTTTACCTGCTACTTCTCTGGAGAACCCACTTATTGGCTGTCGGACCCAAATAAATCTCCTGACTTACTGGATTTTTATATCTCCCACGGTATAACTATCAATTACATAATGGTAGAACCAAACAATGACCTGTCGTCAGACTACTCACCAGTTATAATAAACTTAAGTACCTCTACTACCCAAAAAGAACTCAACCCCAAACTAGTGTCGACACAAAAAAACTGGGAACTTTTTGAACGGTACGTGAAAAACAACACAAATCTTAAATAACGAATAAAAAACCCCGATGATTTAGAAGCAGCGACTTGTCATCTCACTAACATAATTCAAAAGGCCGCCTGAGAATCAACTCTTACCAAAATAAATCATAAAAAACCTACTGCTTGTGTACGTCCAGTAGTTAAAGATCTGATTGCAGAAAAAAGGAGAACCAGAGGAAAGTGACAGAGAACACACGATACTGCTAATAAAACTATCTACAATTGTCTAACACGTAAACTTCATAACCCGTTAAGGGAGATACAAAATAATAATTTTACTGAATATTTAACAAACCTGAAACAAGAGGACCATTCAATCTAGAGAGCCATGAAGAACTTTAGAAGACCTCAAGTATCCAAACGACCTATCAGGAGAGCAGATGGATACATGGGCAATATCTAACCTAGATAAAACAGCCATTTTGCATAGCATTTATCCGAAGTTTTTACTTTGAACAACGGCAGCTCATGAAGACAACGAAACAGAAACATTTCTAGACATCCCGTGTCAAATGTCACTGCCAATAAAACCGTTTTCTCTTGCCGAAGTTATATTTGAAATTCAAAAGATAAACCAGTTTAAGGCGCCAGGTCATGATTTAATAAACCTGCAAAGCTTGCAACGCATAGCGGAGTGGCGAAGCAGTCTCCCAAATTTGAGAACCCTCTAGTCTAGCTAACCTTTAACCAATCAGTTTCAAAATCACTAGCAAACAAGCCTTTTTGGTCACCTGTCGATTGGTGAAAACAGAATTTGGAAATTCCCAGCCGTTCTCGAGTTTTTGCTCGGACGGACAGACAGTCAACATAAAGTTAGTAAGCAATTCCGCTTCGCTTCGCCACTTAATAACTGTAAAAAACTAAAAATGCTGCCCAAAAAAACTATGCTAACCACGATTTTCAACGACATGCTAAGTCTCTTCTATTACCCGATCACTTGGAAGTATGCACATATATTAATGATACCCAAACCCGGCAAGGAACCAGAAAGTGCGGCTTTGTATCGACCAACAAGTTTCTTGTCCATAATGAGCGAATTATTTGAGAAACTGTTTCTTAAAAAACTTCGCCAAGATACAGATATACTTCAACACCTACCATAACACCAGTTCGGATTTACAGAGGGTCACTCAACCACACATCAAACGCACAGAGTAGTAAACAAAATCTCATCTTCCTTAGAATAAAAGTATTGTGCCTCTAAGTTCCTGGATGTGTCCCAGACGTTTGACAAGATTTGGCACACAAAACTGTTATTTAAACTAAAAGAATTATTACCGAACTACTATTATATTGTCATTAAGTCTTATTAACAGACCGTTATTATTCCGTCAATTGTGATAACAAACTATCCTTATATTACCCCATTAAATTTGGGTGTTCCGCAGGGTAGCGTCCTGGGCTCTCTCCTTTATCTTGTCTATACTACTAACCTGCCAGAAACTGACAACACTGTGCCTGTTACCTTCGCTGATAACATGGCAATACTTTCTACTTATGAAAATTCAGATACTGCAATTTCGATTCTCCAACAGCACTTTAATAAAATCAGCACAAGGTTAGATAAATGATAAATAAAAGTTAATCAATCAAAGTCAGCTCAAGTAATACTTACTATGAAAACCAGTGTTTGCCCGCCTGTTAACATTAACATTACCCAAGTGTTGGTAAAAACCGATGTGAAATATTTGGGACTGTATCTTGATCAGCGGTTCACGTGGAACAAACACATACAAGCTAAGCGCGAACAGTTAAACCTAAAATACCTTGAAATGCACTGGCTCCTCGGTATAAAGTCAAAGCTCGATCCGAAACAAACTGTTGCTCTACAAAACGATGCTAAAACTAATTTGAACATTTGGTATACAGCTTTGGAGGTGTGCCAAATCGACCAGAATAAAAACACTGCAACAGTTTCAACCAAAAACATTCTGCGCAATTGTTGACGCGGCCTGGTTTGTAACCAATCAAATAATCCATGAAGACCAAGACGTCCTATTCGTTGCCGATGAAATTAAAAGAATTGCGATAAATTACCACCAGAAGTTAGTTGGACGCAGAAATTCATTAATTCACCAACTTTCTACGTATCATCCACTAGTACGACGACTGAAGAAAACATGACCTAAAGACCTCATCAACCTGCCGTAAACGGATCTTATTGGGAGTATCATCAATGGATGATTTCTCCTATCACTACCTCTCCTATCATTACATTTACTGAACATTTTTGTTAAGTAGATTGTAAGTAACGTTATTGTCAATAAAAAAATGACGGAGGAAGAATAGAAAAACTTATTTCGAAGATAATCCTCATATAAGCTCAATATTTTTTGAAATTTAATATATTTAGTATACAGTATTTTTCCTAATAAACTAAATGAATTTATAGACTTCTAACAGCTACATCTAAATCTTTAAATTTATTACTTCTATTTATTATTCTCAGTCTTAGTTTTTGCAGTTTGTTTATTGTAGTATACAATTTCAGCAAAAAAATTAGAACAGTAGTTTTTAAAATCAAAGATCTATACTTTCATATGTACTCGGCGGGAATGTAGTATTTTATACCACAAGTTTTTATGTAGCAACTCTTATTCAATATTTTTGATAATTTAGCAACTGTGTAAACTTCCAAGACCAGAGTAGAAATAAAAAGGTCTAACTCCTATGCTTTTTGTCTTTTTGAAATTACTTTCCAATTTCATTCCAAGCGTTAAAAATACCTGAAACTTTTTAAATTTAGTTTAATCAAAGCAGAATTGATATTTGCCCACAGATGTAAATGTTAATACCGATTTCATTCACTAACATCCATTCCGTTTTCATTATGCCATATGTACAGAGTAATTTTTAGCTAAGGAGACAAACTACTTCCTATAGTAAACAAACAAAAAAATTTAATATGAACACATGTCCAGAAATTCATGTTTTCCACAATAGATGGCAATGCTATTCTTTACAGCGTTTACTACCCCCCTCCCCATTTTTTACCTCTGTTACAGTGTATTTATATATTTATTTTCATTTTGAGATCTGCTCTTAAGTAAACTTGTATTATAAATATTGTGAAAATAAGCAGAGATAAAAAACAAATAAAAATGGTTAGGATATCGCACGGATTTATCAAGAAACCTACTCTCACATACAATAATGGATCAAAAACTTCTGCAACAATGTTGTATTAATTGTGTGCTATAAGGTCACTTTATACTAGGCCTAGATACGGACCTATTATATCACATGTACCTGAGTTAGAAGAACGCGTTTAACAAAACATCGAGGACAACTCCAGTACAAACTGCAGCGCAGTATCCCATCGCCGGCAAATTTTCTTTCAAGAGCAAGTCACTACGCTTATGAGATTTTTGTTGTAAATTTCCTTCACAGCTAAAGTTACCTTTGGTAAATTATGCAACAGTAAATTCTCTAGCTTGAGCAGAATTTCCATGAAATAGTTAAAAAATTTATCAGCAATGGCTTATAATCAATATTTGAGTTGAAACGATTGTTTTTCTACAATTCCTTGATAGTCAAGTGAACCTAGAATTTCATAGTACCCTTAAAGATGTGCCACTTGCAGTATGATAGACCATGTGGCTGATGCATGATAGAGCTACAAAGTTAATGTCAGCCAGTATCTAAAAACACCTGGACTTTTATGTCTAGGGCTGTTTGAAATGTATGGTACATTAAATTAGTTTCTAATGTGTGAGTACTTGAACATCGTGTCGTTAACACTATTTGGATACAGCCGGAAGATTTGAACAGGCGCGTTAATCCATAATGCGACCCATTTGCGCTTGCACTAAATCCCATGACCGAGGGAGAAGGTACACTTAAAATATTTACTTTAAAATTAAGAAATGGTCACATTATAGTACAATACAAGGTTTATATAAAAAGTATCGGGAACAATTTTTTTCTGTTGTAACTGTACGTCGGTGGGAGAAAATGTGACCTTCAAGACGCGCCAGTCGCTTGCAAGCGTTCATTCAGGCTAGATCGTGTTTTTAGTGGACCCCTGCCGAGTGACCCGGTGCAAGCGCAAAATGCAGCGAACGATTGAACAGCGGTACGCCATCAAATTTTGTGTTGGACTGGGTAAATCGGGTGTGGAGACGTTGGGAATGATTCGCCAAGTGTTCAAGGATAAAAGCATGTCACAAACTACAGTTTTTAAGTGACACAAGTTCTTCAAAGACTGACGACAATGTGCAACGTGTGCGTAAAGTGCTAAATTCAGATCGTCGGTAAAATGTGCGCATGGTCGCAAATGAAATTGGTATTGATAAGATGACATTGCATTATCATTGAAAATTTGGCGGTGCGAAAAATCTGCACTAAACTTGTCTCAAAGGTTTTGACGGACGACCAAAAGCAGAAGCGTGTATCTACTTGCGAAGACCCTTTTCAACGCGTTAAGGCAGACTCCCATACAGTCCCAATTTGGTACCAGCAGACTATTTCCTATTTCCAAAAGTAAAATCCTCCCCCAAAGAACACCACCATGAGACTCTAAGTGTCCCCAAAAAAGCTTGCACCCGTATCCTTAAGGACGTTCTGGAATCATCCTACCAAAGAGCCATCTAGTCGTGGAAAAGCCGCTGGCAAAACGGATATAATTTAAAGACTTTTGAGATATTGTAGTAATATCTCTATAAATCTATTTTTCCGAAACTTTTCCCTATACTTTTTATACAAACCCTGTATAATTTAATGCAATGGTGCAGTGTTGCAAACTTACTGTATATTTTAGAACATATGTGTATTTGAACGCCTTTGAGTTAATTCTTAAAATTTGTCTCTGTATGGAATATAATTATAGTCATATTTAATTTTTATAACTCATTTGATTTAAATTTAAAAAATAAATAATAATAATTGAAATTTAATTAATAAAAGTAGCACATGCAGAAATACTAAAATCAAAATTTCTGTATATGGAGTAGGAAATCAATTTTGATGATTTTGGGATTACTTAATTAAAAGTAGGGCAATATAAAAATAAAAAAGGGTAATAAAACAATATTTTTTATTTAACATTTTGGAAATTTTTTTCTCGATTTTAAGGTTTAATTCTAGATATTTCTAGAAATTAGATGATCGTGACAGGTGAAAATTTTGGCATATATTTCTTTACGCATTTTACTTTAAAATTAGAAACAACAAAATTGAAATTTATAAGAATTCGTTTGAAGAGTGAAATTGCAAAATATTTTGATGTAATTTGACTTTACCTCATAATTAAAAATTAGAAATTACAAAATTAAAAATTACAAGAAAATAAAAGTAAATATAAGGAACATCTTGTGGTTTCAATTTTTTTAATTAAAAATAATTTATAATTTTAAAAATTATTTAAAATAGGCAACAGTTGTATAATAATGTTGCTGTAATAATCCAGCTTAAAAGTAAAGGACTATTCACTGTTGTCGTAAACAAAGTAGAGATAAAATATTCCATGTTGAGATATGTACACTAAATAGTTTTTTTTATAATAATTTCTAATTATTTATACACATTGAAATCAACAGTTTGTCGACTCATATGGTTTTTGCTTGAAAATTGCACATAAATCTTGGCTTATAAACCATATTTACAATTTGCCTACGTGTGGTGCTTTTAAATAAAATTATTTTTAGCCAGATCACCACGTAATAAAACCTGTGGTATAATAGTACTACCTTCTGCTTCTGCTCATTTCTTTAATTACCTTCATAAGTAAATTACTTAAAATTGAAGTGAAATTGTTTCATCTAATATAAGTGTGTTTGCGGCAATTTTATAATAATGTTTTCAAGGTGAATACTTTATTTGTTGTATACTTTTTGTACTAGCCAAGTGTGGATTATTCTGAAGGTGCGAAGCGCGCATTTATTTTATGGTTTTATTATGTTATTGTTGTTTTAAGGACTTATTTATCAAAACAGAATTTTTGGAAAAGATTAACAACCTGGAGGTATTTATTACAGTGTAAAAATTTTAAAAATTTAAAGTTTTAGGTGGATTTTTATTTTATTTCTTTCAATTTGGAACCATTAAGAGTTAAGACAATAATTTGTCGATAATTATTTAACACAATGATAAAAATTGGGATTTATTTTAAAAAATAATAATAAAAGTATTAAAATGTAATTAATTTAAAGAGAAGCTAATGAAAGCATCAAATTTGAAACGTAAAGTAAGAATTCAGATAGAGCCAGATAATAGCACAAAAAAGAAGATATAGAAGGTAAGTGTAAGTATTAATTTATGACAATAAAATAAAGTTGCAAAAAGCAGAAAAATAAAATTCTAAAATACTTAAAATTTGACCAATTCTACAACTAGAACAAGGAAATATAATGGAGGGTATTCAAGTATTACGCAAAAAATGAACACAGTTAATGTTAGTGAAAACTGGCTTTTCATGTTGGTGTACCTTAGGACCAATGTACTGCGACCATTTCTATACCTGATCTGCAACAATAACATTTTGAAGGTGCAAAAAAACCCACATTAGTTGCATTCGTTAATGGCACAGTCTTGTTTGTAGTATGTTAAAGAACAGCAAATACCCAAGAAAAATTACAGAGTGTACGACAAAGTTGTTGACTGGAAATGAAATTTAATGAGTTTAAATTTAGTTATCCCAATTTTAGCAACAAAAAAGTATCTGATGTATCATATTCCAGTATCTTTGTCAATTTTGACCCATTTGAAAACCTATCTAAATACTTACTAGATATAACCCTGAATGAGAAGTTAAAAAGAGAGAACTAAACTTGGCATTAAATATGAACACCGTTGGCTTATAGATAGAAACTCTAGGTTACCAGGACAAAACAAAGTTCTTATCTATAACCAGATTTTAAAACTTACCTGCGTATATAGAACACAATTTTGGGACTGTACCAACGAGTCTACCATTAAGGCCTTATAAACCTTCCAAAAGAATGTATTACGTGACATGGTAAATATTTTCATGGTATATACTCAATAATATGTATCGTGATTTTACGGTGTCCTTCGATTCATAGACAACAAATATCCAGTATGCAGGCTGAAAAAGACCAAACCATTTGTGCTAGTGAGATTATAAGACTTAAAAGCAGAGTACAGATAATGAGCAAAAGTAATTTAAATTTACTTGTACCAGTTAGCTTTAAACTTAGAACGTGACTGTATGTATTTAAGTGTATTTAGCTTTAGTTTTAATATTTATCACAGAAAAACAAATAATCTATCATTTGTGATCTTAAACACTGCACGAGTATTATATATTCTATTTCCAACATAATTTAAATAATAATAAAAATATTAAAACACCAACTAAAATCGTGTGGATCGAAAATAAAATGTACTAACTTATATCTTATATATTGCTTTCCTATACTATGGAAACATCTCCAGATAGTAGTAATTGCTAAGCCTGATAAACCTCTTACCCAACCACAATCTTACAGATCAATAAGCTTCCTATCCCTCCTTTTTACAAACCTTGAACGACTCCTACTCAAGCACCTTAAGGAAACCGTAGGCCTAGATCAACTTATTCTATCACACCAATTTGAATTCCGTGAAGGCTACTTCACCATACACCAAAATCACCGATTTATTACTCACATAATGGAAAGCATGGAGAACAAAAGTATGTGCCCAGAGATCTTCCTGGACATAAAACAAGCCTTTGATAAAATATGGCATAGCGACTTGTTATACAAACTTAAAATTCACCTCCCAAGTCAGCTATACTTACTACCCAAGTCATACCTCTCAAACAGAACCTATCAAATCAGAATAAACAATGCAGTATCAGATATTCATCAAATCACGTCTGGAGTTTTGCAAAGCAGCATTCTGAGACCGTTGCTATACTTGCTTTACGAATCAGATGCTCCAATCACAGACCGCACTATACTTGCGACATTTATAGACGACAAGGCTATCCTGCCAGTCAACCAGTCTCCTAAACTAGCAGTACAACATCTCCAACAGAACTGATTCTATAAGTGGAAAATTACGATCATACTAACAAATCAGCAGAAGTAACCTTTACCACGAGACGTGCTGAATGTGCGGAAACCAGCATTTATAATGCCTCAATTCCAATTAAAAGTTGAGTGAAATACCTCGACCAAAAGCTCACTTAGAGCTTCCATATTAAGATAAAAAAAGCATCTAGACCTAAAAACCAAATAATCAAACAATCGTCCAACTAACCATACTTAGACTACATTTACAATTCTCTTTATTAAACAAAATCTTACTGAGTAAAGCCATTCTGAAGCTAATATGAACCTATGGAGTTTAATTCTGGGGATGCGCTAAAATGTCTCCTATAAACATCCTTCAGAGATTTCAATCCAAGACTCTGCATGCTAATCAATGCTCTATGATGTGCAAGAAATGACACATTTCATAACGACCTAAAAGTCCTCTATGTAAATAGTGTGAAATCAAGAGGCTCTTGACCAAGTACATCCGAACCAGCTCATTGAGTAGCTCGTTAACCAACCAGAAATTACAAGAAGACTTTAATGACAATGCCCACAATCAAAACTTTTTTTTTAATTGACTAAAATAATCGTACAATCTGTCCAAGGTAGACAATAAGTTCTTCGTTGGATTTTATATATATATATATATATATATATATATATATATATATATATATATATATATATATATATATATATATATATATATATATATTGACATGTGAAGAACACTCCTTTGAATGTTCTCCTTGTTATTGAAGCTCACTTAACTAGCCTACATATGTTACGTTTAATAGTACATACTACAGTAAAAACATTTTTATTAAATTTATTAATTAAATCTGATAGGTAAGTCCAAAGGATTGAATCGTTTTAAGCGTCTGATTTCGGCTGTTCTGTCCATAAGTTTGTCAACAAGAACATTTTGATGCACTTCCACTCGTTCGCTGTATTTAGCACTATATCTTTTTATTTCTTCTTTGACTGATAATATATATAAGTCATTTTATATTCGGGTGTTGGGAACATACTACAGTGGATTCTCTATTAGTCGAATGGTTTCGTTTTGAATTAAAACTAAAGTAATATTTAGGGAGACCAGCAATGACTAGAAGTTCCCGCATGACAGTTATATTTCCATAAAATTTACTTAAGACTGTTAAGAGTAAATTGTAAATATGCAGTTTAAATTTAAAAGATATTATGAGCTATACCTTTCTGAATCAACATAAATTATATGAATATAATGTTATAATTGCAAATTTCTATATTTAGTAACATACTTTGCATTACCTGACGCCAACAATCCAAGAGCTTCTAATTCGCGATACGTCTATTATTAAAAATGTTTTTTGCCATTTTAGTAAAAATGATTGAAGCCACAACTGATTATTTTCGCTAATACTACCAAAAGTTTGCTAGTTTATTTTCAGTATGCAACAAACTACACTTAATTTCTGATTTTCTTCTATGAGGTATAAACCTAACAACAACAAAGTTACTGTTATATTTATAATAATTTTTTGTTACAGATAAACCTTTGTATTTAGCACAATGGTTTTATCTAATCAATATTCAGCCCATAACGTATATCAGATGTAATTAAAATACTTAATGGAGAATCATGGTAATAGATATTTATTAATTGATTGCGATATATGCAATAATATATGTTTAATAAATAGTTGAAATACATTTTTTCTTTTAAAAACATTTGCTCTTACATTATATTTTGTAAAATGTCATTGTCGTGAGTTGAAACATTGTTTAAAATAGTTGACTAACATAAATAATTTGTGTGATATAGAAAATCTTTAATATTTTATGCTTGTTGCGTGTATGAATTTTAGCACTTCTTAGTTTGCTTCAACATATACGTGTTAATCAATTATTTAACCATTTTTTGCTTCAGTTTTAAATGTTTCTTATACCAATTACGATAGATAATTTGCTACCCTTCCACAATGGTTCACGTTAATTAAAAAAAGTATATATAAAGCATTTAAAATTTCATTTATATTAAACCCCGCATAATGAACAAATGCAAAATATGTTCGCAAAAGGAAGTTAAAAGCGCTCAAGTATTACGACCAGTTTATAAACCAGGGCAATTAGCCCTCAAGCTTTTTGATGGCTTTAAAAATAAATTTAAAGAAAAAAGTGGAAAAACGCATTAAATTTAACAGCGTAAGAGCTGGCACGTCGCTGTGACTTAATGTAGCTTTTAATCATTTTTAGCAGCTCTTGATAAAGCAAAACCTGTTTAAAACCGCGATGATTAAATACCTGTATACAAGCACTTTGTTTAGTAAACCTAAAATTGAATTTATGCAGTACAAAACAAGCAGTTGTAACAATAAACCAGCCTTTAAAGTTATTTATTACATGCTTAACATTGCATTTAAATTGAAAAACAGCGTGTAAGTTTTACAACAAAAAAGAAATACGAAGCATTGTATACGATTAGAAAGGTATTTTGTATTGCTTTTAACAATAAATATCAAAAAAAAATTGGACAAATAATTTAAACGAAAGCAGTGAATTTCTTGCTTTATCTGTAGATGAAAAATATATGTGTTTTAATTTTAAAGTGTTTGTATGATAAACTAAAAAATTTTCCTCATAAGTATGATATAAGTATTTTTAACGCTTCAATTTAAACCAATTTGTTGGTAATCTCTAACAAAGGCAAGATAAAGTTTTTGTAAGTACTGTTTTAATTTTAATGTCAACTTAATTGAATTAAAGCTTTGTAACTGGCATGTAGAGCTAGTATTGATTTTCAAAATGCTGTTACTTGGTATGTGTAATAAAAATTATTTGGTTACTTTTGTTGCTGTTGTTACTTATTTATTCTTATTGTTTGTATACATCTTTTCAAGACTTTATATCACCATTCATGTGTAATTATAGATGTCCAAATAAATTTGCCAAAAACAAAGTTTGTAACTGACATTAGATTGAATAATTCAGCAGTACCATTTTTTAAATTTAATATACAGATTGGTGCAAAAATAACTAAAGCTTTATTTATTTAAACTTTGATGCTTAATTTTGGGAAAAACTTTTATTTATCTGTGTTTCTGTAATATACCATTTTAAAGAGCAAAGTTCGCTTTACCTATTTATGCAATTTGTTTTGTTACAATCGTGTGTCTTTTGTGTGTTTTAGGGTATTTAAATTATGATGAAAAGAAAGCAAATTTAAGTATAAGTACGAATTCAAATCGAGAATTGTAAAGCAGCAGAAACCGCTTTCAATATTAATCAAGCATTTGGCCAGGGGATCATCAGTGAACGTACAGCTCCACATTGGTTTCAAAAGTTTCGTTAAGGGGACGGCAGCCGTGAAGGTGAGGTGGGTCATAGACGTCCTGGTGCGGTTGAGGATGATGATTTGAGAGTCATTATTGAAGCGCACTCACGCAAAACAACGCGAGAAGTTGCACAAGAACTTAAGATTAATCATTCAATAAGTATTCGACATTTTAATCGAATGGAAAAATAAAAAAAACTGACGGCACTCGGCGCAATGATTGGACAGAGATAAAGCACTAAAGCACTTCCCTAAACAATTTCTTGAACCCCGGCGAAATCATCACATTAAAAACTACAAAATTTTTGGCCAGAATTGGTCAGTCGAAATAGACCAATTCTTTTCCACGATAATGCCAAACCACATGTCTCACAAATGACTGCAAAAAATTAAACTAACTGAAATATGAAACTCTACCTCACCGGAACTGTTTCCCACCGATTACCACTTTTTCAAGCACCTAGACAACTTTCCGCGGAAGAAGGTCTTCAACAATCAAGTAAAAGCCCAAAATACCTTCAAAGAGTTTATCGATTCTAGAACTCCAGAATATTACGCTAGCGGAATGAATAGACTTCTTGTTGACAAAAATGCATAGAATACGATGGTTTTTATTTTAATTACATAAATTAATTCTAAGCTGAAATATACTGTTATAAGGTTATAAGGTTGATAATTAAAAACCGCAATTATTTTTGCACCAACTAATAAATCAGAGTGCATCTCTAAGCTAATATGAAGGCCTAAAATATATTAGTTATAGATCTTTGATGACTGCTTGATAAAATCTCCTCTAGAGAAGAAAACTCCAAAAACTAAATTTTCGGTTTAATTTTCATATTACATCATTTTCTAACAGAGGTTATAGTAGAGGATTTGAATAAATTTTAAGCTTTTTCTAGTGACTAACGCTTCTTTCCTAGATGATGTCCCTTACAGGGGAGATTTTTAAGTCTTTGTGGATCCGCTCATTTATAACATACCACGGTGCATTACTAATAGCTCTTAGTATTTTTTATTGGCATCTTTGGATGATTCCAGTACTAGACTTATCGGCATATCCTCATAATTCAATTTTGGAAATTCACATAATGTTAGAAAAGTGATGAGACCTAGCTGATATATTTTTTTGTAAAGTTAGGATCGCCGTATCATCTGCGAACGTTCTTGATACAATACTATCGGCTATTAAAAGATTAGAAATGAACAACAAATATAACAGTAGTCTTAAGACACTGCCTTGAGGGCGTTCTAAATTAATGGGATGTCTAGGTGAGACATCGTGATTTACCTGTACGAAATTCGAGTAATTTAAAGACCTTAGGTAAATACATATTTTTTATTTTATATAATAACCCAAGGTGTAAAATCTTGTTGATGTTCGTATAATTTCTTCGTGGTTTGTATATTAAACTTATATCGCTATTTTAGTTTATCTGGCCATTACTGTATTCAAAATATTACATTGAATAAGTATCTAAGCGGGGACGCGGTGGCTCACATGGTTCAACTAGTTGGCTCTGTTCTCTGGCAGGCGCGCGCGAGTTCGAGTCTCGCTCAACCCATGGGTGTGTGTGAATATCCTAGCATTTAAGTGCATGTTAGTGGGCACAATAAGCCCTTGAGGCTGCAGTGCCCGCAAGTGCGCAAAAAAAGTATCTAAGCAGCACTATACCTTTTCTGGGCAAATCTTTCAGTATTTTAGAGCAATCTAATCCATTCCAGGTGCTTTACTAACGTTTGGGTGTTGCATCTATTTCTCTGGGTTTTTCGGAGTAACAAATACTGCTGGGTCAGTTTTTGGTATTGATGTTTGTAAATAGTCGAGAATTTCTTGATCTGAAACATTAGTGTGAGGACAAAAACTTAATCAAAATAATTTGCAGACTTTAGCTTATTCTTAGCCACTCTTGTCCTATTGCCTTCAGTTGTTGTTTCTTAATATATCAAACTTGTCTCTATTATTATATAATAGTAATAATAATTATATAATAGGTTTGCAAATAGAGTTATCAAAGCGACTTAAACTTACCATATAAGCCTAAACGATTCCTCATTTCAAGATTTTAATTACGCTTTAAGATTTTTGTTTAAGCTATTACATGTAGTTTTGTGAAACGGAACATGACTTCTTTACTATTTGACTCTCGCGCTTTCCTTTTCGAGCAGTAACATGTAATACATTTTAGAAAATATAAAAATTTTATTTTAGTTGGACAGAAATCAAAAACATATTTAAGTTTGTTAGTTAATACTGGCGCTAAAAATTATATAAATAAAATTAATTGTGAGAACTGAGTAGAATGATTAGCAAAATATCACCTTGTGTTGTTACTATTATTGTTTGTACATCTGGTAAGCAAAAATAATTTTTGTAAACTTTATTCTAACGAAAAATATTTTCTGATCATAATAGCTATAAAAAGTTTACTTTGCAAAACGCAACTTAAAACGTACATAAAATAAATTTTTTGTAAGAAACATTTAAAATTATTTACAAAATGCTTTTCTCTCTCATACATTATTAAGATTACAACAGAAGAATAGCATTTTATAATGCTCTAGGCTAAAAGCAAATGTAAATTTGTACGAACTGAATTCTTAATATTTTAATAAATGTTTAAAGCACAGCATTACAATGTATAAAAAATCATCTTAGGTATTGAAATACATTCTACCCTGTTAAAAATGCTTTGCATTAAATGAAATAATAGCCATCTAAATATTCTTGTTTATATATGATATATCTGTTATTAAAATAGTAATTACTTCTGTGCTGAAAAATGTACAAGATGGAAATAAAGTAAAAGATTTTTTAAAATCCATAAATCTGCAAGAATATTTTTATTGTTGGTGTTTTAACCCATCACATACTTCAATTGTCAACGCTTACTTAAACTTATTCTTTTAAAAAGTTAACAAATTGAGTAAAATAGCATAGCTGCACGGAAGACGACTTTTAATGTAACTATTATTGTTAGGTAGAAATAGATACATGTATTACCGTTAGTCTTACCGTTAATCAAACACTGCTACAAGATTTTTATAAGAATGCCAAATATCAAAAATAGTCATTAGTTATTTAGCCACAAATGCTTTGTGGTGTCATCAACAGCATTACGCAGTAAATTTGTTAAGCCTTGGCAAAATACCCTTTTTAGACTAGCAATATTTATTTCATTTTTATTGTAGGCTTTAGTTTGTAGTCTATAGAATTGTAATTGAAACTACCAAATAACAAATTACAAATAAAATGACTAAAATATTTGACCAGACTTTTTAAGTGTGAACTGAATTTGAGTTTTGCTAGAAACTGTGTTAGTGACTATTTTAAGGTAAAGTTAAAGTCATTACAGATTTAATGCACCTACAATTCAAAAGAAAAATAACACACGCATATATTATTATATGCATAATGTTACATGTAACAATAATTGGTTTTGAATTACGTAATATTAAAAACACTAATTAAAAGGTATAGTGTATATATAAGTTAAAAAATAATAGAAGAATTATCAACTGATTATTATTTATGTAAAGCTACGTCCAAGAACATTAATAATAAAATCATTAAATAATGGCAATACTATTGAAAAGATTAAAGCATTCAAATAACAAAACTGTTGACAAATAAATTTTATATATGCATGAGAACATCAAATAAATAGGTTGTAAAATTTATAACGAAAAGTGTAACAATGTACTTACAAGAGCATTTGTTTAGGGAAATTCCAGAAGAACCGCTGTCAAGGCTACTATCAGTCCAATTAGTTTGTGGTTTCTGGGAGTATTTCACTGCCTCTTCTTTATATAATATTTCAGATAAAAATGCTAAACGACAAGAAAAATACAAAATATTACCGTGTGCTTAAGGTTGGCCTTAAACAGGTGAACGTTTTATTTTTAGTAGACAGTTCTATGATGGACACAGACATCAATTCCACGTAGAGAGCAATTACAATATATTCCTTCAATGGAAAACGAAGAACATGTTTAGTTCCTGTTTAGGCAGGGTATTATTCGAACATTGAATAGCGAGTGCGTGACTATGAAGTCTTAGGCTGTACCAATAAAACACGTGCTTATGTGTATTCACTCAAAAAGCGTATTTATTTGACCAGATATTATAGCATTGCAGCATTATACAACAGAATCAAATAGAAAAAATAATTCGGTAATGTAAACAACACAAATCTATAATGGCTTATAACATAATGAAATCATATCTGAGCAAAATACCTAACAAATCAAATAAGAAATCAAAATTGGAATATTTGCCTCAAAATCTTCAATATTTATAACAACAAATAACATATGTTTAAAATTGGATGCAGACTATAACCTGCTAGTATCATCTGTAAACTAAAATAAGTGTCAAAAAGACAGGAATGTTTATTAACCACAACTAATTTAGCAGCCTCAAGAATCATAATGACAACTAGTTGAAAACAGACAATGCAGGCGTAACGACAACGATAAACTACAATTGAGATAAAGCAAAACATATAACCACTACCAATTTTCATATCTAATGTAAAATTCAGGTCTCTCAAGAGGGAGAGGAAGAAGGGGTGGAATTTTCCGGACCCGTGGTTCTTGGAAGCCTGAACAAACTCTAACTCCAATATTGTACTTTATATTCAAAAAATTTTATTTTTTTAAATGTCCTATGAATTTGCAATTTCATTATGTGTAAATTCAAAGATCTGATTAGCGTTGATGCATAAGTGCATCATTTTTTAGATTGCGGTGAAGAAAAAGTGCTTGAAAAAACACTTGCGGTGAAATATATATACCGAAAATGATAAAATTTAGAGGGACATTGTATGCAGCTTCAATCCCTTGGGGATCTCATACATCTTTTCGTACGTGGCAAACCAGAGGATTTCCATTAGGCGATTGAGCTATTGTTTTCAAATTGTAGCTGTAGACTTACGATTAATTTTTAAAGAAATTTGATTAATTATTAGGAGTCTGAGGTAAATTATTAGTAAATTTTGTCGCAACAACTTTTATGTCAAAATCATTCGTCAAAAATTCCCACATTTTAATTTTTGGAATTCCAACTCAACTTCTCATTCCTAGATTGTCAGTTACTGATACTTGCCAACTGTAGCCTGGTGTACTTATTATTTATCTTCTAAAATGCACATCATTTATAAAAATTTCCGGGCCATCTCTGAATCTTTTGCATCATGTCTTTATTCGCCCTGAATTTATTTCATCATTCTGCAAGCGAATGTTCCAGCTTTGCACAAGACTTTATGCAGATTTCCTGATCCAAGTTGTTCTTATTTAGGCATGCGCATTAAGTCCACTTTTTCATTATATTAAGAGTGGCTTGTTATTTTCAAAACAGACCTCGTTTATTTATCATCTGTGGAATCATATGCAGAATAATATAAAGCAATAAGCTATTTCAGTTGCTTTGTTATATGCGTTGTAAAACTTGACTGTTTACTATTACATTTTTTATATCTTTATATGTAAAGATGTGTGCCGTGGTGGCTTAGTGGATAGATCGCTAGACTACGAAACCAAGAGTTGCGGGTTCGAACCCCGCTCTCGCCAATTCGATCGCAGGCATTTTTACGGCCCAACTCGACTCAGGCTACAATAAATGAGTACCTGGAGGTCAAACTCTGGGGTAATAATAGGCGTTCGGTACCTAGCGCTGGCCACGTTACTACCCTTGTGTACCGTAGGCTCTAGATTGTAACAGATCTATCCTGTTACGACCCCAAAGGGCCTTCGAGGCCTATTACGGGGAACTATTATTATTATATGTAAAGATATAAAAAAAATATCTTAACTCCTGCCAAAGACGAATATGAAGTTAAAATGCTATGAAAATAGTCAAACAAGTAAGCCCTCGTGTGTAATCAAAACTTTGACTGAAAGAAAAACTGATGCTTATACTCATCTAGAAAAAAACAGGTGTTTTAGAAACATAGACACTTTTACTAATTTAGAAGGCCTAAAACAAGAGCTTCAATAACATGGACATGCTGTTAGTCATATGACAAATCCCAGACAATGAGGATCTTAAATATCCTTGCTGTTATGTTTATTTATTTTATTGTTATTAAATTAGCCAGTTGAATAATTAAATTTAAAATACTGATTGCAAAGCGACAAATCCTCGATGTGCAAAATATTAACGGTTGGGCGATACTAAAAATTGTTGTAACAAATGTCTAAAAATCGAGCAATTTCTTAATATTAATGCAAAGTAAGAAGTAATAATATTACATGTCTTAACTGTTGCAACAGTAATTTTATGTGAAGTTTAAAGATTATTTAGTCTACAAAGAATTAGAACACATAGAAGAAAACAATTCTAAGCACTTAACCCTAAATGGAAAGTAGTTTTATCAGAATGTTTCACAAACAAAACTAGCAAACAAAAATAATGACATACCTGAACTAAAACGAATACTAAAAACCCGATGAGACAATGAAAACTGTTTATAACTAAAATTAGTAATAGTCCAGTATTTTAAATTTAAATTAGTATTTATAAGAGATGAAATCAAACAGTTCATTTCAATTGTGATATAAGGTTGATATTAAATTTACATTTTACGATTAGAAGCCGCTTAAAAATATTAAGTTTGTCGGAAAAACCTAGATACTACAGTACATACTATGACTGCCAAATACTTGTTAAGATACAATATTACGAACTTCCCAAATACAATCTTTATCTGCAAGTTACATCAGTAGTCTGTAAAAGAATGAAATGATTTGCTAAATATGTCAGCAACATAGGTACTGTCTATCAAGTCACCTTAATAAACGAGAATATGTCTTTCGGCTACTACAAAGCTAAGCACATACATTAGAACTCACCTTTAAGCACTACAAAAGGCAGATAACATAACAAACAGAAATAGATCACATATACGTCCAAAGAAGTAAGCCTAAATAATCTTAAAGCAGAATCTTGTCTAATTTTTATAATTGAGCATTTTTAAAACACAATACCCCGACACCTAGCGGTAAATGGGGGAGTGGATAAGTTAAGTTAAAACACAGTAATTGTGTATACGTAAACACTGCTCAATAAAAATTCTCCTACTCTTTACAGTATGTATATAAATCGGGAACTATTTTAAAATTAATTGATGAACAAAGCAAGAACTTATTATTGTAATTGAAAATTTTAATCGTACAATTTCCCAGGCTGTCTGGCGATAAAGAAATTGAAAAAGGCATAGATTACGCAAGAAATGGCAAATTACGCATTTCTCAAATAACAAACGAACATCTATTCTTTTTAGGTTCATCAAAAATGAATCAACGTTATGTAGTATGAATGCTTCCTACCATTCACTTAGGCGAAAAGACCATAACGCTATAACATACTTTTTTGACAAGAGAATAGTAATGTAACCGAAAGTGATCCTTAAAAAGCTTTAACTTTCTATATATGTATTTGAACTGTTTAAAGCATTTCTTGCCAAAAACACTACAGAAAAAAGTTTGAAATTTTTAAGCACGATTTCAAATGTGTCCAATAGAATTCCTTAGACTACTAAAAGACACCTAAAGCATCCGATTACGACCTAGTAGAGCTAAAATACTGGAGAATATATCAGAAACAAGTTACGAGTATATTGCATAATTATGTAATATAGCTCTGAAATTAAAATACTTTTTTGTCAATGAAAGATGGCTACAATCACATTTATCTCCTACTATGGAAAACCTACGGAAAACGTGTTATCTTATAAACTAATTAATTGACTGCCTATCTTATAAAAAAATAACTTTTGAACATTACACCAATACTTATAACTTCTAACTTAATTTCAAATCATTTCTTTGGTTTTCGTAGATAATACTCCACAATAGAACGAGCACACAGCGTATACAATTATTAAGTAAGCGTTACTGTTGAGTAAGCGAATTTTGGATAAGATGTTACAAGAACATTTTGTTCTGCAAAATTAAAAATGTCTTACGTTTAAATTATTAAATATTAAATAAGAACTTTTTAAGAATTTTTACTCATAATTTATAAGGTAGTACTGGGCCCATTACTATAATTGCTTTTATATCAGCTATTTCCAACATGTCGCCATTTTTAAAATGCTGTAATTCTATTAGTATCACACTCCAAACCTAATTTAGCGTCTGAATGTTTTCAAAATTATCTTTATCAATTAGTGCAGAAATGGCGCATTGAATTAAACAAGAAAAATTCAGCAAATGCAGTATTTACTACTAAAAGAGGCCTTTGGCTCCTAGTTTGACTAAACGGTCAACTAATTCTCCAATCAGATGCCATTAAATACGTAGGAGTGCATCTAGACAGAAGACTAATTTAGAAGCAGAAGGTCTAGACAAAAAAGCTTTAAGTATTAATATACAAAAATGTATTTGGTTTACTACTACTATTACTACTATTACATAAAACTACAATCAAGATCATTTTGAGTTATAGTATACAACTATCGAGTACCAACATAGATCTTTTAAGAAGGTTTTAGACTAGTTTTCAGATTCATGACAAATACTAATATTTTTTAATGAAAAACTTTGATATTCCACAAATCAAGGAATAAATTCAAAAGTCTATTGTCCGTTATAAGATCAGATTTAGTATGCACTTTAACTCTCTTGTGAAGCATTTATTAGACAAATACGATAGAGAACAGTGGCCCAAAGGGTTCAAGTTATCTAATTTAACATGATTTGCCTAATATGTGCAGTGTAGTGCTTAAGTTTAAAAAACTCAATTATCTTTAAAACAAAATAGACATTTGTAACCATGTACTATTTATTTTATAGTACGTAATAAATAAAAAATAATTTGTTTTCTAATGATTTTTAAGTCTGTAAAAATGTAAGGATAATTAATAAACAACACTTTAACATTTGAAAAATTCCAAAAATATTAAGTTTTCGATACATGTATTTCAACAATTTTATTCTAGACAAAATAAATTTAATATATCAAACGTCTTATTTTTCCAAAATTCTTTATGTCCTTTTATCCAAACAAACAAATAGATAATGTTTTTCTAGTAATAGCCAATTATCCTTGAAATGGAAAATAATAATCCTTCTTTCAGTATTATTTGATCATTTGCTTTTGACGAGTGGTTGAATTATTTTTTGTTTATTGTATTATCTGGCTTTAATGACAAGTAAAATAAGGAAAATTCTTGTTTAAATTTTCTGTTTGCAATTGTTTTATGTTTTTGTTTTCACCTTGTGTTTTACTATTAACTTGTAGGCAACTTTTAAAGAATTTGTCAAAATTCGTCTTTTACTACAAGAGCTAAAAGCAGTTGATAGCATTAGTTTTTCTTTTTCCCGTAATGTATGTAAACACTGTCCTGTTATAGTATTTTTTTCTATAATTAAAATTTTCTTTTGTTTTTTGTAATATAAATAATAATTCCTCTTTAATTTCTCAAATATATCTTTATCAACATCATATGTATTAGTATAAATATCTAAATCAAAACTGTTGGTAGAAATAGTTTTCTAATGACATATCAAATGTACACATCTGTTACTAATTGCATTTATGTATTATATTGGTGTATATTTCAAGACTTCTTTTCGTTCTATTTTTATAGTTTATTAGATAATAATTTTCTGTACAGTTGAAGTATTTGCTATATCTTCAGGTAGAAGCTGTAGTTTTTCGGTAAGATGCTTATGACACTTTTTTGGTAACCAATTTTTTTGTCAAGCTTGTAGTCTATTTGTTTTTTTCTAATGGTTTACAAGGGCGGATTTGTTAATTTGTATCTCTAGTTTTTAAAATATAATTTCGTAAGAATCCACCTGCGGGTGCAATTTTTTTAATGTACACTGCTAGCTTTCAAATTTTAATCCTCGTATTTTGATACTACATTTAAACCCTCTAAAATTATATATGTTTTCACCGAGGTAAATGTGCTGGTCAAATTTATAAGGCGCCTTTGCTCTCTTTTCCCTATTTTCTTACTTTGGATACCACCCATAATCACCTATGCAGCAGAAAACTGAGGGAAAAATAAACGCAACGGAAATGAAGCATTTGAGTAAGATCATGAAGATAACCAAATGAGATTAAATAAGTAACAAGCTCATAAGGGAGGTTATTCAACAACCACCAGTACTAGATAAAATAAAAAGAAAACAGTTAAACTGGTACGGCCACATCACAAGAATGGACAGTGAAAGATTACCAAAAAATTATAATAAAATGAGAATAATCAAAGGGAAAAACATTACCAGAGATAAATATTCTAGCAGGGGACAGGAAAGCACGGAAGAACCTAGTGAAAGAAGGACACGTTCCAGAATCCGCCTGAAAGGACAGAAGAAACCGTGAACGAAGAAGAAGGATACCACCAATAATTATAATAAGAAGTTACACATGTCTCTGTTATTTTTTATTTACAACACCAGAAAAAAGTTATAATTTCTTCTATAAGATCGTTTAGACCATGGCTCATCTGGTATTGGCGATTCTTTGCTATAACATTTTGTTTGTTGATTTTGTTTCTTTTTATAGCATCGTCAATAGTTTTTCAAGCTGCCCAAGTCACATAATCTTTGTTAAATTATTGATATTAAATTTGCTTCTTGCAGTACGTCTGTAGAAATGCTGGCTCCGTTTCTTTCCATTACATTAGAATTACTTTCATTTCCCGTTTAATTATTGTTTCAAGTTCACACATTTTGCACAGAATAATATGGCAACCTTTTACGATATTTATGTTTTTAATACTGCATCCCAAGAAACAAATCTACTTGCTTCTTTTACATTTTAACAGGTTTTTACATTACTCGTGTTAACGATTTACAAATTATAAAGTTAATAAAAAAGTAAATATACAGGATGCATACGTAAATTAATTTTACACCGCAGAAGAGTTCACTGACTTCATTTTTAGTTAACTATAATTTTCAAAAATTGCCTACAAAATAATCTAATAATGTAAATGAGTTATTCACTACAGTATAGGTATCGATTAAGTTGAATAAAGAACAATTTATAAAATATACGTAAAAGAGTTGTTTGTGGTTTGGGTTAAAATAAAATATTTCTGATAGAGCCCGTATATGCGAAATTGGAGTTCTAAATTATCATTTTGCAGAGTAATACAAATTTCATATTGTAATGGTAAAAAATGACTTGAGGTGTCAGCTGTAATATTTAAGGGAGCATCGGAGGCAGAAGGTACTACGTAAATCATCCTATGACTAAAATTTTTTAAAGGTACAGTAACTGCCACAAAACTCTACTTTGGCTTCATTAAAGAACGTGTATTTTTTAAATAAATGAATAAATATCATAATTCAATTATTTTCACAATCATTTAACTATTTTACGTACCTTATATATTAAAAAAGTTAAAATAATTTTACGAGCAAATTATTTGAAAATGGTAGTTCTAAATAGAATAATACACATGCTTTTACAAAAGCTTATTATAACCTCGATGTAGCATCTACATCTCTACTTTAATGAATTTTTTTTATTTTGCTTCTTATCATTCGTAATATATACTTATGGCAGCTTTCATACTACACTCTGATTATTATATGTTTATAAAAATATTAAAGTTTAAAAGCACACAAACACTAATTACTGTTAATGTAATACATAATTTGTTTTATTGAGAAGATAAACCAGTTAATTACTCCAACAGTGTAAACAAAATCTGTTTTATCTAGTTCTTTAGTAACTTTCAGAATATTAAAATTTAAGCTGAGTCAGGCATATACAGCTTGTACAACAACCATTTAAATGATTAAAATTTATTTTTAAGCTCTCGCATTCGTTTTCTTATTTGAAACATTTATTTGCATTTTCTATTTTAATTGAAATATATGTTTAGAAATAGCTTAATGTCTACGTTCTAAAACATTAATTCATTTAGACACTGGTAATAGCTAAAATGTAATCTAATCCTACATGATAAAAATATGAACCTTGGAAAAGGAAATAGTGATTTCACTAATATAATGGAAATTCCTCTCATCAAAAACAATTAAAGTATATAACACAAGATAGGGAGCATCAAAATGTTAATTAGTTTTTTTTACAAATATTTCCCTTGAGAGTTATCCGTCGAAATGGTTTTGCAAAAGTTAAATAATTTTGTTGTGACAATTAAATTGAACGAATTTACTTGATATCGATATCAGCATGATTTATTGAAAATACTTCTTATTTTTATAGGTATATCAATAAAAAAATTACAAGAACGATGTAAAGGAAACTTTCTACAGCGGTGCGATGAAATTAAGATAAAAACTTTTAAAGGAATTAAGATGTTGATTAATGTCTCCCTAATGATCAGCGTCAAAAATGCTGTCGAATGATATGCTGCATGACATATGTGAGTATAATGAATTTTCGAAGTCGTAACTGTCACTTCCGGTTGCCGTTAATCGATTTGGCTGAAAATCAACCCCATGAAAGGTACTGACGTTCGATGTGTGTATGCCAAGCTTGAAGTGAATCCGTTGAATAGAACGGAAGTTATAGTGTCTCCAGACACACAGACAGACAGACAGGATGATTAATCTCATTAACTTTCTATAAGATCCGCTGTAGGAAGTTAATAAAAGCAATATCTTAAAATAAGAAAGCTCAAATTTACGGCAATTCCTGAAATCGTTGATACTCAGCAACGTGCCGCTGGCACGTAAACCCGCTCGTTGCAGCAGGTTTTAATAATCTTTGCCTGATGAAATTTATTTTTCAATCGATTTTTATAAAAATATTTGGTCTTTACTAAATACGCAAAACTCTGCACCGCCATTTTTATTGGTAATTAAAAGAAATATTTTTTGGTAAAGTCAGGAATTACATTTTTTGAGAACTTTGTTGAAATTGATCAAAATTTAAACAAAGTGCATGAGAAGGGAGTTTTATGCTTAAAAATGCAGCATTGAGCAAATGATATAAAGTAAACCTACAAATCTATATAGCGTGAAAAAAAAATAGAAAGTGACAAATGTAAAGGGTAATAGGTATTTGGAAATAAAATAAACGTAAATAGTAAAGTAATCTAAAAAATTATCAGAATGCTTAACAAGGTATCCATTTAATAAATGGAGTTTAGTTCGAGCGTTTAAAGAGTGCATGCGTTTGGATGTACGCTGCGTTATCACGTTGTGAACGTTGGAACTGCTATTAAAAATTGGCCTTTGTGCAGATAAGTATAAAATACATACACAAATTTTATTTGCAAGTTGTTGCTATTCGTGGCGACTAAGTAAACTCAAATTACTGGATGATTGAGGATGGAATCAATTCAGGCCATGCAGACCGCTGGTCCTCACGGTGGAGCTATGGCAACAAATTTAAATTTAAACATAATATGAAATCCTAATCTCATACCAAATTATCTTCATTACGGAAACCAGTGTCAACAGCAACAAGTATTGCAAGTACCCAATACCTTTATACATCCGAATTACGTTTTAAATAATGGAAACACGTTGTCAGGTCTCCTCGCATTTGTGCAAAATACAAATCCTCAGATTATTAACTCATATTAAACACAAATGCAACATTTCTCAACTCCCACCCATACCCCTTCACCTTCCGTATGTACTGAACTGCAATCAGATTCGGATTTTGAAACATCCGTAAATGAAATTTCTTAGCAAAAAGTAAGAAAAAATATAAAACAAAGATATCACAAAAGATACCCAAACAAAATCATATTGTAACAAAGGCTGACGTTCATGTTACAAATAAATATGCACCACTAGCTTCACAAGAAGATGATGTGGAAATGATACAAAATAAGCAGACGGAAATAAAGTCAAAAAGAAAATACTCCAAAACCACCTCCTGTATTTATCTACGGCATTAAAAATTTTCCGGATATGCTTAAAAACCCCAACCTTGTCATTTCGGAAAAAGAATATGACTGCAAAAATAAACGTTAAAACAACTGACTCATACCACACGCTAATAAAACACCTGCAAACAAAAAATATAGTCCATCACACCTATTAGTTGAAAGAAAATCGAGCGTACAGAGTCGTCATACAAAATCTTCATCACTCAGTTCCCATTGAGAATATAAACACAGAACTAACCGAAAAAGGTTTTAACGTTAGGAACATTTGCGATATCAGTAGTAGAAGCACTAAAGATCCATTGCCCCTATTTTTTGTTGCCTTAGAGCCGGCAGAAACTAATAAACACATTTATAAAATCAAATACCTACACCATACAAATATTAGTGTAGAACCTCCAAAGAGAAAAACAGAATTAGTTCAGTGCTCACGTTGTCAAGCATACAATTACACGAAAGCCTACTGTAATAAAACTTATGCATGCATAAAATGCGGAGGTGCCCACAATATCGCCACTTGTACTAAAAGCAACACAAGTCCAGCAAAGTGTGTCCTATGTAAAGGTCCGCATACAACAAGTTACAAAAGATGCAACATCTATAGAGAACTGCAAAAGAAATACCAACCTGTAAGATTTCCACCACATATTGGAATCATTAAAAAAACTGCAGCTCCAACTTTAAATCAAAGTTAATTCCCATCACTCTCTAATCAAATTCCTTCATATAATTTACCCATTAACAAGCAGTATAGTCAAGTCCTTAAATCCAAGCCAAATCATACACCAACAACAAATAAATCAATTTTCCTAAATTTCCTAGATAAGTTCAAAAATCTATTCTACCAGCTAATTCAGCAAAATAGCACTATCCTAAATATGCTGATTACAGTTATAAAAAAAATAGCATCATAATGGTGGAATTTCTAAGAATAGATGTATGGAACTCCAATGGGCTCCAACAACGCAGAGACGTCTTTTCCTCAAAATAAATTGTATTGATATAATGCTTATCTCAGCAATCTCACTACACAACAAGGACACATGTCAAAGTCCCAACGTATTTAATTTATCATACAGAGCATTTCGATGGCAGAGCCCACGGTGGTACTGCAATCTTAATAAAGAAAAACATAATGCACCAAGAACTACCACAATTCAAAATAGATCGCATTCAAGCCACAACCATTCAAGTCAATAAGTTACCACGACCATTGGTTATATCAGGGGTACTCTCTTCGCCAAAACACAAGATCAATAGCATTCAGTTCTATCAGTTTCTGCATACACTTGGATCATCGTTTATAGCGGGTGGTGACTTTAATTCTAAGCATACCCATTGGGGTTTGCGATTGGTTACTCCCAAGGAAGACAACTTTATGAATGCGTAAGTAAAAACAACTTTGGAGTTCTTTCCTCAAGGAAACCCACTTATTAGCCAACCGACCCCAAAAAAGTGCCCGATTTGATGAATTTTTGCGTCACGAACGGTATTTTACCAAATCATACCACTGTAGAATCAAATTGTGATCTCTCTTTAGACCATTCACCCATTATTGTGACGATTAGTTCTTCGGTAATTATAAAACAACGTATGTTATATAATAAATACACAAATTGAGATATCTTTCGAAACTACATTGAAATAAACGTAAACCTAAAATTATTTAACTGAAATCATACAAGAAGCGGTTAAGTATTCCACCCCCAAATAGAACAGCACCAAAATATAATTAATATTCCTATTGAAGTCAAGAAATGAATAGCAGAAAAAAGAAGAGCAAAGTCTACTTATACGAGAGATTAACAAACAACTTAAAAGCTAAGTTAAAGAAATTCCGAAATGATAAATTTAATGCATATATTTCTACGCTATCCAGTAATGACTATACAATTTGGCGAGCAACTAAAGAATTTAAAAGACCGCAAACTCTAATCTCTCCAATTCGAACTAAAACAAGGGGATGAGCCAGATCTGACGAAGAGAAAGCTAACACTTTTGCACATCATTTTAAAAAAGTTTTCATTTCTCACTCTATAGACACAAATAAAGAAATTGAGGACTACCTTGATTCAGCACTACGGCTTAGCCTTCCAATTTCACCTGTTTTGCCGCATGAAGTCAAAAAAGAAATAAATATGCTATCAAAAAATAAAGCACCGGGAGCTGATAAAATAACAGGACAAATACTGAAAGAGCTTTCCAAAAAAGAGTTAATTCTAATTACTACAATATTTAATGAGGTATTTCGCCTGTCCTACTGGCCCAAGAAATTTAAAATAGCAGAAATTATAATATTGCTGAAACCTAGAAAGCCACCGAATGAAGTCTCATTCTACCGACCTATGAGTATTCTGCCAATTTTATCCAAATTTCTAGAAAAACTTCTCCTCCAAAAAATACATGCAGAACATGAAGAAGAAAATTGGATACCTAACCATCAATTTGGATTTCGTCATAAACATTCGACCGTTCAACAATGTTACCGCATAATAGACAAAATAAACAAAACTTTTAAAGAAAAAAATATTGTTTAGCACTATTTCTTGATATTGTTCAAGCGTTTGACAAGGTGTGGCACAGAGGACTTTTATTTAAAATCAAAACAGTACTTTCCCACAAATACTTTCTACTCCTGCAATCCTACCTGACAGAGCGTAGTTTCCATGTTCGTCATGGTATTGCAACGTCAAATCCCTGCAGTCTCAATTCAGGCGTTCCTCAAGAAAGCGTGCTAGATCCCATGCTACATTTACTGTACACCGCTGATATATCCAAGATAAAAGATACTTTAATTGGAACCTTCGCAGATGACACGGCCATGTTAGCAACTGACAACGACCCTGTGGTTGCCAGCCAAATGCTCCAAAATATATCTATTTACTTAAAGATAGACAACGGCAGTAAACGTAACATTCATATTAAGACGTCAACAATGCCCCCAGATCACAATTAATAACTCATTGGTACCACGAGTCACAGAAACCAAATATCTAGGGACGCACCTAGATTCCAGACTAACTTGGGAGACACACATAGGTAATTAAAAAAAAGGAAAAAAATGGATTTAAAAATCAATCAAATGTATTGAGTATTAGGCAGAAAAACACCATTATCTATTGAAAACACAGTCCTCATTTACAAGGCAATTATAAAACCGGTGTGGACCTATGGTATAGAGCTGTGGAAATGCTCATGCAAATCAAACATCAAAATTATTCAACGCTATCGTTAACTCCCCATGGTTCGTATTCAACCAGACAATTCATACAGACCTAAACATATCTTTTGTAACAGAGGTCATAGAGAAAATGGCAACCAAACATCAAAACAAACTGGTATTACATCCAAATGTCAACGTCCAACCACTATTGGAAGCTAGGCAATCTAAACGACTAAAAAGAAACTGGCCGTGTGATTTAGCAGCACCATCTCATTAATTATTGTAAATTAGGTTAATTATAACTTAATAGCTCAGATTAATATACATATGTAATATGTCATCTATAATTCTTTTGTCAAACAATATATTGTAATAAAAGGGCAAACACCATTGGGTGCCACCCTTCACATGTCAACACAAGTCCTACTATTAGCTCATAGAACAAATTTAATGTAAACTGTTCTTATCGTTAATCAATTACCATTAAAAAAAATAAATATTAATTCGTACTCTATAGCAGCGGCAGAAACCGCAAACTTGCTAAGATCAGTTTTAATATTAAATTTAATTATTGCAAGTAAATTCAAAGCATTGTGTGATAAATACAATCACGCACCTACACTTATAAATTTATTTCACGAAGCAAATTATCATAAATTATAAAAAATGTTTCCTATGAGGAATGGCCCTGAATTTATGAATAATAATATACAAGTCATTACTAAACTGCATGCAATACCAGTCTCAATAAATACCAATATTATATCAATCACAGTCCAAACCAAGATCAATTTAAAAATTGCACCCTAAGGCAAGATTTCCCATTTCAAGCGCTAAAATTACAACATCGCTCGCAACAATATTTACCTCAGTAATCTTAAAAGTGTAACCATAATACTTAATTGGAAGGAACGTTATCCATAGAAAACTCATGACAAGCAGCGCAAAGCATTAAAAAAAGATTAGCACCAAACTATGAAGAATTTTTAAGTACTAACAATTTTGTGAGGAGTGTCCCTAAACCTTTCCCTATATTTATATATGGTGTTAGTAATTGCCCCGAAATGAACAAAACGCAGCTTAACGTAATAAAAGAAGGACATTACATCACTAGAAGTCTGAAAAAACAATAAAATCAATTGTAATTTCATCGAAATATTTAAATAAACATTTTCAACATTCAATGCACATTTTCAACCTCAAAGAAAAAATCACTTCTTTAGGACATGTAGTAAGACACATTATTAATGGCAAATAAAGACAAGCTAAAATGTTATTAAATATGTCCCTTGTAGACCTGTAACTAGCCACTGATAATAAAAATACTCAGAAAAGATAAAAATACAATTTAGTACATGATGTGAACTAAAACTGACCAATTATGAGTATAAAATGTGCAGGCTCACATACTACCACAAGTGTCAAAAGGACCAATGATACTCCTGGCTCATACTGGGATTTGCATCCAACAAATTACAGAGGCTCCAAATATTATCATCGTCTTTATAAAAGCAATAGAAGAATTAGTAATCCCAGTAACCATCCCTCTCCATCATTAAATACAAACTTCATCCACCAACAAAAGCTAACCGTTTCTATTTAAACACACAAAAATTCCTACCCTCTTACCAATAACACAAGAACATTAATAGCAACAAAAATATTAACGGTTTTCTCACTATTTAAAATAATTCATATTTAATCATTTTATCTATCAAAATAACATGGTATTAAACATACGTTCAACGCTGATAGAGAAAAAATAATGGCTAAATTTTTGAGAATTATTATTTGGAAAACAACGGAGTAATGCAACATAAATAAGAAATTAGTATTTTCTTAATCAAAAAAAATCGACGTTTTGTAATTTCAGCGAAACTCACCTCACTGAAAAGTCACACTACTAAAAATTTGCCTCGTTGATCATACAAAAAACGCATCTTGTGCTGAAAGTGTAATACTAATAAAGGAGACAATAGACTATTACGAATTACAGGAATATGCAAAAGACTTAACTCTAAGCTAATAAAGGTTTGCAGCAATTCATTTCAAGGCTACATCTCTAATCTCAACAGATAACTTTATTTGGCGTCCGATCGAAATAAAGCTAAAACCATGCAAACATACCCCTAACCTACAAGAAAACTCCTACGTTCGGTCTATACGCACGCAGTAATAAAGAAAAGGCTAACCTCCTTACTGAACATCTTGTGGTAGTTTTTAATCGAAAAGATGGCGCACCAGACTAAGGAATATCTGAACATCTGAATAATGCTCCGAATATTACTGACCCCATAAAACTAATAATTCTTAAAGAAATTAAAGATAAAATCAATCGCTTAAATGTTAGAAAATCGCCTGTACTAATTTATTAATTAAATTTTGTTTTTCGTCTCTGTTATTGGCCCCAAAAATTAAAAACAGCAGAAGCAATAATAATAATTAAACTTGGCAAAAATCTAAACCTTGTATCCTCTACAGGACTAAAAAAGGTTAATAATCCACCGTATTAAACCTTATTCCAGATACAATTCCTGACCACCGGCTTGGATTCTGTCAAGTCCACCCAACTGCCTAACAGCCCCACACGCAATAAACAAATCATTCGAAAATAAAAAATTCTGAATTTTTGTGTTATTAAACATCAGTATGGCGTAAAGATAAAATTAAACTATCACTTTCATTACATTTCACATTTTTTATGTTGTACCTAAGAGACAGTTAATTCCAATATTAACGGTAAATACTCAATCACCGTTATAATTAAATTTGGAGTGCCTCAGAGTGTATTTGATTTACCCCCACAACTAATACGCAATCAGAAGTGGGACCTTCGCTGACGACAATGCTTCTTCATACTTACGATACTACTTAAACCTCTTATAAGCTAGATTAATAAGTGGAAAAGCAGGAATAACAAAACTAAGTCAATGCTGACAACCTTTGCACTTAGGAAAGGCCTTTGTCTTTTAGTTTCTAACAAAGATACAATTATACTAGTACCGTCAGCAGTGCGTTATTTAAAATTATACCTAGATGAAAACTCAACTGGAAGAAACATGCATATCTAAGAAAAGGAAACGAATAGACTTTAGCTTCAACGATCTATGTTGGTTATTTAGAAGAAGGCCTCATCTGTTGCTAGAAAATAAAATAAAATTCTCTACAAAACAGTTATTAAATCATAAGTGTTTATGGCATTGAGCTATGGGGTTGTAGCAACACCAACATAGCAATCCTCTAAAGAAATCAGTCCAAGATTCTTTGTATAATAGCTAACGCAGCTTGGTATGTAACTAACCAAACGCTTCAAGTTTTGTAAAAGATATCATTTGATAATGCAGTAACAAGCATCATGCCAAACTAAAATCTCATAGTGATTTCTTAGTGGCACTACTAATATAACAAGAACAAAGAAGACTAAAAGGTGTTGGTCAGTCGACCTCAAATGTTAAGCAAGTGAATTACTCACTGGAAAAGTTTGTAACGTTTAAGTCCTATACTATCATATTAACTCATAGAATGTAAAATTCTAATGCTAATAAAGTTAAAAAAAATGTAATACATAAGACCTTGGTAAATTAAAACTGATCTTGAACGAAGCAAAAACTGCCCGTTCAAATGTAAGAAAAACCTCAAAATTATAAAAAGGCTTGTGCAATTATTGATTCATTAAAGTGGCTTGTGAATTTTATGAATAAATTACTGCAACCGCACAAAAGTTGTAATTTAATATAAAACAGCTAGCAAAAAAATTTGAGCCAAGAAATACGGTTATTTCTTAATACATATCATATTCCAAAATTAGTACTACAAAAAATTTGTCTACAATTATGTTTAAATTATTTACAGAAACGTAATGTGACTTATTTCTGCCGCGATTAAATTGTTTTTTAATTTTTTTAGTATCTATATTACTAACTTATAAGTAGAAAAGCACCATTTCCAAAATATATCGTAATTTTGCAGTTTTAATTTAATACTCCCCCGTATATATATTAGCTTGTAATAAGAATTCTTCTTTATAATTCCGTTTTTATAGCTTTGCTATAAAACATGCAACATGTATTTTAATCTCGTTTCATAAAAACACCCTATCTGATGAAAATGCATAAAACACATTTTATGAAGATTATATAACATGACCCCTTAAGAGAAATGTACTAAACTTTAAATCACGATATGTCCAGTGTCTCCAAAGATAAACATGCAAATTATGACATTTACAAAAAAAGGCTGCGAACACTAATAGCTTCCTTCCAGATATAATAAATAAACTGCAAATATTGCTAGTTAAATCAGATAGTCAACGCGCAATACATGTAACTCATCATCACTAGTTTGATGCTGCCTTTCCTAAATTGAACTGCGTTCCCCCTTCCATTATATCCCGTGTTACTCCTCGCCGAAATTGAGTTTAAAACTTTCATATTACTTAATATACATTTCAATTTTAATTAACTGCGGATTTTTTGCGCTCGGCTTTCCGTGAAGGCGAGCTTAAGGGATTGGTCGGGGTCGCCGTTAATTAAAGTCTGATTAAGAAAGATAAGAAGCAAAGATGCCATAATGGAATTATGGGTGAAACATGGTCTGAACGGCTGCGAATAAATGTTTGGGTAAACGTAGGGCGCAAGGGTATTAATCGTAAAGTGCGAAATTTAGCCGACGAAGGCCACGTAAATTGGTGCAGCTGCGGCGTGCAGGTGATGCCGTTGACGAGCTGCCTGATGTGCATATTCGAGGGTTTCCTCGAATTCCTTTCACTAAATCAGCCATTCACACGGGATCCGCGGCAGGTTTGTCCATTAAGTGTTTGCGAATTATTTTTTACGTATTGTCCGTATGTGTTACGAGATCAATTCGATCGCAAGGTGAGTTCCGAAATTAAAATACATACTCGTTATCCAAATATTTTCATATTGAATTGACTGAAGTTTATTATAAGTAACATTGAACATTCAAAAACTTTCCCAGATTTTATTTTAAGATCCAAAATAAAATAAAAGACAAAACGAATGCAATGAGTTACTTTAAAATGCTCATTGAACTGTAATTTAGGGAAAGATTGCGATTATTTAATCTTATAATGCGTTAACCTTATTTTTGTTGCTTTTCGGGTATCAAACGGCTGTTTTGTATAAATTTGAATATTTTCTGGTTATCTAAAAATTAATTATTCAAAAATACGAATTATAGTTGCAAACAATTACTTCTATTTTTCTACACATTTTATAAAATAATGTGTTTTCTTACTCATATACAAATCAAATGACTGATTTATTTTTTTATTACCTACGTTTATATTTACATATTAACTAACAATTACTATTTATCTGCATTTGAATTATTTACAGTGAAGTATTATGAGTTGCATATATTATATTTGTAATAACACTTATTAAAACTAAGAACACTGAGTTTATGTTACAATGGAGAAAAAAATCGAAAAGTACATTAAGAAATGACCTTTTTTTAATGTTGATTGTAATATTTTACAAGTTAACATTATTTAGCAAATATCACATAGAATTAGTTGTCAGTTATCTCTAATAAGGTTTTATTCTAATTAATATCAAAACGGTTAAAAAAATTAATAAAAATATTTCTTTGGAGCTGTTTTCAACATATTGTTGATTTGTCAAAATTTACGTAAGTTCAGACATGGTTGGGTCAATTTACAGCAGATTTACTCAATTTTTTCAGTTGTTAGTGAACTAAATGTAACTCAAGCATGTGATTATAATAAGGATTAATTTTATTTTAATAAAACTGATTTTAATATGTATATGTTGCTTTTAATCATTAAATAAAATACCTAAACGTCAATATTATTTACTAAATCTTTATATGTGGAGTATTTTGGTCTTTAGTAGTCGGGGTAAATCTGATAAACGAATTTACATAAAATTTAATATAACTGATCTAAATAATATTGAGAATTGCACTACTAACAGCCACAACTTCCTATAGATGTGTCAAACACCACTTGCGCACTACTCAAGCCCAACGAATTTATCGGAAAACGGAAGCTGCCTTAGTCAGAGAACAAGTGCACGCTACTAGGAAAACCCTCGCTCCGTGTTCACTAGAACTGATGCAGGTTCCTGTCGGCTTGGCTAGCAGAATCCATAAGGTGACTGGGATACTGTAGCCCGCTTCACTTTCCATTCTGCAGAGAAACACGGAGCAGTCGCCACTGTTAGACAATCTTCTAAGGTTCAGCGTTTACAGAAGAAAAGCGCTCTTATACAACTGGATTATAAGCAAACTGTAATAAACCTTTCCAAACACGAGCTTAACCAGGAAGCCATCAGTGCTTTCAGCAAAGGTGAAAAGTTTGCCGTAACATCTAAATCCATTCCGGTAGAGGATATTATAGCTAACGTAGAAAAGCCATACGGAACCTTTCAATAGACGAAGCAGAGTGAAGTCGAGACGCATCCTACGCCGTGCTAAGCCACCTAAGAAGAACTTATCCAGGGCGGGAGTAAAGACTACGTGAATTCAAGAATGACAACAATCGCCTTACCAACAAATAAAGGTAACGCCACAGTCGTACTAGCCAGGAGGACTACACGAAGAAAATGGCCGAATTGCTTGATACGAACACTTACACCGTGCTCAAACGCGCTCTCACATCACGGATACTATGCGACACGAGCAATCTGATAAAGAGTTCCTCTCTGGATGACACCACCAAAAGAGAAACTAATAGCATCAGAGGCGCTACCCTCAAGAATATACGGGCTCTTCAAAATACACACCGCACATTTTGTCAACCAGCTTTAAGACATCCAACTACAAGAGGATGATCTAATAGCTAGCTTTGATTTAACTTTCCTGTTTACCAAAGTACCGATTCAAGATGCCCTGGATCACCTGAAGAAAATTTTTCCTAACGATATCTTACAGCTGTGCAGTGCCTTACGCCCAGTTACTTTTTTTGGCAGGGCGTATATTACGAACAAAAAGACAAAGTAGCAATGCTTAGTCCACTTAGCTATGTAATCGCCAATTACTACATGGAGAAATTCGAAGAGATCGTCATTAAAACCCGCGATATGGCTAAGATACGTCAATACTTTTGTGAAGTAAAGACACGGAAAGAAAAGCCTACCACAATGTCATATGCACTTGAATTCTATACACCCAAGCATACAGTTTACCATGGAACTGGACTCGAAAGATAGGATTGCTTTCTTAGACGTACAGGTGTTGAGATCAGAGAATGGACATTTATAACATACAGTGTACAGAAAATCCACGCATACGGACAGTCGAATCACCACCCAAATCAAAAAAGAACGGTTGTAAAAACATTGTTATATCGAGCACCACGTATATGTCAACCACAATTTTTAGATAAATAACTAAAACATTTGGCACAAGACTTACAAGGGCGCGGCTACTCGAGGACGGAGATAAATAAAGCAATTAAATCTAACAAATGCGCACGAAAAACACAACCAAAATCGATTACGGTAGGTATCAACATCAACAAGGTTACGAACCAGATAAAAAAAATTCTCAAAAAACACAAGGTGGAACTACCACCACCAATATACGGGATCTGCTTAGACCAGCCAAAGATACAAGGAACCCATAGGCTATACCAGGGGTATACGTGCAGGTGTTGAGATCGGATAACGGACATTTACAACACATGGTATACAGGAAACCCACTTATACGTTCAGATACCTTTATAAGAAGTCGAATTACAACCCAATTAAAAAAACGGCTGGGAAAATATTAGTAGACCAAGCACGACGTATGTATCAACCATAGCTTTGAATAAGAAATTAAACATTTGGTATAAGCCTTGCAAACGAATGGCTACTCGGGGATGGAGATAAATAGAACAATCAAACCTAACAATTGTGCACGAAAAACACAACCAAAATCGATTATAGTAGGCAAAGCTTGTTTACCTTACATCAAGAGGGTTACGGACCGGAAAGGAAAAATTCTCAATAAATACAAGGTGAAAACCATCTATACTAACACCACCAAGATACGGGATTTGCTTAGACCAGCCAAAAATACAAGAAACTTATAGATACACTAGGGGTATACTGCATACCTTACTCATGTGAGCAAGTCTACATTGGGACTACGGGCCGAAAGATTACCACCAGGATAAAGAAACATAACCGTCATCTACGCCTTAATCAACCCGATAAATCAACAGTTGTTAAACATGCTTTGGAAAATCCTAACCACGAGATAGAATTCGGGCAAACACAAGTTTTATCCAACTGTAGCAATTACTACCCGAGATTATTCAGAGAGACTGTGGAGATTTATAAATATAAAAATAATTTTAACAGGGTCGAAGGATTCAGTTTACCTAGGTCTTGGTTTATCGCTCTTAAGGGACAAAAAATAGACCGCAATACGACAAAAAAGTAAGTGACTGTTAAAAATTCCAAAATATTACCTGCAACGTCTCGATTGACGTCAGCAGCTAGCCCGATCACGTTATCTACCATCTCTGTGACGTCAACAACGGCTTTTTAACATCATCCCTACCATACTCGCACAAGTATAAAAGCGAAAACGCACGAGACAGTCACTTAATTTTTAGAACATTTTCTCCTGAAGATGTTCGTCGCAGCTGTGGGCGAAACGCCAAGAGTTTCTGAACTCAGACCACGGCCTTATAACCCGAGAACCAACCGCACGATGCAACACAACTTCCTCCTTTCCGCTATGTGCTATTACCTGCATAATGGTGGTCCTTAAGCTGTCTTTGATATTATGATGCCTCTCATTGATCTTCGCTTCAGTTATGCATCTAACAGTCGGGGCTCAAGTGTAGCCACAAGTGGAAAAATCAGCGATAATACATACAAATGCCTGTATAGCTATGCTTGAGTGTTTTCTTGCCTTGTGGGCTAAAGCAGATGCTTGCTATAACACCTGCTCTCACCCAGCATTATCATAGAGGCGGAAAACTTTGTATGCATGGCATTAGATAATTCAGAGCCCTCTTGGCAGATCCAAAGGTTATTTTGCGATTCACATTCCTGCCAAAAATAAAGTTATTTTCGTTCGAAAATAATCTCAGGAAGCCAAAGCTGTCATGTTTGATGTCATTTAGCAGTATCTGAGTTTTTAACTTACTGACTATCTAGTATTTTTAGTAAATAAGCTGATGGTTGCACTGCTAGACTGGCCGACCCCAAATTTATTTCTTTTTCCAGGGCAGTCATGCTCAGCGCAGGATCTTGAACATCTTCTCTTTTAATACACTGACCAATTCATCACTTCTCTTGCGATCAGTTCACTTGCTGTCTGCAGTGACTCTTCCTAGTACTTCTTCTTTTTCTTAATGCAGGTTACTAGTCTGTTTCTAACCATACAGTCGTGCGATACTATGAGCTGTGTTGTGTTTACACAACTCGGGCGGGTGGCTAACCTAATTCGTTAATTTTAAAAAACGAGAATATACTCCACGGCCGCCAAAGGTTTGTATGACCGTCGAAAAACATTTAATGTTTGCCATTATTATTGACCCGGGAGTTGAACCTAGGACCACCACGCGCCAGTATCAGGTCAATGCTTTTATCTTGCGACTATCATGATCTGTACTTCTCGAGTACATTATAAACTTGAGCCTTTTGTGAGCCAAACCACGCAATAACTTCTATCAACGATTATCTAGCCCAAAGGGATTCGAGTGCAACACCTCTGCGGTTGTAAGAACTGTTCATTTTACTAAACTAACACATTTAATTCTATGTTCTACTTTAAAGTGTAACTATTCTTAAGTAGTAGTTAACAACAGTTGTATTGAGATCATAAAGAGTTGTTTTTGCAAAAATTCGTCAAAAATTACAAAGTTTTCAAAGTTGGTCGTTTTCCAAATCATCATAAGCTCGACTTCGTCAAAGTGACCGGATGAATTCAAGAACTTAGAAGATGGTTTTGAAGCTGATCAAGTCGAAAAAATGCATGTCTGTGCGTAAAAGAACCAAAAAGGGTGAAGTCAGCGTAGGTACTGTTTAAAATATCAAAACAAGGAACAACGGTACTTGCAAGAAGAAGAAAATGCCAAAGAGGGTAAGGACTAACAACTTCACTCAATTAACATGTTGTGGAAGATTGTACGGCGTTGTAATTCAAAACCAAGTTTATTGTTTTTATGTTTTTTTTAATTGTACTTTTATGTACGTTAAAATAGGTAGCAGTGGGTTACTAGGGCCCCAATTTTACAATACCGTTGTATCCGATAATATAAGAAGGATTAAAATATATATGTATGTTCTTATGGTGTTAAAAGCTGCGCTTTTTACAACTGGTACAATTGGAGACAAAGTGTGCAGGAAAGAATACATACAAAAAGTTTAGTACATGTATATGGTAAACACAACATTCATCCATTATTTTGGTCAAACTTAGCATCTGCCCACTACTCTGCGATACGCTTCAGCTTTTAGATTTTAAAAATAGTTATTTTGTAAAAAAAAAAGAGTAATTTGTCATACTGCCTTGATATTTGCTTCATTTAACGTTACTGTGCCATTTTAGAAACACTTAAAAAACATGGCGGAGAAGTTAAAACAATTCTGGAATTCAAACAAATATGGAATGGAGCTGTACTAGAAATTTCAGTGGGGGGTGTGCAGAGGCTCATAATGTGTATTTGAGCAAAAGTTAGAAATTTATCGTTCTCCATTGCATAGAGGTTTTATATACTGATAGATTTTGATTAAGTTGTTTTATAATTTTAAAATAAAATGACCGTAATTTTTTAAAAGGTTTATTATTTGTAACAACAATTTACTGCCAGTTTAGTAAAATAAACAGTCCTTATCCTGGGGTCATTTGTTGACAATCCTAGGTTGTTGATCATGTCAAGCTAATTTGTTGTGTTGCCTAATAGGGGCCATTTGGCAATGCAATCTAAAAGAATCCCGGATTTACCTCGACGACTCTGGATGGCGCATAAAGAAAGCATGTTTTTGAAATAACAATTCCACTATTACTGTTCAACAGGTTTTACGTGACAGTTTAATGTTGCTTTTGCTCGGGCAATCTCTGATCGTAACACAATACTCCATTGGGTTGAGTCGTTTCGTACAGCTGGATTAGTTATGAAACGATAATCAACTAGCCATCCTCGTATGACTCAAGAAAAAGTTGAGAGTCTGAGAAGATCGGTTTTTTACAGTGCCCGGCGCTCCAATAGGCTACATGCTTGAACTGTGAGCCTGTCTCATCGCTTGATATAGCGCATCCTACACGGCGAATTGAAATTCCATCCGTACACAATTATAAATGTTCAAAAGTTGCTTCAAGGTGATTTTGACAAAGCCAACCAGTATTGTGAGGAAAATGCTTAAAATTATTGCTTCTCTTGATATAATGCTATTTGGAGAGTTATGTCAATAAACAAAACTGTTAATTCTGGACAGCAGAGAATCCATGATAATTTAAGGGATCGCTACATTTTATTTTTTTGGAGAAAAAGAGACTTTAAAGTACTGTGCTGACATATTACACAATTGTTTGCATCCACAATTTTAACGTTTATGGGTCAACATGGACTACAAAAAAGGTGGAGCTATCACGTGGCAAGCAGTTCGATAAATGTTTTCCTAACACGTAGCGATGTCTCTTGGCCCGACGCTTACCAGATTTGTATGTCTAAAATTTCCTTTTCTGGGGCTACTTCAAATCGAAAATATATTTTTGTAAATTACTAACTAATATATACTTATTAAAACTGCATTTATTACAGGGTGTTTTAGTGCTAATAAAAAAATTTTATGTGGAAAATCAACAAAATTACATTTAGCATGCTTAAAAAATATTACGACCCTCTTATAAACAATTGTTTTTAATAAATAAAAAATTGTTTTGTTGTTTTTTACTACACAAATGAAATGTAGATTTCATTACTACTTCGGAAAACTGCCTTTTGCTTTTATTACAGTCTTAACACCAATGGGCATATTATCGGTACGATAACATATCTTTAGTTGTAATGCTTCTTTTGTAAACAGAACTTTTAATATATTTTAAATCTTTCTATAACATTTAAATTCAATTAATTATTTGTCTGAGAGATAATACTACAGTTAATGGTTCTCAAATAGTACGTTTTTGTTACTTTGTGTCAAAGAAGTAGTACCTTACATAAATATAAAAATACTATTCTCCAAATTTAGAGTACTCATATATGGAAACTTTTATGTAATATTTCTATGATTGTTAAGATTTTTTGTTGCCCACTTAATTTTGCTAATTTAATTTCATGGTGCTTGCATTTACTGATACTTTTCTTGTATTAGTAGTTCTTATAACATTTTTATGAGATGTTTCCATAAACAAATTCAGGTTTGTTGTCTTTTTTGTTAGAAATTCCTTATTGTGATGCTTCTTCAAAAATAAATGTTTAGTCTTATCACTAAATAATAATACCTACTCAATTAGGAAATTAACAAATATTGTTTATTATGGCTATCTAGCACTAAAATGTTACTTTTAATAATTATATATTTTAAAGAATAATAATGCAAACAAACATAAATAACTAAGAATAGCATTTCTATTTGATTAAAATATAAATACACTTATTTTACTTTTAAAAATACTTTTATACTATTTCTCTTTTTTAATTTATAAAAATAAAATTAGTAATAATCAAATAGTTTATTTCTGAAAGCATTAATGAGGTTTCTTCTTTCTGTAAGTATTCTTATAAATTATTTATGACTAACCCATAACCTAAAGATTTTGAAAAAACCTCTAACCTGTAGTTTACTATGTAGAATTTGAACCAATACTTTGACATATCTGCCTACACCTGCACTTTTTATATTTGTGCATATACAAGAAATATCTAGATCAATAATTGTTGTTTTTTGTGTTTCTTGAAATGCCGTTTTATCAATTTAATTTATTTTTCCCATTCAGCACATGTTTCTTATATTTTTAGAATAATTTTTAAACTGTTCTTTTATCATACCACATACCCTTTCTTCCAAATTATTGGATGTTTCTTTCTTGTAATATTTTTTTAACATAAACAAGACATTCTTTAGAGTTGACTTCTCTTACTATTACTCTATTTCTTTTTTCATATTTATTAGCTCATGTTATGATTTTTCTGCATTTTACATACATAATATGTATTATGTGATTTTTTCCGTTGTCTAATTTTTGTTCTGTTCTTCTGTAGAATCGTTATTTTTTCTTTTTTAGGATTTACAATTAATAGTAGTTCTATAAACGCACCAGTATAACTTATTATACTCTTAACTCATACAATTCTTTTACTGCACTAAGTTATCTTCGTTTCTAAAATCTATAAATTTTACGTGTACTTCTTTATTAAGAATTCTTGGTAAATATTAAATATGCAATCTTTCTTTTGCTATTTTTGTGTTTTGCTATCATTGATATTTCACATAATTTACAATTTTTCTTTTAAGTAAGCTTTTGTTTAATAGTAGTTAATATCTTCTACTTGAATCAGCTGCAACTGGTCAGTCAGAAGAATATATTTCTAATTGTGGCATTCTTAAAATTCGTGGGTATACTAGATGTCTCCTAACATGTTATAAACACATTTTAACAGTTAGCCAGGCAAGTGCAGTCCCTTCACCTGTTTTAATAAGGGTCCAAAAATTTAGATGGTCGTGAAGAATCGCGGATCAACTTAAATCATTAAACGTATTATTAAAAAATGTATTGTTCTGTCGGCTTTAGAAGCTCACTTCAATACATTTTAGTGCTTTAATACGCCAAACACAATTATTTTTATTTATTTAATGAATGAAGTTAACATAATACGTCTGCATAAGAGTTGTTATTTTTTTATCCTAAAGCTCGAAATAAAAGTATATGTAATATTCTTCTGCCAATTTTATTATTGAATACTAATTTAATTACAGTTATCATTAATAAATCTACCTGAGTCTTTGGAATCCTGCTAAGCTATCATTAAGAGGAACTATTAGATTTGGGATCGTTCTGGGTTCCTTAGAAAACTAATTTGTCTAACCAGTCGACACAGCTGACTCTTACAGATTTTATAAATACCATAGGTTTGAGTTAGTACACAAATTGGCAAACATAATAGGCCCATTACAGTTGCAATGCTAGTAGCATGATAAAGAAAATATTTTATAAATGCATGTTTCTATAAAATAATCCGTTTTTTTATAAAGTAGTTTTGGTTGATTTTTCTAAGCGGGGTAGAACGTCGTTGTAGTGACGTAAACGTAATCATACTCTCAAGGTAACACTAGGCAACCTCTGAGCATTCCTGCTACTGTGTAGAAGCAAAGATAATACTCAGTTCTTTTTTCTTAATACCAGCACCTATAATGAAAGTTCATAAACCAATGCTAGTAATTTTGGTTGTATGTAATAACTATTTCAATTTCAAGAAATAACAAATAGAACTTGAAACATCTTGAACTACACCCACTCGACAAGCACCTCATCGTAAACATATTTCCGTAGTTGTAGTCAAGTTACTAGACAAAGAAATAAAAAGTGTGAACTAAAGGATAAACAAAAAAATGTAAATAGAAAGTATATAAATACAACAAAATACAACTAAAAATAAGCATAAATATATATGTTAGGTACATAATTTTGCTCAATAAAATATGAAGAACCAAGGATAAAATTTCTAAAACGAGTAAAATCGAAAATGGCCATTTTTACTAGTTACGAAATAAGAGATAATAAAAAAAACCAAACAAGGCAAAAAAATATTAGTTTAAAAAAGCAGATTATAAAAATATCACAAAGGAAGCGATGAAGATAAAAGCACTAGTGAAGAAACATTTAGAAATCACTGAATGGAATTTTTAAAACGCAAGAACAAATAAAGCTACCGTTGCAAAAAACATTAAAGGTAAAGACCGAGAAGTGCAACAAATAAAAAAGATTTAATAGAACTAAAAATGCAATATTTTAAAAATTTTCTAAAGAAAACAGAAACAAATAAAAAAACCACTAAAGATCTAGCAATGGACATTACAAGAGTGAAATAATAAATTGATGTAACTTCCATAGAAGAAATACGCTTGGGCGTATGGAAATGAAAACGGAGACAAAGTTCTGGGGTATGGCCAAATAACGTTAGATATAATAAAATTAGAAAATTAGCTCCTTGTAGTCAAGGATAATAATTATAAATAGTAACAGTCGGTAAGGAATTGCCTTGCTCAGTATAGCAAGGAAAATATATGTACAAATAGTGACATAAAAGAGAAATTTTAAAGCAAATTATTGAAGTCGTAAGGATATTAAGCAAAACGAGGAGTATCAAAATTTTTATTGGAACAAGTAAGCTGAAAAGCCACTAGGAAAGACAAAGAGGTATGCTTATATTTCGTAGACTAGAAAATCCTTACATTAATCTATCCTAAACCCAGCATTGCTTGCTGTGGTTCTAGGCAAAGAAGTAGAAGAAATTAAATAGCTATTTCAAAAACTTAAAGTTAAAAAATGTTACAAATTGGATACTTAGCGCTAATTACCATTAATCCTTAAATGACATCAAGGGTCCAAAAGACCCCAGACCTTCTTCAACAATCCGTACTTCTAAGGCCTAGCCAGAAATCAGACTTATGATCCCATTTACCTTTGGTTGAATAGTTAGGCTACATGTTCATGCATTTCCGACAGGTCAGCCTCTCGTCAGGTGCCGAGTGAAATGATAGAAAATTAGAGTGGGGTTCAAAATCCCTTGTGTGTGTCATTTAGGTGTATTTTCGTGCATAGTGGAGTGAAATTTTTCCGAGTGTCTTAGTGCATAATTCACTCATTCAAGTCGTAAGTATTGTGTTGCGTGTGCGCCATAGTAATTTTTTCGCAATGTTTTTTCAACGTATTTTCAGTATTTTAGATGACACGTAATTAGCGGAGTTGGACACTACCACAGATGCTCAAACAAGAAGATAAGAGGCCTGCAACAATTGACACAACATAGGCGAAAAGGGTAATCTATCCGAACACAGGTGCAGAAAAGAATACGAGCCTTCTGGAAGAAGTTCATCAGAAAGTGCTATGGATGTAGATAAGGATGAAGGCAATTTGGAGAATGCAAATCTGGAGCATCAAGACACCAGAAACAGACATAGCCAAGGTAGAGAAGCCTTGGTTTTGAGCCGGTAATAGAACACCAAGAAAAAACATATCTTCCTGTTAGATAATGTTCACGCAAGAATAACTGAAAAACGAAATAGTGATGTCCTTCGTGAACTCAAGCGATGTACGACGTATATCGCTCGTTCTTACGTATTGAATGTAAGGGCATAAAATCGATTTGTATATTTAATTTTTCATTTTAGAAATGTTTTATTATTATAGTATGTAAGTTTCTGATACCTGTAATCATTTTTATAAGTAATAAACATCAGCATATAAAAAATTACATCTAAGCAAGTCTTAGCGTTTGATGAATGTGTTTCCACTGGCGCACTCCACATATGGTTTAAAACACTTATTTCACCTGTTTTAATTGCCCTTATTTCACTTAACTGCACTTACACTAGATCGAAAGGTTTTAGCCTTTTTAGCCTACGAGTAAGTCCACTGTTGTCGAGTAATTGTAACACTTCGACATTCACATGTTCATGTAATCTAGTTTCGTGCTTCTTCGCGAACCGTTTAATTTCCTCATTGACCATTGGCACTTTTAGGTCCTTATGGATGTAGTCATTTCTGATGTACCAGGGGGCGTTGTCGATGCTCCTAAGTACTTTGTTTTGAAAGGTTTGTATAATTTTGACATTAGATTTCTTCGTGCATCCCCAAAGTTGCACGCCGTAAACCCAAACTGGTTTTAGAATCTGTTTATACAATAGTAACTTATTATGCAGGGATAGCTCGGAGTGTCTTCCAAGTAACCACCACATCTTTTTAAATCTAATGCAAAGGTCTTCGCGTTTTTCCTTGACGTGTTCTTTCCACCTGAGCTTGGTGTCGAGTGTCATGCCCAGGTATTTCGCTGTGTTAGCGTGTGGAATTGTCTGCTGATTGATCACTATGGGTAAGTAATCAACTCTTTTGTTGGTGAAGTTTATGTGAGTAGACTTCGCCTCATTTAGTTTAATCCGCTATTTCTTAGTCCAACTAGTGACGTTGTTGACGGCTGTTTGCAGTTTGTTTGTCGCTGCTTCTATCTCGTTGCTTGTAGCCAGCAATGCAGTGTCGTCAGGAAATGTAGCTGTCTTCACTCCATCGCTCATAGGGATATCGCTGGTGTAGAGCAAGATGGTTCGGGATAAGTTGCTTCTCCTCAATAATTGGTTTGAGGCGTTTTAAGAGCAGCTTCTCGAACAATTTGGATACGATTGGTAATAGCGAGATTGGACGGTATGATGTTTTCTCGTTGGGTGGTTTCCCTGGTTTCGGGATCATAATAACTTCCGCTACCTTCCACTGCATCGGTACATATTTTAATCGCAGAGCAGCGTTGAAAAGGTGCGTAAGTTTCATTATGCCCTTTCTTGGTAGTTCTTTAAGCACTTGCGCACTAATTAGATCATAGCCAGGTGCTTTTTTGGCGCTGAGGTTCTTTCGAATCTCCGTGGCAATTTCATTCGGGGTTATTGGATCAATGACCCTATTTTCCCAGGTGTCTATCGCGGGTAGCGGTTCGTTGTCATTAGCAGAGTGGGGTTGAAAGGTATTTGCTAAGTGCTCAGCACATAATTCCGTCTTTTTATTATCTTCCCTTACCCATTTACCGTTTTCTTTGCGAATAGGTGGATTTTGGTTTTGTGGTCCGTTTAACCTCTTAGTCGCCTTCCATAGAGAGTACTCAGTATCTTTGTCGTCTGATAAACCTCTTAGGAATTCAGAAAATTTTCATTTTAACGGTACGGATTTCCTGTTTGAGTTGCTGGCTTAGTCGATTTAGCATTGTTTTATCTGCAGGTGCTCTGCTTTGTTGCCATTTTTCCGTGCTTTACGTTTCGCTGATACGAGATCTCTAATTTGTTTTGGGTAGTTTAGCCCAGTTGTTTTCTGTTTTGGCGTCGGAGTATTGTTCCATGCTGCTTGTTGTAGATTAGCAATGAGCAGTTCTGCTTCCGCGTCTAATTGATCGGTTGTTTTAGTGGGACATTTAGTTGGACACGTTCTTCTACTTCTGTTCTGAATACGTCCCAGTCTGTCCTTTTGTTTGTTAATGATGGTGGATGTGACTTATTGATGATCGTCTCACTTAACGTCAAGATAATCGGAGAGTGGTCTGATGACAGGTCGTAATTGTCTTCAATACTGATGTAATTAGATGATATGTTTTCAGTATAAAGAAGTCAATTAGATCTGGTATTTTGTTGCCATCTGATGGCCAATAAGTTGGCTTACCAGTAGACTGACATTTACATTTAGCTTGCTTAATTGCATCGTACAATTGATTACCTTTGGTGGTGATGAGTCTCGAACCCCAGAAGGTATGTTTAGCATTAAAATCTCCTCCAATTATGAAGTGATCTCCTAATGTTCGGAAGAGTCTGAAGTAATCTTCTTTTTCTAACGCGTACCTAGGTGGACAGTATATTGCAACAACAGTATAGTCTTTGGATTTTGTAAAGACTTTTACAGCTGTTGCTTGTATCTCACAAGTTTCGTAATTAGAATCTTCATAGTGTTTGATATTCTCCTTTATTATTACCGCTGATCCTCCTCTAGCTGTGTTGTTTGGATGGATGGTGTGGTATAATTTGTAACCTTTTATTTTAGGTAGTTCTCTTTAGTAAAGTGTGTTTCTGATATTAGACAGAGATCTATTTTTGGTCCCAGAGGAATAGTTCTAGTTCATGGGCGTGCTGAAGAAGCCCATTTGCATTCCAGGCTACTATTCTAATTGACGCCATTTTTATTTCTTGCTTTTGGCAGCTGCCTTATTGCTGGTTTCAAGCTTTTGGACTCTGCTTAAAATTGCTTTGATAGCTTCATCTTGCTTATCAATTTTCCCTAGAATTGTTTGCAAAGTGTTGTTTATTGCATCTAGTTTTGTTTCCTCAGCAGTGTTTTGTTGTGACTTGCCTTCAACCATTTGTGCGTAACTACCCCCTGTTGGGTTGCGTTGTTTTACTGGAACAGTGTTTGGTAAAGTAGGAAAATTCTGTTGGTTTTTTCTACTGCTCTTGCTACTTGTTCGTTATCTGTTCTTGTAGTTCTTTTTTTCTGTTTTAGAGTTTTTTCTCTTCGCTTTTGTAGCTCTTTTGCAATTACACAGCCGCGGTAGTTAGCTGGGTGAGCTTCTCCGCAGTTGATACACTTGGCTTTTGTAAGTCTAGCTGACCTACAATCTTTAGTTAAATGGCGTCCTGCACACTTGACACATCTAGCTTCTTTATTGCAAAAGGACTGGGTGTGTCCGAATGCTTGGCACTTTTCGCATTGTGGAATAACGGCTGTATTTTTGCGTAAAGGTTCTATTTTTACTTTTAATCCCGCGATTAAATCAATCGCGAAGATATCTTTAATGTCTACTGATTGGTTAAAGGATAACATATGTAGCGGTAGAGGCTTCATAGTAGTGACATTTTCCTTTTTCAATTCTTGATGATGTTGGTAACGTTTTCAATTTTAAAACCTTTTGCTAGTAGGTCTTCTGTAATCAATTTTATTGAGCACGTTGGGTGTATTCCCCTGGCCATAACCTTTATGGGTCTATTTTGCTTATCTTCGTAAGTATAGTATTCAATGTCATAGTCACGTACTGTGCTTATTAGCTTCCGGTATTGTATTTCGTCCGGAACGTTGATCTTAAACACATCATTATTCATAGCAGTTACTTTATATGCTATTTTTGCTGATTCCAATATTCATGCACAGTTTGGTATTCTTTTACGTTCACCAAATTTACCGGCGGCGGTAAGGGTATTTTCTTTTCTTTAACCCTGTTGTCTGTTTAGAGGTCGACGCTTGTGGAGAGGTTTCAGGTGTTCCAGACGCTTTACGTTTTTAGATTTGTTTTTCTTTGATCGCTGAACTATCCACTCTGTTTCTCTCGCTAATTCTTCCTCATCGGAGTGATATTCTATTTTGTTTTCTATTCCCTGTTCTACATTGGGTACCGCCACTGGTTTCTCGAGGCTATTTACCCTTTGAATTAGTTTGTTGATATTTCCTTTTAGAGTTTCAATGGTTGCGAGGGATTGTTGCCAGGCATTCCATAAATTAATCTCATTTTGAGTTTTTAATTGATTCTGTTGTACGAGAATCTGGTTTTGCTGGGATAATTCAAACTCAGCTGGTGTTGGAGGTCGTTGAATTAACATTTGTTGATTCATTATGCTGTTACGCGCATAGAGTTTATTCCTAGCGCTATTTAATCGCAGGCATATGGCGGGGCCGATAGCGCGGCGCGGTCACCGATACCGCGCGAGAAAAACGCAGAAAGCACTGAATTCGCACGTCTGCACTGCTTGAGCTTCAAAACTCGAATAATTTTTTTTTAATATGAATAACAAAAAATACTAACATAATGGTGAGAGAACGGGTTGAAAAAGATGGAAGACATTTTCAGATCGAAATGTTAACTTCAAAAGTTATTGCATATTTTTAACTTGGGGTCCGAATAACCCCAAGTACGTGATTTTTTTATTTTTGTTATTTAAAGGTTAACAAAAAACATTAGATAATAATATGATTCTTTCAAAAACACTGTAGAACAAAGAAGCGTACAGAAAAACAAGAAAGCAGAAATAATGGTTAAATTATATATATATATATGTGTATATATAATGGTTAAATTATATATATATATATATTGCAATTTAGTATAATATTTTAGTGTTGTTATTATCAAAAGTAATGTTTTTAAAATTCCTGTATAAATTAAAATAACTAGTACTTTTCAGTATTTAAAATTAGACTGTAATTTATAACTTGTCACTTTTTACACCGACTGCAAATTTGTCAAGCGTATAATAAAGTTTTCCTAAAGAAGCTTACGTTAAACATGGGCCCTGTTGTTTTCAACGCTAAATTTAAACAAAGCTAATTAATCTCGCTCAGTTCGTTTAACATCTATTCACTTTTTGCCATCGCAGTTCGTTATAAGTTAGTAGCTCGGTTGAGGCAAAAATCGACAGTAACGAGGCACTGTACAATTCAATCTGCGGCGCACTGAAAGGGCAAATTTGTTACCTATGTTGGCAATAATGTACGCTGGCTGCATGCTGTACGCCGGCGAAGAACTGCAGAATTTCAATAAGAAGCTGGCGAATGTAACTAGGGTTGCTGGCAGCATCTGAAACAGGAAAACCCGACTTAATTCGATTCGCACCCGAGCTTTGCGCAAAGAAAAACCGCCCCTGACCCAAATTTTCTGGCGCCCGCTACTTCTAAGGAACGGAGTCGAGTTTCCGCTTTAGTTATTCTTTAAGGGAAACGCTACGCTTTTCGGAAGCACCCTAGCTGCTCCAAAAGATCAATTTTCCCGAGAGCGGACAAAGTTTATCTTAAATTGGTTTGTTCGCGCAAGTTTCTATTGAAACTATAGCAAAGCCGCGATTGGGTATTTAGTTTCGGGGTCGGAACTTATAGCGACGCGCAAAACTCAAAGAGACTTTGTAATTGGATACTGTTCGGAAACGAAAATGTGGCGGACCTCTCTTAGGCGGAACGTAATTATGATCTTGTAACGATTATTAAGACAACCACGATAATGTACGCAGCTTTTTGTAGGCCTTTTAAAATAAAGTCGTTAATTAAGCGCTTAGCAGCCTTACAAAAAAATGATTGCGCGAGGGATAAATAAAGCTTTGTTGCCGACGTCGAGCACAAAGATGAGGTCTTGTAAAGAGTTTGAGTTTTTTCTTAATTTTTTGTTACTGGGTGTTTAAAATTCACATAATGCCATACATTTAAAACACAAATAGGTCACCAAAATTAACATTACATAAAAGTTTATTACAATAATTAATAAATGCAATAATATAAAATAAGAATAAATAAGAAAATTATAAAAAGTGCCTTTAGGTTCTATAAGATTCGGTAATATAGGCGATCAGAAGGTTGTCCAGAGTGCAACGCTTTTGAGTGGCATCAACCTTCATTTATTACTAATGAAATTTGATTAATATTACGGTGGAGTACGCTTTAACTCTTTTTTTATTAATTTACGTATTTCCAATATTTTTCGTGTCAGTCGGTTAAAGATCTCTTTATTTTCGTCTAGCCAACAATAGCTTTATGACATTACGCATTGTGAATTAAGTGAAAATTTTAAAGCACAATCTTAAATCAATCGATTGTAAGATATTTACAACTAAGTAGTCCGCCAGTTTATAATTTTATTTTTATAAAAAAGTCTGTCGAGTTCCTTAGTTTCTTTAAAAAAGAATGCGATTAAATGTGCCAATAGCATCGCGTGCGTGCCTGCGTCTTCTGAAGAAAAAATCACAAGCCTTTAAGATTCACGAAAGTGAAATATTGAAATATGCAAATAGATCACCAACTAAAAGCAACTTTTATAATGTCATTCCTTTAGATTGATGGTGGTGGACAGAATTTTAGTAAAGTTCGGGGTGAGATATGTAAACTCTACAAATGCAGGATGTTTTGTGGAATTTATGAGTGCTTGGGTTAATTTTTGATAAATGATACAGAAAGCAACGGATAATATTCCTACCGAATTTGTTCAGTTGTTTAAAGAAACGTTTCGAAACAGCAGTATAAAGAGTTTTTATTAAATTTTACTTTTGTCTTGATTAAGGAAAACATTCTAAACTCAGAGATCTTAGTAATTTCGGCCAAAAAATGTGAGAATAGTTTTCATGTTTCTGATATGGAAATATTTTATCTACTACATGCAAATTCTTAACATTATGCAACAGTTTCTCAAGTAAACATGTTGGTATGCTGGCCTGTAGTATACAAAAACTGTCGATAATTACTACATGAAAGACTATTCTAAAATTCGACCTTCATCGTCTGCTTAAAGAAATTCATACAAATTATTTTCATCGTAAGTTTTGCCACCAACCATGCCCGCGGTAGACAAGAAAGAAGCCTTTTGCTTCGTAAGTGAGTAGCGGGAATTCAAAAATCGCACAAAATGCGGTGATGAGCATATTGATTTCTACACACTCATAACCAGTAAAAGTACGAAAGCCTGGTTTTCAAATTAAAACTTTCTCCAAGAAAATCTAAAAGAGCACGCTTGGAAGTTCTCGACGTGACAATTAATTTTATTTAAAAATTTGTCAATGCCTTAACAACTCTGTTCAGCTACAGAGAGAATAGCGCTGTCCATACCGCCACAAATATAAATAAATATTTTACTATGCGATCTTCATATGGAGCAATTTACAATAAAATTTTACGTGAACGGTAGTAGAAAGAGGTGGAAGTGGGGAGCAAATCCAGTGTGTTCTCAATTCGGGATATTTCTAAGCGTCGGCTTAGGGTAAATATTTGCAGTGATGGACAGGAATAATTATTTAGAACGTTCGAATTAGCATTCCTTTTTGAAGCACCAAATGGCGTTACTGGAATGGACAGAAGCGTACCTGTGGGCAAAGGGAGATTTATGGAAGCAGGAAATCGTGAGGAGCGATGAACGGCAGGATTAGATGGCGGGAGGGGTTAACATACATTCAAAGTTGGTAGTCGTGTATGGAAAGTTTAGAGACTACAAAAAATATATTAAGAAAATGAAAAGCAGCGAGCACTCAGTAAATGGACATAAGTTACACATTATCCAACGTGTGTCCGAAAAACAAGCGAATCACATTCGATGCACTAACGGAACTTTGCATGTCCTCGCTCATCATAATTTGAATATGATAAATGTTTATGTACAATGGGTTTTCAACACTCTCACCGCTTAGCAAAAGTGTGTTGAGATATGCAATAGCTGCTACAACTCTATGCATAAATCTTTGGTTACAGGAGATAAATCATAGTTCTCGCACGACACGCCAGAAAAGATAAGAAAATGATAACATACTGGAACCTTTCGTCTAAAAAAGCCAGGCCAGACTTATTTATGTTAAGCCTTTTGGGATTAGACTTATACTGATAAATTGGTTATCTCTTAGTAAGATTATTATCAAAATCACCGAAGCAACTCCGTCAATGTATTCATCAACGCCGCTACAAAAACTGAAGATACAGCTCGTTGGTTTAACATGACAATGTACGGCCACATGTCAGTCACCACCCTGCAGGCTTTTGAATACACCATGCTGCTTTATTCCCCATATGTGTTGAATCTTGTACCGAGCAACTATGCTCTGTTTGATACAATGAAATAGGCACTGCTTATAGTAAAAGCTTTTTCTTCGAAGATGAGCTTTTGTTGACTGTCCACAAGTAGCGCTACACTTAAAGAATAGTTTTAGCATTTTTACGGAAACTGTGGAAACGATTTCAGATGTAGCTCTCATAATATTGCTATCTTTTTCCTAATAAAAGAGTAACGAAAAAAAATTTAATGCTGATCATTTTTAAAAGCCTAATATTCTCTTTTTTATATAAGAAAATATTTAAAAGGTGTACATATTTGTGCATCAAGTGAGGGCATGCAAATGTGTTAAAAAATATTTTGAAGTATGCAAAAAATTAGAACCGTAAGTTTGAAAACGTAAAGTTTATTTCTAAAAAATTAACAATTAAAACTAGTTGAGCGATTTCAAAAAAAGAATAATTACTAAGCTATACATACTTTTCAAAAAAGTCAAAACGTGCCAATTTAATGATTTCACATACAAATTACATAAAATAAGCAAAGTATGTAAATTTTCTTAAAATATACATGAATATATTAATATAATATACGAAAAATATGCAATCTAATTAACTTAATAATGAGTAAAAAATTAAAATTTATATAACATATATTATTTTCTAATTTTCATTAAGTTTTAATCATAATTATACTATACGATTATTTGAGCACAACAAATAAAAAAGATTATTTCGTAATCTTTTTCTAAACCAGCTTTCTTTCAGCTCTTTCTCTCTAGGCGATAGGTCTCTAACTTTCTTTACTATTCTGGTGTCCTCCATCCTAGATATGTGGCTATTCAATTCTTATGTTCTCCTTTTGGCTCACTCGTCGATCTTTTGAACTTTCCAACTTCGTCTTATGTGGCCAAGTTTAGTCAGGCCCATAATTTGTCGTAGTCATTTCCTGTATTTCTTTGGTCTTTATCAAATCTAACTTTGTCTTTTGTCTTGCGTAAGTCATAATCAGCCTTATGACGGATTTATATAGTCTAATTTTGGCCCCTCTTCTTAGATGTCTGTTATTCCATATGGTGTTAGTTAAGCATGCAGATATTTTTTATGCTTTCTGGGTCTGATATTCAATCTCTCTTGTCAATATTCCGTTACTTGTGATTTTGATGGCTAAATATTCCATTACCATCATTTGTTCTACTATAAATCCAGATAGTTCCAGTTTGCAACGTAGCGGTTCTTTACTGATTGCTATTGCTTTGATTTTCTTGTCCGACACTTTTAACCCAAACGTTTCACATGCTTGATCATTAGGTTAAATAATAGTGGAGTGAGCGTGTCCCCTTTTCTGATTCCTTTGGTTATGTGAACTTGCCCTACTTTTAGTCTACTGTCATTCCTCAAAATAATCCCATATTAATATTAGGAGACGTAAATACTCGTAAGGAAAATAATGTAATTCCAGGAGTAAAGCAAAGATTTAACGAAAATATATGCAACGACAATAGAGATATCCTCATGCACTTTTGAATACAAAAATAACAAGAATAAACAACTTCGATTCAACACTCAGTGATAGACTACATCATATCAAACAAACAAATACATGTCACAAGACCTTCATGTTAGAACATTGAACTCTATAAACATCGGCAGTGATCACAAACTGCTATTAGGCAAGATATGAATAAAAATGTCGAGATCAAATTCTAACAACCTATCTACTAAGAAAAACTTAACATAAAATACTTAAAAACTAGAGTATAAGACAGTTATATGAACAAAGACTGAAAGGGCATATTTATAATAACAAAATAGTCTCAAATGAATCGCCAAACTATCAATGGTAAAAATAATAAATGTAATAAACACATACAAAGAAGTATTAGGACCAAAAAAAGTAAAAATAATACAAAATCAAAACACCATTGTTTTGTGACGAAATAAAAACGTTAGCAAAAAGAAAGCCATTTCTAAAACATAAGCAATACCAAACTATCGAGAAATATGAACAACATAAGATAGTCAGAAACGAGGCAGGTACGAAAATTATAGCAATAAAGGACGAATACTGTAAAAGATATACCGACAACACTGGACAACAAAAACATATAAGAAGAATGTTAAGGAACTAAAGAAAAGAGGTAAAGGAATACAGATACTAGTAAATATGGATAAGGAAGAGGTATGAAAAATAGGAAATCACCTAGAACCGATAGCACCACAAATGAATTAATAAAATAAATAAATATATATATAATATATATATATATATATATATATATATATATATATATATATCATCTAGAGTTTTTTGAAGTCTATTATAAATGTCTTCTTTGTCGTTTTTAAGTTTACATTCTTCAGGAGCACGTACACTTATGATATGTAACTTATTGTTGTCTAGCTTCAGTGTTAATGTGTGTATTCTTAATGATATAAATTTATAGTCCACGATAGCACCATTGTAGCCTTTCTTAACGAGTATACCTACTTCTTCTTTGGCTCTTTCTGACTTCCAGACTCAATTTTAGATAAGTATGTAGCTTTGATATGGCATGATGCACTTCCCTTTCCTTTTGTTTCAGATATAGTGCATATGTTCATTTTAGCTCTTTCTAATTCTATGATTATTTTCTGTTCTGTGTGAATTATAATATTTAAGTTCATTAACATATTTGTATTTGAATAGTCAGTACATTGAAATATAAATTTTCAAGCTACTCTACAGCTGCATCTTTTTATATTTTAAATATATAAGCAACTTATAATAGTATCAAAATTTAATTTGTATTTAAATCTTATATTCCTAAAACTACCAATTTATTGCATTAAATGGTACATGTACAAAAAACCTGTTAATTCCTTTATAAAATACGTATACTCTTGTTTAAAAGGTCTTAAAAAAGGGATTGAAATTTACCATTAAAAAGTAAAAAACCATCCCGGTATATAGCCTATTATATGATAAAATCAAAAAATAAATCTTAGAATATTCATCTCATTTATTAGGTTATTTTAACTCTATGAAACCGCCTACTAAGAGATTTAATTGTCTGCAACAGATAATATCGACATTCTTAATTTATTTTTAGAATAAAATTTTAGGCTTCTATACATTAAAATGAGAAGCCTTATGTAGAGAGTAATGTCGTTTGATCTTTTGATCAAGGCAGCTAAAGACAAGTTTCTATGTCTGTCAAGCTTTATAATTCTTAATCTGTGATAGATAGAGACATAACGTTTTTAGTATTCAACTAAGGACCACAAGTCAAGTCCAGACGCCAAAAATCAGCCTGATCGGAAACTACCGGGACCGGCTTGAAAGAAGTGGACGCAAATTTTTGTTTATGTATAGAAGCCCCGGACATCTGTGAAACCGGAGTTGCACGTCCATACTTGTTTATTATTTTATAAAAAATAGTCTTTTTGGTGGGGTCGCAATTTACTTTTTTTGTTATATTATGGTTAAAGTGTAATTATGATATATTTGACAAAATGTGAACAGTGAATTTATAATTAACATTGTACTACTAATCTTACTCTTTAGTTTAGATCACTTTTTAATATCTTAGCTACCATATTGTTTCTAAATACCCAAATTTTTACAGTACATAGTTGGCTTTGCGCAGTTAACATTGTAACAAACCCAACCTTCACAATTTAAAGGCACTCTTTTTTACTTCTATGTCGTAACTAATAAAAACCAATTTGTTGCACCAGATATATAGTTAGCGTCAACAATTGTGAGGATATTTATAACATTAGAAAAGTCTACAGGGCGTATTCCAAATAAATGCATAAATATACTTGCACGTTTCTTGGTTTATTTTAAGCTAAAACCTTTCTAATAACATACTTAAAGAATATTAATCTTGGGGAACAAATGTCAAGGACGAAAAGGCTTTCAAGTGATGATTGGTTGAACAGGCTTTTAAAGATTAAGATTCTTTAGAAGATGTAATTACATTCTTTACCTTTCCTTTTAACCACATCTTTTCAGTCCTTTTCTTTTGTGCGATTCTCTTAGATACAGTATTTGCCTTGGAATTCTTAATTTGTCTATTATTATTGTATGTGCCAACCATTTTAACCACTAACAGTCAGGTTTAGCATTATTATGTTAACAATACTGGTTATCATGTTTCTTATGTAATGCTTTGTTTGCCGTTCTTCAGATTTCCTCTTCATTAATTTCTTCATAAAGACGTATTATTATTTTATTTTCAAATATAGATTTTGCTACATCTTTTTATCGCAATCTCCATGGTTTTCTTACATGTCATTTTGAATTTATTTTTGAACTAACCACATTATTTAATGTTTGTGTTTCTCCTCTTCTTGTCACCATATATTGGCACATCGTTTTCAAAAACAACATTTGATAAGTATTGTTTCGTATATTACTATTCCGTTTTTTAGATCATTCTGCCTTAGTTTCTTCTAAATTTTTCGGATAGTATTCTTTGAAATTTGATTTAATTTATCCTGTTACATGTCATTTTTTGATTAATTAGCTCTTTGCAACCGTGCAGTTTTTGAGTTTTTATTCTTTATTAATTTGTATTTTTAGACATTTTTTTTGTATATGTTATAAAACAGTTTTACTCTCTTACCTTCCTACAACCACGGAAACTCTATTGATACTCTCCCAGCTTTTCCCTTGCTTCTTGTTTTTGTCTTTTATTTATTAATGTGGTTAAAATATTATATGCCGCATTTGGTACTAAAATAGGCTGATATAATTTACATAAATCATAGTCGATCACTTTTTTAAAGACAGGATTTTTTTGCCTTGTCGGATCTTCTTGGCACTTTTTTGTTATATACTCTATTAAATTATAATTTTTTCTACTAACTGTCTGTCTGCTTATTTGAATAGTTCTGTTTAAATCGTTTGTTGTTGCTACTTTTGTTATTTTCTATTTGTTTCCAAAACTTTTTATTTGTTTTTCAGATTTATTTGTCTCCTACTTTTTCGCCTTTTATTTCTTGTTTCTCCATGGATTACAATAATTGTTTATAGTATTGCTGCCAAATTTTTGGTTGGTGTCCTTTTTTTAATATTCTATATCCTGCAAGAGGATCTCATTGTCTGTTATGTCCTTCTATTTTCTGATACTTTTTTTCATCAATTCATTTTGCTTTTGCTTTAATGTTTATGTATCTTTTTAGATTTTCCCATGTTTGTTCTACTAACATTTTTAATCTGGCATTTTTCTTGTTTATAAAAAGTTTTTCCAGTCATTATTCGATTATTATTGATTTCCTTTTATAATTAGTTTTTACTATTTACAATTTTTTATGTAACATCTAAGTTAAAGTATCTCAATATTCTTATATTTCTGCCCTTCCTCTTGAAAGATCTATTTCTCTATTTCTTGTTTGAATCAAACTTTTGATTCTTTATTATTTAGCTGTTCTCTATTTTAATACTTACCTTTGCTATTTTGTTTTTGCGCTTTTGATTAATGTGCACTAAAAATCAGTTCAAATTTACACTCGCAACTTTACATTTCTTATCATTTGCACATCGTTTTACATCATGATCTATTTAATTTTTTTCAAATCTCGCTACGTTGCTTCACGAATATATTTGTACTTTAAATAAACAGCTTTTAGCACTACCTCTTTCTCAGCTGCAAAATAAATAAACTTTGGCCATCTTTTTTGGTTTTTATGTTTGTTGTACGATCCTACCGTTGCACAGTGGGCCAGAATCCGCAAAAAGTGGACAAAAATCATTTTTTTCAAATTGCGCATATGGTTACTATATTTTCTGAATAAAAAGGAAGGCTACTGTATCTTTTCCTGGAATATCAAGCTCATTAGGTGAAGTCTCTACCTGCTAGAGGATCGCGAACAGGACCCTTCCGCCTAGCAGCGATCGGCTGGGTTTACAGCTTATTTTGTCACTAACTTTTGAAGAGAGGCTGTGAATTGAAAACGTGTTAATTATTTCTAGAAGCTTATTTGAGGTATGTACTTTATTTTAATATGTTATGAAAAAGAATTTGGATTGAAACGTCGAAATAAAGTATTATATTTATGGGGTGTTTTTACAAGTCAATCTAGTTTTCTGTAGAGAAACAAAAAAAGTCTTACTTAGTCATGCCTTGAAAAAATATTTAAAAAATACCTTAAGCCTTCCTTTATAAGATACTAAAAAAACTGTAACCGCTTTCAACCGCCTTTTCGAAATTTATTTATTTCTTTAAAATGCGACACTCATTTATGATTACAATCGGCAGACCGCACGCGGAGCGCACAAGCGCTCAGTTGCCGCATGCAGAATCAATTGTTAAATAATGCATGCTTATTAATTTTTTGCAATACTCTTAAGAACTTATGATTATTATTTGTTATCAATTGTTTATCAAATATGTGTTTATTGTTTATTTGAAGTTTTACTCATGATTACAATTTATAACAAAATGATTTATTAGTTTAGTAATTAACTGCTTATTTTGTTTTAGTAATCATTCAAATTGCAACTATAAGTACAATGTTGACAAGAAAACATGTCTTCGAAATGTTATACGTGAGGAAGGGGGTAGAGCGTTCTGTTCGAACGAAAAGTCTTTATAACCACCTGATCAAACACTTCGGGATACAAAATGATGAAAATGTGATGGCAGGACTGAAGATGTTTAATTACAAATTCTGCCATGCAGTTTATTCAAAGACTGATAAGTGCAACCAAAAAATTCAACGCTTTTTGGAACAAAATGAAAGTTGCTTCAAGCAGCTTTTTAATTTTAAGGTCGAAGGCGAAAAGACCGAAGAAAGTAGTGATCATGAACAACCAAGTACATCGTCGGGTAGTGGCGGCGCACGTACACGTCGTCGCCTTGAAGTAAGCTTCTCTGAGGGTAGTTCGAGGACTAAGAGGAGAAGAGCTAATGAGCTTTTGGACAAGTTCGCAGTTGAGGAAATTACCTTAGCCGCTAAGAAAGGTCTGAAACAAGAGGAAAGGTCAAGCTTCAAAGTTGATTTCGGAGGCGGTTTTACTACCCCCACTAGAGCTTCCAGAATACAACAAGTTTGGCACTCAAGTCAGAAAGTACAAAGTGATGTGCCACTTACACCTGACCATGCTTTGTCAATGATGGTGGAGGCGAAAGACAGCAAACATTCTTATTTAATTATAGACTGACAAAAAAGCAAAAAAGCAATTCGCAGATATTTATCCCTCTTATCACAAGATTAGGGCAGCCAAATCGCGTTGCTATCCAAGGAAGGAAGCCCAAATTATCACTGAAACTTCAGCAGAAATTCGCCTGCAGGATCTTCTTGATCACACTACACATCGAATACTAAAATTGCAAGAGCCAGTTATACAAAACCTAACGCACGATAAATTAAGCAATCTAATTTTATTGGTAAAATGGGGTTGTGATGGAAGTGCAGGCCATTCCAAATATAAACAAGCGTTTTCGGAATTTGGACTTGGTGATGGCGATATGTTCTAGTTCCCTTACAGTTATATGCTGAAAAGCCGGGTAGAGATAAAATAATAATTTGGCAAAGTCCAAGACCGTCTTTTTACTAGATTTTGTAGACCGATAAGGTTGCAGTTTAAGAAGGAAACGACGGAATTAACAATGCAAGAATCGACTTTCGTGGAAGAGCAAATCAACAACCTTGTTCCAACAAAATTGCTCGTCGATATCTCAAACAGTGGCGGCAGCGGAACCACAAACGATGGAAACACAGCAAGAACGTTTTTTTACTGCTGGCACCCAATCAGCATCAATTACCGGGGTAGATGAAGGCATTATTAAAAGATTTGGAATAGTACTACGTACATTGTCTTGTTGATACACAATTGATGTACAGGCTTTTAACGAATATGCCCTGCAAACTGCAAGACTCTATGTTGAAAAATACCCATGGTATTATATGACAGCCTCAGTCCATAAAATATTGGTTCATGGGGCAATCATAATTAAATAAGCAATGTTGCCCATTGAACAATTGTCAGAGGAAGCCCAAGAATCGAGAAATAAAGACCTGAAGCACTTTAGAGAATTTCATTCCCGTAAAATGTCTAGAATATGCACCAATGAGGATTTATTAAATAGGCTACTTATTACATCAGATCTGCGTATTTCTTCATTCCGGCAACTACCCCCCAGAAAAAGTTCTACAATTTGTAATAAAGTTTTATCGTTATTGGAAAAGCCTTCAATAGAAACCTCGTCCGAGGAGTCACCTAGCTTCTTTACTCCGGCAAATTTAGAATCTACATTTGAGGAAAGTGATGATGATGATTTCTTATCAGAAACCGAAAGCGATGTTGCGCTTAATGAGTAAAGTATTATCGATAGTATAAATTAGAGTATAAATATAAGTTTATAGTTTAAATATAGTACTGTAAATAATATAGTAGTATAAATATAGTATTTCAATGAATATACCTATATATGTATATGATAAATCTTAGATTGTTCTCGATAATAACTTGAAAATAAATGTATCCGCAATTGAAGACAGCGAATATGAATAATATTGCTCAAAAACTAATCTCACTAATTCACATTTTAGATTTTTATTAATTTATTTTTGATTCACCCTTGAACTCGCCCTCTTCAAACATGATATTTTTAAATATTTAACCAAAGGATGTTTATCCAATTGAATACATTCCCAAAATTATAGATTTTTTAGTAATTTATTTAAGTTTCACCCCCTTAAATTCACCCCATTCATAGATTGTATTTATTTAAATATTTTTCCAATGAATGTCCATCTCGTGTAAGTACCATTATGATCCAAATGTATGTCCATTCCTCAGTACTTCGCCTACGTACGTAGAGGGACTTCTGACATTTTTGAATTTAAAGAAAGAGGCAAAGCACTGAGGAATGGACGTATATTTGGATCACCAATATATTTCCAAAGTTTCAGATTTTTGTCCACTTTTTGCAGATTCTGGCCTACTGTGCGTTGGCTTATTTCTCTCTTTTCTTCCCAATTTTCCGTTAAAGTACTAAAAGTAATTTTTATATCATATTTCCGTATTTTTCGTATTCTTCGCTTAGTAGCTTATTTTTCGGTATTTACCTCTAAATCTTAGACAAACGTATTATAATTGGAAGCCTTAAATTTTATTAATGTTATTTTAATATTTAAAAATTTAGATTTCCAGATAAGTTTACTGTCTAGTAACAGCTGTGTATTTACGTATAGAGTAGTTGTAGTCTTTGTTCAAATTTTTATGGTTTAAAGCCGAATGGTATGTTTTGAGTTCTATTCGTGTACTTATACTTTTTGTGTTATTTCTTTTAATGATTGTTGTATTTTTCCAAAAGTTTACTTCCATTTCTGCAGACCATGTCTGAAAACAATAAAGTGTTACTTAAATAATTTATTTTTGAGCTCGGTCGGCCTTTAATAGTACTCATCAGCACTATCTATATTTTTGGTTCCTATTGAAGTTAAAGTGTATTATTATTGTTTAAAAGCCCATTTGATACATTACAACTTTGTTATTTTTATGAGAAATTTTGCCTTACCTCACTGTTATCAAGCAAACGTGATAGTTTTTTGCGCTTTACAAGCGATCTCTGTTACTGTCCAATATAAATCTTCTTCTTTTAGCACCTCTTTTGAGTGAGGCTGGTTTACTGCAACTATCACTTGAATATTCGCTGAACAAAACAACGATATACTAGTTCCATCATACCACTGTCACTAAAACTCCATTAGCCCATAATTTTATTTTGCATTATAAACTGTGAAATAATATATCTCCACGCAAAAGTAAATGTCCTAGATATTTTACGTATCTTCTTTTAATGTATTAGTAGTAATTCCGATTATTTGTTTACTGTCTCAAGCATCTTTGAGTTCTGTAATCAATAGATTGAAGGAATTTTCAATTTGCGCCTGCAAATCTAATTTTTAAAAGCGTTCACATTTTGTCGTCAGGATTTATATAAGAAGAAGGAATACTTGTAACAATGTGTTAGACGTATTCTTAACTATAGATTTAAATTTTTGTTACCTAGCAGATTTTATATTTTGCGCTTGCTTCGCTTGTTCAATTCTGCCTTTGATTTCTGAGGAACATTCACATTTATTATCAACTGTAATTCCCAGATACTTAAATTATACATAACACTAAGTAGGGTATTTGTTATAGTAATCCTAAGTTGTTGCAATTGCCGTTTAAAAAAAACTATACACTTTAATTTCTATATATTAATTGCTAGCTCATACTAGGTAATAATTTTTACAATTCTGTTAAAAAAGGGTTACATATCTCTTCTAGATTCATCTAACTGGATCATCCTCGTAACTCAGATTACTGACGACTTTCTTAAATATGAACTCTGAGTATGAGTGAAATATAAATAATAGACAAAAATAGTTTTGTCTATTCTATGATTTATTAAGAGAAAAATTTATTGTACCCTTCACGTAGTTTTTATTTGTGTATTTTTTTAATAGAAATTAAATAGTTTTATAATTAATACTGCAAGGGTGGATAAAATGTAAATCGGATTTTTTGCGTAAACAAGTAGGGGCGCGGCTTTGAGCATTGTACGTGCCTCAAGGGAATATATCTCGTAAGGTGCCTCATATTAGCGCTTTTTAGCCAGTATAAGTCTCAAGAGATATTGTCAAGTTTCGCACAACAAAAGTAACAAAACTGTTTAAACTTTTCAGAAGTCTTTAGGTACAGTTTAAGGACAGCACTCTTAAGAAGACTCAAGCGTACGCATATATTTTTAAGAAGACAAGAAGCAGTAAAAATAAGGTCACTGATGTCTAAGGATGGCCGCTGATTAATGATCGCTGAAATTGCTATGCAGTTGGAATAAGCTACTCTAGTGCTTAGATAATCCGCGACGGGTTCTTGATTTACAATGCCAGGTCCTATATAGCTACTTAAAAAATTAAAAATTTGTCCTGAATTACTAGGATTGCTACAATGCTCTCTCTGTAATTTAACTTATCTCCTATATTTGTTATTCATTTGGACCACTAAAATAAGCACTTAAAAAGCAGAAATTTGACAATCTTTTTAAAGCTTCGTGTGCAGTTGGTCGATATTACACCTACTTCTATTTTATGATAGCATGATCAAAAAATTACCTGTCAACTGGGAAAATATGTTTCTAGATCAGGAAATTATGTAAAAAAATAAGTTTGTATGTATATACTTTTACAATACAATAAATTAGAACAATAAATTCGGTTCATATTTATTTACCTACATAATTTGTACTTTGCCTCCAACAAAGCAAGAAAGCGTATCTGTTTTGCGTAAATATTTATGAAGGTTTTAATAATATTAGTGTTCTCCTATTTTTAACTAATTCTGTTTTTTATTTAGACCAAATAATTTTTTTAACATTTTAATGTCATATACAAGCGTTGTTGAAATTGTAGAAATTTAAATAGAAAAATATGCCGGTGAGTTTCTGCACATTACCAGGAAAGTATACAAATTAAATGCTACTTTTTAATACTCTCCGCTTATTTAAATTCGCCGTTTATTGTTATTTAAATGTTGAGCATTGCCTTTCAATTTTAACAAATTGTTTTGCAAACAATAGGCTGTACTAGCAGCTTCTATTTTATATATTCCTGTAAATAACAAGCTCGTACAAAAACAAATGGACGCTCAAAGCTTAATGCCACATAAACACAAAGAATGATTAATTTGGTTATCCAGTCTGATACGGGTCCAGCTCGGTGCTAGTTTTTTGTCCCAATAGCAGCCGAAATTAACTCGAGTCGTTTAAGGCGTACTCAATTAAGGAAAATTAGCTCTTACATTTAAGAATTTGGTATGGATTTTGAGCAAACAATCTATTCCAAACAATTTATTTAAACATTTCTCGATTCGTAGGACAATTGCTAGACAATGTTTTCCATAATTTAAATTCACTTTTTGACTTGTTTTTTGTTTACATAAACTTGCTAGTCTTAATTGACAAAAAAACAACTTGCCGTTTTGTTAAAAATAGTTATCACAAAGCAATTATTTACATAATGTCTATTGGGGAGTAATATATAACAATAAATCTTCGATTTGATATTATTACTTATTAATTATTTTAATATTAAATCCAAAATGCTAGAAAATTTATATTTCATTTGTTGCAAATTTAACTTACCTTCTTGGAACGGTCATTAATGCTTTTGTAATTCATTTAACAGGGTACATGAACATTTAACTAACGAGGCTGCAGGCAGCACATTTACTGCTACTTGCACTAGTGCTTGCATTTTAAATCATTAATATTCTTAAACGATAATGTTGCAGAACTGAAATTGTAATCGTTCATCGTCTACCCGCCGCTGTTTTTTTATTTTCCTGCTGGCTTATTTATGGCGCGCACAACATACCTGGTCTACTTTTTGCATTTTACATCTTATTCTCATTTTAGTTCCGCTTGAACTCTGCAGCGTACTTTTAATTTAGAGCTTATATTTTATGGTATCGTAAAGCTGCCGCACTTGCTCCGACCGCATTTAAATTGCTTCTGTGTGTTTGTCGAAACCGTTTCTTTCTGCACGTTTCAGGTTTTTATTTTAATATTTAAACTAAATTGCGAACATTTCGCAACGAACCAATTTTGTTGCTAAGAAACTTCTATCAAGCTTTTTATTTTTTTAATATTTCATTCGTTATTAGTGGTTTTAAAGCTGTTCTTGTGAGTTAATTTTCTTGTCTGTTATTTTTTAATGATCTTAATTAAAATATTAATTAAACAGTAACCTTACTGTTTTAATTTTTATATTACAGTTTTTATTTAATAGAGGGGAAAATTCCAAAACACAATTATCCAACCAATAAAAAAATAGAAAATGTTTATTGCTGGGAAATTGTGGTATGGTTTTATTATAAATAAAAAAGTGATTAGGCAGATTGTAATAGTATCGACAACAAAAAATAGATCATGCCAAATCCAGGAAAAAAGTTACAGAAACACAAAAGATGTTTTAGAAAAGAACAGTCGACAACAGAGCAAATTTTCTCAATGAAACAAATTCTCAAATATAAAAAATTATACAAATTTTTGAATATTCAAAAGCACCTAAGAAGATTGTGAGATTCATTAAACGGCTGCATAGAAGATTACTATAAAAGTCTACTTAAAGTAAAGAACTACGTTAATAATACTACTTAACTTACTTTTATAACTATCAAACATAAAAAATACAAGGAAATAGGTTAATATCATAATCACAGAGATAGTGTCTATTAACTTGATAAATCTATAACAAATTGAATGGTAAAAGTGACATTTTTAAGTCTAAAAATAAATAAAAAAATATAAAACATATGAAAAAGCAAATATAGAGAAACCACCACATAACATATTTGAAATATTAAAAAAATTAGAATAGAAAAAAAACAAATACAGTAATTTTATAGTTGTACGAAAAAGAATAATAAAGTAACATAGATTAAAATGGAAAATGTTGTAAGAATAATAGCCTTCTCTAAAAAAAAGTGCTAAAAACTAAGGAAGGATCAGCAATAAAACAGAACTTGTTATAATTAGGAGCGCTAGAATGAAAAAAGTACATCCAAGAACAATATAAACATAAATAGCTAAGGATTTTAATGTTTTGAGTTTTCAAGATCTGCAGAGCTACATTACAATTTGCTAGTTTCCTGTTTATTTCCGTTTTTGCGTATTCCGTATAGCGTTTCAAATATTATTTTACCTTTTTATTTTTATCTTTTGCATTTATTTTTATACATTTGGCTGTACAACGTTTTTCAGTATATATTTATTGGTTAGGTCTGGGGTTTGCTTATAAGATACACAGATCTAGACTATTACACTGCGCTTTGGTAAGAGATCTAAAATTCATATATTTTTGAGTTTCCGTACCAAAATAAATACATAATAATGAATCATGTTTTCCGTATTTAATTTGGACTATCTAAAAATCGTAATAAAAGACGAGCAGTTCTTACAAGCAGTTAACAATTAGATTTTGGCTGAATTTAAAGACGGCATCGATCTATGCATTTCAAATAGCTATAAACTTTTAATTAAGAGAGAATGCTAGGGTTTAAAGATATTGTTATTATTATTGCATAAATTTCTACAAACAATCCACAAATTACAATTGCGAATTTTAATAAAAAGAGAGAAGAGCTACTATGTATTGCAAATAATATCTAAGATTGTTGCAAAAATTATTGATTATTTTATGCTGGTTTATTTAATGAGCCATGATAACTTTTGCTTATGTCTTCGTGTTTGCGTTTGCGGAGAAAAACGTATATAAAACTTATCTTGTGCTTTAATACTCCCACTAAGTGCTTATTTTAGTTGCACAAAGAATTAATGATAGTGATAAATTCGGACTATAGAGAGGGTGTTCCAAAACAGTACAGATAAAATCTTCAATTTTTTTTAATTTTGAATGCTTCCGGGCATAAAGGAACATAATGTAAAAAATTGGAAATTCCTATCCGTCATTTTAATGATACTCAAGTTGTGTTTTTTTCCCTAAAGGTAATAGAGGCAATTTCTACAACCATTAATCTATAGTCATCTTCGAGAGGACGGCGAACAATACAAACATTTTACTCAGTCACGCTGATACTTGTGTGATATTTGTAACCTTTATTTTTTATTGTATACTTGAGTCCCTTTAATGATGTTGTCCTTGAACTATAATTAAATTATCTCAAAATGTTTGAGAGTTTTACGCTCTCTATCATAATAAACTTGATAGTAATCCATTGCACAACGAGTGGGGGTATCTCTTAGTAGTACGAGGCATTTTTCAAAGAATCTCCTTCATCCATCTGTACCTACAACATTTAGAAGCCACTCTGTTTACTTTCGTATAATAGCAAGACAAGCCAATTTTTAAACATTTGAAAAGCAAATATCATAAGTGCAGCATAAAAATCTACAGTTTTGTAAAAACTAATTTAATCAAATAACATACTTAAAAATGTATTTTGATGATGTAAAATAATTTTTAAATCATGCAATTAATAAAATTATTGTTCGGTATGTCTATAGTTGAACTTGCTATGTTTATTTGTAATAATAGTTTATTTATAAGTTTTAAGACCTTTTTACCATTTACTACCCCTAATGTCAGCAAAAATAAATCTATACAAGAACATAAGGAATATCTCTAATAGAATCCATTTTAATACATAATTGATATAAGACAAATATGGCATTACATATCCTATATTAAAAGTATTAAAAGTATTTTCTTAATTTTATATTGTTTATTTCCATTTTAATGCTCATAGTATGAGTACGTTATGGTAGATGTAAGATGTCTATAACCACGTTAAAAACGCCAAATTATTCCGTTACTATTGAATTTATATTACTCGTTCGTACTAATTTTCTTCGCTTTCTTTTCACTGCATTTTCTGACTCACAATAAGATACACCCAATAATAAATTATCGTGTCGACATTATTGCCAGCTCTGAACGCTATTACCAAAGCACTCTAGATTACCAGCAAAGAAAAACACGTATTCAGATTAATTTTTATATTTAATCAAAATCTGCTGATATTGCTTTGAACCTACGCGTATATGTAGAGCACATTGATCTTTTGTGGTGTAAAAGACATAGTAACAAAGTTGTTTTCTATTTATTGCTTAATTTTTGTCTAAAGCGATCTATATTTATGTAGTTGAGAGCTAGTGCTCATATTGTTAAAATATTACGACTAAAAAACTAAAAAGAGGCGAGATCGAAATTTTGTGTAGAAACCCAACTTTATTTTTTTTTTTAATAGAACTTTTACCTGCTCAACAATATACATTGTTATACAAAGTATGTTTGACAATTAATACTTAACGAAGGGAAATAACAGAATGGTACCTAATAACCACTTGAAATAGCTGTGTTAATAGTCATTTGGATTTACCATTTGATCACATAGTTAATTGAGAATTAATTGCACTTAGACATCAAGACTATCACTTACGTATTTTGATCAAATAGTTATTTGGAGATTAGTCCGCACTTAGTCATCACCACTATCACTCAAGTATATGTCTTGGGGTAACTTTCGTTTTAATCGTCTATGAATACTTCTTTGGCCTAGTTCATAGAAGGTGGCACCATTGCAGTTGGTAAGGTTGTCATGGAAGGTTTTGGTCAGTTTTGCAATATGTTCTTGAATTGTGGGCATGTTTAATTCGTGATGAAGTTGTTGATTTATAATGAACCACGGGGCGTTGACTGTTGTTCGAAGAATTTTATTTTGTAACGTCTGGATTCGGTTGAGATTGGTTTTGGAAGTGTTAGCCCATATCACACATCCGTACAGAATCAATGGACGTATTAGAGATTTATACAAGAGCGTCATGCATTCGATTTTCATAGTGGACTTTTATTTATGATTGGGTAGAGCTGGATTAAACGCGTGTGGCCTTCGTTCAGCTTTTTAATATATGGTATTTCCATGTGAGCCGAGTATCGAGATGGATATCCAGATATTTCACGGGCTCGTCTTTGGCATTCCATTGTATAGTATGTCCATTGATTGTAATTAACGTTGGATTTTTGATAATTCTAAGTGTGAATATTTTCGTAGTACACTTGGAATGATTAATTGATAGATTCCATTTCATGAACCATCTGCTTAGTGTATTGGCGGCAGTTTGTAAGTCGGCTATTGCTAGCTCTAAGTTTTGATTTCTAGTTAACACGACCGTGTCATCTGCGAACATTGCTAGGTTTGCATTGGGAACAGGAAAGTCATGCATGTAGATGTTGAATAAAATGGGACCTAGAATACTCCCTTGTGGAACCCCTGCATGTATAGCTCTAGTAGTTGATAAGCTTGCCTGTATCTTGATTGCATATGTACGATTTTCTAGGAACGAGAACAATATGGATTTTATGTACTCAGGTAGTTGAAGACGTACTATTTTATATTTTAAGCCATCGGTCCACACTCGATCGAATGCTTGAGCTATGTCTAAAAACAAGGCAGTAATGTATTGTTTGCTTTCAAATCCTCGTTCGATTGTTTCGATCATGCGCTGTAGTTGATGGCAGGTGGAGTGGCCTTTTTTGCATCCAAATTGAAAGGTGGGAACAATACTCAGTTTTATTACCTCTTCATTAAGCCGGCGATATATGACCTTTTCGAAAAGCTTCGAGATTGTAGTTAGAAGACTAATAGGTCGATAGCTAGTAATATCTTTCTTGACTTTGTTTGGTTTGGGAAACAGTAGAATAATTGCATGTTTCCATGCATTCGGAAAATAACCAATCCTTAAGCACGCATTAAATGTGGTTGCTAGGTATGCCAATGCTTTTTTTGTAAGCTTTTTAAGTATGACATTAGGTATTTTGTCATATCCTGGTGATTTATTTATTGGAAGACTTTTAATTATTGATGCTATTTAATTTACTAAAAAACAAAATAATAAGACAAAATTTTGAAATTACTTGATTACAATATAATTTCTTATACTTATAACTGCATTTTAAGATCTACAGCTAAAGGAAGTTTTCTACTAGAGTATTTGTGGTTTTTCCTTTTTATTGTTATTATAGTTCTCTAGATATAAATCAGTGAATTTTTATTATTTGAAAAATATTTATTATATTACGTATGGTAAATTTTCTGTTATATTGAGTCAATTCGCATTACCATTTCAAATAAATTAGGTTTATTTACTTTAACTGGTTTGTCCTACAAGAGCGTCCGGTCGATATTTCGAACGGTTGAAACGTTTCACACGTGCACTGTAAACGAAAGAATTTCTTGAAATGCAATCCATTACACTTTACAAATTACAACTAAGTTACTTTGCTGAAAATAAAGAACTACTATTGTTTTATAATAAGATTTATTTTTGCAAAGATATTTAAAGCGGTGTTTCTGTGTCACCAATCCAAAGTTCATAAATAACTATTGCGGTGATTTAGTGCGAAAGTACATAAATCGATACCAGTAAACAAAAGTTAGGGATAATATTTATAATAAAAAAAGAGACAAGCAACCTTGGCGTGGACGATCAAGCGATACTAAATAAAAATGGTGCTAACGTTCTAAACTTACTAAAAAACATATATAAAATAATGTCCACAGAGAGAGAGAAACATATTGCTTCTTGGGGCTTGATCTTTTTTAAAGTTATTTTGGTGTACCCGTAAGAAGCAACTACTATAACCTTCTTAAATTGTGTGTCTAAAGTTGTTTCAGTAAATAGAGATTTGGAATATTGAATCTTTTTACAGAGACACTAAACCCAAAAAATATATGAAAACTGTGTTACTACCTGTTTGAAAATAGCATGAAAACGATAATGAAGCCTACAAAAATATTTTAATTGACTGCGGATAGAAGAAAATAGGATAAATAGATGGGATTGATCGTTACAATCTCTCCATGGCAAGCTAATAGAAAATATCTGCTCCAAAATCAAGTTCAGATAAGGAGTAAACGCATATAATTTATCAGAAAACTATCACAACAAATTATAGAGATACAATATACAATTTCTTCTTGTTGAACTATAAATTCAATCGCCAATTTGCGAAACCGTTGTCATAGAATACTGGGTAATAATGGCGATTGGTCACCTTACTAAATAACATAATAAATAAAATTGTTAGTTTTTATATTAAGTTAAAAAATTTTAAATCAGAATGCTTACGATTCAGGTTCTAATTTTGCATTATCCAGAATTGTTATGTTTTTTTTTTATTGTATTTAACTTACTTTACTTTTGAGTTAGTACATTTTATCATGGGTTTACATTAAAATACGTGGTATCGATCTATGCAATAAAAAAAGTACAATTGCAATAATAAAAAAATTATATATTTAACAAACATTTTGAAATCTACCACACTTCGTTCAGGTTCGTTTTCACTGTTAAAAATAAAATCTTGTCAGCGGTATGTAATTTGTTCCCTCTTAAAGATAATTTTAATTTTGAAAACAGCCAGAAATCGTAGAACAACAAATTTAAACTACGAAGTAATTTGGATTCGGTGTTGCGACAGAAAATTATACACAAGGTGTGGATCAGAGCGAGTATGTTGTGGTAAATCGTTATTTTGCCTTTATTTGTACTACACTTATCACATAGTTCTTAGAAGTCTTCTGAATCATTCGAATACTTTCTGCAAAGAAATATTTTATCTTCATACAAAATTTTATGCAGATTTGCTTAGTGATTGCAAATAATACGATCATATTCTGCATGTGCTCATTTACTGACGTTTAAATCATTGACATATGCACACATGCGCATTACACTCTACTATCATCATCTACCAGGTTGTATCATAATCGTACAAACCGTTTTCAATATATTAACATTGGCTTAATATATTCCGAATAGACTTTGTTTGTGATGTTACTTTATTTTTGATTAGTTTGTTAGTCACCTGCTTCTTTCGTAAAAACTACAATAAAGATTTTAGTTTTATCGGCTTTGACACGCATGCACGCAAACACATATAATATATAAATTTTTATATTTTATTATTAAACATACAAAATAATTAAAATATGACATCTAGGAAAACCAAAGTGTGTGTTGTATCCGAGCAAAAACACATTATGTATAATGGATTTTTCGTGTTAAATGTTTCAAATGTAACTAGTTATGGTTCATATCAACTAGCGTGTCCAACCACATGACCTTATTACGCTTTGATTACATTTTTCAGTTTTGAAAGCATGGCTACACTACTTATTAGCACATTGCAGTAGTGCAACAGTACATGGCTCTCTTATCACTTACACCGCAAAAAAGTTAAAGCAAAATTATGCTGTTCTGAGCAATTAAACTAATTTTGATAAATTTGGATATATCAATAAGTAAATATGTCAAAAAATTTCTAACATTTAAACGTTCAGTTAAAGAACAATAGGAAAACTCTATAAACAAGACGACTTTTGTATCAATCCTTCTAAAAAAATTTAAAATAAAACAAATTGGGAACGTTGAATGCTCCACAGATATCCCGGGCTTTTATGCATATAAATTTATTCATATATATTGCCATCAATTAAATAACAATATAGGCGCGTGTTATTAAAGAGCTGAAAAAAGCGACCGACAGACTAGTATTTCTTGTTATTTAAATAAATTATAGATAGCGGTATTAAGCTTTTCACAATTTTCATATATGCAATTATTTCATTTAGGGGAATTCTGCTGATGTAAAACAATTACAAAATTTTTATGATACGATAAATGAAATATTTTTTATAGCTTACTATATGTTAAAATACTTAACGCATAATTTTGATGTATGGAATATGCATTTAATAGCATCAAACAAGTAATTCCGTGCAGGTGTGTAGTTTGATATTTTTTAGTTTTTTCAACGATTCGTATAAAATTATAAGAATCGAGATTGTTTTACAGATTTGCTTACATCTGGTATATGTTGGTCAAGTACTAATTATAAAAGATGCATTTTCATAGGAATATTTTTGTATTTTCTGACCTAGTTACAATAAAATCTATGACAGGAGCTGTTACTACAAATACTCGAAAATGATCTTTAATGTTAGGGTTAAGGCAAACTAATCAACAAAAACTTAAGAAAGTCTGTTTCATGTTTGGATTAACTTAAGTATTTTATTGGACTCAACTAGCTAATATTGAAGTCAATCTATTGGTTAACATTTACTAAATATTAGTATTTAATGTTTAATTTCAATAGGTAAATTTGTTTATTCAAAAAGTTATGACGTTATCAGATATATAGCGAGGCATTTAAAAACATTTACCATGATTGGACTAATTAAAATATGAATTTTCAAAAAAAAACTTACACAAACAATTTTATTTATATAAACACACATAGATGAGTAGAAGATTAAAATTTTCCTGTTTGGGCACAGGCAAGTGTGCTCTTAAATATGAGCTGTTTTTTGAAATTATGTTGTGTGCATTTAGGTAAAAAATAAATTACATATGCAAATTAAATAAATATGGATTTTGACGTTTAATAGAAAATTAGTAAGTATTTCCGCTGCTACAAAAAACTTGATTAGGCTTTAATCTTGATATATTAATGTTTATATTTATATCTTCAAGGAATGTTAAGCTGAGATGCAAACATGAATACTTAATAAATATTTACTGTTAATAATTAAGAACAAATAAGTTAATTTTAACATACCTTAATACACATTTTTGTATAAAAAAGTAACCAAGAACTATATATAAATTTCTCATTCAAAATACTAACAAATATGTTTTAGTTAAAATTACAATTATTCTAAAAATATTTCTTTCAGTACTCCAGTTAAGTATGCAAAATGGGAATAAGATCAAATTTAAGTTTTATCGATAAATGCCAAATCCTTTGACAAGCGCTAATAACTAACAATAAAACGTAGTCCACAAAAAAGAAGCCCCAGTAGTGTTACTTGAAACGTGATTTTGTGGAGACAACTGTAAAATGTAATTAATAAGTAATATCTTTACATGAATTACTTAACCTCATGTTAAAGTAAAGTTGTAGACAGAACTTTATGTAGGAACAGATTTGGATGAGTTCATAATACATTTTTTGTTATATAAATTTATAGTTGTCATATACTAATATTTCTCGCATTTCACATACTTACCATATATGCATTCAGCGTGAAATAATTGTGATAGAAAGGTTAGTAGTTATTATTATAGTAAAATAGCAATTTAATAAAATGTGTGAAATTTGGTAATAAAATATGGATTTATATATAACCCAAATTATGCCTTCTTAAATGGAAACTCACTGTGATAGAATTTGAATTTATCTTTCCAATTCAGATACTAAATGACAAAATTAACGCCGTCAACTCAAAAAATTATTTTTAAAGGTATTTATAAGAATAAATTTTGCTAGTGATACATTGTTAAGAGGAGACCCAACAACAAAATATTCTCCTTAGAAAGTAGCAGTTGTGTAATAATTGCAGATAACATTCCAGGCTTACAATATCTTGATGGAACAACGAACCCTTACCTCAAAGAAAAACAAAATGATGATAATATCGGAAACAAACATTAGGCCGACCTTGAATATTTTTGAATGCCCCATTTAAAAAAGTTAATTGTTATAAATACCTGGGTGCTTGGTTGAAGCACATGATCAAACTCAGAAAATAAAATGCTGCATTAAAGCACCGAGAAATAATTTTTATAAAATGGAGAAGTTATTACGTAATAGTATCTGCACATTCAGATAAAAACCAGACTACTTCGTTATTATATTTTCTCGTCCTTTTTGTATTGTGAAAAGTCATGGGCCTTAAAACAAGCAGACATAAAACGCTTTGCTCAATTTGAGATGTGATGTTACGGAAGGATACTATGGACGGATAAAAATAGAGGTACAATTCGGCCATGTATGCGGGTAGAAAATATTTATTTTTATGTCTCATAATGCTAGGAAAAATTAGAGGAAAGAGGGGTGTAAGAAGAAAAAGGATGGCCTGGTTAAGAAACTTAAGAAAGTGGTTTTGCTGCCGTACACAGAATTATTTAGAGGGCAATAAATAAAGTAACTTCCGTTAGAAGAGGTAACCAAGAGAAGTTGTACGTTAATACCCGTTTGCTTGCTACTGTGGAAAATATTAGAATCTGCTGCATCTTAGGATTATTAAAAAATACATTAAGTAATTGTTGGAATCATATTTTTTAAGCTAACTATTCTGAAAATAACAAAATATTGTTATTTTAATTTATTAAGGTATTTATAAAGCTACTACATAAGCTAATCAAATAATGTATTAAGTATTTGTATTATTTTTTAAATTGTGTTGTTATATTTTTGCTGTCTGGTCTTTATTGGTGTGGAAAATTTACTCCCTTTGAACTTGGTTGTCTTGAAAAACAAAGGGCAGTACATTAATCTTAATAAACTGTCGAAACTCATATTTCGCTGCCCGTCCATTCCGACCATCAATCATGGCAGACGTTTAGCTCGGGCTAATAGCACCGCCACGGACAGTCGCCACCCGAGCTTTTAGCGCCGGGAACCCAGCGCCCGCAGCTGAAAAAGTGAAATCAACCAGCGCCTGCAGCTAGGTGCTACCGCTCTGAGGCTGCTGCGGGCCCCGAGCAATTATTGTGTAATCCCGGGCCACCGCTTGGCAGGGTCACTGACTGCCCAAATCCGCATTCTGCATTAATGATGAAGGCTCCAGATTTATCCGACTGCTGAAAGGCGCTTAAGCGTTGCAAAACGCCGAGATGTGATCCGAAATCGAGAGCTCGCTCGCGTGATCGGCCCGGAGAGGTCGGCGATTAATCCAGCGAGGAAGGAATCCGGAGTCGTTTGCCCTGGACCCGTTACGGTTTAGGTGGCATGCGCAGAATGCATTTTTGGCTGCTGCATTATACACTGTCAACAAGAAATTCGAAAACATCAACGGCGAAAAGCTCTGGGCCAAGCTTTTTATGTTGTAATTAATTTTTCTCGACCAGAAATATCCCGTGTGGTTACTTTTGACGGGACCGGAAATTGTTGCATGATTATATGGCTACACGAAGAACCCGTCACACATCTTTGAACTGAATATATCAAATCGATATCCGAAGCAACTTTTCACCCTACCTTTTATTATTTTTTATAGATCTTACATTCTGTCGTTTTTAAAAATTGACTAATAAAACTTTGCTAGCTAATAACTTGTCTTCCTAAATAAGCCAATATCTATTTATAGCAGTCAACATTTGGAGCGTCTACAGGATTTTGGCGTTTTATGACAAACAAATTAACAAATCTCTGAAAATCAACTTACGAAACTTAAAACTACTGCTTCGCTATGATTTAGTACATAAAGTGAGAAAATCCCAAATGTTAATATACAAACAAAAATACGAATGTTGTTATTTTTTCAGTATATTGGATGATTTTTCCCAGTTTATAAAACATATTGCTTTAAAAAGACAACAGCCGGGTATGCACAAACCCCTGAGAAATAAGCAGGTCTCATAACATAATGCACTAATTGTCTAATTATTTTTTAATATGACATAAATAAGACATTCAAGAAGATTTTTTTTAATATTTCTTACCATAATATGTATTTTTTTAATTTATTTCATGTAATTTTTGTGTATTGACTTTTTGTGACATTCTTGTCTCTTATAAGTGTTTATTAATTATATTGTAATTACTTCCTTTTTTATATTCTTTTTTTTATGCTATGGTAAATAGTACATTCTTTATAGAAACACTACTGTTATTGTAAGTTGATTTGCTAACCCCCGTCGGATTTCCGGGTAGAGACATCTAATAAAGACAGAAATACGCCCAAATATATACGCGAGAAATAAGATAAGATTCGGAATATAGAATATAACATCTCTAACAGGTAAAGAAGTTGAAATGGTGGAGGAAATAAAGAAATACAAACTCCAGAATTCAAGAAAAAAGAAAACGGAATAAAACATTTAGACAAAGGACACACGCTACGATTCTCAGGAACACCGACGAGCGCCAGAGTAACGAAAGAAGTAAATATAATCTTAAATAAAACCTTAGAAGCAAGGATGATTGGATGGGAGCCTATAAATTCCAGAATTATTATACTAGAACTGCAGTTGAAAGAGAAAGTAGGGCTAATACAAATAGAAAATACAAACAAGCAAAATGAATATATATATATATATATATATATATATATATATATATATATATATATATATATATATATATATATAGACTGAATGCACACATAGGACAAGACCAAGAACAAGGACATGACATCATGGTATCACATGAAATACAGGGAAAAATAAATGACAATGGGAAAAGGATGCTAGATATTTGTGTAGTAAATCAGATGCTCATAGGACACATCTGGTTCCCACAAAAGAACATCCACAAAATAACGTACGAAACAGAGGAACTAAGGCATAAAAGCATGGTAGACCACTTAACATAAGCTATGAAATACAAAAGGTGAAATTAATTAGCGGCGCGGAACTCAGCTTCAAACATAAATTGCTAATAGCTGACACAAATATTCAAAAGCTAAGAAAGAAAACCATACCAGAATAAAATTATAAACGCTAAATAACCCAGAAGACAAAAATACGAATATACACTAGCAAGAAAATTAGAAAGATTAGAAGAAGAAGAAATACAAGAATGAAATCCATGGATACTAAAAAACATGGAAACGATTCAAGGAAACGTTACTGGAAGTAGCAGAAGAAATTAAAAATAGTGAGGCAAAAAGAACTAAGTGGTGGAACGAAACAGTAAGAGAAGCATCAAAGATGAGAAGGAAGTCTGAAAAAATACATACAAAATAGAACATTAGAAAATAGAATAAACTACGCAACGAAACAAAAGAGTTTAACTCTTTTGTTTCCGATTATCTGTTTTTGTTTGGGATGCAAAGAAAAACGCTTGGGGAGAATTCGGTAGAAAGATACAAGAACAACCAAAAATGATTCGATAACACAATAAAAAAAACTCAAAAACACTTCATCTCAGAAAGTTAGAAATATTAAAAATAAAAGAAAACAAATAGAAACAATAATAAAAGAAATACTCGAAGCCTAGAGGGGACACTACGCAAACATATTTGAAAAAACAAAAGATAAAAACGTAAGAGAAGAACAGGAAAATATATGGAAAGAACAAAGTCAAGAACCAATAACAGAAAAAGAAATACTAAAAAAAAGCAAAAAATGGAAAGTCACCGGAAGAGAATAACACAGCTGCCGAAATGCTTAAGAAAGAAGGACCAACTATTAACATTTGGCTAACAAAAATTTTCAACCAAGCATGGAAGACACAAAAAATACCAGATTAGGAAAAAAATATTATAGTACCTATATATAAAAAAGGAGATTCCATTGTGTGCCAAAATTGTAAAACGATATGCCTTTCCTCAACAATACTAAAAATTTACACTAGAATAATAGAAAAACGGTTAAGAAAAGAAGTGGAGGAGAAATTATAAGAGAAACAAACAGCTTTCAGGTGAGACAGAGAAACCCAATACCACATATATACAATCCGAACTATAATTGAGAAGACACTGATATAAATAAAGAATTCTTCCTAGCTTTCTTAGATCTGAAGGCAGCTTTTGACCAAGTACCTAGAGAATATATCTAAAAGCGCTCCAAAAATGACAAGTAACAAATAAACTAATAAAAGTAATAAAAAGCCTGTACAATAAAGTAAAAGGAAAGGTAAGATTAAATAGACAACTACAAAAAGAATTCAATATGAACAAAGGTGTAAAACAAGGCGACAGCCTAAGTCCACTACTATTTGTAATTTACATGAACCAGATGAGCATCAAATGTCAAAACAAACAAGAAAGGGGAATTTATGATACTTAAATCTAAAGCCAATTACAAGAGATTTATTATACGCAGATGATATCCTTCTAATAGCCAAAAGTCAAAGAATACAGAAATATAGAAAAACCACCTCCAACAGAAAGGAATGACTTTGAACTGAAATAAAAGCAAAATCATATACATAACAAAGAAGCAAAACGAAGTAACACAAGAAATAATAATCGATGGAAAAATAATAGAAAAGGTAGATACTTACGAATGCCTGGGCACACAAATTAACAATCATGGGCGCATCGATAAAGAAATAATGAATAGAATCAGCAAAGCTAATAGAATATACTACCAAATCAACAACACACTAATAGGAAAAAGGAAATAAATACAAAAACAACAATGCATCTTTATAAATCCATATATATATTAATATATATATATATATATATATATATATATATATATATATATATATATATACCCTCCCTAATATACGGTACAGAATCATGGATTATAATAGACAAACATTAATCAAAAATAACCTCAGCAGAAATGAAGTATCTATGGCGGGTAGTAGTAAAAATAAGCATTAGAGAAAAACTAGGGTAGGATCCCATAATACAAACAGTAAAGGAAAAACAACTCTAGTAATACGACCTGAAACAAATAAACGACGACAGATACTTAAAGATGATCATGGAGATGAGAATAGAAGGAAGAAGGCCTAGAGGAAGACCCCGTAAAACTTGAGAGGGTAACTTAAAAGAAGCAGCCGGAAAAAATGAAAAAACAACAGGACAAATAAAGACTAGCTAATAATAGGCAAGAATACAGAAAATGGCTCAATTCCCTTACACCGCAAGGTAAATGGGAAAAAATAAAGTAAGTAGGTAAGTAAGTAAGTAAAAAGAATTGAAACCTATCGATCAACTGCCAGCTGTCAGGAGGCATATAGGGCGCAATTTTGATTTATGTGGCATGTTTTTGGGGCGGGTCTTTTTACTAGCAGCCAGTGATAACAATATAAAGTATATATGAAGAGGCAAAGGAATTATTAAAATACGCCAAAAGAGAGAAAACTAAATAACAATGCCATTATTGGCAAAGAAGTGGAATTGGGGTCCGATACAGAAATGAAAGCAGTAAACGTCTGATTAAGTTGTGTACAAAGCACTATTTAGTACAACGAAGGCACTGTTTGGGCATCACCCATGTAAAAAATAAAGATATCAGATACATGTTATAATTGTGAAAAAAATATTTTAAAGTATTTAAAATATTCAACGTGGATAGTGATCACATTCTAATAATAACAAAATGCTATTTAAGATTTAAGAACTTAAAAGTAAGGAAAAGAAAAATAGCAAATAGATAAATTGAAAAAAGGAGGTAAGAGAGACTATTTAATAGAACAACACACAAAACAAAATAAGGCCGACATAGATAAGATGTAGAACAGAAAATATGCTACTGGAAGGAAGCCATGTTACGGAAATTTGGCGGTGATATATTGAAATATTATACAATGATGACAGCAAAGAGAATACCACCCTGGAATTAGAAGACCGGGTTGATAAAGATACAAAAGGAATTATGACAACTTAGTCACGCTAAAGTAGTCCAGGAACTAAAAATGAACAAAGCAACGAGATTTAAACAAATTCATGGTAGAATTGCGTTGTAGAACAAATCCTAACAAAAAATAATTTAGCTCTAGAAAGAATTACGGTACAAGAGAAGCATAATAGCTCTTAGACCAATCGTAAAAAAGAGGACGATGCAAGCAAAACCAACCTGCATTGCCATCATAAACCTAGAAGAGGCCTTTGACAATAAAGAGTTGCCAAACTGTTTAAAATAACGAAAGATATTGAAGTAAATTTCGGATATAAATAAACTATTCCAACACTATATGAGCATCAGAGAGCCGTAATAAAAATAGAGATTATACAAGTCTGCATGTTATGATGTCACTGTTTAATGCTTATATATAATCGACATTGAATAAACTTTAGGAGAAAACCGAGGCGGACATTACGATACAAGAAAAAAACACTACTATGCTTAGATATGCAGAATATAGAGCCTCATTGGTGCAAAACGAGCAGGAATCAAAAAACTGTTCAGGTAAATGAATAGTAAAGTAAAAAGTAAAGATGAGTAAATAAAAGACAAAATACATTAAGCTAAATTAGCAGTTCTAAATATAAAGGAACTTCTAATATTACGTAATTTCGCAATTAAGGCCAGAAAAGGACTTCTAAAGGAGTCTGGAAACGATTCTTCGGCTATAACGGCCAGTGAAAGAAAGAGACTAAAAGGTTTTGAGATATAATGCTACAGACGGATACTGAAGATAACTTGTATCGATAAAATAACAAATATGAAAGTATTAGAAGCAATAGGAAAAAGAGGTACAAAAAAAGCGAGACGTACTAATTGAATATATCCTACGTCAGGAGAGACTACTTCAAACAATTGCAAAAGGAAGAAATGCTCCAGGAAGACCACAAATGCAGTATACGACACAGATAATAAATATAGCTGCTATAATTCGTTAAAAATACTGGTCATGGGCAGAAGAAGATGGAGAACTTAAGTTTCACAATAATATAAACTACTCTAAAGTAGCTCTCTGTAGATTTAGTAAGAAGACCTTAAAATGTTAAATTTCTAATAAATTCGTCTCTATAACCATCTATCTATTTTAAAATTAATTAATTATGAGATTGTTTTGTAAACATATTTCCGAGTTTTTTTTAATTTTGAGTTGTTCTTTTATGTTGTTAATAATTATATATTTGCTAGACAAAGAATTTTACCTTAATATATAATTTTTAGAGCCCTTTAAGCTTTCTAAAAATATATTTTATAACTTAATGCATCAAATACAAACCAAACTTTCGAACAGACGGCTGTAGGTAACTCTCTCTGTAGGATACATCGCACTATCGCTTCTTTACTTACTATCACAATGCCAGAGCAAGGAATGCCCTCGTCGATTAGGCAATAAATTATCGTATTCCTAAGTCAGAGTAAATAATTAAAAAATATATATTATTACTACAAAGTTTTACACTCGATTAGAAATGTAACCACCATTAATCTTCTTGTGTGGGGTCGCTTTACTGCTTTTTTTTTGCTTGTTTTGCGCTTATACATTAGTGTATGTGTTTTTGCTTTCTTAACAATGTCTCTCCATTCTTTCCTGTCCTGTACTGCAATCTGGTATTCCTAGCAGTTTAATATCCTCCATTACTTGATCTATCCATCGTGATCTCGGTCTACCTCTGTCTTTTCTCGAGTGGTTTCATCTTGTTATTTCTTCTTTTCGATATATATGTCCGAGCCATCATATTCTTTGTGACTTTATTATCTTCACTATATCTTTATATTTCTGTATTTTCTTTATTTCAAAATTCATTAATTTGCTATGCTCGATTTCTGATATCTTTATTAGTCCATAAAATCTTCTTACAATTTTACTTTCAAATATTTTTAAGTTCTATTGGTCTCTTTTATTTAGACACATGATTTCTGATGCATAAATTACCACTGGTCGTATTGCTGTTGTACAAATTCTCATTTTTGTGTCTTTACTTATCTTTTTATTTTGCATAGCGTTTGGCATTTAAAATATGTTCTATTGCTTGCTTGAATTATTTGCGCTATTTTTAAACTTCTGTTATTCATGTTATTTACCGTTATACCTAAGTATCTAAAATTCTCAACTTCTTCGATTTTAATATTTCCTATTCTTCTTTCATTTTTATTAGTTTCACAACGCCCTCTACTCATCTTAATAGATTTAGTCTTGCTCTCGTTAATTTCTAATCCTCTCTCTCTCTTGTCTCTTTCTCTATTTTTAATAATATTTCTGCTAGATCTCTTTTAGTTTTTGATATTATAATCAGACCATCAGCGTATGCAATTATCTTTTTTCTATGATAGTGCTCTCAATTTTGCAGTCTCTATCTACTCGCTCAAGTACTATATTAAATAGAGCTGCGGATAATTAATCGCCTTGGCTCACTCCTGAATCAAATTCGAATTCTTTTGACAGTTCTGTTTCTGAAAGTACTGCTGTTTTCGATTTTCTTATTGTCATTTGTATTAATCTTATTAATTTCTTGGGTACTACTATCCCTTTTGCATCTCTTATAATCATGTCGCGTTTTATTCTATCGAAAACTTGCTTAAAGTCCACAAAGATTATTTGTAAGTCGATATTATTTTCATAAGCATTTTCCAGTATTTGTATTAGTACGTAGATTGCGTCTATCGTTGACCTTGCTTTTCGAAATCCCTGTTGGTATTCCTTTACCGCTTCCTTCATGTATGGTTTCATTTTCTTTAGTATCATCGATGTTAATATTTCGTATGTAGTACTCAGCAAACTTATTCCCCGGTAATTATTTCATATTATTGGGTTTCCTTTCTTCAATATTGTTGTTATTACTCCAAGCGTTCATTCTTCGGGTATTCTTTTTTTCTTATATTTTCTCAATCAATTGACATATTATGTCGTTTAACTTTTCTGCTCCATTCCGTTCTAATTTTTTTATTATTTCGTAATACTCTTCTCATGTTGGTTTTAATTCTTTATTTCTTTTTTTTCTATTATTATTTCGCAGTCTTTATCAAACCATTCATTTTTTTCTTTCTACTTTTCTTCTTTCTATTCCTTTTTCCGATGCTTTAATAATACTTCACTTTATATTATCTCACTCTTCGTTCATATTTTGTTTTTCCTGGTTTTTGTTTAGTTATTTTTTTATTTCTTTTTCGCATTTTTTTCTCTTTTGTTCTATTTCCAAATTATCTATTTCCCATTTCAGTTTCATTGCCTTTCCTTTTTCCTTATTAATAGTTCTCATCATTGTTTCTACTATAACTAGATGGTGGTCTGAATCAACATTTGATTCTCTATAGGATCGTACATATTTTATCATTTTCTCTTTCTTTTTGTTAATTAGTACATGGTCTATTTGATTTCCGTACGTTTTCCCTGCTATTATTCATGTTTCTTTATGTAATTTTTATGCTTGAATTTTGTGCTAACTAAAAAGATATTTATGTTTGCGGCTAGGTGGCATATTTTTTCGCTATTTTCATTGGTCTGATCATGTAGGGTATGTTTTCCTGCAACATTGCTTATATAGTTTTCTTTCCCTATTTTTGCGTTAAGATCTCCTATAATTAGCAACGCATTATGTTTTGGTGTATTTGCGCACATTTTTGTTAATGTCTCGTAGAATTCATACTTTTTCTCGTTATTTGACTCTTCTGTTGGTGCATATACATTATAAAAAATATGAGATACAGATTGTGGACCACATTTTAAAAAGACTCAAGTGTACATGAGGCGTAATTTTTTTCTTGGGGGGAGAGAGGGCAAGAAGCAATTTAAAATGAAGCGTGACTAAGAAGAATATTCGCATTGTTCGTCACGTTATTGAGAATGACCACCGATTAATAATCACTGAAATTGCTTCTGAAGTCGGAATAATCTCTACTAACCACAACTCAAACAATCCAAGACCATTATCTTGCTTCACGATAATGCTAGGTCCTACACATCTGCTCAAATTTAGTATTTATTCTAAACTACACTGAAACAACCTCTCTATAATTCAAGCTTACCATCCTGCGATTATTATTTGTTTGGGCCACTAAAAAGAATATTTGAAAAGCAAACTTAACTACAATAATGACTGGTGTCCCATTCAATTGGATTTTGCAAGACTGGGATCTGTTGAGAAAACGTGTTTCTAAGTCAAGATATTATGTAGAAAAATAACTGTGCATCTTAGGATTTTTATGATACTTAAAAATGTATAAAATAATTTCTGTTTATATTTGATTTGCTAATGTGTTAGTCTTGAAGCTAAAAAACTTGATTCAAATTATAGGTAAGAAGCTTGATCAACTTGATAAATAAAAGAGTTTTTTTTATAAAATCATCAATTTATATAAACTTTAATTTTGCTAATTATTGTTCAATGTGTGTTAGAAGTTGTACGATTATCGCTGATTCATATTATATTGACAATTTTGTACGTACAATTGCAAACTTCATTGCGTTTTAGAGTTGTTGAAATGCATGTAAAACATATGTAAATGTAGAATCCACAGTACCCCACAATTTTATTACGCATTACTTCACCTTACATAAACTAATCCAACGCTAACAGCTGACATAAGAATTAAAATATCAGAATATTAAAACTAAAAGTAAATCGAAACAAAAACTTTCTTGTTTTTGTGCAATTGTATGTAAATTTACAATAACGACATCGTGCAAATTATACCAGCATAGCCAGCATAGCGGTACTGTTTTTAATGGACAAAAACTGTTTGCTTTTGCGAGGATGATTTAGCACTTGTTTAATTAGCGGCTAATATTTAGTTTGCAATTATTTCATAGTGCTATCTAAGTAGTTCTTTCAAACGTAAGCCGTAGCGGTTATTAATGAAAACCAGTTGCTAAAAAGCAGCTAACTAATAACACCCTGCAAGTTTATTTAAAACAAATTCTGTATGTAACATGGTAGCTTTATAACCAACCGTTTATATCAAAATTTAAAATGTTTTATCAATAAACCATAATTGTTGAATATTTATGACCACCGCAAATACTCATAATTATGAGTACTCTTTAATCCAAAGTAATGTTTAAAAAGCTGAGAATCGTTAATTGAATAAATAATATTGTCCATTAAATTACTCATTTAGACGTCAAAGCAGACAAAAGCTTTTTATTGAAATATAGATTGTCCTTAAGAAATGTAAACATAAAAACAGTGTTAATAGAAAAAATATAAACATGTTTTGGTAAAAAAAAGGAATATAAGTATGTAACGTTTTCAAATAGTCAAAAATACTAATAATCTCTTATCTTTCAAAAAAATAATTGGTGATAAGACATTGAGCATTGGACATGGCTAGAAAAATTTAATTTGGAAATTGCCGATGCTTTACCAATTTTTATTGAATTTAATTTTCTATATATTAGTAGTGTTTTTGCCTAATTCCATTAAAACGTTCGGTAAATGATATGAAAAATACATGTCGTGTAGGAAATTGCCTTTAGCATTTACCCCTTAAGCATCAACCTATGGTACTAGGCTGAATGTAATTAGAAAATAACCTAACTTAAAATGAGTATAAAACCTAAATAGATTCTAGTCTGCATATAAACTATGCGAATTATTAATGTACATCTGACGATTTAAACCTCTTCGTCTTGATCGTTTAACAAATCACTGGCTAGTTCTCTAGAATGTACACCGAGTCTAGCTTGATACTTAATATTCATATTTGTGATAATTTCACTAATTGAACTTATGTTAAGGTCGCCTAATACAACAAGCTGCCTGGCACTCAACACCAACGCCAATAGAAACACCCACAAAAACGGAAAACATACCGCTCCATATTAGAGAATTAGTAACAAAAAAACGAAGAGCAATGGCTAGTTTTATTTACAGCAGACTAAGGAGGAAATTACATAATATTCTCGACAAAGTAAGAAACACTACGTCTGAACACTACATCACCTCACTGTCCAAAGACGATCATACTATTTGGAAGGCCACAAAAAAATTCAAAAGACCGCAAGTAACAATACCGCCAATAAGGAAACCAGACAAAAGCTGGGCAAAAAGCAATATCGAAAAAGCCACAGCATTCGCTGAACACATCGAGAAAGTATTCACTCTACCTCCATACAGAAACTCTGAAGAAGAAATCGAAGATTTTCTGAACATACCTTGCCAAATGTCATTACCTATAAAACCATTTTCTCCTACAGAGATAAAACAGGATATCAAAAAAAATCCACGAAAAGCACCAGGTTATGATTTAATAACAGGAGCAACACTAAAGCACCTCCCACGAAAATCAGTAGTTCTATTGACAACAATCTTCAATAGTATGCTGAGATTATCGTATATCCCAGTGATATGGAAATTTGCTCATATCATCGTGATACCCAAACCTGGAAAACCAGTCAATGAAATCAGCTCACACCGACCACTTAGCATGTTACCCAGGCTATCAAAACTATTTGAAAAACTACTACTCGCCGGAATTAGAGCGGACATACACTTATCAACTATAATACCTAACTACCAATTTGGATTCAGGGAACGCCACTCCACTATTCAACAAACACATAGAATAGTAAATACAATTGCAACTAGCCTAGAGGAGAAAACATATTGTACAGCGGCATTCCTAGATATAACGCAAGCCTTTGACAGTGTGGTACACTGGACTATTACATAAAATTAAAACCACATTCCCCAGTCCATACTACTTGCTGCTAAAATCATACATCTTTGAAAGTTACCGGAGAGGCAGGCGTGTAAATAGCCGCTCTCGTGGATGCGGTGTGGGATACGATACCGATGCGGCTCGTAAGGACCAAAAAATGAAGAGGCAGGCGTGTAAATAGGCGCTCTCGTGGTGCGGTGTGGAAACGTAGTACGGCCCGTAGTGGAAGATCAGCCGATAAGGCCAAATCGTCCCTTAAACGGCCGTCGCGTTAGCGGATGGGGGCGGCAACCGATATCAACCAATGAATTGCCAAATCGCTCACCTGAATCGGCTTCGGCTTCGGCTTCGTCGGCGATTCCAAGGTGGCCACCTCTGCGTTGCGGATCTGGTATCTGGGGGATGTTGAGACACAACCAAATTGGCCGAGCTGCGATGCGTGAATATTTGCGGGGTGTTGAATATGCGTGAATGTGTGCGGGTTAAGACACGACCGTATTGGCCGCGCTGCGGGGCGTGAATCTGAATTTATGCGGACTAAGACACGACCGAACTGGCCGCGCTGCGGGGCGTGAAAGCCTCGGCTGAGCAAAAGCCCATGCCGTTGTGTGCGACGGCAAAACGTAGCTGATATCAAAAGGTCCGCATGCCGCCGCGATATAAAGCGGTTCAAGGGCGAAAAGGCCGCCACACCCGATACTTCCAAGTTAGCTTCAACAATTCTTACTCACAATAGTGACAGCCACTTTTAGCTACACGATGCCTCACAACGATACCACCATAGCAACATTTGCTGAAGAATGGCTGCAAGAATGCAGAGAAGACTACAACGGTCAACCTAGACCTTTTGAAGAATGGTGCAATGGAAGATAATGTCAACCACAAGAAGATCAACCTGTCACACGTTACAATTCACCACAAGAACATCAACCTGTACCACGCTAAAACGGAAGCTAACATACTTGGGATTACCACCTAAAACGGAAGCTAAATACTTGGGATTACACATCGATCAAAAAGTTAACATGGCACATCAAAAGTAAACGACAACAAATGAATTTTAAATTAAGAGAAATGCACTGGATAATGGGTCGTAAGTCCAAGTTAACACTAAATAACAAACTATTTCTATATAAAACTATAATAAAACCAATATGGACATATGGTGTTCAAATCTGGGATTGCGCTAAGCCAACTCATACGAAGATAATACAGCGACTTCAGTCAAAAGTACTGCGTACAATAACCAATGCACCGTGGTACGTTTCCAATCAAACTCTGCACAATGACCTGCAAATACCATATGTTAATGATGAAATACAACGACTAGCCACACTCTATAACCAAAGACTCCAAGGACACGAAAACAGAGTAACTAAAAACATAAGCACTGCACTCACTGTCAGAAGAAGACTGAAAAGACAAAGGCCAACCGACTTAGTACAGTAACTACAACACAAGAGAAGCAGCCATCACTCATCTATAGAACCTAAGAGAATCGACAGTGGTTGAAAACTCTACTCATCCCTAGACACATATCAAATTTACTTATTGCTCTAAATTGTATAAAGAGAGGATTCTAAATAAGCTACAAAACCAATAAAAAAAAATGTGAAGGTCACGTTTAATAATTTCATTAAGCACGTACCAAGGAACGTAAACAATGTCTCGTAAAACTTTGGACTGGAACCTTCTGATTATGTCGTTTGCTGCTGAGCCCCATAGTCGCAAGCCATAAGTCCACACTGGTCGTACGATAGCTTAGTACAGGAGAATTTTGTTATCCAGGGACATATTAGGAGTATAAGAGAAATAGATAAACGTTGAGAATTTTTCTCTCTGGAAGAAATTTAAAAATGATATGTCAATGGCATAATTTTTTCGTTTTCAAGACAGGGGGCGTCAAGTTAAAATAAAAAATTGAAGAAAATTATAAATGCATGCGAGTACAAGTGATTTTACTATAATTTATATTGATATGTAGCAACAGCTAAGATTGCAGATGACATATCCAGGCTTGCCGTGGGTCGTGATGGTACCAAATATTTTTACATCAAAGCTTTTAGTCATAAAAGTTACCACAGGTGAACTTCAGAGAAAAATAACTACTAAGATTGTGCATGTCAATTCAGATCTCGCAAGACGCCAAAGATCTCTACCATACCATCAACTCAAATTTCAAGTTAAAAGTTATTTTAGGTTTTGAGAAACTTTAACTGTTGTCGAAGGATTGTCCCCTATAAATAGTTAATAAGATTTCATAAATTTGACGGTAACAACTACAGACATTCTTTTACAATGTCAATAGAAAAATACCAACACTGATAGTAAAAAAGCAAGTTTTAAATGCAAGCTATTAATGTTTCTGCAGGTAAGAGGTGTCATTTAATCACATCGAGAATTCCAAATTCATTCAATGTAAAGTAAAAATCACTCAACTCGCAGACTAGAATTCATCAGTTTATTCGATATGGTTAGAAGTCTGACCAAAAATTTTTTTAGAAGACTTGAATCTGAATTCTATATCGCAATATTGAATATACAAGGTGATCCAAATTAGACTTTAGAATGTTTTTTTTATAAATTAAACACGCCTCTACGACTGTGCTAACATGCGACCATTCTTTTAGCGTAGTTTTTTATTATTATTTTCTATAAGTACGACTATTTTAGCAATTACATCTCTGATGTTCTCATTTAGCTTTGGAATTGTAATAGGTTTATTAATGTAAACGCTTCTTTTCAAATATCCCCTAATGAAAAGGTCTGAGGTTAAATTTCAAGACCGCGATGACCTAATCGATGTCACTCTTCTACGATGTAATACAACCAGGAAATGTGGTTTGAAGTGAAATGAGTGTTTTATTTGACTCCATATTGTTAAAACCACAATTCATATCGTTAGTTCCATTGAACAGGAAGTTGTTTAATATCTCTTGATCGAGTACACTATTGTCAACTTCGTACTTAAAAAAAGTACGACGCAATAATTCATCCAGTCCATAATGCATACCATATAGTGCATTTTTGTAAATGCGTTGATTTATCGTGAACAGTACGTGGATTGTCACTATCCCAGATGTAAGAATTTTAATGATTTGCAAAGTTATGTAAAATAAAATAAGTTTCATCATATAATATGAGTTTTTTCAAAATTAGCCTCAACTGATCTCTAAAATTCATTTTATAAATACACGACTTTTTGGTGATTTTTAGTCTTTGTCATATGTGTACATACTGTACAAATTCAAACTTCCAACATTCACAGAACGCAAACAACACACAATTTAAATCTTAAAGTTTAATTTAGATCATTCTATAGTATTCATTCTGTAACATAGTATAAATTGTATTCTCTCTTATTTCATACTTAAAATTTGTCTCACTCTGTCTTGAAAACAAAGAGTAACCGTTTTATCAATACTTTTTAAAATAATTCTCATTATGTTCTTAATTTATGATACCATTTTTAAATCTTTGCCAGTGAGAAAACAGGATCACAAAAATTCTCAAAGTTGCTCATAAAAAATTTAATTAAATTTGAATGAGTGCCAGCGTGGTCTCGTGGTTGAGGGACGGGCTGCGATGCTAACGGACCCGGTGCTCTCTGATGCCTGGCGGGTGGCCTACGGTCACTAAAATAATGAGTACCTGCGTTCATTCGAACAAGGGTAATAATGTCGTCTTAGGCGCGGTGCTTGCCACATCGACCCGTATCAGAGATGGTGCGCGACGACCGGGCAAACGAACGTATGAGCCTTAACCTCTCAGTTCGCAGTGACGCGGTAAACCATTATTATTATTATTAATTTGAAAAATAATAATCTTCACCTATGTTCCTTTATATGACGTAGTTTTTGAACCCCGCTCAGAGACAATGTCTCATTGCTTGTCCCTTCTTACAAATTCACTGAAAATTCATAGAAACTTTGAAACAGTTATTCAGGAAAGCAAAACAGTTTAATTTAAAAATCACAATTTCTCATTGGTATCATATAGAATTTAGAGGTTCAATGAGTTTACTGGTTTAATAGTGCTGAAAATAATTTCATTAACTTACAAAGAATATTTAACGTAATTTATAAGAACATATATTCAGATATTCAACAGGCATAGTTTTCATCTTTTTCTTTTTGGGAGAGAAAATTAAAAAGATGTCATTTAATGGTTTTATAATATATTTGAAAAAAGGTGTAGTCACGATAGAGAACAATATATCACATTTTGTCCAAAATGTCCTAAATTTTTTATCAATTGTTTTTGATTTAGTTTTAATGTGTTTGTTTATTGCAAAGCTAAAAGCTGTGATTAGAACATCATTTCTGTGCTTACGGTTATTATAATTGGTAAATTATAAGGTCAAATTGGAAAATTTTGGTTAACGCCCTTTATTATGCAGATGACTAATAATATTTTGCCTTATCTGGCCAGTGAGTTGGTCCGCCTGTAGTTATGTAGTGTAATCAACTATTGGTTTTTGCTTTTAGTAGTTCTCTTCCTTTAGTGGTGGTAAGTTTATATATGCAGTGATTTGAGAGCATGATTATAAGCTCTTTATGTTGCGATAATTTGTTCTGATTCCAATTTAAAGCGATAATCCACGATAATAATGACATGACAGTTTATCATACACGTATTACCAATTTCTTCCAAATAATTTAAAATGTCTTTAAGTTTAGACAACTGACTTTCTTTGATTATTGATGTTCCGTTGGCTACTTGAGTGTAATTAAGTTGACACAAACTGTTTGCTTCTTAGCGAGCGAACATTTTTTGCTGTAATTATTTATAAAGAAGTTATTATTTATAGTTTTCAAGATAATTAACACTGCAATTATATGAATTTAAGTGGTAAACATTAAGATTTCTTTCTTTTCAACGGTATTTGGTAGTTACATAATTAGTCGTACATTTAACACATCGCGAGCTTCTATTGCAAATGTTTTCTTTTACGGTATGAGGTGGTTTACATTATCGATTGGCCAGTTTGTTTATGTTGTACGGTTCTTTATTGTCTTCAGTCGACTTCAGTTCTACAAAGAACATGGTAATGTTATTTTTCTGCTTCTCTGTTTAAAACTGGCAAATGTTGTATTGGCAGTTTTAAGGCCGGATATAAATATCAGATTTGAGTTAGTTGCCTTGCTTTTAAGGCTGGAATTGATTTGTGGGGTGTAACTAATATCGAAATTGTTTTGTTTGCTTAAATTGTCTTTGTATTCTGTTATTATTATCTTTATGTCCTCGTTTTTTATATTTAACGGTTTTTCAATTGAGTCTAGGGAAAATTGAACTGTTAACGGTTGATGTAGAATTGTATTTTAGTGAGTGAGATTTGATATTGATAATATCATTTATGTTGAAGATCGATTGTTGATTATTTAATGGTACATACTGACAACTTTATACATACTATAGATGGTGATTTTCATCTGTTTCCAAGAGTACGAATTGAGGAATACCTTATAAAGGTGCAAATTGATTCTAATAACAAGCTATTGTTATTGTTTATAAACTTATTTGACAGTTAATAAAATCAAAAAAGTTTAAACTGTAATACAGCATCGTGACTCTCAGATCGCACATTATGTCACATATTTGTTTTTTTCGCATTTGATATCACTAGGGCTCTAACAAGACGTAGATGTAACCAGCATAACACGTCCGCTCCGTTTGAGTACACAAACTGGACTACCTCATTTTATAAAATAGAATTTTGAGTTACTTTTTTGTTATTCACAAATGCTTTTTTTTATTTAAGTATTGTAAAGAGTAGTAATTACTACCATTTTATAAATGGTAGCAATATTCTTTACTTCGATAGGCAACATAACATAGTATGCCCGGAAATGCTAGAATATTAAACATTGATTAGAACGACAAACTAAACGATTAACTGTTTTTGCATGTTCTCAGGATTTATTGAATGGTTATTGGTAAATATAATTGCAACTGATTTATTCAAAATGTCCACAATTAGCTTCTACACAAGCTTTCAGACATCCGGACCATTCGCCTACTTCTATAGGAGAATTATTGCAGTTGCAGCTGTCAGGGCTCGCTTTAAAGAATTAATATTAGGATATCTTTTTGGACAAAATATGCCTCCTAAAACTGTCCATAACGTGTAATCCAATGGACTGAGATCTGGGCTATCAGAAAGCCAATCCTCTGCTGTTAGAAAATGAGGCATATTATTGCTCAGCCAAGTTTAGGTTGACCGTGCTTCGTAGACGGGTGTGGAGGCTAAAAGATCTAAGACTCGCTTTGAAAAAGCATGTGGTTCAAAAATTTTACTACTTCTTCAAAACATTGACTCCCTTTTCACAAAAATAAATATCTGCTACCCTATCCCAACAGACCTTCGATCAAACATGTTGGATGATGGCTTCCTTAACCTTTGGCACTAACTGAAATACTTCCTTGGATGATTTAGGGTATACCTTGTCATTTTGTTCGTTGAAAGATTCCTCTACTGCAAACATTTTTCATCTTGTTTTCATCAAAATCTTTCTGTGGCCTCATGCGTGTACTCGGTCAACAACTTCCTTGATTTTACTCTCTTTTTAAAGCATATATCAGCAAATATTCCGCATATCTTTTGTAAGCGGTTAGTTCTAGATCTTGAGAATAACACGAGACATTGATGTTTTAAAATTTGCTCTTCCAAAACATAATTTTCTCCTTACAAAAATGATTTCGTCTTCTAGATCTTGGACGGTCCTAGATACCTCCAGTCTCATTAAATAATTTTATAACGCGACATAGAAACATAAGGATAATGCCTAGAGGATACAGGGTCTTAAAGGTTACACTTTTTTTAGTTCCACACTTATATAGTGCTATTATAGCAATACGGTTTTCTTTGTAACCGCACTCCATTAGTAAATAACCAAACTGGACAAGAAACACAATGTAACTTACAACTTTAAGATTGGACAATTGCAACCCTAGTTAAGCTCACAGATATCTTGATGCTGTGTAAAGTAAGAGTAGGTTTGATTTTGTAATATTTATTTATGGGAGTACTAGGTATCTTAAAATTATTCTTTCTGAAATATAAAAACATTTTAAAGTTTAAATACTAGTTTTAGAGTACAGCAATCAAATAAATCATTATAGTCTCATCAATATTTTATTTCATGCGACAGTAAAAAGGATAGCATATCTCTAAGTGTTTTCAGCAATTGCATGAGAAATATAGGCATTATGTTTCATTTTCATAACAATGCAACCAATGAACGCTTTGACGATAAAGTTATGGTTTTGGTGCGTACTGCTGAGGCAGTTTGAGCGAAAATATTTCCCAAACATATTCTGAAAACTTTTTATTTACAAAAAATAACTAGGATCAAAATTTTACAACGTGCATCAGTAAAATAAAATTCGAAAAATCTTTTACACTTTGTTTCTCATCACAACCTTTTAGTTTCGTTTATCATCTAATTAATTTCAGGTAACTTACTTAATATTAAACTTTTTCTTTAAAGTTCTTTAAATTTGAAATGTTTCTGCAAGGCCTGAAAACCTGAAGAAGTCTATGCATCAACATCTTCAAAACTCTTTAAGCAATAGCATTTATCGTACGATGTTCAACAAATATGTTAATTAATTTGCAAATAGTTATCTCAGTGTTTAAGGCAAATACATTCTAACTACCCTCTATAAGTTCAAATTGTAGCCATATGTTATAGGATGTAATCCCGTAAGCTGGTGACACATTAATACGATTTAGGAAATCCACAGTTTCAGTCCAAATAGCCGGCGAAGTAGTAAGAATCCGCGCGCCTTCCGCTGTCCCATTCAAGCCGTGGGAAATACGTGCTTTCGCCGAGGTCTTTGGCTTTTGTAAATTGCGAGATGTCCTCGAACTTGCGCTGCTAATTACAGTTAGGTTGGGCTCCCAATAAGCGGCTCTTAATATGCAGAAGGCTGTTATCAGCAGATCGCTCGCGACTTCCGGGCATTCGCATTCCCGAAAGCCGCTAATTTAGCGCGCCGCTCGGACAATGAACGGCCTTACGGCTAATGCAATTGCCTAGATGGATGGGAATGCATGTGGTCGAACTTAAGTTGCATCGCGCCTCTGCGGGCAGCCGAGTGAAAATTCAGCTTGAATATTCATGTTTACACGCAATCGGGCGAATTCGAGCCCGCAGGGACAGATGCTTTGCATTAGAATGCCGTTAGCATCCTGCAATTTCCATTTGTAAGCGCCGATATTTTCTCGGCCTCGGAAAAAGTTCGTTAGCAGCTCTGCAGCTTTTACTTTAATTAGTGGATGATAAATTTGCAGTTTTACATGAGTTGAAGTGGAAGTCTGCTGGAAAGATTCTTTATATATTAATAATTTTATGACCTTTGGGTAGATATTATTTTAAGCCTATTATTCAAGTCGTCTTACGGTCTTACAAGGAAACATAACTTTTTGTTATTAGGGTAATTTTGCAAAACAAATAATAATCTGAGAGCTGAAGTACCACAAATAAGGAGATAAATTAGCCAATTAATCGATAGGCACCCTTAAGTCTATGATGCACATCCGAATCTATTGTTTGAGTTTAGTTTTAAATTCGGGTTTGTTAATATGGGGTGACTCAAAATAAACTTTATGGTGCTTTCCCAAATAAAACAAAATATTGTAACAATCCGAATTTTATTGCTTTCAGTATAAAGTACAGGCTTTGTAGTTACATATAAAATATAATGTCTACCAAATACTCCCTCTCCCAGTTCTGCGCTGATATACCACCATTCTCTTGGCGAAATTTTTTATATTTATTTTTAATATTTACACGTCTGATGTTCTCTTTTATCCCTGGAATTGTAGCAAATTTGTTGACATTAACCTTTTCTTTCAAATAGCCTCAAAGAAAAAAATCTAATGGGAAACAATATTACCCCTCTGTGAAATAACACGATCAGGAAATTTTGATAGAAATAAAGTGAGTATTTCACGTGCTGCATGACGTGTGGCTCTTGTTGAAACCACATGTCACTAAAATTGAAATCGCTAGTTTTCTTGAAGACAAAGTTGTTTAGCATCTCCCAGCAACGTACATCATCGCCTTGCCAGCTTCGCTCTCAAAAAGTAAAAAATAATGATTTATCCAGACCACAACGCACACCAAACAGTGCATTTTAGTGAATGCAGTGTTTTTTTGTGAATATCACGCAGATTTTTATTAACCCAGATGCGACAATCCATTTAAAAAAATAAACTTTATAGCACAATATGAGTTTATTAAGAAAATCTGCATGAATTGCTATGTGCTCTAAAACTCAGTTCACGAATGCACGACATTTGATTGACTTGGCCATACCAACTGACAAATGCAAACTTCCAACATTCACAGAACAGAAAATTTGGGTCACCCTATAATAGTACACGATTCTTTCTGAACTATCTTGTAGGTAATTCACTTCTTATTAGCGATAAATATAAGCTTCAAAATGCATTATTCTGATTCCACATAAATATAAAGTTTATTTTATCTTTTCTCTTTGTTTTACAATACAAACATTATTTTAAATTATATTTTCATTCCATTTTTATCTACCCCAGTTTGAAGTATTATTTAAATTAAATTTTTTGCACCATTTTAGTTTGTGTTATTCTGAAAATTAAACATTTCTTTAAGTTCCAAAAAACGTTTTTATTATCTATATTTAAAATGATTGTAATTTCCCAACTCTATTTCATTTCATAAATAATTATCGGTTATAAAATTAATAGAAGTAACAGTAATAACGGCATTTTTATATTTTTATGTGGTTTTCAAAAAATAACCGAGTACTATTAAATGTGATGAAATGGTTTCGGCAAAATAATCTCGATTTTTAGAAAGAACCTGTTTAAAGCGAATGCAGACAATATAACGGCATGTTTGGCGGTCCGTCCTAATGAGCACGTCTTTCGATTAGCTTAAAAAACTAATTAGCTCTTTCCTGAAATACGTTGAAATCGAATTGGTATAGCCGACTTCTCAGCAACATATTCCCAGATACATATATCTTCTGTCGACACAGATAGTTATAATATTTTATATTAATTTTTTTGATTTGTTGTATAATTATATCATTATGCGCTGCATCTTGCATTTTGTATTTAAAATTACACTCTTAGCTGCAACTTTTATTATTATATTTCCAGTAAGAGGTAATGGTCCACCTAGTCATTTTCTTTTCTTTTGTATACTACAGTAAGTGATGCCGTTTGGCTCGGAAATAAATGGCTCCAGGCAGTCACAGACTACGTAACGGTACAACAGCCGTACCATGCTAATCAACGTAATTAAATTGAAAAAGCAAAGCGGGGTATTTTTTAAAATAATTTGTTGCAATTTACTTGTATCCTGTTTTTTATACATTAAAAATTAATGGTTATTTTAATGGCAAACTTCTCTAATATTAATTTTTAAATTATGGATGTGGATTCCATTATCTAAAGGAACACTCAGAAGAGTAATATCTATGATAATACAAAAAAGTAAGTATGATAAGTATGTACCTTTTTCATAAGTGGACCCTTTATTTATTGTGAAATATTTAAATCTTGTGCTGCATAAAGGACTGTAAAAAGGCAAAGAAATTTCGTATTGATAAGAATCAAATCAGTATTCACTGTATATTTACAACCACATCTACTCCCTCTTCTATCCGATCCCCACTATTTTTTAACAGTACATCTAAGAAATATGTGTTCTAAATTTGATTTTTAATTTAGAGAGAGATATAAAAGTTACAATAAATTCAAAAACATTTGAAGAATTTTGAACAGAGAATGACTGAGATTTGAGAATTTTGGAAAGCTGCTGCAAAAGACAAAAAATATTTTACTTTTTTTATTTTTCGCTACTGATTTTTATTCTATCAGTTAACTTAGCTGTTTTCATTTTTTTAAATTACACTTAGAGCATAATTCATTTAAATAGCACTGCAATAATAATCAAATATTCTATTTTACACTATGATAAATTTTAAATCAATGTTCAGTTTGAAATTTATCAACCAGAGCACAAATGTTAAAGTTAATACTTTTTCTTAGTCTTTTGTAGTTTCAACTGTTTATTTTATCCAAACATATAATTTTTACTAATCAATATAATACATTCTTTCTGAGCGTAAGGAATAAACTGTTAGAGGCGATTAAAACGTCAAGCACCGGTGATCTAGAATTACACTAATAGAAGATTGAAACCTACTTCGTTCAATTACGCAAAATAATTGCAATCAACACTTATTGGCCGTTTGATCTGATAAATTGCCCGATTTACTAGATTTTTTATATCTCGCCTAATAGCTACTACCTCAGTTACGATAGAATTAAGCTATAATTTGTTTACTGGTCATGCACCGCTCGCAAAAAACTTGCTCATTACAATTAAAAAACAAATTCATCTAAGTCTGATCTAAAAACTAACCAACTGAGATAAATTCCAGCAGTACTTTAATTTGCTTGATAGAAGAACCCGACGACTTAGATGCGGCAAGTCTTTACTTAACTATTTTGCCTTAAAATCCAGCTTAGTGAAACTAATGATATATATTTCGCTACCAATATACCTCTTCATATTAAAGAATTTATCTTCTAGGGAGAAATGCAAAATAAGTCGTAATACTGCTGATAAACTAATTTATGAGCACTTAACGAGAAGTCCAAAATGCTAATTTTAATAAGTATATAAGTAATCTAAACCAAGAGATCACACACAACATGGAAAGATACTAGGAAATTTAAAAGAAACCAAAATAGCATACAATAAATAAGACAACCGAACGGTCAGTGAAAAAGAATAAATAAGAAAAAGCAAAAAATATTTCCAGACTATTTAGCAAATGGCTTTAATCTATCTAAAGCTGCACCAATTATAGTTAAAAATTAAATTGAAGCATTCTCAAATTACAATAATCTGTAATTTTATAACTTTTTTCTAATTTCAGAGATGTGTCTGAATAGATTTCTTCCGCAAATTTTGAAAATAACCTTCAAAGTTTTGTATCACGCCAGGTTTTTCCACAAATTACAAAATGTGCAAATTAAAAAAGGAATTTTTTTAATAACTGATGTAACATGTGAAAATATTATCTGGAGGGACGGAATGAATTGTAAGCAATAAATAAATATAAATACATAGCTGCTGACAAAAATAAAACTGTGGAAAGTATGCCGTACACGCTTCATGAGTACCAACAAGCAGGGAACACCAAATTTCCATGCTTTTTGTGCGAATAGGACTCCAGAGCTAGAACGTAACATTGGATTCGCCAGCAGTGGTCAGTCAGAAATACATTTGCACCTGGCGAAAAAACGTTGTTTGACTTCCACTGGTTGATCTCTTGAATATACTTTACACCTTTAGACATCAAACCTGACCTAATAAAGCATTTCGTAGCAGCTTCAAGCAGGGACAGTAAATGTTTCAGTATCTTGATATTAGGTTTCCATTAATCACGCATGAAAGAATTAAAGCTGGCATTTTTGTAAGTCCATAAATACGAAAATTAATGGCAGACAACGTGTTTGAGTAAACCATGAGTGAGTGCGAATTGCGAGCATGGACTGCATTCAGAAATGTGGTACAAAACTTTCTGGAAAAAAAGTTGCATATTACACCATTTTAGTCGAGGAGATGTTGGAATCCTATAAACTGCTTGACTGTAAGAAGAGTGTCAACGTTTACTTTCCTTATGCTCATCTAAATTTCATGACAATCTTGGTGATTGTAGGGAAAAACATGGTGAGCGTTTCTATCAGGATATTAAAGTGATTGAAAAGAGATAGCAAGGAAAGTAAACTGTACATAGATGGCCCATTATTGTTGGATGATGAAAATAGACTGTGCGGACGGACACCAAAACAATCCAAGAAGAGGAAGCTAAGAGGGAGCCGAATGGTAAATGTTATATATGTTGGCTTTTAAATTTTAATTTATGTTTATCTATTCCTTAAAAATTTATTCAGTTTCTCAAAGAACTTTTTACACGTTGCAAACGTTGCCATACTTAAATGTCATTAAAAAATTACGTTTTCTAATTCTCACATTTTTGTGATTTATGGAAAAACTTGACGTGATACGGAATTTTCTAAACAACAAAACTTTGCATATTAGTGTTATCATTATCTATTAACCTCTTTTTGCCATTTAATGTGCAATTTGAATTAAACCAGTTGAATTAACCTAAAGTATTAATTATAATAAATAATACTGTAACATTACTAACAATTTATAAGTGCATCCCAAGTCTTTCTAAATATCCAATTATACTGAAATATGCATCATCTTAATGGTTTCTAAGCCTGCAAAAAATCAAGGATGTGTAACACCATATCTATCGATTAGGTTTTGCACTTGATTGGTAAAGTGTTTAAGAAGCTCAAAAGACTTAGAGACAATACTGATATATTCACATAACTACCTTAACATTAATTTGGATTCCGTAAACGTCATTCAACAACACATCAGACGCACAAGATCGTAAATAAAATATTAAAAAGTTTTGAAACCAAATATTTAGTACTGCACTTTAATCTCACATGGAAGAACTACATTTTATTAATTTGTAAATAGTTAAATTCTAAGCGCAGGAAAATATATTCATTATCTAGATTTTCTATTTTTGTACAGGTTACCAGTCTGTTCCTAACTACACAGCCGTGTAAGTACTATTGACTCTGTTGGGCTTACCCCCAGCAAGAGGTTAGCCCAACTCGTTAATTTAGACAAAGAAACATGGACTTTACAATCACCAAAGGCGCTTGCATAAGGGTAGGAGAACATTCGTTCTTTGCGGTTGCTTTTGATCCGACCTTTAACTCGTGGCTATCGTGCTCCCAGTATACTAATTACTAGGCAGCAAGTCCAAATTACCAATTAATAATAATATCTTTTAAACAAAACTATACTAAAACAAATTTGAACATGTGGGATAAAGCTGTGGGGATGCGCTAAGCTTATATGATCGAGAACAATTTAATAATTCCATTTCAAGGCACTTTGAACATTGGTATATGAAGTTTGGCGTTCCATTTGTCATTAAGGAAATTAAAAGATGCGTCACAAAACAAAAGCTTTCTGAATATAATAAACCTGCAAAGCTTGCAACGCGTAGCGAAGTGGAGAAGCAGTCTCCCAAATTTGAGAACCCTCTAGCTGACCTTTGACCAATCAGTTTCATATTCACTAGCAAACAAGCCTTTCTGGTCAGCTGTCGATTGGTGAAAACAGAATTTGGAAATTCCCAGCCGTTCTCGAGTTTTTGCTCGGACGGACGAACGGACAACATGAAGTTAGTAAGTGACTCCGCTTCGCTTCGCCACTTAATAATTAATTAGCGCAGCAACCATAAACTTATATTGCATCTATTTCTTTTCACCGTCATAATGTTCTCTTAATGTATTGCCATTTTGTTACTTCAAAAATATAAAAAATTTAATTTTATTTAAATTTATGCGGATTTGTAATTTCAGTTTCCATTTAAGTAATCATTGGTTTTAACAATATTCTTAGTACTTAATGTAAATTCAGGCATGTGTTTTTGATTACCAATTCTAAAGTATCCTATTAGCTTTTTCAATGTTATTCTGTGCCTTGTAACTGTGATTTACTGTAATCATTTTATCCATTTTTATTTTCTCTTGTGTACTTTCCTTTTTGTGTATCTACTTAAGTGCGTTTTAATTATCTCTTGCTTATTGTCTCTTTGAATTATCTATATACAAAACCCTTCCTTATTTTCATTTTTACATTCACAAACTTAGAAAGCGCCGAGTGAGCCTTTTTTAAAATCTATAGTAAAACCATAAATATTTTCTTGCCACTAAAACATTGATGGTAGTTTTGTATGCGATTTTTTATATTTAAATAATTAAGGTCAAATTATATAATGCAACTATAATTTTGTACTATAAGCTCATTGATACATGCAGCATAAACATTAAGGCATGAAAAGTATGTGCGATAGAAGTATCATAATGAAGAAAAAAACCACATGGCAACCTAAATTTAATTTGATAATTTTATTCTTTGGGAAAACGGTGTTCTTTGGTGCTATGGTCAATAACGTTATGTGCTTCAACTTTAATTTCTTCTCAGTTATTTTATTTTTTTAATTTATGGAATATTAATATGAAATTATATATAAAATTCATTTAAACCCCTTAAAAATATAAATTTTTCCTGATTCCTTCATCTTAAAAGAAATAATTTTAAATAATCTTAAAGCGAAATTATCCTTATATTTAACAAATACTCCAAGATTATATTAACAATGGATACTAAAGTACTACTCAAAAATATCTTGTTACTCTTTGTAATAAACGTACGAAATAGAAAGCAAATAGTTTAATAAGTTGCGTGGTGAGCTACATCTATAACAGTTCATTATATTGAGAATTTTGAGAAATGCTTAAATTAGGTCTACTATGTCGTAACCTTTACCATAAAGCATGGCACTTACAGTTTAGTGTGGAGATTCAAAAGTAGGTAGCATTGAACTTCAGTTTTCTGAAGAAGTATGTACTACAATAACAGTAACAAGGTACTACGACATTACATGCCCTTTTTGCACCCAAAAACATTGATGTTTACCGGTCAACATAGAAAAAATGTGGTTCCAACATGACTAAGCCACAGTTTACACAACGCAAGATCTCGATACCAAGTGTTCCACAATTCTCTCTCCAACATGTAATTTTATGTTTCTGCGATACTTTTTTGTTCTACAATTATCAGATTTGGCTGTTTACAATTTCTTTCTTTTAAGTTACCTCAAATAAAAAGTTTACGTTAGAAATCGTGGTACAATATACTCGGAATAATATCAGTAGAAGTAAGAAAGCAATCAACAGTAGAATAATACCAATTTATCTGAAACTCGAAAATAAGGTAAATGTTGTACAGATATATGCATCCACCGAAAATGCAGCAAACGTCGAGAAAGATCAGCTCTATCAAACATTCCAAAATGAAGTAGATAAAGCAAGAGATGATGGGGAAATGTTACATGTTATTGGAAACTGGAATGCAAATACCGGCAAAAATGTAAATAGAGGCCATGAAACGATAGGGAGATACGGAGGACAAGACACCCTAAACAGAAACGAACAGAAAATGATCAATTTCTGCATTGAAAACAAATTACTTATAGAAAACTCGTTCTATAATCATAAATAAATTCACAAAATAACCTTTAGATCGGGAGAAAGAAATGTAGAAATTGCAATTGATTAATACATAACTTATAATACAGAAAACAGGAGAAATGTTACAAATGCAAAATGATAAGAGGGGAGAAAATGAATACAGATGATAGACTTCTAATCACCAATACAAACATTAATAAACTTAAGAAGCAAAAATGCAAAGTGTACGAACATCTAAATATACATAAACTAAGAGAAGAAAACACACAAACAACATACATAACAAACATACGGGAGAGTTTGTCAAAGAAGATGAAAATGACTGCAATGATTGGGATATCACAAAAACATGAAACTATTTTAAGGAGAACATATGCAAAACTATAGAAGAAGTATGTGGTATATAAAAAATAGACATACGAAAAAGAAGAACGGCCTAGTGGAACAAAGAAATATTTTGGAAGGAATAAAAATAAAACAAGAAACCCCTATATACAAAAAATATGAAACAAAGGAAACAGGAAAACAGCCGAAACAAAGATCATGGGAATAATTCGAAAATGATATTGAAACAAAATTCCAGAAAAACAAAAACAATCCTAAAGAATTCATCAAAAGGCTAAGAGGACAATACGGAAAGAAAGCTAGAAACGTTTAGAAAGAAGACAACACACTAGCAACAGAAACTACAAAAATACTGCAGACCCGGAAGGCATATTATAAGAATAAATTTAAACAACAAGAAGGACAGGATCAACAAGGAGATGTTGAAAATATGGAAAGAGATGAGGAAGGTATTAAGAAATGGATAAAAAACAGAAGGATTGTTTAGTTTTCAGTAGCTGATTTATTAATTTTTTATTTTAGAAAACGAAATGTTTCCTGTTTTGCTAAAATGGGTATTTTTTAAAAATTGTAAATTCACTCTAAGTGTGCTAATAAATTTAAAAATATTTTTAGTAGACAACTTAAAATTTATTTATTAAAATTAATTTTAAATCAACTTTGAATTGGCTTCTTTACCGTATACAATACCCACACGTTTGTTTTACTAAGTCCCAGTCCCCTATATATATTCCGCTAATGTTAAAAAAAATCTTGATATAATTGACGTCAAGTCCGGTTGTAATTGACCAACTATTGCTAAATATGAAATATTTTAAGTAAAATAAAAACAAATTATAGTTATTTGGGATAATTTTCGTTAATTCCGGTCAGTGACTTACAAGTACAGGTATAAAGATATTCTTGGAACAATAGAAGATTTGATCATCCTTTGAAACTTTTGGATTTTCAACATTTATTTTGTTTTGCTTGTGTTAACATTTTTCTTAGAAATTTATTTCTTTATTAAACCAGTGTATAATTTGTAAATTACCCTCAGTTCGTGTTATTGCTTTCATTCGGTCGGTCGAAATGTTTAAAAGAGAAGTGCTGTCGTTGGATACTAAACTGACAGTTATTTAAGAAATACAGAATGGTTCCAGTCAGTGAGTAAAAGATATCAGATTAGTAAGCAGTGTGTAAGTGGCATTTACATATACCGGGAAAATATTTTAACGACTTCTACGAGCTATAGTTCCCAGACAAAACGTTTGCGCCGTTCTAATAGGGATGACTCGATATTGTTGAAGTAGTTTAAACCGCAGAGACGTCAAGGACTCTCAGTAACCGGGGAAATATTAAAAGCTAAGACCAAACGACTTAAGCCTGGAGAACAATTCCAGTGCTCTCAAGAATAGCTGGATATACACACAATCTGTTGTGGAAAAATTAATGGCCAACCCAACAAAGTTTGTCATGACACAGCGTCAAGGTAGCTAAAAGACATTTGGAAATGCTGTGTGAGACATATTATCAAAAAAATATTTTCAGTTCTAATAAATTCAAATTATTTTATGAAATAAAGCCTGATAAGACTTTAAAATTCAAAGGAGAAAGATGTACAGGGAGGCAAAATTCGAAAAAAAGGGTGACAGCGTGTCTCTGCGGCAACATATCTGGCATAGAAAAAAGAAAATTTATGATAATTGGCCGTTTTGAAAAGCATAGGTGCTTTAAAATGTAATAAGGCTTCCTGCTACATTAGCACAATAACAAGTTATGGATGGTATCATTTATTTTTGAAAAAAAATAATGAGTTGGGACCGAGAAAGGTCGACACATATTACTAGTGTAGGACAACTGTCCAGCTCATCCAGTAGTGCAAAGTTCAAAAAGTATTAACTTAGTGTTTCCACCATCGAATACTACATCTATCATATAACCGGTGGACCAAGGAGTCGTCCACAGCTTTACATTCCAATATAGAAAGCTTTTACTCTTAAGGAAAATGAATTTTGAAAATTGGATGCATTTTACTTCTAGACGGAATTTAGCTTGCAGCCAAATCCTGAAACATTCACTGCTACAATTAGAAACTGTTTTTGTCATTCACAACTGATGAATTGTAAGCTATTGGAGAACTAGGTAGAGTGTTTCGTTCTTATAAACATTATCTCTTTTTTACCAATTTTTAATGTTCAATATTTTGGAGTAAAATTTACGTTGATTCACATCTTACATTAATCTGTCATTGTCGTGTGTATCTACTGTATAGGGGGGCGCATATGTATATAAGAAATTAACATTGGACTTAAATGATGTATTGTTTGCAGGATGAGAAAAACCTTGCAAAGTGGGTGACTAACAACAAATTCGACTCTGTAATAAATGCCGAAATATTGGACGATTTTGATGAGGTGGATCTGCACTTGGCAATATCACGATTTTATCGGATTTTCTTGAGAGAAGAAAAAGGAGAATCATGTGACAAAAGGAAGAGCCGCCATTAAATATTATTACCCCTTCCACGGGTTTAGAAATTATAAAACTAATTCAAGCCTTGCTAAGGCAGAAAATCTAATATACAGACAAAATTAAAGATGAAAGTTGAAAAGATTTATCCGAGGTTTAGGTCAAATCACCGATTTTTAATAAGAAAAATAAATAGTTGTAGGCCTTAACGGTTAAATCCAAATTGTTACTTAACCCCTTTTTATCCCAACTGAATCGGTTATAGTAGACTTAGGTTATACTTGATCAAATTTGACGTCCCCAAAAGTCGACTATAACCGGACTCGGCCGCATTATCATATATCTCATGGAAATTAAGCTTATGTATGACAATCTCAAGTATTAAGATAATGAGTCTTTTTGTGTAACTGAAAGAGTTAACCTTTATGACTAGGGTTAAAAGACTAAAATCATTGCCTGAGACTACGATAAACCAAACTAATTGACAAAGTTTATAAATGTATGCTAAATTTAGGAAATAATTTTTGGTTTCTATCCAATTAATTGGTTAATTGAAAAAAAAGAACTCCCCTAATATAATTTTTCCCAAGTGGAAATAGAGAATTAGATAATATGGATGATTAGCAAGTACATATTAAATATAAAATGGATAATAGGTAATACTCTTATTTAAAATAAAACTTTCCTTGAAAGAAATCAAATTTTAATAATAAAATATTCTTTCCCTGGCTGTAAAAAAGTCCCTTGCTAATTTAATAGTTTTTAAGAGGAAGATCTACTCGACGCTTAGCTCAATCTTTACAAGATATTCTGTATATTACACGGAACTAACAGAGTTATTGAGATTTCCCATCAAAAGACTTCAATGCAAAAGACAATATTTTATTTCGGCAAAAACTATCGCAGTACAACATTCAAGATAAATTAGAATTTTCTTTTGTCACTGGGAAGTTTGAAGAACAAAGTGTATAATAACTATACTGTACTAGAAAAGTTACTACTAGTTACACTATGACCGCTGGTAATAAATTGGACAGATATTTACAAAAATTAAAAGTTAACATGAAAAATCATAAATTTCTGACCTTTTCAGTACAGCGCATTAGGCATTTAGGCTGTCCAAAATTAATTTTATTGTTAAACTTACAACTGTATCCGCCACCAAGCTTTGATAAAACGATTACAAATGCTACATGAATATCGTCATTTTTCCATATTCTTTTTTCTATAATTCATCAACAATAAGTGAATTACTTTTTAGTGCTATTGTTAAATCTTGCACTTTTATTTCTAATCGCATCTTCTTAAAAGGACTATTGCAGATTTAATTTTAATATCGATATACATGAAATTATTTTTTTATCTTCTTTTGCGGTGCCGTGGTCGTCAACGGTTGTTGGCTTTCATGTTTACTATGGTGGTTTAATTGACTACTGCTCGGAACAATTGAATGGTCGTCTTCACATACCAATCTCGTTTACCGGCTATTTTTCCCTGTATAATTAAATGGAGATTCTCATATTTTTCGGGGTGTCTCATTATGTGACCGAAGTACTGCATCTTTTACTTTTTATAGTTTTAACTATTTCCAATGTTTATTCATTCGCATGAGTACCTCGTTATTACATATTCTTTCTATCTAACTTATCGTTAATAACCTTCTGTATACCCATATTTCGAAGAATTGTAGTCGTTTAAGTGCAGTTTTTGTTAGTGTCCATACACCATACAACAGAATAGGGAAGACATATAAACTCACTATCCACATTCTTAAATCAATTCTTAGGTCACGAGCACCTATAAGCCCTTTCTCATCCTAATGAATATTGCCTTGCTTATATATGGATCTTAATTTCCACGAATGAGTCTCAGTTTTCATTGAAGGTACTTTCCAGATAAATAAATTTTTGACATTCTTCAACGCTGTGCCGTTTACCGATATGTCGTTATCTTCTACGTCCCCTTCTTTACTAATGATCATATATTTAGTCTTCTTGATGTTTAGTTTCAAACCGAATTGTTCGCACTTACCTGTTAATTGATTCATTACATTTTGCAAACTCTCACTGCTGTTGGTTATTACCAACGTGTACCTAAAGTTATTAATTGGTAAACCGTTTTAAAATATTAATTCTTCTACAACATCAGCAAGGGTCTCATTAAATATCACCTATGAGTATGGCTGATGATTTTTTTTATGTGCATATAAAATTTATTTTAACATTTAGTTTGTGGTACGAATTTTGTAAATAACTTCATTGATCCTTAAAGAATCCAATAAGCTCGGGCAACATCAAACCTCGCTACTGAATGCTTCATTTATGCCCGGAAATGTTTTGCAGATCTCATCATTTGTATGGAGTTCCTCTGGGGAGCGCCAAGCTTCCTAACGCAGTGCACCTGAATGAAGCCGTCGACGTGGAAACCGCCCCTGCGGTGCAAAACTAGATCGACGCGACAGCCGAACCAAACGCGGGGCGTACGCTTCGGCGGAGAACAGGTGAAGATGGTGTACCTGCGAACGCCCTATCGCCCACTCAGGAACGCAAATCCCTTTGAAATCGGCCAGGCGATAATTAATCTCGTTACATTGCTGCACTACGCAGAAATCAGCTCATGAACGCCATTTTCACGGCGAAGCCGCCCCATTTACATCGCCCGCGACGTCTGCCCACTGAAATTCAGGTAGCTAATTCCCGATAAACGCCGTACCTGGTTTCGAGCGAAGAGCTCGACGGAGGATTTTGTCTACCATATTGCTGCGCGAACTTGACGGATGACGATGCTTAACTGGAAGAAAACATGGTACATCTAATTCATTTTTAAACGGCCGTGAGGCGGTCTTTTAAGACAAAAGGGGCGTGCGGGTTCATGGCCTCGCTAACAATGAGTATTAATTCCTAACATCAATCCTAACTAATTTTAGTATGTAAATTTAGCCAAAGAGCACCGGAATATTAATGTTTAGGCAGGAGTTCGCCTTAGAAAGCTTATTCCCGCAAGAGCTAATGATCATAAAAAAGAACTACTTTAGCTTTTAAGACAATATTATTATTTTTTTACAACAGCTAAATGCTAATGTAATTTTAATACCCTAATTAGTTATGATTTAATAGTTATAGTTATTAATAAAAACTGTTTTTCATGATCGCTATTTAATATATAACTAGACGAAAGTAAATGTAATGCTATCATAATGGAAAACCTAAATGGAAGAGTGGGAAGCAGAAATGAAGAAATAGAGTGGTACCTGAAATATATAGAGAAAAACAAAAAACACAAACGGGTAAAGGACCCTAAACTTCTATATAGAAGATGAATTAGTTTTATTAGACTCACATTTTCAACAGAAGGGAATAGTAAAGTCACAAGATAAGTCAGAAATTCATAATAGATTACTTTTGAGTAGGACAAGAAGTACGCAGAAAAGTATAAGACGTAACAGTATGAGAGGATTGGAAATAGGTTGTGATCACTTTCTATTAGTAATGAAATGGAATAATAGAAATAATATAAACTTAGAATAAAGAAAAAGATGCAATAAAGTAAGAGAAATGTAAACTAGAGCATCTGGGCCGAAAACTGGCGAATTAACTGCATAAGAAACAAAAGAGAAAATACTAAAGAAAACGAGTGAAAAAAAATGTGTGAAATAAAAAAAAATTGGTGAGCAGAAGACATTAATAAAGCAATTAAAAGAAGCAAATATAAAAAAATGGATTATAATGAATATAAACTGTTTTTAGGAGCAATAGAAAAGGAGAAAGAATAACAATACTATGCTAAGAAATAAAATAAGGTAATGAAATTCTAATAGATGAGGAAAAGATACCTTATTTTAACATTTTGTTGGAAGGAACGGAGCTAAAGCAGAAAATATTGAAAAATAAGTCCCTGCAACCTCATCAAGTGTGGAAGATCAATAACAATCAGATGTATAATCTTGGAAGATGCCCAAGAAGCAATAATAACAGTGTAAACGAAAAAGGTACGAAGATATTATCAAATAACGACTGATATGCCAAAAATAAGAAATGAGAAAATAGTAGATAATAAAGATAATAATAAATATTAAATACAGAAGCTCCAGAAGAATGACAAATCGGAACAACCATACCGATTTATAACAAAAGAGGCATGAAAATCTGCAATAACTTCAGAAGAATTACATTATTAATCTTAGTAGGTAGAGGGGGTTTAAGATAAATCTCTAGAAAACTAGTAATAATGTTTTAAACCGTACAGTAAAGTGACGGACGCAATTTTCTTTATCGTTCATATGAGTTAGAAAGCAATTATAAAGAACATAGACATACATCTATGTTTCATGGACTTACAAAAGATATTTATGAAGATTTTTCGAAAAAATAGGTGTAAGTGGAAAAGATGTTAAAATTAGAACACGAAAAATGATGCATGTTTGAAACCAAAAAAGGAATGAGGTAAAGCTTTTTGTCGCTTCGTTAGTGTTTGTAATAGTTTCAAATAAAAAAGTCAAAGAAGCAGAAAGATTCGTAAAATAATAATAGGTGTATAAATAAGTTCTCAGCTTTTTTCTGAAAAAATTAAAGTTTTATTTAAAAACAATCAAAAAAAGCTTAAGTATCAAAATATTCTCCGTTGGCATCGATGACCTTTTGCCATCTTTCTGGTAGCTTGCGAGTTCCCTGGTGATAGAAGCTCACCGGCTTCGAGACGATAAAGTTATCGATGCTGTAACGACCGGAATAAATGATAATCGGAAGGGGCCATGTCTGGGATACACGCCGCATGTGGGAGAAGTTCCCAGCCTAACGCGTCTGCAGCTCATCCGTGTCAAATGTTTGAGGGTGTCCAGCGCGTGGTTGATCTTCAAGACTAATCTTAGGTACCACTTTTTGCAAGTTGCATGACTTACAGCATTCTCACCATATGCAGCACAAATCATTTCGGTGGCTTCAGCAGCGTTTTTCTTAAGATGAAACGCGAGGTGGATAGAAATGCTCTTTTGCGATTGCCATCGTGATCACAGCTGATTATTGAGTTTATGTGCATCAAACGCCAAATCGCATGATGTTTCGAAAGACCAAATGTCATTGCTTTAAAACCCCAAGAGGGCGGACTAATACGTTACATGTAAATGGTGATTTGCATATTGTGAAATCTAAAACTAAGAACTTATTTATACACCATTATAAGGTAGGCCACTGAAAAATAAAAGAGATAAGAGTTACAGAAGTGATACATGGAGTCGACTTGGTGCTGATCACTAACAAAAAACGAACATTAGATTAAAACCTAAAAATACATAATAGCAGCCTGGAAGAATCAGACATTAAAATAAACAACGAAAAGACAAAGACAATGATTATTAATAAAAATAGAAAAGAACAAGTTAAATTAAGGAACACTCTTTAAACGAATTAGTCAATTAAAAATAATATTTCTGCATTAGATACATTTTAAAAAAATAAGAAACACCTATTTTTAAATTATAATTTTTAAGATAAAATTAAAAACCGTTTTCTTACTTAAAATGATATAATTAAATTAACAGCTATATGCCCCATAAGTAGAAAAAGATAAACAGTACTAATAAAAAGGTGGGCAAATAACTGCAACCAACAATGCAGGCTCTTCTAATATGACGCACCAGAAAATTCAAATTATAAACTTGAATTATATAAATAACACTGACTTTTGTCTATTTGATTTTAACAATTTTTAACTACCTTTTCTAATAGCTACTATTTCCAGATACTTTTATTTTTTTTATGGAAGTGTCCATACTTGGGAACAATTCAAATATTAGAAGAGGAAACAGTTAAGAGACTAGAGACAAAAAAAAGACTTCAGCACAGTCAAAAACACGTTTTTATATAAAAAAGAAATGGTAAAACAAATAAAGATGAAGATATTTAAAAGAGTAGTCGCCCTAAGCTTGACACATGGATCTGAAACTTACATCTCAACATAAAACCAGAACAATAGAGTAAACAGAACGGAAATGAGACTATTATGGAAAACAGAGGGTATGAACAAAGTAAGAAGAGATAATTTGGAAATTAAACCAATACTAAGCGCGATGGAAGAATAACAGTATGGATGACTAGGTCACGTAATGAGAATCGCAGAAGGTAAAACTGTAATCACAAACATATGGAGGAGAAATGAAAAGAAGACCGAGAAAAGCCTGGGCTGAAGAAATTAGAAACGAAGCCATTAAGCATGAAGACATTAAATAGAATAAAGTGACTTGTAAAGTGTAAAACGAGAGGAGAATAGAATGAGGCAATGCCAAAGACACCAAGAACATAACCTAACCACCCCGCTTTCTATACCCACAACAGTAAAAGAGGTTCTAGGATGAAATCAGTATTTGACATAATAAATTTTTAATGACTAGAATTTAAAAATGTTTTTGAACAAAAATAGAATACCCTTCGCTCTATTTTTTATTATATCCTTGTTTACATCCACTGTAAATAATTTGTGATTTTGTTATTATTAACATTTCTTTTTAATACACTTTTTTATCATTTTAGTAGTCTTTTCTAAGAACATATTTCAGTTCTTTATGGTGTGGTTTAATCTTAATGTTCTTTAATAATCGTTTTGACTTGATATACCTATATAACAATCCTATTCATCTATTTATTTTCTTCAATCTCAATACTGTGAGATAAAAAATCGTCTTCCAATAAGATTAAGGTTTTTGGCATTGCCTTGCTACTTCTATGTAATTTTGCTGTCTGTATCCTTATAAGCTTTTTTCAGTCTTTTTTTTTGCTGCTACTATTATTTTTTATTGCTTGTCTTTGTTTCCGAGGCAAGGTTTCGGTTCCAGGAGCATGTTGATTTTTACCTCAGGCAGGGTGCTGGCTTGACTTGAGAACTGGGCTACTCAATCCATCCAGCCACTATGCAGGCTGATGGATGAACAATCGTCAAAGCAGCAAGAGACAAATTACCAGTGGGCAAAAGAAGTACAGGAAGTCCGCGAAAGATATGAAGTGATAATCTCAACGCAAACAAAAGATAGGCAGGTAACGCAGAAAGAACAGAAAATATGCCTGTATTAAAGACAGAAGAAGAAGTCTTTATTTGTTTTACACGAATAGAGTCTGAGCAGTCGAACATTCTATATTAAGTCATTTTGTTCTATCTACCTTACACTTCGTTCTAATTTTTTATCTTTGAAATTTAAAAATTCTACATTTTTGTTTTTACCCTTATCGATCTAATTGATTTCACGCCATTTTTCTGTTTTTATACGTTTTCCTTCTTCCATTTGCATTCGATCATCTAATTTTCAAATGCTTAGGGCTATAGAAAGACCTTTTGTTTGAGTACTACACTTAAATTATTTTTTAAAGACTGTCACTTTAATTTCACTTTGTTTTTCTCTCTACTACGATTGTTCCATTTGCTTAAATAAAAAATAAAACGATGTGTGACTACGGACGGCATTCTATAAACGAAGGCAAAATATTTAAAAATAAATTATAAACGCCTTGCAGGAAGTAAAATATACTACACTCGAAAAATTCGTTGAGAAGAAAATGATATACTTAAACTTCGAGGAGATAAAAAATAAATCTAAAATACACGACTGAACTGAAATTACTGTAACCGTCAACTTGTGAGAGTCGAGCCTCCCTAAATGGTAGACAAGGAATATTAAGCAAAACATAAAATGAGGTACTAAACAAAATTCTAGAAAAAATGTTTAAGTAAATTCGCAATTAATTACTTGGAGGATTTTGCGAAACGGCCATTTTACCGCATTTCCCATTTAGGTTGCCTTCAACGCAGTTGCTTGCTTCCGGCACAACAAGCGAACACAATTGCGTAATTAGGGGTAACGTTAAATTAATGAGTTTATCGAAAAACTTCCCACCGCAGCCGTTAATGGGATTGCTTTGTTAATTGGGAATGACCTCAATATACCTCTGTACGTTCGAACGATTATCTGATGCAGTACCTTTGCCTATGCAATTAACTTCATGTGCACGTAACTGCATTCATAATATAGTACTTAGTTATTAGTTTATTAGCTTTATTATATGTTTTCGCATGTGTATTACTATTAAATTACCCATTAAATAATACTTTTGGGCCGTTTCAAATAGTTGTAATTTAGCGGCAATGGAAATAAAAAGGGTGGTATTAAATTGTGTTTTTATTATGACTTCTCTAACTATAAATGTGTGCTGTGGGTTTTTACGAATTTGTATTCGTAATCTTTCGCCCCTTCTAACATAAATGATTTGAAAAACTAAATAGTTTATGTTTTAATCTGGCAAAGCTGTAGCACAGATTTAAAATTATACTTTTGCGCATAAAGAGATAGACCTGGCAAATCTAATTTGTAAAAATTATTAGAAATTAATTTTTGGTGTTCCTAATATTTTGAATTTGTAATTCAGATTTATAATCGATATTTATCTCTGGTTTAGTATTAAGCAATATCATTTGTGTTAGGTATTTAAATTTATTTGTTATGTGACGGTGTAAATGTGTTTTTAGTTTGAAAAATAAGGTTTAACTGCACTGAAAGATTTCCGTGTCCGTTTTGGCAAAATCGACGCTGACTGACCTGGCCCTGCACACTTACAAAAAGTGGGAGCAAGACTATAAAACCGTTAGGTTGAGGCGAGTCAGTTTCTCTCTGTACCATGTCGCCTCATGTTTATTAAACTTAAGCGTAACAGCAAGAGGAAAGCGATATTTGACTTCAGATGCATTCTGACTTAGCTGTGACTATTAAGTAGCCAATAAATAGAAGGTAGTGAGCCAGTGCCACCGCTGCCAACGCTTTGGGCATGCACAACGCTGTGCGGAAAGAGTAACCACTCCGGGGACTGCAAGAAATTTCTTTGCATTTCTAAGCAAACTATCCTTTGGGAGGATTCCGGAACGTGGATACCACTGCGCTCCTAAAAGCTGTAGAAAACATTAGGGGCGACAACGCAGCAGCTTTGCGGAAGTCATACCAGGGCTGATGTCTTCCAAGGATGAAATGAAAGTCATCCTTGGCATGTTCAGTAGCCACTAAACAGCTGGGTTACCAAGAAGCTTCCGCCACCTAGAAAGCGCCTGTACGAAGCTTCACTTTTAACGTCAGGACTTCCTAAAGAAGAAAGAACAGGGGCTAGAAATTTTGTATGCTAAGAATGTTGACGCTAACGTCTACGAGTCAGTTTCTCCATCCTTTTCAAGACCAAAAGCCGCCATTGCCACCTACCGCCCGTATTGCGTGCTTAACCTGAACAGCGGCCCATTGAGTAAAGTTAGCACCTGATGGCTTAAAGTTTGATTTTTAGAAAGAAAAGGGGCAATACTTATACAAAGTGATTTAAAATGATAGATTCAATTTTCCACGACTATATTTCAGAAACTGTAGATTATATGTATATGATTCACATAGTACTGTAAATAACATGTCTTAAAGTTTCGAAGACTACGTCTGGAGCATCCCGTGCTAGTACACGGTCATGCAGCAGTATTATTTGTGGATGAGATTGCTACATTGTAGCACAAGGTTCTTTGAATTCGTCAGTTTAATAAAACATTTTATTGTCGTTATAACGTTGAACCTCCAACGTGAAGAACCATTTGTTGTGAAAATTATTAATTTGACCAAACTGGTTGTTTGTGGAAAGGTAAAACCATGGGCCGACCGTTTATATGGGAAGAGAATGTGGACAAATTCCAAAAAGTTTAAAGCGTAACCCAATAAAGCCAGCCGATAGAGTGAGCACAGAACCTGGACTGCCACAAACAAACCATCTAGCGTGTGTTGGGAAGTCGTTTAATGTTCGACCTACCTAATATACCGCCTACAATTGGTACTGAGTTTTAGCAAACGACAAGTTAAGGCATGCAGAATTTTCTAATGGTATGTCCGAAAACATGAACGATGACACTTTCCTGTCATATTTAATTTTTAGTAGTACGGCAACATTTCAACTAAGTGAAAAATTGAATCAACCCAATGTTCTATAACATACTCATGTAATACTGAAACATAAGAGGCACTCCTCGAAAATTGATATGATCTGTGCCATATCTAGACCAAAGGTTTATGTACGGTTGTTGCAATAACGTATCTTGTTGCAAAACTGGTTTCTTCCTCAAATAAATGAAGATTCAGAAAACACCATTTTCCAACAGTACGCAGTTCCACCATTGACTAGCGGTGCTCAATGCTTTCTGAATGCACCTCAACAGTTAATAGGTAGCATTGGGATTAAAGATTTGGCACTTATGTTTTGGATCCCGAGATCTCTTGAGGATCTTCTTGGATCTTCTTGTTCGTAAAAAAAGTAGTTTATGTACCACCTCTGTCAAAAACCTTAGACGATCTAAGAAACCGTATCGCAATTATAATAAACTCAGTGACGCAAAACATTTTTCATCATGTGTGAGGTGAATTCTGTTACTATTTAGGTGTTATTTGTGCACTCTAAGTGTTTCCCCCTAAACAATTGTAAACTTGAATGTGAGTATAATAAAATGTAATTTATACCTTATATACCACTAGTCCCAATTTTGAGTTGTAGAGTTCATAATTTTAGTTACACAGGTGATTAGCCATAATTAAAAAATGCACAAGAATGCATTTTAATTTCGTTATGCATGTGATATTTGTTACTTGTGAATAATTGCAAAAAATGCTTACATCACGACACCATGTGGCGTTAGCAAATCTGGTAAATATAACTTATTGCTAACTGTTGATAATTCTTTATATAAGACGATTTTAATTTTAGGTTTTAAACTATGTTTAAGGTCTTCCTGAGATAATTTTTTGTTCGTCTTCTTGTTTCTTATACTTAAATATTTTATTTTTATCTTACCTACTATTTTTGTATTAATCATTTCAATTCACTTCTGAAATGTATTTTATAATAACAATTGGAAATGTTATTAAAATTAAAATCACAAAGGTATTGTTCTTAATGGCAAAAATAATTTTAAAAAAGTAATTTTAAATTATTTGTTTATTTTAAAAAAATGGTCTTCTATTTGAAGAGACTAAAAGATCAAAATGTAAGATAATATGTCAAAGGTTCATTACCCAGGATACAAATATGAAATTGTGAATAATTCAGTGAATCATATAAACGAATAAATTAAAATAGATATTAGAATAAAAAAATAATAAAGAAAATATTTGGTAAAATATTAAATACAGATAATGTCTATTGAAGAACTTTCAGAATAAGCTTTGTATTATTTCGCTTTCCATTATTATCAAGTTACGCCAATCCGGGTTTTCACTTTGGGCTAAAGCAAACCGCATACTTTTATGCCTAAGGCACTGTTGGTGCAACAGCGACACTTTGCAACAAATTCCGATAAACCGTTACGACCATTACTTGGCGTCACGTCAGACCTAATTTTTTGAATCATCAACTTTAGAAACCAAAACCAACCGGGAGCTCTCATTTCGACTTTCATGCGTCGGTGAAACGTGACACCTTTCTTTTCTGCGAATTTCTGCCCGCAACCAGATTTGGGGGTTTTCCGAAAAAGTGGGTCGATCGCTTCCGCGCCACGGTACCACGGGTACTTCGGAGAGCACAATTGGGGTTATTACCACTCGAACTGTTCATTTTCCGAGTAATGGCGAGAACAGTTAATCGGTTCAGCTGCAAGCATCCTCAAATTCTTTAACCCACTTCGGGATTACCTGCCGGCGCCGGCGATGCAGGAAATGAATTGGCAGTTCGGAAATCATTGAACTGGGGACACTTGATGATGTAACAGGACGTGCTGGCAGGTTTATAATTTATCTTGGATAGCTCCTGAGCTTTCCTCGAAGAGGAAAACATCCTGGAAAGCGAGTTTTCGATGTGGATACCTTGGCGACGCGACAGCATTATGCCTCGTTTTCGAGGTGATTAAAGCAGTTACCGTTAATTAGCTCTAATCAGGATGGACGATAGTTATGTGGAATAAACAAATGGCGACGGTGTCTAACCAGTTTGGAAATTAATAGACGACAGATAACCCCCCATTACATCTTCGCTTGATGCTTGTTTGTACTCTCTAACAAGTAAATTAAATGTATGAAATTGGAAAGCTTTATTTACATAACAATTTATTGGTTTTTCAAAAACAAATTGTAATTTTTAGATACAACTCATGACAGACATAATTTAGTCGAAGCAAAACAACGTTAATCATACAAAACAAAATCATGTTGAACTTACCTTACTGGACGACTAGAAATATTTACACGTAGAGGAAACGAATATTTATACAAATAAATTAAAATAAGTTACTTAACGATGCAATTATAATAATGTTTAAATCCGACCCGTCACGATAACATTTTAAAATATCCGCGAGTGTAGAAATCAAGTCTTGGGCCCTCAGCAGCATCGGCGTGGTGCGCTGCTGAACATGCCGTGCTATAGCGAAATTGCGACCGTTCGAAAATTCGCGCGCTAGTCTGTGGAGGTCATCCCCATGGTCGCGGTCGTAACCTAGCCGGTGTTAAGCAAGGACTGGCCGAAGAAGGCTCCGCCATCCTGGGGTACGATCCAGGTCAGCGACCTCTTCGGCAGCGCAGTGTTAGTGCTGTTGCAGGTACTCAAGAGGGGATGTACCGTTAGTACTCTTTACTTTAATGATCGACTTTGAAAGACCGACGGAGTCAGGTGTTAGGGAAGGAAGACGATGTGGAGCGGCGTTTTGGCAGCGCCTCTTGCGTAGGCAACTCTTCCGCCGTGAAAATCGGTTTATTTTTTCTTTTACGCTTTACCAATATAAATTCTCGTACATGTATTTATTTATATTTAGATACGTATAAGGTACAAACTTGAAGCTAAAATAAATTAATGTACAGAGGTCTAAAAGCTAATTCAGCCAACTGTAAAACAATAAGGTCAATTTTAATTATTGCAAAAATTCTTTATTAAGAATTTGTTCTTCTATTTCGCTATTTTAAAGTAATAGTATCATAAACTTCTATGTACAGAATTATTGTGTCAAGGCCAAAAAGCAATTCTGAAACAGATTTTAAAAAAGTAATTAGATTGCAAATAACTCGTATGATATTCCTGTTCTGTGTGACCTTCAATTTAACTAAAATAATGAAACTGAGCTCATAGCAGCCATTAGAAAATTGTTTTAAATACGAAATTTACAATTATACATAATAGTTAAATATAATATTTTCTACACTCTACCTATTTATTTATATATCGATACTATTTATTTTGATTTAGATACATTTTGAACCATTAGTAATGACAATCTATTCAGCATATAAAGATTAGGTAAAGTTTTTAACATTAACATAAATGACTTGTAGAAAGCAATCCATTGATTGTAAAATTAGTAAGTAATTTTTTAGTTAACTAATTTAATTTAATCTGCACAATAGATTAGAGAGCTTTCGTTAGTTTCAGCTAACACTTTTTTGGCCAAATCATTAGGACGCATGTCTAGTTTGTCGCGATATTTTACATAACTCATTTTTATCTTTTCCCACACTGATTTTATTTTAAAATCACTTTGAATTACTTAATTCGACATATACTACGCAGTACTAACAAATTAATCTTAACACTTTGTTCTAAAATCTTTTTATTTTGCTTTATGAAGATATATTTGCCCCATATCAATCTTATATCAAGATGCAATCCCAAGTACTTTACTTCTTCGCATGTGGTACCCTGGTATTGTTTAAAGTTGCTGCCGGAAATGATGATATTTCCTTAGGGCAAATGTAATGTGTGTGGATTTATATTCGTTAACACGGATTCACCATTTTCTGAACCAATTTTCAATTTTATTTAAGTTGCTTTGTATGTTCTGTAAACCGGTAGTAGGTTCGGTATGTGAGATTAGCACGAACGTGTCAGTTGCAAATGTGGCTAGCATTGCTGATCTAATTTTTGGTATATCTGCAATATAGAGAACATATAGTAGCGGCCCTAGTACGCTGCCTTAAGGTACTCCTAAAATAATGCGGTATTCTTCTGTTGCTTAATCAGAAATCATCTGCAGTTACATAAGATTTAAGTATTTGATAAAAAATGTTTGTACTGTACGCATTTATGTCATGCTTGGTTAAACGTCCGTTGTATACCCAAAAATACAACAAAGCAGAATCCTTTGGGTTCCATGTCGTTATTTATCTTTTTGACTAGTCTATTTGATCTGTAGTCTCATAATTTCCCGTAAAAACGAATTGATGCTTTAGTATTAGTTTCTGTTGTATTAAAATTGGTTTTAGACGTTTGAAAAGTAGGTTCTCAAAGATTTTAGCTAATAAATAATATTTTTCGATCGCGTTTTTCGCCACTATTTACGAAGTCATCTCCTTTCTGCTATTTTTTGTTTGATTGCTACTGAATATATTTCTTTACGTTCAATTGCGTTATAATCAGCTTGCTAAGAAGCGTCTTGTACAGTTTTGTAATGACTTAAATTATATTATCTAGATCTTGTTTTAATTTTAGAGGCATATCTATGTTTATTGATTTATTAAGATGCCATATGAGGGTATTGAAATTTGTATGTTTGCTAAATAGAGTAATTAGTTTATTATTTACGTTTACATTTTTAATGATATCAAGTAGTCTTTTTTATCGTTTGGCCAACGTGATAGCAATAAATTGTAACTGAACAACATTTTCTTTTGTTGAGAATAAAATATTTACTCATTATAGAATTCCGAATATGTCTGCCTTATATAAATTCTATCTAGAAGAACTTTTTTGTTGAAGCTAATAGCTATTACATTAATCAAAATGAAACAGAATAAAAATTTTTTTTTTGAAATATATTTAAAATGCCAAGTTAGCATAGATTGTTAACAGCGTTAGACTACCATTTTAATGTATTTTTATTACTCACTGCTTTTGTATTGTTTTGTCCAATAATGTAATATATCCACTTGTGATTTATTACAAACGCATGACGTATTTGTGTTAGCAAACATATTAACTAACCATTAAATTTAAAAACCGCTGGTCAATCACTGGCGGACAGGTGTGTGAATTCGAGCACAGGTAAATAAATCTAAATTTTAGAACCTTCCGAGTAAGTTCTTAAGTAATTGTGTTGAAGCTAGTAAATCTTTCTAGTACTAGAACCAATGTTATAAAAAGGGAAAGCCGCAGATAATTGAATAACATGAATTAGTAGAAATTTCTGAATTTTTGGAATTATACAAACGTCCTACCTAGCGCGAGGTCCAGAGTGCAGGAATTCAAACTGCTGCACTTATTATGTACAGGCAATATGATAGCAATAGTTCCACAGCAGATGAAAAAATGTAAAGAGATGGTGAAAACGATACTAACAATAAAAAGGAAACTTTCAAGAAAAGCAGGAAAACAATACGAACACCTATTAAGAATAAAATAAAAATTCTATAATTAACTGAAAGGCATACTGTAAAGCCTTATATAAGAAATTCAGCTAGGCAGAAGCAAAAATAAGGAGTTGGTTAAACAAATATTTGCATTAGAATAAAAGCTAGAAATTTAAAATAAAAATAAAATTTTTTTAATCAACACTAACGCATTCTTCATAATCAATAAAATAAACAAATGGACGAAGTAATCAAACTAATGAAAAACAAAGCTAACTAATTTAGAAAAAACTCTAGTTTTCATAGACTTCGATCTAATGCGTTAAGAACATCATATTTATGCAATAATTTAAAAAACAGAGCAAAAAACAAAATAAAAAGGAAGATAGGATATTAAAAGTTGTCTGGAAATATGGAGAGGTGCGGAATTGAAATGCAAAAACGGGCGGTTTGATGAAAAAACAGCAAAGCGGATATACAACAAAAACTGAAAGTTACAAAAAAGGACGGACTTTCGAAGACAATTGTTGCACAACACCGACTAAAGAGAAGAAAGGACATTATAGTTTGTGCTACATTTTTTTGATTATTTTTTTTATATATTGAAATCCCAATTTATTTACAATCTGCACAAGTTGCATTTAGTAAATTCTGTGATAGATTATTTGGACATGTAGAGGCATCCCCAGTGGGATGCTTCTGTAACAATTGTCATCTAGATGAGTTTTGAGTTTTTGTGTATAAAAGTAAACTTATAAACTAGATCTTAAAACTAAAATAAAATTAACGCAAGACTTTATATTGATTAAGTAGGGATTCTAGTGGGCAAGTTATTTGGTATATATTTTTGGAGTCTTCGATTGCGATTTTGGGGAACTATAAGATCCATTAATAATGTGTTGGGGTGTGTACTAACACGGTCACTGTATTTAGCACTGAAACGGCTGACTTCTTCTTTCACTGAAGGCATATGAAGATCGTTACGGATAGCCGTGTTTGACGCGAACCAGGGCGCGTTCACAATCATGCGCAGCACTTTAGATTGGAAGCGTTCTAGGATTTCTAAGTTAGAGTTGGGAGATGTTCCCCAAACTTGAATCCCGTAGCTCCATACGGGTTTGAGAATTACCTTGTATAAAAGGAGTTTATTCCTTAATGATAACTTCGACTTATGTCCCAGTAGCCAGTACATCTTGGTTAAAATTAATCCCAGCTGCTTGCGCTTACTGAGGATATGCTTGCGCCATGTTAGCCTTCTGTCAAGATGTAACCCAAGGTACTTTACTTCTTCTTTTTGCGGTAAAGGATTGTTCTTTATCTGAACCGGGGGACAGGTATCTCTGCGCAGGGTAAAGGTTACTTGAGTTGACTTAGACTCGTTTATTTTGATTCTCCAGCTTGTTAACCATTTGTCAATTGCAGTTAAATTGGCTTGAGGTTTTTGTGAGGCTGCGACTGGGTCTCTGTCGGTAAAATGTAGCTGTTGTGATTTCTGGTATTGTCAGGAGGTCTGCTGTGTATAAGAGATAGAGCAGTGGCCCGAGAACACTGCCTTGGGGTACACCAGCGTTGATCGGAAAAAGATTTGTGGTTGCAGTTTCGTATTTAACCAGAAAGTACCTATTAAGGAGATAGGATTGCAGGATTAAGAAGTAGTTTAGGGGGAGGAGTGTTCTTAGTTTGCGTAGGAGTCCCGCATGCCACACTTTATCAAATGCCTGTGATATATCTAGGAACGCAGCAGAGCACTAGTGCTTGTCTTCAAAAGCTTGATTAATTGTTTGAACTACCCGATGGATTTGTTCAGTTGTTGAGTGCAACTTTCGGAAACCAAACTGGTGGGATGGTAGTAGCTTTGTGGTACATGGAATGTACGGGATTCTATCGAGAAGACAACCTTAAAAAAATCTGGAAGCTGTTTTGAAAGTGTATATGACCTAAGCGTTATGTCAGAAACTACACAGAAAAGAAATGGCCTAGTGAAACTAGAGGACTACATCCATTTTAAAAGTGGAAATGTTCAAAAAACCTTTGAGTCAGGCTTTATGGTGAAATAAACTTGAATTATTTAATAAATAAATTTCAACCAATATTCAACACATTATGCACATTAAAGGAAAATATAAGAATAACAGTATTGTAAAGTGTATGCCCATATTGAAGTCTAAAATAAAGAGGAGAAAGCAAATGCTATGAGAAAATTAGAAAACAATATTAAAAAATACCTCACTATGACATTAAAATGGTGATTGAAAACTTCATCGCTATGGTGGATAAAGTGGAAGTATATAAGCCGGTAATAGAACATTACAGCAAATATGCAAAGAGTAATTGGTAAAGGAAACGTAAGAATTACGTCAACGTACTTCCAACAAAATCTAATACATCAGGTAGTTAGAGGCTATTAGATGGAAATGTATTAAATAAAAGACATCTTGTCTTGGTGGATACAAGAAACATAAACGTAAGAAGCTTCAAGAAGTCGACACCGATTCAGACCATATTCTTGTTAAGTTTTAGGTATGTCATAATAGACCAAGGAGAATCACTGAAAGAAAACCTAGAAGTAAACGATACAAAAATCAATCACTATAATACATTCATTGTAAAACAGAATAAAAATAAATTAGATATAGGATAACGTAGACTTCAACAAATAAAAAAAAACATTAGATGTGGAAACAAAATGGGAGGAGATGAAAACAACTGGCTTGACAATAAATGCAAAGTGGCACTTATAATATTCAAGCAAGAACATACAGTGATGGCAAGTAATATGCAAAAAACAAAAAACATTTATCAGGAAGGTAGAAGAAAGCAAAGAGGGTTTGCAGAATTAAAAAGGCAAGTTAAACAGTGGTTACAAACGATTTAAGATGATTGTGTATGTAAGAAATGTCTATATGAAATTAAAAAACGAGAAAGAAGGGCCTGAGAAAAGCACAATTATTGTAAAGAAAAATATTATTTGGAAAAGTTGAAAAAATCGAAAAATGAAGAAATTATTTTAAGAAGTTTTATAATAATAATAATAATGAAAATGACAAAATACTTAATATTTTGTGTCATGGGAGAATGCATGAGAGGAAAGAACAGAAAATGTATACCAAATAGCTCCAAGTCAAGGGGAAAAAAGACAACAATTCGAAATTGAAAAATAATAAAAATGCTGAGGAAATGGTATTACAGTAGAATTACTGAAACTCTGTGTGAGAGTTTATATTGTAGTTTTCATGTCATAAATTATGCGAAGCAAATGATTGCAATCTGTATTATGTCCTGTATATAAAAAACTGACAAGACAATATGCAAAAATTGTAAGGGTATTGCTTTACTGGATCTGACATATATAGTTCTGGTAAACTGTTTGAAAATTAGAATAGATAATATAACAGACACAGAGATGGGCGGCTATTAATGTGGATTCCGCAAGAATAGGTCGGTGAATGATCAGATCTTGTAATAAAGCAAGTGATAATAAATATCTGTAGACACAATTTGCCTTTAAGTTTGACGTTCTTCGATTTTAACCATGCGTACGATAAAGTTAAAAGAGGTGAATGCCACCAAGTCAAGGGAGATTTAGGTGTCACGACTAAACTGATAAATTCAGACTGATAATATATCTGTCAGAAACATTTAATGTTAATCAGGGCCTTAGAGAAAGAGTTTTTTATCGTCCACCTTGTTCAACTTGATCCTTAAGAAAATATTTTGAGAAAATACAGGCGTTATAAGAAGTTTAGTAAACACCAAAAAAATATTGGCTTCGTATTAATAGAGACATGAGCAAATATATAGAGGTGCAGTGTGACGAATTGATGCCAAGTTAAAAACAAATAAAGGAGAAGAATATGACTTCGAGAAAACGTCCGAATTTAATTATTTAGGTATAATCATTACTAACAAAAACAAAAACAGTTTTAAGGTGCGAGATCCTTCTTAAGAGTATTTAAGATGGACTATATATCCAAAACTATTAAAGTGCGAAGATATAGGACTATAATACGACCGGTAGTGATACACAGAGATGAATTGTAAACTATGAAAAAAGGATCAGCAAAGGCTAAACATCTGGAAGGTGAAAATACATGGAAGAATTTTCAAAGGCAAGAAGATTGATAAACATTGGGGGAAAAGAACAGATTATGAGACATATTATGTATACGAAAAATTTATTCTAAGCCAAGAAATCGAGGCGCAAAGGATTCGATGGCTGAAAGATGTTGCAAAGCTGGAAGAAACTACGGCCACAAAGAAAATTTTGAAATGTAGAATATAAGGAATACAGGTGAAAGCGAACTTGTAAGCTCTTTATGTAGAGAATTAGGAGCAAGAGCTACGAGAGAAAACTTCGGATTTACAAGGGCTTAGAAGGCCTATCTGAGTTAATACATATAACGATTAATATTCATCAATATTATCGCTGCTTAAGAGCTCCAGTTGTAGCTTTACTTTTCATGTGCAATGATCTTTTTCCTAGGTTACAAGTAGATTAATTATTTCACGTATACGCCTCCTAGATATTAAAGTAAATTAGTCTGTACGTACTACTTTTAAAGGCTTATAACTTTTTAGCCTTTGAGCGCCAGAGGATGGCACTTAGTTTTTCGGATTCTACTCTTCAATCTGAGTCGAATGGCACTAGTCTGAGGTCTCCACGATGTATGTACCAGAAGTTTAACGATATACAATAATAACTAGTTAATAATGGATTGCACCTTCGTATTAATTTATTTTACCGTAAAATGAGTTAGCTGCTTGTGTTATGGGTTGCTGTATAGTGACAATAGCAACTTCTCTGGGCAGTTGTGAATATCTAATATATCAGCGTTAGTGACGATGTGTAACACAGGACTTGTAGTTTAAATTGGGTTTGGAAGTGGTGTTCCAGATATTGAACTTAGAGGTAAAGATTGGTCACATTATTAAGCGGCGAAGTGAACCGGAGTCACTTACTAACTTCATGTTGTCCGTCTGTTTGTCTGTCCGTCCGTCCGTCCGAGCAAGAACTCGAGAACGGGTGGGAATTTCCAAATTCTGCTTTCACCAATCGACAGGTGACCAAAAAGGCTTTGCTTGTTTGCTAGTGATTTTGATCAAAGATCAGCGTTATCAGGGACTGCTTCGCCACCTCGCTATACGTTGCAAGCTTTGCAGGTTTATTGCTTTATAGATTGTTGCCACACTTCATTTTAAGTAAGGAGCTCTTGTTGAATATTGGCTATAGCATACTAAGCTTTGCATGTTTTAGACAGCATTGTATTTATTTGAAGACCCCTCGTTAAACTTTTGATCAGATGTACTTTAAAATACATTTTTGTTTATCATGTGGATTTAAAGGTTGATTTAGCCCAAATATTTTTATTTATATTTATCTGTGTTTATTTTTATACATTAAGTGTTAAACAATTTTCTTTACGTATTGTTGAGAATAACGCCCAGCGTGGTACCGTGGTACATTTTCCGGACCTTTCTGATGCCTAGCGAGTGGTTTACTCAGTCACTAAAAATAATTAACTACCTGCGTTTACTTCGAACAAGTGATAATAAAACGGCGGTCGTCTAAGGCGCGGTACTTGCCACATGACCCCTCATTATAAGATGGTGTGCGACGATTGGGCACAGTGGCAGACATATGACAATCTTAACCTCTCAGTTCGCACGCCATACTCCCACGTGGGGTGTTAGAGCCTTATTATTATTATCATCATTTTATTGATGATAATATCTTACATAAATATGTTAAATAAGGTGGAGCCTAATATAAAATGTTGAAAGACGTCTGTTCGTATAAGATGACTTAATTAGGTACATGAATTAACCCTTACCTAGAAGATTCTGTTAATAAAAAAGCAATGTAATTATTTGCAATAGATGAGAAAATATTTTAAATTTTATTATTTTGTATATAAGTCCTGCAGTCTAGAGTTTACCAAACGCTTAAACCATATGAATGCAATACAACACGTGTGTATCTTTTTAAATATTTCTTCTGTTCTTTTACCGTTAGTATTTAATGTGTAGTAAAATGAGTAGATAGGAATATATGTTTTTGTCATCCAGAAATGTATTTAAACGAGTTTATTTAGACAGTAAGAAACGAAGGACGGTAGCCGGTTTATTATATTGTTTACCTGGCTGAATTATGATTATCATGTCTCCAATTAACAGGAGATTATCCAATTCTTAAACTAATATTGAAGATTGACGATAAAATATGAATCTGTTTGATGGATCTTTAAGAAACAAGTTTGAAATGATGTTCAAACGAGGAGTTCTCTTAGATTTTATTTTACTAATGTGCTTTTTTGTTTTAGATAAAGATATTAGTTGTGAACAAGTAATAAAGTAGGATCAAAATTTTTCAATTCCCTTAGCATTTGTAGGTAATAGTTTGTATTTGCTTCGTTTCTATTCAGATAAGCTTTAACATGTTTCGCTATTATTCACTAGTTCTATATATTTTTTTAAATAAGATAAAGCATGTATATTATATGGTTTTGGCCATTTAAATATAGGTGCGAGAGCGCGACAGCCGCGACGTAAAGGCTTCGGCCTGCCAGAATAACGCGCGGCGGGCCCTGCGTTCGACTCCCAGGTCAAAATAACGGCAAACATCGAGTGCTCTCCGGCCATCATACAAACACCTTTGGCGGTCGTAAAGTACATTCTCCTTCTTCTAACGGGTCAGACTAGCCACCTGCCCGGGGTACGCCCAACATGGCTCATAGTACTAGAAACAGGCTAATAGCCTATGTAAGAGTAGAAGAAGAAGAAGAAGAAGAAATATAGGTGCAATCGTATTTTTTCTGTTGCGTCCCAAATGCGATGAATTATTACTGTGTTGAAAAGTTCCATTACTTTATCAATGTCTTCAGTTGTTTAAAGATTTGTAAACATGTTAATGTATTTTATTTCTGAAATTATCCTAGTCAACGGAGCCCTTATTTAATTTGGTAATATGAAAACAGTAATTTGGAGAACAGTATCGGATAAATACAATAGGTACTCGTTTAAGCTCCGTGAGTATAGTTTGATTTATTACGATATTATATTCAACGAACTTAAAAAGTTCGTTACTGAATTCTATATGTCTGTCGGTCTGTCTGTCGCTGTCACAAAATTATGGATTTTTTAAAATTTTAAAATGGATTCTTATAGGAAATTTTACGCTGATTTCAAAATCTAAATCAAAGTTTCTATCTCGAATAGTTTTCGAGATATTCGACTTCGAATTTTGGGAAAATTTCGACATTGCGATTTTATGAGTAATTCTTAAAAAAATTTTACGCTGATTTCAATAATGAAATCGAAAAAATTCTATGTCGAATAGTTTTCGAGATATTCGACTTCGAATTTCGGGAAAATTTTCGACATTACGATTTTAAATGTGATTCTTATAGGAAATTTTACGCTGAATTCGAAAATGAAGAAAAAATTCTATGTCGAATAATTTTCCAGATATTCGATTTCAAATTTTACCGAAATTCGAAATCGAAATCGAAAGGTTTTTTAAAGTTCGTTCTGGGATTGCTTACTGAATGGGTAGTGGGTATATTCCGGTAGTGATCTAGTGTGGGAAATAATATTTTCAAGCTTTACCCTATTTTAATTGATTATTCTGTAGCTACAAGGGTGCTGATTATAAATATATATTAGATTTATACATAAAAAGATTGGTATTTACTGTCTTATACCTAGAAACAATTTTTAGTTCTAATTAAATGATGTGATCAGTATGTGAACTGAGGTAACGGAAATAGAGCGTTTTATGATTATTTCAGATTCACCCCACCCGAATTCATTTTCTTTGTCTTTTCTGAATATTTGTGAATTTCTGACTTTGAATGAGATGCGTTTCTGTGATTCAATAACATATGGTTCTATGAACCTTACAAATGTCGTTCGTTGTTTTAATCCGTTTGCGTTTCAGTTTACAAAAGTTACATGGGAGTCGAGTACGAGCAGAATTACAGTGCAGACGTTCCTCAGCCTGCCTGATATCAGTGCGATACGCTTAACCTTAAAGCTATCTATCTGTAGCAAACATTGTAAGTAAATTTTATTTTACTTATTTTCAACAAAATCGATTATCAAGCACCTAACAAGCGCAAAATGGATAGTTTAACACCACCCGCTAATGTGGTTCAAAAACCATATACATGAACCTCTCAAGACTTGTTAATCAGTAATAAATTCTATCTACCAGCCAATTTGAAAAATAAATTAACTAACGGCAAATCTTCCAGCAATATTGATTCAAACGTGGTCCATAAAACACAGTCACAGCCAGAAGCACATAATACACCAACCATCAAAGTCCTGCCTATCTACTTACCAAATACCGTAAATTATAAAGCCTTAATAGAAGACTTACAAAAACTAACAACTGGAACCTTTACATCAACGTATAACACAACTATATTATGCATTAATGTAAGAAAAGATGAAGGTTTTCAAAAAACTAACCAAATATTTTACTAAAAATCAAATTTAATATCATACTTACCAAAATCTAAATGACAAACTAATTGCCGTAGTAATTAAAAATGTTCCACTTTCTCTGTCAGACGAAGAAATCAAAACTGAACTAGCTAGTCAAGTACCAGGGATAAAGGTAACACGATTGTACACCAGAGATAGAAAACCTCTGCCCGTCTGTGCACTGGAACTAATCAATAACGAGCAAGCAAAACGAATATATTCACTACAAGCAATTTTTCACTCCATAGTTACTGTTGAAGCTAGAAGGTAACCTAAGAATATACCACAGTGCTACAGATGTCAACAATATGGCCATACTAAAAATTACTGCAGATTAAAACCAGTTTGTGTTAAATGAGGTTGACCATTTATATTCTGATTGTAAAAAGACACCAAAGAAATCACCAAAATGTGCCAACTGTGGAGGCAATCACAGTGCATATTATCGTGGCTGTGCTTACCATATTGCACTGCTAAAACAACGGACACAAACCCAACCTAGTAACTCATACATAAATACTACACAGACATTTGCAGACAAACTCAAAAGCGGACTAACCCAGAGCAACAATGCTACCACCTCATCCTCTACTTCAGCACTATCCAACAACCTCATTCAAACTCTCTTTAACCTTGTTACGCTTACCTTAGCCAAATTAAAACATTCATTATTAACACTCTCCTACCAATGCTTATCAATGGACCATAACCAAAGAAAGACAATACAAAATTTAACTATCCTTAAACTGGAATGCAAATGGCGCATTTATATTTTGCTTTCCTAGCGAGATACAATGTGGATATCGCCTTTATATCAGAAACGCACCTTCATGAAACCATAAATTTTGTATCTCTGATTATCATATCTATCGTAAGGATCGAAACCCAAGAAGAACAGCCGGCGGGGTAGAGATAATTATTAAAACCAAATATGAGCACATCCAACTTTCTGAAATCGCCAATTTAAAACTTGAACTGACGTCAATAAAGGTTAAACTCAATGACCAGAGCAGCGTAATAATAGCTTGTGCCTACAAGCAACCAAACAAAAATTGTTAAAGAAGAAATCAAAAGAATTTTTAACACAACCGAACCAATACTAGTTATAGGTCAATTCTAAAAATTCCCTATGGGGATGCAGAGTCACAAATCCTAAAAGTATTTAACTGGAAAATCTTGCCATAGCTAACATCTTCCAAATTCTGGCACATGACGACTATACACACTCGATATTGTTCTCCAGAAAAACTTTAATAAACCTATCTTTCAAAGTGTCATTCGGGTATGAGGATTTAATTAACTTATTATTGTATTATTTTACATTTGTAATTGATACATGTGCTTGTCGACAGTTTTATTAGGTTTGCATTAAGAGTAGTAATTGATGATTTGTATGTTTAACACATCGTGGGAGGTAAATGGCAGTAATTTTAGACGTTTAATTAGCTGGCGTGTGGTGTGGTTTCTTCGATGTGGTTCCACGATTCCTGAGTACGGCATTTGTTAAATTAAAATGTTAGTTTTGTCATGCTTATTTAATTCTAGTGCAACTATTAGCATTAACATTTTTTTAAGTAACTGTATGATTTTAATTATAGGGCGCATTAAGTTTAGTTAATACCTTCCTCTCTTATTAAAGATAGGATTAGCATTTTTGTTACAGAAAAGTAATTGGTTTTGACATTACGGTAGATGTTTACTTCGTGTTTATCATAAAATTTTGTTAACTTATGATGGTTGTTAGTTAAGTTATTTCCTAGTTATTTAGCTTTATAAATAGTGATAAAGTTTTTATATTTTATATCTTGGATAATATTTTAGTAATTTGTTCCATTGAATAGAAATTATTTCGTTTACAGTACGAGGTGCGTTTAACTTCTAAAGTCTCCAAATATTTTCTAAAAAAGGACTTATCCAAGAAAGTTGAAACTTGTGTTACTTCTCAACGTAATCTCCGTCTAGACGTACACGTTTTTCACAACGTCGTCTCTATGATTTTATAGCTACTGAGAACACTTTTTAGGGGTATGCTTTGTCCACTGAAAAAACGCTGATGTAACAGAGGTTCTATTGGAAAATGAGCAGATAAGAAATGTCGTACGCAATTTATGGCAACATTATATATCAACATGTCCTGACACATTGCCACCCGCGCAGTCTTGTATTGGTCGGTTAGCATTCGTGGGGTTTACCTCGAAGAAACTTTACGCATTTTTAGGTCATCATACAAAATGGACTCTACAGATCCTAAAAAATGGCAAGTTTAGAGCCGATACCACGCACACCTAATCGACAGTCTACCATAACAGCTTGCCCCACTTGCGCATTAATGGCTTCGGTCCGGTTTCTTCATTTTATTGTCATATAACTCTCGACTTTTTTTAAACTTTTGCACCCACGAACGCATATTTATAACGACTTTACCGCATGTCTCACTCAATTGGCGATAAATTTCGATGCGCGTTTCACCACGCAAGATGATAAAACGAATGATTGCACGTTGTTCTTGAACGTCGCTATTTTAAGTATACAAAACAACACTCACTGGCGGTAATTCGACCTGTGTACATTTTATTATGCTGCTATCTATTACAAATTCAGAAATATTTCACGCGTCTTTTAAAATTAACCGCATCTTTCTACTTACTCCCAGTTGTGGGGAAACAATTTGGAGACCTCAGAACTTGAACGCACCTTATATGTAGTTTTAGCTAATTAGCAAATTGTTTGTTGTAGTTGCTATCTTTAGGCAAAAGCAGAAATTATATTTATCTATTTATGTAAGTGGTTCGGATATTTTCATAATTTGTTACATTGGGATTGACTATAACATTAGCTCTTCTATAGATAACGTTTATTAAATTCTTTTTATTATTAATATACAATTTACAATCTGCCTAGAGACATTTAATAAACTTTCCGACTATTTGAATAAACAAATAACATGCCAAAACTAAAGCATTTTTAGTTAGGTACAGAACACAACTGCGACAAATGGGCTGATATAATAAATTATTTTTTTTTATATTGGTTATAAACAAATTAACAATCAGAACGTAGTACAATAAATCAATGTTCTATGAGCTAATGTGATGACATTTGACGTGAGGGGGAGTCCACCCAGCGATGTTATCCCGTTTCATTAGAGTTGCACTCTTTTAAGATCACTGGGCCATTTCTTTATTTTTAATCTTCTTGGTGGGGGATCCTGATGAAGGTTGGATGCAAGGGTGTTGGGATGGCGTGCAACCGCGCAAAGTGGGTGTTACTTCTTTTGGTACGTTCTTCTTCTACTGTCTACTTGTAGGTCCGTATGCAGGGTCAAGTTGCTGACATACCACTGCTAGCAGTCTGATGGTTTTGGATTGTAGGCGTTGAATAATGTTAACATTGGATTTACAAGAGCAGCCCCATTGCTCAATGCCATATGGGCCTGATTACTATTTTTTAGAGGGAAAGACACGACTTTTTACCAAGCGCCCAGTACATTTTCTTGATTCGCAGATCAATCTCTTTACGCTTTTTCAATATATGAGACTTCCAGGTGAGTCGTCGGTCTAAATGAAGACCTAAGTAGCGGGCTTTTGTTGCTTGAGGAATGGGGTACGTTGTTCAGAAAAACTGGGGGGCAGTCGGAGTGATTCAGAGTGAAGGTAACGTGAGTGCTTTTCATTTTATTGACCTTGATTCTTCATTTAGAAAGCCAGGTCTGAAGATGAGTTAGATAGGTTTGTAGGTTAGAGGATGCTATATAAGGATTGGCATGACTGGAAAGGAGGACAGTGTCATCTGCGTAAGTGCCTAAGTGTGTATTATTTGTTGTGGGAACATCTGAGGTATATAGTAAATATAGCAGCGGTCCAAGGACACTGCCTTGAGGCACACCTGAGGTGATTGGTCGGAGGTCAGAATAATGTTGGCCATATTTGATTTGGAAGCAGCGATCATTCAAGTACGATTTTAGTAAAAGGTAGTATTCATTTGGCAGTAGTTCTTTAATTTTATATAATAGGCCATCATGCCACACCTTGTTAAATGCCTGTTTAATGTCTATAAAAACTGCAGGGCAGTAAGATTTGGCGTCGATGGCCACATTGATGATATTTACAAGTCGATGGCATTGCTGAATCGTGGAATGGTACCGCCTAAATCCAAACTGATGGTCTGATATGCAGTTTTCCAGTATGTGACTATCATACAGTCTTTTGATTATAAGTTTTTCTAACAGCTTAGAGATTAATGGCAGCAGACTTATTGGACGGTAAGAGACAACATCTTCAGTAGGTTTACCAGGTTTTGGTATTAAAATAATTTGCGCAAATTTTAACGATGCTGGCCAATATTGGCATCTCAGTATGGAGTTGAACAAGTTTCGTAAAAACGTTATACTGTTTTTTTACAGTTCAGTAAGCACCTTAGCCGTAATTAGGTCATACTCAGGGGCTTTTTTATTGTTTAGATGGCGAGTTTCATCAAGCACCTCAGTATAGGTGAAGCTTTTGATGGGCAGCGACATTTGAAGTGGCGTCTGAAGGAAGTCTTGAATCTCAACATCGGGTGCAGTAGAGTAGGGGGAGAAGAGAACTGCTTTTTCTTGATCTGTCTTAGCCCAGTCATTATTTGGTCTTCTTAAAGGTTGATTAACAGACTGTGGTCTTTTATTAGCTTTAGTAACTTTCCAGATGCTGTGGTCGGCTCAGGACAAGGAAGTTAGATAGTGTTGAAAAGTTTCTTGCTTGTACAGTTTGAGTTTATTCTTGAGGGCATTGGTTAGTCTATTAAATATCGTTTTTTCAGCTGCGTTTCGAGTCCTATGCCACTTAGATCTTGCCCTCCTCTTTTGCTTGATAAGTTCAAGGATTTCATTGGGGATATTTCCATCCTGTCGTACCGTATTTAGAAGTTTGGGCGTAGCCCTCCAGGCTGCAGATTGAACAGTAGTGATGAAGTGTTCTGTGTCTTCCTCTATATCATTAGGGGTGCGCAAGCTGATGTTGGTTTAGAGATTTTCTTGCAAAAGCCTTCTGAATTCGTTCCAGTCGCTTTTTTGGTTGTATAGGGATGGTCTAGCTTGTCTTTTAATAATTGTAGTGCTAATTATAGCAATGACTGGTGTATGATCGGATGATAGGTCAGTACTGCTAACTATATCTGTATAGGTAGAGGATATACCTTGGGTGATAAAAAAGTCCAGTAAATCAGGTACCTTATTTAGATCCGTGGGCCAGTACGGTGGGTAGTTAGCCATAGTTTTCTTCGCGGATGAGTTCATATAAAGCTCTGCCTCTGGTAGTTATTAGACGAGAGCCCCAGTAGGTATGTTTGCATTTATAGTCACCTCCACATATAAAGTTGTTGCCAAGAGATTGAAAGAATGGCTTGAGGACGTCTTTGGAAAGTCTATGCCTGGGTGGGCAATACGCAACAGAGATTACTAGTGGATGTGATAATTTGTAGACTTGTAGTAGTTGCTTGGAGAAACGGTTTTTCGTACTTTTCAGTTCATTGTGAACTATTGAGCTTCGTATTAATATAGCTGTGCCTCCGTGCGCTGTACCGTCAGGATGTTCTGTGTTATAGCGTATGTAGTGTGGTATTCTTAGAAAAGACCTGTCTGTAAAGTGTGTCTCAGATATAAGTAGAATATCTATATTATTTAGATTTAAAAATGGTTCAATTTCATAGATTTTTGACAGGATGCCACTAGCATTCCATAAAGATATACGGAGTGAATTAGCGATTATCTTACAAGTTTACTTATGACTGTGGACAACATGTTTATTACCATGTTGTTTTGTTGCATCAATTGTGAAAACATAGCTTTAAATTCTTCTAGAAATTTTTGTAGGGTTACATCTTGGGGTTGTGCTTGTGTAGTGTTTGTATTTCCTTGCACGGCCTGACTATATGTTCGTGGGTTGTGATGATTAAGGAAGATTGGGTGAGTTTGATAAAGTCGTTGTTGGATCATGTTTGATGTTGTAGATCGAGTTTGTAAGGATGTGTTGAATCTTAACTTATTTTGAAGTTCCTTATGTATAGTACAACCTCGATAATTAGCCGGGTGCTCTCCTCCACAGAGAGCACATTTGGCGCGTAAGTCTTTTGTCTTCTTACAAGATCGGGTATCATATGAACCGCCGCATTTTACACATACAAATGGGCGGTTACAGTAGGCCTGAGTATGGTTATACTGTTGGAACCTCATACACTGTACAATTGTTGTATTTCTGTGTGGTGGTTCGACCTTTATAATTTGGTTTTGTAAAAACCTGAGGTTAAAATGTCTTTGTTATTTGGCGCAGGTTCCAAGTCTGCAAAGAACATTGGCAAGGGCATTTTTGTTTTTCGGTGTTTAATGTTGGTTACGGATCTGACTTTGTGACCGTTCTCCTCCAGTAAATCGGCTATTTCTTTTGTGGGAACAGAGTGGTGTAAGTTACGGATGACGACACGGTATGCTTTATTTTCTTTCATCTGATAGATGTGATATATGACGTTAGATTCTTCCATGAGTGTGATTAGCTTCCGATATATATCAGCCGTGTTGGCAGATATCTTAATTACGTTATCAGCCAGTGCTTTAGTTTTGTATTGTTCTGATTCTGCTGCGACCATTTTATTAAAATCCGCAACCCCTTGTACAAATATTGGTGGTGGTTTGAGTGTTTTATTTTGCTGTGTGTTTTATGTATTTTCTATTTCAGCCGCATCAGTAAGACTTGTGAGGACCGAGTATCTGTTATTATCTATAGTAGATATCATAGTGTTCGCTAATGCTGGTTGTTTAGATATTCGTTTACGTTTATTATTTCTGACACATTGTCAATCTTTACTTGGTGTATTAGATAATTCAATATCGTGTTCAGAATCTGAGGTATTCATGTTACTTATTGCATCGTTATTATGCATGTTATTTGATTGCGTTGATGTGATAGGGTTATGTATCTGTAACGGTGTTTTGGAAAATGTGTTTGGAATTTGTGTGTGGGGTATATATTGCTGATTAATGGTTATATAAGAAGCATTTATAACAGGAGATAGTGGTATTACCTGGCTTGTCGTCTGATTGAAATTAATGGGAGGCTGGAATTCCTGTTGAGCGGTTTTTGGCTGTTGATAATAATAATTGCTGCTATTGTAATTCATGTTGATGATTTGCGATTAGTTCGCTGGTGTTTCAAAAATGTATAACGTAAAAATAGTTTATATCAGTTGAGGTATACTGATATAGGTGAACCGAGAGTCAACGATTTCCGCGCGTTGCACTCACTTATCGCTACGAGCTCGGAACACTTCCTTACTGCATAAAAGTAAAACGCGGAATATGATATAATAAATGAACTTGCATATATACTTAATGAATTGCATATTTACTGTCCAAATCGTTGCAGTTTTGAGGCACCGTAGGATGTCATCAGCAAGTTCATTTGGGTGCGCACAAATTATGTCTTTTCCAAGATTCCGATGACAACATTGTTCGGCACGTACTAAGGAGCGTCAATCAAGATTTTTATCATTCTTACTGAAATATATTTAGAATGGTAATAGTTCAGAGGCAAGCTGTTTTCTATAATTGAACCACATAAGACCACTGATAGTGGACTTACGTAAGAGGACCTTATTATTTGTGAATGCCTTTCTTAGAAGCCATTATATGTTGCAAAATTGTAATTGACGTGTTTTAGTTTTTTTCTATACTTATATGATTTTTTACGCCAATCTTCTGTAAAAGTGTAGCTCAAAATATTTAACTGTATTAGCTTGTGGTATTTCTGGACCGATTTTTAACTTTCGCCTTATTTTATGTCTTCTTAGTATGAAAATTACAAGATCTGATTTTGCATTATTTATTTTTACCTGCTAGTTTTGTAACTAATTTAAATACTTTTAAAGAAATGAAATGCCACGGCTGGGTTTGATGCGATTCAAGTGTAGCTATGTCATCAGCGAATGTTACTAATATAGTTTGGTTAGTAGTTAGTAAGTCTGACGTATATAAAAATACAGTTTGGATCCTAGAACTAACCCTGAACTTCAGAATTTATTTGATACAGGTGTGTGATGGCTTTACCATATTTCACTTGGAAATGTCTATCCGATTGAAGTAAAGTAATGAAGGATGGTCATTAATTTGTTTTTAATTTTGTGCAGCATTCTCATACGCCACACCTTGTCGAATGCTGAATTAAATCAATGAACAGAGCAAAGCAGTATCTTTTTTGTTTTAAATATTTGATAGTATAAATTTGTTATACTGTGAATCTGCTCGGTTTATATGAAGCAACTTTTTCTTTAGTCCTTCCTGGTTTTGAGATTAAGATAATTTTAGCTACCTCCCATTTGTTAAGTGTACCAGTTTTAGTACTGTGTTGAAAAACTAAGTAATAAATCTGAACAAACTCTTCAGTAGCTCTTTCAGAGGATTTGCCTGTAATTAATTCGTAATCAATATGTGTTGTGTCTATTGGGAAATAGCTTTCTAAACAGCATTCTGAATTACTTTGTTTATGTGTTCTAATCCTTTATTTACTTATTTTCGTTTTTCAGAAGAATTAGAGTTGCCACCATGTATAAACCGGTTTTATTATGTTTGGAAATATTCTTCAATCATTATATTTATTATTGTATTTTAGAAGAGAGTGCATCGTAAAGTTCTAATCCAATTTTCCATAAATATTAAAGTAATTTGATTGTTTGATCATAGTGTTTTAATAGTCACTACTGTGTCGGCATGAGCATTTTCGTTTAAATGTCGTATGAAATAAATTGTGCAACGTAGATATCCTACGTTACACTAGTTTGTTCAGTAAAACGCGCTTTTGATATCAATACATTGGTGGTTGATAAAGGATTCAAGGTCATGTTTGTGTTGTAACAAGCTATTTGCATTTCATATTGCTATCTTAATGTGAAAAGCCATTATTGTTTCTTTTTAAATTAGAGTTGTTATCAGATTCAACATGTGCCCATTTGCTCCATTTTATTTAGTTTTTTCATGTAGTTTGAATTGCTAGTGGTGTTTGTTTTTGCATTGAAGTTATACTATCGTGTTAATTCTAATCTTATGTTATCGTGTGCTGGTTGTGTTAGAATTTAACGTGTATTTCCTAACTGTTTCCATTCTTAGTGTAGGAAACATTTTTGTCTCAGCTCATAATTAATCTGGCAGCTTTTATAGTTTGCAAGGTGATTACCACTGCAATTAACGGACTAGACCTCGTTGTTTTATTATATTGCCACTAAGAAGTAAAGTGATTACGTGCACATCTTACACATTTTGCTGTTGGATACAAAAATTTTTGTGTAGCCAAAATATTGGCATTTAGCATACTTTGAATGTTCACATTTTACGTGCGGTGGTTTGAATTTGAAGATCGATTTGGTCAATTTTGTGTACTTCCTTAGAAATATTTGCTGCCTCGAATTCAATAAAAAATAGTAAAATTCTGTCCTTGTTACTTTTTGTTTTATATTGGAAATATTAACAACTTTGTATCCAGGTATGCTACATTTAATTGTTTTAACATGGAAGATTGATGTAAAATTCGAAAATCACTTTTGAAATTAAATTACTAATAATTTATACGAAAAGAATTCGGTGTTTTTTCGATTAAAGCTTTAATTATGATTCAGTAGTTTTCTGGTGATTTTGACATGACTGTCTTTAGCTAGTGTATCTAATAATTTTAGTAGTGAACTGATTATTTGACGCTGGATATTGAAATAAACAGAGGATCCTTTTAGCTGAGTTATCAGCCTGTACACTGTTAGGATCTTCATTGTTGATACAGTTACAACATAATGGAACAAGTAGTCTGAAGTTTTTTGTTTGCTTCTTTTCTAGATAATTATTTTTGTTTTGTATAACGTTCCATTCCGATTCCATAGACAACTGTTGAATTTATGAGAGCTGATAATTGAAATTGGCTAGTGATAAATTTAGATTTGTTGTTTGGCAGATGCAGAATATTGTTAATGGAGAGTAAAGTATTGGCGTTTACTGTGATTGCTGATATGTTTGTTGAACATACTGCGTTTGCTGCTTGTGGCCTACTTGCGTTAGAATGCATTGTTACCTGAGTATGCAGGTACGATGCAGTTTTGATATGCCATAATAAGCCGTTTTAACTACTAATAAATTTACTTATTAATCGTTATATTGAAATGTACAATTAAGTTAAACAGCGCAGGTAACACGTTCGCTCCGCTTGTGGGCATTACATATTATAGGTGGATTTAAGTGAAATTTTCCAGGTTTATTTATATTAATGGTTTAAATTTAAATCGTTTATATATCACAAATAACAGCTGTTCGTACGTGAAATGAATGCAGGTGATTGGTGCGAAAGCTGGGTTCGCGGTAATTGATGGATTGTAGCGAGTGACGTGGATCATATTTTATTTGCTGTTATAGGAAAGATGAGTAATATATGAACTGAAAATACCACTTGATTACTCAAGCCCAAAAAACTAACAAGAAATTTCAAATCATGTCTGCATATGATGAATAAAGATGTAAATATGTATGCCTACTATCACTCCAACTAAAAAGTGGCAAAATATATTGCATTAGAATACGCCTTGAGTGGTTACTAATTCCGAAATATTTCCTTTCCTTGGAATTGCATTTATTAGTATGTCAAATTAGACCTAAACAGAAGCAATTATTACTTGAAATTTTGATTTGTTTCTTAAACGAGACCTGAAGCTCAATAGTATTAATACAAAAGATTTTATTTGCTGGTAATGGAACATTTAAACTTAGGATTACTTAACATTATTATAGTTTTCGTAATTACAGAAAATAAATAATCTGTTAAATTTAAATTTGTTCAAATTTAGTTTTATTTTATTTGTTATTTCAGAAACATCTAGGTAGATTAAAAATATAGAGGGTGATCCTGAATAAATCACAAAATATTAAAATACGCATTTTTTGTCATTAGTGTAATATAGAGGCTTAACAGTTACGTCTAAAATATGAAATTCGAACCTATTTTATCAATTACACGATATTCTCTTTTAACCTTGGTATTGTAGCAGGTTTGTTGACGTAAATCCTTTTCTTCAAATAGCTTTAGAGGCAGAAGTCTGATGGGGTTAGATCGCAAAACCGAGGTGGCCAACGATGTCACTCCTCTGTGAGTTAATACGAGCAGGAAATTTGCGGGTGTTTTACTACTGTGTGGCCTGTAACTCCATATTGTTGAAACCGCATGTTACTCAAGTTCAAATCGTTGGTGTCATTGAAAATAAAATTGTTTAGCTTTCTTCTCAAAAAAGAAGTATGAGCCCATGATTCCTCCGCCATACAATGCACACCAAACAGTGCAATTTTGTGGATGCATTTGGTTTTTGTGAATAGTAACTGGATTTTTACTTCCTCAGATACTATTTGCAAAGCCGTTTAAATAAAAATAAGCTTTATGGCTTATAATAACCTGTTTTCATAGTAAACTTGAAGACATAGTAGCGTTGCTATACAGTATACGGTGTCACAATTTTTCCACTTATTTAGATACTAACTGTACAAATTCAAAATTTCAACGTTCGCAGAGCGCAAATGGCACACAATTCAAGTGCTAAAGTTTAGTTTGGACCACCCTATAGTTTCCTAATCTCCACATATTAAGAGAGTTAAAATCTAGTGGTAACATTAATTATGGTAAAAAAAGTATCATTTGGAAAAATCGACTTGTTCTTCTCCATTTGCGCCAGACGTATTTGGTATGATCTTAAATTGTATTGTCCAATTTAGTTACTAAATTTATTATAATTCCAGGTATTGCAGTTGGTAGAAAACTTCTATATATATACATACATACATACTATATATATATATATATATATATATATATATATATATATATATATATATATATATATATATATATATATATATATATATAACTATAATAGCGCTACAGGCCTTTGGCTTGGTGTACGATTTTTTGCCATTCCTTTCTCTGTCTTGCTTTTTCTTTCAATCTTGCGACTTTCAATTGGCTTAGGTCCCTTTCAACTTCGTCCATCCATGTTGACCTTGGTTTTCCTCTTCTTCTGGATCCACCTAATTCGCGTTCTAATCCTCGTCACATGTCCTATCCTTCTTAGTCTCTTGGCTTTTATTTCTCCTATTAGGTCCGGTTCGGCATACAATTATGTTATTTCTCGATTTTTTCTTCTTTTCCATGGGTCTTCCTCCTTATTCCCTCCGTAGATTTTGCTGAATACTTTCCTTTTCCATACTCCTAGCCTCTGTTTATTTGCTTTTGACAGTGTCCACACTTCACTCCCTTATAAAACTATTGGTCCTATTATAGTTTTATAAATACGCACTATATTAGATCTATATTAGAATACATACTAGTAGAAAAAAATAACAGGCAGATGGTGAAAGATGTTAGAGTCAAAAGAGGAGCGGAGATATACAGCGACCACTACCTATTAACGGGAAAGATAAAGAGACCTGAAAATCAAAAACAAGCAATAAGAGAAGAATATGCAGTTCAGAAAGAAACAATACGTATTTATGAACTACAAGAAACAGAAATAGCAAAGAAATACGAGAACATAATAAGAAGAGAACTACTAGCAGATGAAGAAAAGCTAGAACAGATGAATGTGGAAGAGATGTGGAAGAAGATAAAGAACACTCTAATAAACGCAGCCAGATACGCATGTGGTGTAATTAAGACAAATAAGCATATGAAGAGAACCGCCTGGTGGAGTGAAGAAATAAAAGACCAAGTTAAACTAAAGAAGAAGAGGTGGGCAGAATATTTAATGAAAAAGACAGAAGAGGCATATAAAACATACAAAGAACAACGTATAATAGTAAAACATATGGTGACAGATGCGAAAGAAAAAACGTGGCAAGACTTTGGGAAAAAGTTAGAAAAAAACAGCAGAGAGAACCAAAAACTATTCTATAAAGTTTTAAAAAACTTAAGGAAAGGGAAAACACCAGATAACACAGTAATAAAGGATAATAATGGAAAGGTACTGTCAAACCCAATAGATATAATGAACAGATGGAGGCAATACTTCCAAGAACTCCTACAGACCCAAGGCACGAATAATGAAGAAAATACACAGACAGAAGACAAACAACAGCATAGAGAAAACGAAGAAGAAGGTATAACAGAAGAAGAATTGACAACAGCACTAAAGAAAATTAAAAATGGAAAGTCACCAGGACATGACAGAATCACTGGCGAAATGTTGAAAAAAATGGGAAAACAAGGAACAAAGGCGTTTTTAAAAATGTTTAACAAAATATGGAAAGAAGAGAGTATACCAAAAGATTGGGAAGTAGGACAGATAGTACCAATATTTAAGAAGGAGATAGGAAAATATGTAACAACTATAGAGGCATAACACTGCTGAGCATACCTTTAAAGCTGTTCGAACAAATAATTGAAGGTAAACTCCGAACTGTCATAGAACCAACACTAACAGAAGAACAGAGTGGTTTCCGTAAGGGTAGAAGCGTACAAGACCATATATTTACAGTGAAACAAATAATTACAAAAATACTTCAATACAACGAGAAAGCCGCCTTTGCATTTATCGACCTCGAGAAAGCTTTCGATAGAACACCCAGAGAGAGAGTATGGCAAAATTTAAGCAACAGAGGAATAAGCCCAAAAGTAACGAGAGTAATTAAAAGTCTGTACCAAAGACAAGGAACTACGTGATAAACAATAACAGAACATCAGAGAGTTTACTACAAATGAAGGTTTAAGGCAAGGAGGTACTGAGTCCGGCATTATTTATCATCTTTATGGATGAAATAATACGAACATGTCACCAGAGGATCAGAGGGTTAAATGTAGGATATAGAAAATTACAACCTATATTTATACGAAACTGTGCATTTGCAGACGATATTATAGTAATGGCAGGAAGCGAAGAAGAACTACAACGAAACCTACTGATATGGAACGAAGAACTAACAAATAACGGTATGAAGATAAACGCCAATAAAACACAAGTGATGCTTATTGGGAAAGATCACCAGAAGATAAAAATGCAAATAAATGGAGGAAATTAAACAGATAAAACAGTTCAAGTATCTAGGGGTCACTATAGATAATAACGGAAGACAGAAATAGACATATCTGAAAGGATAGAGAAATGTAATAAACTATATTACGCAATGAACGCAAATTTTATAAACAAAGAGAAGTGACACAAAAACCAAACTTACGGTGTATAAAACAATCTTCAGGCCTATTATGACTTATGGATGCGAATCATGGGTATTGACACAAAAATGAAACTAAGATTAGAAGCCACAGAAATGAAATACTTAAGAAGAGTGAAAGGCGTCTCCTTGAGGATAAAATCAGAAGCAGTCAGATTAGAGCAGAATTAGAAATTAACCCAGTAACAAGCTTCATTGAACAAAGACAATTAGCGTGGTGGGGCCATTTACAGCGGATGGATCAAGATAGACAAGTCAAACGAATATGGGAAACGAGAAAGTAGGCAAAAGAAAAGGGGAAGACCACAGGAAACATGGGATAACACTATAGGAAAAATACTAACAAGGAAAGGAAAAACAGTGGAGGAGGCGAAAGCAATGACAAACAACAGAAAAGAATGGAATAAATTTGTTCATAACACAGACAATCCAGTTTAATTCAGTTTAATTAAGTTAAGAATGTAGATAAGTATTGTATAATGTACATACAAGCCAACACCAATAAGGTAAATGGCTTTTGATTATATATATATATATATAAATACGCACTTTTAACATTTTCGACACTTTTACTTTTAAGCACTTCATTTAGCGCAAACACACACTTGTTTCCAGTCATTATTCTTGCTTCTATCTTATTCGTTACTGTCGGTGTTCTTGTGACAATTATTCCTAGATAGGCAAAATTTGGTACTTCTTCAAATTTATACGTTTTTTGCCTGCCCTTAATTCAAACCACTTATTTGTTTCAAAATCGTCTTTACTCCATCTCACGTATTTTGTCTTCCGTTCATTTATTCTCAGACCCATTCTCCGAGCGCCTTACTACCTTCTCCAGTTCTGCTCTATTTCTTGTTAGCAACGCAACGTCGTTTGAAAATGCTAAACATTGGTGTCTTTTATCATATACTAAGCCTGATCGATGTATGCCGCTTTCTCTAATAACCCTTTCTAGTGATATATTAAATAGAACAGACGAAAGTGCCTTAGTCCTATTTTAATTTTAAATCTCCTTCCACTTTTACTCTATTTTCCGTTTTCGTTAATGTCATTTTACTAGTCTAATTATTTTCCCTGGTATGCCTGTTTCAGGCATTGCCTGCCGCAGTTGATTTCGGTTAAGATGTCATACGCTTATTGGAAGTCTATGAATAACACATGTGTGCTTAATTTATGCTCGTAACTTTCGGCCTGTATTTTTCTCAATATAAAAAGTTGGTCTGTTACCGATCTTCCTTTTCCGCATTGGTACTCTCCCAAGGTTTATTCTACTCTATTTACTACTCTGCTTTTGATGCATGTGGCTAGAATTTTGTAGGCAATGTTTAAAAGTGCTATTCCTCTGTAGTTTTCGCATTCGGTCTTTGCTCCTTTTTTAAATATGGGGCATATTATTGCTTCTGTCCAAGATTTCGGCATTTTTTCTTCCTTCCATATTTGTTCTATTAGGTTCTGTATTATTCAATGTAATTCCTCTCCTCCATATTTTATTGATTCAGCCTGTATGTCGTCGCCTCCTGGACTTTTATTGTTTTTCAATTCCCTTATTACAGTTATTATTTCGTCTAGTTGGAGTGATTTCTCTTCCAAGTTATTCTCTTGATTTACATCTAATAATTCCTAATTGTTCTTTATATCAGTATTGTCTTCTAAACCTTTGTTTAGTAATTCCTCAAAATACTGGGTCCATCTGTCCATTCTATCTTCGTGCGATCCTATTAGGTTTCCAATCTTTCCTACAGAAGTTTGTCTTTGTCTACCATCCTCCTTTAACTCTTTTTACACCTTGATATAAACTTATTATTTCCTTATTTCTGCTTTGTATTTCATTTTTTTTCTTCGGCATACTCTTTTACATTCTTTCCTTAAGCCATTGTACTTTATTATATCTTCTTCAGATTTAGAAACTAACATTCTTAGTCTTGCTTTCGTCTTTTCTGCTAACCTTCCCTCTCATTCTTTATTGTACCTTCCTTGTTTTTTCTTGTAGTTACTTTGTCGCCTCTACAATTATAAAGTTTGTTTATTGATGTATTGATGTTTTCTATTCCTATTTTTTTGTCTACATATTTATTTCTTTCCTTTTCTTGCTGAAGGCTTGTGATTTTATTACTCTTTTTCCTGTGCTTGGATCCGCTTGTGCTGGTTGGTATAATTTGTTTTAATTTTATTCCAACCATAAAATGGTCGGAATCTGCATCCGAGTCTCTGTAACTTCTTATTTTTTGGATGCACCTTTCTCTTTTACTTTCTATCAACACATGATCGATTTGATTCGTATACCTATGGTCTAGTAATAACTATATTTCCTTATGTATTTCTTTGATGTCGAAATACGTGCTTTTTATTTTCATGTTCCTTCCTCTAGCGAAATCAATTAATAATTTCCCATTTTGTTGGATTGCGTATGTTTGCTAATTTTTCAAATTGTGGGTCTATATACTTCTTCCCTCCCTATTTGGGCGTTTAAATCCCCAATACTAGTTTAAGATCGTATTTTGGTATTTTGTTGTACTCTGTTTCTAACATTTCGTAGAATTCCTCCTTATCATCTATTTGGGCTGTTTCTGTTGGTGCGTGCACATTTACAAGGGTTATATTTTGGTACCTTCCTTTAAGTCTTAAGATGCAGATTCTATCTGATACTGGTTTAAAGTTTAAAATTGCTTATTTAAGTTTATTGCTTATTAAAAAACCTGCACCCAGCATTCTATTGTCTACACCGCTGTTCATATGTATCTGTCTAGCTCCATTACTTCTTTTGTAATTTCTTTAGTTTCTTGCATTGCTAAGACATTCACTTTTTGTTTTGTGATTTCTTTTATTAACTTTAATAATGCGTCTTCTTCGTATGTTCCTCTTACGTTCCACGTTGCCATAAACAATTTATGGATTTTGTTATCGCGCTTTTTACCGTTTTTTCTTTTTTTTTAATATTATCTTTGTTTTCAGTTTTTTGTCGGATATTTCCATATTTATTTGCCTTATTAGTTGCTATGTTCGTTATAATTGTTTCCTGCCCCCTTTCCGATACTGTTAGCTCGAAAGGGCATAAAGGATTAGAGAAGAAGACGAAGATATATTTAATTAATGCGTTTTTCCATAAATTCAAAAAAATAAAATTTTTTTAACTGTTCTTAGAAATTTCATACCTGGTATTATAATAAATTTAGTAACTAAATATGCCATTTGGAAGTTATTGGAATAAAAAGAAATAATAGAAAAACATAGAAAACGCTTTATGCTGCTTTGCAAATAATTCGTAGTAATTTATGCTGATCTGAACTTGATATGTAAATAACAATCTCTGACCCAAAAGTATCTATCCATACAGTAGAATTATATTTTAGGTAAAAATAATTCAAGGTACAAGAAACACGTAGTTTTTCTTCCTTTTAAATTGAGCACCTTGGGATGTTATGCATTTTTACTAGCGCAGCTTTGTTTTCACTATTTAAACATTCTGCAAAGTTTTGTCATTGCCAAATGCAACACGATGTTCCTTCTGTTCTGATAACAGTACACACGGAAGGAATTTTTCCTCTATATATTTTATGCAAAGATTTCCTAAATTTTTTGTAGCATACTGCGCTCGGTCATTGCAAATGCGACAATTACCATATTACGTGTGCGCTCCAGTCACCGGAATCTTAACTCTCAACTGAAGCTACTAGTGAAGTCCCAGTTCAAGGATGCGCATTACAGTCCACCCTCATCGGTGGCTAGATTTTTTATTATATTAACATTGGTTTCATATTTTTGTAGTTGATTATTTACTCTAATACATTTTTTTATAGTGAATTTAGTTTTTTTTTGAAGCTGCCAAAGAATTCAAACTTAGCAGTATTATGACGCAAAAACCTCTATAATCAAATTTATATTTTATTAGTACCCAATTTAAACTCGTGTATTACCGAAAGCGACACGATGCCAAAATAATAATTATTTTATGTTTCTTTGCTTGCTTAAATTTTGCCACGATTGCTCCCATATGTGTCGATCGATTTTATACATATGACACAAGATTTTACAAACCACATTGTTTTGAGTCAAAATTTAGATTTCACATACTGGTTATTAACCCATTTTTGGATTTATGCACCGATAACCTAATTGAACATGCAGTTTAAGTTATTTTTTAATACACCCATGGTTTTTTCAATTTTGTTTTATTTACTGACATTCATTAAATTTGTGTATTCAAATATCTCTAATAGTTTGTTTGTTAAAATTTATTTTAAATATCTTTTAAAAGTTTTTCTATTTTTTATTGTCTAGAGATATTCCCCATATATCTTGCTGTACAGCTTTTTAATTTGTTTTTTACATAATGTATCCCTTCGTGTTTGCCAATACATTATTTTTTTTATATATACAACAATAAATTTGCCAGAGATAATTTCTGTTCTGTTCTGGAAAAACAGTTTTTAAAAATATTTAAAAAACTAAATAAGTTGACACAAGAGTCAGTGTCATTGATGTAATTTAAGTTTTTCCCAATTTAAGAGGTTATAACACTGTAAACGGCGATATTTCATATGGTTTTTGAATTATTAATTAAAAAAAAGTAAGTTTTGGAAAACAGAGGCCGAGGTAGATCCAGAAAGGCGCAAAATTTTTCTGCTCCGACTTGTCCAACACCAAGTAGCCTCATAGCAAACACAAAAACCGACGATTGACTTTAAAGACATTTTTTATGAAAGGACAAGATGGAATTTTCGTTGGTTTACACTTTTTACACGTCACTATCTAATTGAAACCCAGTCCTCTGTTAGAAGTTTATAAGTTTATAAGACACTTTGATCAATCGGTAAGTTGGAATTATCGAAGGAATGATTGAGCTTCTGTTCAGACGTGCTAGTATTAATTGTCGCTGTCTCGGCGACGTATCTATGTTCAGGACCAATTCGCCTTTTTTTTCTGTCTCTTCTTATTGTCGGCTTTCCAACCAAATGCCTCTTAGATTTTCTATCTATTATTTGAATAATTACAACGTTTTTAACTTAGAAAAACACGCAAATCAAAACAAGAGCACGTTGTGTTCACTAAATTTTGGGTTGTTTACCGCTGTGTGTGTGTGTGTGTGTGTGTGTGTGTGTGTGTGTGTGTGTGTGTGTGTGTGTGTGCGTGCGTGTGTGTGTGTGTGTGTGTGTGTGTGTGTGTGTGTGTGTGTGTGTGTTGTGTGTGTGTGTGTGTGTGTGTGTGTGTGTGTGTGTGTGGTGTGTGGTGTGTGTGTTGTGTGCGTGGCAGTCGTGCGTCGTGACACGTCGTGGTAGCGTGTTGGGCTCGTTTTAGAATGGTGTGTGTGTGGTGTGTGTGTGTTGTGATGATGTGTGTGTGTAGATGAATTGTTTTGAGGTTAAATTGTGTTAGTGAATCGTTGGGTTGTGTGGTGTGTAGTGCTATAAGTGTAGACTTTTTGGTGGTGCTAAAGCGGCAAGCTGCAATGATCTGACATTGAGCGTTTGCGCTCTTTAAATCTTAGTCTCCACTTGAAACTTGGAACATAGGTTTTTGGTAAAACGTTATTTTAAGCAAAAGTTAAGCATGAAAAGAATTTTTGAGAAACATTTGCTCTAAGCCTATCAAATTTTTGTGACAAGGTCACTAATTCGTTATGAGGCTCTTTTAATATGAACATTAGGATTAATTTTATAAACTTATTTTAGGATAAAGGTTTATTTTTGATTCATTGAAAACTATCTTATTTAGTTAAACAACACAATACTATAGTTTTAATTTTTATGAAAATCTTTAATCGTTATGTTTAAAATAACAGTTTGGCTTAATTTCAAATTTTTGCTTTGTTTGATCTAATAGGTCGATTTGTCGCAATATCGATTGCATGTCTACACTGGCTCTTTCTTATTATAGTTTTAATTATGCAAAAACAATACTATGTTTCTGTTTTTTATGATTTAATCTTTTAACCTTTGTTTAAAATAAACACAGTTGGTAATTCAATTATTTTAATGACTGTTTAGGCCACTCATCAGACATCTAAGCCCAGGATTGAAACCGGATTTGTCCGCACCATATCCAAGCACCTTGACCACGCGTCTACACTGGCCCTTTTATTAAGGTAAGTTTTATTATATAATCGACTCCTGGATACGTAGTATTATATAGTGAGGAAGGAATTTTGGTATTTCAATATTTACATATATTAAGGTTTTAGTAGATTTGTTTTCTGTTTATACGGATTTTTTTAAACATTTAAATTTAGAAACCATTATCTTAAATTTACACACGTTTAATTCTTGTTTGCAAAAGGTTTTTTATTCAAATACATGTTTTTTAAAAAATGTGTATATGTGTTGTTAATTTGATTTTCTTCTACAGAATGCTTATTATAAGAGCTTTTTATTTATTTTAGTTTTTGTTTTGCTGTTATATGGTTACGAGCCTTGCTCCACTGTCCGCGTATCCAGCGCAAGCGAGTTCGAGTTTCGCTAGAAACTCATAGGTCTATGCGCCCTTCTATTTTATAAGTAATATAAGGTTGCATGTTACACTAATAAGCTCTTAAGGCTGCAGTGCCACTAAGGTCGTCCCAACAAAAAAATTTACCTTTCATTTAAATTACACGTAGGTATCACTTACTATTTATTTTCATCTATTATTTGTTTGGGGTCCTCTAAGTTATTGTTTTCGTATTTCGTTCTTCTTGTCTTCACTTCAAAATCAAAAGTTCTTTTATTACTATGTATTCTTTCTTGTCTTGTCAATCTTTTCTTATTTTTCTTAATAATAATTAATAATTTATTAACGTATCTGTGGACGCGTTTCTTGTACCGTATTCTTTTTTATAACATCAAGTCTCTAATTATTTATTATCTAATTACCTAGGACATGTTTATGTGATTGTTGTATATTTAGGTTGATTTCCAAACATTGCAGTCTTCATTTTACACATTTTGTACATCCTAATCCTTACTTCTTTGTTTTTAAATTAGCCCCAATATGCCACATTTATTATTTTTTTTATTTCAATTTTTGTTTTATCGAGTACTGTTATTGTTATTTCTCATCATTGTATCAGCTAGTTATTTATGTACATTAATAATTTTTTGTATTTTTAGCGCACTCAGCTTCTAAGCTAGAGACCACCTTTACTTTTGCAATGCCTGTCGTCTGTCACGTCTTATAATTTTTGATCTGAGATAGAGACATAACGTTTTCTAAGGACCATAAGTCAAGTCCAAACGCCAAATCAACCTGTAGAGAAAATCTCGAGACCGGTTTGACTGGAAGTGGCCGCAAAGCGTCCGGTTCCGGCCGCTAAATTTTTGCCACTATTTACTTTCATTTGAATATAATTCACTGTCATTAGTTTCAATAAAATTTCGTTAAACTCTATAGTTTAGTATATGCATAGGGTTTGCTCTACTTGCAAATTTTCGCTTGTTTTAGTTTACTTTAAAACTTGTAATTTTATTTTACACAAAATTTACTTAGTTATGTTTGCTTATCGCCAAAATTTAACTGACTGTACTGAAAAAAAATGTAAAACGCTATTTTGCAAGTGACTTTAAAACATGGCGTATGGCACTTGCTAAATTAATACTTAAATAAGCAGACAACATTTTTTCCTAAAGAAAACCGATCTCAAGCCAATTGTTTTTACTTGTATAAAATTCTTCTAGCGCACGCTAGGCTTTCTGTAAGTCCCTAGTTTTATGGTACAAGCTTGAGTGAGATAGACACTAATTAATAAAACAACCACTGCCAGGCTACGGATACCACAGATCATCAAGTAGTGACTCATTTGTTCTTTTAAGTATTAAATAAAATTTAATTATTGGAATCAAAAGTTTATTTAATTTATAACAAATTGTTTGCCTACAGCCACAATGCAAGTCCTACATCTTCTTAAAAAAGATTGGTTTATTAGACGGGCGTTTCTTCCAGAGTTGATGTCTTCTACGGCTTTTGCAATTTCTTGGCGCAGCTCGGCTAACTTTTGAATTGGTTTAGAGTACACTTTTTATTTTATCGCTCCCCAGTAAAAGAAATCTAGAGGATTTAAGTCAGGTGAATGGGCTGTCTACGAAATTGTACCAGACCGCACTATCCACCTATCTAGGTATACTCGATCAAGGAATTCTCCCTCTGGGGGAGCATAACGCGCCGGGCAGCCGTCTTGTTGAAACCACACGTCATGTGGCAGGTCTTTCAATAAATCTGGTAAGTGGTTTTGTAAAAAATCTAAATTAACCTCGTCGTTCAAGTTCTCCGACAGTCCGAATGGTTCAATAATTTACCACTAATAATTTCGGTTCACGTGTTTACTTGAAAGTGATAATGTGATCTATCTTCCCGCATCAAATGTGGATTTTTTATATAGCACACGTACAAATTGTGGAGGTTCATTTATCTATTCTTTTAAATGTCGATATATCGAACCGTAGAATTTTTTCCAAGAATCGCGGATCTTCCCTGTACCTTTGCAATATCGTTCGACAAAATTCAACACTTTCAGGGGGTAATCTTGGAGTAATAGAGTTTGCACTCGTTGTACATGGTACTGGCGAAGCTCGCTTTTCTGTAAAATTCGGTGTGTTGTACTTTTAAGCACTCCTGTTCTTGTTTTAATTTCACGGGTCTTGTGCGACTTCTTGTAGGACTTCGTCTTCGGAGAGCATGAGGAGCCTTCCTTACTAATCACTTAATTTTGAAATCAACCTTCTGACAGTGACTGGTGCACATTTGTAAACACTCGGTGATCTGGATAACGCTCAGTATTTGGATATCTCCCACGATAAAGTCTAGCTGCAACACTACCATTGCATTTGTATTCCCAATAAATGAGGTGTATGTTAGCGTATTTTTGTGCAGTGTACCGAGATGACATGGTGGTATTCACAGTACACAATCACGCGATTAGCGATTGACATTTTAGTTCAGAGGAAAGCCAGGTTTGTCAGAAACGGTGACATAAAAAATCCAAGTCACAACGTAATCGAGTTTAATAAACAAAGCCAAAGTTGTAAGCACAAAATCAACAGTGCCTATGCGTCACTATTTGGCTAGGATGGCGTCGCTATCCGTTTCAATAACACTAGTCGAAATGGCGTGTCTATCCGTCTCACTCGTCTTGGTAAAAATAGCGTCACTATCCGTCTCACTCAAACTTGTACCTTAAAATTAGGGACTTAGAGAAAGTCTAGCATTAGAAGCATTTTAACTAAGTAAAAAGAATTAACTTGAGTTCGGGTTTCTTTAGGAAATAAAATTTGTTTTCTTATTTAAGAATTAATTTAGCCAGTGTCTACTCTTTTGGAATCCGAACTAAATACACCATGTTTTAAAGTCACTTGCCAAAATAGCGTTGTACATTTTTTTCAGTAGTCAGTTACAGTCTGGGCAATGTAATAGTTTTGAGTACACGATTGGGTAACAAAGTGATATTTTCTTTAAACCTGAGACAGTTGTGTTTTAATTTTAAACTAAATTACAGAAAGGTTTTTCAGGGTTACATCACACACAAAAAAAATGAGGAACGATAAAAGTTTGTAGTCGCAGTACTTGGAAGATCATCAAAGAGTGTCAATATTTTCGATTTTTCTTAAATTCCTATAATTTTAAAAATACACTACTAAGATTTTTATTTTTCTGATAACTGTCACCACCTGGTCTATTATTCGTTTTCGGTTTGACGTTGATTTTTGGGCCACCCTGTATAATAAAATAATAGTATTATCTCACTTACTGACTATCAAGACACCCTATAGTGTTTTCCTGCAATACGAAGCGGCCAGAATGACAGAATAGTGCTGTCGCTTGTGCGAATGTCAGTGCTATTAGGTGATGAATAAAAGTATGGGAGGAAAAAACTAGCAATGAAAACTTACATGATGGCCTATTTCCACGAATTAACATTCACAACCGCGTGTAAACGAACCAGTTTGTATTAATTTTTGTATGAAGCAAAAAGAAATTATTGATACGAAACACCCCAAGCTTATAGAAAATATATTGCTTATTTGTGTATTTTATTCTTATTTTTCTTCTTATTATTCAAATTATGGCTAAGGATGCTAAACTTAAAAAAACTCTCGCATAATTATGAAGCGGTATTAACTAATGTATATTTTTAGTTTTTGTTAATGTAGTAAGAAACAATTAATTAAGAGAATTGCTCTCATATTAGTATATTAGTGTTATTTTAGTGTATTTATATTATTGCTATATTTGAATGTAATAATCGCAAATATTTCACCATTAACAACTACCACTGTTTTAAATAAATCAGTTATTTAATCATAAAACGTTAATAAATGCAAAATTATAAACAAATATTTATTTTTAACAATATCATATTCACATAAAGCATTTTCGCTAGACTAATTAATAATAAATATATACAATAAATAAGTAGCTTAAAATAAGAAATAAATATAGTAATGTATAAATTCGATTAAATATGTAATTTTAATTACATTAAAAATAATTTACTGGAAACTGCACAATTACCGTTTGTACGGTACAACGTATAAAATGAAAAATGCAATCAGACAGAACCTCAAAAAGATTAAACGATTTTCAATTTTTAACTTACAGTTTCGCTAATCCATGGTACAAACTTTTGGACATTTGTGTAGACTCCAGGCAGATACTCCCTGCCGCAGCCTATTCCCCAAGAAACTATGCCAATTAGTGTCCTCTTGCCGTTAACAGATATTGTCAAAGGGCCTCCTGAGTCGCCTTGGCAGGTATCTTTTCCTCCCTGAGAAATAAAATTTGCTCAAATTTTCTGCTTTATATTTAAATAAGTAACACGCACCTGCTTGAACCCTGCACAGATAAAGACATTGTAGATGGTTTCATCTCTCCCTGCGGCTTCAAACCATGCTTGGCACTTCTCGTTTGAAATTATTTCTACGGCCACTTCTTGCAGCACGGCCGGAAATTTCGCAGCTCCGTGTTTCATTCGCCCCCAACCTGTTGCCGTTGCCATTTTTCCAACCAATTTGCTCTGGAAATGGCAGATAGTTATTCAGTGTAAATGCTAAATGGAACCTTATGATATCGAAACATTGTAATGTTTTTATAGTTGTATCAACAGAAACTGCCACTTGATGGGTCAAAATTACACCGACTAGATGAAGGTTAAATGATGTCTTACATTAATGTACGAGTGGTTATTGAATTATCTTTAACGTGGCAGGCGATAAATTTAATTTAAGTTACAAAACTATTGTTTTATTTGTCGGCCACCGTAAACTATTCGAACTTTTGCAGCAAAATTCCTAAGAGAATCTCGCTGCATGATTCAGTCGAGCGCCGTCTTACTTGTTGCACGGGCAAACAAATTGGAAGGATATGCTGCTTAAATTCCACAGTTCTGTCGAGCTTCAGTAAAGCCACGTCGTTCCTGTAATCCTCCTTCTCGAAGCGCGGATGGACTTCTTTCCTCACCACCTCGAACTCTTCCGGCATCAGCTCCCGCTCCCGCTCCCACTGCCCCAGAACGACCTTCAGCTTCGACCGGGGGGTGCTGAAAGCGCCGGCCTTCGTAAACATCCTGTTTATCGCATTAGAATTTTAATTTGCTTACTTAACGACGCAGTGTGCGGCAGTGATTATCCACCGTTCGTTGAGCAGCGACCCACCGCAAAATAGGCGCTCCGAGATTCCGTTGAGTTTAATCAGCCCAGCTTGCCAGGGATGCGAGCCGAACTCAGTGGGCTGCCCTCCCACGATCTTGTAGCTCCTTTTGCTCGTCATTCCGCAATCTAAAACAAATTAGCTTTAAGGAATTGCGAAGTATATTTTAAGGCGACCCAGCGTTCTAAAATCTTGCTTAACCACATGCTACATAAATCTTAATAAAAAATTGTAGTTCAGTACAAGATGTTATGTTAAAGATAAAATAATTTATCAGATATTTTAATCAAATTGAAAACTTATTCGTGTTATGGTGGAATGGTTTGAAAAATAACATTATCTGTTTATAAAGTTCTTGATAGGCAATCTGAGTATTTTAAAATGATTGCGAAAGCAACGAGTCTAAAATTAACATAAACTGTACATTGATTTATCCTGTATATACAGAAAGGTACAAATAGACTAATAAAAAATTTATATATTTAGTAAAAATGGTACAGTCGCTTCTAAAGTAAATACTTTGAGATCTCACAGACTTTTTTTACTGGTGCATCGTGTGGTTGGTTCTCAGGTTGTTAGGGCACGGTCTAAATTCTGAAAATGTTCGCCATAGTTGTGGAGGAAACGTCAAGAGTTCCCGAACTCCGACCCGAGAACTAACCACACAATGTACTATAACACCGGCCGTGAAAGCCTTCGTATTTATTCTCTTCTACTGTTTCATTATAAGTAACTTGTTGTATTATATATCTGAATCACCTCGACCGTCTGGAATCTTTTTCCTTTCAGAGGCAGCATTAACAGTACGATGTTTTTTCTTTTGCGACAGTAGCCACGAAGCAAATTTAGATGGAACATTTTACATACTTTAGTTTTTGGATTGTCATTAGGGCATAATGAAGGTATTTGGTGCACTACGCTAATAATTTTTTATTCACCTTTCTTTAAATTCTTGCATGTTTGGGACGCTGTTAAACAATTGGAGAGAAGCTGATTATTTAGACAAAACATTTATTTGATTTTTAAATTTCAATATAATGTTTACATACATTCACACATCAATGAGAATAAATAAAATTAAATGCCCATTTTATCTAAAAACTTTTATTGAAAAACATTTCTTTTCGCGGTTTAAAGATTAGCAAACCACTGGATTATATCATTAAAGGACATTGTAGAAATACCACTCTAAATAAATAAAAGTGTAAGACTTGTCCTTTTAATCTTATTTAAAATTGCACTCTTCTAAATGCTCAAGAGGGTCGTTCTCCGGTAAAGCTAGCAACTGCCATACATAGAAATTTTTAGAACGATGCCAGTATTGGAAAAAATAAACTCTACGTCCCACGATTTTAATAATGCAAAGAGTCGTTGTAGTTCTAATTATGTTTTTGGTTTAATCTTCCTATCGTCTTTCATTTCGCAGAGAACTTTTTATTTAAATCAGAAGCTTATTTTCCAATATCTGATTTCCTCACTGCAGCATACTGTCATTTTCTATTTAAGTGATTTCCCGGAGTAATCCAAAATCCTTAAGTATTTCTGTGTAGATTGATGTTTTGTAGACGCTAGTTTTACACATCAATTTTGCTTTGTTTAATAACCTAGGAAACTCATCTTTGTTTCGAAAAGTGTTTACAAAAGCTTCCAATGTACTGTACAGAGGGAAAGCATCAAAAACTGAGGGGAGCTGGAGGTGAAGGACACATTGGGAATGCCCATCAACAATTTGGTTCCCAGTTACTTTAAATTTAGAAAAAAATTTAAAAATTGTAAATCCAGATACAGAAGACGGGAATGGAAAATTTCTAATTTCTGCAGACTTTATCTCGTATACTGATGGCTCCAAAACTGCATTGGTTACAACAGTAGGAATCTACGGTCTAAAAAGAAACATTAAGATTTCAATAGCGCTTGGAAGTTTTTCTGCAGTCTTTCAGGCGGAATCCTTAGTCATATAACACTGTGCGAAGGAGATCAAAAGGTTTAACATGAGGGGTAAGAGGATAACTATTTTTTCTGGTAGCCAAACAGCATTAAGGTTCTAAGCCACGCCTGTGGTGAAGTCAAAGGTTGTTTGGGATGGCATAGGTGCTTTAACAGAGTTAGAAAAAGAAAATTGTATAATTCTTTCCTGGGTATCGAGACATTAGGGCTTCAGGGGTAACGAGATGGCATATTTATTGGCCAAGAAACGATCAGAATAAGACCCATCGGCCTCAAACTCATGCATTAATAACCTGGATACTCAATAAAACTCAAGAAAGATGGAACAATATCAGTACACTTGAGACAATCAAAGATACAGGAACTGTAACAAAAATTTACAGCAGGCCTCCTGCAACAAACCAGACCAAGGGGTATTTAAATCTCCTAAGAGTAACAGATAGCAGCCTGTGCAGATTTTATCAGGGAGAAGAAAAAATGCAGACTACATTTTGTGCTAGTTCAAATGCTTTACGAAACTCAGATTCCTATAATTAGACGAAGAAAAGCAAAACCAAAGAGCTATGCAAAAGAGTTTCTCTTTCCAGACTTTGAGGTTAATCAAAAGCCTAGGCCTAAAGAGGAGCTCTAACAAATTCTAAGGGTGCACAATAGACTCTAACCATCGCAATGCAAAAAGCCGTTAGACCCTCCCCATTATATTTCTATATCTATCTACTGTATAAAGGAATGGCTATTTTTAAGTTTGTATTTTATTGCCTCTTACTTTTCGAGACTTTAGTAGAACATTGGCCCAGAAACATTCATTAATGCCATTTCAAGATTTTCAAGTGTTTTCAATATCTCATTTACTTCATACTGTGCGTCCTTAGTCTGATCACTATCATTAGTAATGTGTATGAAAGCATGAAGAACCTTCTGAAACATATAATGCTTGACTGGCATCAGCACGGGCACTTCATCAAGTTGTCAATAAAGTTTTCAAAGATAAAGAGCAGTATTAAGTTGAGACGACTGCAAGATATTCCTTTTTTGGTTGAAGACCTAAAGAAGTTATACATTTGTTGTTCTAAAGGAATAAATTCTACAGAGTATAAGTTGCTCTTCGCAGTTGCAGAGTCAAATAGTTGTAAAAAGTGCTCCACGCAAGGTATATGTATGTGAGGCCAGAAGATTTACTTCTTTTATTGCAACCTAAATACCGTTATAGGACACATAAATGTTACAAAATTACGGTTAACATTACAGTTTTTTTTTTGGCGCACTACAGCCTCAAGGGCTTATTGTGCCCACTAACGTGCACTTAATGCTAGGACATTCACACACACCCATGGGTTGAGCGAGACTCGAACTCGCGCGCGCCGGCCAGAGGATAGAGCCGACTGGTTGAACCTTCTGAGCCACCGCGTCCCCTAACATTACAGTTAGGAACATACGTCAAAAATTGTTCAATATGTAGCACAGTGTATTACAAAAGTTAGTCGGTCTGTGTGAAACACGTCTGGTGTTGAGTTGACAATAACGAAATAATATTTGACATTAACAATCTCTGCCTTAACTTGGTCCTCTAAGTATACAATGAATTCATTGACAAATGTACTTGATCAATATGAGGAAACACTTCTTCCTTTATTTCTAAATTTTGCATATAAATAATTAAATTTTAAAACTAGTTTTAGACAACGAAGAAAATTGGGAAGCGTAATATTTTATTATTGCCGTAAAGTGGCAGTCTACGGAAATCTAAAAAATTTATAACACTTAAGGGAACATTTCGCCAATACAAAGTTTGTTTTTGTTTATACTGTTATTCTATTTTATAATTGACTTTTATCAATCTATTTGTTGTTGCCAAAATCGTTTATTATACGGTTATTTTTTTAATTATTAAATCCCTGAGTTGATAGTTTGCTCTATAAAATTTCATTCATTCATTTTTTATAAAATAACTGATTAGTCAAAATTAAAACATCTTTTTTGAAAAACGTACTGTTCAGATTTTTTGAAGTAAAGTTTTGTTGAAAGTTTGAATTTTATTCTAGCCTACCAATTTACAAAGTTTATTATTTCTGCACCTCAATACCGTGTCTTTTAGTAATATAGTTAGATCTACCTCTTTGAAAGTATTTTTAGAGTTTTTTAGCTCTAAACCTCTTGCAGCTGCACATTTGGTGCCAAAATGTGATTGCTGCATACTAGGTGAGAAAAAGTGTTAAGTTTTAATATTTTTTTATCGCACCATCGTTTAAGATGCTTTTGGATGTTTGAATTCTATAATAAATAAAATAATAATATTGATTTGTCTGTAAAGAGTATGTCTTGTTGTGATATACCCTACAAAATTAATTATTTGAATTTGAATAATACGTGGATCTACCAAGACAACGCGCCTTTTTATACTACTGAATAATAACTGTTTTGAATAATACATTTGTCTACAAAGATTTTTACTAGAAATTGTGACGTTACATTGGCATAAAGTAAAGGACTACAACACAATATCCAAATAATTATTATAGAAACCTAATTACAGTTCTCCAAAGTAATAAAAAGCACTACCAAATATGTCGATAACTATTACGTCAGATATTTAGCTGACGATGTATAAATCTCTAAAGCGTACTTAACACCTAAAAATATTTATTTATTATTAAAAAAAATATTAATTATAAATATACACTATGTACATTATGTAAAACCAATTATAAAATATTTTAATGTTCTTAGTGCAATATATTTGGGCCATTAAAAAGTGATGTTTTACATTTTAGAAGCTCTTTTCAGTAGCAATTGTACAATTTATAGATTTTTAGTTTAATGGCAAAATATTCTAACACTTAATTTTTTAGATTACTATAATTATTAATTTTTTCTCTTAAACTAAAAACCGTTAAAAATTTGTTAAGGAAAAGTTAAATCATGTATTACATGATTTAGAGTATTTACTAAAAACACAAAATTTCTTTGTATTTGCCGTATTTTGGATAATTTTTCCAAACTTACTACATCAGCGATAATTGTTTTTTATTTTACGTAAAAATTATTAATACATTATTTATAGAGAAACCCTACACACGTAAAATTTTTTCTTAAAGCTACTTGAAACTTTGCCGTTTATTACGAAGACACATGATCTTTATTCGTATTATTCAAGCACATGATTTATTTTTATAACTTGTTACAATTATTCAAAAAAGTTTGGTAAGTAAATGAGATAACAATGAAAATGTCAAACCATTACAATTGATTCTATGTAAAATGATACTGTACTTATTTAATTACTTTCTATTGGTTTTTTAGCCCATGCAGATACAATTTGATACACTCTTCAGTTGTATTTAATGTAATGACAAGTTCTTAACAGATTAAGTTCAAATCCTTATTATTCAAAGAAAGTGCTTCTTCTTTTCTGTTGTATAAAGCAAATTTTTGCACCCAGTTACTTTTACTGTTTGAAATTAATCTAAAATCAAACAAAAATATTTAATTTTGATGTCACTTTGTAGTTATAAATTTTAATACTTAAAGTGACATAAAAAACTACATTTAGCATTAAACTAATGTGACGTGATAAATAAACTGCACCAGGAATAACTGCTAGCACAATTTTTTTTTTATTCATATTAATTCAATTTAATCTTCATATTTTTAGACGATACAAATGCACATAAATGTAACACCTTTATCGAACCTTGAAGCTGCGATCATCATTATATTTACACTGTAGAGGTCAACTTCCATTTAGGCATTGTACCCATCAATACTTTTATGGAGGTAATTATGGCTCTGATGCCCGGTCACTACGCCTCTACTGATTTTGCCGCCTATTGTCACATTCATTCACCTTTTTGTTGAATTGCTGGTATAATTTATATGCGTGTGGTGCCTTGTATCTTGTAGTTTTTTGTGTAGAAAGAATTAATTTAGTAAAAGTTTTTGCATCCAGCTCAGAATTATCAAAAACTATCCAGTTACTGGAGATTAAAATTAAAAGTAAATTGCCGTTGACTATAACACTTCAATTAAAAAAAAACATAATTAGTTGAAGCAGTCTATAAAATAATAGAAGATACTTAATAGGGTTATTCTCAATATACAGAAGAATTTTCTTATAATATTTAAAATAGCAAAATTCTTATCAATATACATATTTGCTTTTGAATTTACATCGTAGTTTAAAACATGAATTCTGCTCGGTTAAAGTTATTGATATTTTAAAAAGTACTTAGCTGCTAAAGCTAAAGTTTTTTTAAGCAATTGTAAAGAGCGCCACAAGACGGAAAGAGACTGAATTTAACAAATTGGGTATTACACACAAAATATTTTTAATCTGCAAAATTAAATTGTAAATTAAAGTTGTAAGTAATCATTAAGAAAATCATTAAAATATGCAGAAGGCGTTATACTATTTGCAACAAACAGAAAACAGGTAGACTCAATGCTACAAGAACTAAACAAGGCTTTTAAGAAGGTGGGGTTACGGATAAACACAGTAAATGCAAAAAAATATGGCAAACACGGAAGAGGAAGTAAATACATAAATAGAACAAAATGTTATAAAAAGGTTTACCCTTAATAAAGAAAACCAAGAAATAAAAATTGCAAAACGTTTGGAAGATTAAGTTATATATTGAAGAACCCCAAGTTACCACAACGCCCTAGTTCAAAAGTATTCGATAACTGTATACTACTTGTTATGACTTATGGAGTTTAGACCTAGACTTTGACAGAAATAAATGTAGGCAAGCTCATAAAGACTCAAAGAGTTATGAAGCGCCAAATGCTAAAAATAACTCTTTAAGACAAAAAAAAAAACGGAAGACATGGATAAGACAAGATAAAAATTACAGATATGATAGAACGTAGCAAGACTTAGGTGGCAATTCGCAGGGCACGTTCGGCAAACAGATACCAGGTGGAACGCACGAGTCTTAGATTGGAGACTATGGTTAGGCAAAAGAGCAAGGGAAAGACCACAAATGCGATGTAAAGTGTCACGCCAGCCTCGCATAGAAAAGAATCAGCCGGAACAGGACAAGATAGAAGGAACAAGAATATCCGCAAATGTATTGAATAAGGCTGAATAAAAAAAAGAAGACTAAGTATACCGCATAAATGCTAATCTTATAATATAATTATCTTATCTCCCTAACTTTCTTTCTTTCTTTCTTTCTTTCTACACTTATAATTCTATCTCCTCCTAGACGCTTCAACCGATTTCCTTGCACACAACATTCACAACTATATTTGCTAATTCGGCTCAAAAAATCAGTCTTCTAACTTTAACCGTTTTTGAATTATTTAAATATTTTGATTATTGTATTGTATAGATAAAAACATTTTTTTTTTTGAAAAACAGCGCCATCTGTTGGACGTAAAAGCAAAGTCACAACAACGCGTAGGCGGGTACAGCTATTTTAGAATAAAACAAACATTCTGTTACTGTTGCCAACATTAATCTAGAGAAAAATTAAAAATTACTGCAAATGAACGTAAAACGTAAAAATTACGGGAGTGCATTATGAACGAGCGCATAAGCTTTGCATTAATTCAACTTTACGTATTACGTATTTCCTACAGGCGGCTTATGCTTACGTCCACCATGAATGGGCGTTAAATTGTTCCATGTTTCTGATCCAGAGAAAAAACTGGTCTAATTAAAAAGTTATATGTTCGCACCTTGCAAAAATTTGAGGGAAGGCGGGTGAAAAATTGTCAGTCTAGGACGCCAAAAATATCTTTTGGCGAGCAACTCCTAGTAATAATAATAATGCTCATAGCAGACTTTCAAGCTACCTGCTTGTTGAAGGATTTATAGAACAAAGAAAAAGAATTATTTTATGGCAAACAAAAAATCAATTTTAACTAAATAAACTTCTTTATTTCACGGATATTTAAGAGCTATAACAATGTTTAAAAAGTACCCCGAAACCTGCATTATTAAAAACTTTTTTAATTAAAGCTACAATTGATGCTTATTAAAATGGCATATTTGTTCAAGTGTATTTTTTTAGATTTAAATTGTAATAGGAATCTAGGGAAGGGATTATTTATTTGCCCTTTTCGGTCAAACAATTTGTATGAGAATGTAATTTACGTACTATATTGAACAGCATATTAGTGCGCATAGATCAAGGTCGTTTAAAGTTCATAAGATCTTTAGAAATATGTTTAAAATTGCATTTTCTAGAATTACAAAAAGATGCTTAAATTCAATTAAAATACTACAATACTGTCCTAAATATAAAAAAATGGTTTGTTAAAAGTCGATCTCAAGTTAGCAACTGATTATCCTCACTCATTACAAGTTGACTCAAATATTTCTTATTTGTTTAATACGCCGGAGAACTTGGCACAAGCAAGTGGTTAAAATACTTTTATTCTATTGGTCACACAGTAGGTATCAAAGTAAGAAGAATATGTAAATATAGCTGTAAGTTCTGTATTTGTATTGATAATACAATTTAATTCCAATTTCGCTGTTAGAAACAGCGATTTCTCTCTCTGATTTAGTTACGACTGATAAATTTTCTGTTAACTGAGAAAGTGTATGTACCATTATAGGCGATATATATTTATTTTTTATTCACATATATTTGAAAATAAAACAGTAAACCCAGATATCAATTAGCTTTGTTACATTTATTATTTCATAAACGTTTTGAAATAACCTTTAACACAAAGAAGAAATACGAGTTGTGTATCTGTAAATTTGTTTTACTTTGGTTTAAAATATTGATAAATATATTAATTACAAATTAATACAAATGGGTTAAAACAAATTGTGACAGAAATGTTAATAGATGCCTATAACAACAACAAAATTATAACAAACGTTAGTAAAAAAATGTTAAATATCCCTGCAACTGATAACATTTTAAATAAAAAATAAATATTTTTATATTACAAATTAAATTTTGTTTAAATAAAGACAAAATCGTTGTATACAGAATTTTTTTTAAATTATAATTGATAAAAAGCAAGTGCTTGAGAAACTGAGTAAAACAACGCTACTTTATGAATAACCGAAATCCTAGAACTAATAAGATAGAGAAGCATAATTACATTAATATAACGACACAAGGATAAGAAAACTACAGAAAATCCAAATTTAGGTAGAAAGAAAATGTATGAGAGCAAAGACAAGGTAGATAGAAAAGAGTTTATTATACTAATCCCAAAAAAGAGAAGAAGTGAGAAATGTTAAAACTGTAGAATAATAAATATAATAACGCCTACAGCAAAAATACTTAGTAGAATTGTTTATAGAAAAAAGGAAAAAGTATAAAAGAATATCTTACTGAAGATCAGTTTAGTTTAAAAAACATTCAGACACTCGAGATGTAATATTAGAGCTAAGCTTACTAAAAGAAAAAAGAAGTATATGGCATTATTAGATATGAAAAAACTCTTGAAAGTTTTGAATATTTCGAAAGCATAAGGACGAAATATGGAAGAAGTAACAGAGGTAATAGAAAAAATTAGATAGGCAAAAGCAGCTTTTAATAAGAAGAAACATTTACTAATATCTAATTAAAAAAAAAAAAAATGAGCTTGTATGGAGTATAACACAACTGTACGGGTGTAAGACCTCGACAGTATTCCATCCAAAAAGGAAGCTTTTGAAGGTAGTGCTTTTGACGAATGCAGGGTAGATCAAGTTAGTAACGAATAATTACTAGCAATAATATAAGAAGAAAAGTGCTCTGAAAGAAATTACTGAAAACAATAATAAAAGATATAGTTTGAAGGCATAAATGCACCAGAAAGACCAAAATTATGGTATGTGCATCAAATAATTACACGTCAAACATATAGCAGCATAAGTGAAATTGAAAGACAGTCATGCAACAATCAAATTGAGAAAATTGAAGACTAGGAGAGAGGTACTGAGGTAATTTGGAAAGAAATTTTTCCTGTCTCAGTACATTAATTTTCAACATAATTGCCATTCATATTGAGATACTTGTAATAATATCTTATAAGACTGTTTTATACTATTTTTTTAAATTTATAATTTTATTCCCCCGCTTGGGAATGAATCACTGTTTCATGTGCACAATAGATCCTTTTCTAAATTTCTTGCAGAAGTTGATTGCTTACTACAGGTGGATGACCACTTCTTATCTCATTATGTCTATTTTTAATCATGTGACATCATTAATGTACAATATCTTTACTCATCACGTTTTATTTGTAAGCATTACACAGTTTGCGATAAATCGCAGTTACCGAGAGTTTTCCGCACACAAAAATCTTAATACTGCACGCACTTCACGTTTGTCAGATTTGGTAATGTTTATTTTTAATTGTCTATTGAATGAGTAAACTACAACTTTATTCTTCCAGTCCGTCGCTATCCGTATCTATTTTTCCCACATCTACAATCGAAGATGTCTTTTCGAACTGCCTTCGTACAATAAATTACAAACTAAATATATAAACACTATCAATATCAAAAGACAAAAGATATTACTTTTAATATTACTTTTTAGGCATTAAAGTATATTCGCCCTAAAAGTGTAATTGAATATAAATTTTGATAAAAACAAGCAACTATTACTAGACGGTTTGTAAATTTAATTAGATAAATTATAAAAAAAATAACTTCAGAAATCATTTTATTTTTAATTTTGTAAATAATAAATAACTGCTTTGGTAAAACATTATTACTTATGTTATATCTAAAATAATTATTCACTTATGAAATAAAACTAACTTTAGAAAAAATATATATTTGTTAAATTAGATATGATTTTAATTTAATATTGTCAATAGCTTAAAAAACCGCACAAATAGATGTGGTATTTTGTTATTTATTTTGTTTTTGTTATGTACTATTTATTTACTTTAGTTTTAGTTAATATAAAAAACTAGATAATTACATTTGAAAATTGCTTTGGTACTTACATTTGCTATTTATTGATTCTTCGCTTGTTGAGGAAAATGAATGGTACTTCTTGTCAACGCAGCACGCCCAAACCAATCCTCCTGAGCAGCGATCTACAGGATGTCCTCCTTTTAAAACGCAGTTAACACTAAGGGCACACTGATAAGTGTATCCTTCGTAAGAGCACGATTGAGGAACAACTAGAATAAAAAAAGTTAGGTTTATTTTAAAGAAAAAAATTTATGTGTACTTTATTATAATTTACAATAAGGGTAGAAAAGGTATCACATTTTGATTTTTCAACCATAACTTTCAAAACATTTGAAATGTATGTCTTCTTCTACCCAGTAAGCTTATTATAATTTTTTGAAAATAAAATAAATGTTTTTTATAAAAAACAATAACAAACTATTTTTCAAATGTTGATTAGTCAACTAGTAACTAAATGCTATTAACAAATAATTAGTTATGAGTTCTTCCGTGACGACATTATAAAAAAATTCAGTGTCTAAGTAGAAGCTTTGGTACGCAAGAATTTAATTTACAAATGATGATACGGAATAAAACATACTACGTACCTTATAAGGAAAATTTAGATTCACTGTCATTAATATTCTACAAGATATTTTAGTCTACATTAGGCAAGTATCATCATAGTCACCGGCAAAAATCGTCTGGTAACTTTGAATCTTATAGCAAAGAAGCTACAAATTTTTAAGAAAATTCTAGGTTAGAGAATAAAATTTGTTTTATTTTGTATCGAAAGTATAAACTGGTTAATCAAAATTAAAGAGAGTATAAATTTAATACAAAAAATTAAGTTTTACAGTTATCAAGTACCCATATTTTGGTTAGTAAACATAGAACAATATTCAACTGAACGAAGCGTATTTATTGGAATAAAGATACATTTGATGAAAGTTTGACAGAACTACGGTAGAGAAAATTCTCCAATAATTAAAGTTACTCGAGATATTCTAATAAAATTTGGCAAAACTGATTCAAAGAAGCAAAATCTAAAATCGTATTGGTTGTTTGTAGCTGTTAGTGTTACTCTTGCTAAGTTCCAAACACATGAGTTACCCCCAAGGAGCTGTGAGACCTTGACGTTGGTGGGGGGGCTCAGTACCCTCAATGACCCCGAGAGCGATACTGGCGGGGGACTATAGTCCCCCTCAGGGTCACCCATGCCAGTAAGGTCGAGGGGGAGAGGGGAAGCTAAGGACAGCTCGCCCTTCAGTGAGGCTTTCAAGCAACTGGAATTGGCGCTCCCGGAGGGTTACCAGCTACGGGAACCTGAACGCCAGGTTCTCGATTAAAACCGTAACCGCAGCCCACGCTCCAACAACCGCTGGAGGGGGTACCAGCGGTACGCTGCGTGGGGACCTCCGGCCGGGAGGCTTGCCTTAATCGGCCGGCCTACGAGGACAACACCTCTATAAAAAAGGAAGAGAGCACCTTTAAACCCTGTGGGGCACCTGATGTACCTCACAGTATAAATGCCTTCTCCCAGGAATGGGCGTCACCCTGGGGGTGACCGTTATTTCGTCCGACTCGTGAGAAGATTATGAATGAGAAAATGTTAAAATCAAATATAGGCATCATCGACATGATAGCAAGTGAGCAAGACCAAAGGCAACTACAATTAGGTAATTCGAGTAGACGAAATATGGCAAGCAAACACAGGAGATGCAACTCTTTGAATATCCCGAAAAAACGCAAGCTCGGGGAGATGTCACCAGGAGACAGAGAACCAACAGACATAATAAATAAAATAGAAAATTCGATGGTCCACCTGATGTTGGAGACTCTGGAGAACATAATAAATACGGCAAGTAAATTGATGGACAAAATGAGGGACAATCCTAATACCCGGAAAGGTATTAAGGAATTGATCATGAGAATGAACAGATGCTTGGAGATAATGAACAGGGACACTGTTAAGAAATTTCTAGAGAATAATCGTTGGGAAAACATACAAATTCCAACATATGATGTTGACATACAAACTAGCCCGTTAGGTAAAGTAATAGACGACAGTAACCGATTAGGACGGAATGATTCCCAAACGCCGGAGGGGTTACAAGAAAGAGAGAAAATAAGGAGGGAGTGGGACAAAATCGAAAGAAGACAGAAACAGTTAGACGAGCTCGAGATTAAGATTCTCGGATATAAGATAGTCCGCTCCTTGGGGGGAATTAAGGAATACCCGATTTGGACTAACATTGCGAACCAGATTTGGGACGAGGAAGCTTTTAGTAACACTGAAATTATTAAAGGCGACATAATGAACACCAGGGACGAGGTCGCAAAGGTAGTACTAGTAGGCCCAGACGAGAGCGAAATGGATAAAGGGATACAAAAGATATTTAAAGAACGCTACCCGGAACTGGGTGAAGTCAAGGAAGAGATAAATGTCCTTGAGCAAAAAACTACTATTAGAGGTAGCAGTGGGTGTGATGCTACCGCTAGAAGTAGACTTGTAATCAAAATCGTGCATAATGGGAGCGAAGAACACATCTGGAACAAACTATGTAGAGTTAGGGAGAAGGTGACAGACTCCAGGGTACCAGTCATCCACCGTTCTAGAGACAGTAACGCAATGAGACTTAGAAAAATGGTGCAGGCCATTTTTAATGGCTCCGACTGGAAGATATACATTTCTGACGATAAATTTAAAAGTAAAGGGGGGGGAACTATAAGGCAATCCTATGCTATGATAGTCGACGGACAGGGGAAAAATACCTTGATATGTTACATAGTATAAAAGAAAATATCAAATCCGCAAACGCAACTGAGAAAGTCAAGAATATAAGAAGCTCCAGAGAGGGCAAATTGCTCGTTACGTGCGACAGGAATGACAATAAGTCAACGCTGTTAGAGGAGGCCATAAGGAAGGACAGCAATTTAAATGTTAGAAAAATCGAAAACATAAGAGACTACGACATAGTTTATTTGAGGGGCAGGGACGCCGATGTAAGCGAGGAGGAAATAAGGGAGTCCTTGACCGGCGACCAGAGGCACGGTATGTGTTAGTGTGAGGATAGTTAGAACAAATACTGTTAAACTGACCAGACATGAAAAAATAAGGATAGGATTGATGGAATGTATCGTTCAAAAAAGAGTAGACATTAAAAGATTCAACAAATGCTGGATGTACGACCACGATCCTAGATCATGCAAAGGGACAAGGGACAATTTATGTTTTAAATTTGCCCGCTATGCAAGGTGGAAGGACACTCGGCAGGATCACAAAAATGTGATATCTTCAGGAGCGCACTGAGCCAGGCTATAGATAGGTCTAAGAGAGTGCTAAGTGGAACTGAAGGGGCGGGTTCTCCCAGGGCATACAAGGATAGAACTGGAGACAAACAAAAGGGTCTCCTGAAAGCGAGGGGATACTATGGAAGATGGTAGGAGAGCTCCCCAACCCGGGAAGTCCTATTAAACAAAGGCCCGCATAATATTATGGGGCTAGGTGAAGTAACAACATTACCAAGATGTTAAACATAATGCAGATCAACACCAACCGTTGCAGACAGTCGCATGATGTCGTATACTGGCTGATGAAAGAGTTAAATATAAACGTCATACTAATAGCGAAACCAAATAAGAAGTTCATCACAGGTCGTAACGAATGGGCTACAGGCAATAACAGGGACGCAGCCATTCAGTTCACTGGTGGCCCACTAATCAAGGGGGGTAAAGGAAATGGTGTGGTCTGGGGGAAGGTCGGACACTACTACTTCATGTCCTGTTACATTTCCCCCAACGTAGACGAGGAAAATTACCAGCTTTTCCTTGATAACGTGTCAGGTCACATGAAACAAATTAAAGGCGTCAATCCAAATGTCGAACTTATAGTAGCGGGGGATTTCAATGCTAAGAGCCACAACTGGGGCTCTAACATGGAAGACACCAGAGGAAAAATAACGGAATGGGCTGCCGAAAATGATCTGTTCCCAATTAACAGGGGAGAGGCGCCTACCTTCTCTAGGAAGAACTCGAGCAGCGTTATCGACATCACCTTTGTTAGTGGCAACGTCATTGCTAAGGTCATTATCTGGGAAGTACTGGAAGAGGAAACGCTCAGCGACCACCGTGCTATCCTCTTCCAGTTGGCAAGTAAACGAGAAGTCAATTATGTCACATAAAGAAAATGGCATTATAAAAAAGAATTACATGCGAAGCTGCTAGACAGCCTAAGGGTTGCACTTACCTACAGCGACGACGACACGGAAGTACGAGAGCTGACCAATACCATAGGTAGATGTTGCGATGAGGTATTGGGGCAGTCAACTTGGAAGGGTAAACATAGAGCGGTATACTGGTGGTGTGACGAATTAGCGGTATTGCGCAAGGATTCGATTAAGGCTTGAAGTAGTAAGCTCCAACTATGAAGCTTACATAACCAAACGTAACCTCTACAGGAAAATGATTCAGAGCGAGAATAAGAAGAGGTGGAATATGATAATCGAGGAAATAGATAACGATGTATGAGGAAAAGGTTATAAAATAGTTGCCAAAAAAGTAGGAAGAAAACTGCCACTCCGACTGATCCGGAGGAAGCAAGGAGAATTATAAAGGATCTATTCCCTTGCAGAGACAAAATAGTTTGGTCACGAAACCATGAATTTGAGAACGATAGGCCTATAAGAATGGAAGAGCTAGTGGGACAGCAAAGATGCTAAAAAACAACAAGGCTGCAGGGCCGGATGGCATACCACCAGAGGTGGCTAAACTGGCGGTGGAAGACAGTCCAGACATCTTTCTTAAGCTGTATAATAATCTATGGACCCGTAAAATTTTTCCGGATAGTTGGCAGACCTAATATTAATCCCTAAATATAGTGCAAACGCGGAAGTACAGACCGCCGAGTCTGTTAAACACAATATCTAAAATTTTTGAGCACATAATAAAGAAAAGAATAAGTGAAGATTTAGAAAATGGGAAAGGTTTGGCAGATAGCCAATATGGCTTTCGGCAGGGTAGACCGACGGTGGACGCTATTAGGGCCCTAACGAATTATGTTCGAAGTGCATGGGAGGGCAATTGGAGACACAAAGAACTATGCCCAGTCATTATATTCGACGTCAAGAATGCCTTTAATACCGCGGGATGGGGCCTAATTATAGAGAGCCTCAGGAAAGGGTATATCTTTGCTCCTGATAGAAATTACTAAAAATTACCTACAAGATAGGGTAATTAGGTATAATGACATTATTACCCAAGTCACATGTGGAGTCCCACAGGGCTCCATTTTGGGGCCCACGTTGTGGAACTGTTTTTATAATTCGGTGTTAGAACTCGAGATACCGAAAGAATGCAAGATGATAGCGTTCGCCGATGACCTGGCGGCCATCATCGCTGATAAAAAGGAGGAAGAACTAATGGCTAAGACGAAAGCCTAAAAGAGGTTGCGGTCTGGATGAATAAACAGGAATTAGAACTGGCACCGGCTAAAACAGAAGCGATAATGATGGCGGGTCGTAGGCAAGACTTTAATCAAGGTATACAGTTTATGGGAGCCCATATACCCATAAAGAGACAAATTATATATTTGGGTGTTACAATAGACAGCCATCTATCCTGGAATGCACATATCAGAGAAGTCACAAGTAGAGCGCAGAAGAAATCCAGGAGCCTGGATTGATGCCCAGAATAAACGGTCCTAAAACCGACAATGAGAAGAATGTTTAACGGGGTGGCCACATCCATCATGTTATATGCGGTTCCTGCGTGACAAGAGGGACTTAAGACTAAAAACTTACTGGTAAAGACACAAAGGCCACTACTGATCAGGATATGTTGCGCATATAGGACAGTGTCAACAGAGGCCCTGCAAGTGATTACGGCGATTCCACCTATCGACCTAATAGTGTCATTGCGATATTATAACTATGAGGCTAACAAGGAACAAAAAAGAAATAATGTTAATAATATGCTAACCAAATGGTAGGAGAGATGGCTCAGTACGCATGAAGGTTAATCCCCGAGATTAAAATGTGGTTCTTAAGAAAGGTGGGATAGCTCAATTATTACACCACACAATTATTAACAGGACACGGAAATTTTAAAGCATATCTGTTCATATTCCACAAAACTGAAGATGATAAATGCGATCTTTGTTTTACCACGAAGACGTAGAACACTCGATATTTAAATGTGATAAATGGAGGGAGTTAAGAAGTGAAACGGAGAGGAAAATTAATAGCAGGCTTACACCTGAAAATCTTTATAACGTCATGACCCAAAGTGAAGAAAAGTGGGCCGAGATAACCAATCTTTGCATAAATACATTGAAGGAAAAGGAAAATATCGACACTAGGAATGTTAAGTAGCATATAGTAGAGACCCGCCTTCACCCAAAGTAATGCTAACGCGGTGCCGGGTGGATGTGTAAGGCGAAAAAAATATTACACAAAAACAAAAAGAAAATTTTTTCAACAAAATCATTTTTAAGTATAAAACTAACTTTGAACTGAGATTTCTTGAAAAGCAAAGTGTAATAACAATCATCAAACGGTTTAGCATCTTCAATACAACATAATTCGGAAAATTACGGTATTAGTGTAAAAATATAAATAAAAGACATTCTATTACTAAAGCAGCAGAGAAAGTCACTTATCTGATATTATTTTTTTCCATTTTCAGTAAATATGTGTACATTTCAATTTGTGCGTTTCATTAAAAAGTTAAATTTTTATCTCAAATTAGTGCACTCTATTAATTTTTGAAGATAATGCACCGAAGAAGGAGCTACACATTGAGAAGCCACGTTGGATTACATTAAATAGAACATAAGCAGTCACCTATACATAGTTATCGCCAAAAAAAGTTATCCGCAAAAAAAATTACTTAAAACATAATAGATACTTGTCTAATCATTTGCATTTTCAATGGAACAACCCTATCACTAAAAAACCATAAAATATTATTTTCAAAACATCAATTTCCTTATGTTATAACACAACGGAAATAAAAAAAAAATAGATTTTATAGATGTGTATCATTAAAATGAGAAAACAAATCTCTTGTTTCACACATCTATACAATTTTTTTGAAAGAATTTTGAAAAAAGGCTAGCTCTTTGCATTGTTGGAGGAAATGTTCCTGAACAATATTGTTTTTCTTTATTTTAATAATTAAAAATTAATTTATAGTAGACAACTTAAAATCAAAAGGCGATGACTAATTTTGGCTTTCACAAGTGACTTTTCTCAAAAAGATATATTAAAGACTGTTCGCGGCAATCTGCAATTACTTTATTTGGATTTTAAATTAACGCGGTCCGTCTTATGGCTCCCTCTCTACAGGCGCTTTAGTTTTGATTTGAGGTAGCGGTGACCAATACATAGCAGCTGCGGCCGCGGGCTCGACCTCTTCTTGACTCTTCGCTCTTTCGCCCGCTTTGTTTTGAATTTTAGATGTGATGGTTTAGAAAGCGGGCGACCGCCTTTAAATTTTCCGTGTCCGAGGCCGTTTTGACCGATAGTTCGCCAGCGTGTTTTGTTTGGCGGCAAGAGTTTCCACATTCCCGTGGAATGCATTTTGGGAGTTGAAATTTTGTCGGCGGAAGGACTCGGTCTGGTTTCCTTGTATCTGACCCGGTAAGGAACCAAGGAAAATCTAGTCGCAAACTCGGACATACCAGCTGGAGAATCCACATCAGGAAAGGCGCTTCCGATTGGCCCCTTTTCCTCCTTTTTGATTCTCCAGGAGTTCAGCACGGAGGCGCGATTTCTGCAGCATAGCGTTCCAAAGGTGAGTTTTCCAGCTATGGCTTTTTGATAGAAGTTCCTTTGTTTCAAATTTTAAAATTATGATACAGTCCACTTTTGGCCAAAACAAAGATGACGAGCCTGTTTTTTCATATCCTTCGCAATTATCATAATATCTTATGGAGACATATGTACATGTTATTTGATTTCTATAGCACTGACGTCCTCATTTTATTTGGTTGGGACGTACTAATTAGCACTGCAGCTTCCAACGGTTTATTGTGCCTAGTAACATACGATAGTACATACTAGAACTTCACATATATCCATGTGTTTTCAGAGAGACTTGAACTAGATCGCGCGCTGCGTCCCCGAACAGAGGAGCATGTACTAGCGACCAACTGGCTACAGCATCAGCCTTAATTACATCTTTAGTTTTCTATTTGAATAACTGATTCATTTTAACTGCTCAAATTCGTGATATATTTGAATCACATACAAATCCAAGTCCCCTGATAAAGGTTAAGAACAAATATTTCTGAAAAATGATTTATTTTAATAATGTGAATCTTTTTCAAAATAAATTTTATGGGAAATGTTTAAAGATACAATGAAATAACATTTTATCAAGTTGAAATTAACGTTACTCATATGTCTCTACGATACACTTTAGTTAAACCCCACAGAATATCAGGACACTATTAAAAATCTGATTGGTCAAAAAAGTAAAAAAGTAAAGTAAGTTCACATATGTTCACAGTTTATAAAAATGTATAGCAAGTTAAGTTGAAATTGTTTTTAAAGAGAAAAAATTAGAAATGTTTGTTACAAATACGGCTAAGACGGATGCGAAGGCTTTCACGGCCGGTGTTATGGTGCATCGTATGGTTGGTTCCCGGGTTGTTAGACCGTGGTCGGAGTTCAGAAACACTTGACATTTTGTCCACAACTGCGGCGAACATTTTCAGAAGAAAATCTTCTAAAATTTTAATTCTCTAATTAATTTATTTAATTTCTCTAAATTTTTCTTCTGAAGATGTCTGCCGCAGTTGTAAACGAAGCGTTTCTGAACTCCGACCACGACCTTATTACTCGAGAACAACATTGCCAAGAATTATGTATAAAAATAAATAGTACATATATAATATCGTGCCAATAACAATTACAGGCATAGAGAGCTGGCAAACGTATGGATAAAATAACTAAAAAAATATTTTAATTAAAATAAATAATGGAAAAGTTATAATCACAAATAAACAATTATGAATGTGCTATTTAAAAATAAAAAATAGGAAAAATAAAAGAGGTGTTACTAACACACATAAAAATGTGGAAATAAAATAAAATGGATAATAAATCTAAAAAACTGTAGCTGCAACTAGCACTAATATTCAAAAAAGGTATAATGAGATAAATAGCAAAAATAAAGAATTAATTATCAAAATGAAAATAGTATATTACAATAGAAATCTATAAGAATTAACCTAACTGTTAAATAACGTTAAATGTATATATAATTACTCGCACCCAATTTTGTTATTTGTTATTTGGTTCAGTATATGATTTTCCAAATAGGCATTGATAGTTCTTTAACAACACATCCAGGTTGCACAAAATATGCTGTATCTGGTTGCTTTCTGTAAAGTCTACAATTTGGAGCACCATTATATTTTTTGACATTTATAATTGTTTTTTAATAGTTATGGGTTCTCACCTATGGCTCCAAGTGCCACACCCCGGAAAACTGTATTGACCTACAGGCTAAACTAGGTGAGGCTAGCCAGATATGGTGAAACCTGACATAGGGCAGCAGCAATGTCAGTACTAGGTTAAAGTGGAAAAGAAAATCTTTGGTACAGTTTATCACTAGAAAATCGGAGGCAACTATCACGAACTAATAAACACGGCTCCGGTACTGCGACTTGCCAACATATCTGGCCAGCGCGGTGAGTTAAGGCCGAAAACCCAACAAATCCCTTCATGAATACACAAATAAACGATAGGCCCTCAGTCCCTGGCAGGTTGAAAGTAGCTCACCACGGCAGCGGTGAATCCCACCGACAACCAGAGGGTGCGAAGAATCACCGGATGAGGAAAGGCTGCCAAATGACGACGAAGTTGACTATAGCTACGTACAACGCACAGACCCTCAGAACTGAAGAACGACTAGTAGAATTTGAAAATGAAATTAAAGATAAAAGATGGGATGTAATAGGACTAAGCGAGACAAGAAGAAAAGAAGAACAGTGTACAAAACTATCATCTGGAAATACATTATATCATACCAAAAGTATACTAGAAAATAACACAAACACAGCGGGAGTTGGATTTATGATACACAAAAGGTAGAACAAAACATAAAAGAAATAAGATCTATCTCAGCAAGAGTGGCATACCTAATACTTCAAATATCCAATAGATACAATCTTAAAATAATTCAGGTATACGCGCCCACATCGACACACGAAGATGAAGAAGTCGATCAGTTTTGCGAAGAGATAAATGCCGCAATAACATTAAACAAAACACACCATTATATCATAATTGGAGATTTTAATGCCATAGTAGGAAAGAAAGAAGATAATGAGGAATCAGTAGGATACTTTGGAATAAGGCAGAGAAACCAAAGAGGCCAAACATTAGTCCAATACACAGAAAGACAAAACCTATATATTATGAATACCTTCTTCTAAAGAAGGAAGGAAGAAAGTGGACGTGGAGAGCCCTGAATGGAACTACAAAGAATGAGATCGACTTTATTATATCATCCCATAAACATCTAGTTACAGATGTGACGGTAATTAACAAATACCCAACAAGCAGTGATCACAGATTAGTAAGAGGAAATATAAGGATAAATGCACAAAAGGAACGAATAAAACTAATAAAGAAAATAAACAAGAAATAGATAGAAAACTTCTTAAAGAAAAACCAACGAATACAGAATAGAATTGAGAAAAACCTCTGGTACAGCAGAATTAGAAAAAAGACACAATAGAACAAATAAATAAAAAGATGACGAATGCAATATTACAAGCAGGAAAGAAAACAGCTAAACAACAAAAACAAAAATGTAAAAAATATCAGGAACAAAACAAAACAACTATTAGAAAAAGACAAGAATTAGCAAGCCAAGGTAAACGAGGTACGGTAGAATACACGGAACTAAACAAAACTGTACGAAAGAAAATAAAAGAAGATATAAGAAGAAATACAGAGGTTTTAATAGAGAAACAATTGAAGAAAACAAAAGCTTAAAAGTGCTGAGAAGAAAAATAAACACCAATATCAACATCATTAGCCATCTGAAAAAGAAGACGATACAATAACGTATGATAGAAAAGAAATCATTCACACAACAAAAACTTTTATCAAAAGCTGTACACCGCCAAGGTAGAAAAACAGATAAAATAAAAGAAGACATATTCTTAACGTCGGATCGGAAGAAATACCGGAAATAGAAGCAGACGAAATAAAAACGCAATTAGGAAATGAAATTAAACAGAGCTCCGGGAGAAGACGGAATAATCCCGGAACTTATTAAATACGGAGGAGAACAATTAATAAAAAATCTAAAGATACTACTAAATAAATGCTTGGAAGAACGGAAAATACCACAGAATTGGAATAACGCCGTAATTTTGTTGTTACATAAGAAAGGAGATAAGTCAGATCTAGGAAACTATAGGCCAATAAGTCTTTTATGTCAAGTATATAAGATGCTGACGAAAATAATAACAACAAGATTAACAAGCAAATTCGAACAGTATCAAAACACCGAACAAGCAGGTTTTAGAAAAGGGTACAATACTTTGGATCACATACAATCACTCCGAAACATCATCGAGAAAACAACAGAATACAACAAGGACATATATCTAGCTTTTGTAGATTATAATAAGGCATTTGACTCGATAGAAATATGGGCAATTATAAACTCATTACAAAACAGCAGAGTGGATTCCAGATACATAGAACTCACCGAAAATATATACAAGGAAGCAAGAAGCACTGTGAAATTACACTCAGAAACAGAGAAAATAAAAATCCAAAGAGGAATAAGGCAAGGAGACTCTATATCGCCAAAGCTCTTCACACTGGCAATGGAGGACATATTCAAAAACCTTAATTGGGAGAACCATGGTATCAATATAGAAGGACGAAAATTAGATACACTAAGATACGCAGACGATGTAGTGCTTATTGCAGAAAATCGATTGGAACTGCAGGAGATGATGGAAGAACTGAACGAAAAATCAAAAGAAATAGGACTAACTATGAGTATGACAAAACAAAAATAATGAAGAGATCCTCTAACCAAGATGACGGTCCCATTACGCTAAATGGGGAAACTATAGAAAAAGTAGAACAATATATATATACCTGGGACAAAACCTGCGAGTAGACAGGAAAATGCAAACGGCAGATGTAAATAGACGCATGAGACTCGCATGGACAGCTTACGGAAGATTGAAACATATATTAGAGAGTAAAGAAAAAAGATTTAAGATACACATGAAGATAAAACTATTAAACCAATGTGTAATACCGGTCTTGCTATACGGAGTTGAAACATGGGCAATGACAAAGAAGACCATGAGTAAGATGCAAACTACCCAACGACACATGGAAAGAGCGATCCTCAACATAAAACTGATAGACAAAAAGTCGATAAAATGGATTAGAGAACGAATCAAAATGGAAGATGTCAAAAACAAAATAATACAAGCAAAGTGGAGATGGGCAGGACACATAGCGAGGATGGAGAAGAAGAAATGGACAAGAAAAACGACTGAATGGAAACCATGGGGAGAAAAACGAAACCCAGGAAGGCCCATACTAAGATGGTACGATGACATCAGGAAAGTGGCAGGAAGGGGATGGATGAAAGTAGCACAGGATAGAAACAAGTGGAGGGAAATGGAGGAGGCGTATGTTCACTTATGGACAATAAACGCTGGATAGAGAGAGAGAGACAGATGGGTCCTGTTAAGAATCCTGTAATATTTTTAAAATATTCCAAGTAATGTTTTAAAACTGGTACGAGATTTCTAACATTTTAACACCTTTTAGCAGGTAAAGGGTAGTAATTTCCGTTCAGATAGGTTTTTTCTAAAAAATAACCACTCAACAGCAAAAAAAAAACAAGATTTAGTTCAAATCTTGCACAGTAGATTTTTAACTATTGCGCTTAGTGATACAGATCTTACGTGAAAAACAATTTCTTTTTATATAAGCTATAAATATGATAAATTAAAAAATTTTATTCAAAAAAGGAATAATTTCGTTATAAGATCCAATCATTAACTTTAAGTTTACTTATGAGATACATTTAGTAATTAACAGTTCTAGAAATTAGAAATTGCTAAGCTATTCTAGTCTTGCCAAATAGACTATTAAATAGACTTTACAACGCATCCATCTCACAAACTTTTACAAGATAACATCATTAAATTTTGAGACTTACAAAGTTACCTCTATCGGATATAGTCAATAGTTATGACAAGGCTTAGGATAATTGTGCAAAAAATTCAAATGCATATTTCACACATTTTTGTTAATAAATGCATATTTTGACTGTTTTGAGCATTAATTGCATATTTCCAGCATTTTTCTATTTCACTGCATGTTTTACAATTCTTATTCAAATTTATTTATACCTATAGTATCACAAAGTGATACCTAAGAAAACAGCATACGTTCATAAATCAGAATCCACAACAGGACAAGTCAAAACACATATCATGCCTCATTTAACAGAGGGTTATATTATTACGGGACTATACCAACAATTACAAAATTCACAGAAACGTGTTAGTACAGATTGCCAAGTGTAATCAGAAAATCCTGAAATATTTCACTTCAACAATCGCCTACTGTAAATTTTACTATAGGGTTTGCCTAACAATAGACAATTAGGATAACAGTTCTTAGAATATTTTACCTGAACAAGGGCCCACTATGTGAATTTTAGTTCTATTATTTAGATTTAAACCAGAATACTAGGAAATGCTACGATTCCCCTCACTAAAAAATTCATTAATTTTATTCAGTTTTAGTTCTAACAGTATTAACACCGTTAAGATGCCGAACGAAAAAACGTGTTCAAGTGCCATTTTAAATAACTTTGTGAAGAACTACGACTTCACAACAGATGGACGTTTGTTATTTTGTAAATATTGCGAGGTTTTTGTTGAGGCAACCAAAAAGTTTTAAGTCACGCAGCATCTCCAAACTGAAAAAACATGCAATTAATAAGAAACAACAAATAAAGAATAATCAACGGCAGGTGTTAATATCTAATTTAACTAATTCGCCAATACCTATATCTATACCTTTAATCACGCTGACATTTCGTTGGCTAAATTAAAGAATACAATTTTCTACAATTTTTTGAAAAAAATATATAACATAAAATATTCCAGATAAGTCGACATTAAGGAAAAATATGGTTTTGAGTTAATACAGCAGTATTAAATAAATTAAGATAAAAAGTAAAAGGTCACAGTATTTGAGTGTGGTTGGATGAAACAACCGATGGAGATCAAAGATGCGTAACAGTTTTTGTTTGGTATACTAGAATTAAAGAAAGAAAAAAGAATTTGTATTTGCTAACTTTAAAAGTGTTGGGCAAAGCAAACCATTCTACAATTTCTGCTTTTTTCAACGACTCTCTAAGCTTATTGTGGCCGTCTGAAATTTTATACGAAAAAGGGCTGGTGGTTTGTTGTGATGCTGCACCACATATGTGCAAATCAATGCGAGGACTCCATGTTTTGTACACAAAAATGACACATGACTTGTTTAACATGTGGCTTACACCGTGCAGTTGACCTAGTTCGCAATCCTTATTCAGGTTAACGTTCTCATATCACCCGTGAAAAATATTTTCCTCGGAGCACCGAGTCGTGTGCAGAAGTATCGAGAAGTTGCGAGGAACGTTCCACTTTCACCAGCGCCAATCATTACAAGATGGAGAACTTAGATCGATACTCCTGTGTATTACGCTAAAAATTTTGAAGTTCTAAAAAAATTGTAAATGAATTCGACTCTGAAAAAGCGTAAAGTATTGGAGAAGCACAGAGTATTCTAAAACTTTTATGACTTTTATGCGAGGTGATTTAGCTTGCATTTCAAGTACAATCCTTAAAAAAGAAACGAAAGGATTATCTTTACAAGGCAGCATTCAAATAGTAAAAGACATGATTAAGGGTCTATCAAAACTAAAAAAAAGAGTTCATCAATAAATTAAACGAAGTAGTGTCAAAAATACGGGCTATCAACAACTAAAGAATATAAGCAAGATGTTGCAAAATTAAACAACTCTAGAAGCAAGAAATGAACATTTAAGTGCCTTGAATATTGTAAATTTGGAATTTGTACCAATAGTGCTGAAATAGCCTTTTCACAGTACACAAACATTCTGGTTAACATGCGCAAATTTATTTTCGAAAATATATTGCATTACGTTGTCGTCAATTATGATTTATTTTATATTTTTGCTACTAATTTTTTGTTGTTGCTTTTTTTGTAAATTTTTTGTAGAATTTTAATAGAAAATTGACATAATCGGCTGTTAATTTTTGCCGGTAAGCTGATCTTTTAGTACTTAATTATCCTAAACCTAGTTATGACAGTTTGAATAATATAAGATGTATTTTAATTATAAAAAAAACAAAATAAATTGGCACTATTAGGTCACACGAATTAATATACACAGAAATAATAAGGTATTGTATCTAAGAAACTATTGAACTTTAAATACTGGCATTGAATTTAATCAAAACAATATTTTAACATTTTGAAAACGTTCTTTGAGTTAATTTTTGTGTTTGTGGTTTTAGAAATAATGTATAATTGATCTTCAAGTAAAAATGTAAAAATTTTGCATCTAATTAAAGCTTGCAATATTAGGAATACATGAATTGCAGTTTATCCTCATAATTGTTTAGTACCTTGACGCACTCGAAAGAATTATTTTTTAGAAATGGTTATAGTACGAAAATATTAGTTATTATTCAAGAAACTTGGCCATTGCAACCTCTGCACCTCTTGTAACAATTCGTTGAGGGATAACTTTGTTGGATGTTTTTATACACTTGTGAGTAAGTCGCCCTAACTGCTTATACCACTTGTTTGGAAAGTATATATTGAATAGCAGAGCCGAACAGACGTGGTGTGGTTCGTGTGTGATATCCAGATAGAGGTTAGGCGCGGTATCGGAACCCGTGCCACATATCTGCTGGGTCTAGCTGTTATTCTGGTAAACTCAATCAAATTTCTAATCCTTGGCAGAACGTAACATTATGTACAACAACAACGACGGTTTTACGGCTAATTCAAACACCTATTATTCACAACAATCAACAAATAACAACATTCCCTTCATATGTAATTCGCAACCTCAAATGCAGTGGCGGGCGCAAGCATAGCAACCACAAACAATACAGTTACAGCAATCTCAACTAACTTTGATGCCACAGTAGAATATACCCCAGGCCAATAAAACACGGATGAATACTTTCATACAACAAACACCTAATTATTTGCCTATGCGGGAATCGTACCCCTCACAACAAAGTGTTCCAAATAGTACAGCACTAATAAACTCTGATATTCGCAAGCGCTGCAACATGGGGCGCCATCAGATCATGTTATGAATACAATACCGCACTAGTTGACAAATCCTTCTAACAACGATGATATTATGTCAGTCGCCAGTGATAAATTAGAAGTTATAACATTAAATGAGTTTCAAGAAGTAAGACGACATAAAAGAAGGAGAAGCGGTGATCTTTCTTCACAGTTAAGGAAGCAGCCTAACACAGGAACATCCACCTCCAACAGGTACGATGCACTAGCATCAGTCGCAAATGATGCAGGAGAGCAATCCACGAGATCGATACCCGCTACAGAAAAGGAGAAAAAAGAGATTCAAGTTCCTCCTTTTATAATTCACTATGTAACAGCAATAAACCCTCTGCTACATTTAGTTAATAACCACATAGATAAAACAGCTTACAATCATCAATTATTACAAGGTAACAAAGTCAAATTACAAGTAAAAACAGTAGAAGACTATAAAGTATTAAGGGATGCTCTTGACAAAAATAAAGTACCAAGGCACATATATAGCCTTGAAAAGGTGAAGACATACAGAGTCGTGTTAAAGAATATGCATCATTCCACAGAAACTGCCCTAATCAAGGAAGAACTATTGAAAGCAGGGCACGAAGTTGTAAATATTATGAATGTTATCAACCGAGAAACTAAGAAGAAAAAATCTCTTCTTCATTGATATCAAGCGTAACGCAAATAACAAGGACATATTTAAAATTAAAAATATTGAAAATGCAATTGTGCAATTTGAAGAACCCATAACGAAAACGCAGATACCTCAGTGTAAAAATTGCCAGTGATATGGCCGCACAAGGAACAGGTGCACTAGGCCAGCCCGATGCGTCAAATGTGCAGGGCCGCACGACTATCGCACGTGTGCAAAAACCGTAATGATGGTAAACCTGCCAAATGCCCGGGTCTAGCTTGTAAAATACCTCCGGTAATCAACAGCGGTCAATTCAACCAACAACGTAACAGCAAATGACACAAGTACAACCTAATCAAGAACAACAAAATAAACCTCAGAACCTAACGATGACCAGTATGCAACATAATTATCTCCGCACACCATATCGATTGGCCCCACTGCCAAAGCTCTTCTCAGTTAAGGAAGTTAAAGATATGGTTAAAAATGATCTACATCCAAAAAAGGCCTCCGGCATTGATCAAATAACAGAAAAGATAATCAAGGAATTTCCTCGCAAAGGCTTTGTTATGATTACAATCTTATTCAATTCAGTCCTGCGTTTAGGGTACTTTCCGTTACTCTGGAAGGTGGCTCAAGTGATTCTTATATTAAAACCTGGGAAACCACCCAACGAGGCTGCTTCATATAGGCCAATTAGTTTACTATCCATACTTGGTAGACTATTAGAAAAATTGCTAGCCAAAAGACTTACGCCAATCATCGAAGAGATGAATTTGTTTCCAGCGCATCAGTTTGGATTTAGAAGGGAGCATTCAACCATACAGCAGGTCCATCGAGTAGTCAACTTAATAAATCAATCTACTGAAGAAAAAAGTTACTGCACAGCAGTCTTCCTCGACGACAGCCAAGCATTCGATAAGGTGTGGCACGATGGCCTGCTGTATAAATTGAAAAGATCGCTACCACATTCATATTATATTATAATTGAATCATACTTAGAAGAAAGGTACTTTCAGATAAAATATGATCAAACGCTCACTAAAATACATCCAATTAGATCAGGGGTACCACAGGGGAGCGTCCTTGGACCCCTTTTGTATATCCTTTTTACGGCTGACATGCCTACCAATGATCAGTCGCTCACAGTTACTTTTGCGGACGATAAAGCAACCTTGGTGAAACATAAAGACCCAGTAACAGCTGCAAGAACGCTACAAAATCACTTAAATGATATCGTAAATTGGACCAAGAAGTGGAGAGTTAAAATAAATGAGTCTAAATCATACCACATTACGTTCACAAAGTGTAGAGGCAACTCACCACAAGTTTTCATTAACAGCAATCCATTACCTCAAGTAACAGAGGTCAAATATCTAGGAATGCCCCTTGATAGGGGGCTGACATGGAAGCCACATATTTGGAATAAAAGAAAACAACTTGGCACCAAATTTAGCAAACACTACTAGCTACTGGGCAGAAAATCCAAATTGTCTCTCAAGAATAAATTGTTAGTTTACAACGTCGCGTTCAAACTAATTTGGACTTATGGTGTCCAACTATGGGAAACTGCAGCCAACACTAACATCCAAATTATCGAAAGATATCAGTCAAAAGTCCCAAGTGCTATGTGCGCTGCTCTGTACTTTGTGAGGAATGCTGACATAATGAGTGATGTGAAAGTGGACACAGTTAAGGAAACTATTAGAAAGTTTAGTGCAAAATATCTAAATAAACTAGAACATCATAGCAACGTCTTAGTGATCAACCTTTTGGACAATAGTGACAACATCCAAAGACTAAACCGATTAAAGCCCCTTGACCTGCCAAATAGACTTTAGTTGTAGTTAATGTTTTTATTATTATTAATGTTATAAATATAAGCAACAACTATATTTTAAGATAACACTGAGTTAAGGTCACTGGACCCTAACTCACATGCATACTACTCAACCCACAATTCACACATTAAATTTGCTTAATGTAAGTCTTTATAGATTGCAAATAGTTAATAAATTAATAAAAATAACTTGTTTGGGAGCCTCCTAACTTTTTTACATCTTTTTTGGTGTTGCACGTCTTGCAAGGTATTTTGACAGACGGAAATCTAGCATACTTAGACATATGCGAGCAGGCGTTTTTGCTATAATAGGTGATCATTTTCGTATTAAAACCATTTCTATAAAATAACTGCTTCAAATGCGTCAAGGTACCACATAATAACCAAAATCAGCAATGTAATTATAATTTTATAATTGTATTTTATTTTTTTATTTGCAACAAAACTTCTAAATACTGTTGCTGATTTTTGACTTTGATTTTTTATACAAATGTATGGTTTTCTTACCTTGCATGTGCTTTAAAAACCTCTATAGCTTATCTCTCAGATCAAAAAATTTCTAATAACATATAGTAACATAGAGTTGAGTATTCCCGACTATATTTGGCATATAGTTGCGCAAATCAATTTTCTCCATTTCAGTTCGAGTGAAGCTGTTCTGACAAATGATGATAAAATAATACTTTTATTGTATGTTGTGGCCGCTCAAATATTAGTCATTTTGGTTTTTAGAGATTTTTGACTTTAGAGCAATGCAAAAGTTTTTTACTTTTAATATTTAATATAAAATTACTTATTTAATGTTTTAAAAGAGCTAAAAATTAAAAATTAAAACAAATTGCAATCTGTTGAATAGCCAAGTTTTCTTGTGGTACGGAATCAAAGAATTGATGATACCCTTTCTACCCCTACAAGTTGGCAAAGTAGCATTTAGCTAAGAAGTGAGCCAACAGATGGGGTAAATTAGGACTATAGATTGAATATAAGTTCGATTATATCGATTCTTTCCTAGAACGTATGCGTTTTGGCGTTATCCACCTGCAGCATTTTAATTAATGATACCACAATATTGTTAACAATAAAGCTCGGCGCTGATGGTTCGACCTTCAGCAACCAGCTTAAAGTAAATTACACCTTTGAAATTTTAATGCATAACTTCGATCTTTTTACTCTTGTGTTGTGCAATAGGTTCTGCAGCTTAGCTTTTGCTTAACTATTGGTTGGATTGACTTTTGTCAATAATAATAATAAAACAATTTAAGATCCTGAAACTATTATACATTAACCCGGTGTTCAACTTGCTATTACGTCAAAGCGTCTGTTGATTTTACCTGTCTTATGCAAATGACGGTTTATTATTCAACGGAATGTTTCTCTAGTAATTGTCGGGAATATGATATAATAGCAAGGCTGTTTCGACAGCTTAAATGAAAGCTTCACAATTTATTAGAGAAGACCATTTGGATTAAGGCTGCTGCTATGTTGCCTACATGTTAAATTTAAATTATAAAATATATAATTCAGTACAACAGAAAATAATCTTCAAATTACGCGCTTTAATATGACTTATAACATGTAAAATGCCTTGCTTTAGCGATTTATTTAAAGCTAGATGTGACTATGTAAAAAATACCACTGTAACAAAAGAAATTAATTAGATGACTTTTCCTGAGTTTCTTGTAACCGAGTTAAACTGCATTGTCAAACTATAACAGACGTTTATTCTAATAGTAGCAAATATGTAGAATAGCATAGTGGGCTATTCTAAATAGTTTATAATTAAAACACGTCACTAATACAAACGTTCTGACTATTTAATCGTATCTGAAAACTTTTGCGGTCTGTTTTATATGCTACTAAATCTTGGAAATATTTGTATTTATTATTATTTTTTTACTTATTATGTTTATATTTATTTAAATCAGGTTTGAAAACAAAACATATTTTGTTTAATATACAATATTACTAAAAGCGTTTCAATAGTTGGAAAAAAATATTGACGCAACTTGTAGTTTTACTGGAATATACAAACCCTATGCAATTTTATTTGGTCCATTTACTAAAATTTTAATTTTTTGTGCTATATTACTTTTAATTGTTGAATAGTAATTTAAATTTTTAGTATTAGTACCCAAACCTACCTAGGGTATATTAAGTTTTTCTTTATATAAAAAAATAATTAAAATTGTATTGGTGTGAATTTAAGAACCGGGTAGAAAACAAATGGAGGATTACAAGTTGTTAGCAAAAAGCAAAACATACTGCCCGACTAAATAAGGACTAAAAAAATTAAACTTACTCGTATCTAGCATGTTGGCCATGTCATCTTTCGAGTTCTCTAAGGTGTTTCCAATCTCATCGCTGTTCCAAGATTCTAAAAACATCAGTTCTTCTAGTCCGTCTTGGCCATAAACTGCTTGTGAAACGTAAATGTTTAATAGCACCACAGCTACCACTATACAATTTTGTCCAAAAGCTAGAAAGGACATTGTGCGTATTGTGTTCGTGTCGTAGAACATTTGAACTAAGTGTAAGTATGGATCTTTACAACTATAAATGCCAGTTCATTTACCACATTCTTTTGTGCTTAACACCTAATAGTTGGCCACATTAGTGCTGAAAATCCTCCGGCCATTTAAACGCGCCGATTTCACATTCCTTTTGCGTAAGTCGTTACTCGTGATAATTTTGCTTCAGGGGTACACTAACTGTTTATACAGGGATAATATGTATCTACGACTTTTGGCAAAATTAAATTTTAAATAGAAAAATACTAAATTTCTTTGATCTTTCAGCACAAATTATAAATTATAGATGTTGACATTTTATGTTTAGAATAAATCACATTGATTTATTTTTCTTTTTATTGATAATTATTGCTGAATTTAACACCGCTTTTCAAACTATTAATAATTTTTATAAATGTTGTAGAAGGTTACAATAATTAATTTGTTTTCATTAGCCTTTACAAATACTATTGATGTTTAAAAATAAGCATGTAACAAAAATTTAAAAATTAGCAATAATATTGTGTATTAATATTATGAAAGCTACTTTCCTAATGATGGATCGGTTCATAAAAACTTAAACTTAATATAAGACTGTTTTAAAAATTATAAGAAATACTTATTTGTTACAATAAATTTTAAATTGACTAGTAAGCATTTCAACTAATGTCAAGACCGTTAATGAACAAAAGTCGTTTAACTGTGAATCATTTTCATGAGCTATCACAAAGTGCTAATACAAGGAATTTTGTGGTGATCGCAAATCTGTGAAAGTTGTGTGAAGGCCACAAAAAGGTACGAGAAAGAGAATACCATTATATTAGTCATAATGTAGCACGTATATTAACCTATTTTTCGCTCAAATTTAGTAATCATTAGGATACACGTAAAATTACGGAACGCTATACTGCATCTCACAACGCCAACGTAAAGGGCAAATTGTATAAATTGGTGCAACAAACTAAACTCTTACTTATAGTATAAACGAAATCGTCCACAGTCAGCTTTTAGTTCGCTACTCAAAATATTTTTAGCGTAGTAGCATGGGGCATTCAAACAACACTTGCAAAGGATTAAAACGCATTTTATTATTGCTACTTATTTTAGTCGAAATGTTTTTAGTGTGAGTATTTTTAAATATAATGCATTATGGATTACAGATAAAGCACGACTAATATTTCTAAACATAGAGTCTACAAAGGTGTACATTATACATTTAAACAAGTAAACTTAAGTTTAGCTAAATACTAAAATCAAAATTAATAATTACATACTGCAAATGCAAAAAAATTGTATGAACATTTATTAGCATCAGGGATAGTAAAAATATCATTATTATTCTATACAATAATACTAAATATTATACTACAACTTATATAAAACATTTACTTAAGTAGAATAACACAAATTGTTTTTACAACTCTAGCGATTAAATAAGAAAAGTAACGTGGTATATAAGAAAGTCTATCAGAAAGTAAAGATTGTGACGTTGGTGCGCATTACTGTATGCGCGCAACGAATAAGGGGTAGTTAACTGCGCACAGTATTCCATTATTCAGTCATATAGTAGAGAACAATGAAGGTAAAAATATGGTCACTTTGCTTAGGCACACCAATTTCTGTGGGCCGGATATCGGCGCAATATGGAGCACGTAACATGTATCAACAAAAGCTCGAAGAGTAGATAAAACGGTTTAAGAAAGAAAGAAGCGTAACGGATAAAAGCTGATTTAGTCACCCCCATCAATATCACCCAAAACCCAGAGGATGGATGCATTGATCTTGCACCGTATGATTACCACATTTTCAGCACTTTAAAAGAAATACTGTGCTTTCACAAGTCTATCTCAAGTAGTGAGGTTCAGCATGTAGTGCAAACGTGACTTCGTAAATAATCAAAAAGCTTTTGTTTCAAGGTGATAGAGAAGCTTATTACACAATACAAGATGTACATGACTGTGCAGGAGAGCTATATTGAAAAGTAACATGTCTATTTGTGGAAATGAGGTTATTTCTTATTACCTTCTATTATGATGTTTTTTATTTTACGGTAGTTAGTGACTTTGTTAATTTAGCTTAATAACAAATAATCCTTTTTATAAAAATTACTTTAATTATTCTAGTAAGTGAGATTAAAAAATCTAACTGTTGATCTATTTCTTTAATTTTTTGAAAAAATCCGAGATTTGATATTCATTCTAAAGCTTCCATATTTTTTAGCTTTAGCTCTTAATAATATTTGTATATCCAAAAAAAAAAAAACAATGCCCAAAATGGCCTATCTTTGTACCACAATTTGACCTAGCCTACTTAAAACAGGGTGTAAAGTTGGTAAAAAGTAAAAAGGTATTTTTTGAAATTTTGGGGTGACTATCCCCTAAGCGATCTTTAAACTTCTAAATGCACTAAATCTATAGAAATTGGGTGCTTGACGGAGTCGCATAGCATGTGAGTGAAATTTATATTGGTTTGCAAGCCACCCAAATTTAAAGTCAACAAAATTGGCCAAACTGAAGTTAGTCTGACCTGGACTTTAGCAACTAAAGATTGCTTGTTTTAATTAAATTTTTGCTAGGACTTATATTACATAGACCAGCGAAATTCTCACCACAATGGACAAAATATATTCACTTGTAGAACCACATGTATTAGAATGCAGAATGCAGTAACCAACCTCTTTCACCTTGAAGCCATTTTGGGTGTCATCAGTCTTGAATTTTGAAAAAAATAAAATTTACTTTTTTACTAGGTTTAATACACTATTGAGAGGGTTGGTCGGAGTTAAGGTACCCGATGCTTATTGTCTGGTATTGGATTCAGCATAGCTCTTCAAGCACGAGGTGCTTTCCATGTCAAGTCAACCATCATGTGAGTTGATTCTACAGATCAAGCATATTAAAAACATTTTTTAAAACTGCAATTTTTGTGTTGCATGAAAGGTATTTTATAACTTTAATTAGTTTTTCTGAAACTTACTTGTGCTATTTGGCATTGACATTCAAATTATAAGGCATTTTAACGATCTTTCTATGTTTGATTCGTCGCCCATTTAACGCACCTAAAAGATTGTTGATTTGCGCAACAGGAGTGATTGGTCTTATCTACGATAACAAAAATTTGCAGGTCAATTTGAACGTTGTTACTCTAAATTTTGATCAGACTGGGAGAAATTATCTTACGGTGATAGGGTTACTTCTATAGACTTTCTTCGTTGTTTGACCATTAATTGCTCTACTTTTTGTCCATTATTTATATTATTATGTATTATTTACTTTTTCTTAGTTGTCCTATGATTTCTCTAATGTTTTATTTTTTTGTTGCATTTTGTATGTTGTAGTTCTTAATTATTAGTTTACTAGCTCTACCCGGCTACGCGTTGCTGTGGCTCTGCTTTTACGTCCAACAGATGGCCATTTTTCAAAAAATCATATTTTTTACAAGTCATCACAAGTATGACATATATATGATATAGGTATATAAAAAACTCGTGTATTATAATGCAACATTGTGTTCAAATTTCAAAGCAATCGGTGAAGAACTTTTGGAGATTTAAGATTTTGATCAAACGAACATTTACAGTTTTTATTTACATAAATTATAATATTACAGACATATGTTGTTAGGAATCTATTTTTCTTTTATTTTTTTATACAGTGCATATACAATTATATTATAAGTATATATGTGTAGCGTGTTAGTAGTGTTAGTTAGTCACTAAAATATCTATTTTAAATCAACTGATATGGATAATAGACATACTTAACATTTTATGGTACATTTTTAGTTTTTTTTGGCAGACTTTTATAATTTTGTTTAAAAATTTTGTCTAATGTTTATTTAGTTTTCAAAACAAATATGTTCTAAGCTCTCTTGCTACGAAAATAAAACGTTAATGGAGTATTCTTACTCACGAGTGGTGTCCAGTAACCAAATTGACATTGTAAGTTTATCTATACATTTAAATGGAAAGTAAACAAAGACGGCTGACATGAAATTTGGCGTGGCGGTGCTCTGAGCTCTTGATTTACACGAGGAGATCCGTGTATTCGTGCACGCACGTCGGGGCCATTTTTCATCCTTGGCGAATGGGCCGCTGCATTGCCGAACGCAAAAAGCGAATCTGCTACGGCCACTTGATTTGCTTCCGCTGAGCGGAGCTTCGATTATAAGTTAAATTGTTCCACCTTCCCGATCCAGGAAAAAAAGCCGACCCAGTTAAAAATTTATACGTTCCCACCTTGCAAAAATTGTCAGCCTGGGACGCCAAAATTACCTTTTTGGCGGGTAATTTCTATTTATGTTATAATAGCACAAGGTTTTTTCCAAACCAGCAATACTTACATTAAATGTGGCGGGGTAATGTAACAAAATAACGCATGTAAGATAAATTTTAGGAAAAATTTTAAACGCAAATATTTACCACCAAATTGCGTTAAATAATATTCTAATTAGCTACAAGAAATGCAATGCATAATAATTGTTTGTTGGTATAGCAAGTCAAAATTATTAGGAAAGTTTTGCAAAATATATAAATGTATTTAATAATTTACTTGCATGGATACAGACACAAAAAATGGTTGCTGCTTTTAACGAACAATAAAAATAATAAATGTAAAAAAGATATAAAATGTGTAAAGGTCACATTTGAATAAAAATCATATAAAATGTCAAAAAGAAATAGGAAACAATAATATTAATTTTGTACCTGAATATGTTCCTCGGACGCGGTTTGTTGAAAGTTTATGTTAATGCCAGTGAGCTCAGAGCTAAGTAAAGTTACGGAGAACATTTTATAAGACCCTGTAAATAACCTTTTCAAAAAAGTAAACAGAAAATTACGAAGTATTAAAAATAATAATTTCTTACAAATTTGTAAAGTGTGTTGTATATTATTTATGAATGTAAGAACAAGTCTTTGTGTTCATGCATCAATAAAATTTGACTATTGCTTATTTAGGTGTTCTATTTTTTACCTCACTCATATTACATATGCTCGTACATTTCTTTAAAAATGGTGCAATATTTAAAACAGACAAAAATAGCATTATTAAATTCTTTTTAACTTTATTTTGACGAGCTGTGGTCGACTTATTCAAAGTTGCTTAAAAAGTTTGGAAATGCCAAGAAAAAGGTACGCTTAGAAAATAAAGGCGATTATTAAGTATTCTATCAAAGAGAATGAGTTAACAGAAGAAAGGTGGTAGATTAACAAAATGAGACCAATGTACACTTTGCTCATCCTAACACAAAACAGTCTAAATAAGTCAGACAGGGGACAACTTAAACCTAAAAAGGTTACTTTAGCATCCACTAATAACTGTGTATAAAATAGATATATATTTTTTTTAAACTTTTAAGCTAATAAGCAATATAACTAACTTTAAGATAAAAGAACACTGTTATTTTATATAAGCAATATTAAAAAATACCTATGCGGACATTACTTGATAGTACTAGCAACTTATGGTATTTTTATGAAAATAAACAAAATAAACCAAGTAAAATAATGGCTAATAAGTTTTTTTTTAAGATCTGGAATTAATAATTAAAAAACATAAAATACCTCTAGAAAGTATTTGCAAAAACAGTTAGTTTAAATGAAGATACGTATAAACGTATCTTTAATATAAATTAAACATCAATACACTATTGCTAGAGGTTCTACTACGTATCATAGCTCTTCTAAAAGTCTTAAACTAGAGTTTCTTTTAAAGCACTTGTGACAGCAGCATAAACAGCCCCAAAATAAGGCCTTTTGAAGATGGATTTAAGCCGAGGAATTAAAAAGAGCTTGAATGGAACCAAATTCGGATTGTAGAGAAATTGAGGCAGCATTTCCACGATTCATTTTACCAAAAATTTTTACTAGCAACGATAAGTTTTTTAGGCGTCGAGCATTACCACGTTAAATTCAATATTTTCTATCTGTCCGGGTGGTACAAACCGGCCAACACTTTTAGACTCAAAAAAGATAATGAGCATTACTTTCATCTTTGATTTGCTGCTTTGAGCATGTTTTGGTCGAAGAAACTCGATACATCCGGATTATATTATCATTTATCCAAAAAAACAAGTTCACTTTTCACAAGGTCCAAAAGTCCACAAGAAATTGATACGCAGTTTTTTTCTGCCTATTGATCAAAACTTTGGGAATCAATTTACAAATAGCACAAGCTTTCCATATCTGTAATTCATCGTAACGATTTCATGGAAAACAAATTTTAGAATTTTTTCTGCTATAGATTTAACACTCAGACGTTGGTGAGAGTCCAAACCGCTTTCACTTCAGCCACATTATCCCAAGTGTGGAACGGTGATTCGAGAATTCTGGTAATTTGTTAATTTTTGTTTTTAGATAAGATGCAGATATCCACAAAATATTTGGAATAGCCACCCAGGAAAATTTAATTTATTTTACAATCTAAAAGGCGCTAGTTTCCACTAGAGGATACATCATCTCATGCCAAAATCTCTTACAACATATTTGCTTAATGTCGTAAAATTAGATAGATTGCAATTTCAAAAAAGGCGCTAATCCCATAAGTACCCAAAAAGAAAGATGCAGTCAAATATAAAGAAAAATATCTTGTTGCAAGATGATAGAAACCTAAAGATGCAGTCGCTACATGATTTACTATAAAAAATCACCATTCACTCTATTGTAGAAAATAAAAGAGTTAAAATCAACAAATAAAAACACACATCCTATTTTAGCTCATTAGCAGAATCTCATGAACTTAAATAGCCTAATGTAGTATACCGGGTGGTAGTCAGAAAATCTAAAATAACGTTCATATAAATGCAAGCTCAACAGTATCATCCACTAAAATCAATACTAAAATTTTTAGGAATTTGTATATCGTGCTGAACGAGCGATTTCAAGATGCAGTATTAAAAATAATTGCAAACAGTTGTTGATTTAAAATAATTGATTTGTCTTTTATCACTGAGACTTATTTCACTGATCAGCTAGCTACCAAAATTAAAGAACATAAAGTATTTTATACAAGAAAAACTGATTCTTGCCATTATGAGTGAAGATATTTTATTCTAGTGGGTACGGAGATCTAAGTTAATGTTTAGTAAGAAAATCCGTCTTGATTTTTCAAAAGGTTAGCAAATTAAAAAAAAATTATTCTTGAATATACCGTTAACCTCTAGATTCTATCGAGAACTAAAATGGAGTTAGATAATAAGTTTAAATTTTTTGTACAAAATATTCAATAAATGGTAACTAACATTAATTCATAAGTAAAAACTCAATAAGTAATTGTTCAAAACAGATTAAGGATCTAATTTTTAATTTAATATTAGTTATTAAAAGTTTTATTACGGAAAAATCTCAAGAACCTTTGAAGCCAAGCCATTGTTAAACTGATTGGTATCATTAATTCCAACTTTAGATTCGGTATGTCTCTAAAATGTGTAAAGTAGTTAAAAGTAAGATTACGATGATTCCTAGACCAGGCAAGCTCTTCCGCCCTCTCCTCCAACCAATTATTGAAAAAATATTTCTCATTAGTTTAGAGTGAGAAAAGTTGCCCCACCGTAGATCAGTTTCAGAAAGTTATTAATATTAAAAAGCAATTATGAGAAGAAAGTTAATTTTTCCATCTTTCTAAATATAGCTTAGGCTTTTAATGAGATCTGATATAAAGACTTGATACAAAATTGAGGTTATTTTACTATCATTCAAAATTTTGCATATCTGAAGTAATCAAGAACAGAATTATTGTGTGTTAAATATGTACTTTATCTTCTGTGTACTGCTGTTATACATAATCTTAGGTATAACACAATGGCCACCTTTGTTCACGGCACTGTAATCTTTGCTGTAAAAAATGACGATTTTACTAACAACTGTAGCTAATAAAGTATGTTTATATTCCACACGTTGACACAGTATCCGAGTATAATTAAACACCAAGCTTCATTGGAAAACTCATGTTAAAAGAGAAAGGTCAAACCATTTTGGCTGAAATGTAGAAAAAATTTACTGCTTACTTCGAGAAATTTTTCTATAATTTATTTATGAATCTTACGCTATTGCTTATCCCCCATATATAATTAGACGACCAAACTTACTTTATTGAATTAAGAGTTAAAGAAAGTTTATAAGCAATTAATTTTATATACATTTTTGTATTAATAACAAAATAATATTGATTAATTATACATTTGGCTGACTAACGCTAAAGATCCGTAAGCAAAAATAACGGTAATGGCTATGTACTTCTAAACGACCAGATCCAGAAATACTTCTAAATTATGTAAATAAAGCATAGTACTTTGAGCATTTCTACAAAAAGTCACTAAAAACATTGTAAGTGCCTCTTGGTACATTTTAATAGTTGTCTTTATTATAAGTTTAAAATAAGTTTTATTAATAAAACTATTTCCGTTTGATAAAAATTACTAACAACTTTTCTTCATCACACAAGGATATTTAGTTCTTTAAAAATTCGACTGCATTACAAAGATTGACTTAGTTAAATGTAAGTTAATAAAAATTAAGGTTTAGTGTTGTAATATATACATATCTTAATTTTAGAGTAGTTAAACTGTTAGACAACAAGCTTTTCTAGTGAGTGAGATCCTAGATTTTAAAATTCTCATTCGCCTTTGAGCCTTGAGTAGACAGCTGTTTGAGTACCTCTTCACGGGCAAAATGCAGTACAATATCGATCAGCAGTACAGAAAGAATGCTTTATTGAAAGCAAAAATATTTAGATAGCACAGAACTTTCAGAGAAGAATAAAAGGATAGGTGAGGAAGAGCAAAGAACCGGGCGCTCATAGATGTCTCACACTTCGGGCAATGTCGTTAAGGTGAAAGTGGTTTGGACTCTGACCAAAGTCTAAATGTTAGATTGATAGCAGATAAATTGGGACTTTGTGGTAATTGGTACTTAAGATTTTGACCAACGAGTAGAAAAACTGTGTGTCGATTAGCTTTTCGACCGTGTGGGAAGTTAGGCTGACTATTTAGATAAAGTGGTAACTGGTGATGAAACGTGGGTTTCTAAGTACTACTGTGTACAAATATAACCCGGAAATTTATTATAATTTTTGAAATCCTTATTTATTCTTAAAAATCTATTTCATCGCCTTCGAAGTATTCCCCCTCGGCTGCAATGCACTTATGCCAGCGAATTTTCCACTCATCAGAACACTTTGAAAAGTCCTGTTTCGGTATGGCCTTCAGCACCTTCTTCGATTCGGCTTGAATCTCTTCTATCGTGTCAAAACGGTGTCCCCGGAGCGGTCTTTCATTTTGCTGAATAGCCAGAAGTCACATGGAGCTAAACCAGGCGAATACGGTGGTTGCGGAACGATACGGGTGGAATTTTTAGCGAAATGGTCACGAATAAATTGAGGGTTTTTGGAACCAAACGAGATTTGACTTTTTTGATGCACAAAACTTCCTTCAAAATGGTGTTGACTGATCCATTTGAAATGCCAACGATGTCAGCAAGCTCTCTAGTTGTCAATCGACGATTTTGGAGCACCAATTCCATAATTTTCGCGACGTGCTGTTCGTCAGTTGATGTTCTTGGACGTCTTTGATGTGGTTCTCTTTGAACATTTTATGCCATTCGTATACTTGTGTTTTAGACATAGCCTGTTCACCGAAGGTTTTTGTAACATTCTGAGCGTTTCCGCAGCAGAAATATCATTTCTAACACAAAATTTAATCGAATTCCTTTGTTGAATATTTTCTGACATGGTAAAAATCGAATAAGTTAATTTTGGTTGTTTACGAAAACGAGCGTCACTCTTCAACTAATTAAGATATTAACCTAAAATTTGACACAGATCTCAGTAACGGTCCTACCAACTTAAAACTAAAAAGGTTTGTGCCCAACGAAATGCCTGCGCAGTTTAAATTAAAAATTCCGGGTTATATTTCTACACAGTAGTACAGGCTTTTCAATGACACAATGCCGAGTTTTCTTGATTAAAGAAGACTTGAATGAGGAAATTAAAGATGAAAGCAATGTACATTATCCTTTTGACTAAATATGTTGTCCATAAGGAGTTCTCACCGCGTATAGACACCCAACACTGCATTTTATGTAAAGATGCTTAAACGTTTAAAGAAAAAAGTGCATTTTCCACTGTTTTTCATCATTACAATATGTCTAATCATATGTTGCTCCTCGTGAGGAAGTTTCTAGTGAAAACACCGTAGCAACGCTGCTCAAATCTTCCTACGGCCCAAAACTGCCCCCGTTCGATATATTTTTGTTTCCCCAGTTTAAATTCGGCTTGAAAGGACACCATTTTAGGATTGTTAAAAATTTAGAGTAACGAGTACCCTTAAAAAAATTCTAGTTCAAAACTAACATGTAGCTGAACCATTAGTAACAGCAATGATGATATTTTGAAAAATCTTAAATATATATATATATATATATATATATATATATATATATATATATATATATATATATATATATATATACTTTAAAAACGTTTGGAATTAGTCAGATATATGTTACATTATTTTTGTATATTTATATTTGTTGTCCTGAATTTGTTACTACTCTCATTTAATTACGTATGATTCTCTTTAAGTTGCTTTAGATGTAACACTTGGATATTTTATTAAATTTTATTTTTCTTATATAGTTACGCTTTTTTGTTTTATACTTTTTATTTTTTATAATTTTATTTTAGTATGATTAAAAATTAATAATTTTAATCAAGATTAGATTATGCAACACATATTACATTTTAGTATAGCTGCCAAAAGCTTTGGCATTATATCTCCCATATTACTAAAAAAAGGAAACACTAGAAATATTAAAGGAAAAACAAAAAAAAAGCAAAACGGTTATATAAATTAATTACTACTTTTAGCTAAAAGTTTTGTACACATCACAAGTCTAAAAATTAAGTACATATTATACAAAAACAAGTGTCTAAAAATAAAATCAAATACTTGTTTATAAACATTACTGGCCTATAGCAATTAACTGATAGTAAAAGGAAATGTTTAAATATTTGATAAATAATTAATGACATAGATTTAATAACAAATAAAGATATCAACGACTACATTATCAACAAAATGACCACTCTGCTCTTATTTAGTTTTAAGTACAAAAATTAATTTGACGGAAAATTGCTGTTGATAAAGGCAAGAATCTTTTGTAGTACTATTGGACTATAATCCAAAATATTGTCTTTAACTATTAGTAAGAAAAAGAATTGCAGTACTTGCCAAAGCAACACGTTACGTGTGCAATATTTAAAGAAACTGCTGGTACAAGTAATAAGAAAACACTGTCTTGTGTATTTTTAATGGGCCTGGACGATATGTCAAGTGGCTCAAAGTAGCAGTAATTTAACAATAAAAACAAAAAATTATAAAGCTGTTATCCTACATGTATATCAACTTTTATTAAAAGTGTGTTTTTTGGCATCATAAACTAATTGCGAAAGCTTAAATAATATCATTGGCTTGAAGATCACTCTAATCTTCTTAAAATTTATAGTGTTACAAACTTTTATTAGAAACTTGTTCTGTAACAACATAAGTAATAAATAAATTGGATATATGTTTTAAAGATAATTAGATAATTTTTCCAATGGTAGCGCTTTTCGCCAGGGTTGAAGTTCTAAGTCTTTTTAATCTAACAAAACCAGATCAGTCGTTCAATCTTCTGACAAAATAAAGTTCTAATGGCTGTCTTGCAAAATAAAATAATATATAAAATTATTTTGTAGCCTTCTATATGGAAATGTCTTTACTGACCCTTGAAGTGCTATATAAAGCTGTAGTAATGGGTTATGTTCAATTAATTTCTTGTTGGATACTTTTTTATGATGTTATGCTGGCTTGCAATACTAAAACTTTTATGAACGTTCTGTTTTCATATTACTATGTCTATATTTTGATTTTCTTGTTTTTATATTGGGTTTCGCGTTGCCTTTTAGGAAACTTTGAATTATGTAGTTTAAAATAATTTTATTTAATAAAATTTTAAGTTAATAGTTTTAAATGTGATATTTTTGCTAAAAGTTATAACTATTTCCTAAAACAAGTTTCTTATAATATAAAATGTTGATCTTTAATGCCAAAAATTGTGTGCCCAGGTAAGTTATAAACTGATGTTTTAAGTGGTCATAATTTAAGACTAACTTTAATTGTTTTAGAGTGCATTGTTTCGGTGCGATATTTAAATAGCGTTGCGGTACCAAATCGATCTTCCTGAACATTTCGAATCCGATATAGTTGGACATTTTATAAAGTATATCATTTGTTTAGTTTATTTTTTAACTTCATACGATTTTGTTTAAAAAATTTGTAACATTATTTGAAACATAAATAAAAATATAAAAAGTTGAATATTTATGTTATCTTGCCACTTAGTTATTAAGTCGTTTTTCTTTTTGTGGGAACATATGAACATTTTGTTTTTATATTATTATTGGGCATTTGAAGTTGATAACTATTGCTTTTCTGATCGTTAACTGCAATCAAATAATGTTGTTCTTTGTTTATTGTTTTTTGAAAATTTTTGTATGTATTTAATTGCTTTATTATTAGTTTCTAGTTTCAAGTTGATAAAAAAAGTGATAACCATATGATATAACCTTTCTCAGCTTCTAGTTTGGGGTATTCTGGTGGAGTTAAAAACAAGATTTTTATTACAATTTTCTGTTGTTTCTTTAGTAATATGGTGTATAATATTTTTATTCTTTAAATGATTAATAGTATCGGAAAGACATAACTTAATGCATGTTACTTAACAGTTTTTCAATAATATTGTTCTTGTGCTAACACTAAAGGGATGTTTTAATCATTTTTCCTAGATTTATCATTGCAGATATACACAGAAGAGGGTAATTTAGATATTGGCAGTGTTGTTAACAAATGTTGTATTGTCATCGCTTTGCGAGCCCAACACTTATATATGAGGGTAGTACTGAATATGTCTACAATATAAAACAAAATTTTATATACAAAAAGAATTATTATTACTTCATTTTATAATATTTTTTAAACTCAATGTATTTAAGCATTTGATAAAAGTAGTTGTCAAAACATATATTTTACTTTCCTGGAGTAACCTTAAAAACAAAATTTTAAAACTTTATACGACGTCTTAAAGAGTTCATGCCCCATGCATTTTTCCCTCAGGTGAAGAAATATAAAGTAGCCAAAAGGTAATAGTTTTAATCCAAAAGCCTTTACAAATTGCTTTGTCTGATAGGTGATATGTGGTACATAACATTATAGTGGTACAAAGCAATCTTATTTTTGAGTCTCTTAACTAACGTCCGACAGATGTAGATTTTTAAGGATGCTTCTCTTTGACTGCAATAGGATCTTTTGTAATTGCACACTATGCTAATTTCTAATTCGATTTAGTTTCAAATTCATACACGCCCATGCTAATATAATAAAAGTAGTTTAAGCGCTTGTGATGTAGTTTGGTAGACGATGAGAGTGGATTGCAATGCGCATGAGCGAATGAGGACGATTTTACTGGCCAGATTAAGTTAAACCCATGAGTGAGCATATGTAGCTTATGGTCGTTGAATTTCCAATGATGAAGAGAGTAGCTTTACTCGTTTCAGCATTGCACAAAATGTTTGGATGATTCATAAGGTCTTCGATAACGTTTTGACAAGTGCAACACAAATAAAGCCAAGGCGTAAACGATTCAGAAATGACTGATAATTTAAGGGAAGTGCTCCAAGATCTGGAAAACGAGCAAAACAATGAAAATGTTAAATGTGTACGGGTTACACTTCAAGAACTGGACGACGGACTAAGAATTCTAAACATTTTGACGAAAGATCTTACCAGATAACGTGTCGCAGCAAATTTGCTGTTACCAAAGAAGAAGGAACAGAATGTGCTGCACTTTCTAAATTAAATTTACTCAAAAATATTGTAATTGGATATATAACGTGGTTCTACGGCTATGATCTGGAAACAAAGATGCAGTCAAAAACGCGTGAAACCGCAATGTGCTTATTTTGAAGAGGGCTAAAAATAAGAACGTTTTTTATGTTTTGTACTTGTCGTATAGTTGTAAATTTCTTTCTATTTATCTCTGACATATATATTACCAAACTTCTTATACTATTTTAGACGTTGTTGCTTTTGTACCTCTATTACATTGCAACCAATTTCCCAAGGTGCTCCTAATGATCCTGTAAGTGGTTCAATAGTTTTCCTGAATTAAATTCTATAGTGATCATGTTTGTTTTGGTAACTGCTAAAATATTTTTTATTCGTGAAAATGATGGCTGACTGAAACTTATTTAAATTTAAATCAATTATACAAATACTGTGCACAATTCAGCAACATAAAGTCATTGATTTTAAAAAAGCGTTGTAACTGGTGCAGTAGTGAATCATTATGATATACGTTAGCCTTAAATTGTATCATACAACCTTTTGACATTAATTATTATGGAAACAAATTTTAAGAGTAAATTTTACTATACAAACAAAAATAGTACAATACATCTCTATCATTTTTTGATTTTGTTAAGAATTGATCACTGAGGAACTTAATTTTAAATATACTTTCCGACATACGTATATATACTTTGCAAAAGTTGGAATATAATTGGGGAATCCCAGATTGTAGGTTCGGTTACAAAGATATATAATAAATTAATAAATCATTCTAAAACGTTTTGATTAAAGTAAAGGCAATTTCACGAAAAGAGTATTATTTATTTAAAAATAAGAATTTATCTTGGCATGTGTATAAAACATTTTATAGCCTTTGGGTATTTATTTGTCACAGAACCTCTTTTAATATTCTTTTAAAATATAATCTAACAATGGTGAAGGTATTGTTATACAACGAGAATTTGCGGCTCTGTTTTCTTTTTGTGTTTTATCTATAAAATGGTTTATGCTGCTTTAGGAGAGGACTTTGTAGTTTTATAATACCTGCAAGAATTTTTTTTAACTTAAAAGTGGAAATTTTGATGTGAGCGATATTGAACGCCTTAGGCAGCCAAAGCAAGTTGCAGATAAACAATTGGAACAATTTTTGAAAGCAGATTGTCGTTTATACCCGCAGCTTACAAAGAGTATTAAGCCATTTATAATTGTCTAAACAAGTAGGAGGCGATTTACCAGAAAGGTGGGTTTCAACAAAACTACAAGATGAGAATAAGAGTGAATAAGAAAGATGCCAGGGTGTTGCTAACGATTAGCATTGTAGTTAGCAAATGTTCTCAAACCCGACGAGTTGCCAGATTTTGTTCTTTGGGGTTGTTACTTCTTCAGATGCTCGTAACATTACCTGCCTAGTACCTGCTTAATTTCTGTCGAAGATGTTGAAGAAAATTTGGTTGAGTGTATCAATTTCAAATCACCATCTTTTTGAAAGAGAATTTAACAGACTCGGAAAAATGGCGCTAATGCATAGAAATCGGGGGGAATTATTTCGAAGATTAAGCAAGTAATCGGCTTTTTATAAATTAATATTACAGAAAGGTCAAAAATAAAGTTGCGACCTTGATTATAAATATATACTATTTTTACATAAGCTAAAATATTTTTTTAATCGGTTGTTATAATTTGTAGTTAGAAATTATAAAGAAAATAACATTTTTTATTTTAGTAACTACTAAGAAACAGCATATAGAAACAGTTTTATAAATTTTATAGAACAAAACACAGTGAAACTTACTTTAGGCACTTAAAGCTAAATATAGAATAAATATATCAGCAAAGTCTTTTCGGTAGTCTTTGATCACTGGTTACTGTAGCAGTCCTTTGAATAATTTAACTATAGGAGTCTTTGATTACACTAACTGGCACAGATGTTCACCCCATAACTGTGTCTATCCAAGGCACAAACTTCTGAATATTCGTGTAGACACCGGGGAGGTGTTCCCTGCCGCATCCGATTCCCCAGGAGACCAAGCCTATCAGAGTCTTTCTACCTTCGATGGACACCGTAAGAGGGCCTCCTGAGTCGCCTTGGCAAGAATCTCTTCCACCCTTAATTAAAAACATTACGATGTGAAAATCAGAGTCGAAGTACAGCAGGTTGCGCATTACCTCTTTATAACCGGCGCAGAGGAAAACGTCGTGGATGGTTTCTCGCCTGCCCGCGGCTCGAAACCACCTCTGACATCTGTCGTTGGATATGACCTCCACGTCAACTTCTTGCAGAACTGACGGGACCGTCGCTTGCCCGTGCCTCGTGCGTCCCCAACCGGCTACCGTGGCTTTCTTTCCCACCAACTTCACCTGGAACAGATAATACTCTTAACATGACCACTCATTTAGTTATTATTTATTATATTAGTTTTTTAAATAAAAAATTTTATTACTATTAAACCAAAGGTATTCAGAACGTATTTGTTGATATGTATTCGGTAGATCCTAGATTTTAAAAATTTCTATCTTAGGACTCGAATAAAGTATGAAAAATAGTAAAACAAAGTTTTTTTCGTTTTTGATGTCGTATGATGAAGTTTGCTGTCTAATTATTTGGACTTTTCATATAAATAAATTTTAAATAATAAACTTAAATTCGTAATGGCAATACAATAGTTTTTTAAATTATTAATTTTATGCAGTCAGCAGTACTTTGTTTTTCGAAATTATTGATATTTTCGAACAAATGCCCTTCAAACTTATAGATGGCGTTGACAATGATTGTTATATGTATCTGTAGGTAGTTGCTTTTTCCATAGTCAAAGCAAAATATTACTTTAATCATAAGTATTATGTATAAACTGTAATCACCCTGTACTAAGAATAACGCGTAGACCCCTACATAAGTTTTATAACCTCTTTGAAGTAGAAATTTGCAAATCCTATGGTAGGGGTAGGGGGGAGGGGGGTAACTAAAAGTTCTAAAATAATAAAATATTATAAATAAGTAACTTGGTAGCATTAAACTGAAAGAAAGTAAAATGGATGTAAATAGGTTCATGATAGGCATAAATTATGTAAATGAATTTTTCACAAACTCAGCACACATAAGTCCTTTTACGTAATATTAGTTTCTGTTCTTGAGGGACGCGCAAAACAAAAAACATCAAACATTTTTTTGTAACTATTAACTATGCGTAACATAAGTAGTAGCTTTCTATTAATTTAAAATTGTAGTTATAACCCTTAGAAAATATTAAATAGGCAAAGATATTTTAAAACCTAAATAAAAATTGCTACAAGGGCGTATTCCATTAATTCCAATTTGATCGTATTTATACAAAATTAAGATGTAAGGAATTCTTTCTCAGTCTTGAAACACAATGGTGTAATATTTATTATTTAATAGATTTTCGCATTTAAGTAACTCTCTGAGTACGAGTCAAACTTTAGAAGAACGAAAGTTAAATCTTTAGCCTAAAGCATAGTTTTGAATGTATGATTTATGTGCTATCGTCATTAGAACAAGTGCTGATTAGACTCCCAAATATACACAAATAAATATCTGGTGTTTATAATATTCAATTTACATCTACTTAAATTAAAAATTTTAAATTTTGTTTTTGCTTTTGTTGCAAAATTTAAGCCTGATCATATAAAAATTAATTCGATGTTGGGTCTTAAATTTGGAGTCAACATTTCTAATGCTCGCTTCTTAATGTTCAAAAAGGCCTGAACAAATGCAAGATAAATTTGGGTTTTACTCGTGAACTTGTTAAGCGTATTTGCTTAAATAAAGTTGGGCAAAGGAATCTCTCACACTTGTCAATATGCTCAAGCTGCCATTGGGAATAATTTAAAGTAACTGTGCACAAAAAGTTTTTTGTTTTTTAGAAAAGATAAAAGCAGAAATATGAAAAATAAAAGTTTTTAAATGATTAGTGAGTAAAAAAGGCACCAAAACGATATCTCAGCAAAAACTTGATCAACCGGCCGCTCTATATTACTAAAACTTAGTTTTGCTAATTATCTGCAAATAAATTTGGTTATCTGCAGGTATAAGTTACAAACACTTGCAAAATATTTTATTAATAAATGAGTGAGCCGTACTAGTTTCGTTTCTAGTTTTAATTAAAACTTTGTTAGAGCACTTTAATAATCAAAATACTATTGTTTTGTGTTTCCCTTAAAGTCGGTAAATTTACAATCGGATCAAATTTCGCAACGATACGCAACACAGTAAAATTGTGCTATACATGCACAAAAGTAGATGAGAGAATTTTTTTTATTTATAACAAGTGATATAAAAATAATCTTTTATAACTGCGAAGAAAATCTGTGATTAGCAGCGTTTTAGTTACAGTATTATCAAGTTGCTTACATTACAAAGAATTGATATCTAGCTTAAACAGCCGATGTAATAGAGAAATATGCTGGTTAGTGTTTCTAATTTTCTCTAAAATATCTTGAAACGGATCAAGTAGATATAATCTTCAATAATAACAAAACTGGTAAAAGAACGAAGTAGCCGACTAGAAAATTTATTTAAAATCATAAACAGCAAAAACCTAAATTTGAGCATGTGAAAATGAATTTCACTTTTAGGACCAGTTGAATTAATTCGAATTAGCCCCCGCCTAACAGAGAGAGAATAAATTTAAAATTGTGACAGCTAGATTTTATTCCTCAAAAAAGTCACGTCGCATACCTACTACAAGTTTTACACAAATTATTTTGTTTTGTTTAAAATACTTTTAATTTGATACAATGTCCTCTTTAAGTAGTTAACGGTGTTTTTGTTTCACAATGTTACTATAATGTGTATGTGTATCTGCATGTTTGTACTAAGACCATAATTTTTCATTTTTCAAGTATTTGATTGGGTATTAAAAACCTACCCTACAAACACAATAATAATCCAAGTATACATACCAATGTTAGCCCATGATGAAGACGAAATAGAAGTAATGTATGAAGATATTGAGAAGATCATTAAACAAACAAAACGGCTGAAACGGCGTAGTGGGGGAAGAAGAAGTACAAAATATAGTGGGCCGATATATGAAAAATCTGTGTGAACATCACGACTTTCCTATCTTATTGAATTATTATTATTATTATATATATATATATATATATATACGTATATATATATATATATATATATATATGATATATCCCGGTATATAAAATCTGACTCGCTGTTCTCGTCCCGGAACTTGTTATTTTAAAATGGACGAGGCTACAGTTCCAACTTAACTGATTAAAATAAACAGTACAAGAATAATTGTCTCGATTAAAATTTTGCTACGTCACTGAAGGTAACCGTGCGAGCTCTGTCGCACAGCCCGCATTATCGCCTGCGTGCTCCTTGCGGCTCCCGTCCTCCCAAGTCGGCCCGTAGCTCTCCGAGCGCTATGATTGTTCCGTTTAATTAATTTTGAATCGGCTATAACTTATTTATTTGACCTCGGATGAAAATTTCATTGTAATTTTGTTCGTTAGGTTTGATCTACCCGGTAATATAAATTTCCCGAAACATTTTCGAACACCCACGCGCACTACATATTCAACAAACATCACTGAAAACTATCACACACACACACACACTTTACTTACACATCCGCACCACACACGACACAACACTACATAACCAAACAAATACAACAACAATAATAAAATAAAAAATATACAAACAAAAAAAAAAAAAAAACATAAAATAAAATATAAAAAAATAAAATAAAATAAAATAAAAAAAAAAAAAAATAAATAAAACATAAAATTAATATAAAAATACATATATATATAACATATATAAATATATATATAATATATAATAAAAATAAAAATATTTAATTCCATAAATATATATCTTCAACACTTTAATACACACACACTTTACAACACATACACACACTCACCCACACACACACACCACACACACACACACACACACACACACACACACACACACCACACACAACACACACCCAACACAATCAACACACACTACGACACACACACACTTACACACACCCACACACACACACACACACACACACACACAACCAACCAAACCAACGGCACAACAAATCGCCAAACAATTTTGGATACCTAGGTTAATTCGTCCAGAAATGTGAAAAACTGGGTAGGTCAAATTTCCGCCGATTACATTACTTTCCTTATTATAGGATAAGGAAAGTAAAAAGAATGTGCGTGGAGAATGCCTGATTGAGTTCTGTGGTAAACATAAACAGATAATTACAAACATATTATTTCCAACATCACAGAAGAAGGAGATATACTTGGAAGATGCCAGGAGATACAAAGCTATAAATAGACTATACTATGGTTAAACAGAGATTCAAAAACCAAATAAAAGAAAGTAGGCAGGAGCAAATATTGACAGTGATCATAATATAGTCTAGGATCAATCTAAAGAAATTGAAAATAAAGAAAATACAGCGTGGAACTTGGAAAACTTAAAAGATGAAACAACACTTAAGACGTTACAAGAAAACATCAAAGAAGAAGTGAATAAATTAAGTGATAGAAAGTAGCTGGAATAATAAAAAGCACAAAAAACGTTTTAGGTATAAAGAAAATGCATCATAAGAAACAGTGGATAACAAATGACATAATAAAACCGAAAACAAGGAAATAGTTAAACGGTGAAAGGAATATCCAGGAGATTTTACAATAAATACGACAGATAATTATATAAACCTCTGAGTACGCAAAATATAGAAGAGAAATATCTATGTATCCTAAAAACGGAATTCGATAAAGCGGTAAAAGATCTTAAAAACAACAAAACCCCAAAAATAGATAATATAGCTGGAGAGATCATCAAAACCTAGACAGGGAGACACTAGATAAAAATTTCAAAATAATTAAAGACTCCTACAACACAGGACAAATTCTAATCAGTTTCACAACGACAAAGCTAATTACTACCCCTAAGAAGGCATCAACACACAAATGCGAACAACACAGAACAATAAGATTACTATCACACTCATCAAAAATACTGGTAACAATAATTCAAAAACGAATAGAAAAGAGAATAGAAGAAAATTTGACCGAAGACCAATTTGGCTTTAGAAAGAAGCCATACTGACCCTAAGAGTAAAGAAAAAATGCTAAGCAAAGATAAAGAAGCATACATAGCTTTCATCGATGCGGAAAAGGCCTTTGACAGAGTGAGCTGGCCTAAATTGTTTAACATATTAGAAGAAATTGGAATTAGAATGAGCGATAATCTACAATTTATATAAAATCAAACCGCGGTACAATGGTGAAAAAGGAGAAGCAAGAATGAGACGAAGAATTAGACATAGGCTGCGGCCTATCATCTCTAGTGATGAATATATATAACCATTAATGAACTTAATGAAACGCAGACTTCAGGCGTATACATTGACGGGGTAAGAATTAACACTATAAAATACACCGACGACATAGCGCTACTCGCCGAATCAAAAGAAGAGCTAAGACAAGCAATAGAAGACGTGGACAATGTTTTTAAAAACAATTATAACAATAAGCTAAACACAACTAAGACAAAAGTGATAAAATGCTCAAGAAAAAATCAAAAGATGGATAACATCTACATTAATGGGGAGGCAGCAAAGGCTATGGGCAAATCGAAATACTTAGGGAGCACAATTACACAAGATGGCAAATATACGAAAGAAATAAATAATGGGATAAATACGGCTAAAAGGCCTTTATACTAGAAGAATCAAGTACTTACATCTAATGGCCCAATAATAGATATCAGAAAACAATTTACAAAAACTTACATATAGAGTCTAGCACTGTATGGCTGTGAATCATGGATTATATATAAAAGACCAAAAGAAACTAAAATCCTTGGAGATATGGTGCTACAGAATAATATTGAAGATCTCATGGACGGAAAGAAAAACAAACGAAGACGTACTAAGAACAATTCAAGAAAAACGAAAATTTTGAGTCGCATAAAAAAACGACAAATGCAAACAATAGGCCACATAATGAAAAGAGTAGGACTGCTAAAAATTACAATACTAGGAAAAATATTCAGAAAAAAAAATCAAGAAGGAGATCATACCTACAATATATTAAGCAATTAATAACAAACTCGGACAGTGGCAGTTACGTAGAAATTAAAAATCAAAGCTTTATAAAGACAAACATGAAAAGCTGCGACAAAGCAGTCGAATGATGACCTTGGAGAAGGATATAAATCGATCGCTGTCTCCCTCCTCTACTTGTATTTTTGTTTTCGTTATCTTCAATTTAAGTTAGATAAGACACATTGCGTTTTTTAAGAAAAGTTGGTCAAATACTATTTTGCTGGTTTCTTAAATTTCTCTCTTTGAATCTTCAGACAGATAACTGGAGCTTTATTTGGCATAATAGTTATTTGCAAAGAAAACATTTTTCAACAAAACAATTTTAAATATCTGAACTAGTTGATAAGAAATAGTAGAAGAAAATCATTAAATTAATATAGAGAGCCTCTTATCAGATGGAAATAAATTGTCAGAAGACTGAGGCACGGCTGCTATTTATCTTAAATTTTAAAGTATGGAAAAGAATTTTCGTATATGATACAATATAGATTATGTAGTGCTATATATTTTACAATTTGCGGATGATGAGGTGGTGACGAGGAAAGAATACTTCAATTACATCAGCGGGAAGTTTTAAGCAGAATATAAATAGCCATTAGAGGCTTATAATTAACTTAAATATAAAACACACATTAGGGATTTTATAAACAGATAACCATTAGTTAACAATGAGGTGATTAATGTTGGCTAACGACATATAAGTTCGGAAAATAAGTAGACCTTAAAAAAAAGTGCGTTTGTCAAAAAAAGATTACAAGAGGTAAAAAAATAATATATAATGGTAAGGTTAAGAGTGTTCCAGTTTATAGTGAATAAATATGGATTTTATTAGAAAATGACAAACGCAACGAATGCATAAAAGATCGGCGAATATTTTTAGAATCAACAAAATAACTAACGAAGGAAATAATAAATTTACATACTTTCTTAAAGATAATAATAGTCTACCTGGTAGGCTCATGTAGGAAGATTGATCAAACTTTGTTTTACATATATATTTCTTTGCATTATTTACAATATGTTACATTTTGATAACATTAAGTAAATTAGTTAATAGATAAAACTTGACCAGCAAAGAATATATTCAACTGAAACTATGAAGGAAAAAACTACGTAAAGCGACAAGTAGGAGAAATTTACACGCGGGCTAATGTAACGATCAGAAACAAGGAAATATGCAAATCGTAAGATGTCAGACTTTTTAAAACCGTTTATACGCCCACGCATACTCTCATTTATATTTGCTACTAAACGTCATCTTCTTTACCTTTAAACAGCACGTAATATTGTATATTGTCGTTGTATCGTACAAAAAGAGTTATACAAATGTAATATGGTCATATTCATTTTCATCAAGGTAGTAATGCAAAACTTTCTCATAATGATTAAACTTTACATTTTCACCGAAGAAACAAGCGCCAAAAGTTTCCAGGTCGACTGTATTTCAGAACAGAAAAAATAATAATTATTTGTTATTATAGTTTCCGTATATTTCAATATATTTATTACATCTCGAAATTAACATTTTAATATCCTTGGAAAAGTACTTCGAAGTTTTATCTGCAAAATACCCCAAACAAGCATCTGGCAACATTTTACCGTTGTTAAATTTTCTATTTTGAAGGTCTTTCTTTAGTTTTGAAAATAAACAGTAAACATGGAGGTTAGATCTGGAGTGTCAGGTGGATGGGAAAACTTTCTTTGCAGCAACCTCACAGTTGCAGCCTTATGGACAGAGGTGTTATCGTGCAGGTGGACAATTTCACTCAGCATGCCACACCTTTTTCCTTTGATAACGCCGCGAAATTTATGCGGCAAGCTAGCGTAACGCTCTCCGTTCATCATTGTGTACCTTTTCTTAAAATCAATTAGCAAAATTTTCTTTGAATCCCAAAAGACCATTACTATGATCTTTTTGGTCAGTTTAACCTTTGATTTTCTTGGCTGGTTTTGCTGGGGTCTTATATTAAAAGACCATGGTTTCACCTCCTGTTGAGGTTTACTGACAACAGGTCACACGTCGTTGTTTTTAAACCGCTAATAAAAATCGGGCTTTAACTCCACTTATATGAAGATTTGTACAAAGAATGCATACCACCACTTTACGAAAAAGCTCTAACCTGGTTGATAACTCTTTTACTTTTAAACGCCTATCTTTCAGCATGAACGCTCGAGGAGGGCGACGTTTTTTCCCGAAAGCACTTCAACTGGCCAATCTGCATGTGATTAATTTTTGATTCAAACAAAATTGTTTTGCCCATTTTCTTATAGTGGAGTATAATGGCGAAGATTCACCATACCCACCATTCATACGTTGTATAATATAACTAGGACTAAGATCTTCTTTACTGAAAAATTTAATCACGGCTCGGTACTGTATTTTTAACATTATGCAAAATGATGCGACAATACCAACTCAAGTGACTGTTGCTACGCGAATTAGACAAATAGGCTGCTGAAATGTGACAAACATTTAGCCAAAAATGGCGCTATCCGATACTACCGCTATTTTATTTCTATTATTACTGGAACATAGTAAATCTGAAAAATTTAGCGTTTACTCGTACATTCATTTTTAATGTTTTATCTTTGCATGTTATTCACTATACGATTATTATTAACTTTTTAAACTTTCAATCACACTCCTTGTCCTTGTATATTACATTTTATGAAGTCAATAAATGTAACTTGTAAATAAAAACAGGAATTAATATTTTCAGCTTAGTGTAACATACTGTTTTATTTGCATTTGTCATTAGCAATATCATACTAGTTACAATCAACAAAGAAATATTTTTATTTATCACATTTTCAATTTTTGGGACGTAGCTTTCATTTTTATCATGCCAATTTATTTTTGTTAAATTTAAGTGTGCTATTGCATAAATTACACAAGCAACAGTTTTTTTTGTTTTATGCTTTTAGAAGGTCTCCCTTTATTGAGATATTAGCGACGCTTGTTTCTGGAAATCCAGAGTTCATTGTAAAGCGTTTCCCAACCGGATAAGAGTCGTTAACGAAATCCAACGTTGTTCCTGAGTGCGTGATTTATCTGAATACCCAAAAACCACTGGAATTTTAATCTGTTCCGTTCAGGTTGCGTTCTAAAAAGCGCGTACTTCGATTTTTTGTTGCACTCGAGCATGTTAAAAAGAAAACGTGTTCTACAACAAATCGTTAGCGTAAATAATTGTAAGCGCAGTGTCTGTTACTACACTTTTCTTTTTTTGTAGTAAATAAAGATTTTTTATTACAAATTACAATAAAAAATAGTAAATTAAATTTATAGAAGTAATATTGAATAGTTTTTATAAATATTTTAAATTATATAATTTATAAGTCAGTTCTAATATCAATTATGCACTTTTATAGAAATTTAATAATTGCAATACTTTCGAAGTACTTTAAGAAATTGAAACTTTACTTTTGTATGTAGTTTTTCTTTATTTTTTTAAATAACCTTAAGTGAAAAACTCTTTGCCTAACAAAGTCGCTTTAATTACTGGTAATTATAAAATAAGTTAAGTAACGTAACTATTAACAGATAGCTATTGTATTATTGTATAGTTTTACTTGCAAGACCTTGAAGGTTAATAACGCCTGTACTGTCGATAATTCTAAATAAGGAGCTTACTCTGGAAAAATCTCTGGTATAGTTCTGAAGTATGAATTGTGTCTTAAGAATCGTATATTGTCTGGTATAGAAGATTAATCACAAATTTCCTCTACTGTACGGCCTTTTGCACTTTAACATTTACCCACCTTCGCCGCTCGTATTCAAAAATATCACGATTATACTGCGTAGACCCTGTTTTTATCACTGCGCGTGTGCTTAACGTGAGAAGGGTAAATTTATTTGCTTTGAAGTTAGTAATTAACATGTGGTATTGAACTGTCACACAAGTAATTTCGGTTTGACAACTTTATGCAAAATCTATCAATTAAGTACACGTCCTACATTTTACTGATGAGGATATTTAGTGTTATGCTGAACCGCCGACCATAAGTTATACAAGGTCTTTACTTGGGATTTTCGTGTGTAGCTGTTTATTATACGATTTGAAGTAAGTCGTCGTCGTATCAGGACACCGCTAATTTCAACATCAAAGTTTAACCCTTCCCAGGACAACCCTTGATTATTTAAGCAATCAGTTATAAGAACTAGTCAAAGAAAATTTACATCTAACTGAATGGAATATTATGAATGTGCTTGAAGAGCATTGCAGTAATATACACAAACATATACATAAAGCTAGATAATAAATATCATTTTTGTTGAGAGTTGTTTGATCCGTGTCTCCGGTAGCAGTGTAGATTTGCGGACTTATTGTGCTTTTTTTACTGGATCGTTGTTTTATTCTTCTAGATCTAGTATTGGTTTTCAATAAACAGCTTGCCATACATTCGCAGAAGTTATGGATAACTGTCTCTGGTTTTCTGACACATTGTCTACATCTCAGGTCTCTATTGTACAATCCTATTTTGTTGAGTTCTTCCCTAAGAAAACAATATCCTGTAGGGAGACTTATAATAGTTCGTAGCTAATTTCTGATTTGCACTAACAGTTTTTTATGTTGTTTTCTGACCCCATTATTTTACCCGGCCTCGTATTGTATCTTTAGTTACCTCCAGAGCCACTTCGAAGCCTATATATAGAGTTGATGATTCTTTTTGTGCTAACCCATCAGCTTTCTCGTTGCTTGCAATTTTAAAGTGCCCTGATATTCACAATAGAGTTGATGTAGTCTAACAAAGCACTGAGTTCTTTCAGGTATTCCCATACCAGCCAGGATGTTACTTTTAAGTTTTTTAATGCATTCAGTATATACATGAATAAGTCGATTTACCTATTTTGATAAACCCTTAAATTATTTTGTTTAGCGCGCTGGCGTATAGCAAATATCTCTGCTTTAAAAACGAATGTGTATTTTTCTAATGAAAGGTTTAAATACAAGTTTTCCTTTTGGTAGTGTATGCCTATTCTCGTTCCAGACCCGGTCTTTGATCTGCCGGTTTACCAGATAATTATTCCGGGTCTGTTCTTGATGCAGTGGGTATCATATGCTCTGTAGATTAACAACTACCGGTACCGTGCGAAAGCTGCCGCTTTGTTGATGTATCACGAGCTCCTGACTCGATTTCACTGCGATGAAAGTTAAAAAACGACGCTTTTCACACACTATGAGCACAAAACGTTACACCTAGAAAAATACATTATTCATTTTGAGCAGGATTGTATTACGAGAAACTTCAATGGTACACCTAATAAACATCAAGAACTCACTCTTAGCAAGCCCAGGAAAAAATTGCTCAAACATGGCTATGAAATCTTGATTTCTCCCCATAGTCCTTGTCTTTAACGTGGGCAACTTATTCGCATCGAAGACAATGTTGTGTTACAAAGTTAAAATGGATGAACTACCTGGGAATTGGAAGGATCATTGGTGCTGATGGAAAGTTTTGTATAAAAAATTAACAGTGACAAAAAACGTGAAGTTACTTTTGTAGAAACACATTATCTCGTTCTCTCTCATAGTGCTTGTACGGCAGTAGGGTCCCTAATGAAGTTCTAAGTATATGTATGCTAAGTAAATATAATATACCTTCATCACTTTTTAGTTTTAATGTATCCTTTTTATAGAGATAATAAGTAATTTTTGTAACTGTTCAATGTTCTTACAATTGTCAAATTTTTTAAATAAATTCTGGTATGACAAAATTACACCAACTTTGAAATGTTTGAATTCAAAGATCAAATCTTCGCAAAAAGGAAATAGCATTAATTGTTAAATTCGGAAGAATGTTTTTACTGATGTGAAATTATTTTAATGATACGCCTACTAAAATATGTACACAAAGATAGATAATCATAAAAAAGTGATTCCAGAAACACATCTACACTGCGCACAAAGGGAAATATATACAGATTTTGTGGCGACAAATATGTTTACAGTTAAAATGAAAACTTTTAATAAACTAAGTAACATCTATGTACATACAGCATGTAAATAAAATTATAAATTCTATTGTGTTTACATCTAGAAAGTGCACAGCAACAAAACTTGTGTTTTAAAAAATCAAATTTTGCAGCAAACAGCTCGTAACGTTCTTGTTCTTGTTGGTTCAAAAAATTTACAGATTTTTGGTCTTGTTAATATAACAATATATTCTATATGCTTTTTATAAATACGTAAAGTTTAAAAGACCTGAAAAAATCCTAATCAAATAATAAGTAAAATTTATGTGACAGTAACAACAAGAAATTTGTGAAATGCAACCAAAGCACATTTCTGTATGGTTAAGTAGACCAGAAATTTAGTTGTATGTTTTTAAATTAAATTTAAAAACATAATACTAAAGCTAGTTTGTTGTGCTAGGTACAATTGTTCTCAATCTTGAGATCATCAAATAAAGAAGAAAGAAAAAGAATTTATTTATGTTTCAAGTAATTGGATTTAGTTAAAACTTTTAAAAAGTAATACACATAAAAACGTTTCTTAACGAAAATATGTTAGGAGGATTAACAGCTGCATATGTAGGCCCTGAACTGGCTCCGGGGGTACCTAAATATACAATACGAAGCCAGAAAACATTCTAAAAAATATGCGAGAGCAAGGACATGGAAAAACCTTTATAAAAGGATCATTCTCAAACGAACTGAAGAACTATTTGTAAAAAGCATCGTTCTCTTCGCAGGGCATTATTTTCTAAGAGGACATCAAAACAGATCTATCCAATGGGGACAACGTGGCAGGGAAACAAATACAGCCATCTATATTTTGTGCTAGTGTGACGCTTTACCTCACAGGGGGCCAATAATTAATCTAAAGGATTACAGCAACTACTCAGTAAAGGATTTGTAGAGTGGTACGAGGGACGCGAATACTGAAAAAATACTGCAAAGTAAATGAGAAAACACAATTAATTAATGACGTTGAAGTGCTACCGGAGACATTTGAAAAATTGAAAATATGAAAAAAGTAAACCCAATCAAATGTGTAAAAGGAACAGAGTTCTTGATATCAAATTTATAATTTCAGTTACCTTTGACGTTACCAAGATGACAACACTAATGCAAGACATTACAAGGCGTTGTAGGTTCTTTATGTGCAGGTTGTTATATAAACTTAACATGCGCGCAGTTTCTATACACCTACTGAACACGTAGAAGTATATTGAGAAAGTGGGGGTGGCAAAACCGTCTTCTAATACCTGTAGAATTAAAAAATTAAAAAACTGTAAATTATGAAAAGCATTAGGCAAAATTTGTAAAATCTATAGAGGTTTAACATCTCAAAAAATTCTAGCTGTACAGAACAACCATACCGATTCCTAAGGTTCAGCTAGATTATAGAACACCATAGTTATTGTACATAGTTGTCTCACTATGACCTTCTAGTTTGCATTTTAGCCTGTTATTTAGAGAAAGAAGAAATATCTTCTGCAACTTCAACATTTTATTCGACCACTTTTCTTAAATAAAGATGATTTATAACCCTTTGGTGTTATTTTATTATCATTATATGGCTGATTTCTAAACATGTCGCTATCAGTTTAGTCCATAAATTAAGAATTTTTGCGATAGTTGTGACATTTGAATCTTGTGAACTTTCTAATCTCTATATCTAGTTTAGTTTTTCTTCTTCTACCTCTTGATGTACCTCCCTCTAATTTATAAACAAAGATCCATATTTGATATTACAACGTCTTTTATTTTAGAAATATGTGCCAATGCTGTATTAATTGTTCTAATACATTTTTAGTCGTTCTATTTATCGTTATTTTTTGCAATTAACGCTTTCTTTTTTTTCCATTGTTTGTAAAGAATAATTTCTGTCAAAGAACCTAGTGTCGAGTTAAGACAACAAATATTTTTAGGTTGGTGCAAATATTAGTGTTAAAAGCAAAAATACTGCTGATGCAAGGGTGCAAGAAAAATATGTCATATATTGTATTACAAACAAGAGAATTTTAAGAAGCTTAAATTAAGTTTGTAATTAGCAAGTTAGAATAAGATTAGTCATTATTATTTTCTTACGATGTTTACATGTAAATTGATCAAATTATTTTATATTATAATTTCTTTTAACTTAACATCATTAATTTTTTCAAATGTCTTTCATTTAGTCTCCTTAGGCTCGATTCTTATTTTCGATATTCCCTTGTAGTCTAGTTTTTGTTGCTTCATTGAACTCAATTTTCTGTCTTTCATGGTTCCATTCATTCATGTCCTTGTTTCTATATAAGTAATTTACTTTCTTTCTTATCTATTTTACTTACTTGTGTCTTTGAGGGTTGTTTTGTTAATTACCTTTGTATCTGATTCTCTATTTTCTAAATGACTGCTTCTTCTTTTTGTTCCAATTTTAGCAAATTACACTGCCATTTTTATAGACCCAATTTTTGCTGTTTCCCTTTCTTTTTTCTGCCTAATATTTTTCTAATTGTTATTTGCATTTTCTGCCCTGTGCTTGATTACGATTTTTAACTTTCCTTATTTTAGCAACGTTTTTATTTTAACGTCTACTTTTAATTACAACTTTAGAAGTTTTACTGCTTGTTTAATGTTCTAGTCTCTAATTAACGTAATGCATTTTTAATATTATTCTACTGCTTTCAATTCTTAAACCTTAAATTTTTATAGTACTTTTTTTAGATTATTTTTTAAACTATAGCAAAATCGGTTTTATTTAATTTTTACTTTTGTTATGGAAAAAACTATAAAAATGTAGATATTGTTATAGATAGCACAATTAATTGAAAACAATATTAGGACACAATACTTAACATCAAATTTTTATAGAATTTATTTGGAGGTTACAAATATATTTACAATTTAAATTTGCTTAGGAACTAGTTTAAGTGGGGAAATGAAAGGTTTAGAAAGGAACGCGAGTATGCAAATTGTATGTATATATAGAAATGCAATTAATCAACTTCTAGGCTGCATAATAAAGTGTGTTAAAAATATTGTGGAGATATAATTAAGGATACTTAATTGTTACATTAAAATTATAATTTATTTTACTTTATAGTTTAAAACTAATCCATAAACGTACCAAACATATTTGTTATAAAATGACAAAATTTTGTGCTCTTAATATATGATAGATAATCAATCAGTTGTACGTTTATGTTAGATACAGGGTGGCCTATTATGTGCCCCAGATAAGATTTTTGTTTTAAATGATTGTGCCTAAACCCTTGACCACGAATCCACTGATAAAATTTTTCCTCATCTAGCGCGGTACTTCTTTTCCGATGTGAAGGTCAAAATTGCGAAAATATTTCTTGATTTTGACCAGCCCAATGGGTACGATAGATGCGATTTTTATTTTAAATCTTGTTCTTAACCCCTGACGACGAATTTACCTATAAAAGTTAGTGTAAAATTACAGACAAAAAAGTTTGTAATAAATTGTTAAGGTAAGATAAAACTGTCAAATACATTTTTTTCATGATTTTCTCCAACAAAATTTTTAAAATTAGCAGTGTTCTGGACGATGTTAAGGAAATCGAGAAAAGGAGAGGGCAGTGAGAACTAGCGAAAACATTTAAAAAGTTAAGAATTCGTAAAAGAGAAGGAAGAAATACTAGCGGCCCGAAAGGCCAGCCAAGAGTTGGGTATTAGCAGATCATTTTTCCAACGGATTATGAAGGAAGACTGAAGTCATATAAGATACAGATAAACCAGTTAATGAGCAAAAAGCAGCTTAGAGAAAATCTACATTTGCTAATTTAATGATTGAGTTAATAGAAAAAGGATTAATAGACCCGGAGAAGATTTGGTTTAAGGACGAAGCTCACTTTTACTTTTAAGGTTATGTAAATAAACAGAACTAGGGGGTACGGGGAAGCGAAAATCCACACTTCTCAAAACAAAGCCCTTACGTTCGACGCGGGTAACCATTTGGTAAGCGATTTGTGCAGACATAGTAGTAGGACTTATTTTTATACACAAAAACATATCTAATGGTCGCTGCCTTAAAACACTCAAAGAAGCCGTTTTTCCGTACTTAATAGGTTTGAGAAAGGTTAACGCTAATTGGTTCATGCAAGACGGTGTGCGAGCACATTGCACTAAAAAATCTTTCACCTTCTGGGGGAGTACTTTGGATTCTGTAAAATATAACGGACATGGTATTGAATTGCACTCTACTCACCGGATCTAAATCCCCGTGACCACTTCTTGTGGAGATTTTTAAAGGACAACGTGTACAGGAACCAAATTCGGTCAGTAGCGGATTTGAAAGCAATCAAAGCAAATTGAATCAATAACACCAGAAATGCTACCAAGAATAGTAGCCCGTGTAAGGCATGCCATTGTTTCAGAAGGTACGCACTTTGAAAATTTGAACAAACAGTAATAAGAATACGTGACTTAATACAATACGACAGTCTGTTAAAATTTATATTGTATAGAACAATAAAAAGAAAAACTCAGGGAAAGACTAAAGATAGAGTACATACAGTAAATCATAAATGATTCTCAATGTAACAGCTATTGGATGAAACATTTTTTTAGCAAAAGGGGTGGTCTTAGTGAAAGTGTCATAACTCGTACAAATTTATACAAAAAAAGAACTATATTACTAATCTCCACATTCTTTCTGATTGGATTTCGCCATAGACAATGAAATAGCTCAATTAAAGAAATTCTCTCTTTAAAATTAAGTATTTATTGCCAATTGCGTTTTAAAATTGATTGAAACAGGTATTAAAACAGTTCGTAGAAATAAAGAACTATCTTGTATATGTCGACGCAGAGAGTACAGTTAGAGCATTAAAAACAGTAAAAATTACAGTAGTACAACATATGAATGCTTGGAAAAAGATGCAGCTAATATAAAGTTCTAATAAAAGCATATGAGCCATGTCCAAAAATATCTACGCAAATATCTACATGGCCACTCAAAAACATTTTGGGAAACGCCATCTAGCATGGAGTACACGTGATAGACAAGGTAAACTCGTTGCGGGCGGTCGAATGTAATCATTGTGAGAGGTAGTGTTACAGTGCAGTCGAGCAACGAGTGACTATCAAGATCTGCTAAAAACTGAAAAAGGTGGCAGAAAATGTACTTTCCACTTTCACGACTAAAAGAGTCCGATAAATGATCGAGCAAGTGCAAGACTTTCAGATTGGTAGCGGAGGAATTATTCATTAACAAAAGCACGGTGCGCACCATCGTGCATGAAGATTTGAAAGGCGAAAAACCTGTCCCTGATTTGTACTGAACAAGCTAACAGACAGACAGAAAGTAAAACGGAAAGTGTCATTACAATATTCTCTATTACAAGGATCTATCTTCCCCCTTGATCTGCACCCAGAGCTGCTTTTTATTTTCTCTTTAAAAAGTACGTTATGCGGATATACCACCAATATAAAAACGTGTTATGGGGATTTAACAGTTCCCAGAATCTTTATGAACGTTGTCAAAAGATTTTAAAGATAGCGATTTTTTTACGTTTAGGTATGTCTTCTTAATGGATCCTTGTTCACTGCAGCCTATGGCTTATTGTAATTACCCTAATTACATAAATTTACAATTGTAATTGATGTCCCCTGAATCAGCAGATGCAGGTCCTTCACTGCGTGTATCTGGAAATCTTACGGTTCCAGGATTGTTGACTTTTCTGCACGCATTCTCATAGGATATGCAAGGCTGTTTCTGGTTCCTTGCTACAAAGTTTGCATGTAAGGTCACCATTGAATTTACCAATTTTCCAGAGGTGTTCTTTTACAGTCGAATGTTTTGTAAGAAACGCTATGGTTATCTTTAGCTGTGGCCTGCTTAGGTTAAGGAGTTCTGCAGCTTTCTTTGGGCAAGGTCCTTTATTGAAGATTTTGCTGAAATAATGACTGACAATGAGGTCTTACTGTTCAGTCCATTCAGTTACCACGTTCAGACCCTTTCCATCCGTTCCCTGATCGTGCCTACAAATTTCTCTTCCACCAAGGCAACTAGGGCATCGGAGTAACCTACAGAAGAGAATCCTTCGTCTTTTAAGTTCTTTAAAAGTCCATTCATTACCAGGTTCCATAGCAAGAGGGAGAGAACTCCTCCCTGAGGATACCCCCCCTCCGCTACCTGGACCATTATAGTTTCGTTATACATAGACGAATAAACCATCCTTACTTTGAGCATGCAGTCTATCCACCTGCAGCAGGTCTCCTCCAGGCTACGCCCTCGTAGAGCCGAGGATATGGAGTTGAAAGATGTATTGTCAAAGGCCCCTTCTATGTCCGAAAAAGCACATAGAAAGATCTCTTTGTTGTCTAGCGTTTTCTCTAGTCTCCAGGTAAGGTAGTGAAGTGCTGTTTCAGTTGAGAGACCAGCTTGATAGGCAAATTGGTTCTTATATAGTGGATGGTGTACCAGTATACCTCCCCTAATGTGCTTATCTACAGTTTTTCCAACGTCTTAAGCAAAAAGACATAAGACTAATTAGTCTGTAACTCTTTGCTTGCAAATAGTGGGCCCGACCAGGCTTTACTATAAATACCACTCTGGTAAGTCTCCATAATTTTGGCAAGTAGTTTAGGGCCAAACTGGCTTTGAGTACCATGCAGATTTTTGTCATTAGAAGTTCCGAGCCCTTCTGTAGTATGCAGGAATTATTACGTCCGGTCCCGGATATTTATAGGCTTCAAATGAGTTTGAGTAGAGTGTAGCCTATTTGAGTTTATTAAAAGTTACCACTTTTCTAGCAGTCTCCCAGTTTTCCCTTGATGCTGTGTTGCCAAGATCAAGGGATACCTGGTTTCTTCAGTCTGAGGGCAACTGTTGTATAATTGCAGATCCAGGAAAGTTCGGTCAATGTTTCTTTTCCTCTTTTGGTGTACTCTCCGGATTCCGATTCAGAGTACCAATCAAATTGCAGTGAGAGTCTTTTGAGGGTACGATTACTTTGAAAGCTAATAAAAGTAACTTATTTGTATCTTTTGTTTTGTTTGTTTTCTGATACCATTTACTAACATTTTTAGACACACGACGTATGTAGTTCAATTTTAAGGAAAATTTTTAGTTTGAAAAATAAACCAAAGTAAACCATTAAGTACATACAAAAACTTATTTCGCCTCTATTTTGCGTACTAATCACCATTATCCAGTATCACATAGTAAGCGATGTTCCACATTGGTTACTACCTTTACAGTGTAATAAGCAGAAGGCGAGTACTACGCATATTTTTTATAGTTCTTAAACGTTACACCTTAACGGTGCTTGATGGTCGATCAGACATTTTTGATTGAGTTATCATGAGGAGATTGGAACGGCCAATTTAATCTGTTGATTCCATTTTCTTCTTTTCCAGTTGTACATAATCATTTGCAATGTTTGGGGTTGCAACCACGCTTTATAATAGACCCGATACCATTTAGAGCAGATGGCAACAAACGATTTTTATATATTTTAACTATCTTGTCTGCATTTAACGTATTTATAAAGAGGTATAATGTATAAATTTTTTATCTACTCACACAGTTTCAAACAAGTAACTTAACGAGGTATTCGGTAAAGAATGGTGTCTTCCCATATATATATATATATATATATATATATATATATATATATATATATATATATGTATGTATGTATAAAAAATGACCAGTAGCAAAAGGACACCTTGTCAGTAAATATGAAATTGCTCCACCCTTTCTCTTGTATCTTTGCCTACAAATATAGTTTTCCAGGGATTCCAGCTGTGCTTCGAAACCTTGTTTACTTTTTATGAGTTCTACTCTAACATCATTTTTGGCAAATTTTAAGGGAGCTTTAAATGTTAAATTTAGACTTTTTTAGATGAACATATTATGGCTTGATTATCTTTCAGGAGACTTGTGTAGGTAACGTGTTACCACTATAATATTCAATTGCATATTAATTTTGCTTCAATTTTTTTTCAAAAACATCATTTACTGTAAAATAATATCACTTCGCCTACAGGGAATCAACTAAATTGCAACTGGCAAAATGTGCATTTCAAAAAGTTTACTTGTTTACAAGCACACGTGTAAGCCATTCTACCCGTCTGAAATATCGGCCGAACGCTCTTGTAAGGGTAACTGTAAATAACTGCGAATAGGTCAGCGAGACAAGCTTTGAAAATAAAGTAGTAAAAAACATACAGCAGAATATAAAAAATTGTTTCCATAAATTTAGTAAATGACAGCTGTGGTTTAAAAATATTCTTATAACCATTGTTTGCACCGATCTTCTAATTATATTTATTTTTTTAAATTTTAAATTAGGGCCGGCTATAATTTCACTCCCTCTCATATATGTGAAATTTGTTTTATCGGCTCAATTGATTGCAAGCGCACGTGGCGATTAAGGCCGCGAGCCCCTCTCGTGCAATTGGCTTTTAGCACTTGCTTTGGCATGTTGATTTAGTTTAGTTCGCGCGACATTAAGCCTTTGCTTTATTCATCGGAAGGTAAAGAGACGGCTTTGTGTTCGCTGAAAAATCCTAAAAGGTCCGCGATCCCAGAAAAGTCAACAGTTGTTTTGTCAACGGTTGTCGGGGCATTTTAAAAATTTGAGATTCTTGTTAGATTCTGGAAGCCAGTCACATTTTCTAACTTCAAAGGCGTGTCGGCGTTTGAACTTGCCAATTGAACGCCTGAAGTCTTCGGTTTTAAGTCTTGAAAGAGCCCCATAAACAATTTATGGAAAAACCAATTTGACTTTTTCGTCTCGTTTTGATCCCAGTATTTCGTTTACGATTGAGCCCCTTATCGCAAAGAAGATTGTCGACAAACTGCCGTCCGCGGAAGTAGATATTTCCCATTTGGATTATCTTCGAAATCTGGATTTAGCAGATGACTCTTTTCACATTCCGGGAAGACTAGACGGGATTTTAGGTGACCATCAAAAGTTCACCAAAATTTCCGGTTACTATTTCAAGCCCCCTTGGGTTTGTTGCTATGGGTAGGGCTCTAGTTGTGTCTGAGGAGATTAACCCCATAATTTTGGTTGCTATAAATAAACCGGTCGAGACGCTCCTTCAAAAGTTTTGGGAAGTTGAGGAAGTCCCTTCTACAACCCTAATAAATCAAGAAAACAAGACTTGTGAGGAATTGTTTTCTTCAACGGTGAAAAGATCGAGTTCTGGGAAATTCATCGTCTTTTTACCTTTCAAGGAAGATCCACAAAAGTTATGAAACTCCTACAATCTGGCCTTTCGTCGGTTGTTAGGCTTGGAGGCGCGCTTTTGACGTTTTTCGGAGTTGAAAAGCCTCTATAAGGACGTCATTTCGGATTATTTGGAACAAGGTCACATGTCAGTGACGGCCGACTTTAATTCTGACGTTGGCTATTTTATTCCTCACTTCGGTGTTTTTAAACCCCAGAACGCTTCTACGCCACTTCGCGTAGTATTTGATGCGAGTGCGAAAACTAGCTCGGGAACATCACTTAATCATTTACTTCACGTAGGGCCGAAGTTGCAAACCAATATCTTTGACTTATTAATAAATTTCCGTCTATTTTCTGTTGCCTTGTCCGCAGACATAAAACAAATGTATCGGCAGATTTGGGTACGTGCGGAAGACCGAAAATATCAAAAATTGCTATGGAGATCTCATCCAGATGGTCCTGTAGAAGTGTTCCAATTGAACAGAGTTTTCTTTGGTCTTTCGGTGTCTCCCTATTTAGCCTTGAGAACAATTCATCAGTTTGTGGACGAGGAGAAACAAAATTTTCCAATCGCGGCCGAAATTATTCTCAGAGATCTGTATATAGATGATCTGATTATATCACTAGAAGACCTAGATAAGGCTCGCGAGTTAAAGGTCCAATCACAACAGATGATGGGTGCTGGGGGATTTTCTTTGGTAAAATGGTCATCTAATGTACCCGAATTGGCAGGAAATACTTTAGTTAGAGAGTTTGATTATGGAGATGCCTCGAACCCGGTGTTAGGGTTACTTTGGAATCCCCAATCCGATTGTTTTGGGTTTCGGATTGGAGGAGAGGAACGAAGGTATACCAAACGACATATGTTGTCTACAATTGCCCGTATATTTGATCCTCTGGGAATTTTAGCTCCGACTATTTTAATGGCTAAGCTATTTATTAAGCAGTTGTGGCAGGCTCAAATTGATTGAGACGATCCCTCTCCCCGCCAAATTGCCGATCGATGGCAGACCTTTAAACAAGAACTACCGTTTTTGTCAAATATCAAAATTCTTAGATGGTTAGGCATCGGAAAAAGCGGGTTGGTGACGCTGATTGGGTTTTCTGATTCGTGTCAGAACGCGTACGGCGCAGTAATATACGCGAGAGATGATATGGGCGACAAGTTGGCAGTATTTGTGACTATCTTCTTTTACTTTTAATTGTGGCGCTCGATTTCCCTCATATCTGAATTAGTAAATCGAAGCTAGTCGCACACGTATGGTCGCTTGTAACCCAGGAACGAACGCAAATTATTATAATATGTATGTTATTTACTTCAGGTTGATTGAGGGATTGATTGAGAATTATTTTAGCTAGCTTTTCAGGAAAACCGATCGAACAACTTTTATGTATGCTCAAACTCCTATTAGATTATTTTGCACATTAAGGGTTAATTATTGTTCATAATTGACAAATAATATTATCGCAGAGTTCATAGATGTTACATAAATTAACTATAAAAAACACAAGTTTATAATGTAGTCAGAACTTTTGGATGTCCGACCAATATGTATACTAAATTTCCCGTATTTATAACGGTGGAGCTGGTAAGCAATAATAGTATGTCATAGGTGCACCAATTTTTCAAAAAAGGCCTAAATTAACCATCAACACCTTGCTAAAAACAGTTATGAAACTCTGAGTAAAAGGGGCTGCTGCTGAGAGAAGTACGTGTTTCAGCAGGGCTTTAATCCAGCTAATAAGGCAAGAAAACCTAATTCTAGATAGTGGGTTTCCAGTTTATGGCTCTCCACTAGCTGCAATTACAATCTCCTTGAATACTGCACATAAAGCATGGTCGGGACGAAAAGTAATGAGAAACAATATAACACAAAAAATGTTATGAAGACTTCCACCATAGAAATAATAATTCACACGCAGCCAAGTTATGCTGTAGCAACTAATGGAAATTATTTTATGTAAATAAATTAACCTTTTTTATTTAGTTGCTTTTTTAAATTTACCTTAGTGACCACACATGTAACTAGTTATAATTAAACAATTTTTACTGCATGTCATATTTAATATTATATTATAATATATTTTTTATTTAGTTTTTTTTATGATTAAAGCTAGCTTCTACAAATTTTTAAAATTAAAATTTTATAATATATTTTTTAATTCTGAAATAATGTAAGTATTATTTTAATAGGATCTTTCAAATTATTTAAAAAAATAGTATATAAAGATAACATAAATAAAAGTTAAAATGTTTTAAAAGTACACAAAACAAAAATATTTTTATATGGTAGTGATCGCACTTTATGTGTATATCGACAACATAAAACTTTACTTGTTTAATGTTTACGTACATGTGGCGAAGGGAGGCAAACTGGAATAATGTGCTGCTTAAACCGAACATTCCTGTCGAGCTTCACGAGGGCTACATCGTTCTTGAAGTCGGCCGGGGAGTACGAGGGGTGCACTTCCTTCCTCTCCACCGTGTACTCCTCGTGCGCGAGCCGCTCCTCCTGGTCACGGACGTCCCACTCCCCCAGCCGAACTTTCAGGTTCCCATTAGCTGTCCTGCGAAAGCGCAACCTTGGATATTCACCAGCTGCTCCTCACTTCACTTTCTGTACTTACGTGGCGACGCAGTGGGCAGCAGTGACGATCCACCTCTCGTTCAGCAGGGCGCCCCCGCACGCCAGCTTCTTCGACAGGAACCCCGTCTTGATCAGGGCTGCTTGCCAAGGGTGCGTGGCGAACCCTGTGGAGTGCCCGCCGACTATCCGGTTGCTCCTTGTATGCATCTCCCCGCAGCCTGAAACACATTTCCGTGTAGAAAATGAGGTTTCGTTGACACACGGGCCCTCCTGAAAGCGTTTTTGTGTCGCTGCTGTGAAATGTGGCAAACGTAAGGGCATGGGGTGTCGACGATGTGGGTAGTTTGTACTAGTTAAGGAGCATTCGGCGCAGTGCTCATTCTAGTAAGAGTGATGGTGTGATCAGAAGCGTGAAATGCAGTGTTACAAGCGAAACTACAGAGAAATATTAGCTCGTGTTTAAATTGCCATTGTCTAAGTATAAATTAATGCCTGTTTCCACTGATTGTTACTTAACAATATTAATTATGCTACTGTATCATAAATATATGTATATATATTTTATACCAGCAACAAGTCATTTTTAGTTAAAAATATAAAATTAATTGTATCCTTACGAAGTGTGTTAGCAAAATAATGAGAACGATTCTCTTGGACTAAACAGAAAGGTTGGGAGGCGGAGCCTTCGGACCCGATGGTTGATGGAAAATGTTAGACAAACAGTACGGCGCAACTCATTTTCCTTTAAGAGTTTATAAGATGCGGTGCGCTTGTGAAGTGGACAGCTGTTTGACCATTGTGTAATGTGTCATAATGCAACGAAGAGTCGATTAGCAATATGCGAGACAACTTTGCGTTGAAATAAAAAAAAATGCAACCCAAACGCTTGTCATGCTACAGAAAGCCCACGGGAAGGATTTTTTATCAAAATCAGGAGTAGTTAAGTGACATAAAGAGTTTAAAAAAGGGAGAAAGAGTGTCAAACATGTGCCTTGCGCCAGTCTAAGGTGAAAGCGGTTAGACTGATAACAGATAAAATGGAATTTCCAAAACCCATTGTATGTAAAGCCGTCACAGCAAAATTGCAGATGCGGAAAGTTTCATTGCTAAGGTTTAGACTGATAAACAGAAGAAATACAGAGAGTATAATAATTATTAATGAAACATAAGTTTTGAGTGGCACATTCCCAAGTTTCATTGGCCAACTAAGACTCAAAAGAGCAAATTAAATAAATATATAGCAATGCTCATTGTCCATTGGAGCCCATAAGGAGTTTGTACCACCCGAACAAACGGTCAGTAACGCATTTTACGTGGAAGTGCCCAAAAATCGCAAACACCTAAATTTTTCTCCACGACAATGCACCGAGCCATGCATCACTGCTGCTAGTGAGACCTACCTATAACCCGACATTATTTTATTTCCCTGGCTCAAATCTAGTTTGAAAGGACGCCATTTTAGGACTGTTAAAAATGCATAGACTACCGTGACGAGTGCTTTGAAACGGGTTTTTGACTTCCAGGCAGACTACGACACGTGACTGAACTGTTGACTACAATGTATTGGTTTTTATTTTGAAGCATATTAAATTTATATTCAAAAATATTCAACTAAACCAATTTTCTAGAATTAATCTCATTACCTTCCGAACTTACCTTTTATATAAAAATAATTATTAACAAGATAACACTAACTTTTACATTTTATACTTGAAAAATGTTATAAACTTTGAACTTTTAATATATTAAATATATACGTCTTTCTGTTTGAATATGCAGAGGTCACCACTCGCTATCGAAATGAGCATCTCTTTAATAACTTTAACATTAATAAAATTAGTGATTTGCAACTTGAAATTGATATATCTCGTATTGTTACAAATATAATGATATAATACTGGAAATGACCACTATCCTTGTCCATAAACAGAACTGAAGCCCTTGTTAGTAAGTGCCTGAATCTTTTTACTAATGTTTATTTTCAAGACTGCTTTGGTTTGGGGTTTGTTGTGGTAAATTGCTTCTTTCAGATATTTCTGTAGGAAATAATCAAACAGTATGCCGAAAATCCTTTCGAAATGGTAGAGTCGCTACTCAGTCTTACAAAAATATTCTGAAGTGTCGAAGAACTTAATATATGTAGATGCTGTGGTGTTTATATCGAAGAATATGGTATTATTTATGTGCCCTTGGGACATTCCACAATAATCACCAATCTCTGAATAAAAGGCTTTCTATGTATCGCGCGGAAATTTTCAATTGCCCCAATACAAGAATTTTAAAAGTATACGTTGTCTGAAAATTGTGTATAGTTTACAATATCCGGATTTACCTAAAATCACATTTCTTAGAAAATAAAATATCACCTACAAAATTCGTTAAATTAAGTTACTTTCCAGTAACTGCATCATTTTGAATGGAATGTGATCACTGCATTGCCCTATTTGAGGCCGTTTGACTATTCTTTATAAGAATATCTCAGAAGAAAAGTATCATAACAAGCCACGAACCATAAAAACCTAGAAAAAAGAAACATCACCTAAGAAATTAAGGACTTGCCAAATATTATGTTTCATCTTTAATTAAGTCTAGAGGTGGATAGTGATTACTTCCAACACAATTTATGACAATATCATATTTCTTACAATATGAGGCAAGTTGTAAATTTCGTTGCAATATCTTACTTAATATTAAATTATTAAAGAAACTGGGCAATGGTATTGGATGGGATTTTCGCAACTTTATAGTCTTTTTCTTTCTATAATCTTGGGGGTATTTAAAATACTCATTTACAGTAATTTTTGGCGATAATATGTATATAAAAAGAAGTTACTTGATGTTGCAAAAGCCTGTTGTTGGAAATCCTAAAATAAAATGAACAAATTGCTATTATCAAAGCAAGATGTCATGATTTATTAATAATGTTCTTGTTAATACAATGGACATGATCCTCTATTAAATATTTTTATTTAATTTTAACGCACGTGCATGAGACTAACAAAAATTAAATATTAATTAGAAGTTTTTTCATCTTAATAGATAATTCTTTTCTACTTTTCACAAAATCACATTTAGATACTTGACTATATCGTTTTTATTGTATTCTAATTTTCAAAGATAAAATAATTTTATGTGTCTTAGCATAGAAGACTTTCGCATAAATCCTCAAAGGACACTATTATTGAAACATTAATGCTTGCACAGTAAACTCTTTGCCTAGCTCCACCAAATATTTTAGATTTCTTCACATACCTTATTTTTCTTTATCTTCTTTTTAATGGTTCAAATTCGAACACCAGCCTCCCTCTAGTCATTTATTTGATGCATCATGTTGTTGGTTCTAGTAGTTGGTTCGGTAGACATCTTCAGAAAAAATCTTCTAAAATCTTATGTTACTGTCCCGTGCATTTACGATTTTATACACGTGCGCGTGTAGTGGGGATGGTCGTGGGGGATTGTTTTTGACCTTACCAGGCTGGTTGCTGGCGTAACCGCATTAGGTGCTAGCGTAAATCGGCTAGTTGCAAGTATATCTCGGTATTTGCTGACCTCACTCGCTTTTTCACTGCATAGCAATCTGTTTTTTTTTTGCCACAGATTGGTGAACCATTTATCTAAGTAATGGTTTATCAGCAGCTTTCTGGTAACGTCAATAACATCTCCCACTACAATTCCTTCTATACGCTCACATGTATAAATGCAAAACCGCAAGATATTTTTCCCAAGATGTCCAGCGTAGTTGTGAACGAAACGTCAAGAGTTTCGGAACTGCAAGTACGGCCTAACAACCGAAGAACCAACCACACGATGCACCATAACACCGCCCGTGAAAGCCTTCGCATTTAATCCTTTATTCTCTTCCATGTTGTACTAAAAGTCTTTAATGTAATCCTTCACGTATCTTTAAGTTGTCTCTTCATCTCATCTGTGGGGGGCTTTCATCTCTTTAACCAAGCCGTGTCCTCTATTACTGTAGAACTGTATTCTATTTATGGTCTTGATATTTTATGTGATGGTTTTCGAAATTCCATTTTCATTTAGCTTCGTTTCTTTACAATGATATCCCTTATCCAGGTATTGGTCTTTTTATCTATGTATCCCATAAGAGTTACAAATATAATTTGGTCTTTTTTAGGAGTCAGTTAAAGGTAAAAGTATTTTATTTTTTATCGGACAGAAAATTATTTCTGAACAATTTATATTAGTGTATTTATTACTATTACACTGGTAAGTGTTCAACTTTATCCTTACTTTTATTTTTACTAGGTTTCTTCGACAGCTTTCTTTAATTGCAATTGCCCACGCCAGAGCCTTTTTAAATTAAACACAAAATTAGATTTAACAAACATGTAAAACAAATTAATTCCGCAGCCTCTGGATACAAATTTCAGCGGCAAATTCATCACAGTATAAATAAGCAGCTTTTCCGCGTCCCAAATGCCTCTACGTGGAAATTTGTATCCATCACAGAAGACGAAGCTTCGGATGCCCGAACAAAAACGGGAGCGTGCGTTGATCCCATATTTCTGAAGATTAATCTCGTTACCATTTGTTCGCAATTCTACTCCTGCTCCTATATTCATAGCAAGGGCCAAATTGCCCCCTTGCAGGTTTCAGAATTCGCGTTATTAGATCCGGCGCAGGCGACGCGCGGATTTATGCGTGCGCGAATTCATTCTAAATTACAAATATAGCTGCAATAGAACAATAGGGCGCTTTCGCAAATTAGAGCCGCCGTTTCACAAGCAAAGAAAGCGCTGCCTGATTAATTGGCAGACTTTCTCGAAGCCATATTCGACTGCGTTGTGATATTCGGCTAATCAGTTACGCTAGTTCGTTGCGGTGAATATATGAAAGTGAGTTCTGCATTCAGTTCATTTCAGGAAAATTAAAATGCAGCGCGCGGGCGCGAGGAAAACGCGCTATCGCTTTCCGGCTTCTGTTTCGTGGGCTGTTTTCCTCCCACTGCCTGCTAACATTTCCTGAAGGGAAAAATTTTATATTTCCAGAAGCAGCGACAATTGCTAACAGTTCCCAAATAACAGAGCTCATCGTCCTGCTATGTAAATAACAAGTTACTTCGCTTTCTTAGCAAAGGCTATTATTCTGGTTGTGCGTCCGGTTTTTCATGTATAAGCATACTTTTTAGAACTACATGGCATAATATTACAATTGCAACATGTAGATATACGTACAATTTATCTGCGTTGCTATTTATATAATACAACATAATTTTTATATACCTTATAAAAATAAGTTAACTAACACAGTTATGCATATAACAAATATAGTTTTTAGCATCAGATTACCTTTAAATAATAAAAATTATGTTTATTACTAAATATAAAATCAATTTTTAACAATAGCCGCTGAGTCAAATTAAAATTGATTGAGCTCATATATAAAGATATGAATGAATGAATGGCTTAACACCCCTTGGAGGAGTTTCGCCGCTTTCGAGATCCTTTGCGGGGGATCAGCCCATATATAAAGATGTACATAAGTATATATTTATAAAAATAAGTAAACCAGAATTAAGTAAGTATACAAAATCTAAGTAAATTTTTCCTCGAACGACGTAATAACTTACTAAATATGGCCTTAGAGCTCTAATTAAATTTGCCTTTACCGAAATAAACATAATGTAATATTTTGCAATATGGAAAAGGCATTGTTAAACTTGTTCTTACAACATATCACAGAGCTAACTTTTTATTACTTTGTTTGTATGATTTCTTTAAAGACTCGCTGATCTTATTTTAATTGTTTAGTTTGTTTTCTTAGATCGTTTTTTATTTACTTTCCTAATGTACTTTTTTAACTTTAGTAAAACGGAAATTCAAAAAATCTGAATTCTGTTCAAATACAAACATAGACTGTAATAGTTTATCGTAATATCTGAGTGTAAAGTTAAGTCTTTTAGTGTTCTTAGGGTTTTTTGTTGATAAGTAACTTGTTCGAAAATATCTTATTTACTAACCAAATCAATTAAGAGTTAAGTACAGCTGAGTAAGCACACCTAGTGTGTAATCGTCATAGAACAGCAAATCTGTATCAAATACAAAACATTCGCCTAAAGTATTCAAATGGTTTGCAAGGGTTTTGGAAACAATGCATTGAGTGCAACAGGAATTATGGTACAAGGTGTGTTATAAAAGTAATGCTCATGGTTCTATAAAAACTGATTTATTGATTCGATCTGTACAAATCATCAAAACTCTTCAAAATACGCTCCTCCTGCATCAATACACTTACACAGTCGCGATTTCCATGTCTGGAGGCACCCTTAAAGTCGTTGATCGGGATGTGCTTTAGGACTCTTGTAACAGGAGCTTAAATGTTTTCCACGAACTTCCAATGTTTTTCTTTGAGCTTTTTCTTCACGCGGGGAAACAAAAAAAAGTCATAGGGAGCCAGCTCGGTACTAGGGGCTGGGAATCCACTGAGGTGTTGCTCCGTGCCAGGATGTCGCCAACGATAAAGTCCGTATGGCTGGGTGCATGTCGTTTCACTGAGTCTTTGATGTCTCTCCTAACGCGGGCGACCATGCGTTTCAATCTCTTCAGACGTAAAACGCCGCGTTGGCAGTCTGTGCTGGAGGTACAAACTTGAAATGAACGATTCTTCGGACGTCAAAGAAGACAATGAGCATTGTTTTGACCTTTGACTTGCTCATGCGCGCCTTTTTGGGACATGGGGACGATGTGGTGTGCCACTCGGAGCTCTGCCTTTTCGTTTCTGGATCGTACTCGAACATCCAGGATTCGTCTTCAGTTATGACAGAGTCAAAAAAATCCGGATCATCTCCACTCAATTGCAACAAGGCTTCACAGCGCAAAACTCGAAGTTTTTTCTGTTCGTCCGTTAACACCTTTGACACAAGCTTTGCACAAATGTTCCGCATTTGCAAATCCTCGGTCACTATTCCATGTACCACAAATGTTGACATGTTTAGGATGCCAGCGATTTGTCGGATGCCTAAACGACGGTCTGTTTTCAAAACATCGTGCGCACGCTTCACATTGTCGTCGATCCTGACCGTTGATGGGCGTCTGAAACGGGGCTCATTGGCGATGTCTTCCCAGCCCACCTTAAACGACATATGCCATCTTCCGACTTGCAATCTTGATAAGCAGACGTCTTTGAAGGCCCCTTGAAGCTTCCGTAACATTCTTCCCAAGCCGCACGCAAAATTTGACCGCGTATTTTTGTTCGAGTGAATCCTTACAACTTGCAAAAACGAGCTCCTGACGCTCCGGCTGCTCAGAGTAAACTGAGCCGGGCCGTGTTTGGAAGGGGAGACCCCCCACTACTTTTTCCCGCAAGCGGAGCGCGTTGCGATGTACAGCCGCGTCGGACAAAAATCATGCGCATTACTTCCATAATGCACCTTGTATAAAGAGATAATCGGTTAAAAGTGATTCATCTTCTAAAAGACCAGCAATGAACAAAAAAAGATTAAGGTGTACGAGCTGTAATCACAAGTATAGGAGACTGGGAGTCTGAGAACTAGATGAGCTGAGGATCCAAGCACTTTAAGCATATGGAATTTCAGTGGAAGATCTTACATGAATAGTAGAAATGACGGTCGTAAAGGTATGTGAGATCCCAGGACACTTACTTTGCTAAAAATTTTTAGAAAGTATATAAATTTTTTATTATTGCAATTGTAATATTTTATGTTATGTTTCGATTATTTCGGGGCAGGCCACATACAAATGCAAATATATATTTTATTATGGTATTAAAATAATGCCCTAGACGTATTTAAGCAGTTTTAGTAATATCGAACTTATAATCCAACTTCTTAAACTATTAAAATATTAAAATGTCTTGCAAATTTTAAAAATAATCAAGACGCAAAATAACTAGTTGCCCTTATATAAGTAAATTCGTATTTTCTTCTGGTGAGTTATATTTATATTTATTAAAAGAATATGTAAAGCAATTGCAAGCTTTTTAGTATTAGAAATATAAAGAACATAAAACGTATAGAAACACACAATAAACATTAATAAAAAAAATTATTCTGTCAGTAAAAAAATAAAAACAGAAGAAATGAATTATAAGGATTGAAAGTTTCTCTGTCGCCTAAATTTTGTTATAAAATTATAATTTTGAGGTCTTCTGTAAACTACCAGTATAAACTTACTTTTTAACAAACGAAACATAACATGCATTTAGTTAATGGGCACTAACTGAACATTTTCATTTGAAATATCTGCTCCTAATAGTCTCCATTACTTTTACTAGTGACACGGTTATTATCCTATGTTACCCTCTTCACCTTATCATTCACAAGTTAGATGTAGTTAGACGTAGATTATATTAACCAGTAAACAATTTTAAATTCTGGCCGGCCGGCTCTATTACCTCATAAGGCGTTATAACAACTGCGGAATTTTTGTAATGGCCTCTTTCCACCATGAAATTTTTTGAATAGAGAATGATGTTTATTTTAGCCAGCAGATCTATGTCAAAAATTGCAGCTTATGTATTCAAAAGTTTTTGAAGTAAGAAATTAATAAATTTTGTGAAAAGAGAAACAATAGCAAAGATTGGAAAACATAACCCGACCAACAGAACTATTAAATAATAATGTACAGATCAAAGTTCTATAGGATAATATTTGTGGAACCTATAATTTTTCAATAATGTAATAATAGACTGTAATTAAATTTTATTTGTTATAGGAAGTGTTCGACTACAATTATAATAAAAATAGGAACAATGTTAGCAATGTAAGTAAATTATATATCGAGCTCTGTAGTGAATGATTATTTTGATTCTACTATCTTAATGCTTATCACAATATTTATTAAAACAAGCGTTATAATAAAAGTAACTCAAATTAAATGGTAGATTCAAACTTCGCATCATTTTCTTGTTTTGGGGTACAACTGTAATACCTTGACATCTGTGGTGTTATATGCGATTCTTTCAATTAGTAAATATAACACGCTTTACGAAAAAACAGAGGGTAGCTATTGTAAACACACGTTGAAAATTTTGTCAACACTTTACGGAGATGGTATAAAAACTTCGTGCATACAAAATTCAATTGATGCAAAAGCTTAAGCTGGTTGAACAGTCTTATAGTCAACAATCCGTCATTTGGTTTCTAAAGAATGAATTTTTAACGATGAGGGGCATTTCTAACTTAATGGATTCATAAAATACCCAATTATTGTATTTGAAATCCTTGCATAACACACATTCATCTGCTTAGTGCGGATTTTGAGAAAATAGCTTCTTGAGAAATGATGGTAAAAATGTTGTAATTGTAATCGTTATTGTTACATAAGAAGGCAGTTTTTTGGCACCAACTAGACAGCATGGAACAAAAGTTGTTCCACCAAGACGGTGCTGTCTGCCATATATCTCGATCAACAGCAAATTTAATCCACCAACAATTCCCTGGTCGCGCAATCGCGTAATTTTACTAAATAACAACATCGACTGGCCAGAAAAACCTTGTGATTTAACATCAGTAAATTTTTTGTGGAATTACTTGAAAACCAAGCAATCTACAAACAGTTAACGATCTCATGAACGAAGTTCAACGTGTTATCGATTCATCAGGACATGTAGGTGAACAAAGATTTTGTGAAAACCACCAAAAGCCGTAGCCGAGGTGGTCATTTATCAAATATCAATTTTCACATTTAATAGCAGATTGTATGCTTTAATGCTCACTAAAAATCCATTCATACAATCGATTTAAAAGTTATTTTATTTAAAATTCAAATGCGCCCTTTATGAAGAAATGCGTTTAAAAATAATTCTTATTTATAGAGGAATGTTTTTAAATTGTCTTATAATTTAAAACAGTCATCTATTTAGATTATTAATAAAGTATCTGTTTTCAAAATTAATTTCCATCTTTTTTAAAACAATCTGCTGAATTGACGGGTAAATCGGTTCTAGTATAATTATGATACTTAATCTTTTATATGAGCTTCTTTATTTCGATCTATTGCGTATTTTATATACTTCTGTGTGGGCATTATTAGAAATGTTTGAATCATTCGTACAACTTTTATTTTTACAAATATGCTGTGTAAATTTTATTTATCTATTTGTAGTTAATACACTGAGACTTTTATCAGTGCTTGTATAACAAACCTATAACTTTACAAATAAAAAAATTATTTTCTGGATATTTGGGCAGAGTTTGGAATTCTGGTGCCAGTTTGAAAGCCCTCAGAACGTATGTGCTCTTCGATCAATGTAACTCTTCAACCATTTGTGGCTTTTCATTTAATATTTAATTTTATCACCAATAACCTATTTTGATATATAGCCTATTTAAGCCATTGGTTTTCAAATCCGAAACAAGATTTAACGGAAACTTTATTTTTTCAAATAAGTCGTATTATAAAAGCGTATAGTATCACACAAACAAATAAGATTCTATATTGCAACAAAATGGGACTAACAACCCTTTTAAATAAAATATTTTAGTTCAGAACTCCTCTAAGTAGAATCTTGTACTTTAATCTGTTTAATCGGCCTAAAATATTTCTATAATACAAAAATATTCCACAACTCCGTTTTATAGTAATTGCATGAATATTCGTTATAAAAAATGTTATAATACATGTAGTTTTATACGAAATGCCGGATTTTTTATCAAACATACTTAAAACGTTGTAATAAAATGTACTTATCTACGTTAAAAGTTTGTCTGAGTAAGTACTCGATATTTTCGTTAAGTTTCAAGTACCTGCAGTTTGGCCTTTATCTCTCTTACAGAAATACTTTTAACAAGAGATATTCGAACACTTTATCCTTGTTCAATCCAAGAAAGATTAAGTGCGTCAGCAGCGACAAAATAAATGAATCAAATATTAGGAGAGGACGGTTGGTTGATGTCAAAATTTGAAGGAAGGAAATGTTGAGCTAATAAGTCAAACCAGTAACTTCTAACAATGATGGATACAAACTTTTTCTTTCTGCCGAGGAGATAAATAATCTTTTTGAAATGGATATAACTTACGATGAAAATTGGGTTTTATACAACAATCACAAATTGGGCAATGGATAGAATGTAAATCTGGAAGCCTTCCCAGACAATATGCATAAGCGAGTTTTCAATTCAGTATCTGCATTGTGGTCTAGCAAAACCATAATCTGCTGTCTCTTTTTGCAACATGGTGAAATAATTGCAGCAGAAGAAGAATAGGATATTATGCATTTGAAAGAGCCAGGTCGATATTTTTTTACGATACCGGGAGACCTCAAGTAACACGACCGATACTACGAAGTTTTCTCTCACCCCTCTTATTTACTGAAACTTTCACCAATAAATTTTTGTCTTTTGTGGAGGCTAGATAACTCTATACAAAACCTTTCAAAAGATTTCTATTTCGCCCTTCTAAGACTTCCTTAGCAACAAAAACTCAGATTTTTTCCACTACTTAAGTGTGAGCAACAAACAATCGATATTAACGGTGATTATTTTTCAAAAAATAAATGTTTTCCATTTAAAATGATAGACTTTCAATTTTATCTTTCGAAATTCGACATTTCCTTTAAAACCATACTGTAGTTACAGATTTTTTCTAATCTTCTTCTTGTTTTAATAGTTTTTCTCTTATAGTATTTTGTAGTTTTTGGCGCTGTTTTTATTTTTAAAATTTCTTTACATAATAAGAGATATTTTTCGAGCTTCTAAGATACAAGCAATATGTTTTTACTCAACTATAGGATATACAAAAATTATTTATGTTCTGCAATAAGTTTTGCTTATATTCCTAATTACACTTTAACCCTCATATACAATATATTAAAAATAAACCTAGAATACTTTATTAGATACAAAAAAATTAAAAATATTAACACAAAACTTACACACTTATGAGTAGAACCCTTCACCTCCAATAATCACCAGTTGTAAGTTAGAAACCCTTACGTTAAAACCAAAACGAACGAGCTAAAAGCGGTGATGGTATGATAGTGTTAACTGTTACCCCTGTAATCGATATCGTGATCGCGCGGTGGTAAGTAATGATGATGGATGGGCGGCCGGTTATTCTCGGTGGTGTAGAGCGGACCCTGCGCATAAGGAGGTCTATCGATGCTGTTGGAGTCCGGGTCCGGAGGTGGGTCCGGTGGGTAATAGCCCACCAAGTGGATTGTGTCTGCTTAGAGTTAGTTGGTTAGTTAATTTGTTAAGCTATACTATCGCATCTGCTTCACTAACCTATTTCCTGCCAAGAGTTGTAATTAATTAGACACATTTTCAATAACTTATTTCGCCGCTTTTTATTTTAGTTAATACTGCATCTACTAAGCACCGAGGTTGCTTTAGAATTGTAATAATTGCAACTATACAATTTTTTTTATATTAAAATAGAAAGTTTTTTAATATATAATAAGTTTTTTTGTACAGGATCACTCTATTCAACCATAGTTAATGTGTAAAATTCAATTATTATTTAGTGTAGAATTGTAAAAATGTAATATATTTTTTGATAATTCGGTATTTTTTAAAACTAGTGATTATAAGTTCATCATATCTGGAGATTTTATGAATAAACTAAATTACATGGTTACATGAGCAAATAAAAATTCAAGTTGTAGAATTGTGAAAATATTCGACATATTTATGATTTGTATTAATGCATTTTTCTAGATATTATCATGACTGTAAGCTGCAATTAAAAATACAAAAAACATATATGTCATTATATATAGTTATGTCTATATCTTACTGCATTTCTACGAAAAACTTGTATTTATTGATCTATACATCCTCAATAGTGGTTATGTAAGCTTTAGATTAGGAATGCTGTAAACAACTTGGTAACTTTGCTGTAGATAATAAAATAAAATTATTAGTTAGCCACAGTTAAAAAGAAACATAACTTTGTACTATAATATTATTAATCAACAATTCGAAACAATAGAAAATTAAAAATTATAGAAAATATGTAACAATTGTTTAAGAAAACGATACTAAAACTTAGAAATATAGACAATAAGAATTAATAAACAAAAGTTATTATAAAAAGTACTATTTATGTGTAAGCTCCATTAAAACTCATCTGGACATATTTATTAGCACAAACCAAAACAATAAATTATAATATGGATACAGCAAACAATAATGTTTAAGGAACAAAAATTTAATGTTGGATTTAGATATACCGTTAAAACGTTGTTTTGTGTGTGAACTATCCAGTGCAGCAATCCTTGCGAAAGCCTTTGCTCTTCAAAAATGTTTAAGAGGGTCGAAAAAACAAAAGTCACTAGGTGACACCTCAAGGCTGCAGGGCTACTTATCAGTCCTTTTACGATCCTCTCGACCTGATAACACGCGTTGTCGTGAAGAATAATTACATCGGATGACATGTTGAAATAATGACTTTCTATCAAAATATGCACGCCCAAACTCTTACTGATGTCCTTGTTACATATTTCTCATTATACACAGCATTTATGCGACAAATAATCTCACTTTATAGAGCTCTATAGCCTCTTGCTATAAAAATTAAAACAAAGACATTAGAAGAAAGAAAACCAAACAGCTGAAATTAAAATAAGAACAAGACTTGCGTGGGCAAGCTTTGAAAAACTAAAATACATCCTCAAAAGTAGTAAATTACAACAATATTTGGAAACTCTCCTTTCTGATCAGTGTATGCTACCAGCTTTGACTTACGGCTGCCAAACATAGACTCTTACCAAAGCAAATATGAACAAACTCATCAAGACGTAAAGAACAATAGAGAGATCTATGTTGGTTATCAGTTTAAAAGCAGAAAAATTAACACCTGGATCGGCAAAGAACAAATGTAAAAGATGTGGCTGACCAGGTAACAAAACTAAAAAGTGGAGCTTTGCAGGCCACAACGTAAGGTAAAGTGACCAAAAATGGAATGCTATAATACAACTGTGGAAGCTATATATCGGCAACAGAAGTAGAAAAAGACCGCAAATGAGATGAAGCCACGACCTGAAAAGGTCGCTGGTTTTGAATTAATCAGAACCCTTCAAAATTGGAAACATTGGCATGAGTGAATTGAGAGAGCCCTATGTCCGAAAATGGACGAAGGAGGACTAAAGAAGAAGAAAAAGAATATTAATAAGTTAGTATCTTTTACTATTTCCGCTCAAGTGGCCGAACAAGCTGACAAGACCAAATAGTTTCGAATAGTTTTTAACCATTGCACCATCGCGTTGTCCATGTGGAAGTAACATGTATTGAAAAGCAAATAAGTACGGACGTCGAACTTCGGTTCCACAGATGTCCGAGGTTTCTATACATAAACAAAAAAATTTGCGGCCACTTCCGGTCAAACTGGTCTCGAGATTTTTCGATCAGGCTGATTTTTGGCGTCTGGACTTGATTTATGGTCCTTAGTTAAATACTGAAACCGTTATTTTTCTATCTATCACAGATCAAAAATTATATGGCTTGGCAGATATCAGAAATGACAGAAACAGAAACTTGTTTCCAGCTCTCTCAAGACACGGACTGAAAATATACCTGGGGATTACCAGAATAGCTTCAAACGGGGATGATCGACCATAAATGCTATACACACTCTGGGGAAAATAATCCAAAAAATAAGAGAATATAAAAAAGAAGTTTTAACTATATTTATAGATTTCAAAATGGTTTTTGACTCAATAAATAGGAAAAAAGTTATAAGAAAACTGGAACATTTGGAAATACCTGGAAAATTAAATGCACTGATAGAAATGACCCTACTAAATACAAATACTCAAGTGAGATTTCAAGAAACATTAACAGAACCCTTCGTAACAAACAAAGGAGTAAAACAAGGAGACTCTTTATCTCTAACTATATTTAATCTAATACTAGAAGGCATAATGCAAAGAGCTAATCTAGATAAGAAAAATATTATGCTTAACTAGATACAAATAATAGCCTAATAGCAGACCACATAGTAATTATGGGGAATAAAAAAGAAGATATTGCATGAACGGTAGAACAACTTGACAAAGAAGCAAAAAAAAAAAATCGGTATGGAAATAAAGGAAACCAAAACAAAATACATGAAGATAGGAAAGGAACCAGAATATACACAAGACCATTTAAAAACACAGAAATACACTTTTGAGTTTTAATTATTTCGGGGTCACAATGGGACATACTAGAGAGAATAAAGTAAAATAGATATTGTATAAAGAAAACCAGGCTTACGGTAGAAATAAAACCCTACTAAAAAGTACTAAGCAAAACAACAAAAACAAAGATATATAAAACCTTGATACGTCCCAGCATAACATATGCATTGGAAACAATAGCAATAACTAGAAAGGAAAAAGAAGACCTGAAAATCATAGAACAAAAGACAATGAGAAAAATACTAACACCTAACAAAACACAAGAGGGAGAAATAAGATTAAGAAGAAATAAAGAAATAGAAGAAAAACTTGGAGGAGAAAATATTGTCAGATTTATAAAAACACAACGACTACGATGGGCTGGACACATCATGAGAAGAAAACCAATGGAAATGATAAGAAAGATCACACAGTGGACACCCTTCGGTCCAATGAAAAAAGGAAGACCAAGGAAAAGATGGGAAGACGCCCTCGAAGAAGACATAAAAGTAATGGGAATACAAGATTGGAGATCGAAATGCAGGGATAATTACTGAGACCGCCAGGACCAACAACAAACTTTGAAAGATCCAGGAACAAGTGGATTAATTCATCTCAATAATAGGATTGGAAACGCCTTGGCGTTAGCCATTATTCTAAGAATTGGACGGCATAATGATGATGATCACAGATCAAAAATTATAAGGCTTGACAGATATGAGAAATGACAGAAATAAAAACTTGTCTCCAGCTTGGAAGCTACCTTGATCAAAGTTAAAAAATAAAAGGACGGACAGACAGACGGCATTACTCTCTACATAAGGCTTCTCACTTTAATGTATAGAAGCCTAAAAACAAAATAATAAATCATGAACACTTAAAATGTACAGTTGTTCTTAATTTCTTAAAAATTATTTATTTTTAATTGCAACATATGTTACAATTTATTTTGCTAGAAATAAGATTTAAAATCAGGATTTTAAATAATACTAAAAAATAACTGAACAACAAAAACAAAATACAACAAATATATAACTAAAAAGTAACACATTGTATTAGAAAAAACAAAAAAATATTTAAAAACAATATCTTAGATAAATTAATTTTGACATTAAAGATAGGTAGATCAATCAAGTTTATTTTGGAATAGACTCCAAGATAATGAACTCAAGTCAGCAAATAAAAATTTAGGACTAAGCAGAAGCAAGAAAAAATTACCAAAATCGAAATTACATTACTAGTTCTGAATTCCTCCAAGTGTATTACGAAAATTTCAACCAATTAAGGTATGAAAAGAATATCATCCAACCATAAAATCTTATTTATTTGCTCAAAAGATTGTCTCTTTTTAATTTTCTTTGGGCAAAGTACAAATTAGTAAAGAGATATTTGGCTCTATCAGGATAACATTCTACGTAATACTACATATTGGTGTAATGAACAAAATAATTTGTGAAAAAAACAATAAAAACCTCGGAAAACCTGCTCTCTCTCTCTCTATATATATATATATATATATATATATATATATATATATATATATATATATATATATATATATTAGAAAAGTTTAGACATTTTAACAATACTGTCCAGACTTGAAAGATTTATTAATAACATAACCTTTTGGACGAGGCAAAGTTTCCTAATCTCCGTCTACTCATATTTCATTTGTATAAGCTGTAGTTACTAATACACGCTTATAAAATGTCTTCTTGAAGAAATTTTATTACGAAAATCTGCTCTTTATTATGGCAGCTATTGTATTTTGTTCCTATTTAATCTTTGAAAGTAAATTGAAGACACACTAATAAACATAGCAATAGAGACATGCGGAAGGAGAAGCAAAAAATAAATCATTAAGAAAAAAAATTAAAAAGCAGAAATCAGAAACAGAAATGACGAGAACTGCAACGGATTTAAAAAATAAAAATTAAAAGATAGAGAAATAATGAAAAAGGCAAAACAACATTTATGGAGAGAGAAGAAGCAAAACAATCATAGGAAGAGTTTAGTGAAAATATAAAGCATAGTAGTATGGAGAATCATATATTATTTTATAAAGTTTTAAAAGCACCCAGTAATGGCACATTAAAAAGAATATTGTGAGAACAAAAGTAACAGAAAAAAAGCATATAGGAAATAAAGCAGAAAATCCAGGAAATAACATAGAATATAGAAAATAGCAGTGGCAATGCTGTAACAATTCTCTTTAATAAAGTATAAAAAATAGCCAAGAATTGAGAACTGTGAATAATATTGCGTACACACAAAAAAATTAATAACGAAGGATATAAAAGCTACAGAAAAATAATTATATTAAGGATAATAACAAAAGTATAAAGAAGAATAATAAAGAAAAGTTCAAAATATGTTGTGGAAAGGCAGTTAAAAGAAAGAATGGATTCAAGAAAGAGTAAGAAATATAAGATAAAATTGGGAAAAGCAAAAAAAACAATATATTGGTAATATTTATAATCATAAAATAAAGCGTTTAATAGTATACTAAGGATATTAATTGAGAGTAATTTAAAAAATGAGGGGTATACAATAAAAAATATAATCAGTGTATAGAATAACATAAGAAATTATTTAACAATACGCAATATATAGAATTTATAACTGAAGAAAGACTAAGAAAAGCAGAAATATTAAGTCCAACAGTACTTAATATTATACTGCAAAAAACAAACAAGTTATAGGAATATGCAAATGGGGCAATAATTGGAGATGCATTTATTGACGACTTAGAAGAAAGCCTTATGTAAGAGAAATTTTAAAATAGTGACAAATCACAAGTACAGGTGGTGAGAAAGAAACAGAAGATATGAATACATCTAACAAATAAATAGAAGAGAATTAGTACAAGTAAAAATATTCAAATACTTATTAGTAAAGATACATTATATATATATATATATAAACTTTTACTTCTAGCCCTATAAATGACAAAGCAGGACACACAAAGGGCCAGTCTTATACATACATGTATGTATGTAAAAGTTTGTTTGGCAGGATATGTATTGGACTGGAGAAAGTTTGTCGCTTTAAAGGTATTGCGTAATTGACGGTGCAGGGTAATAAGGGATATGATGGGAAAATATTGGTAATCATTTCTTGTCTTTAGGCATGGTCGTTTTTTTTCTATTTAAATTGCCCCACGTACAATCCTGCTAATGAAACGGGAAATGAGAGCAATGGTTTTAGCATACAGATAATTAATTTTGTGGCGTTTCCTTATTGTTTGGTAAATGCCGAGCCATTATCACCTTTCCGTATGGCCAGAGGATGCTTATATATTCGGCTGGATATTTGCCAATTTGTTTGGCCTATGTAGATCCTTTGGCAGTCTCCACAAGGTATTTCATACACTCCTTGGGATTCATTGGGGTAGTGATCCTTTGCTGAGTGAATAAGCCCAGATATTTGGTTATTGGACGTAAAGACCGTGCGTATATTTTGCCTCATTAGTATGCGGATTATTTTATCGGTGATACCTCTAATATAAGGTAGAAATGCTTTTTTTTGGTCAGCAGGGTTTTGAGATTAGCAGTTAGTGTTTTATTTATATTGTTGATTATATAGGATAAGGATTTATTGGAATACCCATTTTGTAGCTGGGTGGTAGTAATGATTTTAATTTATGTTTGATGGTTTTCCATATTGAAAAATATAATGGATCTGGTGATGAGGAATTTTGCAACTTAATGAATTTGGGTAGGTGGTGATGAGATTTGGCAGTTAGGTAGCAATTGATATAAGTTGGCTTTTTATGGACAGCTGAAAGCTGTCATTTGAATCCATAATCTGATACCAAGAAACTCTTTATACCCCGAGAAAAATCCTCCGGAATTCTTAAATTGTATGGTTTTCCAAAAATTTATAAAGAGAGCATTCCTTTACACCCTAGTTAGTGCTTTTTGGTTCTCCCACCTGCAACGTAGCTAAATATCTTGCTAAAAGGCTTCAACCTTTTGCAAAGCAGGCATCATCCTATGTCTAAAACTCCTATCATTTCCTAGAAATACTCAAATCCTCTCCTATTCGCAAAATGGATATCATGGTCAGCTGTGTTATCGTCTTTTTCTTTACAAATATATATAGCTTTTTCAATAATTTTTTGTAGTGCTGCTATTCCTATGTTGTATCTATCATTTATTTTATTACTTTTACAAATTTTGTTCGATACTAACAGTGTTTTTATGTCTAAAGTACTTATTTTATTTACATTTTTTGTGTACTTTATTTTTTGTAGATTTTCTTCTTATTTCTTTCTGTTCTTCTTTTTGTATGTTCGTTTTCATTTTCATAGCTTCAGTTGTTGTCCAATACTTTTTTATTGTCTTCATTAGGTTTTTTGGTTTGGTTCTGCTAGTAGCTTAGTATAGACCATACTGAATGACACTAAATCAATATTTTGTCCTTTTTAAGTCCCTTTTATTTGCTACTACTTTTATTTTTGCTCCCAACTTGTTATTTTTGTTATAATGATTTACTTTTTTGGTATTTTGTAGGAGTCTATTATTTCTAATTTTGTTTTCTGGAAGCTTTTCTAGTTTTTATTTGGAATTTTTACTTGCCTGAATTCCTATAATGACTATGTTGTTTTTCTTTTACAAGTGTTAATTTCTCTGAATCATATTTTTAATCTTTTAATTCTTATCAGTAAGGCATTTTCTTGTTAAAATGTTTTATGCCGTTTTTTTCATTTTTTACCATTTCTTTCCGTTGAAATCCAAGTTTTGTGTTTTGGTTAATTTTTTATAGTTTCCACATACAAACAAAAATAAAAGTGCCTTTAACAATGAAAATCGCTAAAAAGAGCTACGTACATTTTATAAACATAAAGAATGGATTTTTAATTAATGTACTTATTAATAAAAACTGTAGTACATGTAAATGACATGGCACTGGGTTAGGACTCTAAACCTAAAAATATAATATAAAATTTTATTTAGAATTAATAACCAAATCATATCAGTTACTACAAAATTTAATAACATGATATAATGTCTAAGAATCTTTTATACAAAAAAATGCAGAAAAAACAAAATTCTTTAATTATCAAAAATATTGTATTAAAATATTCTTATAAAAGTGCAACATAACGTATTATTTAACCTCCTAAAGAAATATTTGCCAAAATCTGAGTTACAAGTGTAATAATACTGCACGAGTGTTATCGTATAATAGAGGATTCTAGACCGCATTTCGTAAAGTTCCCTGTGCCGGCACCCATTCTGTAATTAACTTAATTATCTGAGTTTGCTTCTCAATGGCTAACAAGGAATTATTTAAATGCCGTTAGTAGGGTGTGCAATTTAATTAATATAGATATCCCACAACTTACAAATGCTTTCCTTTACATAACGTATGATTTAGATTTTATATTTTGACGGCGAAAAATGGAAAGCCCTTACTTCAAAAATAACTGTTTTTTTTCAACAATTAAATATACAGTGATTATTTTTGTTCTTTAACATTATATTCAATTAAAAATAATAAACAGATAACAATAGAAACAATTGTTTATAGATAAATACCGATTGTATTCTATTTTGTTTGTTTGGGTTTTCTGCCATTAACAATAAAAAGGACATTGGATTATTCGATAAAAAATAAGTTTTCTAGTAATAACAGCTTTTAAAAATATATAGACAACTAAGTAAATTGGCATAAATCAAACAGAAAATGTGGGTATTATTTATTTAATTTAGTTTTATCATTCGAATCTCGCTAGTGCCATAATAGAATACGATTATGTATTATTAGTTGCAGCTGTTTGCTGTTTTTTATTGGTACTTATTACCTTTTTCCACTTATAGTTCTTATAATTCTTTATCCTATTACGTCACTTTAGGCGGGAAACTGCTTTTTAATTTATTTCCTAAAAATGCCACTTTTCAAAAAATTGCAAAAATACGTACCTATTATTTTTTAAAAACTATCTAGTGCAGAAATATCACTTTTGGAATGGAGTCCATTAAAAAGCAGTAACTACTTTACGCTAAATATAGAAACAAGAAGGAGACTTTGGTTTGCTCGAAAGCAGTAAGATTTCCATGACAGAACCTCTGTTTGTAAACCACAAGCAATACTGTATTGATTATAAAAGAATGTTTTGGATTTGATTGCTCTAAAAACTAATTAGTAAAAAGTGTAAATTTTAATGAGATCGAAATTGCTTGTAGAGAATAACTCCTATAAACAAAGCAACACAAAAGTTTAGAGTGCTTGATAGTTTGAAAAAGTTATGTGTGGACTCATATTTGCAAGATTAGAACTTAAACATTTTAAATACAATTAACAAAAAACCTTTTTTATAAAAATAATGTATTAAATTGCATACATATTCAAAAAAAATTTAAAAACCGATTTAAAAATGTCTGAATTTATTAAAAAAGTAGAAGAAATCATATATATATATATAATTTCTTCTACTTTTTGTACAAACAAATTTGGCCACCTTGTATATATATATATACAAGGTGGCCAAATTTGTTTGTACCAGGCATTTTGATAATTACAAAAAATATAAAAAATTGACTTATTTAGAAAAAGTTAATGGCGAAAGCTAAATTTGCATGTTGTCTTTCGTTTTAAAGTTATTCACAAAAGTTAGACTTTTAACTTTTTGTTTTATAACCATATCTCTCTTATTTATAAAAATAGGGAAAGATAACTTTTATTTTTTTCAGGAACTTTTCTGCCAAGATTGCAATAATGTAACTAGGTATTATATTTGTCTGTGACATCAAAAAATATATCATGTAGGGTCTACTTTTTTAGTATATTATTAACAAAAAGTTCCAAATATTTTTATTTTTTTATTGTTTTCGAGTAGTAGGGTGCTCTTATTTAGAATTTAGCTAATTTTAGTTGCTGCAATAATGATAGTTTAATATTTCTTTAAAATATTTTAACTTTAAAAGTCTAAAAAGAGTATGGAAATTGAAAAAAGTTTGCCATGTTGAAATACGTTTTTTCAATAAAAATAACTTTAAAGTTGCCAGTAAAATATATTTTAATCGCCACCTACAAAGAAGACAACCTAATAAATATAAGTTTAAAAAATTAAATATAAACTAATTTTTAATTACTGTTAAGAAATACTCAGTATGGTATTAAGAAAATGAAACGTCCATTATTTTTAATATACAATTTGCTTTAATTTAAAATATTTTAAGCTGCGTTATCAATATCAATATTACTAATAAAATTAATACACTGTAAAATATTTTGCTTTACTTTTTTTGTAAGTAGCCTTTTTATATAATAATTTTTGATGTCTCCAAAAAAGAAATCCAATAGCACTAAATCCGGTGCTTGTGACAATCAACTTCCTGGTCTGTTAGTCTTCAATCAGTTAATCCCAAAACAATTGTGATGTGACTTTAGTATTATGTTATGGTATATTCTATTACAGGATATATATTTTTCGTCTCTCATTCAAAAGCAATGCATCTAAAAATATATCAATTATGTAGTGGTTTAAAGTACTGATAGCTCCTTATACCACAATACCCCTAGTCAGCGTTGTAAGCCTCGTAAGAATACAACCTTCTCGCTCTCTTTCTCCGCAACTATGGTGTATTAATATCCGGCTATGGTTTCCGTTTTAAAAAAAATATGGATTTATCAGAAAAAATAACCTCATGTCATTTATATGTTCACAGAGAAGTCAGTCACAAGAAAAGGCGTAGTGTTATTAGTCCCATTTCGAGTAATCGGCGTTGAACAGGGGAGGTAGGCAACAAGTACCCATGTAATGATCTATCATTGTTACACTAGAGCACTACACTATGGCCTGTAATCGTAAGACTCTCAAAATAAGAATTCTCTCTGTTGATTGTTCTGCGTACTGCTCCAAACTCATCCGTTCAAAAATGAGTACATTCTTCGAATCCACTGGCTCCATAATAGCGCCGCAGAACTGCTATAATGACCAATTCTTCGGCCTCTTTCTTGTAAAGAAACACCCCTTTCATGTGAACCAATATGTCGTCTTTCAAATTCGCTAACTTGTTGATAATATACCCTTAGTCAACGATGAGGTATTCTTACACAGTGTAAGTTGTATATGCCAAATATGAATTGTTGAGAACTTTTTTATGCACATTTTATACGCAATGTCACCACTTTCCGTTGACCTCATATCTAAAAAACGATGTAAACAAATTTGGAGCAGACATAAACACATGGTTCCCAAAATTTAATCGTTTTCTAATGACAGTACGCTTAACTTAATGTAAGAGTTTGAATGCACTATAATAATGCTGCAATTTTAGTAAACAGTAGCATATAATAACAATAAAATGAATTCACACTTAATTAATTTTAGAAAAATAGACTTCTCAGTTTATTTCTTTATGTATCACAATTAAGATATCTTTTATTTACAACTTAAAATTATTTTTACTCAGAACGAAACCATAACACACCAAATTTTCGTACTGTTTACTGAAGATGCAATATTTTAAACAATAATTAAGAAATCGACCATTAAATAGTCGATATTGTAACATCAGATACTTGTACAATTATTTATATTCTATATGGCACATATTTTAAGAAAATTTGCTAGACTACTGTGTTTTTGTCAGCAAGTGCCTGAGAAATATTAAAGTTGTTTTTCTCTATTTTCTCCAATATGTGAGATACGGTCATAAAATAAAAGAGCAAGAGAACGAACATTTGTGAATTACTTGAAAACAAAAAGCAATGGGCAATTTTGGATGTCACTATTAACTTTTTCTCAGAAAGAAAGTTTGAAGATAGTATCCATTTCTTATATTATTTACTTGTAGGTATCACAAAACGCTATGAAATTTGTCTACCTTGTACTTTTATGTATCTTAAAAGGCTTCTAGAGAATTATACTAGAAGGAACAACAATCAACAAATAAGAAGATTTAATAATAAATAAACCAAGGATGCTAATTAAAAATGAGTAATTTGAAAAAAAATATAAAGATGTAATTCAGTCAATAAACCCCAAGTCTACAATACAATGCAGTATCTTAATAACTGTTTTAATTAATAATAAATAACAAATCTACACCATCTGAAATTAATGCAAAATAAGTTTGTATAACAGCAAAGTTACCAAGTTTTAAGTAAAAATAATTTTTATTTTAAGCCTATTTACAACAGATATTATTTATTCTACACAATGTTCTTAGATGGTGTCTAAATTTCAAATTCTTAATTCCATAAATACTAAATAACAAACCTTGTATGGAGTCAGAGAACACCTGTATTAGTTTTTATATTGAATAGTGGAAATATTCTAATTCGTGCTACGTTCATTTCGAAATTTTGTCACAACTATAGTGATTTTTAATTAAGGTGAATTTACAGATCATTTATGCATTCTATATAAAAATAAGTCGCATGCAGTCAGACAGACCGTTGAAGTAACTAAAAGTAAAATTTCATCCATCATTCCGCCCAACACTATAAAAAATTTAGAAAATTATCAATATAAATTTTTAAAATTGTTTTTGAGATCTTGTTGGCGTTAGTGGGGTATATTATATTCTTCGATCTAAATATGCAGACTTGTTCGATTTAACATTTTGATTAAAAATTGTATTATGACAGATATTGTTTTTCTATTAAACATTATAAGCTTATAGTAATTGTTCATGAATATTTCACTTAAAAAATCTTAATAGTTGTTTATGAACATTCTATAGATTAATATTTGAAATCTCCATATAAGACGCACAACCGAAATATAATCTATAAAATCATAGAGGGTGGTCAAAATACTTACTAGCATTGCTCAGGAGTCCTTGGTCTGACGGATGTGAAGGATAGTGAGTGTCTCTTTCGATGCAGCACGCCCATATCATCCCCCCGGAGCACAAGTCCAGAGGTCGCCCCCCGTTCAGCACGCAGCTGATGCTCAGGCCGCACTCGTACTTGAGCCCCTTGTACCTGCAGGACTGGGGAATCACTGCAAAGACAAAACGCACGTTATCAGTCCGTTAGGTGTTCAGGCGAGCATTTTCACAAAACACGCGTTGGAGCTTTCGAAAATAATAAAGCGGTTGCAAAATTCGCGCGCAGGCATTCTGCTCACGTTCTGCTTATGAGAAACGGCAATTAATTTAACTGCAGATGAGGCAGGCGCTGCGATTTGAATTAGAAATTGGACGAGTTGCTGGGTGTTTAGCAACTCGCTTGCGTTCTCACAAGTGAATTAGTTCATTTTCGGAAACAGAATTTCACTAGTTACTGAAGTGCAAGGTGCATGTATAATTAAAGTGCGCTATTTTAAATGACTTAACAGTATTCCACTTATGTTTTGAAAAATAGATACAATTAAAAATGAATAAACAAATTAGAAATCCTGAAAGTGCGATAAATCAGTTAATAATGTATTCATTATAAGACTTGGTATCCTCATAAATTCAATAGAAACATCTGCAGAATTACAAAATTAATTTATCTTCTTTTCGATCACCTAAATCACCTATACCTATAGAACGGTATAGTAAATCACAAATTTTACATAATTTTTATTATAATTCGTTACATTTTGTCAAACAACAAAATTATTTATTGCGGTTTACTCACGTGCTAGATCAATTGAACATGCTGGCTGCTATAGAAAATTCCGCTAAATGTAAAGTGCGTGCAGTAATATGATTTCTATGGGTAATGTTTACGGTTCAAACGCAATGAGTGAAGGTGTCGTACGTCAAAGGTGTCGCATGCTTAAAGATAGACGCAATAACGTGCATGATGAGGCAAGAAGTGGCCGCTCATGATGAAGTTATGCAATAAATTGAAAAAAGGCCCGTTACACACATGAAACACCACTTTGACGATAACTGTGCTTCAAGATGATGTTGCAGGGCGACTTCATTACCGAGCGGTCGAGTTTTTGTAGAAAGAAATTCGAATCTCTTGAGACATTATGACTTGCTAACCAGAAAAGGAGGTTTTTTATAAATTGCCTTTGTACAAAATTTTGCTTAAATCTCTTGCCATAGCCCTAAAAGAGTACTACTAAATTTTTTATCACATAGAACATTTATCTTAAAAGCGTCTTCAGTAAAATAGCTAAAGCTTAAATTACCTCAGGGCAGAACGCTCTGACACGGTATCAATCTTAAGTTGCAGTTTGTTTGTGTGATTGTTGTACGCTATGACTAAATTTTGTGATTGAGTGCGACTGATTGGGGCGTGGAACGAATTTATATATTTTAAAATAACACGATAGAAATAACATGATAGAACTCCATAACAATAAAAAGATATAAATCACATGAAAAGTAAATTGGAATAAAAATTTTAATTTATCAAGAGGGTTTACATTAAAATAACTCTAATGTTCTTAACTACAAAAAAATAACAAATTTTTGCTAATTATAATATTAAAATAAAGTTTAAAAAATTAATTTCTATATTATTCCGGTAAACGATGCGCGTTCATAAAACATTTAAATAGCTACCGACAAAAATGTTGCAAATAGTTATCATTGTACATCAGAACAAATCTGTTAAGATTCACCTAGATAAATAAATCAGAATACATAATAGAATACTAAATGCATTAAAAAATCTATAACATTACTTTACTACAAAAAAGTGTTGTTAAAAATTGGTGTGGCGGCCTTTTCGCCCTTGAACCGCTTATATCGCGGCGGCATGCTGGCGGCTGTGATGTCTGCTGCTACGTTTTACCATCGCACACAAAACGGCATATGGGCTTTTGCTCAGCCGACAAGTCTGCATACGCCGTCGGCGTCACCTTTGATATGAAAGGTGCTGTCGAATGAAAATTGCCCGCAAAGACCTACCGCCAACCCAGGCGCGAAGCCCGGCAGCATTCGCACCCCGCAACGCGGCCAATTCGGTCGTGTCTTAACACCCGCATACACTCGCCATCCGCAGCGCGACCAGTCCGGTCGTGTCTTCACCCCGCAAGAAACATTCGCAACCCGCAGCGCAACCAATTCGGTCGCGTCTTATCATCCCACAGATACCAGATCCGCAACGCAGAGGTGGCCACCTTGGAATCGCCGACGAAGCCGAAGCAGAAGCCGATACAGGTGAGCGATTTGGCAATACTCGTTGGTTGATATCGGTAGCCGCCCCCATCTGCTTACGCGACGGCCGTTTAAGGGACGATTTTGGCCTTATCGGCTGACCTTCCAATACGGGCCGTACTACGCTTCCACACCGCACCACGAGAGCGGCTATTTACACGCCTGCCTCTCCAAAAATCTTTATTTTTTAATTTTAAACAAAAACCGAATAATTCAAAGAGTGAATTTAAATTTTAGACCTACAATATTTAAAAATACGACAACTTATTGTGACTTAAAAAAGTTACAGGTTTTAACTAAATATAAAATTTACAACAATGGTCAAAACAGTTGGCGAAAGCTTAAAAGCAGCTAAAGTAAATTAAATTTTTTTATATACTTACATTAGGCAGCAAAAAATTAAAGTCACATTAAAATTGTGATATATTTTTAGAATTTTTAGTTAAACGCTCATATATCTGCACTAGTAGGTGCTTAATTATTTGTTTTCTAAGAAATTTTATCTGTCATATTGTTATTTGTCATGTATTGTCACCGTAATTACGAGTTTTATTAAATAGTGTGCATTCGTTCTATTTGAAAATTCCCATTTCAATGCCTATGTGTCGGTGTTTAACGTTGATTTCTTTGTGTAAAACCTTTTAATCACAGGGTGAAGTGTTCATAGGGTTTACTCTTACAGACCATAATGCATTTTGATCTTAGTTTTGTGTCAAGAATTCTAGCGTTGTTACAAGATGATTTAGGACAAAATAAAACTGCAAAAATTGTTAGTAAGAGCCTTTGTGCTGTACAAAAGGTGCACCAACAATTTGAGAAGACTGGCCTGATAACCAGAAGACCAGGATCCGATTGAAAAAGAGTAACCACCCAAAGAGATGACCGTTTATTTTTGTCCGCAAGTTTGCGGAATAGAACAACTTCCGCGGTTTGGTTGCGAAATCAACTCCAAGAAATTAGAGATGTAAATGTTAATGAATGGACCGTTAGAAGAAGACTTTGTGCTGCGGGACTCTTTTGTAGAAGGATGGCTACATGGTACATTCGTAGCCAACGCAGCAACGCCGGCATCGATTGCAAGATTGGCTTTTGCCTGAAATCACCCGACATAGAATAAACCTACAAAGCTTGCAACGCATAGAGAAGCGGCGAAGCAATCTCCAAATTTGAAATTGTAAAGGTCACTAACGCTGACCTTTGACCAATCAGTTTCAAAATCACTAGCAAACAAGCCTTTTTGGTCATCTGTCAATTGGTGAAAACAGATTTTGGAAATTCCCAACCGTTCTCGAGTTTTTGCTCGGAAGGACGGAGGGACGGAGGGACGGACGGACGGACCGACAGACAGACAGACGGACAACATGAAGTTAGTAAGTGACTCCGCTTCGCTTCGCCACTTAATAATGAGGACTAGATCAGAGTATTGTTTTCAGATGAGTCACGTTTTTGTCTTACTGGATCAGATAGACGTCGGCTAGTGTAGAGAAGACCTGGAGAAAGATATGCTACAGTTTGTATTGACGAGCGACTTCCATTTGGTGGTGGGTCGGTTATGGTTTGGGCGAACATCTCTTCGCAAGCACGCACAGAGTTGGTTTTCATACAAAATGGCTCCTTGGCAGCTCACGGATACATTATGAAGGTTCTACAAGATTATGTAATGCCTTCATAATCATTATGGACAGGCATGTCATTTTTATACAAGATAATGCTAGACCTTACGTAATCCAAGTTGTCGGAGAGTATCAGATGATGGGGGACTTAGGCGGATCGAGTGGCTAGCCTTCAGTTCAGACATAAATTCCACTGATGTCTGGAATGAGCTGGGACAAGGTATCTGAAGGCATACACCGGCTCAAAGAACTGCCCAGGAGTTGAAAGCATTTCTATTGCAGGACCAGCATCGACCAGCATGTAATCTCAAAACTTAATTGAAAGTATGTCCCTTCGACTTCAAGCAGTCATTAACGCAAGAGAAGAAAACACACATTATGAGTAATAAGTTTTTCATTGATTTACTTTTATATTGGTCCTAATAACAAAAAGTCAATCTTCGTTAAAAATGTAAATTTTTTGCTATTTTAAAATAAATTGTAAAAACGAAAAAAATATGGTTTTTGATTCGGTATTAAATATTGAGTTTAGCCTACGAAATATAAATATAACCGTTTAACTGAAATTTCAAAAAATATATCACAATTTCAATGTGATCTTCATTTCTTGTTCACCAGTGGATATAAATATATAAGAAGGTTTCCTGGAAGTTTATTATTACTTATGACTAAAATAATGCAAGAATTGCAAGTTTTTCAGTGGGGTCCAAAAAGATAAAAAGCAAGAGCTGGCGTGGCCATTAGTATACACAGCAAAAAACACAAGATTGTGGGAAGAAATAGATGAGAGACTGTTGAAAATGGAACTTAATATATGGGGCTTGAAATAATTCTCCTAGCAATAAATGCTCCTACAGACGACTCCAAGGTAGATTTAAAAAAATGCTTTTGAAAATAAGTTAATAAATCTTATAAAGAACACAAGTAGCAGAAAAAAATAATACTATTAGAATATTTTAACGTCAGAATTAAGAAAAAATTAACGGCCCAGTTATTAGTAACTACGGTGAAGACAAAATAAATAACAACGGAAATTGACTAATAGCTATATGCGAGGCTCATGAATTAGAAATACTGAACGGACGTTATCAACACAGAGAGATACACAAATTTACGTGGTATCAATCTTCCAGAAGGCTAAAATCCATCACAGAGTACTTCATCGTTGGACAAATAACAAAATGGCAAATTTAAGATGTCAGACTATTCCGAGGCACAGATGCGGTTTAGATCACTATTTAGTTAAAATGACAACGTACCTGACACATAGAACGGCTGAACAAAAGATAATACGCGTGAATTCAAACAGAGAAAATACAACATAATGTCCCTAAAGGATGAATCTATAGATTTCTTGTACAAAATACGATTATCTGCAAAACTACGAAATAACATCACAGGTACTGCTCAACAAGAATGCGAAAAACTAAAAAATGCTATCCATGACGCGGCATTCGAGGCTTTGGGAGAACAAGAACGTCATTCAAAACGAAAAGGAGAAGATTGCTGCACGATCAAGTCGACAAACTAATAATCGAGAAAAAAGATCTCTATAATAGATGGCTAGTAACGAGTGACACTGATGACCGAAGAACTTATCAATAAAAAAGAAACCAAGTAAATCAAAAAGTTAAGGAAGCAAAAAACAATCAATGGGAAGGAAACTGTGCAAGAATTAAACAGCACATAGGTGGGACATAAGCTAAAGAAGCATGGAATGTTATTCAAAATTTTAGAAGCGACCATAAAGGCAATAATATTAACATGATAAACATTGATGAATTTCACCAGTATTTCTCGCAAATACTAGCGGAAGACCGGAAAGAATATATTTAAGAAGAACAACAGAGATAACCAATAAACCTAGAAGACCTAAACGGAATAACAGAAAAGGAAGTAAAAGAAGCCGTTTGAGATCAAAAAAACAGAAAAGCTCTTGGTCCTGGAGATATTCCTGCTGAATTATTAAAACACGCACCTTTTAAAACGTATAAAATCCTCACCTACATGTTTAATAGATGTCTTTTACATCATGACGAGCTACCGAATAATTTGAAGGTAGGATATTTGACGCAAATTAATAAAAAATGATCAAGGAATAACAACGAAAATTATCGATGAATAATAGTGTTAGTCATAGGAAGATTGTATGGACAAATAATAAAAAAAGTGGAGCAAGAAATAACAAGAAAGAACAAAGTGGGTTTACCGCAGGACGCTCTTGCACATTTAATACTTACTCCCTAAAGCAAACACTACAAAAGAGGAAACTAAAGAACTTAGGTATACATTTAATTTTTATAGATTTGGAGAAAGCGTTCGATACTGTTCCTATACAAAAACTGCTTCAAATCCTTACAACCACAAACATGAACCACCATTATATACACTGTTAGGGATATGTATAAAGATCAGATAAATGTTATCACGATCTAGAACAAATAAAGGAGTACGGCAAGGATGCTGTCTGTCGCCCACCTTGTTTAAAATATACTTAGAATACATCTTAAAGGAATGGAAAACAAAATGTAGATATATGGGTCTACCAATAGAAGACGATTATATATATATATATATATATATATATATATATATATATATTTTATTATTTGCAGATGATCAAGTGACAATAGTGGGTCATGAATAAATTACCTTTAATTTTAAATTTTAAATTAGGACCGGCACTACGCCTTTACCTTTTGTTCGCTTTTAGGCTTGGCCTTTTTTCGTTTGAGCTTCGCCGTTTGTACGCGCTTTTGTTTGCGCTTGGCCTTTTGGCTATGTTCTCACAGGCGTCGTTCTTTTGAATTCAGTTTGTGACAGAAATTTTTCGTAAGACGAGAGCATTTTTAATCGAGAGTTTGCCGGCGGCTTTAATTGACAGCAGAAGTAGAAATTTTCTGCAAGGCTTTTTGTTAAAGGCTAATTTTCGGGGTTGAAATTTTGTAAAAAAACTCGGTCCATTTTCTTTGATCTGGTTCGACGAAAGAACCTTTTGCACCAGGAAAGGCGCTTCCGTTCGACTCCGCTGTGAAGATTGTGGTAACTCTATATATATATATATATATATATATATATATATATATATATATATATATATATATATATATACCCTTATATCCTTTTTTCTGGAAGCTCCAGAACCAACAGCAGGGAACCGATATCTGCGGGAAAGCGCCGTTTCCACAGGTTAGTGTTTTGACTTTAGATTTGTTTCAAGTTCCCTTTATTCAAAATTTAAAATTACCTATACAGTCCATTTATCCGGCCGCACCATGAGTATTTGTGTTTGCTTTAAAGAAGTGGCGTCTGAGGTGCGGTGCTTGCCACATCGCCCCGTATCAGAAATGGTGCGCGACGACTGGGCACAGTGGCCACATATGAGAGCCCTTCTCAGTTCGCAGGTCGTGTTTTCAAGCGGATCGTTAAAACCTTACCAATGGATGCAAGACCTTGTGGGAATTGTCGTAGAGCAACGTTCCATAAAAATATTTTTGGGTTTGTTAAAGTGTTCTTACAAATCCAAAAACATCGACTCGGCATTGTGTAACAAAACTGAAGATTTCAATAAATTCCTTTCAACAAACAATCACTAAAAATCCGCACATTTATATGTACAAAATTTAACTGACGGAAGAGCTTAAGCTTGCCGACCATTGACATCGCTGACAATTTGTCAATTGTTTTTTATAACATCATGACTAATTTTTTTAGTTTAGGCGAAAGATCATCTTTAACATTAAGGTGTATTTTCAACTTGACGGTTTGTCAACAAACCAAATTATTTTACTTGTTTTTGAAAGTCTCCTTATAACTCTGACAATGAGCATTACCGTTACACGACAACCCGTTTTTTACACATACCAGGCAACATGGATCTGGAACAAATGCAGTTCCAGCAAGACGGCGCCATCTGTTATACATCTGGATCAAAAGTCGACTTACTGCACCAACAATTGTCTAATCGCATAATTTCAAAAAATCTTTTAATTTAACATCGTGCGACTTTTCTTTGTTGAGTTACCCGAAATCCAAGGTGTACCGCGGCAATCCACAAACAATCATTGACCCAAAGAATGAAATCCGATGTGATATTAACGAAATATATAAGAAAAACGTGAAATGTAAATTTTTTTGAAAAGAACCAAGGCTTACAGCCGAAGTCGGGTGGCCATTTGTCAGTTTAAACGTTTCATATGTAATAGGAAATTTTGTAATTTAATACTTAATAAAAATTTAATTGTAAAATTAATACAAAAGTCGGTTTATTTAAAATTTAATACCGGCGTCCAATTTGGGCCATTTTTTTACATGGGTAACATTGTAAAACCACACGAGATTATCAAATAGGCGTAACAATTCAAAGTTTGTATATTAAATTTGACACTAATTTTCAAAAATTCAAAAAACTGCAGGTTGGGTCATTTGAACAACCTATCGGATATATACTACTCCTATGGGTAATACTTATTTTAATTTCTTGATATATACGTTTTGGGATTCTTTTATTTTATAAGTAAGTGATTCTTCATTTCAACTAATGTTTATCATTCAAAATGTTATAACTTTCAACCATATGTCAGAGTGATCATGTAAGAGACAATTTTTATGATGTCTTAAGGACTGGTAATCCAACTTTAACAAAAACAAATATAATTCCCATAGACATAAATTGAAAAAGATGTTTTACAATAGTTTATTATTTAATATTTTATTATTCCACCTACGCCATTCTAAACGCTTTTTATGGCGAGAAGCAAAAAATATTATTTGGTCTTAAAACTGTGGTCAAGTTCGTAAAAGATGATGTTGCTGAAGTTTTACTTTTGATATTTGTATTGGGTCGGATAAGCATTACAAATATTTTATAAGTTTTATATGAGAAAAATGCTTTTTAAAAACTACATAAGACTGCTAAAGAAAAAAATTATGGAATTTTGTGCTAAACGTTTAAATTTAAAAATTATTATCTAATAAGAGAACAATTATTTTACATAAAGCACCACTGGATGTGAATGTTTCTTGGGATAAAGTGATATGTCTTGATTTTAATAAAACACTTATTATTAAATAATTATAGTTAATAAACTCACATTGACCCACAAAAATATTTTGATTTAACAAACATCATAAAGATAATATGCTATATACATTTTCCTGTTCTCCAATAGTAGCATATTTTTTAACGTAGGTCTGTGGAAAGATTTTTGCTTTCATTAAAGTCAAATTGTTAATCCTAAAGACTTTTTATTACACATGTCAATGTTTTTCTAGGCCGCATAGTTACAAAATTATAGAATATTAAATGATAAAAATTGAGCCACCTTAAAAGTCAATTACTTATAAACTGGAAGAGTCCAAAATAAGTTTGATATTAGAAATAACTATCATAGACTGTTCAGGGTCTTGCAGGGTCTATTTTAAATTTTTAAAATTGTTGGCAACTTAAAACTTTAAACTACCATAATTAACAAAAATATTATTAAATTGTAGAATTTTAACAAAATTTAATTTTACGATAGTGTGTGGTGCTCGCAAAAACTTAAAACTTTCATAGATAATTTATGTTTCAAGCTAAGAGCATATAGCTACAAAAATTTGGAAATTTTAATTTTTCAAGATTAAAATTCAAACTTGAAGTAGTCAATCTAAAATTACCATTCTCAACCTGTCCAAAGTTTGTCCCATTAAAAAATGGATCGAAATTGTAAAAAATTCCTCAAAAAGTGTGATTTGTTTTGGAATCACTCAACTTCCATTTTGCTACAATACTATCTGGAAATTATCAAATGCGTCTTTTTGTTCGTTATCTTTTTCCCAGTTTAACTTGCACCTATTATAAACGAATTGGACAATTAGCAAAAACAGCAATTCTACGTTTTTGCTGAAGCTTCAGCTTAACACAAACTCTTAAAAACTGACCACGTCGTCCAAGATTCCGAAACATTTCTGAGAAATGTCCTTTTCTATAACTAGAAACTTTAAATGTTCACTTTCACCCATATTTGTTTTTAACGTCTGTCACTTGTTATTTACTGAATTATCCGCCAAAACATTGTTTATTTTCAAAGTTAAATGTTTTATCCAACAGATATTTAAAGGCAATCTAGCCTCGTCAACATTAAAAATGTTCTTGTGTTCATATTTTCCAAGAATTTTTTCAAAACCAATTTGTTACTAGACCTTGTAGTCTTCTTTTTTACTTTGGCATTTTTAACTGATATAGTTTTTCTACAATTTTGTGTCTATATATATCCAGCTAACCGTACTTGCCACAAAATTGTTGTATTCAAACAACTTAATAAGTTTCTGCACGTTCTCGTATTATTACATCGAATACAAATTTTTTGGCGATGTCATTGTATTCATTGTTGAATAGCCCTATCCAGATATTTAAACTTATACCTTTTTTGCTCCTAACGTTTTAGATTTTAATTACTATTATCTTTTTAATCTGTAATCGTTGTTATAAAGCTTGGCAAGATAATTTACTTTAATTATACGATTTTTTACGGCCGCCCTCGTTTTAATTTCAATTTACACTTTTTACAAGTAGGCACCAACACAATTTACTTTTTTTTTGTTCGTTTTCAGAAATGTTTGCTAAATATTAAAATGCACACTTAAAAGGGAAATTAAAATGTATTTCAAATATTCTATTTTGTGTAAATTTTGAAATTTTTGAGAGTTTCTTTGGGTAACAATAATAAAAAATATGTTCCTTGTCGATATTGTAGCATATTAATTTAACTGCGTACATCTATATATTTGCATGAAACTTCCAAAATCCTCCAAAGGAAAAAATTTCTGTTTCTTTCATAAATATTTTATTTTTAGTTCGGTACAAAAAAATGTTTATAAAGTAAGAAAAATACCAAGTTAAATTATTTTAGCGGAAAAAGTTCGGTAAAACTTTCGTTAAATAAAAATTCCTATAAAATTATGTTGACTCTAACGTTTTAAATAATCTTTTAAATAACATTTACTTCACTATTCATATCCAAAAGTATTTTATGTCACTTGATAAGTGCCTTTCTAAAAGTTACAATTAAGATGTCCTGAAGACACACGTTAGATGTAAGGCTATAAATTAATGTTATAAAGCATTAAAAGGAGATACAAAATAAATCAATGGTTAACATCTAAATAAGGCCAATATAACCAATGTTTACTAAAATAAGTAAGGCAGAATCATTGAAGAAGATTTGTAATTTCATTTTTTTTTAATTAAAATACACTTAATAATCTACTAAAACCCAAGAATCAGTTGAAAAGCCATTCTAAACAAAAACATGTGTAGTGTACAAAATAACGCCTAAGATGTAGTTCAGCATAAAAAAGTAATCTTATGTCAACACTCGAACTGCAGGTTATCAGAGGTTTTAAGACATAAATAATAAAAAAATATTGTTATTTATAATAACAGTGCTATGCTCCGCTTGGGAGTACGGCCTACGAAGTAGGAGATTAAGGTTCCCATACTTTCGGCCTCACTGGAATAACATTTCTAATATGGGGTAAAGTGGCCAACGTAGAGTGTTAGACTGAATTACTTATAATTGTTTTAAATTTTTTAATTTTGTATTAGCGGTATGGTTATCCATTCCTTGCTAATTATTTATTTTACTATGATAATACTTTTATCATTCAAATATTTTAATTTGTTCTAGGTGTTATAATAGCATTTCCGGCATTTTTAAAATTTCTTAGTATTTGTTACTTTATTTTTATTTACAATTTGTGTTTATTTTTAGGGTTCCTCAGAACATGTTATTGCCTTTAAACATTTTTTATTTTAAAAAAGTAGTCTATAATACAATCTTTTATCATTGAAAAAAAATCTTGGTTTACTAAAAGTTTGCTATAATTTTAGTAATGCATTAGCTGCGTTTGCATTATAAAAATAAAACACAAGATATACAGAATTATAACGGTATTTTGTACCTTTAAAAATCCTTAATACATAAATTAATAGACCATGTTCATACGTTCACTAATACTCACCACCGTAGCTCCACTGATAAGAAACCCAAGTGATGTAAAAGTACGGAAAAATAGCATTGAAATAGTAATCACAAAATTATCTTTTACATAACAGAAAACATTGACTCAGTTGGTCAAATAGAATATATTTTAATATTAATTATATATGCATTTTGTCCTACGCTTTTGATTTTTGGATAGAAGTGTTTACGAATTTGTCGAGTGTGCAATGTATTCAAATTTTTCTCTACCAACATGTCAATTGGATAACTTGAGTATATTATATAAATCTTCTTCTTCTTCTTCTTCTCCTTCTATATAGGCAATTTGCCTGTTTTTTTTTTTGATTTATGCCTTCTCTACGTAATGTTATCACTCCATCTTTTGCGCGGTCGGCCAACGCTTCTTCTTCCTAGTGGTTTTTTGTCCCTTGCTATCTTCACTATTCTATCGTCTGCCATTCTACTTATGTGATTATTCCATTCTTTTTTCCTGTTCAGTGTCCATTCATTTATCTCTTGCATGTTGCATCTTCCTCTAATTTCGGTACTTCTTATTCGATCTCTTAACGTGTTTCCTGTTATTCTTCTCAATATCCTCACTTCGGTTGTTTCCAATAGTCGCTGCGTTTTAGTTGTGTCCGGTCTCGTTTCTGATGCGTATGTCATTATTGGTCTTATAGTTGCTTTGTATATTCGAGACTTTGTTTCTGTATTAATGTGTTTATTTCGCCATATTGTATTATTGAGACATCCTGCGATTTTATTAGCTTTTTGTATTTGATCTTTAACCTCTTTTTCTACATCTCCATAGCTAGTTATTTTGATACCCAGGTAATTTATTTCCATGACTTGTTCTATGCTTGCACCGTCGATTTCCAATTTGCATCTAATGGGTTCTTTGTTGATTACTATTGTTTTCGTTTTCTGTGCTGAGATGATCATGTTAAATCTTTTTGCTGTTATATTGAATTTGTGGACTAATCTTTGCAGATTGTCTTCGTTTTGGGCTATTAATACTGCGTCGTCGGCGTAACATAATATCTTGATTTCTTGTTCCCATTCTATATCCTCTTTCTTCGTTTACTTTCTTAATAATCTCATCCATTATTAGATTGAATAATAAGGGCTTAACGAATCTCCCTGTCTTATTCCATTGCCCATGTTTATTGGTTCCGTAAGTTGTCCATTTATTCTTGCTTTCGTTTTGTTGTCTTTATATATGTTCTCAATTGTTTTGATGATGTCTATGTGTATTCCTCTATTATATAACAGATGGATTACGTCACCTAGTTTGACTCTATCAAAAGCTTTCTTCAGGTCGATCATACATAAAAAGGCTGGTCTATTGTATTCAATTGATTTTTCATTTATCTGCCTTATCACGAATATTGCATCTGTGCATGATCTTCCACTACGGAATTTGCTGTTCATCGTTCAGAGTTGTCGTTTGGTTTATTTGTTGGCATATAATTCTTGTTGTTAATTTTAATGTGGTGTTCAACAGGTTGATCCCTCTGTAGTTCTCCGGTTCTTTCTTATCCCCTTTCTTGAACAAGATTATATAAATCGTTGGTATAAAAGGAAACTAATTTATATAAGGGTTGTAGAAAAATTTTGGTATTCCCATGGCCTATATTTTGAAGGAACCACTTTACCATTTTACATTTATTTTGTTTTCAGACAACAATAAGTCATATTGCACTTAAAAAAACTTTAATTAGTAATTCTACGTTGCATTTTCATTTTATTCGATCTATTCGAGAATACTTCGCATAATTTATTATGATTTTCTATAATATCGTAAGACATGGTACCTTTGGTTTCGAAAAAATATTTTTTTTACCAATAATCTAAAAATTGAAATTAAAATTTGTTTATTTCAGGGGGTATTATAGTCTAGATGCCCGTTTTCAAGGTGATTTTTGGGAATCAATTGTACAAAAATAGCTTAAACCTACTGATCTCAAGTTTTGTGTTCATATTTATATTTAAAGTAACATCTAAAATTTTTATATTGCTTTTTATAGCCAATTGTGCGAGATAAATATAAACACACAGGCCATGTCGCAAAATTTCGTTTCTACCGGGTGTGGTGATTGCCGCCGTCCTCGTCAACTGAAATAAACGATTCTTTTTTTATTCTATTCTCTAGGTACGTGGTTATCGGTCGGACCTCTAATAAATAATTAAAAACTGACATAAATGGCGACGCTTGAAAGAAAATTTTCCGATTTCTACTAAAAAATTTCACTTATCACGGTCCGAAAAAAATAGTAATTGTAAACAGATATAAAAGTTGGAGGTTCAAACGATAGAAGAACATGTAAACTATATGTGTAAAAAATTAGAAGTCGATCGGCCTAGTAGTTTGTGAGAAAAATGCACGCCCGACTTAAAAAATGTCGTTTCGAGAAAAACGCGTTTAAAGTTTTCTTCTACCGACTCTGGATTTCTACATATTACGTACTTAATTCATTTATAATAGCTTCTGTCAATTTCCCTGTTCCTTTTCCATCGATGCCTGTTGTTTTTTTTTAGCATTGCGTAGTCTCGTACCTATACGCATTCTTTTTTTTCAACGACATAATTTTCACCATGTACCATAACCTCCGAAACAGATTTAAATCTAAACCTTTATATCTCGATAAATTTGACGAATTTCAAATAAAAAAAATCGGTTCTTTGGACCGGCTAGACTATAATACCCCCTTAAGCAACTACTTAAAAGGCGTTTTAGGTACAAAATTTATTATTTCAAGAAATTGTTATAGTAAAGTAGTAAAGTTCAAAAAAATAATAATTATATCTTTTTTTCCTTTTTCTCTTTTGTACTGATCCGACGCTCGAAAGGGCACGAAGGATTATAGAAAAAGAAGAAGCCAGTACTAGGTTTTGTTTGTCTGGTTTCTATTCCTTCGACGACGATGCTTAGTTTGTATTTATTTTTAGGTAAAGGAAGCCCTTTGTCAAATAGACATTTTACATATACTGTTAATTATTTTTTTACCCAGTCTGTACGTTCATAAATTGTATGACGTTTTGAATGTTGTACGCATTTAGAATTTTTTCATTTAATATAGCTTTAGTTATTTTTCGTAGTATCATCATTTATGTTGATCTTAATTTTTTTTGCCATACTAAAGTACTCAGATATTCTGCAATTTGCATTACTTTTATTTGTTGTTCTATCGACCAGTTTTATTACATCTATTATTTATTTGTTTTTCCATTCTAATTTGCACCTTGTAGGTTATTTTGCTAGCACAACTGATATTTTCCATGTTGAATCGTTAATACTACGTAGTCTGTATAGATCAAAAGATTAATGTATTTTTTTAAATTATTTTATTTGTTACAAAATTAAACAAAAATAGTATTTATTTAAATCATAGTTTCTGGATTACCTGCATTTGTTTTAATCCGTTGTATTTTTTTTTGGTGTTTAGGTTTTCTGTTATACATACTATATTCAGTTCCCATTTGACTTTTGAAGCGGATAGACGTGCTAGTCGCCGCTCCGAGTGCATGAAAGTTTTTTATACACAATAAACAGCTGACCGAACGCCAAGTAAATTATTTCTCATTATCTACATTACACTACGATTAAATATTTTGTAAAAGTAACGGACATAATAACTAATAATCACTAGCGGTTAATAAATGCTAGGAAATTAAATAAAAGGTAACTGTGTTTACCTATTACACTTCATTAAACAAATTCAAAATGTTACCAGCATATAATGGCCCAGGAGTTAATTATAACCAAAATGGCGTACCATATAATAATCCCATGCAGGTAATTCCAATGAACAACGTTATACCGAGTGTTACATTAGCTAACACACAAATGCCGCAGTACTATAACTTTCAACAACAAAGTCAATCAATACCCACTAGTAGCAACTTCTTCATACCGCAACAGAACATTAATCCACCAGCCCATTCCTATCCCACTCAGCAGCAATCAAACAACGAACGCCAGTACTACAGACTGACCTCAACCAGCGATGATGAAACAGAAGAAAACCCCAAACAAAACTTCAAAGAAAACCCATGGCAAAAAGTAAAACAAACCAAGCGAAGAAAAATAAATATAGCCAACAGTCAAAACATTTTACTACAAAATAAATATAGCCATTTAACCGATGCCATGGAAGAAGAAATTAACACAACACAAGTAGAAAACAAGGTCCCACGACCCCCGCCAATCTTTGTCTATGGCGTAATAAATTACCAACAAATGATAAACAAATTAAATGAAATCATAGAAATAGAACAGTATAGCACAAAATCTCTAGCTAACAATACAATAAAAATCAATTGCAATACCTCTGATACTTACCGAAAACTGATTCATTTCATGCAAGTAAACAAAATTGTGCACCATACATATCAACCGAAGGAGGAACGAGCGTATAGGGTAGTACTCAAGCACTTACATTTTACAACTAGCACAGAAACCATTAAAAAAGAACTTAGTAAAGACGAACATCAAGTCAGAAATATTATGAACGCAAGAAAACGATTAACAAAAGATCCTTTAAACCTATTCTTTGTTGACCTAGAGCCAGTACAAAACAATAAAAATATTTATAAAATACAATACCAACTAATAACTATTTACCACCCAAAAAAGTTAAAGGTATATCACAATGCATGCGCTGTCAGCAATATGGTCATACTAAAGCTTATTGTACTAAACCCTATGTATGTGTCAAATGCGGAGGGACTCATAGCACGAATAATTGTACAAAAAACAAAGACACACCTGCACGATGTGCATTATGCAATGGTCCTCATCCGGCTAGCTATAAAGGCTGCGAATTCTACCAAGGCTTACTAAAAAAATCCAACAATGCTAACAATAGACTAAACATTCAACACAACCCGTTAACAGCCATCTATACAGAAAACCAATCTCAAACAAATAGTATCCAACAAAATTTAAGCTATGCAAGAGCAGTGAAACATAACAGAACCAACGAACAAAATACATTACGCTCAACTGAGAGTAGAGAACACAACGAACATCACACAGGAACACCCTCCATCAGCCTGTGCAAATTCCTAGATGAGTTTAAAGCTATGTTTCAGCAACTCGTACAACAGGACAGCATGGTGATGAATCTGCTTACCACGCTGATAAGTAAAATTCACTAAATTTGTAACAATAGCCCTCTGGAATGCCAATGGCCTTCTACAGCACAAAAATGAAGTTCAAATATTCCTTCATCATAATTCAGTGGATATCATGCTAGTCAGCAAAACACATTTCACAGACAGATCATATTTTCGCATACCTAACTTCACAACCTACATAACCAATCATCCAAATAATACTGCACACGGTGGGACCGCCGTTTTAATAAAAAGTACTATGAGCCACATCAAACTGCCAAAATATGTAATCAATCACTTACAAGCCACAGCCATTAAAGTAAAGACATTCCCATACGAATTAACAGTAGCAGCAGTATATTGCCCACCACGGCATAATATCAAAAAAGAATATTTCAAGGAATTCTTCCAGACACAAGGGCATAAATTTGTTGCACGTGGAGACTATAATAGTAAGCATACGTTGTGGGGATCTCGACTAATCACAACAAAAGGCAGCCAGTTGGCTAATCTCATACAGGAAAACAATTACTCCTTCCTTTCAACGGGTACACCAACCTATTGGCCGTCAGACCCCAATAAGAACCCAGATCTTTTGGACTTTTATGTAACAAATGGGATCTCAGAAGCGTATATGAACGTAACACCATGCTACGATCTCTCCTCTGATCACTCGCCGGTAATTGCAACAATCAGTCAATATGCTATTCATAAAAAACCAACGCCCAGACTTCATAACAAAAACACAAATTGGAAACATTACAGGAACAAGATACAAGAAGACATAAAATTGAGAGTAAGTCTGAAAACTTCAGAGGAAATTGACACCGTCCTAACCACCCTAGTGAACATCCTCAAACAGGCCGCTCAACATGCCACTCCTCACACAGAATTCCAAAATCACAAGTATATAATATCTACGGTCATTAAGAGGCTTATAGCAGAAAAAAGAAGAGCCAGGGCAAAGTGGCACTGTACCCATGCACCAGCAGATAAAACTGTACGAAACAGATTAAATAACCAACTGCAGCATTAACTAAAAGATATGAAAGAAAAGTCATTCCATGATTATGTTACCAATCTCAACAGATACGACCTATAAAACATAAAAAAAATCTAAGGCGCCAATACCTCCCCCCGTAACATTGCAATAGCATATCAACAATGGACTAGAAGTGATAAGGAAAAGGCCGTCCTATTTGCAGACTACTTTGGCGAGTATTTACGCCTAATGATGACCTTACAGACAATGCTATAGACAGACATTTATCCGAGATCCCTATCAACATACTAAAGATCAAGTCCTTTACTCCGAAAGAGATTGAGAAGGAAATCAGCTTATTAAATCTTCGAAAAGCTCCAGGAATAGATAAAGTGACTACAAAAATGTTAAAGGAGATGCCAAGGAAAGGGTTAGTTTTACTTACCTACATTTTCAATGCTATCGCAAGACTAAACTACTGATCAAAACAATTAAAAATTGCCGAAATAATACTAATCCTTAAACCAGATAAAGACCCAATGACAGAAGATTGGATACCTACGCATCAGTTTGGCTTCCGCAATAACCATTCCACTATACAGCAAGTGCATCGAATCAGCCACCAAATAAATCAAGCATTAGACCAAAAGAAATACTGTCTATCAGTTTTTCTAGATGTCAGGAAAGCCTTTGATAAGGTATGGCATACTGGATTACTATATAAGATCAAAGAACCTCTACCTATCACCTACTTCAAACTGATAAAAACTTACCTAAGTAGTAGAGAATTTTGCATCAAAGTCAATGACGAGGTGTCGGTCCAACGTCCAATTAAATCTGGAGTGCCCCAAGGCAGCGTCTTGGGACCCCTGCTCTACGTGCTCTATGCAGCCGATCTTCCCACCAATGAAAACACAACAATGGGTACGTTTGCCGATGACACTGTCATTCTCTCAACTGCCATTGACCCACTCACAGCATCGACCACTCTACAAAACCACCTAGACCAAATATATGCATGGACTCGTAAATGGAAAATCAAAATTAATGAGACAAAATCTGTGCAAGTAAATTTTACACTACGAAAAGGGTTATGCCCACCATTATATTTTAACAATATACCAATACCGCAATCTACAAGTGCAAGATATTTAGGAATACACCTGGACAACAGATTGACGTGGAAAGAACATGTAGATAAGAAACGTAAACAGATTGACTTGAGAATGAAAGAACTCCAATGGCTAATTGGACGAAAATCTAAGCTCACGCTTGAAAACAAACTGTTACTCTACAACACTGTAATTAAACCAATCTGGATGTATGGAGCAGAACTATGGGGATGTGCGAGTAAATATAACTTAAACAAAATTCAAAGGTGCCAATCAAAAATACTTCGTATGATCACGAACACACCATGGTACGTCTCCAATCTGACGATTCACAATGATCTAAAAATTCCTTACGTGAGGGACGCCATAAAAGAAAAAAGTAGAAGACATCACAACAAACTGGAAACCCACGTCAACCCCTTGTTGCACCCACTGCTTGATGCGCAAAATGGTAGAAGACTGAAACGAAACTGGGCAGCAGATCTGAAACAGGATTAGCGAGGGCAACTCACTGGAGAAGTCCTCTTCACACCAACCACGACTACCCTAGTAATTAAAAACAGCGTATTAGCTTATAGAATGACTTGTAATTCTGATTGCCAAATAAATGATATATAAGAAAAAATATATATATACTATATTCTATTAAATATAATTTCTGTCAAGTAAATTTAATTTATAAAACATACATATAATCATTTGTATACTGTATTCGATTGCTTTTTTTACTAGCTGTCGTAATATAAACCGACTTTACTTTTATGATTTCAAAAATGTTGATATTGTTGTTGGGGTTTTAAAATTATTATAAAATAATTATTTGTTTTTTATTATACGGAATACTTTCCCCGTATTTAATTGGCTCGTTGTAGATTCCACTATTTACTGGAGATTTAATATTTTCCCGTATCCTTTATTAAATGTTTTTAGTAATTACGTATGTGTATTTATTGTTATTACTCTTATGCTCTTTTGTGTCTGTTGCTTATTTGGCTCATTTTCGTTTATTATTTGGAAACGTTTGGACTGATCTGTAATATTAATACCATTAATCATACTGTTCATTTTTAATTTAAATTTTGTATTAAATATTTGCCACATCAATAATCGTTACAGATGTTTAACTTAGATTGTGGAGAATCTTTCTTATCAGTACACAATACATTATCATAATTCCACACTTATAGGTTTCTGTAACCAAAAAATCTTTTATCATTATTTGTTTGAATTATTTAACAATTTCATCCATTACACAATAAACAAAGAAGAGCTCAGGAGTTGTTATCGTACATGTTTCGTGGTATCAAGCAAATCCGAAATTATATTACCAGTTCTTTTTCTATTGTCTGTTTGTGCGTACGTACTTTTTGTTTTTTTCTATTATGTCGATGCCATTATATTTTTTTTTCAACAATTTTCAATAGAACTAAATATAGGAATAAATATATAGAAAATCATTCTTATTTTTATTTTGTATTTTCTCTTTAATTTGCTTTTTAATATTCCTTTATTTGTACAATTTTGCTTATTTTCCTTTTTATGAATTGAGAGCAAAACAAAACTATTGTTAAGATTTTATTTAAAATTTATAAAAATGCAAATACACTACCGTTGGCGTTAAGAGAATACCAAATTTAAAATTGTGCGTATTAAAAACAAATGTTTTACAAACTTCGAGTTGTAGATAATAAAACTAATTAAAAAACTTTTAAATTACTAAAACTTTAAACAATAATCTCAGTATATATAAACAAAATAATACAAAAAACTATTTGGAACTCTGGACAAAATGTGGATGATTAGATGTTCAAAATATAACATATGACATTAAAGTCGGTCGCAAAGGCATTCGCAGGAAGTGAAACTGCCTTAGTAAACAAATTTTTTTTGTATGACCATTTATGACTAGTTCATTGTTTTATTTAAACAAAAGTACGACTCTAATAGTATCAAATACAAGGCGTTTCAAAAAATTTTATTTACTCCTCAAATGACAATAAATGTAGTGTTTACTGACTTACAAATAATTTTGTGAATTATACCTGGGAAAATGTGTGAAAGCTAATGAGGCTATTTTTAAGTTAAAGAGCTTATTCTATTATTTTTATTATTATCGAGCTTTTCAAAGTTTACATGTTATTATAAAGCGTTATTTGACTTACCAGAAGTTACAGCATTGACAGGACTATTCCTTTTTGAACAAACTGTCACTGGTAATGTTTAACTAAAGATGCTGTAAGAATTCGCCGATCTGCGCGTCGAAAAGTTGTTTAGAGACAAAGAGATTTAACTTCAGCAAGACAAGGCATCTATCCATCGCAATCATGATTTAAAGGCCGGACAAATGAATTGTGCGAAAAGATGATATTGAATTCCTGTGCGTTTCTTAGATCTCACTCCAAGACGTATTTTTTTGGGATACTTCAAAGATTAATTTTATGCACAAAGCCAGCAACAATTAATAAACCGAAGAGGAAATTAAAATGTCTCGCAGTTCCAAATGAAATGCTTTGTAACGCTGCTGTCGAATTCATTGGTTCGCGTTATCGACTGTGTTTGGAAATGGGCAGTGATTAGTTCAAATATTAATTTTATTTATTGTTTTTTTTAATTAAACTATTAAGCTATTATTTCTACGTTAAAAAATACTGCACTTATTATTATTTAAAGAGCTAGTAAATACATGCGAAGGCTTTCACGTCCGGTGTTATGGTGCATCGTGTGGTTTGTTTTGGGTTGTAAGGTCGTGGTTGGAGTTCAGAAACTTTCAACGTTTCGTCGACAACTGCGGCGGACATCTTCAAAAGAAAATCTTCTAAAAATTAAGTGACTGTTTCGTGCGTTTTCGCTTTTATACTCATGCGAGTGTGATGGTATTGGGGGGCCGTTGTTGACGTCACTGGGATGGCAGATAACGTAATCGGACTAGCTGCTGACGTCCTTGCAGGTAACATTTTGGCATTTTCTGACGTCACTCGCTCTTTCACCGTATCACGGTCCAATTTTTGCCTCTTGAGAGCGATAAACCAAGATTTAGGTAGATTGAATTCGTCGACCATATTAAAATTATTTTATATTTATAAATTTCCACCGCCTCTCTGGTATAATCTCGGGTAGCAATTTCTACAGTTGGATAAAATTTGTGTTAGCCCGAATTCTATCTCGTGGTTAGGATTTCATGTTCAGCAACTGCTGATTTAACGGGTTGATCAAGGCGTAGATGACGTTTGTGTTTCTTTACGCTAGTGGTAATCGTAGGGTCCGTAGTCCCAATGTAATTGGTTACATGAGCAAGGTATGCGGTATATCCTTAGTGTATCCTGTAGGTTTCTTGTATTTTTGACTGGTCTAAGCAAATCCCATATCTTGGTGGTGGTAACCCTGTTGATGTAAGGTCAGAAAGCTTCGCTTACCGTAGCCGATTTTGGTTGTGTTCTTCGTGCCCATTTATCTCCGTCCTCGAATAGCCATTCCCTTATAAGGCTTGTTCCAAATGTTTTAGTTCTTTATCCAAAAACTGTGATTGACATATATACGTTGTGTTCGATCTAATAATGTTTTCACAACTGTTCCTTTTTGAGTTGCTTATGAAGATATTTGTCCGTATGCGTGGGTTTTCTGTACACTGTGTGTTGTAAATATCCATTCGTCTAAGACAGCAATCCTATCTTTTGATTTCAGTTGGAACATAGTTTAACTGTATCAGCACATTTTAGATAATTGTTTAAACTTCTTACTCCTACAATAACTCCATATTGTTTTTTTCGAGAAAGACTAAATATTTGTTAAAAAATATATAATAACCACACATAAATGTTTATATAAAAATGTTTGTAACCTTTATTAATAACATCATATTTAAATTTGCTAAACTTTAGATCTGCTACAAAAAAATACATAAATAAATAAATTGTTTCAAAGCAAGCAGAATAGATAGTAAAGATAATATAACAAATATCACCAAACCCTACCCGAAACATTATTTAAAGTTAATAATTCTATAAAATATAATTGTCTTCTTTATTTTTTATTATATTCCTTGTAACAAAGCTGTTAGTAACAACATCCAATCGTTTGTATGCCGTTAAATATATTTAACTCAACATTTCTTCAAATACCTAATTATTATTCTTACCAAAAAAAGAGGTCAACGTAAATAAAAGATTAGTTTTTTATTAATATTTCAAGAGCTTTATATTATCGTATTTAATTAAGGCAGTTACACTAAAAATTGAACAATAATTTTTTGGTCCAGCACTACACTTTTGGGCGAATTTAAAATTTTATATTTAATAGGGTTTTACATAATTTCTAGCAAAATTTCCACTTGGGTAAATACCTTTCGTTGTTTTGGAAATTAAATTTTTAGAAAGCTGCATACTTAATCACGCCTACAGTGGTTTATGTAAAGGCTTGTATTGTGGCGTAGACCTCATTTATTGTCTATTTCAACATTACCTTTAAAGTGTATTAAGAATTAAATATGTATTTATCTCTCTACTCTTTTTAATGTATATTTTAATGTAATTTTATATATTTTAATACATAGTTTGATTTCGTGCATTTATATGTTTTAAAGGTTTTTTCTCGTTTTTAATCAACTTTAGAAACAGAATTCTTTTAAAGATAAGTTTTAAAAATATTGGTACTTATATTTATGCCATAATTGCAAATTTTTAAATAAAACACAAACAATATTTAATCTAACTTTTGAAAGCACTTATCTTGATTAAAAACCGTTGTGGTAAATGCTCTACACTCAGCCGCTACGTTTGTTTGAGAAAAACGTGTGTTAGAAATTAATGTCATGTGAAACTTTTGGGTGTTCTAAAATTTGATTTATATATATTTTTTTAATTTCTGTTGTTTTTACTATAATACCAAATAATTTTAACGTTAACCTACAGTGTTCCATCATTGTTAAGGTTAAACAAATAACAAATATTGTGTTACTAATTACTAATACATTTAAATAATTTTTAAGTAAACTTATTGTATATTTAAAAATACTCCAAATTATAAAAAGGAAAGATGCGTATTTATGTAATCATTACAGACATTATCAGTTAGCATACAAATTCTTTTCTCAAGTTTTTCACAAGCTTGAAGTAAGTGAGTTGTCATTTGCTCGAGATTTAAACATATATATTATGTCTTGTCCCCTTAAATGTTATCTTTTAGTTGCTTTTTTAGTACTTTTTATATCTTGTGGTATCGATTAAAAAAAAACGTTGGATACTAATACTTGACAAGTTTGGTGACCTAGCCGGCTAGGATGTCAATATTTATGAAATAAAGCGGCTTTAAAACATTTGGCCCAGAACTTTTTGTAGTATGTGCGATAGCACTATCTTGTTGAAACCATAGTGGTGCATTCCATGTTCGTTAAGTCAGGGTTTTATAAAATTACATAACCAAGCAAGTAAGAAAGTGCAACGCTATGATGCCAAATTTTGTAATAGCACACCAAACAGATACAAGTTGATTTTGGAGGAGTCGCTGATTAAGTTGTCAAAGGTATAGTGGAGTCCAATATCGAAAATTTTGCTTATTGACAAGGTCGATAAACAAAAATGACCACGATAGAATCAACTACTAATATGTCTTTGCTAACATGTCTTTGCAAGCAGCCTGCCGAGCGCACCAGTCACATTCTTGCAGTATTTGGACCACCATCACTTTGTGTCTGCATGTTCCGGTCAGATTTTCCCAAGACGAGAGCAGCAGACTGCCTCACTGCTGTGATATTTTGAGTATCCGAACGCTACGAGGTTTATCGAGTGGTTCTCGTTTTAATGGGAACTGGCCTGACAAAAATCGTGTACCCACAATACTATGGTTTTATTGATCGGAACTCTTCTGTGACGATCTATTCTGAAATTCCTACGAAATAGCCGCTGTGTTACAATTACAGAATCATCTTAAAAATAAGTCTTTAACACAAACTAACGGTGTTTACCACTGTACGTCATGATGGGCGCTGAAATAACATGTCTTGTGCTGCTCAAGGATATACGACTGGATCACCGTCTACTAATACATTGCTCGTGGCGGTTAATTCAGAAAGATAAGCTTATTCTACTGGATTCCGTATTATGGTGCGGACACATTTTTATTTCTATTCACAGTGATTATTTACTTTGATAGCGTCAAAATACACAATATAGTCAAATTTAGTATCATATAGATTTTTTTTATAAATTACTACGAATTCTTTCTCTAAATATTTTAAATCGTAAAATAATTCGATCTTAACAATTCTTTGTACATATTCTATAATTAAACAATCACATGAGACTATATAGATAAATGTCCCAGCAAGAGGATTTTATGTCAAAAATTGATTTGAGGAAGAATTTCGTTTATTTTTCAGTAGTCTAAACTATCTCATCTTATGGTTTTCAAATCCTAACACAAATTATATTTAATATTCTAACGAACATAAAAAAATATATAGTTTGAGCTTCGTATTTTTGTGACTTAAAGAATTTTTTAAATTTGTTACAAAGTTAAAAAAACTGGAAATAAAAAGTTCTTGTTTTAACTTAAAGAAACTTACAAAAGTGAAATTTGTCTAAACATTTCTTTATAGATAATAAATATTTTATATACGTATATATTATTATAATACTTTGTAGGTGCCATTTCGAACGATATTACTAAATTTTGCAATTATATTGTGTTTTCTATGTACTACGACGTTGCAGTTAAATTCTAAATTTTTCCTTTTTCCTTTAAATTTTGTAAACTAATAGATACTACAAAACATACAATCATAATCGAAAACTTCCATTAGCAATCTGTAGGTTTATTTTACTAAATTTTCGTAGTTTTGCACGAAAGATATAAGCATACAAGGTCCATCCCAAAAGAAATGAGCCTTATTTTTTTTCGGACGCGAGTGTACATTCCGGCGTGCTCTGACGCTTGGGGCAGGTGGTGGGGGGTCTTAGCTTCCATACGCGGTCGGTGCAAGTCGGCTCTGAGCTCTCGGAGCGGCAGGACGGGTGTTTCCGTGAATGTCTATTTTCAATTTTCGACACGGCGCGATGGATTCAAAAATCGATCAACGCTACGCAATTAAATTCTGCTTCAAACTCGGCAAGAATGCTACCGAAACGTTTGGAATGCTTCAGGAGGCCTTCAAGGATGATTGTTTATCGTACTCGCAAGTTAAAAAGTGGCACAAAGCATTTAAGGAGGGCTGGAAGAGGTGGCCGACGAACCTCGGTCTGGACGACCGTCAACCTCCCGAACCGACGAGAACGTGCAGCGAGTGCGCGATTTTTGAACGCCGATCGTCGGTTCAGTGTTTATCAAGTAGCAGATGCCTAAACATTCCGAAATCGACAGTACATCGAGTCATTTCCGCCACACCGCGTTCATCGTGACCAAGTACCTGGCCCGGATTCAACTCGGCGTGGTTCCCCAGCCTCCCTACAGCCCGGACTTGTCTCCCCGGACTTCTTTTGTTTCCGCGGTTGAAAAGAGTGCTAAAGGGCAAGCACTGGGACTCGGTTGAGGACATCCAAGAGAATGTCACAGCAGCCCTCAAGGACATCCCTAAGGAGGCCTACCAGGAAGCCTTCCGGACTTGGAAGACCCGTCTCCAAAAGTGCATTGATGCAGGAGGATCCTATTTTGAAGAATTTTGAGGTGTTGTAGCGATCTGCTCAATAAAACTATTTTTTTTTTAAAAAGGCTCATTTCTTTTGGGATGGACCCTGTATACCTCAACCATAGTATTGTAACAATTGTCTAGAAACCAAATACTCGGTCTGCAATAAACTAAAATTACTAACAAACTATAAAGAAAAAGCGTAGTTTTGTGCTTTATACTTTAGCTAAAGGTTTTGAAATAATAAAAGATTATCTATTTTGTAGGTAAATTTCATATCCTGTACCTGAAAAATGAATTGACAGAAATACTCAATATTTGTTTAAACTTATACATTTCATACATTTTAATAACAGTAATAGTAAGTAGGGCTCTAACGCTCCGTATGGGAACACGGCTTGAGAACTGAAAGGTTAAGAATCTCATATGCGGGACGATGTGGCAAGCACTGCCCTTTAGACAACCGCCATTGTTGCCCCTCGTTCGAGTGATCGAGAATTAACCTCAACCACTGTACCACGCATATTTTAATACGTTGATTATGAAAATACTATCTCTTTTTTGAATGTTCACGGCAAAATAGTAATCGCCAGAGTGGTTTGTCTAAGCGGTTGAGGCGCGGACCTTAATGCGGACGAACTTGGGTTCCATTCCCAGAGCAATCTAAAGCTCAGTTACTGAAAACAATTGAGTACCTGCACTGGTTCGAGCAAGAGGTAATAATGGCGGTAGTCTAAGGTGCGGTGCTTGACACATTGCCCCTCATTAGAGATAGTGCGTAACGACCGGGCAGACAGAGCGAACATATGAGAGCCTTAACGTCTCAGTTCGTAGCCCGAGCTCCCACGCGGGGCGTTAGAGATTTACCATTTTTGCCAAGGTAAAATCGTTGAAACGTGTGAATTAAAAAGTAGTATTTCAAAGTATATTAACTTGTTACTTATAGAATAGTTTTTGTCTAATTGTGTTACATATTCAGGGAAAATTTAAAATTACAAATTACTAATTTGTATGAAATATACATGTTAATGGTAATATGCAGCGGAAAACTCATGCAGGTGATGAAATACATTAAACATATACAACTAGTATATGTGTATGGCTTTAATAATCTTAAAAAATAATGTAGTAACTGTTTATCTTAGATACAAAGAAAATTTTTCTTATAATCACCAAAGAGTACAGAATAATAACAAAATATGACAGAATAATAATCTAAGGAGATTTTATTCTGTGCGTTAATAACAACAAAATTATTGATTAATGAACGTAGGAAAGAATTAGTGCAATTCTAAGCAATGAACGGATAGAAAATAAATAATACATTTTATAAACATTAAAATCAGCACAAAATTACTTCGGTTAATAATCGAGGATTTTAATCCACCACATTTATGTATTTATCAATAACTAGATTCATTTTACACAAGCCTTATACATACGGGTACTATCATCCTCTAATGCGAAATTGTACCACGTGTTATTTTTATACAAATTAAATGTCATATAAGAGCCATATAATAAACACCATTATATGTAGAGAAAACCAATATCAAAAATCTGTTAGATCATACATGTTATGAAATGTTACAAGGAATTGCACTGATTGGAGAAAATATATTGAATTCAGTTTCAGAGTTAACATAGGCGAAATAAAAACGGCAGTAACAGCTAACAGAGATATAACAACAAATATTAAAATTGAAAATAGAATTGTGGAATAAGTAAGTCACTTTAGATATTTGCATAAGTAATGTTAATAAAAGGTTGAATTAAATAATTAACAAAATGGGAGCTATATTCAAAATGTATCAAGATCTATTTGAAAAGCAAATATCTAGGTAAACCAAATTGTAACTACACATACTTACATTCACATACCTTAACTTGCGTAGATGAAAATCGGATATTAACAAAAGCTTATAAACAGAGATTACAAGGAGCAGAAGTAAAATTTCTAAGGAAAATCCCAGATTCAAAAGAGAAGACAAGATAAGAAATAAAAACATACAAGCGGAACTATAAGTGAAAGCACTAAAAAAATATAAGAATAGCAAAAATTAAAACAATTTGGACATCTAGTGCAGACAACTTAAGAAAGTCGAAAAGCTAAAATTACAAATAAAAATAACCTGCAAATCCTAAAAGAAACTTCGGAATGTGAGCATTGAAGAAATACTAAAAGATAGAAAAGCATAAAACGTCTTAAACTAAAGATAATTAAGAATGAGGAGTAACCTCAATATTTTCGGGTACAAAAGGACTGAGCTATGTAGCATAACTGAAGAATTTTTGAATTACACTGTTATAGTAGAAAACATAATCGAGATTTACTTTTGGTTAGATAAAGTAAATGCTTTTTGTGTTCTTTACATAGTTTTTAATAATAGTAACACTGAAAATTAGAATTGTTTTTATTCTTCACTGAACTTGTTAAATATTTCCATAACTGTAATTATTTCTTCATTAAATGAACAATAAAAATGGATTTTTTGATGTCGAAGAAACCTTTGATAATAATAATAAAAATGAAAAGCGAACTGCATATCTACAAAGATTATGGAGATACTTTGATCTAGGGTAATAGCACAAATAGAGTTGGAAATTAAGGCTACATGTGTAGACTATGACCACAGAAGTAGAAGCATGACAAAAGATAAGAATGTGTTTCTAAAAAATTATGCTACGTAGTTTTGTTTGGCTAATATATAATGAGGCCAATAGTATTCAAACATCTTTTAAACACCTGCTTATCATAAACTGCTAAACCTGTTCTGCAGTTATCATCAATCATTTTATTTATAAGTGGGCACTTGAATTAACGGAGTATGATATTTGAGTGCTTCTAACTTAACACTGTAGGTACATTCAAAAACACTAATACCTTAGAAGTAGCTGTTTATTCGTTTGCTTTTTTTTACAATTACAAGCTTCTAGTAGTAACTGGAATATTAGACACAAAACAAGTGCTTCACAACTTTTATCATAACGAACTACGATTTTGCGATAAATAATTCGAAATACCAAATATACCTCTCAGCATATTTTCAACAATAAACATTAATTAGTGTACTTGTTTACCCAATTAATAGGAATGAGTAGAAGGAAATTATTTGTGCGTATTTATTGTTCTAATCCATACTCGGCCACAACTCACCAGAGAAACTAAGCCACAATAATTAAGTTCAAAAAATTTATTTTTAAAACGATAAGACAAATTAAAATAGTATAAAATGCAATAAAACTAAACAAACAATTTTAGTTATACAAAAGTGCGTAGAGTAGAACAGCTAATGTAAATAATAATTTAAAAAGCAAATATTTAATTTAAATGCAAATAAATATGCAAAATAAAAAATATATAGAAAAAACAATAAAGACATGGTAATATCAATAAGGTAAATAAACTTATTATTATTATTAAATATTAATGCAATTACAGAACAAAAGGTTATAGAATAAAAAATGGGTGGAACAGGAAAACATTGTTATCAATTAACACTTTCATACGATAAATACACGATAGCTTTACCTTCCTAATAATATACAGATTAGATTTTTCAATCTAGTAATTTCTAAAGGCAATCCCTTTATTGTGGGTAGCATCTTTCTCGTCTTTTTTTGAATGTGGTAGCGTTTTTCTCTGTTTTAAATTTAATTTTTCGTTGCCCAGCCATCTTGTTTCAATTAGTACTAGTATCACTAGTCTGTGTTTTTCCATTTGGTTTATTATTTGATTTATTTTTTCCCTGTCTACCATAGTTCTTACATTCCAACAACTTAAATGTTTTACTTTTTGTGTGTCTATCATGTCTTTAATATTTGTTTCCTTATCAACTTCTTTTATATCGTAGCGGTCGTCTTTTTATACTATTTTATCTCCTCATGTCTCATGTCTCGTCTTCTTTAATTTGGCTTGGCAAGCGTTGACTTATTATTTTTCCTTTCTTACTTTCCCTTTCTTCTAGTTGTTTGAACGTGACCATCAATAATTAAAATTAGTTCGTCATAATTCATAAAAGCTAAGCGTCCGTTTTCTTTGGAGATTTTCATAAGTATTCCCAGTTTTTTTCCTTTTATTCGGGACATCGTCCATGATGCACACTTTTGTGTCTTTTAATTTTTTGTCCTTCGCTGTTTTCATAATTTGCATTTTTTTCTCCCATGTGTTTAGTTCCACTAATGCAGGTCTAATTTTGTAATTTTTCTGTTTATCTAGTCTTATAACCTCTTGGGTTTCTTGTTCTATATTTATTTCAATTTCTATATTTCTTAATAACGTGCAGATGCTTTGTTTCAATGTTAAATCCGTTTCTTGTTTTTTACCTTAATTCCTTCCTGTTCGTTAGTTGTTTGTTTTAATTTACAAACTTCATTTGTTAATCTCACATTTTCCATAGTTAATTTTTTTATTTTTTTTTTCTGTTCATTTCTTCAAGTCTATTGTTTATTTCCTCCAACATTTTTTCCATATTGTCTATGCTACGTATATAATACAGCTAGTATTTTATTTTTGACTCTGCAAATAGATAACTGTTTATCGAAATGGCTCACCTTTCGATAACGCCGCTATGACCTACGGGCACTCGTTCGCCGCTGATATTTCGATCCCCGTTAACTTGCCTTGCCGATATTCAGACTTTTGTATGTAGCTAGAAATTTTAAAACAATTCAACTTTCCCATTTTACTTACTGTATTTACCACTCTTTTTCAACAATTAAAAATATTTTTTATATTTTAATTTTACTGTTTATCCGTTGTAATTTACTATTTCAGCGCACTACGTTTTACGCGTCTACCTCAGTCGACCGCCCCTACGCGCCTTAAGGGGTTGCTTTTATAATAAACCAAGAAGCAGAAAGAACACCCATACATTGGGAAGCGGTCTCCGAGGGTATAATTGTGGCCAGATTCAATGCAAAATTTTTCAACATCACAATAATTAATACGTATTCCCTAACAAATGTAGAAGTACAAAAAAAAACGATAAATATTATTAAAAAAAAACAAAGGAGAAAGTACAAAAGAGATATGTTTTTATTAATGGGAGACATAACGCAAAAATTGGGAAGGATAATGGAGGCCGAGAAGAAATAATAAAAAGTGCAAGAAACAACCAGAGAAAACAAATAGAAGAATTGCAAAGAAGCTGAAAGGGCAGCAGGCAGAAATGACTTAAGCATGCTGTATAATATAACTCGAAAAATGTCTGGGAAAAGAAATATAATAATTTGAATTGAATAAATAATTTGACTTTACATTGCATTTCTGCGTTTACAAGTATCCATGCAAATCTAGCAGACAATTGGTCCAACAAATAAGATGTCTTATGATACCGTCACCTGTTATAGTAATAAATAAGGTCCAAAAACTCTGAATATAAATAGTCTAAACAAAAGAGACAACTTGCTTATTTGACATCAAGCTATTTGTATATACAAACAAAAATTTCTTTACGTCTTTAGCCACAAAAAAATGAGTTTTTATGTCATATAAAACGTAAGCTAGTCCCAATCAAAATAATACTTCTTGTAAACTCTGAAGTTCATGTAACCAAGTCTATAATCTCTATTGGGTGAGGTAAAAAAGTTGTGATCTTCTGTAAAATGATAATTGTGTTGTTTTCTTTTAGGCTGTTAAGCCGTAGCTAGAGTTTGACAACCCTTGACGTTGTGTCCAAACTGTAGTGGACATCTTCAGAAGGATATTTTTAGTTTTAGGAAACTATAGTTTAATAGCCCAAGAACGAACAACATGATACATCAAAATATCGACTAAAAACGCCTTCGCGCTTATTACTATAAAATCCTTAAAAACAACGACTTTGTTATTTTGGGATTTTACTTTCGAACAATATATTGACTTAATAATGTAATTTAATTGAAACGAACCGACCAGTAACGAAGCGTACTTCCTCAACATGATACCAATCGCCCCAGATCGCTCACATAAACAAACATAAAATTTAGAATCTCGTACCCACTACATTGTCCTGATTAAATATCTAAAGCTTTACAGAGACAGTATTATAGTACATTATCTGTTGTCTGAAATATATTTAGATTTTTTTTCTAAAAACTAAACATCAAGAGTTAACAAACTCGAAACATCACCTAACAGTTTAAGAATAAATAAGGCAATGCATTAGATTGTCATTTTTTACGGTCACTCTTTAACAATCTCCACAATGTTTGTATAACAACGATGTAAACTGAAAACTTAGTTTGTTAAAACAATGCCCAACCAGTTGTAGACGTTTGTAAGAGCAAACTGTACAAAATCTTTGAATATTTGGTTACATTTATATCTTAGTAATTTCTATAATAGATAAATAATAATTGATATACAAGTAATCGATAAAAGCACTGAATAGGAAATGTTAATTTTTTTATCTGCAAATTTACAACCTACTACATGTTTATAAATCAAATGTAAAATATCTTGAAAAGAAGTTTATCCATAGGTAATACACTGGAATTTATTAAACCAAAACTTCCGACTACTGTCTTTTATTTTTCATAGATTTGTTGGATAGTCCAAATATTAATTGGTTAGAGTGTTTACATTTAATAATGTGCAATCTACTGACATTTTGTATTTATGGAAATTATAGGTCTTTATGTATTGTAAGCTATAACACATACTTTGGGAAATTTGTTATCATATTAAAGATTTTTGATTTTTTTGTCTATAAAATTTTTGTTTGACAATTTCTTAGATCCAGATTAGTTCATAGAATTGCTACGTTGTCAGAGAATATAGTTGTCATAATGCGCTTCGTAATCGGTAAATATAATATGCAGATTAGTTATAAGTTCTATTCTAGTACGCCGCCCTGCTGTACTCCTGATTGTATTAAATAAGAGTCAGACAAAGATTTGTTGAATTTGACTTTCAAATTTCGGTTCTTTATGTATAATATAAAGCTGATCAGATAAAATTTTCTTCAACTTATATATAATTATAATAAATCCCCGTAATAGGCCACAAAAGCCCTTTGGAATCGAAACAGGATAGGTTGCTACTACTACGTAGGTTGCTACACAAGCCTAGGGTACACGTGGTCAGCGCTACGTAGCGACCTATTATTATCCCAAAGTTTTACATCCAGGTACTCACTTATTGCAGTCTGAGTCAGACTGGGTCGTAAAAATACTAGTGATCGAATTGACAAGAGCGAGATTCAAACCCGCATGTCTAGGTTTCGTAATTTAAAGACCTATGCATTAGACCACTACGCCTCTACCTTACCACATCGGAAAATTGTCAAGTGTCTAAAAATAAATTACTGCACACATTTTTATTTGACATTTTATGATAATGTTATAGTCTGAAATGTTTACTTCTGAAGCTAAACTGGTGTTTGTAGGTAGGGCTTTTTAAATTTTGTTAGAGAGAATATTTTTAATCATTTTAGGTAAGAGGTTTATCGATATGTAAGATAATACTTTAGTTTGCCTTTTTGGTTTGATAATCATTACGTAAGTGCCGTAGATTGATATAAATCATACTTAAAACAACAATTATTTTCTTGCTATTAAGTTATACTCAGGCGTCTTGTAAGAATCTTGCAAGAATTTTTTTTAGTAAACGGCTTCTTTCGGTGAAAACAGCTGTATTGGCAGGGACAATTGATACAAGACATCAAAATATGTTTGCGCTATAATGTCATGTTATGCAGAAACTTCACCTTTGAACAGCATCGGAATCGTCTATCTGTTGTATTTCTTTGGTACCTTATATAATAAGTGATCTTTTAACATTAGCTTAGTGATTTCTTAATTGACCTTTTTTATGTATAATATTAAATTGTTCCGTTATTTTTTGGAGTTCGTTGCCATGAGGTTTCTTATAGTAATTTAGTAAAATCAACATTATTTTCTCCATCACGAGAAGCTATTTTATATGTAAACTGTCCAAATAATTTTCAGTTGGTTCGTTTAGAATACAGAGGCAGCACTGTAATCGGAGTTTAGGTCGCGATTTGACTCTATCATGCTTTCTATCGTTCTATTCAATAATCCTTTCATAATGGCAAAAAGCAAAAGATTCTTGGGATTTGAGTTGTGCATCGCAAATCATTGAAATTAGTTATCCTGATTATAATATTTATTAGTAATTAGAATTTCTTCAGAGCAGCTGATTTTGACATATTTATGGTATTGGTATGCTTGCAAGAAGATCAAGTGACTGGTTTTGATATATTTCAGGCTTCTTATTTCTTAGTTGCATGATATTAAACACATTGTAATCCGCCCGGGTACATTTACGGCTACTGCTTCAAGATTTAAAAACGTGAGTCTTAAAAAGTAATTTGACATACATGTAGTTTAGTTTTCGATTGCACTATCAAATAACACTGACATACTTTAAATCTACGTTAAAGATACCAAAACTTGAAGTTTACCTTTTTTATTACATCAATACGGTTTGCGGTTTCAATATGGCATCAATCAGGTTGTACATCCGATCCGTTTTAAAGTTGTCAATAAAAATTTTATTATAATTTGTCAAATTGATTTTATGTGAATTTGATCAAAGAATATTGATTTCACACACACAACTCTAAAATAAAAATTCTAATATTCATAAAATTGCAAATAAGACTCCTAAGTTAAAGAAGATAGTAGGAACGTCAAACAATATCCCATTATCGAAAGAAAGCTTAGTAGTGGTAGTGAACTCAGAATAAATTATAATATAAGTAAGAAGGTTCTTAAAGTATATGAGAAAAGTTTAAAAATTTTTCCTAGCGAAGTTGTTAAACAAACAATATTCTCAGACATTTGTGCATAAAATTAAATTCAGGATAGGATTAAAATTTTCGAGACTCAAGTTGTACCAAACAAAAATTCAAAGTAATATTTTACATCGCAATCCTGCTAAATAATAAAACTAATTATTATAAACATTTTAATTACATTGCTAATTAGGATTACCGTAAATGTAAATTAAGGGTAAAATTTCCACAAAAATGTCTTGTTTGATGAGCCATATGTAAGTACGATTTAAAAAAACACCCCTTTTATCACTCCTGGAAGAATAAAAGTTGAGATATGTCATAAAAATGTCACATTTAATTTAAGCCACTAGACAGCTCAAAATGTAAGTCTGTTAAATAATACTAATCTGTAGTGACCAGAATCTTGCAAATGGCCATAAGCATCGAATAATTTTCAAACAGATAGTTTAGGTAGGCAAAGTCGTTGTGCAAAAACTAATGGACATATATTTTCTCTTATTTGACATTAGAATAATTAAATATCTTATAACATTAGTTGGTTGTTAAGTCATTTTAAAATAAATATAGACTGTTAAAAAATATAGTTATCATCTTGCAATCATTTTCATGTCACCAGATTTTGCCAAATTTTAAGGACATTGAATATTACCTGATTATGTTATAGTAATATAAATTGCTTTTCTTAGAAATGCGCTAACACACAATAGGTAATATAGTTCTTTGTAGATAAATATTTCTTATGATTGTGTGGAGTTTTCTTAGTAAGGGACCTAACTAAATCAATAAATAACAAATAACGCAAAAAGCCATTGTTAGGTTTACCTGCTTTTAAAATGCAAGTCAAATAAAAGCTCTGGACTACAATTTGTTAGAAAACTAGATACCAGTGAATTTCCCTCAATAATTGATTACAACAAATTCTATTGATGAAATGTTAAAATTGTAGAAGACTATATTTACGGGTTATAACATAATCTGCCCTGTCTCGTGAGAGCTATAAACATAATACCTTTCCACAGGATACAATTTCGTGCGTTTTATCGTTAATGCGCACTTTCAATCAATACTTCGTACGAATATTTTGACTCTCGACTTACAGCTTTTTGAAAGGTTTCTTGTAGCACGCTTTAATTTACTTTTTATTGTTTTAAAATGCTTTCATAAATACAAAGAGCACAAAATACATCAGAACAAAGGAACGTGGATTAAGTTTAATCTACGTTCTATTGCCATCCTTTTATAATTTTTATTATTTTTCTTACTATACTTTTATTATATTTACAGAGAGAATTATTTACCTAAAATTGTACTAATAATTTTCTAGTTTTCTTAGTGATAATTAAGGACTACATATTTTAAACTATTTAATTTTCATAAATTTGTTTGTGTTATTCAGTATATAGAATATGTCGAAAACGAATAAATCGGTAAGCACCACTAATGTACCTTAAACACAAGTTTTAGAATAATACTGTACTGTTTTTTGTTGCCCTTAATATTCCTCATCCGTTTCGGACGTTGGAACTTAATATGACAATTTTCACTTTCTCGACAGCTTTACTAAAGATGTTAAACAATGTTACATAGCCACAAGTGTCTCTTCCTGTTTTATTCTCTTCTACTTTTCACTTTACCCTGCAATATTAGCTGCAGTACACGATATTTGTCGTTCTTTATTAAGATGACCAAAATAATAGAGATTACGTTGTTTGATAATAATTTACTTCTGATACTGTATTCTCCTTAATATCTTGTCGTTACTGATATGGTCTGTCTATGATATGCGAAGAATGTTGCGATATGCCCACATCTCAAAAGCTTCTAACTTTTCCAGCAGCACCTTAGTGAGGGTTTAAGTCTTCATGATGTACAGCAGAATTGGGTAAATGTAACAATGCAACATTCTCATTTTTAGAGACAAGTTCAGATCTCTGCTGATAAACAGACCTTTCATCGCCATAAATGCCAATGAGTACTCGGTTGACTTACGGAATAAGGACGTGTCGATCGCCGCTCTCTTACCTTGGGAGCCGGTCGAGTGCCATTGAGTGCACGCGTAAGATATCTAGGTCACAAAGTTCAAGTTTAATATATAAATTTTTATCGAAACTAAATTTATAATAATATTACGAACTGGAATGCAATAAAATGTTTTCTGTAGGGGCTATACCCGGTCCATTCAGCAACCTTTCGAACAACTGGAACAATCCACAACTGATGCAGAGTTAACCACCGCCAATGCTCAACTACTTATATCGGCTAAGTCAAACACCATTTAATCAACACTTTCCTCCCATGTACCAAAATCAAACCTCAATGTATCCACCAATGCCTACTTTAAACCCCATTTTTAAAGACGCCCACTTTAGTAATACTCAAACAACAGCATTCTTTCAACTCGCTTAAACCAGCCATAATAATAATAATGATGATAATGAAAATATAAATACCAACAATAACAAACATCTCTGGCAAATCACTAATAGAAAAAGATTATCAAAGCAACCGAAATTATAACTGCAATTAACACATCAAACGCAATGTCCAAAATGTAAATAATTCTAACAAAACTAACTCGAAAACCTCAAACCTCAGCCCTCCGCCTGTATCCATCTACAGAGTGTCTGACAACCTAAACAAAGTAATTTAAGATAAAATATTTTATTCTACATCGTTATCTAACAACACGGTAAAGATAATCACTAAAACCATCGATGCATACAGGAAACTAATTACTCGCCTCAAAAAAATATTGTGCACCATACTTATCAGATCAAATAAGGAAGAACTTACCGAATCGTTATACACGACCTACACCACTCAATTCCCCCAAACTAGGTAAGAAATTTAACAAGGATCCGACATAGAGTAAACAAGAAGCCACTGCCAATTTTTTTCGTAGATCTTGAATTTGAGCCTAACAACAAAGATATTTATAAAGTAAAATTTATCCAAAATACCAAAATCAGAATTAAATCACCCCGAATCAAGAACAACATAATACAATGTATACGTTGCCAAGTATATGGACACTACAAGGCCTGCTGCACAAAGCTTTATAAATGCGTCAGATTCGGAGAATCCCATGACAGTAAAAATTGCAAGAAAACTAAGTAAGTTTCCGCTATATGTGCTTTGTGCGCGGCGATCATCTTGCCAACTATAAAGGCTGCACTGTATACAGAGACCTACAAATGAGAAACAACAAACATTGACAATCAAATATCAGAATACCTGTTATCAATACCAATTTAACATCTTCCATCAACCACCCATCAGTCCGTGTATAATCCACTCCATAAAACTCTAACTTACTCACAAGTTGCAGCTACAAGAACTAACAAAGACAAACTTACCATCTTTCTGGACGAATTTAAGAATATGTTTTCGCAATTGTTAAATTAAAACAGCATAATATTAAACATGCTCATTACAGTTATTAATAAATTAACACAATAATGACTAACTTTATAAGAAAATCCGCATGGAACTCAAACACATTCTTAAAGTAACCCTATTTTTAAACACTAACAAAATTGATATATTACTTATTTTTGAAAGCCACCCTACATTTTGCATAGAAATAAAAATACCACACTATAATATAAATTGTACTATGCAAATCATCCGGACATAACAGTACATACAGACTCAGCAATTCTAATTAGATCTGCAGTTGATTATTACCAGTTATCGTCCTATATAACAAACAAAATTCAGTGCGCTCTGGTACAAGTAAACATGATGCCCTGGTCATTAACCAATGGAGCTATCTATTGCTCTACCTAAGCATACTATTTTATCCGATGAGTTTCAAAAACTTTTACTCCCACTCAAACATTGCTTTCTAGTAGCCGGAGACTGGAACTAGAAGCACACTACATGGGGTTCCACATTAACTTCATCCAAAGGACGAGCATTTTTGTCGGCGAGCCAATCTACTGTTCATCGCACCTTCGTGAAATCCCTGATTTGCTGAACTTCGCTGTTACTAAAGGCATTTTTGATAGATACACCAAAGTTGAAATTAACTTTTATCTATATTCTGATCACTCGCCCATAATAATAATGTTAAATACTAATATTATATGGAAAATAAGCTATCCCTTTAAACCACAAAACTCCAGTTCGTGCTAAATAGCAAAGAACCAGAAATCTTCAACACAAGACTATGCTAAACAATTTAACTCACCGAGTTCGTGATGCTATCCAAGGAAACAGAAATGCAACATTCAATTACTATATTTCTACCCTATCACCAGAAGATCACACGACCTGAAGAGTGACTAAAATGCTTAAAAGACCTATTATCCAAATACCACCATTAAGAAAACCTGATCGAAGCTGGGCACGATCAAATAAAAATAAATCAAATACCTTCGGGGAACATCTGGCTCAAATTTTTACCCCATTTGACTCTAATATCAATTTTAACACAGAAATTGAGAAACATCTCGACTCACCTGGGTAATTATTGCTACCCTTGAAGCCAATTTCACCAGCTGACGTACACAGAGAGATAAATTGGCTAGTTCATTCAAGCCCTCGGCTATGATATTAAAGTAGGAAATATATTAAAACACCTTCCTAAAAAAGCAGTAGTACTCATCACAACAATATAAAACCGCATGCTTGCTACTTCCCCACTCTAGGAAATTCACCGTAATTACTATGATTACTATGCTTAGCAAACCTGCACAAATTACATCCTACCGACCGATAAGACTGCTACTTTTATTATCAAAAACATTATTATATAAAGTCATCCTAACACTTAAATGGTCCTACGGGATTGAACTGTGGGGATGCAGTAAGCCATCCAACACTAAAGTATTGCAGTCTTTCCAATCGAAGACATTACGCATTCTAACTGATGCACCTTGGTATGTCAGCAATCAAACCCTCCACCACGACCTCAAAATCCCATTCATTTCGATAGTTATCAAGAGTTATGCAGCCAAGGTCAAGTTGCGCACCTTAAACAATTTTAACCAGCTCATTACCAACCTCTACCCTCGCCAGCCCTTGAATAGAAGATTGAAGAGACAATGGCCAGAAGATCTTATTGAGTAAATCGTGGAGACCCGTCAGTGGATGGTGCCCTACTCATGTCAAATACGTAAATTTCAACTAATTTACTTATTACTTTATAACAAAAGTAGATTGTAAATTCGCAATTGTAAATAAATAAAAAAAAATATTCGAACATCTACTGCTATACAAACTCAAAGATATAACACCTCCAGAAGAGCTAATTCTTACTCACCAGTTTGGCTTCTGCAAAGGACATTCAACTATCCAGCAATGTCATAGAATAGTCAACCACATCAAAGATACATTCGAACTGTGTGCATCAGTATTCTTGGATATCCAACAGGCCTTTAGCAAGATATGGCACGGCGGGTTGTTATATAAAATTAAAAGAAAACTACCTCACATAATTTTCCTCCTCTTAAAATCTTAGTTAACACAAAGCACTTCCAAGTTTAATTTGAGGGTATACTTTCAATCTATCAGACCCTCAACTCCGGCATATCGCAGGGAAGCGTTCTTGGTTCCTTCTATACCACAGAGAACACCTTAATTTATACGTTCGCAGATAAAACTGCAATAATGTTATCTGATGCCGATCCGGATCAAGCATCTGAAAGATTTCAGTCACACCTAGACCATCTTGAAAATCAGTTCGATCAATGACGCATTCAAGTTAACAACAACAAACCAATGCAAATTAGTTTTACCAATAAACACCCCACATGCCCTCCAGCCACCATATACAATCAACTCACCTCAGTAAAAACTGAGGTGAAGTACCTAGGACTTTACTTTGACCAAAGATTGATCTGGAAAGCCCACATAAAAGCCCAAAAATTACAGTTTAACCTAAAAGCAAAAAGGTATATACTATCTGATTGGACGCAAATCGCAGGTGACTCTAAAAATTAAACTAATATATAATACCTGTATGGTTCTACGGAATCGAGTTATGGGAATGCACTAAGCCATCAAATACCTTAAGTATGCTAGCTAACGCACCCTTGTACATCAGCAACCAAACTCTTTATCACGATCTCAAGATTCTGTTCATCACAGAAGTCATAACTACTCATCATGCTACTAAAAGCAAAAACTGCACACTAAATCACACAAATTAACTCATTGACGACATCTACTCCCACCAACCACCACTTAGGAGACTGAATGGACTATGGCTGGAAGACCTCACTGAATAAATCCTGGAGACCGGCCAATGGATAGCGCCTGCTCGTATCACCCAGCAACCCGATCAAAAAATTTATTTATTACTCTGTAAAACTGAGAGTAGATTGTAAATTAGCAATTGAACCAATAAAAAAATGCTAATCGAGCTACGAATTTCTATTTACGGCTGCCAGTCTGCATGTACTATAATGCCCAGGTAAGTATACTTTTACTATACGCACTCTACAGGAGTGTTTAGTAAAGTGAATATGCCCACCGTGGAAGGTTTATGTTGACAGTCATGTATTTAGTTACGGATGTATGCAGTGTAAGATCATATTTTTCGCTAACTCAAGTGATATTATACGATAAGCTTTGAAGTTCTTCCAATAAACTTGCAATCACTACAGCACCATTGGCAAATCTGAAGTTATTTATTATTTTACCGTTTACCTTTATACCCCCGACACATTTATTTATTGCTTTGTAAAAGATTCTACCCGAGTAGAACTGATAAAACACGTTCCTAATGTTCCCTCTCTTAAATTTTTATCGTGCTTTTGTAGCTATGTAATTTAAATCTTGATCGTTACTGTTTGGATTCACAAGTTTGATATTATTATATGTTTTCTGTCTATACCAATTTATTTTAAAACATTTAAAAGTTTTTTTTATATATTTAACGTGGTAGAAAGCGTTTGAACAATTTAAAAAATAAATACAGACATCATGCTTTACCTTTCTGTAATGCTGGACAAACACTTGCAATGGAGAAATGGCTTTCCTTGTACCAAACCCGCTTTTAAATCCATATCGTCTTTTTAATACTACAGACCTATATTTAAAATAGATACGTCGATCTATAATTTTTACTTTCCTTATCTTATAATAAGGAAAGTAATGTAATCGGTGGAAAATTTGACCTACCCAGTTTTTCACATTTCTGGACGAAATATAGCCTCAGGACACCAAAAAAGTTGGTTTGGGCCATTGGTTCGTGTGTGTGTGTGTATGTGTATGTATGTGTGTGTGTGTGTGTGTCTGTCGGTCTGTCAGAAAACAAGATATTTCGAGAACCGTAAGAGCTAGAGACTTAAAATTTGATATGCAAGTTACTTGTAGGTAGGGGACGGAGTGTGAAGCTTTTGGTAAAAATCGGCAGAGTCGTTTGGTCGCAAGGTCGCAAAATCGGTCGCAAAGCGGTCGCGAATCTAAACGGTTGAAGATACAAAAAATTCATAAGAATAAAAATGATTTGTTATCATGAGATAAACATGAATTTAAAATAAAAGTTGGTAAAATAGGAACTCGAAAAAAATTAAAGCTCAGGATTTTTAATATACCGGGTGTTCATAAAATGTTTCGGGAAATTAATATGAAGGGATAGATTAGACCGAGACGAACAAAAAATTACAATGAAATTTTTTGATCTGAGATCAAATAAATAAGTTATAGCCGATTAAAAATTAATTAAACGGACCAATCACAGCGCGCTTGGAGAGCTTCCGGTCCGACTGCGGGAGCACGGAGGGGAGCGCTTGGCCGCTAGGAGGGAGCACGCAGACGATAATGGGGAAGGCTGTGCAGCCGAGCTCGCACGGTTACCTTCAGTGGCGTAGCAAAATTTTAAGTACGAGTCAATTATTGTCTTGAACTGTTTATTTTAATCAGCTTTCGAGTGTTGGACTCACGCCTCGTCCTTTTTTAAAATAACAAGTTCCGGGACGAGAGCAGCGCAGGGCTGAGACGATAGACCCGGTATAATATATAATAATAGGATAAGGAAAGTCGTGTGATGTTCACACCAGATTTTTATAAATGCTTTGGTTACACGATTTATTAAGATGATAAGTCTGTAGTCGTTACAAATTTTTCCATATGTCTTAGAAAGGGACATAGACATTAATTCCAATACGTCCCAAAATAAGTTTCTAATATTATATATTATTTAGCACAGAAGGCAAATTCATAGTACATCCACATAACTTTTAACATTTTTCCATTACTACCACAATCAAAACTTAATGACTTGTTGTTTTTCAGTGAATAAATAGTACTTTCCACTTCCCTTTTAGAGCTATATGTCCCTTACATATATATTTCTTGTTCACTCTAAACTAATTTACACTACGTTTAATAAAAATTTAAATAAAAATTATTAGTTCGTAATATTAACTTTCCATGTAAAATATTTTTCCCACAGCTCTTAAATTGTTTATTTTGGAGTAATAGTCAAAGCATATTCATTGACAGATTAGGATTATATATGCATGCCTTTAGTTCTCTACTTTTATTGTTTAATACTATTTTTTCATTTGTTTTATAATTTAATCATCAACAATGTGGCAATGGAGGCACCTTCCCCCTCTTCATTTTGAAATCATTTTGAGGCAGGAGTACCTCTTAATAGACTGCGTAGTGCAGCCACCCGAAAAGATTTTGTGGAAGTGGGGCATCTAAAAATCGGACATATGGGTGGAAGCATACTGGATATGAGAATAGACCATATGGCGCAAAAATTTGCATTTAACTGAATTTTACTGTTAATATTATGTGTCAAAATTAATGTACTGAAACATGAAGTCGATCGGTGTTATTTGATTATTCTAGACTAATTATAATGTTTCCTAACCTAATACAGTACACACAAATAATATACAAGAGAATTTTGCAATCATAGCTGGAAAACTTTTTTTATAGCTTTCGTTGGCTATTTTATTGTTCTTTTAACTTTACACTTAATTAGCTTTGCATAGCAGTAACATTAAATAACCATTATACAAAGACAATTAGAAAAAACATTAGTTCGCGCATGCGTAAGGAGTAGGTGGGAGTAACGATAGCTGTCTTGTAGAGTTGTACGCAGTACAGATTGTGTTGACGTTTACTTATCCGTTACACTATTTGAAAATTAAGTCTGCCAAAGAAAATCCCGCAAAGAATATGAAGTGCAAAGTTACTTCTCGTAACTTTCCGGACCGTTTTCTACGAGCTAGTAGCAGAAAATTTGGAATACTGCAAGTTCTGTGCTGATTAGGTACCATTTCGATCTACGGAGATCTACACATCAAATGGTTCTGTTTTAGACTTTTCCCCTGTTATATCGAGGAAGAAAAATAATTTTTAAACAAAATTGTGACTAACAATAAGGCCCGGGTGTTGCATCATTTTGACGATAGCATTGCACTTACAGGGTGGCTTAATTCCAAGGTGGGAAAATTTTTGTACGACGTTATGTCAATTGCTTCAAATTACATGACGAATATATCAAAAAGTAAATCACTTTTGTAGGTTTTTAATGTGTATAACAAAAATTCTGCATCTACACGTGTCCGTCATTAATAACCATACAGTGGTTTCTTTCCGAATTGCCTTCGTATATCATCATAATTAATTTCTAATAAATACAATATTACTAATAAGTTCAGGTAAACTAACAACAACAAAACTAATTTCATTTTGCCTTATTACGTTATTGATTTATAAAAATATTACAGTTTACAGCATAACTTAATAAAAAGAGATCTAAAAAACAAAAAATGAAAAATCAAAAAACGAAATTATTATTCATCAATAAAGTAACTGAAGAAAATATAATATAAAAAAAATGTAAAAGTCCGTAACACACTACTTCTAATATAATCTACTGAAAGCTTCCAGATAAATTTTCTTAGAATCCAATCTAAGAGTTCGTTGCAGCAACGAACATGTACTGCAGAAAAATAGAGGAGCTTTTTAAATTTAGTTTAAGGCGTGTGCCTGACGTTTACGTGTATTACGTGACTTCGGTGAGTCCGGCAGGCGGAACGTGAATTCTTTACTTTAAGGGTGAGAAGCAACAGCATTTCCGATTTAAAAGGCTTAAAACTTCTTTGTGCGGCTGCAGAACTCATAAATATGGTCTTGTTTGCAAGTAGTTGCTACACCTACAATTATACTTGAACGTAAAAAAATGTTTCATTGGTAATGTAGCAACTGAAAGCTCGCAGTACCTTGAATTACGTATTCTTTAAAAATATTTACTCTGGAATGATGTTGCGAATGTTTAGTATGTGTTCAATAACTTACTTCTGATATTTACGGCTCTGTAAGAAATTGTAGCTAAAACTAATGTGATATCCCTGCTGTATGAACGTTACTGTGCATAACTCACCGATTTCAAACGCAAGCCGTCTAGTCTGCATGTTTGGTATTCGAATTTTGAGAAGCAGATAGCGTTTATAAATACTATGAACCACAAAAGGCATGGAACATTTAACAATGCGATCATAAATTGAAATCAAGTTTTTTATGAAAAAAAATGCGTTACGACGGACACTTTTGCTATATTAAGCTCGTAAATAAAATAGCCAACATTGCACTCCCACATTATATTTATCTAAAATAGAAATGCCGTCTTTCCAAAGCAGTACCATTTCTGACAACAGAAAAAAATTTGAAACTCATGACATTCAGTGGTATCTGTATGTATGGTAATACAACCAACTCGAGAAATAAACTAGATATTATACAGCAAGCTTCTAAAAAGACGAGAGAAGATTGTATAGATATAATATCCAAAACAAAATATTTTTCAAACTAAATACAACCCGCTATTGATAGGTTAGAATACTTCATTCGAAAACATTCACGTTATTTGATATCTTGTTACAAAAAGAAATTAGTTTTCGGACACATACATATAACTAATAATATAACTGGTTATAGTATAGGATGTTTACTCGTTAATGAACCCAGCATTTTTAAATAATTTGATGGGGGGCCTACTTCATTTTGGCAACATTTTGATGATATAATATGTACTGGACATGATGTCACGCCATATTTTGGAATTGATTTGCAATGTCCGGAATGTGGCTCTATCTTGCTAAAAATATTCAATAGAATGTTCCTCATTGTCTAATTAATTTACAAAGCCGTAAATATTTTTATATATGCAGCTATTGTGATGGTTGCATCGAAGAAGAGAATACCAATTTATACTACCGGAACATTCCACACCAAACAGTAATCTATTTTGAATAATAGGAGCTCCTTATGTATTGCGCGGAGATTTTTACAAATACAAAAATTTTTAGAATTATATCATCCCGTTAGGGAATGACCGTTCAAGGACCACATGTGATCTAGAATGTCAGATTGTCCTAAAACAATGTTTGAGAACATCAACTGTATGATACCATTTTTTTACTTGGTCAAGCTTTTTTAATTTGTTGATTTAATAATACCTAAATGCTAAATTCGTCCGGTATAAGTCGACCTTCAAACTGTACCAACATTGTTGTTGATGTAGCTTGATCAATTCTATTTTGCAATAAGTGTAAAAATTAACACTTTGTTTCTCCATCTAAACAAACAAATGACAGAACAAAATAGCGTAGAAGTGTGCCAAGTTTGAGATAGGTTGAAGAGACATGCTGGGTGGATGACCGCGTCTTTGTATTGCAATAACTAAATTCCACACTATATGTGCATTATTCTTTATTTTAAACGCAGACATGCTTATGTTTATTTAAATTACGTTTCAATATACTTATTGCACAACTTACTTGCTTGCTTATCCACGACTTCTTCTACATTCGGTGTAGAGATAATAATTCTTCAACTATTTTTCAGTTCCATTTCCTCTTGGTCCTTCTCGGCTTCTTTTTCCCCGGTCTACGTTTCCCGTATAGTTTTCACCACTTTATTATCGCCCATTCTTATTAAATGCTCGAACTGCCTCAAATGTATTCCAACTTTTTCTATTATATTTTTTATTTTTAAATTTCTTGATATTATCTCACTCCTTATTTTGTCGATTATTGACACGCCTACTATTTTACGTACAATTTTTATTTCATACGTAATAATTTTATTTCTCAAATAGTCGGTCAGTGCCTTCCTTCCATAAATGAGTATTGACGACTAAATAAATTTTGTTTTTGTTTTCTTTGATATTTTCTTTTTAATAAAGAATTTATTATATAATACGAGTGCTTTATTACCCGCTCTCAAACGAAAATTTTCTATCGCTTGCGGTTCCGGAAATATAATACCTCGGCCGCGTCTGCCGCCAAGCCAGAATTTGTCATTCGGAGGCGCTCGGGTCGGCACGGAAAGGCACGAACGATTTTTGCTATGAGTTGGACTTTGACCTGTGTGACAGCAGCAGTACTCATAATTTTTTTATATATATAATTCTGTATAATTTCATTACTCGATTATATTTGTTATTTCATTTAGTCTGTTCTGCCACTCGGTACTTGTTCCAATTCGATGCTTCCTACGAATATCTTTCTTTTAGTTTTCATAATTTTTTTAGTATTTTGTCTTATTACAAATATCCATCCATTTGTTGATTTCTTTGTTCTAAATGCTGTTTGGCTGTTGCTTAGGATACTTTCTATTTACCTTTTAAGCCTCGCTTCAACCATTCATTCGTAAATTTCAAAAGCAGTACATAACATGGATGTGCAGCTGTAATTATGACAATTTGCATAATTTTTTTTATAGATTGGGGAAATTATTGTCTTTCTGCAGTCTGAAGGGATTCTGTTTATTAACCAGACTTGATATATTAACGTGTGTAGTAGGAGTAATATGCTTTCCTCTCCCATATATTTTAGCATCTCTGGTCGTATCTCGTCTACTCGTAGAGCCTTTTGAATTTTCACTCTCTCTATTATATCATTTACTTTTTTTATTTTCATTTCTTCTTTTTCCACTTTTTGTTCTCCCTTCCTATCTGAAGGTTGTTGCCCTCCTTCTTCATTTCTTAACAGTTTCTTATAGTACTCATTCCATCTTTCCATTATCTTAACATACACTGTGCCCTTCTTTACTTTCCATCTGTATTTGAAAGTCTTTCTACGCATTTTTTCTTTGCCTTCTTAATCAGTATTTTTACTTTTTCTTTCCAAGTCTAGTATCCTTCGTAGTCTTTTTTACTTTTATTATTTTCTAAATATTTAATCTACGATTTATTCTTTCTGTTAACATCTTCCATTATTTTGATATTTTATCTGTTTTCTTTTATTAGTGTGTATATTTTTTCTACATACTTCTACTGTTGCAATTTTAATTATATTTTCAAATATTTACCGGAATTTCTCGATGTTTCTAATTTTTAATTGATTGTGTTGAAGTCTAGCTCCTGCTATTTTCTCCGATGTTTAGTCTTTATTTTTTATGTTATAATTTGGATGACTTTATGCTTAAATATTCTATCTTTTCTTTTTGCTTTATATTATTACCAAGTAATGAACACTGTCTGCATTATATCGCCTCTTTACTTTTAACACCCGTAACCTTTCCAAAATTCTTTCCTGTAATTGGAAGATCTGTTATTAACTTTTCTCCTTCCTCGGCATCTCCCGCATATAATTATAAATAACCTTGTGCTGAAAGTGCGTGTTTCTTACCAACATATTATTTAATTTACAAAAATCTATAATTCTTTACACATTTGTGTTTTTTATTTTCTCACCGTACCTTCTAACGCAGTCTTTTGTTCCTTTGGAGGCAGTTACCTTCTTTTCAATTCCAGTATCCTACAAGCATTAACGTATTTTTCTCCCTTTAACTTCCGTTTGTAATGTGGTCCAGAACTTTTCTATTTCCATATTTGCTTCATCCTCGTTTGGTCCGTTCACTATTATATTCTGTTTCAATTATTTTCATTATTCTTTTCATTATACACTTCCATTCTCTCCCACTTTAATAATTTTTTTTAAGTATAATACATTCTATTTCCGCTTGTAAATGCCGGTTTCTCTGTGTTCCTTTATATAATTAGTAAATGTCCTCTCTCTAGTACAACTATCTCTTCTCCTTCCCTTTTTGTCTCTCTCTGTACCGCTTTCTTCTATGATGTCGGTGAGTTCCAGTTATTTTTTCTTTTCCTATTCCTTGGACATTCAGAATTTCCAGTTTCCATAATTATTTTCTAAATTTTTTGTTTTTATAATAATTTTGGTTAATATATTCGAAGAAAACAAACCAAAAAACTTTCAAAGGTTAAAACAATGAAATGTCTGCTAATGGATTTAATCATTTAGAATATTTCCAAACATGCATGCATACTAAAACAGTTGGATGATGTCCAACGCCTGTAACATCGAAATTAAACACATACGTACCATAGCTTTGTTACTAAAATTGCATATTAACCACGATTCTGCCACTTGGTTTTCATAAAGAGTGTACACGATGTGGCTCCAAATAACACATTGAATTGGCACATATTTAATCATTTATTAAATAAATTCACACAACAAAATACAAAGCAAAGACATTAAAACGTACAATTTTCTGAAAATTTAATGTTCAAACTTTTCTTGGTTTACACTGAACTAAATGACCCATTATCTTGTAAAAACCATATTTTTTTAGTTTCGTAAATAATTGTGCCCAACAAAAAAACGAATATGTACAAAACAAATATATTGTATCGTTGCCCATAATTATCGGATCACATCATTATTGTTTAGATAGTTGAATGTTTCAGTAGTATGCAACATATTTTTGGAACTTTTAATTATTTTTTATTAATACTAACATCATTTTGTAAATTTGCATTTTATAATTTTAAAAATTATTATAAATATGCATTATGTGCAGTATCAAAAAGGAAATACAAACTAAAGAACTCCCATTACTATATCACTATATCACTATATTACTTTATTTTATAGATTTATCGAATTACTTAGTGAAAAAGACACTTACCAAATAAATAAAAATTAATAAACATTGTATAGTTATCAAAGTCTCTAAGGGTATGGAAAGTTATGTTTCTGATGTTTCTCTCGAATATTTGTTCTAAAAAATGCAGGAAAAATTTCCTTTGAATCATGTATATAAAACTACATTTTAATTTTATTTCCACCACAAGTCTGCTAGTTTTGTTGCAGCAGAAGAAATATTTTTGTAAATTTTCTTCTTTAACAAACATTAAATAGATAAATTAATAATTGCGTTAGTTTCTTTTACAGCTTTTCTGCATACCATCAGTTGAAAGTAGACAGAAAGATTAATTTGCAACAACATCAAAGTTGTGGGTATTGATTAATTCAATTTTTTACTTGCTTAAATTGCTGAACCTAAATTCGGTAAAAGCAAAATATATCTATCTATTATGAAATGTTACTAATGGTATAATTTGTTTTATTTTTGCTATTAAATTTTTTGTGTTTAAAAACTTTGCCAAAATGTAAGTCAAGTCGGCTTTGATTTTAGTATTGCTGTTTATTAAGATATAGTCCAAATGTTTGAGTAAGTTTAATGTTTATGAACGGGGCAAGTAATACGTTGTATAAACCGACATTTAGAAATTACAAGGATATTCTTCAGGACCTATCGAAAAGAGGAGATGGATAGAAAGACAAAAATAAAAGTGAAGCCCAAGTTTGCCAAAACAAGATAACTCACAAAAATATAGAAAAGCATGATGTGTCCTTTCAAGTAACATAAATGGGATTGCGCCATTTGGTGAGTAGAAAAAATAAAATAAGTTAAAGGTTAAAGTAGAATGTACTTTAAAATTTTATGTTTATATTTAAGATGTGAACTAGATGCTAACCTACACCCATTTAGTGGTAAATAAAAAATAAAATTAGACAACAAATCAATTACATAAAAATGCTTAAATCTGATGAAGTGAGTGAAATCCCATTGTCTAAGAAACATTTGTATCATAAAATGATTTTCGCTTGAAGTGTAAGTTAAAAGCTCAATTATTTTGATTGATTTGTCTAAAACATAAAGAAAGCAGCAAATTTTGAATATTTAATATTAAACTTTAGTAAAAGATTTGAGCATAAAACTGAACAACTATGTCTTAAGAAAAATTGTCCACATATAAACTAACTTCTCGATAAAACAAATTTTTGTTGAAAGAGCTTTAACAACGATTATGTTAAAGAAAAGATAAAAAGTACCTGAGTGTCTGAGCTTCAAGACGAAATGCATGATTACTGCAAAAACATTTTTAAACAAGAACGGTGTAATACCGTAAAGGAAACTTTCTACAACGGTGCGAAATCGTAACGGTCACTTCCGATTGCCGTTAACCGATTTGGCTGAAAATTAATCACATGGAAGGTACTGACCTAAGATGTGTGTTTGTAGTATTGATTTTAAAAGGAGTAAGGTAATGAAGCTAGCAATGCTTGATAAAGAAAATATATTCATAACTGTTACCTTATTTGGTATATTGAATTGACCAGGTCGTGGTAAACAAAAGCGGTGGTGTAATTGCAAGCTCCGGTACATAACATCTGAAATAGATTATGCCGCTCTTTTAGTCACGTCAGCGAGGAAATATTTGTGAGAGACTTGATTGTGGGTTATTATTTATTATAAATTATAACATCATATTAAATAGTATAACATAAATTTGATAAATAGCGAGCTTAGTTTGGTAAATATTTAATTTAAAAAAAGGGTAAATTCAAGCGTTTGACAACATGCGATATATAATACAAGTTATCTGCTAATAGTTAAAAAAAGAAAACTAAAATTGGTAGAACGATTAAAGATGCTGGAAAAAAGTGGGATATATTAGAAAGAAGAGAGAAGTGAAGTGTAATCAAGATAACCCAAATGAAATGGGAAGAACAAATTAAAAAACTTTTGGGCAACAAACTTAATTTAAAGGTGAATATAAACGAGATGTATGAGATAAAAACCAAAAATAATAAACGTTTCATAATAGTGCAACTGGGGGACTCAAACAGAAAATAAGGAATTTAGGAAAATTAAAAACCTCAAATATTTTTATATACCTTGATCTAACTTGAAATAGCGGAGAATACAGACAAAAATAGAGTAAGAGTACCAAAAAATAATTAAAGGAAAAAAATGTGTGGACTTGGGACAAGAAAGACAATGTACTTGTTGGAAAACAAAGGAACGGAAGTATTCCAAACAATTATTAATTAATGTAGAAAAAGAACGGGTAGCACTAACAGCAACGGGCAACGATGTACATGTAAACGACAAATGCAAAACAATTTTATAGACAGGTCAAATGAACGTTAGGACACTACGAATCCACTGATACGAAAAACGGGGTGAGTTAGTGTAGATGAAACGGCAGTGGTGAAATATCAAGTACGCAGTGGTCATATTAATGAATGCAACTACTAGAGACCTGTTGATACAGTAGAAACCAATTTTAGAAAGAATAATTATGCCAAAATTTAACCTGGGTAAGCAACACCTAACTGTAGTGCAATTCCTCAAGTAACAAAACTTGAAAAGAAAACTTCTATAAATTATTAAGACCTCAATACAAAAAGTTAACGCTAAATTTGCGACGGGGTGATCTAAACTAAAAATAGAAAATCAAGATTTAGAGTGTTATGAGCAGACATAATATGGGAAAAACAAAATTAGTGATCTACTAATAGAATTTTGTGGCACACGCGAGTTAAAGATAAGGTATATATAATTCAAGCACAAAGTTACATTTGTTTTACCTAATCAAGCGGTGGAAAATCAAATCAATCCTATATGCATAAGTAAAACATTAAAATAGGAGGGGGGCACAGGGATAAGACAGAGACCACTACTTATAAATTCCTAAAATTATGATAGAAATTGAAAACAAGAATCAATTATAATAGGAATACTAGATAATATTATAACATAGATGCAACTCAAGATGTTGATATAAAATAAATTCATCCAGAAATAGAAGATATATGGAAAAATTGTAGAAACTTCTTTACTAATGCATTTCTAAAGGTTTTAAAGCATAAATCAAGCCCAGAGAAAAAATAAATAAGCGAGAGTACTTTGAAATTAATAGAAAAAAAGAAATAGTTAAAGAGAAACAGACTATATTCCCGAAATAACAAGCAGAAAAAAACTTTTACAAAAAGAGTACAGGAAGAAAGGAAAAAATTAAAAAATCGTACAAGAAAGATAAGTAAAAATGTGTGGAGGGTGTAGGGAAAATGGCATAAAATGCAGCCGTTAAAGAAGATTTAAAAAAGCCGTATGCAAAAATTGACAGGCAAGGAAAGAACGAAAGCGGTCATAAAAGATAAGAATAAACACATTTTAAACACACTAAAACAACAGACAGAAAGGTGAATGGAGTATTTTACAGAAATTATGAAAAGACCATATAACTGAGACAGAAGCAAATTTGATGAAAAAAAAGTAAACGAGAATAAATGTTGACTCACTATCAATAGAAGAAATAATAAAAGCCATCAAGCAAACAAAGAGAGAAAACGCACTCGACATTGATCGGATTACTCCAAACATGTTGAAGGTAAATATTGAGATGGCACTCACAAAATATTGAAGGAAGGGCTAATATGCAAATTGCCTACAAAAGAGATCAAAAGAAATATTAGAACTAGAGAGGATTTATTGTACTAAATTCCGTAAACAAGATATTTTGCAGGCTTATTTTGAGTAGAGTGCTGGTGGAAATAGACATAAAATTACATAAAAAGCAATTCGATTTTAGATTGGGAAAGTCATGCAAAGGCCAAATAAACACGCCAAGAATAATTATAGAAAAGGTAGCGAAGGTGGGCCTAAGGATTAACCTAAAGAAGAAAAAATGTGCATAAATGTGGAAACACTAAGGCAACTAACTTTAAAAAGTAAAATAATAGAAAGTCTTAATAAATTAAAAAATTGAAAGATTTGATGATTAAAATAAACAAAGCAAAGAGTGAGCTTGTTCAAATAACATTTCAATTAAAACTAAAGTGCTACAGTTGAAACAGTTTCGTTAGATGGTTCCGAAATGTGGTTGGTCACCAATAAAATAAAACACAAGTTATAAACTTTAATAAACAGGTGCCTACACTCAATTTTAAAAATACGAAACGATGAGTTAATTGTAGGGATGGACACGACAGAGTAAAATGAACAACGAAATTAGAAAAAGAAAGCGTAGATGGTTAGGTCATACTCTAAGAAAATAAAGATTGGCACTATGTAGGACAACAATCAAAATCGTAACGCAAGAAAGGACGGAAAGAATATATCTTTTTCGTGAGTCCTGCAAAGGAATACTACTATTACTACTGCTACTATTTAGTATATGAAATTAAAGTTAATGTTTATTAATGTCCTGTAAAATGGTGGTGGTGCTTTTTGCACTTTATTTAGGTGTGTAAGCATTTTTATTTATGAATAACTAAAATAATAATAATAAAAATAACAATATTAAAAAAGACACAACAAATAGTAATAATAATAATAATGTTAACTACTAAATAAACAACAATTTAAGTAAAAGTCGAGTGACAATAATTACGTTGAATCTTAAGTTAAAGAACGTGACTTCTTCAATCTATAGCAAACAATTTAGCTGTTACAGTTTGTGTGGCGTTTTTAAATACCCAATAAGATGCTTAATAAGAAAATTTTCGATAGAATTATCGAAAAAGATCAGGAACTTTAAATCTGTATAAACCAAAACAGATAAAAAGGCTTAATACACAAAAATGTGCAGAATTTTTCTATCCTTTTGGGTCATACTATGTTTCGTCACCTATTGATCGTCATAAATTACTAACACTTTTGAGTGGCCATTGCAATATACCACATTGGTTATATTATTACTAAAAGGTATTATGAAGGGTGACGTGAATTACAGCTAACATAGAACATTATCTGCTCTTAAAGCTGATTATGTTTTTGACGCTCTATAAGATTACAGATTAAAATTTCCAAATACGATTTTAAGAACGTTTCAGAAATAACTGTGTTTATAAAAAAGGAAATAGTAAGGCCGTTTATTTAGTTTATAGTCTTAAAACCAGTTGATCAATTTTTTTGCATTGTGTGATTTAAATTACTAAACCAGGAATTTAAAAATATATGTATGCGTCTATTGCAAGAATTCCTCAATAGATTAGTAAAACAGCAAATTAAATATAATAAATCTGTTAAACATAAGGTAACCTATAAAATATTTATTAATTTAAACATAAAAAGTTCTGTAATATATAAATATAAAAATACAATAACAAATATATTAATTAATGTTGATAGTCAACGCAAAAATATATCAAAATTGGGCGTTTCTGGTCCTAAAACAAACTCTGTTTTTAATATTACTTCATTTGTCTTAATATTCAATTGCTTTTATAATATACTGGTAAAGTCTTTGTTATCTTTTAATATCCACTTTTACTGAAATATAAGTTACGTAGTACTATAAAAAAAAAGTTTATTACGCGAAAATCATTTTTTTAGCTTATTCTTTTATATCAACTTTTCAAAAAAGTAGATCAATGTTTTGAGCCTTAATTTAAATAAATCTGATTTAATTAAGGCATGACCTAATTTTTAGACATTTACAAACCCCGATCAAAAAAAATAATTAAACTAATAATAACTTGCATATTACTTGTAGAGAATAACACTTTCGTTGCAAATTTTACTACCAAAATTATAGTAATCAATTACATAATCAATTACAAACTGTAATTAAAATGCATAGGAAACGTAGATGATAATTATTACACAATAGTGGAATTACAGAAAGAAAATTATAACAAGATAAGAAGATAACAGAAAAATTAAAATTTAACCAAATTATAAAACTCAAAGGAATAAAAAAAACTAAGTAAATTAGTTAGCTCTATTGACATGCTTTTTGTTTTTAATTTTAATTTATTAAATCGTTTGTTTTATTCACAAACAATAAGTACTTTCATTTTAATTTTATTAAAAAATAGCAAGTTAAAAACTGTTGAAAAATTCAAATTATTTTGCAATCAACTTGGTAATTAATTAAGGATAATTGCGCAATCATAGCGAGCATAGGTTAATATGATATTGCAATTAACTTAATAACAGTAATTGACAACCTCGCCAATAAATCATTGCCACTGAAAGGAAGCTATCAGTTTCAGCGCGATTTTCAAAACAAGCAGATATTCATAGCAGAAGGCAACGTACTTCTCCCCAGCATGTCTATGAGGGCACCCTGCGTGTGCTCTAGCGACCCCATGACTCCCTTGCGGCCCAGGGCGTCGAGGAGCATCAGCTCCTGGGTCTGCCGCTGGCTGGGGACGGCGCCCGCGAGCCTCAGCACTCCCAGCACCACAAGCACCAACAGCACACACCAACTCTCCCTGAGGACGAGGCACATGTTCACAGCACCACACTCACCTCCTTCTAACGACATGAAGAAAGTGCCTCTTTTATCTTCAGCGGCTCGGACCTTCGGCGGAATGACTTTGGTGCTCGGATGTCACCGGCGCGAATAAGTGAAAGCTGCGCCTCTGTTTATATCATTAGCGGCCCGGCACACTTCGGCCAGGTCAATCTGATTGCTCAGTGTTCTGAGGGCACAAAATTGTTAGGTGCACTCCGTTTTTGCAGTTTCGGCAGTTTCTAATGCGACGCGGCCGAGGAAATTAATTTTTTTTTATGCTAATTAGCTTGGAACTATAAAGCCGGAGGTTCCTACGCACGTTCATACTAGCTATTGCAAACACGTTAATTTTTTTATTTATGTATAAGGGGAATTCGAACTATAAATGACAAATCTCTTAGAATTTAATAAAGAGCTATTAGCATAAAGATTCATTATTTGCAATTAATAAAAATCTATTTTCAATGGAAAAACTAAGGAGTACCTTTGGATATTACTGATTTATTTCGTTTAAACTTCAAATAATTAATTTTTGTATATTTGTAGCAGTAAGTTAAGAGATTTTAAATTTTTTGTTGATAGTGTCCAATTATCTGGATGTAGTTTTAAACATTAATTTTTTTTTCAAAAGTATATGCCAACTGGTATCACTTTTATTTATTTATTTTAGAAAATAAGAAAGTTTTATTGGAGAAATACAGTGTCAATTCTCATTTAAATATTTAAAATGAACTCTACGTATTTAAAATATGTATAATATACAAAGTGACAGCCAGCGTGGTCCCGTGGTTAAGGGGCGGGCTGCGATGCTGACGGACCTGGGTTCAATTTCCGGTGCTCTCTAATACCTGGAGGGTGGCCTACCCAGTTACTAAAAATAATTGAGTACCTGCGTTCACTCGAACGAGGGGTAATAATGGCGGTCGTCTAAGGCGCGGTGCTTGCCACATCGTTTCGCATCAGAGATGGTGCGCGACGACCGGGCAGAGAGAGCGAACGTATGAGAGCCTTAACCTCTCAGTTCGCAGGCCGTGCTCCCACGCGGGGCTTAGGGCCTTACCATTATTATATATAATATACAAAGTAAATGGAATTAGATTGTTAAAATCAAATATAAAAATAGCGTATAAATTAAATACAAGTCAAACCTATTAACTAAAAAAATATTTGGAATAAAATTATACACATGCTTATTTACAGCTTAGTATTTTAAATTGTAATTTTTGCAGATTTGGTGGATTTTGAATTGAAATTTTCTACACCCTAACCGTAGAGTGATTCAATTTATATTTCAGGAAGTTTCTCCTGATTAAAACACAAAATATTGGAACAATACAAATTCCATTCCTATAAGTGTAAAGTACAGACTTAACAATTATGTGTGATGTCAGCCAAATTCCTTCGAGACTTTGCATTCTCATAAATACGGCAGTTACATGTTTGATATTCTTGTTTAGGTGTGGAATCGTAGCACATTTATTGATATAAGCATTTCGTTCACATAGCCCCATAAAGGAAAGTCTAATATGGTTAGATCACATGCCTACAGTGGTCAGTTGATATAAAGTCTCTGTGAAATGACACGTCCAAAAATTTGATTTGAATGGGTGTTTTAACAAGATGGTACTATTAAAGTTCAAATCGTTGGTTTTATTAAAAAAATGTTGCACTGATAGTTTTGTCTTCAAAAAAATACGGGCCAATGATTTCTCCAAACCACGATGCACACCAAACAATGAATTTATGTAGCCGTACTCACTTTTATACGAGACAATTTTGTTGAGAAAGCCATTTAAAGAAAAATGAGGTTTATAACTCAATATACGTTCTTTTCAAAAACCATTATCAACTGTTATGTTCTCTAAAACGAAATTCCAAGTGTACGGCTTTGTTGTTGGTCTTTGTTAGACTTTGTCAAATGTTCAGATACAAAAAGTACAAATGCAAACTGCAAACGTTTAGAGAACGCAAGTTAAATCCTAAAGTTTAATTTGGACCACCTTATGTAATAAATGGACCATTTTATTTAAACTGTTTTAAATATTTTTTTAAATAAGCATGGAAAGATAAAAAAGTTTTAAAATTTGAGATTTTCTACTAATGTCTTAATTACTTAATTTAAGTTATAAAACTTTAATCAGTTACTGTTTTGGTTTAACGTCCTTTTATTGGGTGTAAGAGCGTAAAGCAATTACAAAGTCTTTCAGTCCAAATACCAATCTTATCCTTCTGAGGTACAATTTATTTTCAGAAATAAGAATATGACGACGAGTATTAGCCTTAAAACCATATTACATACTAGAATCTGCAGTAATAAACGACCTCGAAAAGAAAGTTGTTTAGCAACCACTACAAACCATCACATACAATGAAAATGAGAAAAAGCACGTTAAATTAATAAATAATAATCCGAACTAACACAAAAGTGATGATTACTATCAAAATGTCTTTAAAAGTTAGAATATTTGAAAATAAAACCGTTTCTGTTCAAATTTCCCGGAGGGAGTAACTAGCAAAACCAAACATAGAAACATATTGAAACTTACATGGAATATTAAAACATTATTAAAATGTAGAAAGCATAGGAGCATCAAAGGAAAAATAAGAATTAATAGACTTGTCATATTAGATTTTTGTGAAATAAGATGGCCATAAGAAGCATATCTATGGAACAGGGAGTATAGAATGGTTAACACGGCAGCAGATAATGTAAATTTTTAAGTAGGAATCATATTGAGATAAATGTAAATTAAAAATTAGAAAGGCATTTTCGATATAGCGAAAAAATTATCTGAGTGAAAATAACTGTACCCCACAATGTGGTATGTGTACATAGACCAACCACAGATTATGAAGAGCAGGAAGTAGAAAAGATATACGAAGAAATAAAAGAGAAGGTTAAATACATCAGGGAAGATAATAATTTAATAGTCTAGTTGTAGGCAATTTTGAATTAGGCAGGAGAAATAATAGAAGAGCAGACTTTTACATACAACACGGTCTAGTAAGAGCAAATATTTCAGCACCATATACGAAGAAGGTACATAAGAAAGGGACCAGAAGACAAAAGAAAATATCAGATAGATTACATCTCAATAAAACACTATTTCAGGGACCATGTAATAAATTGCGAAAGGTAACCAGGGGAGACCACAATTTAGTAATGATGACGTGTACTCTAAGATTCAGGAATTTAAACAAAGATACAAGAACAAAAATGTCGCAACTGGAGAAATGACAAGATAAAACAGTTAAACATAAACTCGAAAGAAGAATTACAAAAAAATACCTCAACAGCATATAACAACATAAGAAACAAAGACAGTGGTAAATACTGAAGAGCACAGCACTACAATCTACTACAGCTTAGCAAGAGCTACAAAAATTAAGTAAAGACTAAACTACGGAAATTCTAGAGATCAGAGAAAGAGCCTATTTATAAAACACACAACGATACAAGAACAACGAAAGTACAGAGAAATACGCAATAGAGTATACAAGAAATATATATTAGCAAATATATATATGTATATTTGGCAATATTGCCAAAGGAAAATATGATACTTACAAAATATAAAAGCCTTCTATAGATAACCTAAAAACACATAACAATCTACAAAAAATGAGAAGAATAAAATAATTATGGAACGAGTTCTGTAATGATTTGATGGGAATAATGATGAGGACATAGTTAGCACTTGGGAGAATTATGTATAAGTATTATACAATGACAAAATAAAAGTACTGGCAACAGGATCCATAACGGAATCAGTGATAATGAGTTTTAAGAAATGGCCACGTCGCCAGTGAAGACTACATACTAGCTGAAATAATCAAGAACATTAAAGTATGAAACCATAATGTACTAGATGAACTAACATCATTATATAGATTTGAAGAAAGGGTAGGTGTGAGAAATGAAATACTGTAGTGTAATAAACCTAATATGGCATGCGGCAAAAATAAGTTTACAGTTTATAAAAGTACAGAAAAATAAAAGTATACTTTACAAAAGTGAATTCAAATTTAGCAAAAATCCAGGCACTCGGAAAGTAATACTAACACTACGCTTACTAGTAGAAGAAAAAGAAAAAGCATGGTATATGCTGAAAGGAGAAGATGAAGAGAAGAAACATAGTAATAAAAATACAAGAAAGGAAATTAAACATATCGAGATATGCAGCCAATGTAATAGTGCTATTCGAAAACGAGGAAGATTTAAAGCGCTTATCTAAATCAACAACAGCCTGAAAAACTACAACATAAAAATAAATGAATTAAAAGTTAAGCTAAGCATACCAGGACATATAACGATGTCCCTAGTAGGACAGCAACTCAAAACATTTAAAATTTACAATATTTAGGAAGTATAAAAACAAAAGACAGAAGAAGCAACACTGAAACAGAATTAGAAAGGCAAAAGTAGCTGTGAACAAGAAGAAGAATTTACTAAAATATAATAGAAGTTTACTGAAAACAGAAAACAATTTTTAAATCTATTTATTTATATTAAATATAGTATTACACGTCTGCAGACCTGGACAGTATTCAAGAAGAAAGGGAAGATTAAAAGCTAAAGATCAGATGGGTAGACGGAGTTAGTAATGAAGAAGTACTAACAACGATATAAGAGAAGAAGAGACTGACGGGGTATATATCAAGACATGAAGATACTGAAAACAATTATGAAAGTAGAAAATATACAAAAAAGGCGAATATTACGGTATATGCATTAGATAACGGAAGATATACAGATACAGTCATGCAACAAACCAATCGAAAATACTAAAATAAATAATTCAGAAAACAACTCTCATAATTTTTTTTTTAGAACGGTGGCAGCAACTAAAATATGTTTTGACTTAAAATGAACCAACAGTCAAATTTTGAACGTTTCATAAGTGACACAAAATTAGCTGAAAATAAATTATAGCTCGTAACAGATTTGTCTTCTTGAGGTCACGCGCTTCTTCATCTACTCGCTCACCTAGTTAACCTAAATAGACCAACAATAACTCTGTCCATTTTTATGGCGCTTAATTAGATGGCTAGACATAGTTAAATGGAAAGATTAGATCCTTGCTTGGATTTATATAACTGTTCAGCGTATGAATAAATTAATCACATGTTAAATTGAAAAAATACATTTATTTGATACAACGATATTAAGAAAATCCAAAAAAATGTTCTTAAAGGTATTATAACACAATTTCCTGTATAAATATTGCTTTTTTCAGCAGGTATGTAAGCAAGGAATAAGAAAATTTCATATAGACAGATTTGGTTTAAAAAAGTTGCTTATAAATACTTTACATTTGAAAGACTATATAGAAGAAACTCCGTAACTTACAATTAGTAGCAAAATTAATGTGTGTTCAGGCTACGGTCTCGAGCCCCGCTAACGACATGAACAAAAATCAAAGAATTTATTGTTCCGTTACTTTATTCTGTACAGTACAGACTGATAAGATCGGAAAATAGAGCTAATGCCATAACGCGATTATGGAGCTTTCATTTAATCCGATATCCAAAATTATTTTAACATAAATTTGTATTTCTTTACTCATTTACCGTAACGTCTAATCTAATCGGTCTTCCTTCAACTATGAATTCGTTGAATTAAGCGCTCTCCGAGGCAAGGCAATTTATGGTACGGCACCGCGGCATTCTTCCAGGTCTCGATCCTCCGCCGCAGTGAAAGCTGTTCTTTGTTTAGCTAATCCCAGCTCTTTCACTTTTACCCGTGCGCCAGTTAGCACCGAAAGCGTATAGCGGAACAAGGGGACGTTTATCATTAACCGAACGACATTGGACGTTGCCCAACTGTTGCCCCAGAGACGCCTATTGTCACCGGCGATCGAGCGGAATCAGTGACCATGGTCATGGCTGACTTTTCTAGCGGAAACGTCCGCCTTATTGTCAATCTCCGCGGTTTTCCTTCGGACGTTGCAAAAATCCTGCGGTCTTGCGACAGTGGCGGCTGCGCCCACCGCTAACCGCAATGAGCGAGTATGGGAACAAGTTCAAGTTTATATGTACGTGTATGTGTGTGCGTGTGTGCATTAACATACGTATCTCCCGTTCCGGAGCGGAGTTTCTCTCGCGTCGCACTATACTTTAATGAAGGGACTGATACTTTTACTTACACTTTTATAGGCTGCCAGCGATTGCGTGCCGTGCTTTGCAAAAATCTCGACGGGCGTTTTTGTTGTAATAACAGCTTTGTGCCTGTCCTTGTGCATACTAACTTTCTTTCGTATTAAAAGCGGATCTACTATAAATATGACGACACACTAATACATGCTTTTTAATCATGTGCTACGTGTTTCAACTAGAAAGTTTCCGTTTCATATACGCTTTAGAATTCACTTTTCTAAAATTTTGGCATTTGTTGTTCGTGTCTACCATTTGGCAGCTTTTCTTTTATTGGAAAAAATACATCAACGATCAGAACTATGTACATATTTATACTTAAAATATAAGCCACATTAGTTCTATGAGCTGATTTGCTGGCAAGAGGCTTGAGAGATTTAACCTAGTGGTATTACCCTGGAGACGTTATTGGTTGAGTAGATCACAAGGCCATTTCTTATCGAGCCTTTTGAAGGCTGGTTCTTCCAGTAAAGGTTTGACCGATGGGTTTGGATGTACTAGAAGACGGGCATGGTGTTTCACTGCACGTTGATGAATTTCCTCTTTTACAGTTGGCATATCTAAGTCCGTATGTAGAGTTAGGTTGGTGACATACCATGGGGCACCTGCGATCTGTCTAAGAGCCTTAGATTGGAATCTCTGTATAATGTTTAAGTTGGACATGCTAGAGCATCCCCATAGTTCCAGTCCGTAAGTCCATATGGGCTTAATTATTACCTTATAGAGAAGTCGTTTGTTATCGAGGGGAAGTGGAGATTTTTTGCCGATTAGCCAAGCCATTTGTTTAAATTTGAGGTCCATTTGTTTCTTTTTCTTTGTAATGTGCGATTTCTATGTTAGCTTTCTGTCTAGATGTAATCCTAGGTAACGAGTTTCGGTAGCATGTGGTATTTCGACAGTGTTAATATAAACAGGAGGACACTGTTGTCTTCTTAATAAGAAAGTTACGTGAGCAGATTTGCTTTCATTAACTTTAATTCCCCATTGGTTCAACCAATACTCCAGGAGGTTTAAATAGTTTTGTAGCTGCTGAGACGCCAGAGATGGATCTTTATGTGTCGTCAGAATTGCTGTGTCGCAAATGTTCCTACTTCAATATCCGAGGCTGTAGACAGATCAGCAGTGTAGATCAGATATATGAGCGGACTTAAAACGCTACCTTGAGGGACGCCTGCGGAGATAGGAAATATCTGCTGAATAGTCGAGTGATTACGACAAAACCCAAACTGGTGGTCAGGTAAGTGATCCGCTAGCAAGTCATCTTCGTTTATTCGCTTTAAAATTAGCTTTTCTAGAAGTTTTGATATCACCGGCAAAAGGCTTATAGGTCGATAAGAAGTTAGTTCCGTTGGCGGTTTACCTGGTTTAGGTATTAATATGATGTGTGCACGTTTAAATTGGGTGGGTCAGTAGCTCAGACGTAGGATGGAGTTAAATAAGGTTTTTATTAACAATAATCCGGAGTAGGGTAGTTCAAATAGTACTTTTCCAGTAATTAGATCAAATCCAGGTGACTTATTCTTTTTTAAATATTTTATTTCATGTTCTACTTCTTGTACAGTGAAAGCTTTAATCGGTGGAGACAGCTGAAGAAAAGCATCTAGGAAATCTTCTACTTCTGGGTTTGGATCATTATTGTGGGGTTGTAAGACTTGTGCAAGATATTCCGCAAATGCTGCCGCCTTTTCTTGGTCACACAGGTACCATCAGGCTTACGAAGTGGTGATATGGTAGGGGTAGGACGTTTAAATCCTTTTGTTGCTCTCCAGATTGTATCGTCTTTGGTGCTTAGGTTCTCCACATAAGCTGTGAAAATGTTGTTTTTGAACTCTCGTAACTTGGTCTTTAGTTTGGTCATAAGCCTGTTATAGGTATTTTTATCAACGGGATGTCGACTTCTTTGCCATCTGGCTCGTGCTTTTCTTTTTTCTTTAACCAGTTCCATTATTTCCATGGGGATATTTTGCGTCTGCCGTTTTTCTAATTTATATGTGGGAGTAGCAGACCAAGCCGCTTCTTGGACAGTAGTGATGAGAAAGTTTGTCACTTCCTCTATATCAAATTCTGTTTCTATATGCACCGAGTACTGAGATATTTTATGATCAATCAATTCCTTGAATAGATCCCAATCAGTGGTCTTATTATGCAATGTTGGTTTGCTTTTCTTTTTTATTACTGATGTACTGATGGTGGCGATGACAGGTGTGTGGTCCAAGTTCAGATCGAAGTTAGGTTTAACCTCCGTGAAGTTGATTGAAATTCCATTTAGTATGTAGAAATCTAGAAGACCAGGTACTTTATTCAAGTCTGTGGGCCAATAAGTTGGCTCTCCCGTGGATAAAGTGAGATACCGTTTTTGGTAATAAGTTTATAGAGTTCTCGTCTCTTCGTAGTTGTTAATCGTGATCCCCAGCTAGTGTGCTTGGCATTGAAATCCCCGCCAACAATAAAGCGTTGACCTGGGATTCAAAGAACGGTTAAATGTGGTCCTTGGTGATATTGTGTCTTGGAGAACATTATACGGCTGATATTGTTGTCGATATGTCTTGCATAGTTAATTGGATTGTTGTTGCCTGCAGAAAATCTCTGTCGCACTTTGGTAATTCATGATGAGCTATAGATTCGCGGACAATGATAGCTGATCCACCGTGTGCGGTCCCATCCGGATGCTGGGTGTGATATAGTATATAATTAGGTATTCTCATATATGATCTCTCAGTGAACTGAGTTTCTGATACCAGCAATACGTCTATGTAATGTAGTTTTAAAAATAATTCGATTTCAGATTTTTTTGACTGGAGCCCTTTGGTATTCCATAGAGCTATTATTAAGAACTTAGCCATTATGGACTAATCTCGTAATGACAGTTGACAACATATTAAGTATCATGTTGTTTTGGTTAAGTAATTTGGCAGCTTAAGGAGAAATTATGTAATATAATAGTACATAATGTATGTTTGAAATTTAAAGGGTTAGATCATCTTGAAAAAAAAATTCGATAATTTTTTCACTTAAAATGTACTTTAGGATCTTAAAAAAGTTTAACGATGTTTATAAGGAAGTATTCCCGAGCGCCTCGGAGCGCGCTCACGCAGGCAAACAAGCATCTCTTCTAAGCCACTATCCTAAGTCGGCTACTTACTGACCAGATATACATTTTAATTCATCAGGAGTCGCTAATTATTATTTCAATAGACAGTAGCACCATTGAAGCGACACCACCCACACCCTTTGTTTCGATTTCTTTCGGCTGGTGTTCTCTTGTTTTTCTCCGGTAGATTTATTATTACTGTGCTGCCATGAGTGATAAACATGTTTACAAACCAAAAAAGTTGCTAAAGGAGTAATATTTCAAATAAACGGGCACCAAATCGTTGGTGAAAGAGAGAACGTCAGTGCATCAGCGAAGAAATTGGGGTTTGGTAACAAAAAATTTGAAGCTGATGAAGATCATGCATTTGGCTATCGCATTTTAAATTTTGTTAGCTCTACACAGAATAACAACAAGAGTTTTAACTACATATATGGTCGATTGCGCCAAAAACATCATCAAGCAGCAAAACCATGGTTGACATAGCTGCCAATGTTGCTGTTTGTAGTTTCAACCATGGAATTTTATGCATAATAAAGATTTCGCGACTTACAATAGAATAAAATTGACAAATATCGAATTATATCTGCTCGTAGAGACTCTAGATCGTACAGAAAAGGAATAAAAAATAACAATTTAGAAGAACAACTGTATTTTATTTAGTACTTTACATGGTCAACGTAGATTGGGGTGTTAAAAAAAAACAGTAAAGCTATGATTCCATTATGCAAATTCCCAAAAATTTTAGAGGACCAAATGGCCAAATGAGAACATTTGTCTATAATTCATCAAGAATTGGTCGACTACAAGTTATAAGTAGCTGCTCAAGCGACAGCTGAGTACAATCGCCGAAATCTCCTTCACAAGGCAAAAATTATAAAAGAAAAAATACTTGCGTTATAAAACAAGTCTTGATGCTTATCATCCAAAAACCATGGAACAGTGCTTAATTCCCGCTTTGAGTAAGATATAAACCGTGATATCGAAAAAGTTATTGCAAAGAAATGCAAAGAGTGGAAACCTGTATATCCTCCACCGTAAAGGAAACTCATAGCGCCAAAACGATAAGATCTATGTTTACAACCCTCAGAAAATTGTTAAAATAATTCTTAAAATAAAACGATGCCCACTTCAAAGACGAATAACCTATGACTAGAATTTTGCGATCACCTGCTAAAAGCAAAGGCAGCAAACTATTAAACTGAAATTCTGAAATTTAGTGCAACATTGGATATTCCAATAAGACTAAAATGGCAGCACACAAAGCCAAATCCGAGCATTGTTAGTTCGATGCTAATGTACCTAATCGCTATCATCAGAAAGTCAAGTTCTTAGAATTACCATTTGTAGAACAGAAGAAAACCCGTAAACAACTTATTAAAATATATAAACGCTAAAACCCTATTTGGTAGAGCAATAAATAAGTAGCAAGACTGTTAGAATAAATTAAAATTCAAAAGATATACATTTTGGGTAGTTTATATATTTTATATTGTTTATGTATGAAGAATCAAATAAGAGTAAATCATTTCTTTATAATTTTCTTTTGTTAGATAGTTTCTTCAGATAGAAAATAAAGAACTAAAATCCTTATTATTTGCGGATGACAAAATGTTCTCGGCGAAGACAAAACAGAATGCAGAATATGTGAATAATTTATTAGGAGAATTTGAAAAAACGCACTAAAAATAAATTTTTATAAGACAAAGTATATGTGCATAGGAGAAGAACAAAATGAACTAAAAACATCACACCATTAAGTATTGCAATACTTTCATATATAATAATAATAATTTCCTGTAATAAGTCACGAAGGCCCTTTGGGGTCGCGTAACAGGATCGGTTTGCTACTAGTAGAGCCTACTCTACATACACAATGGTAGTAACGTATAGCTGGCGCTACGTACCGACCGCCTATTATTACCCCAGAGTATGACTCTTCCAGGTACTCATTTATTGAAGCCTGAGTCGAGCTGGGCCGTAAAAATGCCAACGATCTAATTGGCGAGAGCGGGGTGCGAACCCGCATCTTTAGGTTTCGTAGTTTAGCAACCTATCCACTAGACCAATACGGCTCTTACGTTCACATATCTAGGATCAATTATAACAAGTAATGACACAGTCAAAATATATAAATAACAGGATCAAAATGGGGAAAAGGCAAAACAGGCACTACATAAAATCATATGGAAGAAAATGGTAACAAAAAAAATAAAATCTGGCCTATTACTACAAAAATTAGAGACAAAATCAACAGAATTGTGTTTCTTAAGAAGAAGCCTACAAATTACCAAAGAAGATAAATGGTGCAAAAAAAATATGACACAAAATCGGAATAAAATTATCAGTTACCAGGAATTTTAAAAAGCGCACCTTAAAATGGTATGGATATGTTGAAATAATGTCAGAAGACAATATTTTGCGCAACTAAGAATGCTTGGAATAGAGAATTTAAAGACCGGGGGCTCGAAAAATAGACAATTATAAAAGCTGGAGACAACAAACCTATAAAAGAAAAAGAAAGTACATTTTGAATACACATTTTTCTGCATCTTATGCACCTTGTAGTTTTTTAAACCAATTGTCGAACCGACTCTTGCGCGCTTTCTTTGAAATCTGAGCACAGTCGTCATTTTACGCAATTAGGCTGTTACTATATAAGTAATGTTATTAATTCAGCGGTCAAAAGCATTTATATTTTGTAAGAAGATAAAAACTACTTAAAAATATGAAGAGTGGTATAAAAGTTGAACATAAAATTGCGAAGACTCCGCAGCGAAGATAAAAATCAAAACAATCACAAAAAATGTTTTTAAGGTCAGAAGGAAAGTTCAACGTAAATTATATAGGCGATAGAGACTCGAAAACTTCAAGGCTATTCTACATGTAGATATGAATCTATATAGCAATGATTTTCAAGCGATTAAAAGATATAGACCACATCAAGAAGAAAATAGGTACGCGGCTTCGAAATGTGAAAAAACGCATCGCTCGCTTGAAAAAAAAATTAACTAATACTCTAATAAAAAAACAAACTTACAACTTACTACAGTCTATCTATCTGAAATAATGTTGATAGTGTTGACGATGTTAAAAATATTGGTTGTATAAGAATATGGCTTCTGATTATTATTTGGAAGCCCGTGTCGGGTGGCCTGCTTAGTCACTAAAAATAATTGAATACATACGTTCATTTCAAACAAAAAGTAATAATGCCGGCCGTCTAAAGCGCGGTGTTTGCCACATCACCCCGCATTAGAGATGGTCCGCGATGACTGGGCACAGTGGAGTACATATGAAAGCATTAACCCCTCATTTCTCAGGCCATGGTCTTACGTGGGGCGTTGACGCGGACGACCAGAATCATATTTTTTTTTAATTTGTGAAGATTTGGCGATCATATGCAGAACGCCAACCAAAGTACACTCCGCTGTCCGGCGCTTAGTTTCTAAGTACCTGCATTCTCTATTGAAAATTGTTTAAATTGCACCGCATATTGCAGCTGAACTATTAAATAAAAGATTTACATTCATTTTACAGTGTTAGAAATATGTTGGAAACATCAACAAGCCCCAGATAATTTGACAAGATCACTGCAGCTCTATATTAACAAAAGAAACTCATAAAGCATGGAGAGAGCAGCTAATAAAAGAAAATCAATTTCATAAAGAAGCTAGAAGACTATTATATAGACTTGCAATCGCTGATTAGCCGGTAAGATATTGATATCATTCACTTGTTTCTTTTTAAAATTTTGAATGCGTTTTCCTCAAAATTGCATTTTTAAATAGGCTAAATATGTCAATCAGAATCTATTCAAATTATCTTGCTCATCTTTTTCGTACACCTAAATAACATCAATATCTAGTAAAAAAACTCAATCGTTGTAAAAGCTCACCTATACAAAGTATTTATTATTGCAAAATATAGAAAAACCTGTTAAAAATTGAAACTTTCTCTTCAAACTCTTATAATTCTTCCATTTTCCAATTTTTAATTGTTGTATATCATTTAGTTTCTATTGGTAATTATAGCTATAAACAACAAAAATTTCTAAATTGGTTTATTCCAGATAAATACAACAAACACTAGAGCTGTAATCATTCCTGAAGTGACAAACGTTAGTCAAAGATAGTCAGCCATTTTAGATTAGTTTGTAAAAAAATTATTTTAATAGCTAAAGCAGAAATAAATCTCACAGTTCCAAAAATGTTACACTGGTCTTTCTATTTTAAAAAATTCAATATTTTTTCAACCTTCTAATAATATTTTTCCCTTAGAAGTACCATATTACTTCACAGTTATTGTAGAGGTCAGAAGCAAATCAAGGAATATATCAGTATTAGATTCCAAAAATATAGTTGTACCAAAAATGACTGTACCTGTAATCAATATGGGGTAAATTCTCAGACTGACTCATAAGAAATGATTCATCAAAGTGCACTATCTGCGGAGGAAATTACACTATCGAGGTTATAGTACTCACCACATTTATGTAGTTACTAAAACAACTGGCAAAAACCCAACCTAGAAATTCATACGTAACTACTACACAAACATTTATAGAAACATTAACTGTTATGGGTTAAATTTGAGTAACAAAGCAACTACCTCATCCAATGCTCCAACAATACACTTAAACTCACCTTGGACTAACTACACTAGACCTTAATCAAATTAAATCCATTGTAATCAGCACTTTTGTACTAATGTTTATTAATATGCTATAAATAGAGTAAAAGGATACAAAGTCATTCTCAAGTAGAATGCAAATAGCAACAAAAATAAACATTCATTATTTACTGTCTTTCTAGCTACATACAATATGGACACAGCCTGTCTATCAGGAAAATATCGTGATAAGCACGTAATATTTAGAATTTTCTGTTATAATATCTGCCACACACACTGAAATTCTACAACAGATTAAGGTGGAATAGCGCTAAAAGAAAATTTATGGTCAACCAACTTCCAAAAACTTTCAATTCAAAAATTGAATTGGTATCAATAAAAACTTAAAGATTTGATATGTTTATAAGCAGCCAAATATAAAGCTAAATAAAAAAGGTATCAAATCAATGATAACACTAAACCAATAATATCATAGGTTGTGTAAATTCCAAAAAAGAAAACTTTATGAAGATGTGGAGTTACAAATCCAAGGAGCGTTAAACTGAAAAATCTTGCCATAGCAAATTCTTTTTAAATGCTGGTACCCAAAGGCTATAGATATTATTGTGAACCAAACTGGATTCTAATAACCTACTGATGCTGATATAATTTGCTGACAATTTAGCTATTAAGCAGACCATTCTAAACTTAATCAACGGCAAAATGATCTCGCGCCGCTTTGAAGACTTACTGAACACCAAACTATCTGCCTAACAAGGCTAAAGACAACTAAGGGCGTCTGTACAATTATAAACCAATTCACCCCAACAATAGAAAATAGTGTAAAACTAGCCTGGACTACTCCAAAAATATGTTATCCGATCGACTGCCCTTATCCTCCCAAATCCCCAATTTAAAAATAAATTAAACAATATAGTGCATCAAGTCAAAATCAAATTTCATAACATAAGAATCAACATGTATAATTGAATTAAGTTTGGGAAACTGGGACCTTTGAAAACTCATTAGAAAAATCTTAAAACGAAAAAAAGAATTTTTCACACTGTCATTAAAAATGGATTGTGATACATGCATAAATGCACGCACGCCTTAGGTATAAAAACCAAAATACACTTATCAAACATTTTGAAAAATGAGTTTCTTAATCTATAATTTTAATGAATTAAGGAAATATCAATTGTTCATTGTTTATTTTAATTACAAAGTAATTATAATAATTTAATGCGTGTTTCTAGATTGAAAATAAACTTTAGTTAAATTAACCAAAACATAACCAATAACTTAAAAACAAAAATAAAATGAGTACAAATAGGTTTCCGCCGTTTGACAAAAGATGGCCCCACCAGTAAGTTATGATTGAAATTGTCAGATATAAAATGTAATATTGTAATAGGACATCTGGCAACACCATAACCTTAAAATGTTAGTGATTTTGTATCAGCATCACATAATTTTTTTCGTACGAAAATGTCGAGTTTTGAGCCGAAAAAGTGTCATTTGCGGGAACTTTTGATTTACTTTTTTAATTTGTAGAAATCTGCAGCTAAGACGCATCGATTGCTTGTAGAAGCATATGTTGAGGGTGCTTTAAGTGAGAAAAGTTGTCATGAGTGGTTTCATGAGTTTAAGAATGGTGAGTTTGACGTCGAAGACAAGAACGTAGATGAAGACCGAAAGTGTACGAAGACGCGGAATTGGAAGCATTATCTGAGGAAAATTCTTACCAAACGCAAGAAGAACTTTCACTTACTTTAGGAGTGACTGAACAAGCAATTTCACATCGTTTAAAATCGTTGGAAATTATTCAAAAGCAAGGAAATTGGGTTCCATATGAACTGAAGCCGAGAAACGTTGAACACCGATTTTGCACATGTAAAATGCTGCTTGCCAAGCATAAACGAAAGGGTTTTTGCATCGTATAGTCACTGGTGATAAAAAATAGATCCATTATGATAACCCAAAGAAGAGGAAATCATGGAGATCACGTAGTCATGCTTCAACATCGACAACCAAGCCTAATATTCATGGAAAAAAACTCATGATGTGTATTTGGTGGGATCAGCTTGGTGTCGGGTATTATGAGTTGCTCAAACCAAACAAAACCATTACTGGGACTCTTTACCGAACACAATTGATGAGATTGATCCGAGCACCCAAGAAAACTCGAGCCCACTACTTCTCCAGATCCGACAAAATTATTATCCTGCATAATAATGCTCGTCCACAAATTAAGGCGCCGATTAAAACCTATTTGGAAACATTCAATTGGAAAGTCCTACCCTACCCGCCGTATTCACCGATTATCCCTTCCGATTATCACTTGTTCCGATCAATGACACTTGGCCTGACTGAGAGATACCAAAAATGGGGTCTATTTGTGGATAGCCTCAAAAGATAAAGCGTTCTTCCGACGCGGTAGTCGTATGCTGCCAGAAAGATGGAAAAAAGTAGTGGCTAGTAATGAACAATACTGTGAATAAAACATAAATTTCATTCTTTCACAATAAATGCCCAATTTTTGATAAAAAACGACGGAGACTTATTAACTTTCTACAGCGGAGCTTATAGTAGAAAGTTAATGAGATTACCATCCTATCTGTTTGTCTGTCTATTTATTCTAGTCCGCGTCCGTCCTGGTTTATCTATTTGTCGATGTACCTGTATAAACCAATCTGCTTCTTCCTATTTAATTGTTTGTCCCGATCTGTTGTCTTACCCGGTCTGTAGGTCCGCTCCGGTCTGTTTATCTGTCTCGGTCTCTTTGTCCTGTCTGTTTGTTTATATGTATGTTTGTCTGTCTGTCTGTATAGATTTATCTGTCTCTTCTTGTCTGTTTGTGTATTTAGATCTGTTGACACGGTCTGTCTTTGTCTGTTTATACGTCCCAGTCTGTCTACCGATTTGATCTATCTATCCTGTTTGTCTGTCATGATTTGTAAGTATGTCCCAGTTTGTTTTTCTGTCTAGGTATGTCTGTCCTGTCTTTATGTACATCTGTCTGTCTGTTCTAATCTGTATGCACTATTTGTTTGTCTCATCTGTCCGTCTACACCGGTCTGTCAGTGTGTCACAGTTTGTTTATCTGTCTCTCTGTCTATTTCTCTGACTCATCTTGTATGTATTCTCTGTCTGTATCGGTCTGTTAGTCTGTCTCAGTCTGTTGCGCCTATCTATCACTCCCGTCTATCTATATGTCTGTTCCATTCCCTCTATAGTGTCTTTCTTTCCTGTCTACCTATTCCTTATGTTTTCCTGTAGCTGTCTGTTTGTTAGTCCCGCTTGTCTATCTCTTCTAGCGTATAGTTAAGATGAAAGTGTAGTCTCGCTTGTCTGGTTTGTCTGCCTGCCTGTCTGCTTCTTTTTGTCTGTTTATTTATCTAGATCTGTTTTCTGTCCCACTCAATATGTCTATCATGTCTGTACGCCTCGTTTTGGTTTTTAGTCCTGGTCTGTCTAGCTGTATGTTTATTTGTATAAATTTATCTGTCTCTACCTGTCGATTTGTCTGTCCCTGACTATTATCTAACCTTGTCTGAATGTTTGCCCTTTCCATGTCTGTCCCGGTCTATCAATCCGAGTCTGCCCGTCTGTCTATATATGCTGTTTTTTTTTGTTTGCCCGATCTGTTTGTCCATCTCAATCTGTTAATCTGTCCCGATCCATCTAGCCTGTCTGGAGGTATGCCTGTTTATTCCATCTATCTGTCTGTCTGTGTAGCCATCCTTGTAAATCTATCTATCGCTAGCTGACCGTCCCGGTCTGTATGTAGTGTTTGTCTGTTCTGTCTATCTGTCTATATCGGTCTGTGTCCGTGTCGTTCTGTATATCCGGACCCGGTGTGTCTGTCCCGGTATATTTGTCTGTCTCGGTTTCTGGGTTCTGTCCAGACGTTCTGTCTATCTGTCAGTTCGATCTGTGTCTTGTTATATTAGACCGTCTGCCGGTCTTCCTGTCTGCCCGTCTGCTTGTCTGTCTTAAACCACCTGTCCCTTTCTGTTTGATTGTGTGTCCCGATTTGTTTTTGTTTTGATCTATATGTCTGTCACGTTCTGTTTGTGTGTTTCGATCTGACTGTATGTCCCCCGTTTTGTCTGTGTATGTCGATCTATTTGTCTGTCCTAGTCTATCTGTCTTGTCTGCTTGTTAACCTGCTGCTTCTATCTGTATGTCTCGGTATGTATATCCTATCTGCTTTTCCCTCTGTCTAGCTATACTAGTCTGTGGGTTCCTTCTGTTTGTCTATTTATTCTGTCTGCTTATCTGTCCCAATTTGTTTGTCTGTTTGTCCCGGTCTACCTATCTATCCATCCGAGTTTATTTATCTGTCCCGTTTGTATGTCTCTACCGTTCTTTCTGTCTGATACAGTCTGTTTATATGAATTGGTTTGTTTGTCCTGTCTGTCTGTTTGCTTGTCTTAATCTGTCTGTCTCTTAGAGTCTTCTATTTTTAGGTCTGTCTACCTGTTCCAGTCTCTCTCTATCTATACGATCTGTTTTTCCGGCTTGTTTTGTCTATCTGTCTCGATCTGTTTGTTCTGTCTATTTATCTGTCCGTTCCGTCAGTATATCGGTCTCGTTTGTCTGCCTTTCCCGATTTATCTGTTTCTTTTTATCTATCCCAATGTGTTTATCAGTCTTTGTTTGTCTATCTGTTTAGGTATGTCTGGCTTATTTTTCTGTTCAATCTATCTATCTGTTTTTTTGTTTGCATGTGTCTGTCTTTTTGTCTGTCTATTCCATTTTGTTTGTATGTCATAGTCTGTCGATCTGCCCCGGTATCTTTGTCTATTTCAATCTGTCTGTTCTTGTCTGCCTGTTTTGTTTATTCCAGACTGTCTGTCTATTACCGCCGTTCTACCTGCCCCGGTTTGTTTATCTATCCCAGTCTGTTTACTGTCTCGGTCCAGTTGTCGCTTCCAATCTTTCTATCTGTTACGGTCTGGCTATCTGTATTGGTTTGTCTATCTATTCCGGTCTGTCTGCCCTTTCCGTTTTGTCTATCTATCCTGGTCTGTCTATATGATTTGGTTTCTGTCTCGTCTGTCTGTTTTGCCTGTCTATCTGTACTGTCTGCGCATATGTCTCTGCTTGTCTGCCTCTTAGGATCTGTTTGCCTGTCTCGATCTGTTTCTCTGTCCGAACCTGTCTATCCCGTCTAGTTGTTCCGACTGCCTGTCTGTTATTTATTTCTAACCCCGGTGATTTTTGAAAAATTATTGACGTTTGGCCATTTTCTTTGATGCTATTGCTAAGATATTGTAGTTATTTATTAATCTACTTATTCCCAAAGGAGAACTGCTAGTCAAAGAAAAATACTGTTTTCAAAATAGTTGCAATAAGTTTGTAATAAATTAAATAAAATGCTTTGAATATAAAATTGCTAGTGATAATAAAAAACAAAATTTAATTACCATTTTTAGGTTAAGGCTCTCATATGTTCGCTCTCTCTGCCCGCACCACCTCTGTTAATTGTCCCAACTTTTATACCAAGCTGTTTCTAATAAATTTAAATTTTAGCTATGCATAGTAAAACTATTTAAAAATGTATTCGTACATTATTATTCCAATATTTTGTGTAAATGGCTTAGAAAAACCAGTTTTACAAATTTTATGACCTTATATCAACAAATTTAAAATTACTATGCACACTTTGCTCTAATAAAGTAAAAGCATTGATGAAATAAGTGAAATTTGTAAAGGCAGACGATTGAAAAGTTTTCTTTTGCATAAAATTCAGTCAAATCACTTGGCTATTTAGAATTTATATTCAACCTGAACATTAAAATCACTTAACAAAAAATTTCAGACAAAACGATTACCGATAGATTAACATTTTTTACCTATGTTGTTAAATAAGGTAATAAAATCATTACATTTGTTAATCCAAGTGACATGATAACAATTTTAAAATTAAAACAATAACGTCAAAGGAAAATTACTGTAACTCGTAAGAATATATAAAAACTTAATAAAAGAGAGACAATAAGAATAAATAAGAGTGCTATATTCGCTGTATTTTACATGCAAAAATCAATAATTACTAAGCTATGTGTCGGAAAAAAATAATTATATTTTTAAAAATATTTTTCAAAGTCATTAAGTTATCACCTTTCGATGACAAATAGTAAAGACCGTGAATTTGTAGAGATATTATTTTAAGATAAAGAAGAGTAACATTTTATTCCAAATTACATTAGTGACCTTGAAAATGGTAAAAATTACTTGAAAGAAAAAGTATGCAAAATTAAATAAAAATAAACTATTGTAAAATGCATTTTTGAGAAAGTAAGATTTCTTTGCCATTTTCTTTGCTTATCTTTAAGTTAGCACATTTGTATTAAACACTATTAAACATTTGTTTGTTACCGCGGCTAGTTTGTCGCGATAGTTAATAGGGGGGAAAATTGGAATAATAAATCCCCTTATTTGCGATGGTGTTTTCTTCAATCAAACACTGAGATTTCGAAACTACAATTTGATGTTGACTGAAGTTAAACAAAAATACAAAATTGCGAATGCGCTCGAGTGCATTAGTCGAGGCTTTCGATGAGCTTGCTTGTTAACGAATGCCTATCTATTACGAACTGCTTCGGCAAGTACGTGACATAAAATTCAAGGGGTGGGTTCTTGAAATCAGGGACAAATTACTGCAAAAAGGCAGACGGCTGCAATTGTTCAACTTAGTGGCAAGCGAACCGGCTGACAAGTCTTAAACTCATAAATATATTTTTGAATAGGGTCATGAAACTTGTATTTAACACAAAAGGGACGACAGCGGTCATCTCCTGCAAGGAACCCACCGACCACTTAGACCGTCACTCAACTTGCCTGGAGAATCTTAATTCTTAAAATAAGATAATCCTTACAATTATTCTTAACAATAAATTACCAACTATTTCGTACTAAACAACATTATTAATTATCTGTACAAAAAGTTTTTTTGTTTTATATTTATATATTGAAAGTGATATGGCTTTCTGCATAATTAGATTAAGGCAATTATTCAAAAAGAATTATAGAAAATAATGTTCGCAACTTCTAATTACATAGGAAGTCATGAATCAGGAGGCAATTACTTCAACTATCAATTCGTTTCCTTTTAAAGCAACGCTTTTACCAGCACATAATTAATGACTTTAATCTTTAATCGGTAGCAAACTGTTAATTATAAAAGGTCGCTCCGGGGTGCACTTTTTCTTGGAGATGTTAACGGCGGTGCAGACCGCTTGTTATCTAACCAAAAAGCCGAAACAATAAAATATGCTTCAAATGTGCAACTTGCAAAAGGCGCAGAATATTAAAGAACAATGTATTTGCCTCAAACAATAGAAAACACGTAACATCACCGTCATAAGCGCTGGCACAGATAAAATAATTGGTGGAAAAAATGAGATCGTCGTGAAACGAAATGGGCCGGTGATGTACGGCTTTGTTCTCTTTCAGGAAAATTGTCGATGCGCAATCTAGGTCAACGAAATTTCACGTAATTTAAGCAACAGTTTGTCGTTTAACGCATCTAACGGGGCGCTTTTCCATAAAACGTACTTACCGCCCAATTCGTCGAAGAATCTCGTTTTTGGCGGAGCGAACTTGTACTTCTCCTTGTAATCTGCAAGCAAAAAGTGTCCCGATTATTAAAAATGCGTGTTGCAAGAGCGCCCGTCTTCTTGCAAAAGGATTGCACGCGAGCTGCGTTCACCTAATTGATACAGCTAGGTTTGGAGCGGAACGGCGCGGCGTTCAACTTGAAAAACATTTTGCAACGGTATTTGCAAAGAAAAGCGCGCTGCGCCTGCCCTGCTTTCCAGCTTTACCGATTTTCACAACGGCGAATTTGTTATTCGGTTAAGTGCAGGGAGAAATTTGAGTGTAGAAATGCGAACGCGCCGCAGCTAGCGCCGGTTTTCTGATATTTTCTCTTTCAATAATCAATAACCAACTTTTTA